>CM037832.1:37329153-38575828 GCA_021234535.1 Stichopus chloronotus | reverse complement strand
GCATGTTGTATGAGAAGATCTTGTAAATTCCAAGCATTCCATAACAATGAGAGCGTGATCACATTTTGTTATAAGGTGCAATGGGTTTCTATGGTAATTTGAGTGGTCTAAAAATGATATAACAAATTATAGTGAATTCTAATTTTTTTTTAAGTTTTAAGTTTCAACGTTTTACATCTCACCTCAAAAATTGTCTGTGAAGATTTGCCTAACTTTTGCCTAACTCCTTAAATATTAATTGTGTATAAATAATTATTATTGTGCTTATGTTACTTTCGTAGACACTTCTATATATATCATTTTCAGAGCGAAACCGATGTACGCCAAGTTCAAATATCTGGTGGAAAGGTACAGTAAGAATTTTGTTCATTAAAAAAACGTACAAGTTAGTAGAAGTTACCATATATTTTTGCTCTGCATTAATGACTTAATTAAGATAATGGTGTAATCTCTGCCTCTTTTGAAGGAACCTTCTTGTTTAATAAGTTCTACTTTCGAAGTTGTGAGAAAAAACGGCTTTTATGTTGTTATGTTTTCCTTGAATACAACATAAGTGTCCTTTTTGTGAAACGATAAGTAGAACCTGTTTTTTTACTTAACGAAATCTGTTCCAAATGATTCAAAACACTGTCTTTTTTAACCATGGATTACGATATGATTTTAATTAGAAGTGTGCCTTAATGAACCAACACTGTGTTACACCTTCCAATGACACACCACCAGAACTCAGAATTCAACTTTAGGATTTGAACTCCTAACATGTGATTCTTGCAAGAGCCATTGGTATTCCATTTGATTGATACTTTCATAGACTCTTTCATGTTTTCTTTTCAGGCCAAAGCCAGTCTGCCCTAAGTCATCATATCTGACGGCCACGTATATGAGAACTTTGTTAACAAATTAGAGATATACAAACTATTTATCATTGCTTTTGTCTTTTGTCATTACCTCATCTGCTAAGTAATACGTAGGTAGCTCATGAATAAAGTAACAAACTTCAGTTGTCCTCGAATAAGCCACAAACAGGCACACCGTATTACAAGACTTTATTTGGCAGAAATGTGTTGCTGTAACTAATGCAATGTTCAAAACATAACGTAAAATTTACAGTGTTTAAGTGAGTTTCTCTACATTTCTTACAAGTGATCCCTCATGTTTTAGACCAGATTATCATTTAATACAAGAGCAGTGAAGTTAATTTGAAATTTACTTTAAAGAGAATGTCATCAATTCTTAAGATTTAGTGGATTTTTTTGTAGTTGTTACATTAATTTAAGTCAACCAGGGGTTTCAAATATGACAGTCTTCACCACAGACTTGCTAATGAATTGGCCACTTACGGGGGAGACAAATGAACTAGAGAAAAACAAAGAGGATTTGGAAACCAATTTCGAGGAAGGAATAACAAAACCACTAACTGTGACACAAAATTTTAGTAAATGAATATACTGTTTTCATCACTGTTGTATTTATGCACATGTTGTATGTTAACCCCTTTTCCCAAATCGCTTCCTTCACTAGTGGTCTTTTAGTAATAATAGTTCAGGCATTGAAGGGCAGTTATTTTGCAACGCTATGTCATCACACAAGTGTGGAGAAAACCTGTGACTTCTTTGTTTCAACTTCATGTCGAATGACAACCACCTCAAAAATATTAGATCCAATTCGGTATCTCTTTTACACAAGTTCATCTCAGACGGTAAAACAGATTACTAGTGGAACGAAAACGTCATCTTGCTGTGAACTGACCGGTTGCCAAGTTTTATTGCTTCATATGCCACCACCTTCCGGGTACAGCACCGGTTAATGATTTCTAAAGTTTCTGTCACCAACAGACTTGATGACAATGCAAGTGTATAATTTGACAATGAAAGACAGGTTGAAATATTGCACTAAAAGTTGGTTGCTGATAACCATTCAAAGTATATTTAAGAAGCTAAAATATACGATGTTAAGTATTTTAACTAGATGTGAATGCCGATTGACTCAACATGAAACAAAAGTAAATCGTGATTACTAAAGGTAATTGGAAAATGCGCAAGTGTGGAACACCGTACGGTGTCAACAGCTACAATGTAGCCATTTATGGGATACCATTCTCTATGAACACCGATGATTATGTATGTAAGAGATATTATTACTTATTGAAATCAGTAGCTCAACAGTTATGGAATACCATTCTTCATCGACATCAATAAATCTGTACGTATGGAATATTACTTCGTATCAACATTAATGGGTCCATGTACCAAGGGTGGGATATCAGTTGCTATCAAAATGAATAGGTGCATGCGGTCACTATATCGACGACAAGTTTCGAATGTATGGAACACCATTATTTATCAACATCTGTCAATGGTTATGGATGATGCGTCTGTTCGTAATCAACAGTAATGGGTCTCCACGTGTGAGTACTGTGTCTTATCGAAATAAGTGGTTCTGCAGTTACGGAATACCATCCATTATTCGACATCAATAGTTCTGTATGTATGTAAGAAACACTACTTCGTATGAACACCAATAGGTCAGCATTTATTTAGTATCAATCCTGCATGTATCAGGATATCATTTGTTATCAAAATATATTCTTTTTCAACATTATTGACCGGACGTCTCAAGATGGACATATTCTATTTCGTTTCGCTTCTGTACCTTACTTTCGATGTACTGAAAATCTGTCAATCATCAGTTCCAATAAAATATGTCAGTATGATTTATGTTACAGCACAATGACTCGAACACGTTTTGGTAGGAGCTATGATAAACGGAATGGAAATGGACTTATTGGTTACTGAAACATAATTACGAGCGTTCATAAATGTCGTTGTGGTGAACGTATGGTGAAGGGAGATGGTGTTGATTAAAATTGTGTTTCATAAAATTTGAAAGTCAAGTACATATCGATTTCATTGCTCATTGCTAGTCATTTTCTTTCACTCTAGTGTAGGAAAATACATGTCACCGAGGATCCTTCCTTGGCACCGTATGTGTATATGATATACTTATGTTGTTATAGCAAATAGTTACACTTACACATATACCAAAGCCTATTGTAATACATCCGTAGCCTTTAATTCATGATAGAAGCACTAGATACTGTACGTTCCCCCGGGCATTCACAGCGCTGAAGGAATGTACGTAAAATGAGTCACCTGGATTGCACTTTTTTGGATTTTTTTTTTTTTGCAAATCATTAACTTTAGGATAAAACAGAGAACGAAACATTTCAATTCAAGTAAAGACGATATGTCATTCAGGATGATTGGAGCTGAAAGATGAAAATCTCTTAGAGTCTTTTCACAGTGGAGGGGCTTACCGCTATAAACGATAAACGTCTACGTGTTGTAGATCTAACTCTATTTGCATGAAAGATTTTTCGCAAAGAGAGAGAAAGAATATGAAACAAGATCATAGGTATGTCGTGTGTAGAATTGTCCGTGGCCAGTTTTGTGTGTGCCAATGGACGTTGGTAATGTCCGGCGTCCTACCTTCATCTTGTTTTAATATATTAGTATTGAAAGGGAGACAGTTCTTGGAGGATGAGTGGGGGGAACAGTGGATTACTACAAACAAATGATGACAGTGACGACAATAAGCTTTGGTATACTCTCATGCAATCAAAAAAGCGAAGGGCAGGAGAATAGAATAGACAAGAAGAAGAATGGAAAATAGGAGGAAAAACTGCCTCTGCAAAGTAGAATCAACAATTCAAGAACTTAAAATAATGTTAAACAACATAATGTATAAACATGTGAACTAATTTAGGTAATTTTAACGAGACTTTGATGAAAAAGTACTTATTTAAGTCACTACGACTGAAGTATAGAGAACAAAAACTTCAGCTGTCATATTTTGGATTGAACGAAACGAAAACTTTCTCTAAGTAAGAATCCACACATAGCGTTAAGTGATTACGTCAAAACAGCTGAAATTCTGTCACGTAAATCAATGGAAGCAGGTATCATAAGTAGACTCAAACTGATACATTGCTGAACTTTACATCATACTTAAACACTAATGCCCTCTACACAGAAGTATTCATATTTCAAGCATTCCACTTGAAATGGTGAAATTCGCAATTCTCGCTTTGGTCACCTGACATATGTAAATAGCCATAATATAATATGGGCCATAATATAATATGGGCGGAGTTTATCAGGACTTCATGACGAACAATTGCTTATTTTATTATCAGTTTTTGAATTTCGACCCTAGCACTGGTTATTTTCTCATTTTACAAATTTAAAAAGTAGACATATTCTATGTCTACAGTATAGGTGTATGTGTAATGAGTGTATGAGAAAGAATCCCCTGTTCGACTAAGCAATACTTACAGCAATAACTGGTGGCTTAATGAAGATATAGCGGTGAAATCTATAAAGACAATGACTAGATATAACGTTGGCGTACTCCTTAAGTAATTGGAGTAGGACTAACTAATTTATTGAGGTTATAGTCAAATTCAGTGGCACATATACACGGGTATGACATAAGCGGACACAGTGAAACATGTTATTAAAGTCTTTTGCTCCTATTTACTTTTCAAATGAGATTTTGTATATTTTGATCAATGTAAACTAGCCCCCGACTTTACCCACGTATGCCTGTCCGTGTCTATTACTAAGATAGGCCTCCGAGAAGTTTCCAAGAAGAGCCTTCTGATTGAGACTACGAATTGTGTATCCATTCATTATATGCAACATCATCCATATGACACCGATTTGTATACTTGGCCTGTAGGACGTAATCAGGCAAATTAATCAACACAAGAAAGAACGAGTAGATAATCCCCGAAGTTGCGATTTCATCCATTTTGCTTGCTTAGCTATCATTTCTGGTTACTATCAAACGGGAAGAGGGTAGCCGAAGGATGGTGAAGGGTGTTGTTAAGTGCACTCAGCTGTTACCATACTACTACTGTTTTGTTCTTAGCTTAGTGTGCAAGCTGTATTGTTTTAATCTACAGTAAATGTCAGGTCGTGAACTCTGAAGATTTTTAATGCTTGTTAACATCCTCTTTTGATTAACACCGTAAGTCAAAAGTTTGCAAACACTTGCTGTGTAATGCCAGGATGGAGAACTGTAAAACTGGATATATGCGTGGAAGTGCATGCGTGGGTGGAGGTGAATGCCAAGAGGCCCCCTATGAACACAAATAGCCCAAAGACATAATACACTAGACCCTGACGAAAGTTTGTAACCACAAAGGATTACATTTCGGTGCTATATTCCATCAAATCCAGAGAACAGTTTTTTTTTTGTCTTTGCTTTATTTCCCATGAAACAGTTATCTATTTTATTGCCAAACTGCGCGTCTCTTGCTTTCCTTATCTCCTTTATTTTAGGAGAGTGTCATATGCTATTGCTATGCCTTCAATAGAACATGTTTGCCACCTTTTCTTTTTTAATTGTTCCCTACTTAGATGTTTGCCAACTGAATCACTTTGACCCTAACTGAGCACAAGATCGTCATGTCCCAAAGAAAACCCTTCCTACACCCACCGTTGATTCTACACGATTGCGAACGGATATGTCTTATCGACATGTCAATGGTTCATACCAAACTTTCTACTTAACAAACCTACTCTTATGGCAATATCATCCTTTCCCGTTACTAGTAGAATCAAGAAATAGTGATAACAGGTTCATAAGGTAGCCTTCTTGAAACATTGACTTTACCCATTTGAGTATGTGATAAATCCTCACAACATGTCGAAAGGGTGAGATATGTTTTACTATTGTGTGCTTTAATAGTGTTGATCAAGGCGCTATTTATTAAGTGAAAGATAGCGATAGAGCTCTTTGAGTACCCATACTGTATAGGTGTATCGACAACACCTCATTAGCAAATGACAGGGGAAAATACTTTAAATATGAGGTTCTTATTATTCAAAAGAAAACCTCAGCCTCTAGAGGTCCTTCAGTTTTTTAATATATCATCTTAAAAATGTAAAACTTATGGTTATTCTAGACTACATGTAGAAGGTCTATGAGAAGAATTATCGAAAGCTCACATATGTTTATGAAAGATGACAAAAATCACAGGATGAAGTTAATTGTACAGTG
The DNA here is from genome assembly GCA_021234535.1 of Stichopus chloronotus. Classification (NCBI taxonomy): domain Eukaryota; kingdom Metazoa; phylum Echinodermata; class Holothuroidea; order Aspidochirotida; family Stichopodidae; genus Stichopus; species Stichopus chloronotus. Next base: position 38,569,762 of record CM037832.1, on the reverse strand, counting down.
AAAATGAACAGAATGGAACCAGTTTGCCGATGCTCTACTTTCTTAGTGTTTAAATTACATGGTTTCTCCTCTCGGACATTCGAAATACCATTCACCGCATCACGTCAAGTATAAGACACGATTTCATTACACTTTCCTGACGCATAAACATTTGTAGAAATGTAGAAAACATTGTGGAAATCAGATATGCCGGCATCATTAAAATAAATTGCAAAGTAATAAAGTACATCTCATGGCAGTGTTGATCCTACATTTACTTCTACGTTTGTTCACGGGTAATTGTGATCTGTTGAGAAAGATCAGCAACAGTTGTAAGAAGTAATTTGGAGAGAGACGTTATTTCGTCATTCATATTCAAGATACTTTCACCATAAGCAGACTTATGTAAGGAAAAAGTGGACAAGATGTGATATTAGTTATGACCGTTGTTGAATGACTTATGACGAGTCATAGAAAAAAAAAACAACATCAGTGTGCTTGTAATTTTCAAGATATTTATTCAACATATGTAACTATAATTAACATAACTTTTTTCACCGACCATACCACCACCACTTCGTCACTAACGTTCATTAATAAATGACATATCCTTTTCTATTCTGTATATCCTCCGTGCAATAAGTGAGCAGATCATGGCTCTGAAAAGAAAATCAAATATACACATGTTGTGTTATAACCCATCATTGAGACTTCAGTACATTCAAATCGAAGAAACTTAAAAGTAGAGCATAGTAAACGATATGTCAATATCAAAGCATCTGGTCATTGATGTTGATAAGAAATGGTTTCACATAAACAGATTTGATGTTATTGAAGAATAGTGTATACACATGCAAAACCATTGACGTTGAAAGGAAAGTGTACACCATAACGTGACCGGACAACTCTCCTTAGGAGAGGTTCCTCCATTGAAACTTCCTGTCGGACAACCTCACGACAATTCCACCTGAACAATAACCAACCTGGAGAATGACCCCTAGAACAACTCTCTCCCAACAATTCATTCATGCAGGGAAAGCAGTAGGATTAAGGAAAGAGTTACGGGGATTGTCAGGGGGAAAGGGGGGGGGGGGATTATAAAGAACCATCGACGCTAATAACGAAAGGTATTCCATACATGCAGAAACATTGATGTTTATAAGGAATGGTACCCTATACATGCAGACCCATTGACACTGGTAAAGAATGGTATATCTATACAAACAGAACCATTGGTGTTGATACCGGATGATATGTCTATATGCAGAAGGAATTGTATCCCCTGCACCCAGACGTACCCGTTGATTTTGAGAAGGAATGGTGTTCCATACATGCAAAACCATTGGTGTTAATGAAGAATGGGATTCAATGCATGCAGAACCATTGACATTCATACAAAATGGTATTCCATATATTCGATAAAAATAGGATGATACTTTTGCCGTTCATAAAACATTTGACGTAAAGAACTAGATGAAAATACTTGATATCGTAAGATACATGATTCATTGTATCATTTTCTATACTTTCGAAGATTATCAGAAAATGTAAGCTTTAATTATGCATCATTCATTGAAACATTATATTTTGTATTGTGATGAGGTTTTCTGCTGAAAGAAACTTTACAAAAAAAAAAGAAAAAACGTAGATGAAATGAACGATTACAGAATAAGTGCTAAACATAGTACAGGAGTTAATACAGCATTATTGAAGATCACACTAATTTAGAGAGATAGTAAATTTGTAGCGGTTTATTTTGTCCGTTCCTAAATTGTTTTCAACAATTCTCCTCTGCAATCTCCTCGTGAGGATCACGTCTATTGGAAAAACTTTGACTAAATGTAAGACGTATGAAGCTTCTGACTAACTTTATTTAATGTCCCCTACAATTAAGCCCACCAAATCTTGTAAACGTATAGTATCCTTTTTAGAGGGACCTTGAAATAAATCTCGCTTATATTGTTGTATTTATAAAGGAAAAGTGGAGGAAATGTGCAGAGAGAAACACTTAAATCCTTCTAAAAGGAGTTTTATGGACATTTATGAACTTACTGATCTAACCACGTGTTCTTTCTTCCACAATTACATATGAACAATAACTTGCATCAACTTTTGTTCTTGCATGAAATTGTAAACAAGGTCCTCAACATACCTAGCTGGAAAATGAGAAGTACTTTTCGTCTCGTTCGAATGCTTCGGTCTGTAAAGTCGAACAATATAAGTGTTTACGGAAGTAGCACTTAAGTGGAGTACCAACAACTCATGCAAGAATGATAGTTTACCATTTCGAAGCAAAGTTAAGAGGTCTGATGCTGTAGAATGGAAACGTGTGACAGATTGTGATGGACACTTAAATAGAGGAAAAGTTCACATAAGAGTATATGAAGTTTTATTCATAATGACATACATTAGAAATTACTAAAAAAAGTTTCATGAAAGAGCTGTTTCACGCTTAAGTTGAAGAAGATGCTTCCATTAAATTATTGATCTATTTTCATTTATTAATCAACAGAAACACAATCTACTGTAATTTATATGAACGTCTCTTGAACGAACTTAACAAGATTCTCAGTGTACCATACGAGGGGACTTGGGGCAGATTGTATTTCTTCTAAAAGGAAATGTGAAAGTCTTTATAAAATATCATAACTAAACTGCCAACAATTTCATACAAAAGGAATATTTTAAAAAATTAAATGGTCGTCTAGTATCTTTGAAAAGCACTGTCAGCACTGACAGGACACGTATGGCAGATTTTAAATTTACATTTTTCCTCAAACTAGAGTTGATGGTGCAACTACGTATCTTTCAGAAATACTGTTATTGATACATGCTTTTGTTATTATTACAATTTATTGAACTAATCATTATCTTCATCAATTTATAGACAAAAAATATGTTTTTTTTTTTGCATTATAACGTAATATAAGTTTTCTTGAGCGAACTGAACAGAATTTTCAGTATACCTCGTCGGAAGACCTCGGGGCCGGAAATTGTCTTGAGACTCTCTGAAAAAGAAACATGAAAAGTGTCTGTGGAAGTTATACCTATTAGCGCCCCCCCAAAAAAACTGTCTACTTTTAAAACGGAGAGTACACTATTTCGTCATTTACAATTTTCTGATTTTGACAAGGGCCGCAATTGACAGCATGAATTTTGCATTCATGTTAAACCTGAAAATAATCATTGAAACATAATAAGTAGATGTAACCGACACGTTACATAACGTTTTGCTATTTTTTTTTTCATATAGGGTAAAAGTACATCTCTTACAGATTTGTTGTGAAAAATTATCTGCCAGTGACAAACTCTCTCAGATAGTGCCTCAGCACTTTTATATTTAATGATTATATCCAATGGACGTATGTAAGAATATTCATTAAAACGTGTTTTATGTCACCTCTTAGTTTTGCACGAGAACTGCTGTTGGTTGAAGGTCATCAATGTCTACCTGCAGAGTTTATCTACATCGATGACCACTACCCAAACATCATTCAATATACAAGTGAAGGCATAAAAATACATACTTATGATTATTATCTATGGAGCGTCAGCATAACTAAAATTCAACAACGAATGGTTTTTCTTTCTACTTTGACTTTGCCAAGGGCAAATTTTTTACCATTTAACTTTTAAAGAGGTATGAGTATTGGAATAAGAAACTGCGAAAAGCTATTACAAATTTATATCACAACAACCTATCCTCATTTAAGGTAAACGTCCTGAGCCAAGCAGGCGAAATTGGTGCAATGAAATCTTATTGACTGAGTACATACGAGACACATGGTTTGAAAACAAGGTAATCTTTAGAAGTGTCACATGTACCAATGTATGTCGATATTGACTCATATACTTAACAAATTCAGTGGGTACCATCCAGAAATGACACAGAATTTCCAGAGACATATTGCAGGCTGGCGCCATTAACTTAACAGCTTAACTTCCATTGTTCTTTTCTGCTGTGCCACAGGATAATTGGTAATGTCTCCTCAAGGCTCTGACGGTGAAATTAGTCAAGAACTAAAAATACGAAACTTATGATTTTCATACGCTAGGAGGAATAATTGGAAAAGCATTAAAGAAAAAGTCGTGAGTTGTAAAATTTGTATTTATTCAAGCATGACGGAAACATGCATCTTAATGCAAAGAAGTGGATATTTCTGTATGTTTTATAAAACAGTTAATGTCTGTTGTAACATTTTTACCTTTTTGTACTTCTTTATTATGAATGCTTGTTTTGTGTAATGGTCATATAGAATGTAATGAAGTGAAATGAGATTACTCAGTGTTAAGTGAACAGGTACAGATCCGGCTTGCTAACAAGCACAGTATTGCCTTTTGTCGTTGGTGAGACTAGATTAATTTCAGAGCAGAAAAGAGACGTTTACTCACATATTGTCCTTGCAATCCGAAGGAGCTCGCCCTCTTAGATGCATAACCTCGTCGACTGGATTCTGCTACATCATCAACATCATCAGAGTAGCCGAGGGCGATGACAACGCTCAACAGAATCATTGCGCAGAAGAGAACGGTGACTTTAGTTGATGTCATTTTCAGCATTGACGATTTATCGATTTTGTAAGAGGATGATAGATAGTTCTCCTATTCATAAACGCTTCTTAAGTGAATATGACTGGATGTAATAAGATGCACCCGAGTTTTAAAGATTTTTAGTTTACGTTATCGAAATAATCGTTTCATTAGCATTGTTACAAGAGTTTACATTTCAATTATATTGTATGATTACCGGACTCCAAAGATTATCATCAGTCATTTAGTGATTATAATTTTTGGGTGAAGGATATCTTCCCGGAAGGGCACTCATTTTGTAATGTTTACCAAATATAAAAAGTAGGCAATTCACGCACTTGTACTTCTCATCCCAATCGTTCTCATAATAATTACTATCATTGTCATACGGATGTTATCATGCCCATCTAAAAACGCCATGGTCTCACATGCTATATTCGTGGGCACTTAGTATATTTGTAACAAGTAAACACACAGATAAATGTGCTATCACTTCCAACCCTTGCTTTTGCACTGTTTGCACTTTTTGTACATCATTGGTAACAGTAGGCAATGATATCATAATGACCGATTTTGCTCTCTGCTTACCTATTGCACCAGTCATCTTGTGTGTTAAATGTAGGCTTCCGTGATTTACATTGTTGTGGAAAAAAGTGCTGAATTATAGTACTGTATTTTTTGTGTTATAATGCGTCACCGGTTCGTTGGAGACTACATTTCTTACCTGTGGGCACCTTCCTATGAAGTTCTAAAATTGTTCAAACTTACCTTGTAGAAGAAGACACACTCTTATGCTGACTCTTTTCTTTTGTTGTACACACACTTTTACGTACATACATTAACACATGTAATCCAGTTTCATGGGATCCAGAAAGTATAAAACAGATATTGATTCCCCATTAAGCTGTCAACATTCTGAATTTGTAGGAGCAGACTTCCAAGTGCTTTGATTGATGTTAAACAAAATATATTCTGGCAACAATACAAGCTAACGCCAAGGGACATGGTGTTGTTGTACTAACGTACCTGCTTTGTATATTTTACAACTGCATTTCTTTCCATTCGCTAGAGGTTTTGTACTTGGTAACCATGGTAATTCATATATGTTTTAAATCCAAGCACAAGTGAGAATTTTGTCAACTACCGTTTAAACAAAGACAAAGTCTGGGGCATATTTTGCATCTTTTTGTTTTCCTGTGAGATCTTAGTTTTCGGAAAAGTTGCTGAACTAGTTTTGAACTTCTGGCGATGACCATTTTATTTATGCTTGCCACAAGTGTCGATGGTTTAATAACAAAATTAATGAAGGTATAGTCTTTTTATCGACAACTATTGAAAACTATAGCCATCTTAAAAAAAAGGGTGGAGGATTCATGCTCGTGTTCACACACTATCCGGCCAACTCAGGGGTCATAATTCATAATTATCCTTATGGCATAAAACTGTAAACTGGTTCTTACACCTTTCAGCTTGTCAAGTGACCAGCAGTATGGTAGTACTTATAACGTTTTTAACTCCGTGAAGAGAGCGTCAAAGGTACCAATATGCTTTCACGTTTTACTAGATTGACAGTTTGGCAGCAACTTGGCTGGCAATAATACGTCAAAAACAGAATAAATTACTGTAACTTTAAACAATGAGTTGTGTGTTTCGATAAATTGCCCATGATTCTTGTCGAGTAATCCTAGCCACATTGAATAAGCTTGCACGATGCGTCCATATAAGATAGGAGAACTCACGGAAGAGCACATATGCCCGTAGTGAGTGAGATAAGTGTTATCAATTCCAATAATGAGGAAGGAGATGACCTTCCGATATTAATTCCTCTATTATATGTAGACATGAATTATTGTTAATTATGGGTAACCTATAACAAACTCGGATATTAGGAATTCGAAATTTGAAAGCAAGGCAGAAAGAGACAATTTATTAACTTATTACTTCTATACTGAACAAATAAATTATACTGACCTTTTTTAGTAAAAAAGAGAGGTTTAATAATGTTCAAGTTATTAATTTTATGCAATAGATAATCTCGGCATGTTTAACACGTTACTGGTCCCATGTAACAGAGTCTTATTTAATCACGTGGATAACGATTAATGCAAATTTGATATGTATTTTTCCAAATTTTCACTATAGGATTTTTTTTGGTTTAATCAGTAACCATTCATTTCTTACAATGGCTTTTTCCCCTAAATTAGGTTGTGATATGAAATACAACAATAAAGGTGAAGGTTACCTCAAGGTCCCTTTAAAGAGGATACTATACGTTCATGAGATTTGGTGGGCGTAATTGTAAGGGACATTAAGTCAACCAGAAGCTTCATATGTCTTACACGTATTCAAAGTGTTTCCAAGAGAAGGTACCCTCAATAGAAGATTGTAGAGGAGAATCGTTGAGAACAATTTGGGAACGGGCTGGCTAAAACCGCTAAATGAAATTTAACCCCCCCCCCCCCCCAAATTAGTGCGATCTTCACTAATGCTGTATACTCATGTCGTGCACTGAGTTTAGCACTTTAGCTCGAATATCTCTCCTAATCTATGTATTTTTGTAAAATTTCTGTCTGCAGAACGCCTCATCACAATCCAAAATATGACGTGGCAATGAAACATTTTCCAAGTTAAGCTTAAAGGTTGTGTGACATGCTTCTATAGAAAAGACCACCCTTCTACCCTATGCTGTTCTGCGATTCGCGGTGCTGATATCCACTGTGGAACTGTTGGTTCAGAGAATTGCTTTGTGAGGAACATTCAGTGAGGAAGGAAATTGTCATCAGTTGAGGAAAAAATTAACACGTTTTGACGATTTGACCAACGTATTATCTTCCATTTGTCACCTTGTTTTTTGAAAGAAATTGTGTTTAGTTACCTTCACTGATGAGGGTAATAATGCTTTGTATGGTCACTATCAGCTGAGCTATATTTTTATACTCAATTTGCATGTTAATTTGGTATTTGCTTCATAATTAAATCAGAATTTTACTCGGCCTGATATTCTCAGCTGCCATCTGTCAGTATCAATATGTTCTTTCTTTCTTAACAGGTGTTATATGGGACCAGTAACGTGTTAAACATGCCGAGATTATCTACTGTCTAAGATCAATGACTTGAACATTATTAAACCTCTCTCTTTTACTAACACAAAACTCATTGTTTAAAGTTACAGTAATTTATTCTGTTTTTGACGTATAATTCCCAGTCAAGTTGCTGCCAAACTGTCAATCTAGTAAAACTTGAAACCATATTGGTACCTGTGACGCTCTTTTCATGGAGTTAAAAACGTTGTAAGTATTACCTGTAGTACTGCTGGTCACTTGACAAGCTGAAAGGTGTAAGAACTAGTTAAAAGTTTTATGCTTAAAGGATAATTATGGATAATGACCCCCGAGTTGGCCAGGAAGTGTGTGAACACGTGCATGAATCCTCCATACATTTTTAAAGATGGCAATAGCTTTCAAAAGTTATCGATAAAAAATATAGCTTCATTAAATTTGTTATAAAACCATCGACAATTGTAGCAAGCATCGATAAAATTGTCATCGCCAGAAGATCAAACTTAGTTCAGCAACTTTTCTGAAAACTAGGATCTCACAGGAAAACAAAAAGATGCAAAATATGCCCCAGATTTGTCTATGTTTAAATGGTAGTTGACAAAATTCTCACTTGTGCTTGGATTTAAAACATATATGAATTACCATGTACTAATAGTAAGACTTCATTTAATGGTTACCAAGTACAAAACCTCTAGCGCATAAAAGAAATGAAGTTGTAAAATATACAAAGCAGGTAATTTAGTTCAACAACACAATGTCCCTTGGCGTTAGCTTGTATGGTTGCCAGAATATATTTCGTTTACGAAACCGACATTTTAACATCAGTCAAAGTACTTGGAAGTCTGCTCTTAGAAGTTCAGAATGTTGACAGCCTCAACATCTGTTTTATACTTTCTGAATCCTGTGAAACTGGATTACTTGTGTTAGTGTATGTACGTAAAAGTGTGTGTACAACTAAAGAAAAAAGGCAACATAAGGGTGTGTTTCCTTCGACAAGGTAAGTTTGATGAACTTGGTGGGAAGGTGCCCACAGATAAGAAATGTAGTCTCCAATGAACCATTGACGCATTATAAGACAAACAAAATACAGCATTATTAGTCAGCACCCCTGTCCACAACAATAAAAATCATATGAGCCTACATTTAACACACAGGATGACCGGTGCAATAGGTAAGCAGAGAGCAAAATCGGTCATTATGATATCATTGCATACTTTTACCAATGATGTACAAAAAGTGCAAACAGTGCAAAAGCAAAGGGTTGGAAGTGATAGTACATTATCTGTGTGTGTACTTGTTACATATATGCTAAGTGCCCACGAATATAGCATGTGAGACCATGGCGTTTTTAGATGGGCATAATAACATCCGTATGACAATGATAGTAATTATTATGGGAACGATTGGGATGAGAAGTACAAGTGCGTGAATTGCCTACTTTTTATATTTGGTAAACATTACAAAATGAGTGCCCTTCCGGGAAGATATCCTTCACCCAAACATTAACTAAATGACTGATGATAATCTTTGGAGTCCGGTAATCATACACTATAATTGAAATGTAAACTCTTGTAACAATTCTAATGCAACGATTAATTGATTCGATAACGTAAATTAAAAATCTTTAAAACTCGGGTGCATCTTATTACATCCAGTCATATTCACTTAAGAAGCGTTTATGAACAGGAGACCTATCTATCATCCTCTTACAAAATCGATAAATCGTCAATGCTGAAAATGACATCAACTAAAGTCACCGTTCTCTTCTGCGCGATGATTCTGTTGGGCGTTGTCATCGCCCTCGGCTACTCTGATGATGTTGATGATGTAGCAGAATCCAGTCGACGAGGTTATTCATCTAGGAGGGCGAGCTCCTTCGGATTGCAAGGACAATATGTGAGTAAATCTCTCTTTTCTGCTCTGAAATTAATCTAATCTCGGCAACGACAAAAGGCAATACCGTACTTGTTAGTAAGCCGGATCTGTACCTGTTCACTTAACACTGAGTAATCTCATTTCACTTCATTACATTCTATATGACCATTACACAAAACAAGCATTCATAATAAACAAGTACAAAAATACCCTGAGATCAAGAAGGTAAAAATGTTACAACAGAGATTAACTGTTTTATAAAACATACAGAAATATCCACTTCTTTGCATTAAGATTCATGTTTCAGTCATGCTTGAATAAATACAAATTTTACAACTCACGATGTTTTTCTTTAATGTTTTTCAAATTATCCCTCCCAGCGTATGAAAATCATAAGTTTTTAATTCGTGACTAATTTCACGGCCAGAGCCTTAAGGAGACAATTTATCCTGTGGCACAGCAGAAAATAACAATGGAAGTTAAGGTGTCAAGTTGACGGCGCCAGCCCGCAAATATGTCTCTGGAAATTTTGTGTCATTTCTGGACGTTACCCACTGAATTTGTTAAGTGTATGTGTCAAGATCACCATGCATTGGTACATGTGACACTTAAAAAGATTACCTTGTTTTCAAACCATGTATCTCGTATGTACTCAGTCAATAAGACTGCATTGCACCAATTTCGCCTGCTTGGCTCAGGACGTTTACCTTAAATGAGGCTAGGTAGTTGTGATATAAATTTGTAATAAAAAATTCCTGCTGTCAATTGCCGTCGTGATCAAAATCAGAAAATTGCAAATGACGAAATAGTGTACTCACCGTTTTAAAAGTAGACAGTTTCAGGGGGCGCTAATAGGTATAACTTCCAAACACACTTTTCATTTCATGTTTCTTTTTCAGAGAGTCTCAAGACAATTTCCGGCCCCGAGGTCTTCCGACGAGGTACACTGAAAATCTTGTTCAGTTCATTCAAGAAAATCCCATGTTACGTGATAATGCAACGTGTTTTTTCTATAAATTGATGAAGATAATGATTAGTTCAATAAATTGTAATAATAACAGTATTTATCAATAACAGTATTTGTGAAAGATACGTAGTTGCACAACCAACTGTAGCTTGAGGAATAATGTAAATTTAAAATCTGTCATACGTGTCCTGTCAGTGCCGTCAGTGCTTTTCAACGATACAAGACGACCTTTTAACTTTTTAAAATATTCCCTTTGTATGAAATTTTTGGCACTTTAGTTATGACATTTTATAAACACTTTCATATTTCCTTTTAGAAGTAACACAATCTGCCCTAAGTACCCTCGTATGGTGTCGATGAACACTGAGAAACTTGTAATGTTAAGTTCGTTCAAACGACGATCATATAAATTACAGTAAATTGCGTTTCTGTTGATTAATAAATGAAAATAGATCAATAATTTAATGGAAGCATCTTCTTCAACTTAAACGTGAAACAGCTCTTTGATGAAACTTTTTTTTTCAGTAATTTCTACTATATGTCATTATGAGTAAGACTTCATCTACTCTTATGTGAAATTTTCCTTGAAAAAAAAAACAAGTACAATTGTGCATGTTGTGAGAGAATGAGCAGAAACTGAACTACTTATTGATGTTTGAGCAAAATGTGTTCAATTTAATAGCAATCGACAATAATCTTTAATTTAAGATGAAGAGATAATTTCAGTTTATGGTGTTACTTTATTTAAGTATCCATCACAGTCTGTCACACGTTTCCATTCTACAGCATCAGACCTCTTAACTTTGCTTTGAAATGGTAAACTATCATTCTAGTATGAGTTGTTGGTACTCCATGTAAATGCTACTTCCATAGACATTTAATATGTTTGATTTTACAGACTAAAGCATTCGAACGAGACGAAAAATACTTCTCATTTTCCAGCTAGGTAAGTTGAGGACCTTGTTTACAATTTCATGCAAAAACAAAGTTGATGCAAGTTATTTTTCATATGTAATTATGGAAGAAAGTACACGTAGTTAGATCAGTAAGTCCATAAATGTCCATAAAACTCCTTTTAGAAGGATTTAAGTGTTTTTCTCTGCACCTTTCTTCCCATATACCAAGTTTGCTTTTTGTGATACTATATAAGTAGAAGCTGGTAAACCTCTTGAAATTTTAACACGGACATATCAAGTCGATATAAAACAGAGTCTTCTTTAATCATGTGGGTTAGGAATAACGGAAATTTAAGGTGAATATTCACGATTTTTATCAAGGCATGTTTTCTTGTTAACTGGATTTCCATCATTCCTTACAATTATTTAGTCTCCGTTAATTTCTTTATAAATACAGCAATATAAGCGAAACTTCTTTGAAGTTCGCTTTAAAGAGGATAATACACGTTTACAAGATTTGGTGGGCTTAATTGTAGAGGACATTAATTGAAGTCAATCAGAACGTCGTACGTCTTACACTTATTCAAAGTTTTCCTAATAGAAGTGACCCTCACGAGGAGATTGTAGAGGAGAACTGTTGAAAGCAATTTAGGAACGGACGTGATAAAACCGCTGAAATTTAATATCCCTCTAAATTATCTTCAATAATGCTATATTAACCTCCCGTACTATGTTTGGAACTTATTCTGTAATCGTTCATTTCATCTACGGTTTTTTTTTTTTTTTTTTTTGTAAACTGTCTTTCAGCAGAAAACCTCATCACAATACAAAATACAATGTTTCAATGAATGATTCATAATTTGAGCTTAAAGCTTCTGATAATCTTCGAAAATATAGAAAATGATATAATGAATCATGTATCTTACGATATCAAGTGTTTTCACCTTGTTCTTCACGTCAAATTTTTTATGAACGACAAAAGAATCATCCTATTTTTATCGAATATATTGAATACCATTTTGTATGAATGTCAATGGTTCTGCATGTATTGAATACCATTCTTTATTACCATCAACGGTTTTGCATGCATGGAACACCATTCCTTCTCAACATCAACTGTAAGTCTGGGTGAATGTGATACAATTCCTTATCAACATCAATGGATTCTGCATATATGGCATATCATTCGGTATCAACACCAATGGATCTGTTTGTATGCATATACTATTCCTTATACCAGTGTCAATGTGTCTGCATGTATAGGGTACTATTCCTTATCAACATCAATCACTAGCTGCTTTGAGATTGACATGCCGTTTACTATGCTCTACCTTTTATGTTTCTTCGATTTGAATGTACTGAAGTCTCGATGAAGAGTTCTAATAAACAACATGTGTATATTTTATTTTCTTTACAGAACCATGACCTGCTCACTTATTGCACGGAGCATATTCAGAATAGAAATAGATATGTCCTTCATTAATTAACGTTAATGACGAAGTGGTGGTGGTGTGGTGAAAAAAAGGTGATGTCAATTATAGTTACATGTGTTGAATAAATAACTTGAAAAGTACACGCACACTGATGTTGTTTTTTTTTTCTTTCTATGACTCGTCATAAGTCATTCAACAACGGTCATAACTAACATCACATCTTGTCCACTTTTTCCTTAAATAAGTCTGCTTATAGTTAAAGTATCTTGAATATGAATGACGAAATAACGTCTCTCCCCAAATTACTTCTTACAACTGTTGCTGATCTCTCTCAACAGATCACAATTACCCGTGAGCAAATGTAAATGTGAATGTTAGATCAACACTGCAAATTATTTTAAAGATTTTGTAAAGAAATCATATCTGATTACCATTATTCAAATAGTCAAATGAAAGCAAAGGCATTTATTTAATACTTACAATTAACGGTGGACGGGAGTCTCTCATTTCCTCCAAAAAGATACCATTATGAGGTCTACAAATGTTTATGCGTCAGGAGAGTGTAATGAAATCGTGTCAAATACTTGACGCGATGTGATGAATGGTACGTCTTACGTTCGAGAGGAGAAACCATATAATGTTATCACTAAGATAGTAGAGCATCGCCAAACTGGTTCCATTGTATTAATTTTCACTGTACAATTGACTTCATCCCTGCTATTACATGTCATTTTTGTCATCTGCCATAAACATTTGTGAACATGCGTTAATTCTTCTCATAGACCTTCTACATGTAATCTAGAATAACCACAAGTTTTACATTTTTAAGATGATGTATTTAAAAACTGAACTTCCTCTAGACAGCCACGACACCCCTCTTTACCATATACCCTCATATCTCAGTTGCTTGTAAATATCTCCTGATCGATCTGGCTGAGGTTTCTTTTGACTAATGGGAACCTCATATTTAAAGTATATTTCCCTGTCATTTGCTAATGATGTGTTGTCGATAGGCTTATACAGTATGGGTACTCAAATAGCTCTACCGCTATCTTTCACTGAATAAATAGCCCCTTGATCAACACTGTTAAAATACACAATTGCAAAACTTATCTTACCCTGTAAGGATTTATCAGATACTCAAATGGGTTAAGCCAATGTTTCAAGAAGGCTACCTTATGAACCTGTTATCACTATTTCGTGATGTCTGCCAGTGACGGGAAAGGATGATATTGCCATAAGAGTGGGTTTGTTACGTAGAAAGTTTGGTATGAACCATTCGCATATCAGTTCGCAATCGTGTATAATCAACCGTTAGGCTGTTAATCAAAAGAGGATGTTAACAAGCATTAAAGATCTTCAGAGTTCGAGACGTTACATTTACCGTAGATTAAACAATACAGCATGCACACTAAGCTAAGAACAACACAGTAGTAGTATGGTAACAGCTGAGTGCACTTAACAACACCCTTCACCATCCTTCGGCTACACTCTTCCCGTTTGATAGTAACCAGAAATGATAAGTAAACCCGCAAAGATGGACTAAGGACTTGGGAGTCATTGTGCAGTGTAGGAAGCAAAACTGTCACGGACAGGCATACGTGGGTGAAGTCGGCAAGTTCACATTGATCAAAATATACAAAAATCTCATTTGAAAAGTAAATAGGAGCAAAAGATTTTAATAACATGTTTCACTGTATCCGCTAACCTCATACCCGTATATATGTGCCACTGAATTTGACTATAACCTCGATTAATTAGTTAGTCCTACTCGAATTACTTAAGGAGTACACCAACGTTGTATCTAGTCATTGTCTGTATAGATTTCACCGCTATATCTTCATTAAGCTTTTAAGAACCAAAATGGCAACGACTAAAATCACTATTCTCCTCCTTTGCACGATGATCTTGATGAATATTGGCAGCCATGCGTTTATCGCTGAAGAAGGACCAGAAGCTTATGAGAGAGCTTTCGAAGTGGAGGACCAACTTGTCGCTGACGCAAAAAGACAAAATGTGAGTAGTATCGTTCTATTGATCAATGATGGATAAAACACAATGAACATATTGTTCAGAAATAATTATAATTGCTTGTTTCTTAACTACTGTAGCCAAAGAAAATATTTAACCAGAATGATGTTAGATTACATGCTGTTGGAATTAAAATGTTCAACAGACCCCTTTTCATGCTAGGTTACACATATTTTGTCTATGGACTTGACACATAATACCCCCTGCCGTGCAGCTCAATAAACCAGGACAAAAGATCATCAAAGCTGAACTACTTTACGAGAATGTGTATCATCACAGCATGAGGTGAAAAACCTGACCTACGGATTTGCAACAAAATATACATCACTAAAACAAAGAAATGGTGATATTTTAGAGACTGGCACTTTAATGTATTAAATTCGGTATGAACTACTCACACACTCGAATAAAGCCACTCATTGTTTCGTGGGTGACGTCTTGCTCCATGACGTTATAATCTTGCTAAAACCATGCTAAAGCGCTCAACAGACCCACTTTCATGCTCAAGTACACATGTATTACGATAAACATGACACCTAATGCCCCTTGTCAGGCAGCTCAAGAAAGCCTAGACATTGAATTGACACACCTGAATTACTTTAGGAGAACGATGTTTAATTGACCATGTGGATTGTCACAGCATGGGGTGACAAAACTGACCTAAGGCCATGACAATTTGCAAGAAGTTGAACCTCAGTAGAACAAAAGAAGACTGAGGTTGAAGTCAATCCCATTTTAACATACAAATAACGGCATGTCTGTGAGGCAAAACAGTCCTGTTGTGGTTGTTTATCATCATATATGATGTACGTACTACCCGAGAAGTTGTCTGTTACATATCTAACTACAACATCGGGGAAAGAAGTTACTTGAATCGTTGCATGCTTTTAGCCAATTCGATGATATTTCGCGGAGCAACCTTTAAACGTTAAGTGTTTGCGACCTAGAGTATCCTAACCGTTACGCTAACGTTGCACTGAACAACTTATGTTAGCGTTAGTAAATCAGTTATGCACGTAAATAATATGCACAGATTAGTATTTTTAACGAAGGCCTACCACTGAACTAACGTTGGACTCAGAGAAAATCATGTGGTCATAAATGATATTACCTTGAAGTAGTTAAGTTTCACATATATCCAATATCCAACCAGTCCACTAGAAGACCGATGACCAACTTTGACTTGTGCTAGTTAAGGAAGGTTCACACATAATTCAATAACGCCCATCAACTTTCAATTAAACTAGTTCATCTTGAGTTGATCATAACAGCTGTTCGAAACAGAAGGGCATTACGATTTTTTTAATCCTAGTTGTCTTGAATAAGCAAATCGATTTTCTGGTTGATATTATATAAAAGACAATTCAAGTTGTGCGATCTCAGTTAAAAGTTGAATGGCGAATTGATGTAGTTTCTAGATGTAGCCTTATTAAAAGTCAAACAATAATAATCCCAACATTCGAGTGCAGTTTCATGTGCAGATGTCAAGATGCTTTAAGTTCATAATACGGAATATGCTTCTTCCTTTTCTAAGTATACTTTGACCTCATTGTATTTACATAGTAGTTCTTTAGTAAGTGGTTACCAAGGTCGAAATTTTACTATATTTACTTTGCCTTACCTCATCTCACCTCACTTTACTTACCTTCACTGGACTTTATTGAATGACTGACTGACCGACAGATTCTACTGACCGAAGTAACTTGACTTGTCTTGACCTGACCTGACTTGATTTTATTTTACTTTATTGACTAAATGACTGACTTAGCAACAGACTGACTGACCGGTAGGACGGAGTAGACCTGACGTGACTTTATTTTACTTGACTTGACTTTACTGACAGCATACAAGTTAGTAAACCTGACAAAAATGTTGTAAGAAGTAAAACGGCTGTGAGGGAATTTCCCCTAGTTATCATCAAATTGTTCAGTTTGTAAAACTGTTTAAAATGGGTAATGAATGTTGTTGATGAATAATGAAGATAAAAAAGAATAGTTAAAAGTCATAAATAGTCTGCATATCTTCTTCATAGTATCTTGGATCGGCTTAAAATTTGTCCTGTTAAAACCATTATGTAGGTCTCACGTCCATTGGTAACGAAATCTGAGATCCCAGGCGTCAAGTTCTTTCCAAAATGTTACTGTTGTTTCGACCGAAGTCAACATAAAGATTAAGATATTCTCTTTTTCTTTTCAGGAACCTTACTCCAAAGATGATTGTAATGGTCGTTAGAATCTCGGCATAGTGTATGTGTCTGTTTTTCATTTCCTCTTGAGAAAATGCAATTAATGTTTCGAATACAATCTTAAAGGTTTCATCAAGTTATAAACAGAACCAGCGCACATTGCTGTCCATCCTCCTATGGAGTACAATAATAAAGTAGTTTGTCATAATTGGGGAGGCTTATGGGAACCCTCGTAAGGAATGGCTATTGTATAACTGTGGGAATAATTATCTTTTGTAAAACTATGCGACTTATTAACAATTGCGGGAGTTTGAGATATGTGGAAATAGTCTGAAGTTAATTTTTCTCAGAGGTCCGCAAGTTAGCAAAGCAAGATTTGATGTAATCATTCGAATTATATACAAGATAACTTCAGGTCTACTTATCTACCCAAGATCATTTTGTATACCTAGCAGCAAACTGCAAACTGCAAACCAAACTTTGTTAAATCTGTCAGAGGGCTAGGGATTGTGGTTTCTGTTTTGGGGTGTGGATGAGGTGGGAGATCTTGTTTAAAGTGAACAGTCTCATATACATGAACATTTTCTATACACAGTTGTTAATGATATTAGTCAAAGGAATGTGGTTATAAGCTGAAATCAAGTAAAATGAGGTCATTTATTGATGGGGATATCAAATCCGGGTGCAAGAACCATTTTTTGTACATGCAGGTTAACTTAAACTACTAGCTCAAAAGTTAGAGGTGGAGTGGAGGATTTGGGAGGATTTTCATATTTTCTTTGCTAAAACTCAGTTACAACTAAAGGAAGTAATGTTCTGGTACCTTCGTTTTGATTGTGAAGACCACTATTATAGTGATAATGTGAGGAATAATATAATTACGTGTTGCTATGCTATTTTGTGATTCTGTCGGTATTGTCTGTGGAACTGGTGAGTCATAGAATTGGTTTGTGGTGTACTACGACATCCAATTCGAAAGTAAAAGATCCGCATCAGCTGAAGAAAGGGTCGTTTATACCTTATGAGATAAATGTCTGCAGCACAGTGTTGAATGTGCAGGGTTTCATTTGGTAAAATTATTGCTATGCAACTACTGTTTCTACAGGTTGGGAAGATTTGACCAAGCGTATTATCTTCAATTTGTGACCTTGTTTTCAAAAGAGAGTGTAGTTACGTCCACAAAGTATCCATGTTTTGTATGGTCACTTCGAGGTGAGCTATTGTTGATATTTTGTGATTCCCGATTTGCATGTAACTGCGGTATTTGGTCCATAATTGTGTCTGAATATTTTACCGGACATTCTCAGCTGGCATCTGTCCAAAATTCAATAAATTAGTGTCAATATGTTCTATTTTCACAGGTGCTACATGGGTCCGGCAACGCCTTTGACATGCACAGACTATCTACCACCTATTAAGAGAAGATCAATAAAAGGATTACAGACTTGAAGATTACTTAATGTTTTTCTTTTAGTAAAAAAAAATTAATGGGAATGTTTTGGAGTTAAGAAAAGTTAAGTTTAAGTTAAGAACTAAATTTCTAATTCCTAACTTTCGAAGTTGTTATATCACCCATAAGTTACAATAGTTCAAGTTTGCATATGACAGACAAAGTAATATCGGAATTTCTTGACGGTTCTTGGAATCAATAACACTAATGTCTCTTACGACGGTACATACATTTCGTCACTGATCGAAAAGAACGAGGTGCAATGTATCTACCAAAGTAAAATTGAAAAGTAATTCACTAACTGTGGAAAGTAACTTGATTGACTTAGACTTTAAGTAGATGGCTGGCAAGCAGTGAACTTGGTGAAAAGTGACACAATATTAGTCACTTCTTTCATGGAGTGAAAAACGTTTCAAGCTCTACCATACTGCTGATCACTTGACCAGCTCAAAGGTGTAATACCACTTTACAGACATTCGTGAAGCCATGGCAGTTTCACATTTTACGTTGTTAAGATAAATATGGCCAGCGAGTGGGTTAGGTAGCTTAGGTAGCCGGCAAACACGTGCATGATTCCTCGACAAAGACCTTTGGTCACAGTATACATTTTTACTTGCGTATGACAGCTGGCTTGGTTAAATTTAATGAAAAACTCCAAAATTCCATATACAGACCAGATATGAATTTCAAATCTGGTCATGATGAAAAGCAGAAAACAGGAAGTCGTTCAATAATATTACCAGGTTCTGAAGTTTAAACAGTAGTCATCTTCTACGTCTCCCGTATAGGCTTGTCGGTGTATGAGAAAGCACTATACTTACAGTAATAACTGGTGAAAGTTGGTGCAAGTTAATGTCACATTCTGTCACTAGAAATACAATGATAACAAAACTGCACTACATGTGTAAAATGTGTTGAGTTATGCACTGACATTTAAAGTTCAAACTTTCCCCACAGCTCTGTAGCTTCATATTAGAGATGCTGAGCTGTAATTCCATGTGAGACAGACCGACTGTAGACAACGTAGTGTTTCGATTTTTTTTAAACAAGATTGTTCGGATAGGCTGACCCTGTAAAGAAAGTAGACCTACATTATAGACCATTTCGGATAATGTAGTTAAAAAGTCTCTTCCTGCAGATGAATGCAGCACTGTTTCATAAAAAGATTAAGATATCATATGGATCTCCAAAACTTACTGGTACATACTGTACATCAGCACTTAAGTATGTGGGATTAGTGGAAGTCTTCTTTTACTGACTGTGAAACGTTCTCAGTGACAGTCATGCACAGGCTCGTGGCGACCGGGTGAGGCGGGGGTGGCTGTGCTATTGTTTCATACCCCAACAACAAAAGTCGAGGCGACGATAGTCGGAAATCTGAAAAACCAGTTGGAATTTCTCGAATCTCAATTTATTACATTTTATGACATCAAAAAATATTTAACCAGTTTATGTATTAGGTTACCTAGTACTTAAAAACAAAATTATCAAAACATCTGAAATGCCATTTGAATTTTTCATATCTCAATCATCACAATTTATGACTCCAGAAGAAGAAGTGCAAATATTGCACTAAGTTGCATCTGTAAGGCCACCTAGTAAGTGAACGGAATAAGACTGGCGACACCCCCTTTCCATCCCTCGAAATGGTGACCCGAATACCCAATCTACTTACTAACCCTCTCATGGACCAACCATCATGGGGCTGAGTGCCGGCAGGACTATCTACTTGGAGCTCCAACATGAGCTAGCGCGGAGAAAAAGAAAATTTTCTTTTAAAGGAACTTTCAAAGAAACTTTTCGGCTTTTCAAACCCTCCAGATGGCGGGAAACGAGATTCCTTGGGGGTTCCAAACTGCATTTATCCAGCCTTGAAACAGTGGAACAGAGATCTCATGCATTCAATTTCCCAAATAATGTGATAAAAGTCGATAAATGAAAAAATGATAATACTTATCAGATGGGCTTATTAAAAAATCATAATGAACTATGCATCCTGCAATGTTTATTCTTGGAACATTTTTTTTCAAATAATAGCAGGAGGGGGTGCTTTACATACCTTTAGACCCACTTGTTTATTTGCTGATAATGACCCATTTTCAACTTGATACTAAAAATGAAAATTGGGCTAAGTTGTTGAACACTACTAAAGGTAACGAAGCAGAGTCCGATTGAAATTTTTGGGTAAAATGCTCTGGTAAAACATGTGCATGTTGCATACACCCGTGGTGAAACATTCCCAAGCTTTTTTAAAAATTGAAAATGAAGTACTTTATAAGTTGTAGAATTGACGAACTTTTAAATATTCAGATCGGTTGTTTTAATAGTAATGGTAACATGACAGAACATTGATTCGTATTGACAATAGCTTTAGTTGGCATGGACAACCAACTCTTTTCAGGATTTATTTATTTTTTAATTCACTTTTAGAATTAGAAAAACAGAAAAGAACATTGTTTCTAGAATCTATGATACCGTTAACACCTAAGGATTTGATTGACTGTTCCGGGAGGAGTATTGACAATGCGTCCTGTGTAAAATAAAACTGCCGGTAGTTTTGTTGCAGATTCCATCCCCTAGTCTCATACTCGTATACTGCGTTTCAGCAACAGAGGAATGTATGGCCATTCGAAACCTCAACCTCAACGATTTCACACCTTTATGAACACCTTGTTTCAATTGTGCTGTTAATGTGGTTCGTCGTAGTTTCCAATGTCATAAAAAGATAACACTTTTGAAGCCCGGCAGTTTCCCAGTACATCCAGTCTCCCCCAACTCCTTCACCTTACAATCCTTCCCTCCTCTCTTCGTGTTTTTTTTTTTTTGCTCCTCTTTATTTTTGTATCACTTAACTTGAGAACACCACCCCCCGCATCACTGTCTACACCATTGATTTTACGGGAAAGCAATAGGAAATACAAATACACTGTGCAAACTCTGATGCAAACTATGCACCAGACCTTGTGCATGTTTACCGGTACTTGGCAAAATTCTCACTAGTATTTGGATTTAAAACATGTATGAATAACCCGGCGTAGAAATAGTGAAACACCACTTAAAGGTTACCAAATACGAAACCACAAACTACAGTAAACGAAATGAAGTTTTCTTTATACAGGGCAGGTGTTGGTACAACGACACATATTTTCCTTGGGGTTAACGTGTATCGTTGCCAGGATATATTTTGTTGGCAAAACCGAAATTTTAACATCAATCAAAGCACCTGGAAGTCTGAGCCTACAAGTTCAGAATGTTAAGAGCTTATCAGAGCCTCAGCACCTGTTTTTAACTTTATGGGTTCGATGACACTTAATTACACATAGGCCTTCTTCCCATATGCGTCTATTAGCTAGAATAATAAGCATATAAATGCTCTGTGTTGTAACATTCCAACACAGCTTAGGATTTTGCCGCTTTTCCTGTGTTAAATCATCAAGGTAACTCAGAACGAAAGTTTACTTATTCAACATGTTTTAATACACGTAGCTTTTTCTAGGAAACCCATGTTTAACTCATCTGATCATATTACAACACACAAGCATATGAAAGCTTACTAGCGGGTTCCCAAAGATGCATGCTACGTAAGTATTCGAACTGATGACAAAAGAGTGTGTCTCCTTCGAGAAGGTAAGTTTGATCAACTTATGGACATGGTAGGAAAATGCCCAAAAAAAAAACGTAGTCTCCAAACGATCCGATGACGTGTTACAACACAAAACGCAGTATGCTTATTCAGCACTTCTTTCTACTGACGACGCTCCCAACGACATTAGCATACATGAAACACACACACGGATAACTGATACTCTAGATAAGTAGAGAGCAAAATCGGTCATTATGATAGCACAGCATATTTTTGCCACATGATGTGCAAAAATGTGCGTAAGCAAGGGTTGGATGTGAGAGTACATTTTCTCTGTGTGAGTGTTTGTTACATATTGTTACGAGAAAACGGCTGTCTTTCTCGTATATTCAGATTCCTCCACTCGAATAGCTTATCTTAACTAATTGTATGCTTTTACGTGCAGGCAATGTGGTATTTCAAGGAAAAACCGTACTTTGAGATTTGTGCTCGTAAGTGTAGCGGGGTGTCAGAGCTGAGTGCCAGAGTTTGCAGGCTTCCGGTTCACAAGGTCGGCTTTGTTCCCCCGAGCGGGGAGTAGCGCGGTTCGTGCAGACAGTGAGGCGGGGTTAGTTTGCTTACGTAATACGGGATAGGATACTTGACCATCTTGTGATTAGACCTTTGTGTATGTCAATCTAGCTTGAGGTGCCGTAATTGGTCAGTTTGCTTGCATAGGACTTTACACAGTAATTTGTTTGTGTGGGATTTTACACGATAACGGAGTGCTTTATAATGCCATGTACGGCATGAATTTATTCAGTATTTTAGGGTGTACTTGTACACTGTTACCAGGCAGAATCTATGCCGAATTTTTATCCATCTGCTGATGGGCGATTTTTAGGGACTTAGTTTATTTTTGACTTATTAGTAGAGCGGTTTGCGCTGCGTAGTATTTACGCTGCTTACTCTCAGCTGCGTTGCGTATGTTCAGCTGCTGAGCTGCGTCGAATTTATCTTCAACTCTGTTGAGTTTCAGTTGCGCTGGGTTTAGCTGCTGAGTCCCAGCCGAGCTGCGCCTTAGCCGCTGAGCTTTGGCTTCTCCCTTTCAGCTGCGCTGCGTTTCAGCCGCTGAGGTTTAGTGGCAATGCCTGACACTACATTGTACTGTCTACCCCGCGTAGTTTGGTTAACTGCGATAGCATAGTATGGGTGTTAGCTTACTGCACTTGCTGTTTATTAATTTGTTGAATTATTTTATCACCTCATTTGCTTGGTATTGCGACAGTGGTGATGTCTTCAATTATATTTTCTAAACCTAACATGCTCTGTTAGTGTACTCAGTTATTTTCATCGGTGTCATCCAGCCCCTACCTCTCCAGGCTCTCGCCCTTCTCCCTACCCCTTCACCGACCTGATTCCTCACCACATGACGGGCTCGGGCAAACGTTACAATATACTAAGTGCCCACGAATATAACATGTGAGACCATGACATTGTAGATGGGAATTAACGATTGGGAAGAGAAATAATAAAAGTCCATGGATGGCCTACTTTTTAAATTTGGTAAACATTCAAAACTGAGTGTCCTTCCGGGAAGGACACTCAGCGTCGTCCGGGAAGGACGATATCTCTCAGGCAAACATTACTAAATTACGCAAACATCACTAAATGGCTGACAGGAATTATCTTATGATGTCAATTACCATTTGGAGTCCGGTAGTTATACAATATAATTGATGTGTAAACTCTGGAAACAATTCTAATGAAACGATTAATTAATCCGATAATGTAAAAGTTTCTATAAAACTCGTTTGCATTTTGTTATATCCAGCCATATTCACGTAAGTAGCGTTAAAAAGAAGAACAAAAAAAAAAAATTGATCGTCAAAGACAATATTTCTGACAAAATCGGATAAATCGTCAATGCTGAAAATGACATCAACTAAAGTCACCGTTTTCTTCTACGCGATGATTCTGCTGACCGTTGTCATCGCCCTCGGCTACTCTGATGAAGTAGCAGGATCCAATCGGCAACAGTTTGCGTTTAAGAAAAGGGCGAGCTCTTTCGGATTGCAAGGACAACATGTGAGTAAATGTTTTTTCTGCTCTGAAATTAATCTTCTAACCTCACCGACGACAAAAGGCAATACCCTGCTTGTTTTTAAGCCGGATCTGCAACTGGTCACTTAACACTGAGTAATCTCGTGTCACTCCATTACATTCAATATAACCAGACTATACATGACAAGCATTCATAAAAAGGAAGTACAAAAATAACCAAAATTCAAGAAAGTAAAAACTTTACAACAATCATTAAATTATGTGTTAAAATAATGAGTAACATTGTTGCAGGGTCAATGGTCAATGAAACTCGATTTTTCGCTTAAGTTAAATGCAAAGATCCAATGAAAGAAGAATTTCACTAACGAGTGAAATGGTCCTTAAATGAAGGGTATAATCTTTTACTGTAGGCATTTCAAATACTATACATGCCAATATCTTGTTTCTAGATCAAGATATTGCTGCTTAACGGACTTTTCTGGTAAAGACACATTTCCAGTAGACCCTTAAGGTTGCAAAAGTGACATGTAAACAAATTATTGCAAGAAGTCTTTGTAGTTCTTTGAAATTGAAACTCTTATTTAACCGACGTTGACACCGGGAAAATTGAGATTGGGTATACTATAGCTGTACCTTGAAATGTTGTGAAAATTAAGAATACATCTCTTCAACTATCATATTGATTGTTATTATAGAGACAACAAAGGATATTGAAGCAGTTCTGTCTGTGTTGCATCTGAAATGCCCCACAATGAAACATATACTTGTTTTAAGACCCACAGTTTCTAAACACGCTATTGAAATATGGCTTTCGCCAAAAAAGAGAGACAATATTGATTATTTTTTATGATATGTCATATTTCTCTAATTTCTATAATCCTCTTAAGAGTTGGCACACTTATATATTTTACTTGGGCCAACATATAATTCAGAAAGCATTTTATACAAATACTTATAGAAATGTTTTCTGGTAGTTAATTAACGTAGATATTTTTGTCTACAGACAAATATCGATATGACAACTGAAAAGCAAATGGCAAAGTGCGGTAACTTAGTTACTTATTATACTAACATTAACATACCTTTAGTACACTGAATACATTTCTCTTATGTTATGTAACATGCGGTAGTCTTTGTGTCACCAACAGAGCCTTAGTTTACGAAATTAGGCAGTAAATTCAACTGAGTACTTAATACGATTTGGGGATCATGCAAGAAATTATCTTAGTTTTAGCCGTCATTTCAGTTTTTAGTTCTTGAAAATGCAATGCTACTTCAGGAGATACTTGGGAGAAGTAAATCTTTGATTGTTGGTAAGATGGGAGAAGACTAGTAGAGGAGGGTGGGTTTTATGGGAACAATGTACATGGAGTATGAGTGATAAGCATTTTGGCAACTCTGGATAAGCACTGTCTCACATGTTATAGGAGTAGAGATTGCACATTCTTCCAGAACTAATATTTGTACATGCCAGTGGTTTATTTGACTAGAATGTATACTTCATGTAATTAAAAGTAACACACAATTTCAGAAAGCTATTGGTTTTAAGACAATAAGCGAGGTATACATAGATTTGTTTGTGCGTGTCGTTTTCAGGATAACCAAAGTTTGCGATGTGTATTGGTCCATTGAGGATGTTTCGACCAAACATTGAGCTGTTTCTACCAAGCTTGAACGAAATTACTAATTTTGAAACTAACGATTTTCTTGAATGCTTTGCCATTATCCCTCCCAGCTTATGAAAATCATAACTTGATAATTATTCATTTGTGACTTATTATTGTCAAAACCTTGAGAAGACATTAGCAATTATCCTGTGGCAAACCATAGAATAACAATGAAAGCTACAGAAGCAATATGTCGGTGGAGACATGATCTAAACACGAATATATTTCAGGATATTACGAACTGAATTATTTATGTGTATGAGTCAAAATCACAACGCATTGGTGCATGTGACACTTGAAAAAAAATTACCTTGTTTTCAAGCACATGTAACTCGTGTGTACTCATTCACTAAGATACCATGACACCAACTTGGTGTGGTTGTATCAGGGCGTTTACCTTCAAGGAGGATATAGGTAGTTGTGACATAAACTCTATTTAACTTTTTGCAGTTTCTTGTTCCAATACTCATATTTACGTAAACGAATTGTGGTAAACATGAAATCTTCCAATAAAAAACTCTGTCAGAACGAGCCCCAGTAGAGAGAAAAACGGTTAATTGTTGAATTTTAGTTATGCTGACGTCCCGTTGATGATATTCACGAGTATGTGTTTTATGCCTCCTCTACCTTGTACATTGAATGTTGTTTGGTCAAAGGTCATCAATGTATCTAAACTCTGCTGTTAAACATTGATGACCTTCAACCAACAGCAGTCCTCTTGCAAACAGTGGCATAAAACACATCACGATGAATATCGTCTATACGTCAATATGAAAAAATGACTTTTTTCTACTGAGACACATTCTGACAGAGTTTGTCACTAGCAGATCATTTGTTTGCCACAAATCTGTTAAGGAGATATACTTTTACCCTATATAGAGAAAAACGAGCAAAAGGGTATGTAAAATATACGTCACAACTAATTATCCTACTTTACATTATGTTTCCAACTTGAACATGAAAAAAATTTCCTTCTGTAAATTGCTGCCGTGGTCAATTTAGGAAGATTGCAAATGCCAAAACAAGAGAGCAATCCACGGAGTTGCGTATCTCATCGCCAACATGCATTGATTTCACACATTTCCTGCACATGGGGATTTGTAATAGTTTACTGCAACCAAATCTCGCAGAGACCTAGTTCCTGGCACTGATTGTAAATTACAGCCAAATATCCTACAAGCATAAAATGGTGGTAAGCAGAAGAACTGAACAAAATATTTCAATACTGATAATTACTGTAAGGCAGCAAACGTAAGCCCATGGCCTGGTGCCACTAGGCTCAAGTAAAGATAACAATTGCGGCTCAAAAGTATCTGCTCAAAAGTATCTGTGCATATTACGCTACATAACACAATTATAACATTGGGTTATTCGATATAGGTTAGGCTTAGTGAGTACAGTTAGGGGCAGGATGTAAGAGCATCTCTCTATAAGTTATTTGCACGTTTGTCTCCTATTTACCTGTGCAGGACCTGGTTCTGTTAACATTATTGTTTAACTTAACAATCACTGTCCCATAACGTTGGCAGAAATGTTCAAAGACTTTACCCACAGGGGCCAGTTCTGCTAAAGTTGTTTTGGCTAAAGTTAAAAGGTGGTGTCTATCGACCATCTCTATTTATTTTTAATCCCCCACCAAAACAAAATCATACAGTTTCACCAATTCACTATAAGAGCGATACACTGTATGTTCATTAATGTGGTCACAGGAACGGCCTTCGCAAAGTTTGCTTATAATGCTCAATTGGCTCTCAAGTTATGGTGGAAATCCAATATTTGAGGCAAAATTGGCTTTCTTAAATATCAACACTGAGATTTCACTGGATTCACTGTTACATTAACATATTATGTTGAACAATGTGTTCTCAGGTAAGTCCTTACAAAGCTTTAAGTTGATTGGTGTAGTAGTTCTCAAGATATGCTGGAAATACAAATTTTGGGACAAAATTTGTTTTTGTTCTAAAAAATCTGCAAATTTCACACACTTTACTAGGAAAGTAATATATCTTGAATATCTCATTCTCAGATAAGTCCTTGCAAAATTTTGCAGTAAATGCTCAAATACTTCTCAAGATATGATGGAAATACGAAATTTGGGGCAAAATTGGCCTTTTCCCTAAAAAATCAGCAAATTTCACTGGATTTACCACAACAGTAATAAAATCTTGAACAATGTGTTCTCATGTAAGTCCTTACAAAGCTTTAAGGTAATTGGTCTTAAAATTCTCAAGATATGCTGGAAATACAAAATTTGGGGTAAAATTTCCTTTTTTTTCTCTCAAAAATCGGCAATTTCACTCTCTTTACTATAAAAGTGTTATAACTTGAAAATTACATTCTCAGATAAGTCCTTGCAAAATTTTCCATTATATACCCAAATACCTCTCAAGGTATACTGACAATATCAATTTTGTGGCAAAATTGACTTTTTTCATAAAAAATCAGCAAATTTGACTCGATTTACAATAGAACTAATACATCTCGGACATATTGGCATCATGTACAACCTTGCCAAGTTATCTTCATCGCTCATATATACTTTTCGAAGTATTCTGAAAAAAAAAAAAACACAATCTGGACAGGTCCGGAAGCACACACACACGCACGGACACGTCTTCATTTATACCACCCAACAGAACACTCCTCTACCCATGATCACTCTGCCATGGGGTGGGGTGTCGCTGCTCATCCACTCCAAGCGTTTACATGGCAACCGTTCTCCCATGGGTGAACAGTACAATATATAGCTCTACTAGCCAACTGACTACAATATCTCATCTTAACCCCTAGGGCGATGAAATAATAATGTACTCAATATATTCAAGATCGGCAGACTGAGTCCTGTTCACCATTAAACAGAGTTTTGCTCTTTCCGTTACTTTTGATAACTATACATTGTCTGGAACCAACTTTTTACAGACACTTTTCTTGTTTCCTTTTCAGAGATTCTCAAGACAATTCCTGGGATCTTCCGAGGAGGTATACTGAGAATTCGGTCAAGTTCATGAAAAAGACGCTCATATAAAGTTATAATACATAGTTAATTTTTTTCTAGAAATTCATGAAGATAATGATCTTGAGGCATAATGTAAATTTAAAATCTGCCAGACATCTTCCAGTTTTATATACTTTTACCCTATATGGAGAAAGAGCAATGGTATGTACAGTGTATGTCACAACTACTTATCCAACTTTATATAATGTTTAATAAAATATATGTCACAATTCAGCCAATTCGCCTAGGATGTACAGTATTAACTGCTAATAAATTAACACCATTAAAGAGTAAACACTGCTCTGAGTTAGTAATTTGTAACACAGCCAGGTTGTCTATCAGACAAGAAAAGACTTATTGGGTAAGCCTAGAAAAAAGGGGCGCGGTTATTGTTGTACTAAAAGGTCTCCTTCTTTTTCTCTGGAAGGTTTTTTTTTCTTCTCTTGACTCTTTACTCCACATTTTCTTTTCCTCATAATTGCAGAGATGAAAGAACATTGGTGAAAAATACATCGGTACACATTGGATTCGAACTCATGATTATTACATTTACTTAAGTAATCATTAGGAGTGTCCCCTATCCCAATGGGCGACGAGTGCACATGGAAGGTTGGGTTGTTCAAATTATTACAACCATTCTTACCACCATAATAAATGCCGACCTGTCAAACCTGTGTTATCGTGTTATAATACAACAGTGTTTCAATATCTACTATTAACGGTGAGAACTTTCAATGATCATCTATCATTACCTATGAAACAACTACTAAACAACTACCTATATTACTTTACATAATGTTTCCAGATTACATGTCTCCAGTTTTCACGTAAAGTTATAATACATAGTTAATTTTCCTCTACAAATTCATGAAGATAATGTTCAGACCAATAAATTGATAAATATATTTCTTAAAGGTATATAATTCCACCCTCAACTTAGGTTGAGTTATAATGTAAACTTAAAATGTGCCAGATATCTTCCAGATATACTTTTACCCTAAAGAGTGGTCAAAATAGGAAAATTGCAAATGACGAAATAATGTAAACTCAAAATCTACCAGATTTCTTCCACATATACTTTCTCCCTATATATTGGTCAAACTAGAAAAGCTAATGACGAAACAGTGTACTCACTGTTTCACATATACATTATAAATTGCTGCTGTGGTCAATGTAAGAAACTTGCAAATGACGAAATAATGCACTGACAATTTAATAAATATTCAATATCGGCAGACTAAGCCTTCTTCGACAGTCAAACTGGGTTTGTCATTCCCATTGCCTTTGATAACGATACACTGTCTAGGACTGCATTTTACGGACAGGTTTATGTTATGATACATACTTAATTTTTTGCTACAAATTCATGAAGATAATGATCAGAACAATAAATTGATAAAAATATATCTGAAAGATATATATTTGCACCCTCAACTGCAGATTGAGGCATAATGTAAATTTCAAATCTGCCAGATATCTTCCAGATATACTTTTTCTCTATATAATGTTCAAAACAGGAAAATTTGCTAATGACGAAATAGTGTACTCACTGTTTCACATATATTCAAGATCCAAATGGAGCCCTCTTAAATTCCAAACAACAAGAAACAAGATTTTGCTGCTTCCATTATTTTAGATAACTATACACTGTGTAGTGGGCGTTAATACCTATAAAGTGCAAAAACACTTTTCATGTTTCCTTTTCAGAAAGCCTCAAGACAATTGCCGGTAGCGAGCTCTTCCGAGCAGGTATACTGAGAATTCGGTTCGCTTTATACAAAAAGAAAACTATCATATAAAATTGTAATACATAGTTAATTATTTTCATGAAAATGATAATCTTGAGGTATAATGTAAATTGAAAATGTGCCAGATGTCTTCCATATATACTTTTACCCTATATAGAGAAAAAACAAAACGTTATGTAAAGCATATGTCACAACTAATTATCCCACTTATCATTATGTTTTTAGCTTGAACTTGAATAAAAATTCCATCTGTAAATTGCTGCTGTGGTCAATGTAAGAAAATTTGCAAATGACGAAATAATGCACTGACAATTTAATAAATATTCAATATCGGCAGACTAAGCCTTCTTCGACAGTCAAACTGGGTTTGTCATTCCCATTGCCTTTGATAACGATACACTGTCTAGGACTGCATTTTACGGACAGGTTTATGTTATGATACATACTTAATTTTTTGCTACAAATTCATGAAGATAATGATCAGAACAATAAATTGATAAAAATATATCTGAAAGATATATATTTGCACCCTCAACTGCAGATTGAGGCATAATGTAAATTTCAAATCTGCCAGATATCTTCCAGATATACTTTTTCTCTATATAATGTTCAAAACAAGAAAATTGCTAATGACGAAATAGTGTACTCACTGTTTCACATATATTCAAGATCCAAATGGAGCCCTCTTAAATTCCAAACAACAAGAAACAAGATTTTGCTGCTTCCATTATTTTAGATAACTATACACTGTGTAGTGGGCGTTAATACCTATAAAGTGCAAAAACACTTTTCATGTTTCCTTTTCAGAAAGCCTCAAGACAATTGCCGGCAGCGAGCTCTTCCGAGCAGGTATACTGAGAATTCGGTTCGCTTTATACAAAAAGAAAACTATCATATAAAATTGTAATACATAGTTAATTATTTTCATGAAAATGATAATCTTGAGGTATAATGTAAATTGAAAATGTGCCAGATGTCTTCCATATATACTTTTACCCTATATAGAGAAAAAACAAAACGTTATGTAAAGCATATGTCACAACTAATTATCCCACTTATCATTATGTTTTTAGCTTGAACTTGAATAAAAATTCCATCTGTAAATTGCTGCTGTGGTCAATGTAAGAAAATTTGCAAATGACGAAATAATGCACTGACAATTTAATAAATATTCAATATCGGCAGACTAAGCCTTCTTCGACAGTCAAACTGGGTTTGTCATTCCCATTACCTTTGATAACGATACACTGACTAGGACTGCATTTTACGGACAGGTTTATGTTATGATACATACTTAATTTTTTGCTACAAATTCATGAAGATAATGATCAGAACAATAAATTGATAAAAATATATCTGAAAGATATATATTTGCACCCTCAACTGCAGATTGAGGCATAATGTAAATTTCAAATCTGCCAGATATCTTCCAGATATACTTTTTCTCTATATAATGTTCAAAACAGGAAAATTGCTAATGACGAAATAGTGTACTCA
Organism: Stichopus chloronotus; assembly: GCA_021234535.1. Lineage (NCBI taxonomy): Eukaryota > Metazoa > Echinodermata > Holothuroidea > Aspidochirotida > Stichopodidae > Stichopus > Stichopus chloronotus. Next base: position 38,537,824 of record CM037832.1, on the reverse strand, counting down.
CTGTTTCACATATATTCAAGATCCAAATGGAGCCCTCTTAAATTCCAAACAACAAGAAACAAGATTTTGCTGCTTCCATTATTTTAGATAACTATACACTGTGTAGTGGGCGTTAATACCTATAAAGTGCAAAAACACTTTTCATGTTTCCTTTTCAGAAAGCCTCAAGACAATTGCCGGCAGCGAGCTCTTCCGAGCAGGTATACTGAGAATTCGGTTCGCTTTATACAAAAAGAAAACTATCATATAAAATTGTAATACATAGTTAATTATTTTCATGAAAATGATAATCTTGAGGTATAATGTAAATTGAAAATGTGCCAGATATCTTCCACATATACTTGTACCCTATACAGAAAAAATACAAAACGTTATGTAAAGCATATGTCACAACTAATTATCCCACTTATCATTATGTTTTTAGCTTGAACTTGAATAAAAATTCCATTTGTAAATTGCTGCTGTGGTCAATGTAAGAAAATTTGCAAATGACAAAATAATGCACTGACAATTTAATAAATATTCAATATCGGCAGACTAAGCCTTCTTCGACCGTCAAAATGGGTTTGTCATTCCCATTACCTTTGATAACGATACACTGACTAGGAGTGCATTTTACGGACAGGTTTATGTTATGATACATACTTAATTTTTTGCTACAAATTCATGAAGATAATGATCAGAACAATAAATTGATAAAAATATATCTGAAAGATATATATTTGCACCCTCAACTGCAGATTGAGGCATAATGTAAATTTCAAATCTGCCAGATATCTTCCAGATATACTTTTTCTCTATATAATGTTCAAAACAGGAAAATTTGCTAATGACGAAATAGTGTACTCACTGTTTCACATATATTCAAGATCCAAATGGAGCCCTCTTAAATTCCAAACAACAAGAAACAAGATTTTGCTGCTTCCATTATTTTAGATAACTATACACTGTGTAGTGGGCGTTAATACCTATAAAGTGCAAAAACACTTTTCATGTTTCCTTTTCAGAAAGCCTCAAGACAATTGCCGGCAGCGAGCTCTTCCGAGCAGGTATACTGAGAATTCGGTTCGCTTTATACAAAAAGAAAACTATCATATAAAATTGTAATACATAGTTAATTATTTTCATGAAAATGATAATCTTGAGGTATAATGTAAATTGAAAATGTGCCAGATATCTTCCACATATACTTGTACCCTATACAGAAAAAATACAAAACGTTATGTAAAGCATATGTCACAACTAATTATCCCACTTATCATTATGTTTTTAGCTTGAACTTGAATAAAAATTCCATTTGTAAATTGCTGCTGTGGTCAATGTAAGAAAATTTGCAAATGACAAAATAATGCACTGACAATTTAATAAATATTCAATATCGGCAGACTAAGCCTTCTTCGACCGTCAAAATGGGTTTGTCATTCCCATTACCTTTGATAACGATACACTGACTAGGAGTGCATTTTACGGACAGGTTTATGTTATGATACATACTTAATTTTTTGCTACAAATTCATGAAGATAATGATCAGAACAATAAATTGATAAAAATATATCTGAAAGATATATATTTGCACCCTCAACTGCAGATTGAGGCATAATGTAAATTTCAAATCTGCCAGATATCTTCCAGATATACTTTTTCTCTATATAATGTTCAAAACAGGAAAATTTGCTAATGACGAAATAGTGTACTCACTGTTTCACATATATTCAAGATCCAAATGGAGCCCTCTTAAATTCCAAACAACAAGAAACAAGATTTTGCTGCTTCCATTATTTTAGATAACTATACACTGTGTAGTGGGCGTTAATACCTATAAAGTGCAAAAACACTTTTCATGTTTCCTTTTCAGAAAGCCTCAAGACAATTGCCGGCAGCGAGCTCTTCCGAGCAGGTATACTGAGAATTCGGTTCGCTTTATACAAAAAGAAAACTATCATATAAAATTGTAATACATAGTTAATTATTTTCATGAAAATGATAATCTTGAGGTATAATGTAAATTGAAAATGTGCCAGATATCTTCCACATATACTTGTACCCTATACAGAAAAAATACAAAACGTTATGTAAAGCATATGTCACAACTAATTATCCCACTTATCATTATGTTTTTAGCTTGAACTTGAATAAAAATTCCATTTGTAAATTGCTGCTGTGGTCAATGTAAGAAAATTTGCAAATGACAAAATAATGCACTGACAATTTAATAAATATTCAATATCGGCAGACTAAGCCTTCTTCGACCGTCAAAATGGGTTTGTCATTCCCATTACCTTTGATAACGATACACTGACTAGGAGTGCATTTTACGGACAGGTTTATGTTATGATACATACTTAATTTTTTGCTACAAATTCATGAAGATAATGATCAGAACAATAAATTGATAAAAATATATCTGAAAGATATATATTTGCACCCTCAACTGCAGATTGAGGCATAATGTAAATTTCAAATCTGCCAGATATCTTCCAGATATACTTTTTCTCTATATAATGTTCAAAACAGGAAAATTTGCTAATGACGAAATAGTGTACTCACTGTTTCACATATATTCAAGATCCAAACGGAGTCCTCCTAAATTCGAAACAAGATTTTGCTACTTCCATAATTTTAGATAACTATACACTGTGTAGTGGGCGTTAATACCTATAAAGTGCAAAACACTTTTCATGTTTCCTTTCCAGAAAGCGTTAAGACAATTGCCGGCAGCGAGCTCTTCCGAGCAGGTATACTGAGAATTCGGTTCGCTTTATACAAAAAGAAAACTATCATATAAAATTGTAATACATAGCTAATTATTTTCATGAAAATGATGATCTTGAGGTATAATGTAAATTGAAAATGTGCCAGATATCTTCCATATATACTTTTACCCTATATAGAGAAAAAACAAAACGTTATGTAAAGCATATGTCACAACTAATTATCCTACTTATCATTATGTTTTAAGCTTGAACTTGGTTTCTCATTCCCGTTACCTTTGATAACGATACACTGTCTAGGAGTGCATTTTACGGACAGGTTTATGTTATGATACATACTTAATTTTTTGCTACAAATTCATGAAGATAATGATCAGAACAATAAATTGATAAAAATACATCTGAAAGATATATATTTGCACCCTCAACTGCAGATTGAGGCATAATGTAAATTTCAAATCTGCCAGATATCTTCCAGATATACTTTTTCTCTATATAATGTTCAAAACAGGAAAATTGCTAATGACGAAATAGTGTACTCACTGTTTCACATATATTCAAGATCCAAACGGAGCCCTCTTAAATTCGAAACAAGGTTTGGCACTTCCATTATTTCAGATAACTATACACTGTGTAGTGGGCGTTAATACCTATAAAGTGCAAAACACTTTTCATGTTTCCTTTCCAGAAAGCGTTAAGACAATTGCCGGCAGCGAGCTCTTCCGAGCAGGTATACTGAGATTTCGGTTCGGTTCACACAAACACTATCATATATAGTTGTAATACGGAGTTATTTTTTCCATGAAGATATTGATCGTGAGATTTAACGTAAATTGAAAATGTGCCAGATAACTTCCAGATACACTTTTACACTATGTAGTGAAAAAAAAAATATGTTTAAACATATATCACAAATAATTACACATTATGTTTCCGGCTTGAACATGGAAAAACTTCCATCTGTAAATTGCTGCTGTGGTCAGTGTAGGAAACTTGGAAATGACGAAATAATGTACTGACAATCTAATATATATTCGATGTCGGAAGAGTGAGTCTTTTTCACCATCAAACTGGGAGCCATTTTCCATTCCTTACTTTTGATAACTATACACTGTCTAGGACAACATTTTACAGACAGTGTTCATGCTATAACGCATACTAACTTTTGAGCTACAAATTCATGAAGATAATGATCAGACCAATGAAGTGATAAAAATATTTCTGAAGAGATATATTTGCACCCTCAATTGTGGGTTGAGTTATAATGTAAACTTAAAATCTGCCAGATATCTTCCAGATGTACTTGTATCCTATACAGTGGTAAAAAATAGGAAAATTGCAAATGACGAAATAGTGTGCTCACTGTTTTACATGTATTCAAAATCCAAACCGAGTCCTCTAAAACCCCAAACAAGATTTTGCTACTTCCATTACTTTTGATAACTGTACACTCGGTAGCAGGCGTTAATACTTTTAAGTTCAAAAGTCACTTTTCATGTTTGCTTTTCAGGAAGCCTCAAGACAATTGCCGGCCCTGAGTTCTTCCGAGGAGGTATACTAAGAATTCGGTTCGGTCCACAGAAGAAATATACTTTAACCCTATATAGAAATAAAAAGCAAAAAGTTGTGTAAAGCATATGTCACAAGTAATTATCCTACTTATCATTATGTTTCCAGGTTGAACATGAATAAAAATTCCATCTGTAAATTGCTGCTGTGGTCAATATAGGAAACTTGGAAAGGACGAAATAATGTACTGACAATCTAATATATATTCAAAATCGTCAGACTGAGCTTTTTTCACCATTAAAGTGGGTTTGCCATTTCCGTTACTTTTGATGCCTATACACTGTCTAGGACTGGATTTTACAAATAGTTTTCATGCTTTAATACATTCTTAATTTTTTCTTTAAATTCATGAAGATAATGATCAGTTCAATAAATTGATAGAAAAATATTTCTGAAAAATATATATTTGCACCCTCAACCTTAGGTTGAGGAATAATATAAATTGAAACCTGCCATACTTGTCCATCACTATCTGTCAGTGCTTTGCAACGATACACCTCAAACCATTAAATTTTGCTATGAGGATCTAAAATATTCGTTTTGTATGAAATCGTTGGTAGTTTATTTATGATCTTTCACAAACACTTTCATATTTCCTTTCAGAAGAAATACAATCCCACCGTATGGTGTAGATGTACACTGAGAATCTTGTTTAGTTTGTTCAAGAGACGTTGATATAAATTACAGTAGATTGCGTTTCCTTTAATTAATAATGATAATAGTTAACTCAATGAGTCACTGGAAGCATCTTCTTCAACTTAAACGTGGAACAGCTCTTTGAAGAAACTGTTGTCAGTTATTTCTAACATATTTAATTATGAGTAAGACTCCACATACTCTTATGTAAACTTTTGTGCATGTTGTGAGAGAATGCGTAGAAATTAGTGAATTAATTACGGATATCTTAGCAATATACGTTCAATTTGATAGCATCGGCAGTATCCGTTAATTTAAGGTGAAGGGATAATTTTCGTTGATAGAATTAGCTTACTGAAGTGCCCATCACCATCTGTCACACATTTCGATGGTACAACTTCAGACCTTTTACGTTTGTCTTGGAATGATAAACTGTCATTCTTGTGTAGAATATAGGGGGTTTTAGGGGTTCTCAGTCGTGTTATGACTGCCCCAGCGGCGAGTTGTTGACACGAGAGAGACGTCACAACCGAGAATCCAGAGAAGGAGAGTTTCCTTTGATTTGATCAGAGTTCCATTTATTGATGATTGGACTGGCACATAAATTAAGCAAAAATCAAGATGAGGATGATGAAAGAGAGAAACCGACGGAGAGATAAGATGACGAAGGCCTACATATTGTACAGAGACTGAGAGAGACAGACGATGATTACGGTTGGATGTCCAGAGAGCCAGTGCCGGCGGCGTGGCGAGGTCGATGGATTGACCCACGCTAAACTGCTAAGGGTCACGGGATAGATTGCCGACACTGGCCAATCACAGGTCAAATGGTTTACCTACGTAATTGAGTGAGGTGGTTGCCATCCGTGATCAACCAATCACGAAAGGGTTGCGCAACCTTTCTGGGAACAGGGTCTAAGTTTACTATTTTTAGGTGTTTTATTGTCTAATCTGACTGTCTGAGGGTAAATAAAGAAAAGGTTAAATAAATCTGGGTAAACACCGGAAGACTGAACTTTGTACGACCTTTTGCGTACGGTGGGGCAGAATGACCATCTCTATACAACACTTGTATGAATCGTTGGTAGTCCATTAATATGTAGACACTCTTCTGTTTCATTTTGCAGACCGAAGCAAGGGCACGAAGCACAAAATACTTCTCATTTTCCAGCTAGGTACGTTGATAAATTTACTTACAAGTTCTTGAAAAATAAAAGTTCATGCATTGCCAACTTACTGTTCATATGTAATCATAAAAGAAAACACACGTGATTAAATCAGTAAGTTCATACATGTACTGTGTTAGGTTAAAAAAAACTTCTTTTCAAAGGATTTAAGTGTTTGTCTGTGCACAGTTCCTCGTATAAACTAAGGAAGAATTATGTGAGACCACTTCATTCCATTCAGAAAAACATTATTAGAACCATATCAAGGCATAACATATACAATTACATGAAAAGGTCACATAATAAATGAAGTGAAAGGTACTGTTCAGGAGCTCAAGTAGAAAGCTACTCCAATCTTTTGGGACGTAGAGTCGCAGAAGTCAATTAAGCAAATCGAATGAAAAAGAAAGCCAGATACAACAAATTCCAGAGCACAGAACACCCAAAACACTAGCACCCCCGCCCCAACTCGCCACCCCAGCATCCACAAGTAAAAACGAAAGAAAAAAAAAGAACATATACTTTGGGGAAAATATGTCTTTAAATTTCACTTAAATGTTGTTAAGGTGGTAACTTCCGTATGTGAGTCTGGTAAGTTAGCCCAAGCAGCAGTCCAGTGTATTAGATGTTATGTTAGGTTATTAAAAGTCTAGGGTAGCGGATAATGTAATCGAAGTTTAAATGGGGGGGGGGGGGGAATTGTCCGCAGCGGAGAGATGTATGGGGTACACTTTCCTATCAACTTTAATGGTTTTGCATGTATAGATACACCATTCTTCAGTAACATCAATGGGTGTATGAGAAACCATTTCTTATCAAAATTAATGACTAGATCCCTTGCGATTGACACATATACCCTTCACTTTGAGGTTAGTTCAGTCTCAATGTACTGGAATCTCAATGAATAGTTCTAATGCAATAAGTGTCTACATGACTTTCTTTACAGAGCCATGACCCGCTACCTTATTGGACACAGAATATCCTGAATGCGAATGGAAATTTCCTTTGTTAAGTAAAGTAATTAATTAACGTTAGTGGTGGTGGTGGTGTGGTGAAGAGAGATGCTGTTAATTACAGCTACATTTGTTGTTCAAATAACTTGAAAACCAAATGCATAGTGATATTTTTGTTTCTATGACTCGTCATTAGTTCTTCAACACCGATATGGTCACTGATATCACATCTTGTCCACTTTCTCCTTTCATATCTTCAGTCAGTTTACTAGTTAGAGTATTTTGAGTATGATGACGTCATTGTCTCAATTACTTCTATAAACAGTTGTTCATCTCTCTCAACGGATCACAATTACTAGTGACCAAACGCAGATGTACATTTTAGATCAACACTGCCATAACTTGCACTTTACAACGTTGTGAGAGTACATAAAACACGCCTGGACCAAACGAGTACGAAATATATTTTTTGAGGCGGGGAGGAGGCTGAGACAGATCGAGCGGACTACCTAAGAGCCACCATCGGTTTGAGGGGAGTGTACACGACAATTTTTGTCTTTCCAAGTCTCTTAGATAGCCGGAAACTGAATATCCTAAGTGTTCTAAGTTGCAAAGGGGTGTCTTGACGATGGCTTGTTAATGAGTCTCCCTCCCCCTTTGAAACATTTTGCTTTCGTGCAATAGTCAGCTAGATGCAAATGGTCCTAAATTTGATACTAGTTTTGTACTGAATATCTCTCCAGAATTCCCAGTTTCTACGTAATGATTTTTCACCCTCTTGAAAGATCCATTCTAAAAACATACCTGCAGTAATTCAGAATAAAAAGTGGGTGCATAGTATTAAATCCACTTACATTTCTTCAATTATGTTGCCTCTTTCACACACCCCCCCCCCCCCCTCCTCACTAAGAATAATAACAATTTCACAATAAATTTACCTACGACGCACGCACTTGCACACGTAAAGACGCCAACTTAAACCATACTTGCCAATTCAAAAGCGTATCGGTTGCTTTTGTTGATATGATTTTCCTGGGTGGAGAAATAAGGATAATAAGCGAAGTTGAGCACAATACTCGTTTTTCTTTATTTGAAATCTTCCCGAGAATGTGTTTCTTTATTTGAAGCGAACTCCACCTGGGACGGACACTGATATGGGCTTGTATTGTACATTTGCTTTATTCTCATGTTTGAATGTCATTTTCGTTTGGACCAGGGGGAAGGTCAAGATCCAAATTTTCCAACCATGTATGGGACATTAGCGATAATACATTGGTATACAACCATGTGAAACATTAGCGGGAAGTCCTGCTATGCCAGCAGTCACCTCGTTAAGACTCTTGCGCTATTAACGATCTCAACTGGGAGGAGCCACGATTGCCGCGCAATTGCGTAAAGTGGTTGATGTTCATTTTGTTTCTCATTTTGCAGATGTTCGGTAAAATCTACAACCCACCCCACCTTTGAATGAGTTAACCCGTTGAAAGCTATCCTCTTTATGAATTTCTCCTCTATATGTGCAATATCTGCAGTTTGAAACTAATCAGTTATTTACAATATGTCAACACAGAATGAGTTCTCAGCTGTGTGTTGGTAGAGTTTGGGAACCCCAATTACAGAGTATGAGCATTTGTCAATATTTATTTAACATGAACATCCATACTGTAAAATATAGTTGTTTTTTGGGGGTTCTCAGTCGTGATGTGACTGCCCCAGGGACGGATGTTTTACGTTAGTAACAGATAGAGAGCGTGAGAGACGTTTGAACCGAGAGAAATTCAGAAAAACGTTTCCTTTGATTTAGCAATCAGAGTTCCATTTATTCTTGATTCGACTGGCACACACAAATTAGAGGAATTAAAGATGATTTGAATCGATAACAGAGTTACGTGACGATGACAGGAAGGAAGAGGTACAGAGAGATGACGGAGGCCTACATAATACACTGAGACGATGTTCACACTTCGATGGCCAGACAGCCAGTGTCAGCGGAGTGGCGAGGTCGATGGATCGACCCACGCCGAACTGCTAAGGGTCACGGGATAGACTTTGACGCTGACCAATCACAGGTCAAATGGTTGACCTACCTAATGGAGTGAGGCGGTTGCCATCCGTGATCTACCAATCAGGAAGGTGTTGCGCAACCTTTCTGAGAACCGGGTCTAAGATTACTATTTTTAATGTGTTCTATTATCTAATCTGACTGTCTGAGGGAAATAAAGAAAAAGTTAAATAAATCTGGGTAAACACGGGAAGACTGAACTTTGTACGACCTTTTGCGCACGGTGGGGTAGAATGGCCATCTCTATACAACATACCTTTTACCCTTTAAATTTTTGTTACGCAGTAACCACATTTTACTAAAATATGAAGTTCATGTCAACATTCATTAAAATATAGCGACCATAACAATAGGAAATTGTGAATGCAATATAAGATAATGTATATGAAATATGACAATCATACACCATGTAAGTAAGAGCTCTTGTACAGTAAATGATCTGTACACATTGGGAGAGGCGGGACAGTGGATGGGAAAGTCAGAAACATCACAGTCAATGATAATCAATGTGAATCAAAGTTTCTAAGGAATAAGAAAAAATTAACTGTTACGTTGTAAGTGCACACACTCACAAAATGTAGGCAAAGGAAGAAGTGATACCTGTAAATACATACTCAGATGGATCCAGGAAAACAATAAACAAATACTTCTCGATTACCATAAATTCATGAATCGTATACACAATACAGTGACGTTTGGTCAAAAAAAATGTGTACCCTTTTCTAAAGAAAGTACCTCATTTCTCGTCATGAGTCAAAAATCATTCCGCACACCAGAAATTGCAATAGACATGGATAAGGTTAAACCCATTTAAAATCTCACTGACATGTAGCTGAGACCGTTGCTATGACACCGTAAGAAAAACAATCCATACAAGGAAAGTATAATCAACAATATAACCTAAAAAACCCAATCTTAACTTTGTACGACCTTTTGCGTACGGTGGGGTAGAATGACCATCTCTACACAACAATACATAGGCCTCTCGCTTGTTTACATTTTCTGTGTATCGAATTAAGACTGCTATATACCTTAAAGTATAATATCTCAACTTTCAAAGACACAAATTAAAAGATAAAAAAACAGACGAAATGTAGTATTTAATTCAGACAATTAAGTCGTTGTTTATATTAAATAGTAAGAAAGGATCACAGAAGGGAAACACACGTTCTATAGACTATTTGAACCAGCTTACCTGATGACAGCCGGCTACAAGTTAATAGAAAACATGCTGACATATGAATAAAACGCAACTGTAAGTCAAAAATTGTAGCCTTCACCACTACGTCTCTTTAGTTAATATTAGAACAGTTTTGTTACGAAAAAATTGTCAAGAAGACCTAAAATAGTGGTAGTTATCCTCCGTCATGAAACTTGTCTTCATATAATGGGAATCTGTAGAGTTAAAGAAAAACACATTAAAGAGAGTTTATCACAATGATAATCTATGATGACAACTTCAAATGTGAAGAAATGGAGATTAAAGAAGTGGCGGATCTACCATATGGTCAAGGGGAGGTCGCCCCCGACCGAATCAAATGGATTACCGGATTCAGCTTTTCACAAGAAAAAGAGAAAAAATAATAAAAAAGAATGATAGAAAAAAAAATGATAAGAAGGAAAATAAAGTGAAAAGAGAACCCAAAGAAGTCTAACCCAAGTCTTCTAATACCTCTAGTACTTCAGGGCCCTCCGCATCCAGGAAATGATGAAAGTGTTGCCAATTATCTGTCTTCAGTTCAAGCGAGTACAATATTTACCATGGAATGCACAAACTTGATCTGAATTTTTCAGCGGTAAATACCGCTGAAATGAGATGAATTTTCCATCCATATCGAAAAGCTCTGTACAGAAAGCGATCGTTTGTTTATTTTATTTTGTTTATTTTATACCCAAATTTCTGAATTGCTCCCATTAAGTTAAACTTTAATCAGTTTTGCTACGAAATAATATGTCTAGGTGTAAACAACCCAAGAACTGCCAATTTTTGTTCGAAATTCATGACTTTGGATCCCAAATAATGGAGGAATAATGGGGAGTTTCTCCAAGTAATGGGCCACGTCATGCTCAAAATGATGCGACGTACGAAAAAAAAACTATAGATCCTAATAAACCAGTTCTTCTCCACCTGCAAGGTATGACACACAGCTCCGAGAAACGAGTTTAGCCGTTTAAAGATATTTGTGCCTACAAGTATTAACCCTGCATTATAAACAAATTTGGGATAAGGCACTGTTTTACCCTTAAGAATCATTCTCATAAACTGATGATGTATCCAACCAAATAAGTACTCAATGGCTGTGTAATAGTACGAACATCACAAATCTAATTTATCCAGATCTTATTACACAACTCCGAAAATTACATTAAACGGAAATCCTTAAGGTACATTACAAACTGAAACGTATTTACGACATTGATGATCGTCTTTTCGATATGGAAGAAAATACTGATAATACTATTCTCTGCAGTTTACTTGTTAAGCCTAGTAAGAGCGATTTCCGGCAATCTAGGGGATATTTTATCTTTTTTTTTTCTCAAGCGATTTTGAGTTCACCCGTGATAAAAGTTTCCGTCTGCGCCAATGCAACAGGGGGCATACTGTATTTCTGCATCCCACTGTACCACACCCGTTGATGTTCCCTAATCCATTCCCCAGGCCAAGTGAGAAAGCAAATCTAACTACTCGGGGCGCACTTCGAGTCTCTTGACCTATCTGCAAACCAATGTGACTCCACTACCCAATAAAAAAAGTGTGGGTCTAAAGATGTGTTCATCCCCAATCAAATTTTTGATCCCAGAATACATAAACCCGGATGCATGGGATAGTTGCATGCTTTAACTCAACCCATCTGATATGTATTAGCATTTTCATAGATTTACTTCTGCTCTCATTAATTTGAGGAATTGCAAACGTGAGATCAGTGTTTCAAGACTGTGCATATGCAGCTTATAACACACAGAAAAAGCCTTTTTCCGGCAATGGGGGGGGGGGGGTGAAAAACCACAATTTTCTTGGCCTTTTGTTCTAATTGTTGATTATTGATTATTTCTGATACACAATAAGCAATAAAACAGCCGTTTTACACGTTTGTCATTCACTTGAGTTCAGATCATGTATGTCCGTTTGACTAAACTGCATGCATTTACATACAATGCTCTCGTAGTTGGATCAAAAATGGGGCCTATAATAGCACCCCTCTCTGCACAGGAACCCTACTAGCCATGCTGGTACTCTCCTTATCCAATATCACTAAAGAACAGTGGTATTTCTGGTATTTCTGTTATTCATCGTCCATAAAAGCCCCTTTCGCTTCCTCTGAGTGAAACTGATAGCTCCGCCACTGGATTTAGGTGGTGCCATATCCTCAAAACAGTGTAAAATATTAGAAATTATTGGAGTACTTTAAAGCTATGAAATGACTCCTTATTGTAGAGGGCATTTTTTTCGGTTATCTTCGAATTTTGTCCTTTACTCCGAGAAATACAATCAATCTTTGCTACGTTTACTTCGGTCTTTACACCACTGGTGAAGGTACTGGATTCTTCTTGAATTTGAAAGTACTGAATTGGCCATTTTCACTCACTGTTTGCAGAAAAGACGTAAATCTTGTCTTAACTGTCTTCAAGGTGAGCTGAAATCTTCAATTTTAAGTGTCTCGTCTAAACGATATGTATGTATATGTGATACATTTATGTTGTTTTTTGTTCTTTTGTCTGTCATGCGGGTATTATGCATTTACAATGTATATGTGGTTGTGCCAGGGAGCCGGTATTTATAATTAACATCTTCCTGATTGTACTGGCTACTTCCAAATGCCGTTTGACGAGAAAATTCAGTATTTTATTTAGTATTTTATATAGTACAAATTTATTTAGTTCAAATTTAGCAATTTATGTAGTACAAATTCCATACGAACAGACAGCTGCATACACAAGGAAAATTATACCAACGAAATACATTCTAGGCCTATCAAGCAGATAAACCTGATGTCTCTTAAAAAAAGAACGACAAAACAAAAAAAGAATTTGAACAAGAGAATGACGAGTTTCCTGATCAGGATAATGACAAATGCAATATAAACTTCTAAGAATTGGTAATTGCAAGACGAAATTAAACTGTTGACTTGCCTTGTCATTTTGAAGTCTGATTCAAAACAGATTCCAAGATTGCCTATTTCACTTGAGAGACTTTTATGACAATTTCCAGCCTGTTAACACAAGTTGAGTCGATTTTGGAGACTTCGTTTTTTACTAGTGACGAAATCTCAGTTCAGACGTTATTCAGTATTAGTTTAATGTAAATTCATCAAAACCATAATGTCAGAAATGCAATGTTGTGATTTCGTTAAGTGCAACGTCACCGGAAAAGAGTTAACATGTTGTCGCGTGATCATAGTAAACTATGATACTTTTTTTGTGTGTAAGTGTGAATGCACAGAAAACAACAAATGCACAAAAACAACAAACGCACATTGGAATTCACATAACGATTCTCGTAGTACAAACGAAAGTTTATTTTGTAGGCTGTCTTTGTACGTAATGTTTCGTGTGACCGATTCAAATTTACTTGCAATTGCAACTTCGCAGGCACAAGGAGAATCATTTCATTTTGGACATTCACAGTACCTACATTTTAAAATAGAAGGCCGATGTGCCTAACTTTGATATTTTCAAAGTTGCAGTCCCCTATCTCCGTTTTGCTTTCAAAGTGAACTCTTGCCTTAGCAAAGGAAACGTATGTAAGTGAAGCATCTGTTTGAATTTGCAGCTAGCACATAAACTGAATTTGTATCCTCGGTACGATGGAAATATCTTGTATTTTGTACTAAAAATATTATAGGCTTACAGTACATAAAATCTGTCAACTTCTTCGAATCAGATTATCATCACACAAATAAAACTCGTACAGTGTTATAATGTTCAGGGGTTGAATGTGCAATGTCGCCACTACTTTACCGTACACTTTTGATCTACTGTAACATGAGAGTAAAGGTGTACGAGAGAAATGATCCAGTACATGATCTAGTAACGTATATCTAGACCTCGATTAACACGAAAGTCGGTTCCACGAGATGACGTACAGTAAATTATATAGCGTTATCGAATATGGTACATAGGAGCATCTCATTTTTTATGTTGTTCGAGGTATTCATTGCATCCACTTGAATAGTTAGAAGCAGCTACATGCCGGTACATGTCAAGATTTCCAATGTTCGTTTCCTTCACCTTCACTCTCATAAGCTCTTCTTCTTCTTCCCTACAATGAAAAAAAGTCTTAAAAGATCGTGTGGCATGAAAATGACATTTTGGAGTATTGGGTGCATTCAGCATTACACATATTAAAAGTAGCCACAAATTCCATCAAAATCCGTCAAAGATTGACCTATTTACAGGCAAACAACCAATCCTCCCATGATATCATACATGTTTGAGCCTTCTCGAGAGGAACATACTCTAACCATTATGGTATATCTGGATATCACGTCATGCACTATAATGCAGAAAAGCAGACATACTGGATTTACTATCGATTGTAAACACTGGCTACATACCTTCGGTAACCTTCGCTTTATGCTGTGTAGCAATAGTGCTAATGTGAGAAGTATTTAGGTGTTTAAATAAGGCTTAAAAGCTTCAAGGGTTCTTGTTGCAATTAAAATAAAACACAAGAAGGATCCAATTAGATATTGAATACAACTTCGTGCCACCGAAACATACAAGTTTTCATTAAGCTCGTACAATTTCAGCAACAGTTTAGAGGTCTGGGAAGACAATTTTGAAGAGGATTGTTTTGAACAACTGAACACATCGTTAGCTCAACAAACTTCCTAAAGAAGTCGTTGCTTTCAAATTGCTATTACTAAGAATTTTCGTGTAGAAGGAAATGCCAATAATAACTCAAGTGAGAAGACTGAGAAGCGAATGAAAATTGTGATGCACGTTAGAGTGAAAGAATGTACTCCTACATTTACAACAGGATTTGGTTACTCAAATTGGCACGGTGTGACTGTTAGAGGTTCGGCTTAAGTGGAGGTTAAGTACCCTTAATTCGAAATACACGTTCTTTCGATTACAAAATGTTAAGCGAGGTTGTAGCGTTAGGCTGTAAAGTTAGATTTACGTTCAAGCAAATTACGCGGTCGAAACACACTCCCCTTTTTAAACGAGCATTTTCCTTTCAGAGAGAAACTACGACAGCGCCAGTTGCTCTTCGGTATTTACCAGAAGTATTAGCCTGCTGAAATGGCTAAATAATCAGGAGCTTACACTGAAACGTAGGCAAGTTATTACTAAAACTGTGGTCTCTTTCAAACACACCTTGATACCATCTCTGTGATTTCAGAAATTTGGCGGTTGCTTATCAACCAATTGGCTTGCCGCTTGAGATTTGTCTGTGTGATGTGCCGGTATTATAGATTGCGGTACACGGACATGCACCCTTCGCTAGTCATCGTACACAGTGAGTGTTCCAAAGGTTATACCAGCCACCTTTCAAAGATTATTTGGATAATTTAAAGGGGAAAAATATCCTTTCCCAGTAAGTTAAATTAACCCTGCTAGTGGAGTAAACTTGACTCCATTAAACTATATTTTCCGAAAACAGGCAAGGGTTTTGCAAATGCATTTTCAGGCAAAATATTATGACAGTGAGTGACAACTGGTCACCCCTGACAAAAAAACAAAAGAGAGTAGATAAATAAGTTTTGCTATGATATTCATGAAATAACTCTCTTTGTTTGTAGTGTTGGGGGAAAAAGACATTTCTAAGTTAATGTCCACAACTGAGAGTTGCTGAGAAGTCACAGAAGACGAGTCGGTGTTAATGTTACCTTAAAATTACTAAATTTTAAATTTCTGTCTCCCTTTAGCAAGTTCGGTGGTCCACCTCGGGGGGGGGGGGGGGAGTGACATGAAAACCCATTTATTTTGTAGGTATTAGGTACTTAATTAATAACAAAGAGTTCCACCACAATTTCTTGTACGCTAACGGATAATTCTCAGGTAAAGTGTGCCATTTGAAGTGCGCCACATTCATTTTTTTCCAATGTAACCCCCAACGGAATGAACTGATTATGAACCCGCAAAATGAACTGAAAAATGATCTGATTATGCACCCGCAAAGTCCGTACACTTAGGAATTGCTGATCTGTTATCAGGGGCGTGCAAAGAATGTACTTGCAAAGTTTTATCGGTGTCCTCAATTGTGATTTAAATGTGAAAACCACGCCTTTTGATGACGTTCTTAAGTGCCTTTTGCACCATTCTGTGCACTTAAAGGGAAAGAGGGTTCCGTTCTACAGAATACAACCATACTTTTTAAAACCAATGTTTGTGGACATAAGGAAAGACAGTAGTCTTATTTCGAGAAATAAGTTTCTCACAGACAGAAATTCAGTTATTTTTTGGTCAACAATAATTTGGTCACCCAAACTTTTTCAAACTTCCGCTACTCATCTCATACATAACATTTGAGGCGGTGAACCAGCATGGTTTAACAATGAGTAAAGCTGTTTTCTTTGTATGCCATGTTGGTATATTCAAAACGCCCTATTTCCATTTAAGAACATCAGATCTACCATCAGGAGCATGACATTGACCAGACTGCGCTATTTTCGTGGATTTACTCAAAGATCCAATTTAAACGTATATTTTTCTTTTTTGGGGGGGTATTCAACCCTCCCCCACCCACAGACGAACCATTTTCAAAACTTAAGAATGTCCTTTTTTATGTTTCCAAACCACACCCTCTCCATTCATGATGTGAATAAAATTTTACCCAGCTCCCTGATTACATCTTTTAAAGCTGGTTACAGGCAGCTAAAACACTCGGAGAGTGCCATGAGTGCCATCTTGCCGCTTGCAAAAGCTCCTCACGAACGGAAAGGCCCGACGGTGGGTCAACCGCGGTTTTTGCGTCGATCCGGTGTAGGCTATTCTGCGCTACCGCGGTGATATGAAGACAAATATTACGATCATACATAATGTTTGCCTTCATGAGGTCGGACAGTCCCAAAATTTCATTTTCACCTAATTTCAGGTAACCATCCCAAGCAGTCACAACTTAAGCTAGATTTTTGTTTAAATCATTAACTGACAGTTGAAAAGATTGAGTAAGCACTGTCGTAGGCCGTTCTTCCTCTTCCCTACAACGGGAAGAAAAAACAAATTGCTTAAACAGAAAGTTATGAACTTACTCAACCGTGTTAAACAAAGGCAGCAATGGAGAGAGTCCCTAGGTCAGCATAGGACTGCTCAACGAGTTACCACAAGCTTCCTTTATTTTTCTGCCTTATTCTTCTTATTTTCCTCGATTTATTTTTTATTTTTCTTTATTTAATCTTTAGATTACATAGTGTATGATATATTTAAAATTGGAATAACATTTCTGATAGTGAAATGTAAGACAATGAAAGGACAAATGAAAGACAATCTTGAAGTAATAAAATGACTGTCATATGAATGGATTCTGCCAAATTAGGGTTAACAGCCTGGTCTATTGAGTGTTATGAGGTTTGATGTAGGGAAACATTCACTTACACCCCGTTCCTCGTGATTTTCGTTTTCTACTGAATACCCTTTTCTATATGCTGGTGATCTTTCTTCGTCGACGAGTTCTGCACTGTGGTAGGCTCTTTTTCCCCTTCCCTACACCGGGAAGAAAAGACAAATTGCTTAAAGAGAAAGTTATGAACTTATTCAATCGTGTTAAACAAATGCAACAATGAAGAGAGTCCAAAATGGTGACAATGGTGCAAGCTTAGCTGCAAGCAAACTCTATAACTCCCCAAGTATCCAAAAGGACATAAAAACTTACACAGTTTCTCGTGGGAACATTATGTGAACACATCTTAAGATGTAGTTTCATAATGTAGAAAATAATATTAACAATGTTGAAAGAGCTAACAGTTTGGATAATACATTTTCCACTGGAAATGTTTTTTTTTTTTTTCATCTTCTTTCCAAATTGAACAATAATTAAATTTTCAAACTTCTAAGAATAGTCCAAAAGATAATCAGACGCAGTTGCAAAGTAAAGAAATAAACTGAAAATCGCTCTCAGGCTATTGAGTTTAATAAATTTTGGTTTGTGAGTGCGTGCATTAAGCATGAAAACTCTCATCATTGTACCTGGCAAATTGAACAAAACCGTTTCGTAAATCTGAAACAGGTTCCAATGATGGGAAAATTTTTATGATGGAAATCAAAATTCCAGTGATAGAAACAGTCTCTCCAGTGCCTAGAAAGACTCCAATGAGTAGAAATGTTCGGTTGTCTAGAGGGCCTTTTTATCCATAAATTTCGTGTTATGCTCTGCGCCAATCGATTGTGACGCCCAGCTTACTTTTCCACAATTCTAGCTAGAATGTAAGTGGTGAGCTTTGAGCTTCTCCCCTACGAATGTCCCACTCCTACAACCAGTTGTGAAGGAATAACTGGAAGGGTGGACCTTGGGGATAAAGCCCAATGAAAAAGGTAGGACCACAGAATAAATGAAAGAGGATGCTCAACTCCATGAGTCGTATATCATCTTAACCAATCTGATATGTATTATCATTTTTAGGAGATTGATTCTTTTTTTTCCATTAATTGAAAAATTTCATCCTTTCTTACTTTTATGTCAAACACATTCGGAGAGTGCGTTTCGGGCCATGGGGCAGGGGCCTGTAAAGGTTAGACGCAGCTTAAAACACTCGAAGAGTGCCGTTGTCTGCCATCTGCGGGGACCGGAGCTTGTTTAGGCAAAACGTTTCTTGAACTTTCCGCGCCAACCAGTGGTGTCGCTCCTCTTAGATAGTACTAAATGAAACTTGCCACGATGGAAACCCCCCCCCCCCCACCCTTTAAGTAATCCTACATCGACCCCTGAATTTAGTAACACGATGTAATCTGCTAACATACACAATGCACTAATTTCACAAGTTTCAGGGTTTGTTTCAAATAGAATGGATGTCATAGATTATTATCGTATGTTGATATGATAAATTTCACAGGGCAATTAAGCGTTTTGTAGTTGAACATCGGCTAAATGAGTCTATGAAATGAGTCGATTCGATTGTGACGGCATGAAAGTGCGTCTTGATGATGACATGGCCCATTGTGTATTCATTCTAGCCTATACTTCAACATTGTACTTGTATTACATTGTATTGTAGTGCGTGACTCGGTCTTTCCGCAGTTATCCCAGCTAGATACTCTCCACATGTACACAGCTTTTCATGCTGCTTTTTTGTTTTCCTCGTGAAAAGTGGGTCTTGAAGATGACACGGCTGATGTGTGTATTCGTGCTAGCCTATACTTTAGCATTATACTTTTGCAGTACAAAACTCGATCATTCTGTAGTTATCCCAGCTAGATGCTTCCTTCCTGCACACAGCTTTTCATTCTGCTTTTTTTTTTTTGGTTTGAGTTTTATTTTGAATACATGTTCCAAACAACCTCTTATATCAGGTTACTTTGATTATTGGGAGTTTTGGTATTCAGCAGGTTTAACCAATTTTCCTTTTCACAGTTGGTTTGAAATGTTTATTATTCCAGAGTAAAAGCATAAAATGTTCTCCAAAGTAAGTGGGAGACGATATAAAGCTTGGTAAAAAAAATCATCTTGTTTAATATTGTTAAATAATTGTTTAATAATACATGCATGAGAGCATTTCAATACATTTTAAAATCTTTCAGCTTTATAATAACAAATAATTCCCTTAGTCCAATGCTCAATGAGATCACTATTACTTGTCTTTATTTTTCTGCTATCCTTAGACTTTTATCAAATATATGAGATATTTAAAGTTGGAAGATATCTAACCATTACTAAATAAAAGAAACCTAGAAGTAATAAATATGAAAATATTATTTGTAGATTTTATTAACGGATTCTGGATACACAAGGTTATCTGATCTTTATACATTTGAATGCTTGAAACATTGGTGGACATCTGATCATCTATCAATTTATCATTCTTAAAGAGAAATAGGGCGTTTGCAATACTCCAACATGGCACGCCGAAAGTAGCTTCTATCATTGTTAAACCATTTATTGCCATCAAGAAATATCTACAAAAGATTCATCTCCTTAAAATATTATCCATACGATGAGTTACGGAAGATGCATCATTTGAATTTATGAGAGTGAGAGTGGACAATTAGTCGTGAGCAACAGATAACTGAATTTCTATCTGTGGGAAGAGTATTACTTGAAAAGGTCACTGTTCTGACTTGTTTTAAATAATCTATCATTCTGTGTCCACAAGTAATGCTTTCAATCATGTGATTTTTTCTGTAAACAGATGCCCTATTTCCCTTAAATTTAAAGACAAAATTAAAAACACCAGGAATGGAATTTTTATCTCACAGCAAGTAACTTAATACTAATTATAATGAAACATTCTTACAGGTGTCAATAAGCTAGAAACCTTATCTGTTGTCGGTTATGAGGTTTGATTTAGGAAAACACAGGAAACATTAACTTACTTGTCGCTTCTCGAATACGTGATTTTCGTTTTCTGCTGCATAACCTCTTTCATATGCTGGTGATATTTCTTCTTCGAAGAATTCAGAGCTGCAAACATTCAACAGGGTCATCGTGCAAAGCATGAATATAGTGATTTTACTTGACATCTTCACAGTTCCTGCCATTTTAAGATGTTATTGACAGAATCTGTTTCTCGATAGTGATAGATTATCTCGATAGTGGTTACTCGGTAACGAAACATCAAGTCGTTTACTTTGACAGGTATAGATCTTTATATATGATTCTTCACAATGCAGTACGTCGATTATTAAATAAACGACTGCGCAATCGAACGTCTCCTCCTTAAGTTACTAAAAAAGGTGAAGACGATTACGAAAGATGCATAACTACTCATTTTAATAAGAGAGACGAACTTCGTTTTTTTGCGAGGATAAACAGACTATGAATCAATGACAATGATTTGAATGTTTAATTTGTGCCTTGGAGCTAATATGTACAACCAATACCTGAAAGGGTACATTTGATATGATCAACAGAAATGGTTTCGGAGAATTAGTACAATCAACTTTGATGAATGTTCAATAGCTATGTGCCTCAAAAAGTACAAAGCGTACTTCACTCTTTTACAATGCTTAGATGTATTTTATAGCTGTTTGTATTAATATGGATTTTAAAAACAATACTTCAGAGTCTGCAAATAATAATGTGGAGAGACGCTTTCCTGATTGAGCTAGCAAAGGAAAGATATAGTTGTAGTTAATAAAATTTTGTACATTATGGCATTGAACAACGGAGTCTCTCGATGGAGTTGAATCTAACAAAAGAGCGAAATACACTCACAAACGTTAATTATGCAGCAATTTGAAAATATAAAATGAAACCTTGCATATGATATAACTTAAATCCTTTGGTAATGGAAGGCATCCCCCGCAATGGATTTCTTAGCCATTGTAGATATGTTTTTTGGTCTCCTACAAGAATTTTTTGAAGTATGTTTTAACATATCAAAGAGCTGTACAGTGCGCATGGTACTTCAGATGCTGACAATTGACGAATTTCGTTGCCCAGCGCTGTACCAAATCAAACATCTAAAGAAAAAATATTCATAAAAGCATTTGTCATATTTGCTATGTTTCTATGTTCAAAGTAAATGTCCATTATGTGATGTCACAGATGTGAAAATCTGAGATGAGAATATCTAAGTAGGCTTTCTAGAGAGGGTGAAGGTGGGGTCCATTGCAGTGAGACATAGTGGTGTGTTGTATGCATCAGAGACATATGGTTCAAGTTCCTAAAGCTTAATTACTTGGCTCAATGTGCGAGCATACATTGGGAATTGTGAATGATTTCACTTTTGATTTTACTTTTAAAACTAGAGATCACTCTGGCGGACAGACCTGGCTTTATTGATGCCGTTATTATTGACATGTATGGAATAGCAACTATTACATATTCTTGAAAGGATCAGCTTGAGGCACAAAATACTAGATGAATGTTACTTTTTTTGTTTTCTCACCTTTATGTATTCTCTTTAACTACTTGTCATCTGGATATCCTCTTGGTAAGTTATATCAATGTTTTTATCAAAGATGTATAGTAGTTATTTGAAAATATTTGGGGCAAACATCAACACTCAAGACACATCGAGGTGGCGTCTATTGACGCTGTGCCTATTATTCAAGCTCCTGGACGTAACTTCGGTATCACTGGTAAAAATTGAGAACTGAAATCATCTATAATTTGTGTAGCAAGAGCTACACAACACAGCCGGAAGGAAGTTGAAGTTTGCAAGCTTATTCAGAATGGTGCTAATTCTAGAAGAGTACCGTAAGTGTGCCACAACTTGTAATTTTCTTGTCCGGCTCCACAAATGGAGATTTGAGACAATTGACCCGGATGCCGGCTGTATTGCAAGATTTCTCCGCTATTGTCCCGGGCGCAACTGCCATGTTCGGACGGCGCCGTAAGCAGTGAGAATTCGACCTTACTGATCTCTATATGTACATAGAGATCAATGGACAAAATTTGGTTCTCCTCCCTTAAACCCAAGGTTTCGAGCATTTTACCAGTTACGTTATGTATCTATATGTATGCGTTCGGGTGAAGAAGCGTTTGGTACCGTGTTGTTCAACCGGCGAGTGGGTCAATAGGCACCACGGGCTTAAAAATTTAGTCGGCAGGGCCGTACAGGACACTATTAGTGTAAAGCCAGGTTAGGGTCGACAGCCATACAGTGGGGAGTTGGAGCACTGACAGTGACACTGGCAAACGTGTTCATGCTAAAAAACGCCTGCCTGAAGTCAAACAGGAGACACATGGCTGTTCAGTTCACAAGAGAGCTTTTTGATATCTTTATAATAAGGGGTTACTTTAGGGTTATTGGGCATGTAAATAGGCATTAATTTAGCTTACAGTGTGGTGCTGGAGTACAGATGTACTTTGCAATGCTGCTGTGACAATATAAAACACCAAATTATATGCAATTTGGTTAATGGCAGAGATGCTCCGTTTTGTTTTTCACATGGCCTGGCCTTTGAGATAAAACTATTTGGCTTAAGAAGGCTACTATTGTCCCACTAACAGGGCTATTATTGTGACCCTTTGAGATTGGGGTTACACGGGCATGTTAATTTAATGAATCTATTTTCATAGCACATTTGGACTTTTTCCTAAAAATCATCAAATTTCATGCAATAAAAGTGATACGTCTTGAAGAATGTGTTCTCCAGTAAGTCCTTGCAAGGTTTCAGTGGAAATGTTTAAACAGTTGTGAAGATGTGCTGGAAATCCAAAATTGCTTCAATTTTCTCTTCCTCAAAACTTTGCAAATTTCACTCGGTTTACGCAATTATATCGTGAACATTGTGGTAAGTCTAAACGAAGTTTATGATTGTTCAAACAGTTTTCAAGATATGGTGAAAATGAAAATGGAAATTTTCTCCCGAAAGTAGGCTTGTCTAAGTTCTCTGATTTCACTCAACTTTCCCATAAAAAGTGAATATTATTGAATAATGTGAATAATTAGTGAATAATATTGAATATTATGTTGTCAGGTAAGTCATTACCCAGCTGATCTAATAGTTTTCAAAATATGCTGGAAATCCAAATTTCGTTGCAAAACTGTTTTGTTTCTCACAAATCAAAAAATTTGACACACTTTGACTCACTACAAAATTGATACATCTTGATGACAATGTTCACTGGTAAGTCCTTGCAAAATGTTGTGTGTAATACTCAAATAAGTAGCTCTCACGATAAAGTGGAAATCTAAAGTTTGGGGCAAAACTTTTTTTTTCTCGAACATCAGAAAATTTCTCTGGATCTACCATTACACTAACTTTATGTTAAACAATGTGTTCTGAAGTCCTAACAATATCTCATCTTAGACCCTATAGGGCAATGAGATAAGAATGCAAAAATATAAAGAAAACGAAAAAAGGACTTTTAGAATAGTTCTTTCCTACCTTAGCAGAGGTCTCGGACTTTGCTATTCAAATAAGTATAACATATCGTAGAAAGTACCACGAATCAATTAAGACATTCACACCTAGTTGAAAGTTCCTAAAATGAATTACTTTGACTTCTTTTCGAGTTTTCAGTTATCATCACTATATTTTGTTTGAATTCGATGTTGAAGAGAACCGATTTAACTACAGATGATGTGAAACTTATTGCGGATATTTAATTATGATGGATATTTAGATTTGTTTAGGGAATCCATGCTGTCATAGTGATACCTTGATCCGAGATCCTTGTCAAGGAGACGACATCACCACTCTAAAACTACCATCCCTTCTAGATTGAAAACCGAATGATCTACAAAATGAAATCGTTAAATGTTGATTACCAATTACAAGAGAGGTAGATGATTCCTGACATGATGTACCTTGCATGTACGAGAAGCTCTCGAAAGGTTGCCGTTTTATAGCATAGTTCACGGAGTTGTTAACTGTGGGTTTGGAAAGGTCGAGGGAAGTTTTCAAATGTGCACACCAAAGACAGCCTGAAACTATAAAAAACTAAAAACTATAGAATATGCATTATCCTAACCCCAGGAACAATTACTTTTCTTCTTTTTGGGAGTTTTTTTGGATTGTGATTATTTTATTATATTAGATTATTGAATAGA
This sequence comes from Stichopus chloronotus, assembly GCA_021234535.1. Taxonomy (NCBI): domain Eukaryota; kingdom Metazoa; phylum Echinodermata; class Holothuroidea; order Aspidochirotida; family Stichopodidae; genus Stichopus; species Stichopus chloronotus. Next base: position 38,513,124 of record CM037832.1, on the reverse strand, counting down.
TTTGGATTCATTAAATATGGTATTTCCTTGTCTTTTGTGATCAGGAACTAAGTTAAAAGTTCTCAGTGAAAAAGTGAGAATTTTTTCCCTTTGGTCTCCTGAGTCTGTCTTTTGCAGAACTAGTTATCTTTCGTGAAATTACAACTTGACGAAAAGTAACTTCAACTGACATCGATACAACAATATTACCTCGATATTAGTTTTCAACGATTATAAACATTTTTTGTAGCAAATAAGGTCTCAGACAGCTGCCAGCAACTAAATTAGAAATCGTTAACATGGATAAATAGGAAACATAGTGGTTAATAATAATTTTGTTACATGATCTAATTATTTTATACGTCATTAAATATTGCGGGCATGTAAGAGACAAAATACAATATTTGCGATAGTTTTATTTTTAGATAAATGTAAAATTTAAAAAAGTTAAAATACGCCAAAAAAATCTGGATTCCTCACGCAAACTTTCTTCCTGGCATTTCATCAGAGCTTTGAGCACTGCATGATGGCATTGGCTTTATCGTGCACGTATAAATCTCTGGAACGACGCAATATTGTGTGCAGTTAATTAAATGGAGAAATTACGTGGTCTCACAGTTGTAAATGTTTCCTGAGAATTATTTCGAAACTGATAATCACAAATTTCACCACTTTGGTAAATTTGAAAAAAGAACCTTCAAGAAACTCAGATTTGCGCTATTGTACATTTCACCGTCCTCATATAATAAATGCAATTTCCATGATGAAAACATGTAACATTGTGGACACGTTGCTCAGTTACAAGAGCAAAATCAAGTTGACACAGATGCCCAGAATTCCAGAATGACCAGAAAATATTATCTTGATTTTTTTGCATATCTGTCCCAAGGTTCAATTAAGTTTGCTTTTTTAGGCTTAAAAATTGACTTTTAGAAGATTATGGGGAACTAAGCATTTCTACGCACCATAGATAGTTCATACCGACCTCTCTACTTGCGACAATGACTAATAAAATTGTTACGAGGGCTTAAGGAAAATGTCCGGTCAGTTCCTTACTTGATGTATTTTTTCTTGCAGCAGAAAAAAAAACAGCTGTTGTTCTTCTGCTTGATGTGTGTAAAATTGTGACACAGTTGACTGATACCGACCAGAAACAGAGTCGTACAATTTCACTATATCAGATAGCAGATGGGGAGCCAAGAGGAAGGATTTTATAGAAGTTCACTTCAGCCAGGATAATCGGATAATCTTGTATAGGATTAGAAGGAAGGTGTGCTATTATATGACAACTACAGTGTCAGGGATCTCACTGTAAGTTCCCTGAGGACAATTACTGATACAGCCAATGGGAGAATTTCGAATATGTTTATCCTTTGCTTAATTTTCTGTTTGTCCACTTATATCCTCACTTTCAGGCTACTGCCCGTTTTATCGTCTATAAAGACCACATGATGTTATTTTTAAGGGGAACTACGGACAGAGAACATATCTTCAGACTTTTTGAAAGGAATTCTCCACCAACGCCTTCACATGTCAAAAAGATGCAAACATTTTCAGGAAATATCTGAAAGAATTCGGAAAATGAATTATTTTAGTAAGTATTCGAGGTACGAGCCTGAGACTGGAAATCAATCCTTTGAACCGTACAAAGTACAAAGATGAAGTTGGCAAAGAATTCCTTTAAGCCATTTCAAACCATATTCGATCATATCCTTGACGTTTTGAAAGGAACTTCTCATGGGCAACAGGCCATGTTTAAAATTCCCGCCTACCTGAGTTGCTAACACTATGCATGTAAACAAAGGGAGCTGCCATTATTATGTAATTGGCCGTGATGTCTGTAATTTGTGACGCAGTCGACGCCAACCTCTGATTCACAGCGATCAACCTGATTATCCTGAATAACAAGCACAGAAAATCATGTGGCTGTCACAAGATTCAAGGTCAATTTAACATCTGAGAAGCCGAATTTCCCATCAAATTAGACCACATTAATCAGCTTAGCTTAGCTCCTCCCGTTAAATAGTGACCAGGAGTAATGAGTAACACCGTAATGAGTGAACCTGCAAAGTTGGACGACGCCCTTGAGGATCATTGTGCAGTGCAAAAGGGATGAAACTGCCAGTCCGTGAATTATCTACTTGTTCTAGTTTGTGTTGATTAATTACGCTAATTACGTACTACGCAGAACAAGCATGCAAATCTGTGTCATTGGACGATCTTGCTGACGATAAATGGATACAAATAATTGTGATTGATATTTCTTAACTACTGTAGAAAATATTTATTAACGTGCTTGATGCCAGATTGATGTTGTGACACAAATGTTCAACGGATCCTTCCCATGATCAATTACACAGTCATGTTTGGTCTGTGAACATGACACATGATACCCTTTGCTATGCTTCTCATGAAACCCGAGACAGGGATTGAAACAACAGAACTACGTTACTAGCACAATGTTAAATTTACCATGTAGATCATCACAGCATGAGGTGAAAAACCTGAGCTAAGATATAATACATTATATTCTCAGCTGCTATCTGTCAACAATTCGATAAATCAGTATTAATATGTTCTTTCTTTGCAGGTGTCACATGCTACCGGTAACGCTTTGGACATGGCGAGACATCTACTTAACTGCCTTAATAGATTAATCAAAGGACTTCCCAATTTGCTACATCACCAAGAAGTTACAATAGTTCAAGTTTACACATAATAGAAGAAGTAAAATAAAATTTCTTGAGGTTCATTGAAATCAATAACACTAGTATCTCTCACTGCGGTACATATTTCTCTTCCGTGGTTTAGTCTTTCTCAGATAAATACATCATGTCTCCCATCAAGGACCACATACGCAGTCTACCAAGAGGTAACAAATGTACTAACACGACAAAGTTTTAAAGCTGCAATTTTTTAAGCCATCACATTCACTGTCAAAGTACCAATACCAGCGATTGCACGGTTCTTGCTGACAAGAGAATATTCGCGGAAGAACGAAATCTATTATCTCCGGGCCGGGGGGGGGGGGGGAGTCAGTGGGCGCAGTGGGAAGGGGACTATCTTAACAGAGCGACACCATTGGTTGGTTCCGAGTGTGCAAGAAAATTTTTGGCTTTTCAAATCCGTCTGATGGCCAAAATGGCATAAAATGATAATTCATAAATTTATTACACAAAACACCTTATCAAAATGCAATAAATGGACTGTTCTGGTCTAAGCAAAGCCTCTCTCACTTTACACACTGACCTGTGGTAGATCGTGTGCTTCCATTTGGAAGTTTTGCTATTTATGATGTCTCATGGCCCAGGGGATTTGAGGGTTTTTCAAGATTATTAATGATTGCTCTCTTGGGAAATTTTACAAGAAAAATGGTGCTACATTTGCTACTGGGTTTCAACTGAATCTCCAGAATTCGGGCCCAGTTTTTAAGTGATGATTTTTCTTTTTGCTTGTTGAAATATAGATTCTTAGACCTTACCTAATTCAGAATGAAATTTTGTCCGTGCACAATACTGAACCCACCCACACTTCCTCAAATTCTGTCCCCTCTGTCACAGCCCTAAAAACAAAACAAGGCTGGTATTTAACAATTTAATCTTTACATAGGACGCACGCATTCCCATTCGAAAAGGTGCGAAATACATCCATATTTTGCCAATTGAAATGCATATCGTTTGCTTTCGTTGGTGGGTTTTTCCTGGGTGGGGATAATAGGCGACGTTGACCACGGTACTCGTTTTGCTGTATTTGTAATCTTCAAGAGGATATTTCTCTTTTTTGCTCGAACGTCACCTGGAACAGAATGGGCTCCAGACTGGGACACTGCTATGGGCATGTATTGGAAATTGATTCATTCTCAGGCTAGTATGTGAGGTCATTTTCTTTTGAACGGGGTGAGGTGAAGATTCCAATTGGCCTGGATATTTTCCAACTGAGTGGCTGCACCATTAGGTAGTCCAGGAAGAAGGAAAGCATAGTACTAAGTGGCAATTTTCACCTTTTTCTTCACACTTTCACCTCTGAGGAGGGACAACAGGGTTTAATTACAGGAGGAAAGCACGGTAATGACATCTTTTAAGCGGAGCGCAACCTCCATTGGCGTAGATACGTTGTTTTCTGAGGTAAATGCCTACTCATATCGGCAAACAAATTGCAATTAGTATTCTTCATTTGTAGAACACAGGTTTGCAAACTTACTCTTTGACTACGAATTGTGTTGACTCGAAAGAGTGCATAATCTTTTGGTGATTTCTGTTGTATGTCCATGCTCTTTTTGTTCTGAAAGAAAATCTATACAGATAGCTTACAACATGATAGCAGTGTGGTGTACGGACAAATGTCAACCTATTTACCTGATCTGTGTTCTCCTGTGTTTTGTCATTCGTTCTACCCACAATGAAGAAAGAATGAATGTTCTATTGAGAAGAAACCTCTTCATATAACTGTGTTAGATGTTAAGGCTACAGTTTACCTCATTTTCTCCACGATGTGGTAATTTGTAAACAAGAGAAAGTACATGCAACAACCTTTTAAGAGGGACGGTCTCATCCTGCCCAAAAAGGGACCTGTGCCTTCGTCGGTGCCAACGCAAAAACACGATACTATAAAGCAGGGGCGTATATAAATTTTGTTTAAAAGGGAGGGGTGGTAAATGGATGAGGTGGTGTCAAAATAAACCTTTTCGAATCATTTAAAACGGGGTTGTACAGCATAGCACTGTAGGTGTGCACCCAGGTTTTTCGACTACGGGATAAGACTTAGCAGAGCTCCACTATCCGTTTCCACGGTGCGTATCAGAAAATGTTTGGATGTTTGGAAATACCCCCTAGATGGCAGAAAATCGTGCTTGCCATTCTTGGCAACTAAGGCCCTGGAAATGGTACTGTCAGTATTTTCGTAGATGGAAAACTCTAGACCTCTCTAGAACTCCTTACGTTCTGAAGTTTCGAAATTTGCGGAGTGGATCACTCATTGCCGATTAAGTCACATCCTAGGGGTATCATCGTACATGTCGACTCCACCCCTTACAGCTACAAACATAATGAAAGTTTATCGTGGCAAGAGCCTATCTGCCAAGAGCAACGGTGTCAGGCATTGGCGGGAAGTCTTGCTATGCCAGTAGTCACCTCGTACATTTATAGCACCAAGTAAATGAGCAAATCAACACAAAAAATTGTGCTTTAAAGAGAGATAACTACTGAGTTTGCAGGTTTTAAATACAATACATCCATCCGTGATCACACACCCAACTGCAAGGAATGCAGGTTCTCTGACAGCAGTCACTTTTTCATACCAGCAACTGGCAACTTAGATTTGAAATAAAAGTTAAAGAAGCTTTGTTCAAGAAGCTTTGCTCAAAAAGAAGCACAAACCTTCCTTTAACACACAATTATATCACCATTGAACTTGCTATGCGCTTTCTGCATTTTGATGTGTTTTGATGTATTTGTTTGTATATATTGCACCTTTCTATCTATAGACTAAGATTTTTCAAACGTTATATATACATTTTTGAACGTCAGTGATGATGAAGTGATTTTTCGAAAACGTTCGTGACAACAATGGATTTAAAGGCTTTGTGTTGATTTATTTTTATATGATTTTATAGCAATAGCTGTTGTTGGATAATAATTTTGTAATATTTCAACACCGTCTAAGCTTTCCGATGTGTTAGTAGAAATTGCTAACCTTAAACAAAGTCTGATATGTGTCATTATTTCGAAATTATTTTAAAGTAAAGACATTCACATACATCGCTTGTTTATGTTTTCTGTGTAGCAAAATAAAACTACTATTTTCATACTATAATTAGCTGATCCTTCTGAAATGACGTTCAAAACACTACAAGAAAGTATAATATATCACCTTCCAAAGGGAAGGTCACAAAAATTTCAAATAAAGTCACATATAAATGAAATTGACATGTTAATAAAATTCCAATTGTAAGTCAAGAATAGGACTCTTCACCACTAGGTCTCTTTATTTAATATTAGAACATTTTTGTTACGAAAAGTAAACGAAGCCCCAAAATATAGTAATTATTCTCCTGAAGTTTTCGTTCTTCAATGGAAATCTGTAGAGTTAAAGAAAAACACATGCCAAAGAGTTTATGCAATGATAATCTACAGTGACGACGTCAAATGTGAAAAAATAGAGATTAAAGAGGTGTCAAATCCGTAAAACATTCGTAAGGATTAGAAGTTACTGGTGTACATTATTTGTCCAAAGTTGAGCAACAGAATGACGAGTTTCCTTATCAAAATAACAACCAATGGGATTATAAACTCATAATATGTTAATTGCAAGAAGAAATGAAAAACCTCTCTTGTCCTTGTGAAGTCTTTATAAAATGTGATTCCAAGATTGCGAATTTCACTTGAGGGATATATATGACAATTTTCAGAATTTAACAAAAGTGGGAATAGTTTTGGGACACTTTGTGTTGTACCGGTAATAGGAAAAACTCAGTTTTGAAACTATTCAATTTTATGCAGATTCATCAAACCACAATTTCAGAAATGTAATCTTGTAATTTCTTCAAGTTCAGGTCCACCGGAAAAGACAGGGTGAACATAATAAAATGGGTGAGTAGACTAAACTATGATGCATGATTTTTGTTTTGGTGTGACAGTGTGAATTTACAGAGAACAACAAATGATTCATGTCGAAACTTCAGAAATGCAGAAAGGGCATGATTCTTGAAATGTATATGACAAGTATTAGTTTATTTTGTAGACTGTTTTTGTACCTAATATTTCATGGGAAAATCAAATTTACTTTGCAAGTTCGTATGCACAAAGAGCAGCATTTCAGTATATTTTAGCCATTCACGTGGACTGTATTTCAAAATAGTGGGCCGAAGGGTCTATCGTTGATAATTTTCAAAGTTGCAGTGCCTTGTCTGAGTTTTGCTATGATTTTGAAGTCTTGTTTTAGCAAAGGAAACGTGTGTAGGTGAAGTACTTGCTTCAATTTGCAGTTAACACACAAATTAAATTTGTATCAATGATGCAAATTTGTTGTCGTTTGTTTAATTTATTGTAGTATTAATTGCATACAATTAAAATATTTGTACTGAAAATGATAAGGTTGCGTAAAATGTATTAAGTCTTTTGAATCAGATTATCAGCACACAGTCGTTGATTTTTATAATGTTAATAGATTGAAGATGAAATCTCCTCCCACACTCTACGGCACAGTTCTCATCTACAGTTACCTGAGAGAGAAGGTATGTGAGTGATCCAGTAACGAATAGGCAGACCTCAATCAACTCAACAAAGTCGGTTTCACGATATGAAACGCGGTAAATTCCATTAGCGTCATCGAATATGGTACTTTTGTAACAAGAACATCTCATTTTGTTTTTTAGTTATGTTCGATGCATCCATTGTAACCATTTGAATGGTTAGATGTAGCTACATACATGTTAAGATGCTCAACGGTCAGTTGTCTTTCATCTTTACTGTCGCAGGTACTTCATTCTCTTCATAGCTAGAACGAAAAACAAAAAAGGAAAAAAAACTGTTAAATATAAATTTATGAACTCAACCGTGTTAAAACAAAGGCAACATTTTATGGAGACCATAATGGTGGCCACACAAGCTGCAGGCAAACTCTAAAATCCCCAAATATGGAACAAGACACATAAAAACTTACCAAAAAACCTCTTTCTTCATCCAAGGATTCTACACTGACGTAGGACATTATTCCGTTAGGAGGCTACAACGAAAGGTAAGGTGATAAATATGAATTAATGAACTCCAAATATGGGACAAGACACATAAAAATTAACATTCTTGTGTGAACATTACGAAAACACATCTAGAGATGTGGTTTTATAATATGGAAAATATTATTAACTATGTTAAGGAGATAACATAATGCATAATGCGTAATACATTTCCAATGGAAACATTTTCTCAGTTTCTATCGAAATGAAAAAATATATTCAGACTTTCAAAGAATATGCAAAGGGATGATCAGACTCGGTTGAAAAATGAAAAGCAAACCGAGAGTTGATCAGAAGCTTCAACTGACGAATCGGTGTTTATGTCACTTTAAAATTAACATAGAAAATCACCACAGGTCAAATAACGTAATTTCATTCTTTCAGTTTGATAACGTCTTTGGTCCTATTAAAGACCTACTGTTGCAAGTAAAAAGCAAACATTTGACTTACAGTCATCTGTTCTGATATTACTTTTTTTTCACAGTCGGGTCGCAATCACTCGCCCAGTCGATTGTTCAGTGACGATCTCAGGAGATCCAATTCTCTTCCACGAAGTAAAGCATTACTCATATACATATACATGTATTAATCAAAACTTGCCTGGTATGTGCTGTGTAAGCTGATGGTTCACTTCCAATTACCCTTCCCATAATACTAGCTAGAATGTATTAAGTAATGAGCCTTGAGCCAACCGCCCCCGGCTCCACATGAATGTTCTGCTCTTAAACCCAGTGGCGGACGAAAATTTGGAAGGTGGGCCTTGGGGCTACAGCCCAATGAAAAACGTATGGGTCACAGAACGAATGAAAGGATGAAAGATTTCTTAAAATTCTTGTATCATCTCAACCAGTCTGATATGTATTTTATATGTATTTTTATGTGTATTTTTGACATGGCTCCCAGTTCCGTACTAGGCAACTACACTTACTAGGCAACTAACCCTAACCCTAGCTCATTCCCCTCCTAGTATGGTCCTTTTTTTTTCTTGATTTTTTTTCACATGTGATAACAAAATTATGCAGATAGGGGAAAGTACAAACTATTTCTTTCAGTGACTAGCTTAGAGTACACTGTAAAGATTTTTTGTATATGTACCGCATGTCTGCAACATTTTTAACAGTGTATACCTAGGCCTAGCTTTTTGAAACTATGTCTAGGTATGTAGGGGATCTCCTCGTACATCCTTTTCCCGAATATTACTGTGTATATACACATGTGCGATTTTAGCAAGCGAGCAGTCAGCGGCGTAATTCCTATGGGCTCTGGCGACGCAAACCCAGAACCCCCGAACAAAGGGACCCCCTCTGCACTGATGCACAGAACTTAGAACAGGGGTATTTTTGTTTCGTTAAAAAAAGGAAGTATAAACTAGTCAATGGACAAATTTTTCTGTGCGTGAATACGTTCTTCATAAATCATATGCCCCTGCAACTGCAAATCTTTTCTGCACGACTGACTCAGGTGCATGAGGTACACACTGGAACGTGATAAGCTACACCGGTACATATTAAAGTGTAATACTGCCTCTAATTTCAGTGAATTCGCCCTATAGAATTAGAGCTTATTGATTCGTTTTCGGTGAGGGTTGCCACATGACATTAGCCAATAACTGGCCAAATTTGGCATATTTTGAACCCCTTCTGCTGATTTTTTCCATAGCTATCGGCCAAGTTAATCGAATTTGGTATATTTTACACCGTTTTGCCGATATTTTGCTCAGGTCATTCTCCAAGTTGAAACTAATTGAAACGTACCTACGTTCAATCATTTCTCAAGATCGGCTGGATTCGCTGGCTGTCCTTCCATGGAGAGCGAGGAGGCATGGTCACTTGATATAGATGGACTAATCAATATGTTTGCTGGCAAGAAGACCAGGCTCAGTAAACTCAAACTCTAGCCTTTCCGAGTGCTAGGGAAGTTGGATACAATTTGTCCATATGGCGCAGGATATACACCAAGGGTGGAAATATCAGTTCTGGGAAATATTAAGTTGATTGGGGATGCCTTCAGTTATCAAAGAAATTGTTATATCGTATGTTAGATTTTATTTTGTATTTTCAGATTGTTGTGTGATAACATTTGTTGGATTTTCAACTCCATCGAGTGCCTCCATTGTTCAACACAATAACGTACAAAATTTTATTGCCTACAACTATATTTCGCTTTGCTTGTTCAATCAGGAAAACGTCTCTCTACGTTACCCACTTTTTGGAGACTTGTTATGTTATTTGGCTATCATAGGCAATCCCATTTGAACTCCAAATGAATTAAATCTGAAGAGTGAAGGATTAGGACCCATTTTCTTAGGTTGAAAGTTGTGGATTATGTATAAGTGATGGCCAACTTACGTTTACAGATCCGATATGACAGCACAGATTCATCACATCACAGTGGACCCTACTCTTGGTACTTTCTACACATTACCCAAAATCCATAAACTTCAGCCAGCAACTGACACCAATGTCTCCACCATACCACCCAGCGGACCAATCGTTTCAGGTACAGGAACTCTCACAGAATACATTTCAGCTTTTGTGGACAGTCATCTAGAGCCTATTCTCACCGCAATACCCAGCTACCTACTGGATACCACAGATTTTCTACGCCGACTACAAGACCACCTCACCACCGCTAGGCGAGGAACCACTGCTAGTCACTATGGACGTTTCGTCCAACATCCCTCATGATGAAGGCATACAGGCGGTTAGGAAGATTCTGTTACAAACTGAATCAACAAAAGACTTGTGTGAACCCATTTGTAGTCTTATAGAGTTTATTTTAAAACATAACGTATTTGAATTTGATAATAAGGCATACACCCAATCACAAGGAACAACAATGGGGACGAGAATTGCGCCTTCTTATGCCAACATTTTCATGGCCGATTTAGAACAGAAACTACTGTTGAGATCCTCTCTTCAACCAAAGGTAAATTTCAGATATATTGATGACATTTTTCTCATTTGGGAGCATGGGGAGGAATCTCTAAGAAACTTTGAGGAAATGGCCAACAATTTTCACCCGTCAATCAAATTCACACTAGAATCGTCAAAATCACATACATCCTTTCTCGACACTTGAGTCAAAGTTGAAACTGACAACACAATTTCTACATAAATAATAAGCACAGAAAATAAAGTGGCTGTCACGAGACTGAATGAGTCAATGGAACACCTGAGAAGCCGAATTTGTCATCAAAAGACCACATTAAGCAGCTTTAGCGGCTGTGAACAATAGCTCAAAGATAAGGAAAACGTGATCTTTACCAAGTACCAAGGATTGTTGCAGTTCACTTTCTTTTCAAAAATTGTTAAATAGGAGGGGGGGGGGGGGGTAAGCCAATTGCTAGGTTAAACGGGATCCTTGTGTTTACAAATTGATTATCACCAAACAAGGACAAATTGTACCGTACAAGAAGTTTAAAGTGGTCTCTCTACTTGAGCTACTTCATGAAGAAGACTTACCTTATATCTGGACATTTCGGCTGGGACGTGTTCGTGTCAGTCTCATTAGCGAGGAAAATGTCCTCTCTTTACTATGGGTTTACTCTGTAAACCGACTACGTTTGCAATGAGTTCAAATGGAAGAGAATGTTTATGCTTACATACATAAAGTACTTTGAGACAACAATGTATTTTCGCCACACAATGATACACAATTTTGCCTCTGGAAAATCTTCGTCGTATTTGATGTAATTCAGAGCCAGATCCTTCTTGATCCTACGTCACGTTCTCTCCAAAGTTATATCAGCCACATCCAAAGATATATCAAAGTTATATCAAAGTACAATAGTTCAAGTTTAAATATAACAGACGAAGTAATATCAAAATTTCTTAAGGTTCATTGAAATCAATAACACCAGTGTCTCTCACTGAGGTACATATTTCTTGTCCGTGGTTTAGTCTTTCTCAGATAAATACATCATGTCTCCCATCAAGGACCACATACGCAGTCTACCAAGAGGTAGCAAATATACTAACAGGACAAAGTTTTAAAGCTGCAGTAATTTAAGCCATCGCATAGACTGACAAAGTACCAATATCAAAAATTGCAGTGGGAGGTGGACTATCTTAACAGAGCACCACCATCGGTTGGTTCTGAGTATGCAAGGAAATTTTTGGCTTTTCAAGTCTTTCTCATGGCCAAAACAACATAAAATGATAATTCATAAATTTATTACACAAAACATTGGATCAAAATGCAGTAAATAGACTATGTTCTAAACGAACCAAAGGCTCTCTGACCCCACACACTAACCTGTGGGAGATCGTGTGCTTCCTTTTGGAAGTTTTGCTGTGTAAGATGTCTCAGGACCAATACGTTTTGGAGGGGTTTTTTTTCAAGTTTTTTTTTTGCAAAAGGGGTTTTTGACGATAGCGTTTTTATGAATGATTGCTCTTGTGGGAAAGGCTAGATGAAAAATGGTGCTACATTTGCTCCTGGGTTTGAACTGAACATACCTTCAGAATTTCCAGTTTTTAAGTAATTTTTTTTTTGCTTGTTGAAATATAGATTCTTAGATATTACCTAATTCAGAATGAAATTTTGTCCGTGCACAATATTAAGCCCACCCTCATTTCCTCAATTCCTGTTCCCTCTGTCGCAGTCATTAACACAAAACAAGACTGATATTTAACAATTTAATCCTTTCATACGACGCACGCATTTCCATTCGAAAAAGCATATCCGTTGCTTTCGTTCGTAGGATTTTCTTGGGTGGGGAAATAAGGATAACGAAGTGGACTACGATACTCGTTTTCCTTTATCTGAAATCTTCATGAGGATGTTTCTCTTTTTGTGATCGCACTTCACCTTGAACAGAATGGGCCCCAGACTCTGGGACACTGCCATGGGCATGTACTGGAAACTGATACATTCTTAGCCTCGTATCTAAGGTCATTTTCTTTGGGACGAGTGGGGGGGGGGGGGGGAGATTCCAATTTTTCGACTACCTGGATGTTTTCCAACTGAGTGGCTGCATCATAAGGTAGTCCAGGAAGAAGGAAAACATGCCCACCTTTTTCTTCACTTTCACCTCTGAGGAGGAACAACAGGGTTAAATTACAGGAGGAGAGCACGGTAATAACATCTTTTACGCGGAGCGCAACCGCCATTGGCCTAGCTGTGTTGTTTTCTGGGTAAATGGACACTCATATTGGCAAATTCAATTAAGTATTCTTCATTTGTAGAACACAGGTTTGCAAACTTATTTTTTCACTACGAATTGTGTTGACTTGAAAGGGTGAATAATCTACTGGTGATTTATGTGGTATGTCCATTCTCTACTTGTTCTGAAAATCCATACAGATAGCTCACAACATGATAGCAGTGTGGGGTACGGTCAAATGTCAAACTAGTTACCTGCAGAAAGAATGGATGCTCTGTTGAGCAGAAACCTTTCCATATAACTGTGTTAGATGTAAAGACTACAGTGTACCTTATTTTATCCCCGAGGTGGTAATATGTAATCAAGAGAAGGTACATGCAACAAACTTTTAAGAGGGACAGTTTCATAGTGCCAAAAAAGGGACCTGTGCCTTCGTCGGTACCAAAGCAAAAACACTATACTATCAAGCAGGGACGTATATAAACTTTTGTACGTGAGGGGTGGTAAAAGGAATGAGGTGGTCTCAAAAAGAAATCATTTCGAATCATTTAAAATAGGGTTGTACAACGCAGCACTGCAGATGTGCACCCAGGTTTTTCGACTACGGGATAAGACTTAGCAGAGCTCCAATACCCGTTTCCACGGTGCGTATCAGAAAATGTTTGGATGTTTGGAAATACCCCCTAGATCGCAGAAAATCGAGCTTTGATCCGCTGGAAATGGGAAATGGTTACTGTCAGTATTTTCTTACAAGATGGAAAACTCTAGAATTCTCTAGAACTCCTTATGTTCTGAAGTTTCGAAATTTGCGGAGTGGATCACTCATTGCCGATTGAATCATATCCTAGGGGTATCATCCCACATCTCAACTCCACCCCTTGTAGCTACGCCCATAATGAAAGTTTACTCTGGCAAGAGCCTCCCTGTCAAGACCGACCGTGTCAGGCATTAGCAGGAAGTCTTGCTATGCCAGCAGTTACCTCGTACATACGCGTGCTGTAGTCATGGTATTTCTTTCAATAGAGTGGAGCTACGGTTGCAGTGCTACTGAAAGAAGTGTGTGATCTTCCCGTATTTAATATTTCTAGATGTTTTCATGAGATGAAATAGCGATCCCTTTAAGGGTTTGTTTAAAAAAATTGGACCCACTTCTGAGTGAATTGGCATGTTGAGAAGCATCTTCTCAATGCATTTCTCTCTATGAGCAAATACCTGTCAGTAAAGTTTCGGAAAGGTTTTACCTATATAATACCAAATAAAGAAGCAAATCAACACACAAATGTGCTTTAAAGAGAGATAAATACTGAGTTTGCAGGTTTTAAGTACAATACATCCAGCCGTGACCACACACCCAACTGCAAGGAATGCAGGTCCTCTGACAGCATTAACGTTTCCCATAGTAGCAACTGGCAACTTAGATTTGAAATAAAAGTTTAAGAAGCTCTGCTCATAACGAAGCACAAACTTTCCTTTAACACACAATTGTATCACAATTGAACTTTCTATACGCTATCTGCATTTTAATGTGGTTTGATGTATTTGGTTGTATATATTGCACCTCTCTATTTATGGACTAAGAATTTTCAAACATTATATATATTTTTGAACCTGATGATGAAGTGATTCTTCGAAAACTTTCGTGACAACAACGGATTTAAAGACTTTGTGTTGATTTATTTTTGTATGATTTTATAGCAATGGCTGTTGTTGAACTCTAATTTTGCAATATTTCAACACCGACTAAGCTCTCCGATGTGTTGTTAGAAATTGCTAACCTTAAGTATAGTGTAGTGATATGTGTCATTACTTGGAAATTGATTTAACGTAAACACACACATATATCGCTTGGTTTTGTTTTCTCTGTAGCGAAATAAAACTACTATTTTGATACTATGGTTAGCTGATCCTTTTGAAATGACGTTCCAATCATAACAAGAGAGTAAAATATATCAACTTCCTAAAAAAAGGTCACGAATTAAAAATTTCAAATAAAACACAGAAAAAAGTAGTATTTAATTAAACAATGAGGTCGTTATATTATATAGTAAGAAAGAATTACAGAAGAGACACACATGTTGTATAGACTATTTTAACCAGCTCTTTTGAAGACAGTCAGGAACAAGTCACATGTAAATGAAACTGACATGTTAATAAAATTCCAATTGTAAGTCAAAAATAGAACCCTTCACCACTAGGTATCTTGATTTAATATTAGACCCAAAAGAGAGGCAATAATTCTCCGTCGTGAAGTTTTTCTCTATTCAATGGTAATCTGTAGAAAAACACATGCCAGAGAGTTTATTGGAACGGTAATCTACGGTGACGACTTCAAATGTGAAAAAATAGAGATTAAAGAGGTGTCAATCCTCAAAACATTCTTAAGGATTAGAAGTTACTGGTGTACATTATTTGTGCAAATTTGAATAACAGAATGACGAGTTTCCTGATAAAAAAAAATGCGATAATAAACTCATAAGAAGGTAATTACAATAAGAAATTAAAAACCTCTCTTGTCCTTGTGAAGAAATATGATTCCAAGATTGTGAATTTCATTTGAGGGACTTATATGACAATTTTCAGCCTTTAACAGAAGTGGGAGTAGTTTTGGGACACTTTGTTTTGTACCGGCAATAAAAAAACCTCAGTTTTGCCACTATTCAATTTTAGCGTATGCAAACTCATCAAACCATAATGTCAGAAATCTAATCTTGTAATTTCTCCACGTTCAGCTCCACCGGAAAAGATAGTGTGAACATACTGTCGGGTGAGCAGAATGATTTTTATTTTGGTGGTGTGTGTCAGTGTAAATTTACAGAAAACTACAAATTAACTAATATTAAAACTGCAGAAACCGCGGGATTCTTGTAGTATAAATGACAAGTGTAAGTATATTTTGTAGACTGTTTTTGTACGTAATATTTTATGAGAAAATCAATCTTACTTCGCAAGTTCGTATGCACAAAGAGCAGCATTTCAGTACATTTTAGCCATTCACTTGGACTGTATTTCAAAATAGTATGCCGACGGGCCTAACGTTGATTGTTTTCAAAGTGCCTTGCAGTGCCTTGTACAAAATTTGCTATGATTTTGAAGTCTTGTTTTAGAGAAGGAAGGGTGTGTAGACGAAGTACCTGCTTCAATTTGCAGTTAGCACACAAATTAAATTTGTATCGCTGATACAAATTTATTGCAGTTTGTTTTATTTATTTTAAATTAATTGCATACAAGTAAAATATCTTGTACTGAAATATTAAGGTTGCGTAAAATTTATTAACTCTTTTGAATCAGATTATCAGCACACAGTAGTACAGTTTAATGGCGTTCATAGATTGAAGATGAAATCATAAATTGAAGATGAAACCTCTTCCCCCACTTTACGGCACAGTTCGGATCCACAGTTAGCCGAGAGAGAAGGTATATGAGTGATCCAGTAACGAATAGGCAGACCTCAATCAACTCAACAAAGTCGGTTTCACGATATGAAACGCGGTAAATTCCATTAGCGTCATCGAATATCATGGTACTTTTGCAATAAGAACATCTAATTTTGTTTTTTAGTTATGTACGATGCATTCATTGTATCCATTCGAATGGTTAGATGTGGCTACATACCTGTCAAAATACTCAGTTATCATTCATCTCC
Source organism: Stichopus chloronotus (assembly GCA_021234535.1). NCBI lineage: Eukaryota > Metazoa > Echinodermata > Holothuroidea > Aspidochirotida > Stichopodidae > Stichopus > Stichopus chloronotus. The sequence continues at coordinate 38,496,663 of CM037832.1, read as the reverse complement.
ACTGTCGCAGGCACTTCATCCTCTCATCCCCTGCAACTCATCCCCTACAGTTGCAGGCAAACCCTAACCCCCCCCCCCCCCAAAGATGGGACAAGACACAGGAAAACTTACCCTTTAATGTCTTTCTTCATCCAAGGATTCTGCACTGTCGTAGGACCTTTTTCCTCTCCCAGACTACAACGAAAATTAAGGTGTTAAATATAAATTTATGAACTTAACCGTGTTAAACCAAAGACAACTATTTAGGGAGACCATTATGGTGGCCACACAAGCTGCAGGCAAACTCTGAAACCCCCAAATATGGGACAAGACACATAAAAACTTACCCTATAACCTCTATCTTCATCCAAGGATTCTGCACTGACGTAGGACCTTTTTCCTTTCGGAGGCTACAACGAAAAGTTAAAAATGAATTTATGAACTAAACCCTGTTAAAACAGCGGTAACATTTTAGAGAGATCATAATGGTGGCCAGACAACCTGCAGACAAACTAAAAAACCATCAAATATGGGACAAGACACACAAAAACTTACACTGTTCCTTGTGTGAACACAATGACAACACATCTAGAGATGTGGTTTCAAAATATGGAAAATATTATTAACTATGTTAGAGGAGATAACATAATGGAAAAATTTTCTCTGTTTCTATCAAAATAAATTGAAAAATATATTCAGACTTTAAAAGAATATTCAAAAGGATGATCAGATTCATTTGAAAAATGAAAAGCAAACAGACAGTTAATCAGAAGTTACAATTGACGAATCAGTGTTTATGTTACTTTAAAATTTCTATATAAAATCACCACAGGTCAAATAACATAATGTCATTCTTTCAGTTTGCTAATGACTTTGGACCTATTACAGACCTGTTTTTGCAAGTAAAAAGCAAACATTTGATATATAGTCATCTGTTCTGATATTTTTTGTTATTTTTTTTTGACAGTCGGGTCGCAATCACTCGCCCATTCGATTCTTCAGTGACGATCTCAGGAGATACAATTCTCGTCTACGAAGTAAAGCATTTCTCATATACTTATACATGTATTATTCAAAACTTGCTTGGTATGCGCCGTGCACTCCGATGGTTGCGGTCAAATTACCATTCCTACAATTCTAGCTAGAATGTATCAAGTAATGAGCCTTGAGCCCCTCCCCCTCCCCTTACGAATGTTCTTCTCTTACAGCCAGTGGCGTGAGAAAGGCTGGAAGGTGGGCCTTGGGGCTACAGCCCAATGAAAAACGTATGGGTCACAGAACGAATGAAAGGATGAAAAATGTCTTAAAATTCTTGTATCATCTCAACCAGTCTGATATGTATAACCATTTTTCAGTAATTGATTTTTTCATTAATTAAGAAACTGCAGACATGACATCTCTTTCTCAAGGCTTGTTATGATGCTTAAAACACTCGCAGAGTGGCGTTTGCCGCCCTCTGGTGGCTTGCAAGGCCATAGCCATAACCTTTGTTGTATGTTCCGCAACAACAGAAGGTGGCGTTCGGCTTAGATAATACTAAGAGGGATACTAGTTCAGAAATTGCAAACACAAGATCTCTTTGTCAACGCTAGTTACATTCGGCGTAAAACATTCTGGGAGTACCGTTTCCGGTCATCTGGGGGTCTTGAAAGGCCAAAGTTTTTACTGTACGCTACGTGCCAACCGATTAATTAAGGAGCTCCGATTAAATATTACTAAATGTGACTTTTTACGTTGGACCCCCTTCAAAAAAATCTTAGATCCTCCCTGCATTTAGTCACACGGTATAATGCGTACAACCAGCCAAACGTACATACTGCACAATAATAATCTGCATAACAAGCTTCCTAGTTTGTTTCTAATACAATGGTTGCCATAGATTAAGATCGCATGTCCATATTATAGATTTTACCAGACAGTTAAGCATTTCACAAGGGAACGTTGCCTAAATGAGATTTTGACGGCATTTAGGTTGGTCTTGTTAAAGACATAGAACATGTATTTATTCGATCTAACCTATATTTTAGAATACATTTTGTAGTAAGTGACTCGGTATAGGGTAGTTATCCTCAGTTAAGTGCCTCCAGCATATGCTCATTTTGTCATTCTTTCTTTTGTTTTTCTCGTGGTCAGAGCAGTGATGGCATGTTAGTGCTCTACACCAAACCAAGGGCAGACTGATTCATACATGCAGCAGATATGTTTGCAAAGCGTTTGCCAAAACCTGCGCATTCAGGTGCTTGAATATATGTTCGAAACACCCGTTTATATCACGTTATTTATGATATTGGGAGTTTAATTATGGAACAGTTTTAACCAATGTTCCTTTCTGCAGCTGGTTCCTTTCCTCAAATGTTTATTATTCTAGAGTAAAAGGAAAATAGATTCTGTAATTAAATACGTTCCACAAAGTATAGTGGAAGAGGATAAAAGGCTTAGTGAAAATGTCACCTACAACATTGTTTACTATATATGTGAGCGCATCTTAGTCCTTTTTAAAATCTCTCCGCTTTATGATACAACTACTTCCCTACGTAGGCATAGGAACTGCTCATTTAGTTACCATTAGTAAACTTTATTTTTCTGCTATCTTTAGATTACTAAATGCATCAGATACTTGAATTGAAAGATAATTTTTGACAGTGAATGAATGAAAGTAGAAGTAGTGAAATATAATGTCAGTAATAGATACTGCAAAAGTAAGGTCGGATCATCTTTGTAAATGTCAATAGGTAAAAAAATTATGGAAACCCATTCTGATCATTCAGAAATTCATCATTCTCAATTAAAAGAGAAAACTAAGAAAATTACTTGCTCTTAAAGAGCAAGTAATTTAACATTATTTATGGTGGAGCATGCTTGCAAAACTGTGTAAGCTAAAAACCTTGTCTATCGTGTGTTGTGAGGTTTGGAAGGGGGAAGCGCAGGAAACTTTTGCTTACACGTCGTTTCTCGAAAGCGTGATTTTCGTTTTCTGCTGCATAATTTCTTTCTTCATCCAAAGATTCTGCACTGTCGTAGGACCTTCCTACTCTCGGAGGCTACAACGAAAAGTAAGGTGTTCAATATGAATTAATGAACTCAACCGTCTTAAAACAAAGGCAACAGTTGAGAGAGATCATAATGGTTTCCACATTAGCTGCAGTTAAACTCTAAAACCAAATACGGGACAAGACACATAGACTAGACTATTCTTGTGTGAACATTATGAAAACACATCTAGAGATGTGGTTTTATAATATGGAAAATATTATTAACTATGTTAAGGAGATAACATAATGCACAATGGGTAATACATTTCCAATGGAAACATTTTCTCAGTATTCGTCGAAATTGAAAAATAATTAAATTTTCAGACTTGAAAAGAATATCCCAAAGGATGATCAGACTCAATTGAAAAATGAAAAGCAAACTGAGGGTTGATCAGAAGTTTCAATTGACGAATCGGTGTTTGTGTCACTTTAAAACTACTATATAAAATCACCACAGGTAAATAATCTTAATGTCATTCTTTCAGTTTGATCACTTCTTTGGAACTATTACAGACCTACTGTTGGAAGTAAAAAGCAAGCATTTGACTTATAGTCATCTGTTCTGATATTATTTTTTATTCTTTTTTGACAGTCGGGACGCAATCACTTGTCCAGTCGATTGTTCAGTGACGATCCCACGGGAGATCTAATTCTCCTCCACGTAATGTAGTAATAGTTAAAAATTGCGGTTTCATATTCCCTAGATGATTGAGGAAAGTCTCGACTCTTACGCTGGTGGATCCAAAGGAGGGAGTTTCAACATGGTCCACATTAATGGTAGATATTCAAACACTGTTGTGATATAACACCATAACTAAGGTCTGAGTCGGCAGACATTATCACGGAAAGGATGGTTGTAATAATTTGAAAAACCCAATCTTCCATGTACACTTGATCTTCCGTGTACACTCGTGATGCAGTGGGTTAAAGAACACCCTTAATGATTACTGTAGTGTTAAAATCATGAGTTGGAATCCAATGTGTACTGATGTCTTTCACCAAAATTCTCTCTCGCCTACAGTTTCCAAGAAAAAAATATACTGTAGCAAGGTCAAAAAAAAAGAAGAAAATATAACCTTCCGGAAAAAAAAGGAGAACACAGAAATCGTATCTCTAAATAATAGCACCATCCACCTTTTAGTATCCAAAGAAGCATACCCCATTTGTCTAGGCTCACCCAGTCAAAAAGATCGCCCATTGTTGTCTGACAGAGAACCTAGGTGTGTTACAAGTTACCACCACACATGAGTTTTTACTGTGTTATGATGTTAATTATCTGGGTCAGTGAAGTAGTCGCATGTTAAAGCTCTACACCGAATAAGAAGCAGACTGACTATACATGCAGCAGAAAAAATGCAGAGCGTTTGTCAGAACGTCAAAACGCGCACATTCAGTCGTTTGAATACCACATGTTCGAAATAACCTTTCATATCAGATTATTTTTGGTATTGGGAGTTTTCTTATTCAACAATTTCAACAAATGTTCCTCTCTGTAAAAGTTTAGTATTCTAAAGTAAAAACAAAACACATTCAATAATGAAATGCTCCCCAACTTTAGGTGGAAGAGTTAAAAAGACTTAGTGAAAATGTCACCTGCAACATTGTTTACTGTATACATGGAAGCATCTTAGTCCGTTTTAAAATCTTCAGCTTTATGATAATAGCTACTTCCCTAAGTGGGCATAGGGACTACTCATTTAGTTACCATTAGTTACCTTTATTTTTCTGTTATCTTTAGGTTAGTAAATATATCAGATACTTGCATTAAAAGATAATATCTGACAGTGAATAAATGAAAGAAAACTAGAAGTAGTGAAATGTAACTGCAGTAATGGATTCTGCAGAAAGTAAGGTAAGATCATCTTTCTAAAAGTCAACAGGTAAAACAATTATGGAGACCCATTCTGATCATTAATAAATTCATCATTCTCAATTAAAAGAGAAAACTTAAAAAAAAAAAACAGGAATGGAATTCGCTGTTACACAGAGCAAGTAATTTAACATTATTTATGGTGGAACATGCTTGCAAAACTGTGTAAGCTAAAAACCTTGTCTATCGTGTGTTATGATGTTTGGAAGGGGGAAGCGCAGAAAACTTTTACTTACACGTCGTTTCTCGAAAGCGTGATTTTCGTTTTCCGCTGCAAAACCTCTTTCTTCATCCAAAGATTCTGCACTGTCGTAGGACCTTCCTGCTATCGGAGGCTACAACGAAAAGTAAGGTGTTCAGTATGAATTAATGAACTCAACCGTCTTAAAACAAAGGCAGCAGTTGAGCGAGACCTAATGGTTTCCACATAAGCTGCAGTTAAACTCTAAAGCCACCAAATATGGGACAAGACACATAAAAACGTAGACTATTCTTGTGTGAACATTATGAAACCACATCTACGGATGTGGTTTTATAATATGGAAAATATTATTAACTATGTTAATGAGATAACATAATTCATTATGCGTAATACATTTCCAATGGAAACATTGTCTCAGTTTCTATCGAAATTGAAAAATAACTAAATTTTCAGACTTGAAAAGAATATCCCAAAGGATGATCAGACTCAACTTAAAAATGAAAAGCAAGCCAAAAATTGATCAAGAGTTACAATTGACGAATCGGTGTTTATGTCACTTTAAAATTACTTCATGAAATCACTACAGGTCAAATAACGTAATGTCATTATTTCAGTTTGATCACTTCTTTGGAACTATTACAGACCTACTGTTGGAAGTAAAAAGCAAGCATTTGACTTATAGTCATCTGTTCTGATATTAGTTTTTATTCTTTTTTGACAGTCGGGACGCAATTACTTGTCCAGTCGATTGGTCAGTGACGATCCCACTGGAGATCATAGTGTCTTCCACGTAATGTAGTAATAGTTAAAAATTGCGGTTTTACATTCCCTAGATGATTGAGGAAAGTCTCGACTCTTACGCTGGTGGATCCAAAGAAGGGAATTGCAACGTTGTCCACATTAATGGTAGATATTCAAACACTGTTGTGATATAACACCATAACTAAGGTTTGAGTCGGCAGACATTATCGCGGAAAGGATAGTTGTAATAATTTGAACAACCCAATCTTCCATGTACACTTGATCTTCCGTGTACACTCGTGACGCAGTGGGTTAAAGAACACTCTTAATGATTACTGTAGTGTTAAAATCATGAGTTGGAATCCAATGTGTACTGATGTCTTTCACCAATATTCTCTCTTGTCTACAGCTTCCAGGAAAATAAAAATATAGTGTGTTAAAGTAAAAAAAAAAAAAAGAAAACCGTCAGGAAAAAAAAGAGGAAAACACAGCAAACGCATCTCTAAATAATAGCGCCATCCACCTTTTAGTATCCAAAGAAGCATACCCCATTTTTTTAGGCTCACCCAATCAATCAGAGCGCCCATTGTTGTCTGACAGAGAACCTAGCTGTGTTACAAGTTACTACCACACATGAGTTTTTACTGTGTAATGATGTTAGTGAGCTGGGTCAGTGAAGTAGTCGCATGTTAGAGCTCTAAACCGAATCAAAAGCAGACTGACTATACATGCAGCAGAAAAAATGCAAAGCGTTTGTCAAAACGTCAAAACGCGCACATTCAGTCGTATGAATACTACATGTTCGAAATAACCTTTCATATCATATTATTTTTGGTGTTGGGAGTTTTCTTATTCAACAATTTCAACAAATGTTCCTTTCTGCAAATGTTTACTTTTCTAAAGTAGAAATAAAACACATTCAATAATGAAATGCTTCCCAAAGTAAGGTGGAAGAGGATAAAAGGCTTGGTGAAAATTTCACCTACAACATTGTTTACTGTATACAGTCCGTTTTAAAATGTTCAGCTTTATGATACCATTAGTAACCTTTACTTTTATGCTATCTTTAGGTTACTAAATGTATCAGATACTTGAATTGAAAGATAATTTCTGACAATGAATAATTGAAAGAAAACTAGAATTAGTGAAACGTAAATGCATTAATGGATTCTGCAGAAAAGAGGGTGGTTGATCTTTGTACATTGTATGAATCTAAAGGGACTCTGGTCATCTATAAATTCATCGTTCTCAATAAAAAGACAAAAAGGAAGAAAACGAGGAATGGAATTAACTGACCCAGAGCAAGACGCTTAACGTTATTTATGAGGTAACATTTTTGCATTCATTCTTGTCTAAGCTGACAATCTTTTCTACTGTCTTTTATGAGGTGTGCTCTAGGGAACATTGAAGATATTTACTTACAAATCGTTTCTCGTGATCTTCGTTTTCTTCTGCATAACCTCTTTCATATGCTGGTGATCTTTCTTCATCGAAGGATTCAGAGCTGCAAACATTCAACAGGATCATCGTGCAAAGGAGAAAAAAAGTGAGTTTACTTGCCATCATCATGGTGGTTATCAATTAACGTTGTTAGTAAGAATCTGTACTTATAGACGTTATCTCGATAGAAGTTACTCTGTAACTCAGATCAAGTGGTTTACTTTGAGAGGTATTGATCTTTACATATGATTATTCACAATGCAATATGTACTGTAACTGTTTCCCAACCGTTTACGTTGACAAATAAGGTATCTATGTATTTTATGACAGTCGATTATTAAATGAACGATTGGACAAGCGAACGTCTGCTTCTTAGTTTACTAAAAAAATAAGACGATTATAAGAGATACATCCTCGCTCATTTTAATTAGACAGACGAACTTTGTTTATTGCAGGGATAAACAGAATATTACTCGATTACACTGGTTTGACTGTTTGCTCTGTGCCCTGGAGCTAAAACGTACAGTCAATTCCTGATAAAACTACAGTTGATATGATGAACAGACAGGGGTTTGGATATTTACTGAAATTAATTTTATTAAATTTTTAATATATTTGCCCACAAACAGTACAAAGCGTACTTTACTTTTTTACAGATCATAGATATATTTGGATTGTAATATCTATGCCAGTTATTAAATTATACTGGGGATGCCTTCAGTTATCAAAGAATTTGTTATATCATATGTAAGATTTTATCTTAGATTGTTACGTGATTACATTTTGGGAGTGTATTTTGACCATTTGTTGAATGGATTTTCAACTCCATCGAGTGCCTCCATTGTTCAACACAATAATGTACAAAATTTTATTTCCTACAACTATATTTTGCTTTGCTAGTTCAATCAGGAAAACGTATCTCTACGTTACCCACTTTTTGGAGACTCTGAAATATCGTGTCTACAGTCCACATTAGATTTTTTTCTTTGGCCTTCCTGAAGCATTGTTTAAAGCATGTTTTAACATATCAAAGAGCTAGAAAATGCATGTGGTATTTGGTTATCTAGAGCTGTACCAAATTATCACCTGAAGAAAACATATTCATCAAACATTTGTCATGTCATGGGCTTAAAGAACCCTTTGAGTTTTTGTTCATTGTTTTAAGTTTCTTTTCCTTATTATGCTCTTTGGCTATCATATGCAATCCCATTTGAACTCCAAATGAATTCATCTGAAGAATGAAGGATTAGTACACATTTTATTAAGTTGAAAGTTTTGGATTATGTAAAAGTGGTGACCAATTTGCATTTATAGATCCGATATCACAGCACAGAGTCACAGCACAGTGGAGGCGTCGAATTGCCTGCGCATATAACAAAAATATATACGTAGCTGCCTGAATGTTTGTTGCACTAAAAATATGTGTGTGTGAGTGTGTTTGGTAAGTGTGAAGTGTTTTATTGACTGATCCGACCAGTTTTTATCTTTATTCAGTTTATTTCCATAAGTGCATTTAATTAATGGTGAAATCTCTTTTATTACACTCATTCATTTTTGTAACCTGTCGAAAACACAGACAGCACGGGCAGTGCAACTTTGGTTGGCACTGGGTAAAATAGAGGGCGCATAGCAACCATTTTGCCCAGTAGTCGTTTAATGCTTTGCATGAATGTACGTGCGCTACTGATGTGGAGAAAAAGTGTCAAGAAATGACGTAGTTATGAATGAACTAGTTATTTGGCCATGGAAACGACTTTTAGTTTCACTTGACTATCAAGTATCATTTTGTCCGCGTTAAACTCGGACAGATGCAGTAGCCGATCAAGCTACGGCAACGCACCAGACCGAGTGTTTGCGTGTGGACGGTCATTTAAGCCGTGTCAAGATTGCAAGGTAAGCGTCGGTGCGTTCGCACATGCATATTTTAATGCCCGTAATGGCTTCGCTCAGGTAGTGGTGCATACCAGCCCGAGTTCGAGGCCAGAAGTGGGCTAGCTAACTTGCAATTGAGGGCTCCCGTCATTGCGACGAGTTGATTAGCTTCGAACGGTGTGAGTTGACGTTCAACTTTAAGTGAAACCATGGCCTCAAATGTGGCGTGTCTCTCTTGCTAAAATTTACCTTTTGATTTTCAAAGGAATTAATGGAATAGCCATGTACTACCAATATCTTTGTTCATCTGATCAGTCGTTCTATTTCGCTACGTGCATTTATTTATTACTTCAACCGCGACGTATCGCGTTATGTGCCACTGCACCACATTTGAACTTCCAAAATTATTTCATCTACGGCTCTCTAAAGGGTGAAGTCTTGTGAAAGAAGCATTGCAACAGTAGTTTTAGGAATGAGGGATGACAAAGTTGCAGGCAAACCGCGAGAGGAGGCTTTAGACGTTACACCATAACAAAATGCAACCAATGGCGTTTCAATTTTTGGAATAACTTTGCTATTGGCTTGCGCTCTCATCCTAACCGAGGATAGACAGTGCAGGGCTTAGAATTCCTTGAAATTATTGCACTAAAATATTGAAACACAAATGACAGAGAAAGAAAAGGGTGGGGGGAGGGGAGGAAGAAATGCATTTAGCAACACACCAACATGAATAATTATATCTACCTATATGTACATTGATAAGAAAAAAATGATGGAACACTTTTACAGGAACGTACAACGCTCAGACAAATGAAAATTCTTGTAAAATCAGTACTCCTAGACAGGCTCAGTTCGCAGCAATTGAGAGGAAAATGTTTGAAGAAAAATGCCCATTTTTAGATAAGGTGCATCAGAATAGTATTTAATAAGTCTTTTAGATGAAAGGATTTTCATATTACCGCAGTGTGAATTTAGACTATGAACATAAGAAGTATGAGACGTACTTTTTTTTTTTCCTTTCTGGGATTCGTTTTTTTGTACTTGTATTTTCAAAACGGGTATTCATAATAAATAGACTATTTCGTGGTTTTGTAGTAAATGCGGACAGTGCTGGTTGTGTACAAGTGTCCATCGTTTTTGTCGATTATTGTCTGAGTTGCTATACACATATATTGGAGCCGGCGAATACACGGCCGGGAGTAGAGTATACAGAAGGTGTCGAGCTTTGGGGAACAGTTTGACAGGCGTCATGATTGGAAATTGGCGGTGAAGTTATTAAAGGATACAGCGTATTCTTCCTTTGGAAATAAAAGAAAGTTAAGATAAAGTAATTAAATTGTATTATTGTAATTATGGCATCATTATTTTTCACGTCACCCGCTTGTCAGCTGCTAGAAAGATGGCAAGGAATCTTGTTGGCCTACATGAATTGACGGGAAATCTTTTATTCACTCTCCATCTCTCTGGCATGCTCTGAGACTCTCATTTGATATTATATCGTTCACCAAATTGACCAACATTATAAACAACATGTGCCTAATTATGGAAACCGGAAATCGTGAAAACTCGCCTCATACATTCCTACTTCAAATGCAAAGTATCACCATTTTCTTCTTTGCCTTTGCAGAACATTTAGACTTTTCTACGAGGAAAGGGCCCAGGCTTAACTCCAAACTTACAGCGCTGTTACCAGCTCACTAAATTCAGACCCTAGTGATTGACATTGCGGTTTACCACCAGATTTTAACGTCATGATAAACGGTCATGTTATCAGAAAAATGTGACTAGCATTATTTTCCTTGATTCGTACAATATTGTGTTGGTCAAAAAGCGAATAAAGGTTGGTCTCATGGTCACATTTTACAAGATAAACACGGTATAGCATCATTTCTGGAAGCAAATCATATTTTAAGTTTACCATGTATTGTATCTTGGGGAAAAAGATTTACTGTCCAATGCGATATGTGTGATAAATATATGGTAAAGGAAACGAATAGCTCATAAAGGGTTACCGAATAAATTACCGCTCCGATGAGATTGACGTATATGTTTTAAGGATTTTATCGCATCGCCTTATAGGGGCTATGGGAGAATGGTTGCCATGGTTCCCATGAGAGAATGGTTGCCATGGAAACGCTCGGGATGGATGAGTAGCGACACCCCAAGGGGTACCCCATGGTAGAGTGACCACGGGTACAGCCCTATCACTTCATAGAGCAGCTGAAACGAAATTGGTGCACAACCTCTCTGACAGAAACATATCTGATATAGAGATTACTTCACTGGGTAAAGGGCTGAAATTTATTCCCACGCCGGTAAATCGAAACGTAGCGAGATTCTCAAGTCCATTAAAGACCTAAAGAGAAAAATGAGAATTCGCTTCATCATGCATGATAAAAAGCAAACAGGCCATAGCAAATTCCGGCTTCCATCTACATGGTCACCTCAAATGACCTTCAGCAAAAATCTAGAGGACTATCTAGAAGCAACACAGGCAGAAATAGTTAGTGTTCCTATCCGAAATGTCCAAAGCAATGTTAACACGTCAAAGTTGTTTGCATTAAACGCATTGAAAAACGATCATTCTGTCGTTATTAAACCATTTGATAAAGGTAGAGGCATTGTTACACTGAATCACGCAGACTATCAAGCCGAAGTTGAAAGGCATTTGTCTAGTCACCACTACGAAAAGTTAGATAGTGATATGACATCGGAAACCAAAAGGTTAGTCCAAGAGACGCTACTAGACATGTTCTCTAAAAATGAGATTGCTAAAAGTACCTTGGAGTACCTATCCCCGTTCAACCATAAAACCCGCACACCAGTAATAAACGTGCTACCAAAAGTACACAAGGCCCCTCCGGCTAATTCAAAATTTGCTGGTAGGCCTATAATCAGTGGCAACGGGCCACCCACGGGGAAAATCTCTGAATTCGTGGACTTTTTCTTGCTTCCTCTTGTAACAAAACGAGAAACGTACGTGAAAGATACAAACCACATTTTAAAAGTTCTGGAAGCAACTGAGCTACCAAAAGCAGTACTCCTTGCAACTCTCGATGTCGTCTCCATGTACACCAACACTCCTCAAGAGGAGGCACTCGATATCTGTGAAGAAGCCTATGCAAAGGCAGATAAAAGCCTATATGAAATTAATAAAATTTCTCCCACCATGCGCAAACTAATTGAACTCATCCTCAAAAGGAATTGCTTTGAGGTTAATAAAAATTTTTACAGCCAAAAAATTGGCTGCGCCATGGGTAGTCAAGCTTCACCAGAAATCTGTGATATATTTATGCACAAAATCGAGAAACAGATTATCCCAACGGATCCTAAAATCCTAAAATGGCTTCGTTACAGAAACGACATCCTCTTGCTGTATGATGGCACAGCCACAGAGCTCGAGAAACTAGTGGCGAGGATGAATGAAATTCATCATCTCCTCAAGTTCACAGTAGAAATCTCTACCTCTGAGGTCACCTACCTAGATCTGAGAATCTTCAAAGGTCCTAAGTTTCACTCAACTGGTTTCCTAAATACGAAAATCTACACCAAACCTACTGAAACTTATCAATACCTCGATAGAAACTCTGCACATCCACTTGCCACCTTTAAAGGCTTTATTAAAGGAGAAGTGCTGCGTTATGTACGTCTCTGTAACAATGTGACCGACTTCATCCATAAAAGAGCTGGATTTAAAGAGAAACTTCTACTGCGAAACTATGGGGAAGAAGAATTTGCCACGGCCACTAGAGGCATTTCTTTCGAAAACCGTGAACACTATCTTACCACCAAACCCAAAGAAAGGGAACCACCTCTAGTCTTCAAACTGACGTATACACCCCATATCAAAACCCAGCACCTGAAAGAGGCCATTCGGAAACACTGGTATTTAATATCAGCGCATCCGATTTTATCCAAGCTGTTTCCGAACGAACCGATTCTTGCCTATAAAAGGGCCCCAAATCTAAAAGATTTACTTGTCAAATCAAGGTTTCAAAGTAATGAAGAATCGTTTGAGAGTCACGGACTCGCACGATCTACTGGATGCGCTCATAGCTGCACTCTGAGCTTATACTCATTTACGCGCACTAAAGAACACGCATTCCTAAAATAAAATTTTACGACACTTATGCCTAAAATATAAAATATTAAAAGGCTTACTACTGATGACGCTCCTCCACATTTGAGTATGAGAGCAGAAACCGGTCTAGTTGGTCATAAGAACCACTACTCTGTCATATCACTGTTTAAAAGTATGTCATTTCTACTGCTTAAAAGTATGTCGTTTCAAAATGCTGGAAATGTTTCACCAATGGTACATGCAACAGGTTCACGTTATACCCGGGCGTTTCCCCTAAAAAATTTCACTTCGGGTTCTGCGTCGCTCGTTGCGTTAGATAGTGTTCAACCGCCTACCCCCATTTTTCATTTTTTCATCAGCCATCCCATCTGATTGAAAAAGCACTGGAAAGTCTTTCTGAAGTATTTACTCCTCTATTATCATGTTGCTGACATGAACAATACACTAATACCGAAATATCATTCATTATTACAAATTTAATTTCAAAAAAATGCATAAAAGATAACCAGCCTATTCGTGAAAATGTATGGCAAATATCATATATTCTTATATTTATATTTTTTTCAAATTGTTTGTATTCATATTTTCTTCATTATGGGCCTTCTTTGTTTTCATATGCCCGCAATATTTAATGACGGGATATATTACATGATACCAAGTTAACTAAAGGCAACATGACGCAAGTGATGTTTCATGCTTTAATGATCTGTTTTTTTTTTCTTTCTATGGCCTCATTTCTCATTTAGTAGTTGGCAGCAGCTGCTTGATATATATATATATCCCAACCAGAGAGTTACATAAAGTGCATGTACACAGAGCACGGTATTGAATGTGTTGTGCAACGAAAGTCTAACACAGATACATTTTTTTTTAAATTTAGATAGTTGGGATTGTTGTTTTGATGTATAAAGTGTATATGTGCTTCTTCTAATGTGAAGGGTAAGTTAACTGCATTACACTAGAGAGCACTAGGATCTACGTAATTTATGAGAAGGGGGGGGGGGCAGAATTTGGTGAGCTAGATTTCATTACACGTTTTTGAAACGTCATTTCTATTTTCATGGATACAACGATATTACATGGATATTAATTGTATCTGTTGATGTTCTGCAGCAAGCTCAGGCAGACAGCTGTCACCAAATTAGAACTGATTAATATAAGCAAATATTGTCTTTAATTACAGTTTTGTGTCATATAATAATTATTTTATACGTCATTGAATGTAGCGGGCATGGAAAAAAGAAAATATAATATTTGGGATTAAACAGTTTAAACGATTTATTTCTAAAAAAATATGACATTTAAATAATAACCTGGCCCCAATTTTCCTCAATATATCAATCGTGACATCGACTTTACCGTGATAGTTACATTATACTTTTGTTTGATTAACTTTGTTTCAAAGAGGCTTTATTCATTACAGCAATGTAATGAATGGAATAATTTTGCCGTCTAATAATTATTAAGTCATTAATCGATGCGGGCATGTAAGAAACAAAATATAACATTTGGGAATCAAACATTGTAAGTAGTTTATATCTTAATAAATATGAAAATTTTAAATTCGAATTTTATTTCACCTCACCCCTTTTCCTCAGTATACCCCTCGTGATATCGACTTTATCTTCATAGTTTAATTGAACTTCTGTTTAATGATATTTTTCTCAATCAGACTTCATTCATCTCAGCAATGCAATGAACAGATAGATTCTTCAAAGAGATCAAAACTTTACCAGTAAAATGAACTCATCACTGACTCTTCCAGTGAGACGAGGACCTGGCAGTGTTGTTATAGAAGAAACGACAGACACATTAGAAAAGGAATACGTCGGGAGCTTGCGTCATCTTGGCTTACCCCGCTGAGCCCAGATGGTTTGATCCCTGAGTTACACTAGACCATGACTGTATGATGGTCCCCATGCTCCCCCCCCCCAAAAAAAACGCCACTCTCGGCCAGAAAATTCAGCCCACTGAGCCCAATGAATGAAATTTAGTCTCAGTGGAAGTAGTCAACGGGTACATTACAAAACTGTAAAAGATTAATTCTATGTGGACGGAAAGACGTCGGTAACCATCTTCGAAAACGTCCCTCTCCCCCTTCCCCTCCCGCGGCGGAAAATTTACCCATGGAGCCCATGGACCAAACGTTGCCAGATAACAGTGTTGGTGTACATTATAAAAATATATAAGCTGACGTCATAGCTAACTGGAAAATACCAGCTGACATCCGTACCACTTAAACATGGAAGAGTTCTCCTAGTTCCTTTGGCCGGAAATCTACTACGCCTGACCCCGTGGGCCAAACTTTGTCGTAAGCAGTATGGGTGTACAATACAAAAAAATATATATAAACCTGACGGCATAACTGGTTGCAAAATACCAGCTGATACTACTACTGCCAATGGAGCCCATGGACTAACAAAAAAAAGGAATCCCGATTCACTTGTTTCCTCCCACAAACTTTCTTCCTAGCATTTCATTTTACTTGCTTTGAGCCCTGCATGCTGGCTTTATCGTACACGTTAGTATTGCCGGAAAGACATAATTTTGCGTGCAGTTAATTCAATGGAGAAGGTACATGGACTCACAGTCGTAAATGCATCCTGAGGAGATTTACTAAGTGATACCAGTACGGTAAATTTGAAAAATAAAAAACCGCAAGAAATTTCAAGACACTCAAATTTACGCGATTGTGTATTTATTCATCGTCAAATAAATAAATGCAATTTCCAGGATGAAAACATAGAAGGTTGCGGTCATTCTGCTCAGTTACAAGAGCATAGTCTGGTTGACAGCTACGAGATGCCCAGAATGATCCTGAAAAGGATATCTTGATTATTCCCCCTGTGTATTCCAAGGTTAAATAAAATTGGCATTTTAGGCTTTGAAATTGACTTTTAGAAGATCGGGGGTAATTAACGAGTTCCACCTGCCTTAAATGATTCATACCGACCGCTTCTTGAAACAGCTTCAAAGTTCATTTACTTGTTGTCCCCTACTTTTTTGTGATTATATCATATTTTTTACTTTTAAAAAGGTGTATTTCACTGGTTTGAAGCAATTCGTAGCGAAATTTTCAATACGTCCTGTCGATTTAACTTTTTCAAACACTTTCAAACGCTGCTCTGTTTCAAGGAGGAAAACTGAAGTGATTCCACACTCGCATGTCAACTTGGTTTTCAGTTAGACTCAAACGGCAGAGCAAGTATCTCGTACCGAGAATTCTATGGATAGGAGACGATATCGGAATTAACGAATCTTACGCTCCCAACAGGACGCAAAGTGAGAACAAAATCTAAACTTCAGCTAACAACTATAGCTCGTGTTGTCATTTGAGTGATAGCGGCTGTGGATCTTGATCTACTGCGGTAGATAAACTTTAATAGTCTTGATCCATAGCCATGTCCACATTTGAGTGAGCGTGGTAGGCAGATCAAATGTATTTCATGAACAAATGCGCAAGCGCGAAAGGTCAATGCTACACTGTTTACAACATACGTTGACCTGCTGTATACTGCACAAACACACATGTACAGTCAGATTTTCGCAGTTGCATACTGTATAAGGTGCACACACTACATGCGTGCCGACGTACATACTAATATATACGTATCGCACATACAGGGCTCAGCCTAGCACTCTTTTCCGTCGCACCAGGGATTTGTTATAAGAACTCCGTGGTCGCACGAAGATAATAAATTACTATCGGGCCCGTACCCGCAGGGAGGGGGACAGTGGTCCCACCCCCCCCCCCTCCCACAAGATCTGGAGTTTCGCTCAGCCTATGATAGTACCTACGTTAGCAATATATTATATAATGATTTTTAATCTGTTGGTCATCATTGTCTGGTAAAATATTCCATTTGTGATGGAATAGAACCCCCTCACTGAAAAAAAAACTGCACACGGGCCTGATCATTGCCAGTAGCATATCAATTATCGATTTTTTTATATAAACGTAAACACTGCTGTATTAGCAAGTTTGCTTATCCTTGTATCTCAGTTGAGAGCTTTCCTACAATGCAGGCAGTTGGCGAAACATTGCTGATTCGAAGACGTACCTTCTCCCCCCCCCCCCTCCCCGGTCAGCCCTGCGAAGAAACCAGTTCAACATAGGCCTGGCCCGCCTATACTTGCCCTAGTATGAGCCTAAGTCTATTAAGAGTACTGCAGTAGCCAACGCAAACAATTGACGTTTTAACTTCTTGAAATATGCTGTCAGGCAGTGGTCTTTCTAATCGGTTACGGAGAAGATAAAAAGTAGAAAGAAATCGGAGAGCAAGATACAAAAGATTCGTGAATGAACAGACCCATTTCCAATTGCTTTTTCAGAATACAGTAGCCAGTTTTAATGTAAGCACAGCTAGCCAACCATCACACCATGTAAATTTGATTTGCACCGTCATTTATACGGGGAAAACAAATGCACGCCGGGAAGGAATAAACTGGAGATTTGGAGTCACTTGATCTACCGATTGCGTTCACATTACAAAATTTGATCCAGGGCAGTCGATCCTATCTTCACCGACGGGTGTATCAAAATCGATGGATCTTGAGTGAGTGTTGTTGATCTGCGACTGTTTCATCTACTACGGTGGATCCACTGATATCACTGAAATGGGAGTACCGCTAGGGGTGGCAACGAGAGAGGCGCTACGCAGGGTAACGTGACCTTGGCTCTGCCCCAAGTAAAGAGCATATAGATAAGTGTATCATGATTTCTCTACTGAGAAAGCGTTTGGAGGATCTAGTAAACTTTGAACAGGAAAATATGCTCAGAAAGACCCAGTGTTTTGACGATGGTGACTCTCCCGGTTAGTATTAAATATCTAGTAGGAAATAAATTCAGAATAAAAATACATGTTAGGACAATAGATAATCAAGGGATGTAATCAGTGGGGAGCTAACACCCCGGGCCCTTCAATTGCCGGCGCACTTTTCAGCTCTTCACAAAGAGAGGAAAAATAATAAAAAAGATAAAAAGGTAAGAATGAGAAATAATGACAGAGAATGTAAAGAAAATACAAGTTTGAGTACGGTACTTCAGCGCCCTCCGCATCCACGAAATGATGATAGTGTTGCCAATTGTCTGCTTTCAAAACCAAGCAAGTGAAGTATTCATTATGAAATGTGCAAATTTGATCAGACTTTGTTTCGGAGGAAAACTCAGACCCAAAATGAGATTGAGGTTTCATCGAGAAAATGCCATTTTCTAGGGCGTACTTGCTGAGCTTGGGAAGGGTGATTTCCGGCAATAAGGCAGGGAGGATTTTTATTCTGGTACGCTCCACCGCAAATGATGCTGGCGCTCCTCTTAAATAGTGTTCGAGTAATTCTCAGTTTACCCCTAAATTCTGGCGGCGCCAATGCAACAAGATCGTATTGTATTTTACACTGTAACACACTCCTCGATGTCCCTTCATCTATGTCACAGACTCAATAAGAAAACAAATCGAGCTACATTATGGGGGCGCACTTCGCCTCTTAACCACCTGCAGACAGTGGCTGGGACGCCACTGCCCAATGAAAAAGGTGTGGGATCAAGAAAATATTTACTTTCACCCAGATGTTTACCAAGCGCTCCAAGAATGATTCTTGCATCAACTCAAACCATCTGACATTTTAATAGATTTACTTTTGCTCTCAGTAATATGAGAAATTGCAAACATGAGATCCCCTTTTTCAAGACTGTGAATAATGCAGCTTATGATTCCCAGGAAGTGCCGTTTCCGGCCATCTGGGAAGTTTGAAAAGCCAACATTTTCTTGTACGATCCACGCCAACCGATGGTGGCGGTCCGATCAGACAGTTCTCAGGCTTCCTATGGTTGCGACAAGTAATTATTTAACGCCAATTTTGCTTCAAACTCTAAAGGCGGGTTCACACTACAACGATATCGGATCGGATTGCGATCCGATTTTTTATTTTTAGTAAATATCTTCTCCATCTCTGATCGGAAAGAACCAAGAATTTGTCAACTTGTGTAAAGATATGATTTGTACCAGAGGACTACGAAAATGAAATGTTATCTTATTATTTCGTGACGTCACACCGACAGACAGCTTTTATCGGACACTCGTAGTCCGATAAAAGCTGTCTGTCGGTGTGACGTCACGAAATAATTAGTAAAAATTTGATTTTCGTAGTCATGCGATACAAATCATTTATTTACACAAGTTGAGAAAATCTTGGTTCTTTCCGATCAGAGATGGAGAAGATATTAACTAAAAATAAAAAAAAATCGGGTTGTAATCCGATGCGATATGGTTGTAGTGTGAACGCGCCTTAAAGCTTATAGAGAGACGAGCAGTGGATATTTCTATAAAACAGCGTCCCTAAAAGCCATTTCCGCCCCATCTGACTGAAACTGCTAGCTTCGCCACTGGATGTAATTAAAATTGGGAAAGACTGCACATGTTACAATGGAAAGTGATATAGTGTCGTAATGGGGCCAATGGTTCAAGTTAAAAACAAGAGAAAGCGGGAAGGTTTTGGGGTTGCTAGGGGTCCAAGTCGGAAAGTAGTAACTTTCCTATATTTTAAGTCCAAATGAATTCTTCACTGTCGTGCTGAGCGTCATCTGTTCAAATGGTGGCGTCGTCCAGTCACTAAAGGAATTTTAGATAGTGATTAGACAACACAACACCATGTACGAAAGAAAAATCATTTCTACAAAACGAGAGTATTCCGGTACTGGAGGACAAATAGCAGAGCTCAATGGATACCCTTGTCCAACACCTCTACCAGTACCTCTGTATAGAAATAAAAATGTAGTATACCTTCTACGTCAAGACGAAAATAAAGAGTACAAATCCATTAGACAAAATCAAGTTGAAAATACAAAAGCAACTAGAGAGTGAAATTACATCCTATTCAAACTACTTTTTGGAAGTTTACCAGAAGGAGAAAGCCAAGGGTCTTACAATATTTGGAGTGAACAATACATTAACCCACAAATCGAACATTTTCACGTATAGTCTCGTGAAGATGCATACCTTCTAAATGAGTTTATTATTTTGTACATCAGTGCACTAAATCAATAAAGTCCTGGACTTTTAAAAGTCTTCAGACTTTTGATCGGGATACTGGCAGAGGACATACCAGGAAATGGTTTATGGTTTGAGGTTACACGATCTTTTATGCTAAGAGTAAAAGCAAACCATCAGTTTGAAACCATTTTGCAATCACGCAATAAGATAGATATCATACTTATAATGTGCAATCGCGATTCCACTGATGTGAATCTTGTGTGACTTGTTTTCTTTTTTTTGGAATTGTCTTCAGAAGGCATGCATGTTAGTATATTTTACGAAGTTTGACGTGACATTTGCTGCCACCGTGAATGCATTTGAGACCTCTCTCTTTAAATATTACGTAGGCCTAAATATATAAGAGACAATTTATTCAACTATCTAAGGGCAGAAATACGTTAACATGACACATGGTTCAATGTGCACCGATCCCTTATGGAAATGGTCAAAGGTCATTCAGGAATAAATTACACACGGATTGCCTTGCATAAGCTGGTACCACCTGTAGGGTAGATTGTTGAAAGTGTGTGTGGAATGAAAGATTAAACCAATCTGGGGGGGGGGGGGTGGTTAGTTGTAAACGTTGACTTGACGTCATGACATGCCAACGACATGACATTACTCCTCCGCACCTCAAACACAGAACAAGTGCATGGTACTTGATGTAGAAGTAAATACTCTCAAATGGAATTAAGTAAATACTGTTGTTATATTTCAAGCAGTGTAAACCTAAATTTTAATTTCGTCAATTAATTTTTGGAAAATCGTTTCAGTAGAAGTAACATAACTGTGCACTAGGAAAGGAAAGCATATTCCCCAGTGACACACGTGATTTTATGTGTACTGTCACTTATTGCTTGTATCATGTCTCGAGGAATAGTAGCTGAGGGTGACCTGGACATTGTATGCCTACAGAGAGGTTAGATAAGATTATCCTCAGACCACCCAATGCGTTTTCTACCAGAGAATAGAGAAGTCAGTATAGCAGAAGTCAATTTCAGCCTCTTAGCAGAGTCTTTATATTGTATAAGAATCTAAATTGCTTTCACTTTTAACTTAAACAAAATCGCTTAAAAAGAACTTTTCAATACGTGCAAGAATTATTGTATGGTTCTTAGAATAATTTATAGACTATTGCGTTGGAAAACAAACGTTGTTGAGGGTTACGAAACAAAACGACTGTAAAACATGAAAAGAGACCTTTCGACTCTTTCGTAAACGGCTGTATGAAAAAATCTCTACCCACACTGCCTGAAAACTGAAATGTTTATAATACTTTTTTTGTGGCATTTGGCCTCTACTATTCTGATAGAGAGACAAAATCTTGATATTTGGTTGTCAAAATGTATTGCATGAATACAAATTCGTTTGTTTTATATCCCAGCATAGAAAGATGACGCGTGGTAACACGTCAAACTGTTCTGTACAACTTGACATATTAGGCTGTTTTCGCAAACACGACGCGGACGTAGAATTCAGCGTGCAGTGTACAAAATTGGACAGTCACCATAGTGACCACGCGAATATCCTCCGTCCTGGCGAAATCTACAACCGTTCTCAGGCAAATTAACGTTCGTTCTAGACTGGTGCGCGCGGCCAGTAACCTCATGCTCTTAGGTATGTTTCATCCTGAGTGCGCCGTTCATAAAGTGCGAAACAGTACAAATGAACGACGCGTGTCCGAGGAAACATACCGTAACGACTGATTAATTCCGCGTACTTTCGGCGCTTCCGTCGTGTTTGCGAAAACAGCCTGTTTATCACGGCACCATAATGTGTTTGTGTGGGTGTTTGCGTACAGCACGAAAGGCGGCGCCCAAGACGCTATCCGATCCCACTGTCGTATTCATATGGTTACTGTTCAAGTACCTTTTCGAAGAACAAGCTGGCCAATGTTTGTGTGTCACAGTACGTTCATTTTTAAAATTAATATTGAGTCTACAGACCTACAGATGATGTAAGTCACACAAATGTTCTCTATAGACTTCTACAGAAACGTCTATAGAGCTCTATATAACTCTACAGAATGAATATTTTCTATATAGAAATGCTAGAATTGGTCTATAGAAATTTGTAGTTTCTTCTATAGAATTAGCAACTTTCTGTACAATAGTTTCTATAAGGAACAATCTCTAGAGAACATTGAAATCTTTATAGAAATTCTCCTAGTTGGACACAATACACTTGACCCTTATAAAGTTTAAGCCTATCAGAAACTTTCTTGTTTTGTATGCAGTAGAAAAAGGATGACAAGTTTTCTGATCGATGACGGCGCGGATCCAGGTGGAGCACGTAACTCCCTTCCTTTTTTTTTCGATGACCAATAATTTATTTTGACCAACTTTATTTCAGACACTCCGAAACTGACCAAATAGATTTATGGAAAAAAATACCCTCCCCAAATGGTTGGAAATCACATCAACAATTTAAACTTCAACCGCCTTCTGCCTAGGGTGTATCCCTCCCCTTCCTTTTTCACAATCCTGGATCCGCGTGTGCAAGCCGTGCATCACGGTATCAGTGGCATGGATCTTCCTATCAGCCAGTATTTACTAGCAAGCATCATTAAGCTAAACGGGCACTTTCAATTCTTACATCTGCAACACACTCTTACATGGTGTGTAGGAAGAGGCAAATCTCTGCGTGAGCTGTTTTCTTTTCTTTCTTTTTTCTCCTCAACACAGACTGATAAATAGCGCACGGCTACTGTCTTTTCAAACATTCGAGACGAATAGTATCAGCACAGAGTAGATGTTTACTGGAACTAACGTAAGGCATATACTGCGGCGACGTTGTTACTGTTAAGCGAGGCTAACTCAAGCCAAACGTACGTACTCGTAGTCATATTATTCTTAGAGTGAGTACAAGCTTACGCTTTTCAATCGTAAGTTATTGGAATATTGGTACTACTATACTTTCACGACCCTACATTACCTGAATACTAGTGAGCAGTTAACCGCAGTGCATTACTTGCGTAATGCCACGGCCCCGTTCAGAATTGCAGTTCCCTCTGTACTCGCGAGTGTGAATTAATGCTTTGTATCCACGGAGTTGCATCTCATCCTCATCATTATGTGTCCATAATCATTCGCTCTTTCACACGTATGTATTATAGTAGATCGAGAGTTTGATTGAACAACCAGAGCTTTACATTATACAAGTACATAGGTACACGCAGCTAGGCGCAGCACACTCTGCCATGGATTTGTAGATAACGTGCAAGTGTTGTGTAAATGTACGTAGCAGTCATGCGTGCGCGTCAACGTACATATTCGATTCCCATGCACATTGCGTGTGCGTCAAAGTAATCCTTTGGTTTCCTTTATTTCTCAGATCCGCGCGCCACCACTCCGAGCGTTTTGTTATAGTTCTATGAAACAAGTCGCAACCATTTGTTTTACTCAATTTCTTTTTCCACACAAACGTACTGTAAACCACTCAATTCCTTTGTAGTGTGCACACGTCATGTAACAGTAAAAACATATTGATTATGGGTATTACCAAAAGAATGTAAAATGTAGCCTAATTGCTCAGTCTAGGCAAGCTTGCATAGCCTGGTTAAAATATTAAGTCGCATTGTATGGAAAGCAAAGATAATAATAAGTTATGTTGCACTTTTTACTTGCAGATCCTACCCTACTGTATTATGTGCCCTATTGACTCATAACGTCGCCTATCGGTGAACAGTGCGTATCATAATCAGGTACCTAACGACCAAGGTTTAACGCCATTAGACTTACTCTTTAGACGAAAATAGCAACACAATTTTTCAAAACATTTTGTCGATTAAAAGTTTGACCTGTCACCTCTGACCTTTGAACTCAGACCTTAAATATTGATTGGGGAAACAACTTCAAACCATGGGTCACTTATCTAACAAGTTTCATCCTCATCCGCTTTGCGGTCTAAGAGGAGTTTCAGACGCAAACTTTTCTGTGTTAAATTTGACTTTTGACACCTAAATTTGACTTTTGACCTTAAAACACATAAAAACATGACTTTTAGATAAAATCTTGTATGAAGGTCATACATGTGAAGGTTCCATGTAAGTAGCCATTTTGCATTTAAGAAATACATCAAAAATAATTTTTTCACTTATTTGACCTTTGACCCCTGAATTTGACCTTTGACCTGGAAACGCATACAAGAATGATATTTAGATAAAATCTTGTACAACGGGTCATGTGTGTGAAGGTCCCATGTAAATCGCCATTTTGGATCAAGAAATACAGTAAAAATAACACTTTCACTTATTTGACGTTTGACCTCTGACACAACTTCAAAATGTGCGTCACCTATCTACCAACTTTGATCCTCATCGGCGTTGCGGTATAGGAGAAGTTGCCGACGCAAACTTTTGAAATTGAAATTTTCTTTCGCACACTCACACAGACACACGGCACACACACAGACACACATCTTAACACTTTTTGACCCCTACCGTAATAAGGAGGGGGGTTTCCAGGTCACCTTGAATATCATACCAGGTTAGACTCCCCATGTCTCATATATCAACCATATATAATGTTACCATGGCAACCGTTGCTATGGAAACTGAGAGAGCCATAGTACATTTTAACGTCCCAAAGCAACTACAATAATTCATCCCGTACATCACATGTGTAGGGATGAGATAAAAATGTGCACACAAAATGTGCACATATACTGTCAATCATACCTTTAAGCAAGTCATATGACCAGGGTCATTGCTTCCATTGTAGAACTTCAGAGTGATTAGTATGTGGTGTGTCATTTATTTTTACAAACTGAAGGTTGGCAGGGAAACTGGCACCGTCATTATTACAATTCTTCATTCGAATTCTTGATTGTGCATGGACCTTGCCCATTGAAATAGGACACCTAATCTCGTATGATATATCCTTCTAAACACGAATAAAAAAAATCACAGATGAGAAACATGTACCATATTGAGAGACACATAAGTTTTATTTGATTCAACTTGCTGTAGCTTCAGGTTGATGTATAACGAATTGTAGAGGGGACACATGCTAGCGTATTTGGAAGCTAGACAGAAAACAAAAAGTTAATAGATTAACATAACGTCACTAAAATTCAAAACCGTTCCCTTCACCGAGGTTTTGTAGTTTTATCAGTCATCGTTTCTTCTAAGGACGTAACAGCAAAGAGTCCGGCCAAAGTGTCTCATTCAATACCTGAAAAGTAGGAACAAAACAATCCATTGATTCAGATTTAGTGAAAGGTCTGGCTCCGTCTTTCGATTCTCACTCAGCTAAGGAACGTTCTACAGGAATTTGCCTGATGATTCCCACTTGCAGCCCGTCCCACATGGTATGAATATGCAAACTCTTATATTTGGAGATTTTTGATGGATGATGGCAGCTGAGAATGCCCTCGTAAAATATTTGGACACGATCGTGTATCAAACACATGCCGCAAGAAGGAGAGAATTGAAATTCATTCAGAATCGTCCCACCGCATTTTAAGTGTTATTTAGTGGTGTTTCTAAACCCACAAATGTAATAAGTAACCGTAAATAAAATACCTACCATAAATGTAATAATTTTTTAACCATAAATGTAATACTATCGTAAATGCCATAATTTTTAGCCACAAACGTAGTGTCTGACAAACCAAACAACTAATAATTTTTAACCATAAATGTAGTGATTTGACCTAACCATAAATATCATAAACTTTTCACCATCAATGTAATAATTTAACTTGTGGAACGGGGGTCAAAGCGCCTCGTAATTTTTTTTTTTTAGTTTTGAGTTGTTCTAGACAATCAAAAGTCGGTCACTGAGACAGGATGAAACGAACCGATTAGCAACATGTCTGGTTCAACTTGGGTGTATTTAAAAGATGAAGTCTGTAAGAGGAACTGTCTCAGACGGAGTGGCAATCACGATGTAAATTTCATCGGTTTTGTAAACCACATCGGTCATTCGTGGTGACGGTATTATGTCAGTGTGGACCGGGTTTCCCCTAGGTCTGCATGTTGCCAAACAGTTGCGCCGACCACGAATGCAATCAGTCTAAGCCATACAAACCTGAATCATCACACCCACTTAAAAACTCTTATAGTTAAACACGACAGACCTAATACACTGACAGTCATCAAATTAAAAAATCTCAGATTCGAAAGGTAGGTTGCCTCTGAGGTCACCAAGCCCCACTTCGGCGTTCTTTAAAATTTATCATATTTCATGGTTCAAAGTTGTATACAATTACGGTGGGGTCAGATTATTGCATCTGGGGTTAAAAATTATTACATATATGGTGGGGTCAGTTATTTCATTTATGGTTAAATTCTATTACGTCTATCCTGTGTATTACATTTATGTTTACAAGTTATTATATAGAGCGCCCGGGGAGCTGCTCCCTGGACCCCACCAAGGGCCGTGGGCGAATTCCTGGAACCCACCAGTAGTGACTGGTTTCCTTGCACTAAAAATAACAAAACTCAAACTATTACGACTTAATGCTTCTACGATGTTAGTTTCAGCATGTAGTTTCAGCTAGCATATACATACAGCCTTAGCTACCACTACAGCATATATCACGTGGTTTTACAGCAGTCAAGTGTACCGAGCTTTGCTCTTTGACCTCCAAGAGAATATAATCCAGACTATTACCACACACAGACTGTAATAGCTACATACCAGGGATGGCCAATCTGGGGAGATCGGGAAGAGGGGGGGGGGGGATGTGGCCCTCGGAGAAACATCATGCGGGCCCTCAAAGCCCTTTTTGAACAAAATCAGAAATGTTAACGAACGCAAAGCAAGACGGTATCCACATAAAGATTTGATAAATACTATATATTTTGATATTGGCAAAATTTTGCTTCTACTTGTTAGTGGGATGATACAAACAGAAGGCTAATAAGAAGCTTACGAGGGTTGTTTTGCAACGTGTGACCGACCGAAAACGACTTTCAAGGGTGCAATGTGGCCGTTGATTCAAATAGGTTGATACCCCTGCTATGTATGATATCGTAGCAAGTGCAACAATGGGCACCCCACAACTTTTTGGATACTGCCACAATAAAATTAGATAAGGCTTGCAGCAAGCTCACCTTGCAATCCCCATTGAAAATGGGAGAGACCGTCTGGTGGGTTGTGGCTTATGCACAAGTATACACGGGGCCCAGCACACATGTTATACCAGCATCAAGCTGTTAGAACTAAGTATCTTTGCTCATCGTCCTCACTTTTTGCTTTTCTACCAGGTATGTTTACTTTTCATTTCTCTTTTCATACTTCTAATTGCAAGTGTATGTTAAAAGTTCTCAAATGTGGTATTTTGACTTTAGAGTAAAAACCACCTACTGAAGAGTAGAGGGTCAGCTCCACTCAGAACAGATAGGCCTAAGCCCACAGAAACGATAATACGTTGCCACACAAAAAAATAATGGCAAATCAAGGCACCAATGGCCTCTACGTAACCCCTCTCTCCGGTTGCCATGGTAACATATAGAGACGCTAGGGCTACTACATTTTATATCCTAGGGGTGTTACATATTTCAGTTAAAAAGACTGAGTTAAAAAGAGTTGAAGCGTCTAGTTTCATTTATTAAGTACGGGAGTCCAAGAGTGCTATAACAAGAGAGTTCTTTCACATAGAAACTATGTTAGACAGAGTAACCAAGTGTACCAATCATGGTCTTTTCAGGCTATCTTAGTCTGGTAGAGTCATTGCCTATACAATGTTTGTGAGAATATTTTGAGATGCCTCTCTTAAAGAAAGTTCAGTGAATGGAGGCTGTCTTACAGACACCGGGGCAGGTAGTCGGGGTTGAGGATGGTATGTATACATAGCGCAGTAATTTTACTTTTGTTTTGAATGAACCTTGTTAGCTGCTGCTGTCATGATGATTTTGCTTTTATATGAACTTAAGAGATGAACAGTTTTAAGAAATGTGTGTTACTGTACCATGATTGTGTGACCGATCGTCAAAGCTGATAGTTAAAGCCATTTGTTAGACACTTAAAGAGATGTTGCGGAAAGGCTCTCCGTGTTAGTATCACCATATGAGGTTTGCTTTTTATGTTTTCTTTTGGTTTTCGTGCTGTATTATTGCTTGCTTATATCCGAATAGTATTATTAAAAATGGCAGGCATGTGAACATTGTTGACAAAAGACTCAGTGTGAGACCCAGTAATCGAGAGGCAGAGCTTAAAGTGATTGCGTGTGTACTGAACAACCAGAAAGATAAGATTATGTTCGATCATAACTTTGTCTTTATTTTTTAAATGCACACCCGAGGTTGTGCATGGACGGACTAAGTCTTACAATGAAAGAAAATGACAGTAACCGCTTTGAAAAGCAACGTGATTGTCATAAAAACAGTAAAAAAAAAAAACAAGAAATCATGTTTGAAAATTAACGGTTCTTACTATGAACGCCTAGTACATAATGAATATGCAACAGTACAGGTCTCACTGGCATATCAAAAACATACTGCTCAGAGCGTCTCTCCTTGGTCGGTGTCGGAAATTGTAATATTTGGTGAAAGGAAGCACTGTATTTACAAATAACCCACGAACAGAACACAACATTGCTGCGTCAGTGATCCTGAGTTGTTTTGGCTCACCGAATATTCAATACTAGCATACTTCCCATTGGCTTGTTCAAAGAAGCACACCGTTGATTTGAATGAAAACTGTCAACCACATTATCGTATTATACACGTTTTGTCGTTATGTTGGAAGAATTTTAAATAGTATTGCAGAATTAAACAACTGAAACCTATTTATTTTCCCAGATTGTCTGAATGTTGCAGTTAAAAGCCTTACCAAAATTTTGGCGATGAAATTTCAATGTTTTGACTTTTTGCCTACGCACGCAATCACTTTAAGTAAATCAGCTCCTACGAACTACCACGGCTTGTAGAAATTGAGAGAGGTATAATGATACCATACATTGTGCTGATTAGGCTAAAAGTGCTTGTATATTCTCCCTTGAGTATTATATTTAGTATTTTGTGCCATTCTATGAATGATGCATGAGTCAGACAGTTCGGTGGAACTGAAATGTAACACACATGTTATACCAGCATCAACTTGTTACAAGTACCTTTTCTCATCTTCCTCACTATTTGCTTGTCTACCAGACTGACTTCAAACGGTTAGGGCAACACAGCATGCATACCATATATATTATTCATGCTATACAAAGTATGCATGTAGTTTGCAGTAGAAATGTCTTCATGCACATGCTTAACCTCAATTGGCAGACTATACTACTTTGAATTCGGAAGACTTAAATCGGAAGGGTTTTAACAAATATCATATTCAATTCAATTTACTTCATCCGACTGTATTTCATTGTCTTTCATAGAAGTAACAAAGTGAATATGCACATATGTATGTACAAAACAAGATAAAATGGAAGAAGAAAGAAACTGAGGGGAAGCAACAATTAAGAAGCTTCAGAGAGCTTGTAAATGTTCCCACCCCTTTGAACGAAAAGAAAAACATAAACGAATGAAAACTTTGATCCTCATCGGTGTTGCGGTATAGGAGAAGTTGCCCACGCAAACTTTTGAAATTAAAATTTTCTTTCGCACACTCACACAGACACACGGCACACACACAGACACACATCTCAACACTTTTTGACCCCTACCATAATAAGGAGGGGGGGTTTCCAGGTCACCTTAAATATCATACCAGGTTAGACTCCCCATGTCTCATATATCAACCATATATAATGTTACCATGTCAACAGTTGCTATGGAAAGTGAGAGAGCCATAGTACATTTTAACGTCCCAAAGCAACTACAATAATTCATCCCGTACATCACATGTGTAGGGATGAGATAAAAATGTGCACACAAAATGTGCACATTTTTATCTCATCCCTATGTGGTGTGTCATTTATTTTTACAAACTGAAGGTTGGCAGGGAAACTGGCACCCTCATTATTACAATTCTTCATTCGAATTCTTGATTGTGCATGGACCTTGCCCATTGAAATAGGACACCTAATCTCGTATGATATATCCTTCTAAACACGAATAAAAAAAATCACAGATGAGAAACATGTACCATATTGAGAGACACATAAGTTTTATTTGATTCAACTTGCTGTAGCTTAAGGGTGATGTATAACGAAATGTAGATGGGACACATGCTAACGTATTTGGAAGCTAGACAGAAAACAAAAAAGTTAATGCATTAACACATTAACGTCACTAAAATTCAAAACCGTTCCCTTCACCAGAGGTTTTGTAGTTTTATCAGTCATCGTTTCTTCTAAGGACGTAACAGCAAAGAGTCCGGCCAAAGTGTCTCATTCAATACCTGAAAAGTAGGAACAAAGCAATCCATTGATTCAGATTTAGTGAAAGGTCTGGCTCCGTCTTTCGATTCTCACTCAGCTAAGGAACGTTCTACAGGAATTTGCCTGATGATTCCCACTTGCAGCCCGTCCCACATGGTATGAATATGCAAACTCTTATATTTGGAGATTTTTGATGGATGATGGCAGCTGAGAATGCCCTCGTAAAATATTTGGACACGATCTATCAAACACATGCCACAAGAATGAGAGAATTGAAATTCGTTTTGTATCGTCCCACTGCATTTTAAGTCTTATTTAGAGTTGTTTCTAAACCCACAAATGTTAAAAGTAACCGTAAATGAAATACCTACCATAAATGTAATAATTTTTTAATCATAAATGTAATACTATCATAAATGCAATAATTTTTGCCACAAACGTAGTGTCTGACCAACCACAAACTAATCATTTTTAACCATAGATGTAGAGATTTGACGTAACCATAAATATCATAAACTTTTCACCATCAATGTAATAATTCAACTTGTTTGACTGGGGTAAAAGCGCCTCGTTTTTTTTTTGTTTTTTTTTTTAGTTTTAAGTTGTTCTAGACAATCAAAAGTCGGTCACTGAGACAGGATGAAACGAACCGATTAGCAACATGTCTGGTTCAACTTGGGTGTATTTAACAGATGAAGTCTGTAAGAGGAACTGTCTCAGACGGAGTGGCAATCACGATGTAAATTTCATCGGTTTTGTAAACCACATCGGTCATTCGTGGTGATGATATTATGTCAGTGTGGACAGGGTTTCCCCTAGGTCTGCATGTTGCCAAACAGTTGCGCCGACCAAGGTAAGGTTGCCTCTGAGGTCACCAAGCCCCACTTAGGCGTTCTTTAGAATTTATCATATTTCATGGTTCAAAGTTATTATAATTACGGTGGGGTCAGATTATTACATCTGGGGTTAAAATTATTACATATATGGTGGGGTCAGTTATTTCATTTATGGTTAAATTCTGTTACGTCTATCCTGTGTATTAAATTTATGTTTACAAGTTATTATATAGAGCGCCCGGGGAGCTGCTGCCTTGACCCCACCAAGGGCCGTGGTGCGAATTCCTGGAACCCACCAGCAGCGACTGGATTCCTTGCACTAAAAATAACAAAACTCAAACTATTACGACTTAATGCTTCTACGATGTTATGACTGGATATAAAATGAGAATGTTGACTTCACTTTGGATTCCTTCCCCCCCCCCCCCCTTCATTCCTCCACGCTCTTAGTAGCTCTCTAAAAGTGCTTACACGGAGGAAACTAGGAAAGCATGTAGTTCCAGCATATACATACAAATAGTCTTAGCTACTAAGACTATTCGTATATCTATGGTTTTACAACAATCAAGTGTCCCGAGCTTTGCTCTTCCGTTGACCTCCGAGAAAATATAATCCAGACTATTACCACCCACAAATTGTAATAGCCACATATAAAGGGTGATCAATCTACGGCCCTAGGGAGGAGGAAGGGGGATGTGGCCCCCGGAGAAACATATGCGGCCCCCAAAGCCCCTTTTGAGCGAAAATAAAAACATAAACGAACGTAAAGCAAGACGTTATCCGAATAAAAGATTGTGATAACTAATATATATTGATATTAATATTGGCAAAACTTTGCTTCTACTAGCTAGTGGGATGATGCAAAGAGAAGGCTAATAAGAGGGTTGCTTTGCTAAGTGTGACCGACCCAAAACGACTTTCAAGGGTGCAATGGGGCCCTTGATTCAAAAAGGTTGGCTACCCGTGCTACATATAGTATGCATACTGTATATATTATGCATGCTATATAAAGTATGCATGCAGTTTGTAGTAGAAATGCCCTCATGCATCGTTCTTAGCCTCAATTGGCAAACTGTACTACTTTGAAAACGGAAGGGTTTTAACAAATATCATATCTGTTTGTGCTATTTTCAAATGGGTCTTTATGAAGGTGTTCATAAACAAACATAGCGAAAGCAGTACCGCATGTTAGCATGGAAATTCTGTGTGTGACATCATTAACCTTCTGAAACAACATTCTCTGGAATGGAACTGTACGTACTCTTTGTCGGAATTCTTATCGGCCTTGTGGGTGGTAGGAGTTTCTATGAACTTTTCTTTTCTGAAAAGAAAAGGACGTTAAACGTAATCAGTATAGTTCAACTATATTTGAAGATGGACTAGACCAAAAATTACATATTAATAGAGAATTTGATCCCCATAAGACACCAAGGAAACTCAAAATCTGCAAATGGTATCAATGGATGTGGGACCTGTAGAA
This sequence comes from Stichopus chloronotus, assembly GCA_021234535.1. Lineage (NCBI taxonomy): Eukaryota > Metazoa > Echinodermata > Holothuroidea > Aspidochirotida > Stichopodidae > Stichopus > Stichopus chloronotus. The sequence goes on along the minus strand of CM037832.1, from coordinate 38,463,830 downwards.
TCTTTCTCACGTGACATTTAACACATTTGGCTGCCGGATTCATTGATTGAATTGATTCATTGTGGATAAAAAGTTTTTGTTAACCTTAAAATCATGGATATTTAATGGTCGGATGTTCGGATCGACATAATAAGTGATTGATGATGGTTGGTTTGAAATCTCATCTTCATTGGTCGATTTTTTAACGAAGCTGGAAAGGAAATTCTGGGTGAGATTCTTTCTAGAGCCTGCATCATGCCTGCCTAGTAATTCGAACGAAAAGCAATGTCTTTAAAGGTGAATAATCGGCCTGTTGCAACGGAAATCCATTGCAAATGGAATTTTTTGATTGGTTAAAACATTTATTGGCCACTACCTAGAAAGACCAGCCTCAGAGCGTTAACGACACAATAGGTCCGATGCTATCGGTACTGCCAAGATGGCACTGTTGATCTCTGAAAGGCAACACCCCGAATCTAAGTAGGTTAAGGTGAGGTCCTTTCGATCATTTTAAAATGCATCAGCACACTATATAATGCACTATGTAGGAATTGCAACTGCACCGCAAATATCTTGTGAAGACGTACATTCACATGTCGCATTTAAAGATATATAAATTGCTTTCTCTTTCGGTCTTTGACTTGGCGTCATTCATTGTGACGTCATCTTCAATGTAACATGTGAAGTAATTGGTATTTGTTAATAGTTTTCTTTACAGTCTTTCAGTAGGCAACAAATTTAGTCAATGATTGACTATAACAAAGTGAAAAATACCAAAGGCTCGGGATCTGAGCCTTGAGCTTTTGATGCAGTGTAAATTTCCCTTAAAAAAGGGCATTTCCCTGAAAATGTTGAGTATACGTTTACCTCCTTGCAACCCGCTGGTTAAGCGTATACCCAAGTTGATGAGTAACGCTAAACCCAAGAAGGGTAATTTTCTTTACCAAGTTGGGCGTGTTTTTAACCAACAGTTTGTAACGAGATCACACTTAACCAACCTGGGTAAAAGCCTTTCCATCCGTTAATTTACAGTGTGCTGAGATATGTGCACATTGTGTAATATGAATCATAAAGAATAAACCAATAGTACTCACATCTTGCCGCTTATAATCAGCGACGAGTTGGTCCTCTGCTTCGTAGGTTCGTTTCAAAGCGCCTTGTCCCTCTTCAGCGATGGACGCAACATTGCTTAGGTTCACCAGCATCATCGTGCAAACGAAAAGAATGATGATTTTACTTGCAGCCATTCTAGCTTGATGAAGATGGGGAGTTAAAAATTTGGCGATGATTTGACTCGATGACTACTTGACGGTCCACTCCGCTACTTTTTGCAACTGATTAATTGAGGATAAAGTCAAATGCGGGGACACTTATATACGGGTATGAAATTAGCGGTCAAAGAGACATACGTAATGAGATTTGTTATATGTTTTGATGATCAAATTTGAACAGGTGGGCTACACTGACGCATATCTGCCAGTGACTTTTACTAACTAGAGAAGTTTCAAAGAGTGCATTTCGAATGAAGTACGATTTTGCGTATATTATCCATACGTCATGCATGCCTGATGACACCAATTAGAATATTTGGTCTTTGTGTAACCTAATTAATTAAAGAAAAAAGCAACCGAACAAGTAGGCAATCCACTGAGTCGCAATATTCGCAGTCCCTCATCATTTGTTCACTCACGCACGCGTTAAGTAGGCACTTGGCAAGTAATACAAGGAACGTGTAGGGCAGCCTGGAATCGTTTCCCGCATTTACAACTGCAATTCTGATGTATATATGCAGAGGAGACATATGGAGACGATGCATGCATGATCAATACTACTACTAATACAGTAGGCTTTGTATTGACAAATTTGGACTTTGAGATTACGCTGTTCAATAGTACGATTCAGTCCGGACTTGTTCGTGTACTTCAACCCAAAGGAGATTTGTACATCAGACATTCAGATTGTTTTTGTAGTTTTTTTTTTTCTTAAGGTTTCTTATTCGTGTCTGTAGACATGAATGTCATACCTGATATACCCATGACAACGGCATGATCAGAGACGTAAGGGGAGCTTAGAGGATACAAGTCGATAGACTTGTCAAAATGCGTCACATCATGTTATGGATTTGGTATTTGTAGAACAAAGATGGTAAATGTTCAACAAAATCATGTGAGCTGATGTAATGTCATTTTGAAAAGGAAGAAACACTTCTATGGGTGACTACAAATCGTATAAGCACTACATTATTCCTCCCATCTACATGCGCAGTCATCCGGAGAGTACGCTCTAAGAAGCGCGTCCTTTTTCAGCCACAAATACGTAAACCAGTGTCTAGTATATACACCACTCTGACACGTAGGTGAGACTATATGGGTGAGACGACAACCAACTCATAAAATGACATTAGAGACTTTTCGATTTCAAGAAAGGTAAACACAGAGAACGGAACGCTCAGCGAAAAATTGCAGTGCGCATGAGCAGAAGCCAACATCCCTCCTTCCTGTTGATTTTCATAACGGTCGTCGACCGATTTAAACGTCCGGTCTTGAAAGAGGACGGTACAGGGGTTGCCATAGTAATTTCCCTCGTCCATGCAGATTCGCACTATTGTTACAACATAGTGATGTGTGTGGAAGCTGACAAAGCCTTGCAACTTTGTTCATTCTAACGCACCGTCGTCTTCAAATCCGACACGCCTTAAATGTCAGGACGCGTAAGGCATTGTGCGTGTGCTTTCGAACTCTCCGTCCTGTTGCTCTACGGTCGTGAATCGAAAAATCCCTATTGTTGTCGGACACAACCACTCACCGACATAAATATCGTGCCACATCGCATAAGAAAGAAGAGACGCAATAAGTTATGTTGTTCTCATGCACTACCAGCAACTTAGATGCAGATAACCATACTTATGCCCTGTACTATGGGTGACCCTTGATCTTTAACCCATGAGTTTCTCGGGGGTGAATATTACATCTTATAGTCGTGACAGCAGCTGACCAGGTTTAACCTTCTTTAGTCTTCCCGTCTGGGATTGTTTATGACACATGTCTTCACAACTAGTCTGTCAATTTGAACTGTGAACTCTTCACCATTCGGCCCAATGAATATATCCTGAAAACTGCTTGTCTTCCAAAAACTTTTAAAAAGAGCTTACTTCCAGAGTGCCATAGATAGGCTCCACCGCTTTCGAAGTTATCTGCCTTCGTGGTATCCACAAACAGAATGCAAAATGTCATTTTGCTGTAAAGCCCCGTGTCACACTAGCGCGATTCAATACGCGATTCAAATTTCAACTAAATTAATGCAAACTGAGTTGATCATAAAAATCGTTCAGAACAGAATAGCGTCACGATTTCTCTCAATCCTGGTTGTCTGGATGAAGGTACATTTAATGTGTAATTAGTATTTTCCTTTCATTAATGGTAACGGCAATTCAAGTTATGCAATTTTTGTTACAAATTGCAACGCGTATTGAATCGCGTAAGTGTGACCCAGGGATTAGTGCTACAACCATCGTCATCCTTTGAATAGGAAGTAACGTGCAGTCTACTGATGTAATCAAGAACTACATAGGTCAATGTTTACAAGCTTATTGTTAATGTACTTTTGGCGAGCCATAGCATCTGTATAACAACCTTAGATATCAACTTGATAGCAGGGTCACCACGCGCAGTTGACGCACGCTTTACAGATTACTATGTGAGCGGCATTGAAAAATGGGCCAAATGCCTCTGTTGTGTTGTCTCGTAGTACCAGTTTGCGTACAGAACAAACTCTTCACTAAAAAGTAAGAAATAGTGAGCCAATGTGTGATCCGAATTGTTTCCAGGATATTTTCATCTAAATTAGACGAAATTAATTAGATTGTGGCCCTGAAATCTACGTTGGAAAGTGTACTTCTCCATGTGATAACTAAAGCCAATTAAAGCGTTCGATGTGATTTACGTCATTATTCTAGTTCTTTCTAACAATGTAATTTATACACAAGACAAGGGATGTTGCCAAGGACACGGTACGTCCGGGACAATGAAATGGGAATCCTAATTGCTGGAAGAAGCGCTCCAATTGACAGAATAGCCTCAAACTGTCCGCAGGGGCGTAGCTATCGGGGATGCGGGGGTGTGACACCAGCAGCATGTGACTCTGTCGTAAAATGAGTGATCCAGAATTTCGAAACTTTGAAACTGTCAATGATACGTGAGGCGCCTAGGGTTTTCCATCCAACAGAATCCTGACAGTACAATTTCCAGGTGCTTCAAGTTGCCGAGAATGGAAAGTGTGATTTCTTGCGTTCTAGGAGTTTTTCTATTCAACAATTTTCTGGTACGCTGCCTTTCAACTTATGGTGGCGCGCTGCTAAGTCTCCCACAATTATACCATTATAAACAATCCTGCAGGGGGCACAACTGAAGTGCCACGCTGTTACCTTGTTTTAAACGATCCGCCATGATTTCTTTTCGAGGCCACTTTATTTATTAACCAACCCCCCCCCCCCCTCCCTTTAGAACAAACTTTTAGCTATACGTCCCTGCTTGAGAGTACTAGGGTTTCAGTTTTTGTTCGCAAGAAAGTATAGATCCTTCTTTTGGCATACAACATAAATCACGATGTTACATGTGTACATGTTTTTATTCATTTATGAATTAATCCCTTTCTTCTAGTCAACACCATTCATAGTGAAAGAGTAAGTATTCAAACCTGTGTTCTGCAAAAAATAAAAAAGAATATTTGAAAGAAACTTAGAAGGCAAGAGTCATTTCCTGCAATCTTCTGAGCTGCATTTTCATCAAAAAACTTTTTTGTTGGCCACAAGTCAATCGATGGATAGGATTAACATGTGAGCTATCGACCGGCACTTTTTGTGTTTTTGTTGTGGCAGACAAAATTTAGGGATTGTGGATTGGTTAAACACTGTGCATCGACTTGTCAACTTCTTAACTTTTCTTTTGAATAACCCTAGGTAAGGTCTGAGAATGGCCATTTCACCAAGCGAAATAAAAAACATCGTTACTTAAAATCTCTGAAGTTATATTCTGGAGTTATTCTGGAGCCAGGACAGCCACCGCTCATCCACAAGTCATTGTCAAAAATAAAACCCCTTTGCAATAAATCTGGATAGCCTGGGCCCTGAGACATCCAACGTAACCCCCCCCCCTTTGGGGGGGGGGGGAGACGGAGCAACCATCAGCTTTCACTTGGATATGAGTCCGTGTTCTGCTTCAAATTCCTCTTCACTATCAAAAAGGAATGAAAACAAAATAATCAGACACTTTTCGTACATTGACAATGCAGTTTAACTAGACCTTCACCTATTTTACTGTTAGTAGTAAGTTTTTTTCTTCCTTTTGATACGTGTCGGGACAACTTCAAAAGTTTCTTTTTAATTCTCTGAGTTTGATAAGACCAGCCATTCACTAGTGCAGTTTTGGTTCTATCCAGGCGGAGGTATGGGACTTAGTCTCTCGATGAAAAAAGTGACGGGCTAAAGGTATGTGCAGGTTTCCCCATTCGGTCATTCCTCAAACTTGTCAAGGGATGGTGGAATAAACGATGCATAATTGAAATTGCAGACGTGATGATATCTCTGTCTCAAGTCTTTTTAAATTCAGCACTAAACACTTGAGGATGCAGTTTCCGGCCATCTGGGTGACCTGAAAGGCCAGAAATAATCTTTTGGGCTCCGCTCCAAAGGATGGTGGCACTCCGCCGCGCCTCTTGTCTCGTAAGCAGGGAGTGGGCACTTCTTTGTTGTTCATACTGCACTTTTGATTTTGAGAGACGATGTTTTGGTTCAGAAATTGCTGGTGTATTTACAATGCACGTAGCAGTCTGAGACTAACTTGTCATCTGGCATGGATGTCGGCACTGCAGGCCTCACACCCCCTGCCAAAATTAGTCTAGCTACGCCCCTGACTGTAATTAATTAAAGGTTAGTGCTATCGCTGGATGCCCTCGGGCTGCACACTTGTGCATCGCTTGGCGTTAACCCCGATCATGCATTATCCTGCAGTTCATACAAACTTGAGAAGAATCCTCAACACCTATTGGCCCATTCCAGTCGGGTGACCGTGAGTTATTTGCGTCTCATATGCAGAAAGTTTGTGCTGTCTTGTATGTTCTCCTTATTTCGAACCACAAAGGTAATATTGTCATCTACTTAAGCAGTCAAAAATTTGGGTGCACAAACTTATTATATTCACCGAAAGATTACATTCCGGCTGCAAGTGACTCTCTAGTGTCGGGGCTTTTTTTTTTACTGTGAACTAATTCTTCCAGCTAAAGTACAGAATTTCTACGGTCCGGCCTTCTATAGACTATGGTCCGGCCGGAGGTACGCCGTCCTACGGCCTGTACTGCCCGCAGTGAGTATGGATACGGTAGAAAAGCGCTTACCCCTGAAAATATGTGCTTGCACTTTTTAACTTTTTTTTTAAATAATACTCCCCATTCTCTCAAACTTCCTGGAGTAAGTTTACTAAATGTGTCACATTTTTGAAAATATGAATCGGGACACATTCCGTTTCTTCCACTACTAAATAATAATGATATAATAATAATAAAGTTTTCCTTATTTGCTGTTACAAATTTTACTGTAGGCCGACTGAACGAAGAACGCCAGTATCTTGACACCCATGCTTTTGACCTGTCACACCACTTTTGCAATCTTGTTTGAAGGCGTGAAACCTAATTGGTGAATGACTGTTGCCATGGAAACCATTCGGACAAAGTGTCTCTACAGTTTGTTTTATGAAGGGTTAATGTTGCACAAAAAGTGGGACTAAGAAACTTAAAAAAGCTAGGGCCTTTGTTACCTTCTGGACATACCCTACATATGTTAACCACTGCTCTCTAAATTAGTTTTGAGATGCGTCCATGAGGCGAAAAAGTTAATTTAAAGATCAACGTATATTACACTAAGAAAAGGTTTTACGTAACGTCATTGCGTTTTACTTTCGCATACGCACAGGTCGTCACTGCACATGTGCGGAAGATGTGTTATAGATATGCGCTCACGATACGGCCTTAGAAACAATTGTTGCGCGCAGTCACATCGGGGGAAAACTCAGAAAAAAAATGAGCAAAAACAAATCGCTTTTACTTTATATGCGAAGCTCTGTGTATTGCGTCACGAGCAAAATCATTCTACTTTGTTTACAAATCAACGCATTACGTTCAGGCACAATCACTTCACTTCGATGGATGCAACTAACCAGCTGTATTTTTATCTGGTTTACTTCCTTCTCGACTTTATCATCAAGAAACTTAAAGGAAGGCGAAACGAACCCGCCGTGAGCATATATTTTTTCTTTTTTTTTTAGAAAGAAACAAAAGGTTACATGATCAAAATCTGTCAATAGACCTACATGTTTGCTATCGGTAATATAACTAGTGATTTGTGTTTTCTTCTGTAGATCTATATCGTAGTACATCCTACTGTCATTGACATCATTGGGGCCTAAGGAGAATTGTGTTCTTGTCTGTACAGGCCTTTGCACCGTACATCTTTTCTCAAGTTCTGTGGAAGAAATGTTTGAGCATCGCCACACACTCTTTGGGGCAGCAGCAAAGAGGCACCACTCAGGCTAACTAAAAATAATCACCCACATAATTTAAGCTCTCATGTAAGTGACTATGGTGACCATACTTGAGCTCTCAAATATAATGGCCAACAGGAAGAAACAGTTTCCTTTGATATGGGGAAAATTTTTCATGCTCTTATACCTAATCCTCGAAGGAAGATGAAGTAGTCTTTGGTGATATTTTATTGTAGCTCTCTGATTTAGTTTGCATGCATGTATTGTTTACGGATTGTTATTTTTCATTAAGCGACACTTAATCATGGACTATTTGGTTCTGAGTGTTTCAAGAAAGTTAATGATTACGTTCTCGTTTTCAAAAGGACACCTTGATATTCGACAAAGTGAGACGATGACTCGTCATCTCCTGAAGACGAAACAAATTGCAAAGGTCAACAACAAAAAAACGTCATCTTTCCGTTACTATGGTAGTGTTTGAGTTCTATACAATTGGTTTCAGTCTAACGGCAGTTGTTGAAATAATGTGAACCTCAGAATAACAAAAAATTGCATAAATGTAAACAGAAGGTAAAAAGGTTATGTGATAGAAGTATGTGAGAAAACAAAATCAAGAAATTACTGATACCTGCGATATCGCACAATCCGCAATCTGCGTGTTTACTATAGCGTATGCCAATTCACGCCGTATAGTCAAGGTCTTTCTGATAATAACCAACGAGCGCCATTATTTACATCAAATTTTCCTACAAGTTGCAAGAAGAAATGAACACAAATGTAACGCTTTCTTTCCGAAAGGATAATCTATTCAGATTTACTTGTTTTGGAAAATATTTTTAGATTATGGAAGGACTCACATACATAGTAGAAATACTTATTAAAGGGATCGTGGACAAACTTAATTTTACTAAGTGCCATGATTTTGTTTATATATACTTTTGAGGGGCAAATAATTTGAATTTCCCTGTCTTGTATAACGACAAACTACAAACAGAGATTACTTGTACACAGGGTATTTTTGTAGTGCTATGGCATCCAGGTTGGGTATCTGGTTATCTACCTACTGACTTACGACCTGACAACCTGGAGCATCCAGAGTGGACGAAGCCAACTGGCCGCAGAGACGCTGCAATATTTAAAAGAAACAGCATGTAAAGATTGCTAGGACAGCAGTCACAATTTAAATTCAGTTGGAGAATAACACTGTAATAAGCTTCATATTCACTTCCGACATTGCAAATCACTGTCCCTCACACCTTTGTGCCTGTCTACGCACGGACGGGAACGACTGAATAGATTTCCAGTTTCGTGAAATGAAGAAAGAAGTTCTAGCAAAGAAAAAGAAATCATATTTTTAAGGTATTTCTTCCTATCCCGCAGGGGCAAGCACCGATAGGACCATCATTGTCTGCCCTCCTGATTTTGACCTTGAATTGACCTTGCCCACGTGAGTATTGTATTGTTTGGTTTGACATTACTAAAGGTCTTTACCTCTGACCCACCATGCAAAACTAATTAGGGTCGGAACATGTGTATTATAACCGAGGTTATCACGCTCATTTCCTTGACGGAAAATAATGTGTTTACAAGGTTTTCACAGTTTGACCTCTCCTGAAAACAAATGACCTTTGACCTTCATTAGAAGTAACAGTGATATTGCCCCTATTGTGGCTCACCAATGATCCATATTATGATATCAGTCCAAGTTTCCAATCTTGTGTGTATCACGTTTACATATTTTAACCCCTGCTAACCTCAGACATCTTTGACCTCCACCAAAACTATGGTTCCTATGCATTCCAAAGAATATAGTTTCATTCTGGCGATTAAAACGGCTCGATGGAACACAGTGTCCCCTGCTAGAATGTATGTATGAGAAAAACATAGGAAATCCTTTGAGTTTCAAGCCTCATCCCGATCCTTCTCAAGTGGTTTAATGTAAAAGTAAAATTTATTTCAGAATAAGGTGTCTTCTGCATGTGTACAACTGCTGGATTGTCGAACTTATTGAGTGATACCAACAAAATCTGGCACTGTCGAAAAATTTTACTCTCTGTGGAAGTACGGGTATTACTTGGTTCCTGGGGGGTATACAGCCAGTTGCCGATTGGTTGGGAAACTTGCCTTTCTTTTCCCTCTTTCCTTTATTTCTAATCCTTTAAGTTCTGTTTGTTCTGTTTACTGATGATCACCCCCCCCCCTTCCCCCTATAAGTTTTTTTTGTCCAAGCTTCTTGCAATCACTTCTCAGTGTTTTCACCTAACTAAATTAATGCGAAATTATCCAGTCGTCAATTTTTTACAATGAACGACTGAAATGAAGTTACAAGTGAAGTTACACTATGAACTAAACTAATAACTGACATCAAAGCGGTTTAACGTAGTTTATCAATAAATGTTTTGTGACTCCTGTTAATTTAAAAACAAAACACACTTATAATACGGTAATGTTAGTCAGTTAGTCCCCACTCATTTCTATGTTCAATAAATTTTCTGACTTAATACTATAATGACAAATTAAGTCACTAAGTTTCATACATTACTTTTGTGCTGCATATTTAGAAATGAAAGAACAATTTGAAAAGAATATATTGAGAGAGAGAACAGTAATTGTATTTAGTTTTTCAAAAAGATAATGAGCTGGCTTTGAGTAAAAAGAGAGAGAAAGAGAGAGAGGGGAAAAACAATTAAAAATCATGAAAATAGCAAAGTAAATCGTAAATATCAGATAGATTAAAGACAGAAAAATAGATTCCTTCACCACAATTCATTGCTTTTGTTGTATACATTATTTTGTAAGGATCTTGATAGCGGTATAGCAGTCTCCTTTCAAACCTCTGCCGATGACCCAATGTATGTCTGTAAAGTGAGAACACATTGACACAGATGTATAGGCAAGTATTTATGGAGATGTCAATATTTCGAGAAGAAAGAAAAAAGTAAACTTCTTTAGTCAGACACTCAAAACGTCTGTGAGAGAATGGTTAGGTAACGTTTTTGATATGAAACATTCTGTATCCATCCCCGGAGAGGATAATCATGAGAAACTGATCAAATTCGCTTGAATAAAATAATAGTGACGCTGAATTCATTGTTCCTCTTGGTCGTTTCTGTTTCAGGAAAATAATTTCGTGTCGAAAATACCCCAGAGTCATATTCGTAGCCAGACTAACCATTTTTGAGGGGGAACCATTTTTGGGGGGCACATCAGTCTTGGGGTTTTAACGACCTGAAGGAGGAATCTAAGGATAGGGGTGTCCCCCTCCCCTTTGAAGAATATTTGTGCCTTTTTCAGTTTTTTAAATGAAAAATGGAGTGAGATTTCCGTCTTTTCTCCCTGAATTTGAATTAAAAAAAAGTAAGATCTTTAAAAAAACTTATTTTTCAAGGGGGGGGGGGTGGGGATCGCGCTGTGGATACGTGCCTGCCTAGAATCACCACAGTTACAAAAGAGTGAAAACTTTAAATAACCCGATCAGATTCAAGCCCCAGTTATAAGATTATTACAAAAATGATATGCGATATGATGGTATGTACGGACGAACTTATCGTGACTTGTTTATAAATTGGTCTACTCTTATGAAATATTATTTTGGATGCGGTACGTAAAGGGAGATGCCACTCTGGCAGTTACTTCTGCGAAGATTCTTATTCTCAAATTCCTGGATCATGATCACCACTTATGTCACTGATCTGTGTCTTCTCCTGCTGAAAAGAGAGGTTGGATTTATCCACGAGCTGTCACAGAATCAGTTGTTTGTATCAAACAGTGTATAACCCATGAATGCTATATCTACCATAAAAGTGACCATACCCACCACAAACGTAATGATGTTTTACCATAAAAGTAATGCCCACCATAAATGTCATCATTTTAATTATAAATGTAATACTCTGACCCCCCCCACCCTATATATGACGATTTTGAACCATAAATGTAATAAATTCTAAGAACACCAAAGTGATGGTGGGGGACCCCTGCCCTCAGTTTCAGTAACTTACCTTTTTTTTTAGTCTCATGTTTTCTTTGATATGCATGTTGTGTTTCAGCTGAAGCAAGAAAGTGGATTTTCTTTTGTCTATTTAGTGGCATGTGCTTTGATAGGTAGATGATGTGGGTGTCATATGAGTTACATGCCATCGATTGATTGCCTTTGTGGTCGGCTCAACTGCTTTTGCAGATCTAGTAAAAAATTAGGAACTGTTTTATTTCTCATTATTTCAATTGGTGTTAGATACAGTAGTACTCAAAAGTGATCGAGGTCATGATACAGTGACACTGTGTAGTCTCAGAAAAAAAAAAAAAAAAATCTGTGAATTCAAAGTATAGTCCCATGCATCCCTACATCGTTAGCGGGAACCTATTGGTACATACAAAGAGTCAGCTACACCAGAAATCTGACTGCGGTCGAATAAAAGAAAAACAACACTGTAACCTTTGCTACAGGGCCCGATTTACGGCCGGAAACCTGGGGACAAACTAATGACTCGGCACCTTGGACTATAATCCTCCACAAGACTAGAGTAACTCATGTTATGCAAGGAAGGCAAAGTACCCACATTCTCCTCACTCTCTCTCACACACACACACCCTCACACACCTATTAGAAATGAACTTTGTAGATGTCTTATGTACATGAAAGCTCACAAAACAAAATTATCCGGCAGATAATCTCCCCACGTACTGCAACACTAAAGTCACCATCTCACTAATTGTGATGATCCTCCTTTGAACTAGTATGACGTACCCTAAATCATTCGTGTGCCTTTTATTAATTTTGTGGGGATTCCCTTTAGAAGGGAGGGGGGTGGGTGGCCCTAGGCACGTATCCTGCTGGCCTTGTGCTTGAATCCGTTCCATGAATACTGACTTAACGCCATCATCAAGACCGTCGGATCATTTACATAGTGATTACCAGTCCTAAACAGTAACTCTCACAGTCTTAAGCCTTAATTAAAGGCCATAACTCATCACCCTTAGCTATATTTTTACTTTCCGGAAAACAAAATTCTCAACTGGTTCTAAGTAACGGTACTGTTTGATTGACAGCAAATTCGAAAGATGCAGAGTAGCTCATATTACCCAGTGTACACAGTGATCCATTGTTTTGATGACACATGTGGAGGAATATAAGGCCGGCCTGTGGGAGGGACTAGACGAAACTGGTTGGGAGAATTGAAACTGTCTGGAGTGATGAGTTTTTGTCTTTAATATACACCCAAATTGCACAAGACAGACATGTGACGTAATTCGGTTCGTTACATCATGTCTTGGTGACCGACCTTCGATCGTCTAGAACACCACCAGCTTCCAACAGGACAAGATGCTTTCCCAAGTCCGCAACGTTTGTCATTATTACATTTTTTGGTTGAAAATGATAACTTTTATGGTAGGGTCAGGTTATTACATTTATGGTTTCAGATTATTACTTTTATGGTAGGGTCAGATTATTGCATTTAGTGTTAAACATCATTACTTTTATGGTGGAGTCAGATTATAACCTTTATGTTTTGAAATTATTACTTTTATGGTGGAAGGCAGATTATTGCATTTAGTGTTAAAAATCATTATTTTTTTATGGTGGGTATTGCGGTGTGTATTGCATTTATGGTTATTACAGTCATGAGATTTACAAACCAGAGTGACGGGGAACCATTCTTATGTAACATTTTGGAAAGAATTCGAATTGTGCCTGTAATATGCCGAAACTCTGAGTTCTCCAATGTATCCTGTATATCATATTACTGTATATATATGTATATATCGGGTACAACCATTACGAAACATTTTGCAGATGTGACAGAAAGTGTACTGGATAACACCGTAATATATGTGTCACACGGAAACCAGAAATTTATGCTGACCAACAAAGAATAAGAGTATACGATTTAGACCTTCATAATATGTTAAACCGACTCCTATCATCTCAACTATTCCATTGCGACACGCCAAGTGGTAGTATGATAAACTCGCTCACTTTAATAGATAGGCCTATTGCAATACAACAGTAAGCAATCAGCCCTGTGTTCTGAAAATGTATAGGCCATATTGATACGCCCTGGTACTAATTATAAGTCTTTTGATATTACAGACTGTGATCTTTCACTATCCATTAAAAGACCATTTTCAGGGGTAAAAATTCTAACATAAAATCGTAACAGTCAATTAGCGTGGTCATCGGTCGTTTCGACTGATTTTTGTGCTCGTATTGTTAACTTTCTAAGATATCTTTGTCCGCACACCAACTTTTCATAGGACTATTTGAACTGACCATGGTGATTTCATATGTCGATCAAGTTACGAACCATACCGTATAGAATTAGTGCAGGTGACCAAGTAGATCAGTAGGATCTGTTAATATTTATGCAATAAAGAAAACAAAAACCATAGAAACATGAAAATTATGGAACGGATGAAGGCTACTTACAGCCGGTTGTGATACATGGACATCGCCGTCGTCGTCATGGTTTAGGTCCCAGCCAAGAGCTGGTCCTTTCCTATAGTGTCGTAGAGAGGTGCAAACGCTCATCAGAATCATCGACCAGAGCAAAAAGGACGGTGATTTTACAGAGTGTTGCCATTTTGTTTATTGCATTCTCTGATATCGCTTTGAAGTCTGTGGAAAACAACTTGATGACTATCAGTAGCTATACGGCCTTGTGAGTGAATACGATACTCTCAGATGAAGTCCACTTTTACATGTTATGAACGAACCAAATTTAATGCGCATCTTTTGATTAACATTTCAAATTAGCTAATTTTGTTACCTTATAATTAGTGATTTGTTGAAAAGATACCTGCAAATTTTTCGAGTATGAATGATATAGCAAGTATAAAAAAAAGTTGTTTGTTTGCGTATGTCAGCAAATGTGCTTACGGGCATCGCACTATCCTGTTAGTGATGAACACTCAACGAGTGACACTGATCTCCTTCACAGCACGATGCTACCCTCTAATGTGTAGATATGTTACCATCCGAATGCATCATTTTTTTTATTCGATCGATTCTGAAGAACGTCTGTGAGTGGAATCATCATGATCAACTCAGGATCCAGACGTTTCGAAAAGGAGGGGGAACTTATTATTATTTTTTTTTTGTCTTATTTTGTTCTAAAATTTAGCCCGCACAACGGATGTGTATTACTGACGGCATCTTTAACACCTACAGTGTGTACGTTAAAAACGGTACATGCCATCAAAATTGCTTGGACGGTTATCTATGACTGTGATAAAATTTGAATATTCTCTGATTATAAAGACCGAAATACTTGTTTGAATTCTGAAGGCTGAATTTTCATATGGGTTATATCATTGAGAGAGTTAGTGTTGCGTTAGTGTTGCAGAACACTATTATCTTCGCTACGAGTTGTTGCCTTTGTTACGTTGCTGTGATTAGTTGGCACCATCAAAGTGCATGAAATAAAAGTACGCATCAATTAAATAGAAGGTTAAGTCGATGTGTACATTGCGAAATGGGGTAGCTTAAGGTAAGAAAAAACGCAATACAATATTTACTAAAGTCATTGTTAAAAATTCATGTCATCTTGCAAGACAAAAGAAAAGGCAGTATAGCAAATATCAGCTAAACAGATAGACAGATAGAGAGATAGACAGCTAGACAGATAGACAGGTAGGCAGATAGGCAGATAGACAGACAGACAGATAGACAGATAGACAGGTAGACAGATAGACAGGTAGACAGATAGACAGCTAGACAGATAGCCAGATAGCCAGATAGACAGATAGGCAGATAGGAAGATAGACAGGCAGACATCTAGACAGCTAGACAGATAGAGAGATAGACAGGTAGACAGAAAGACAGATAGATAGATAGACAGACAGACAGACAGACAGATAGGCAGATAGGCAAATAGATAGACAGATAGATAGATATAACAACGGAAAACGTGTGTTACCTTTTTACTTAGCTATTGGTAAATGTAGCATATACTTTTACAACCATACGCTATTCCCCTTCCCACCAGCATTTTTTTCCAAAATCGAAACAGATACATCTTATTTTTTTCTTTACATTCTTATCTAATATGTTGCGTTCAATGAATGGATATTCAAAACATTTCCGAACTTGGCATTGACACCTCTTTTCACACACTAACACTTAGCTGGAGACACGCATCAGGGTATGTATAAGCAATTCATTCCTGTTGTGCTTCTCATTGCGGCTGTATTGTAACTGTGAGCATGAACCTCGCTGCATGTCTGCATATCACGATGGAACACAACGTTCTCTGCGAACCGAAACTAATTATGTGCGTGAGGATTCGACTCGGTACATCGTACCGTCCTTAAATTGAACATCAGCCTATACAGTTAATAGTCGGCGTTATATTATCGTAGGATATAAATTGTTGTGCAGGCGACGACAATCAGCCATGTCAGCAAGAGATTCTCCTTTGCAGTATTAATATACTGGGCCTCAGTCATCGTAATGAAATTTAGGGCGGAAATTTCTCCAACAGAGATAAATAGATATTGAATCTGATTTTTGCAGGTAAGCAACGTAGAAGCATTTCTGTTTTTGTATATATGTATAATACATTACACAACTGAAGACCGGGGCGTATCGCGATTTCTTTCAAACAGAGGCCATATGGTGAAGTACGCTGTCCTTTCTCGCATCCATTATTTCTTCCATATCGTGTGTAAGCATAAGCCTACAACGCAAAGCTGCGACTATCGCTTTCTTTTAAAACAGTAGGTCAGATTCATTGTGTGCATGATTTGGTATTTGCTTTGTATCCTATATTCATATGTGTGAATATAGCCAGCCGTATGTGAGTAATTCGATGGCGAAATTGTCTTCTGTGTGCAGTTTGCATTATGCATCACGTTTGCACTAAGAATCAGCAGAGAACATCCACTAGAACACAGGCTAAGAGGCGGTAGATATCATGCGTGTAAAAATCCAACTTTTAAGTCCGTCGGTATGTGCGTCAATGGATTAATGGCCTAGGGTTCTGTCTAGGAGTATGATATATATGTTTCTTTATACAAGCGACTTTTATATGTTTGTATGTTATGATTAGGCCTATGTCTCTCCTACAGATAAATCATGTTTCAAATCACGAAAGTACCTCCTGAACATACTAAACTTCTCATCACTCTTGGTAATGAATTAAAGGAACAAGATGTGAAGAAGTTGCGAGTGAGTATGTATTTGCATAAAGCAGAATAGGAAGTTGTTGTTTACTTCCTCATAATACATTTTGCATTTTTTTTAAATCTGGTATAAGCATATTTCCTAAACACATTTTTGGTAAAACAAAATAAATCTACAAATGGCCAATTCAGTTAGAAAGTATTCCATGTAGACATGAAAGAACATTGCTTTTCTATTTTTTACTTTGTTTCCTTTCTTTAAACTGAAATTTTACTTAAGAACGGAACTGACGACTTAGTAAAAAGTAAATTTACACTGTTTCTGTAGACGTAACGAGTACAGTTGACAATGATCTTCTACTACGTTTACTAATTAAATGCAACATTTAGGGTTAACTTGGATTAAGACTTACCAAACTTGTCGTTCTCTCTCATAAAAACACATCCTTCGATGTACCATTTCTGAATTAAAATTTTGTTGCAGACGTTTCCCAGACCCAAGTCTAGCTACGAATATTAAAACTTCACTGGACACTTCAGCAAGAGCCCCCCCCCCCCCCCCCAAAAAAAAAAAAACTCGTATCTGTATACAACGATACACAGGCTATGCATTGTTTAACACGAAAAGGCAGTCATATCCTAGTTAGCCTTGCGTCCATCTTTGGCCTGGCCATATGCCAACACAAACATGTTGGCATGTTTTATGTAACCATGTTGTCATCTTAACAGTCGATTGACATTGTATAATGATGGCTCTAGCTATCCATTCCATCACGATGTAGTCGAACAGCAACGATTTAAACAAACAAATTCATGCCTTACACCTACAAGATAAATAAACATAGGCTAAGTGTGCAATTTGTGACGTCAAGAGAGGACTGTAGTCTAACGTTATCTTTTGTTGCTTGAATATTCATTTCAAGGACAATTAAACATTTTAAAGGCCCTGATGAATGTCATTTGCCGGAAAGTCAATATCGCCCTCTCAAAAATATTGATATCACTTACCATTGTGTAAACAAGAAGACTAAGTAATTTAGAGAGATATCTAAAGAGTTAAAAGAAATACTGATACTATACAAAACACCACTTTTCTCATAGGTGATCAGCTCTATCAAAAATCTTTAAACTTTGAAAAGGCATCGTCGGTTTTTACGAACGGTAATGTATATAAATATAAACATAGTTCGCCCCACAACTTCTGAGCGAAGCCAGCTCTTTTTAGTTTCATTGTCACACTGACTTTAAGTGAGCATGCCCTGCAACCATACCAACGACAGCTACTCATTGTTATGTACGACGACTCATTGTACAAAAGGTTTTGTAAGCATGTGAGTCTATATGTATTACGCACAGCACTGAGAGATGGGGAGAGTTCTTTCAAGTTAAACTTAAATCAGTATTAAAAAAAAACGCCCGCCCACGTAATTCTGTCTATTGTACGCACGTTTAACACTGCAGTAGAACCTCATGGTGATTGTTCTCAACAATTGATACTCAACAATTGATTCTCAACACTTGATTAATTACTCAATACAGAAAACGCATAAGAGACCGTATTTTAATTTAAATAGTCATGTTTCATGAAAATGAATATTACCACAGATGAGATGCCTGGCAGATGATGTAATGGTACCGCCTCGTTTGGCTGAGAAAGAGACGGCTTACGGGCTGATGGTTCTGCTCGACCAGAGGAGGATAATTCGTCCTGGAGATTACTCAAAACTAGGAGAACTGTTGAACGACGTAGGGAGGAGTGATCTGGTTTATCGTTTGATTTCAAATAGGGAAGGGTCAAACTCAGCCATCGGTGAGTAAAATGCAAATTGATAACATTGTGATCTCCATAGTTTGAAGAGGGCCGAACGGTCGACGAAGCTAAAAGTTCTGGTTTTCATGCCACATCTAGAAAAAAGAAAAGTATATGGTGTATATTGTTACTTCATCGCCTTCGGTAACTTTTATCACATATCCTACGGTGATTCTGCTGAACTCAGATAACAAACAATAACTGGGTCAACTATAGACCCCAGATGTTAAGGTTTTGAGCTGTTGAATATGCGGTGGCAGGGGATATGCCTTTGTCATGCCCATGTATAGGCAAAATGTATAACTGAGAAGGGAAAAGAGCTAGCTGACTATTGTGAGGAGATCAAAAGAAAATCCAAGCAAAAACTCAGAGTCATAACAGTCGGAAAATCGGAAATACCAGTTAGAATATTTCATATCTCAGTCCAGCAGGTTTTATAACGTAACAAGCTGCCAAATATTGTATCAGATCATGAAGTTACCTGATAATTGAAAAAATTCTCAATAAATCTGAAATTTTATTTGAATTTCTCATATTTCAGTAAAATGAGGACAGTCAGTATAGTGAGGACAGTCAAAAAGTATGACATGCCAGCTGGAATTTTTCATTCCCTCAATCTAGCACATTTTATGACTTCAAACGAAGCCAAGTATACTAGATTGCAATACCAGTTGGTAAAGTTTAGCGAGTAGGTGAAAGTTGACTGCAAATAGATGCAAAATATTGCACCAGATTTTGTTTAAGGTCACCTGCTAGTTGAAAAAATTTCTCAAAATGGAAAAATTTTGTTGCCGTTAGCAAGTAAAAACTGTTGAATGAACCATCCAGAAAATTGCGACAGCATAAATATTCTAGATAAGAAAAATCCGAAGTAATACCATTTTTCCATAGAATTATGTTTTTCTCATTAATTGAGAAATTGCAGACATGAGAGCCCTTTTTCAAGGCTGGGTACATGACACCCAGAACACCCGAGAAGTGACGTTTCCGACCATCTGGGGGTTTGTAAACTCCAAACTTTCGGGGACGCTCCGCGCTAACTAATGTGGCGCTCCGCTTACGCTCACAAAACGTAACGTAAAATAAGAACTCCATAACTTTTAGGTAAAATTTTATACACAGTTAGTGTAAGTCTTACATTATGCATATAACAATTAATGTAGTAAAATTTACCAAAATTATGTAGAATTTACATATACTGCTTACATTAATTATATATAAAATTTATGGAGTTCTTATTTTACATAATTTAGGTAAATAATTCTGTGAGTGTAGATATAATTGCCCACAATGCATTCAAAAGGCTTTTGCCCTCCGGCTAGAACCCCACCCCTGCTGAAAACTCTGGATAGGCGCTTTGTAGGTTACATCGATGACGTATTAGCAAAATATGGCCCCAATCATTAGAACCTGCTCGATGCTATGGTAATTTCTGTTTACATTCTGTTCACATTCATCTTCTGCCTAACCGACGTAAGTTTTTTTTTTGAATTTCGCTGAGGGTTTTGAAACACTCTCTCCATGACGACATTTTGGTGGAAATTCCCATATACATATTACCATTTACATAGATACGCTACCTCATTGTAGCCCCCCTTCCCCGCCCAGATAGTAATCCTTTTCATTAATAAGTAACAAATAAATTCGGGCAAAAATCTCCCCCTCCCCCTCCCCCCCAAAAAAAATCCAGGAGTACCTACGCCTGTATGTGCTCAGCCACAAATATTTGCAAGGTGGTTAAAGAAAATTTAAGAGGATGAAAATTCATTATTATTCTTGAATCACCTCAACCCCCATCCGCTGATATGTATTTACCGTACCATTTTTCTTAGCTTGATTTTTTTACATCAATTGAGGAAATGCAGATATGATATTCCTATTTCATGGCTGGGTACATGCGGAAAGGCCGGGAAGTGCAATTTCTGGCCATCTGGGAGGTTTGAAAAGTCCAAAATTTTCTTGTAAGATCGGCGCCAACCGGTGGTGGCGCTCCGCTTAGAATAGTCCTTGCACACATGCCCTCAGACCAGCCTCCGTCCCCGCGGTTAAAACCCCCGGACACGCGCTCCCAATCGTCCTTTCGTAGGCTTTGACAATAAGTGCCCAATACTGTCTAGTAATAGACCCTGGCGGCCCCACCTGTCAATCATCACCTTTATCAGTTGTCTATAAAACATGACTGACCTGTTATGCACTTTCAATACCATTCGAAGATACAGAATCCTTCATTCAAATTGCTCACAATTCTGCAAATACGTCAGAGCTTCCTGGGTTTTTCTTCTAATTAAGTCCATAGATGTTACCCCAGGGGAAACCCTACTGGAACTGACCATTATACCTAAACCCATCAAAAAGTGCAGTGTTTAGACCCACCAGAGCAGCTTTAATTATTTGTTTGTTTGTTTGTTTATTTCATTTGTCATACAAGACATTCAAAGTTTATGTACAGAATTCATATACAAAATTACACATAATACAAAAAGAGGAAAGATAGGTGACAATATATGAATAAATCAAGACAAATGAATTAATTATTAAACCTGTCAGTAAGTCAAACATGCTTTGTGTTCCATATTTTTAATACCTTGTGATATTAGGTAACTTTTGACTGGGTGTGAAAACATTCAAGAACAAAATTCGAGCGGGGCCTTTTTTTTTTTGTGGCACTGAAAACTAATATGAGCACTGACAGTCTGAGGCTACGGTTACTTTAGTAAATGACTGTTTCAGCACTCACAAAACGTAAAGGTAAAATAAGAACTCCATAACTTTAAGTCTTACATTGTGGATATAACAATTTTAATAAAATGTAGTAAAATTTACCCAAAATTATGTAGAATTTACATATACTGTTTACCTAAATTATGTAAAATAAGAAATCCATAAATTTTACATATAATTAACAACGATAGAGTAATTAACCATTAAATTTACTTGTTGCAAATCTGTGAACAGACACTTTTACATTTAAGGTATTAACTTCCAAAAAAAACTTCATAAAAAGCTTCATAAAAAGCTTCATTAAAAGTTGTAAAATTCTCACATTTTCATTGAATGTATAAATAGATGCATGACTAATGAGGCTAATCAGACATATCAGCATGCTATGGTTTCTTTCAAACTAGTCACAAAATACATTATATAGACTCAATGGGCCCCTTTCAGTACACACACAATCCCTATTATTTTCTTCTTTTTTCCACAGATTCGACTCATCCACCAAGCGGTCTTTCTGACTCTTTTCTACAAAGATTTTCAGAAACCTTTGGTAAAAATTGGAAGTTCTTCGTGCGCTCCGAACTCGACGTCACCGACAACGAAATATCGATGATCCAGCAATCGAAGCCGCACGAGTCCGTGCGTGAACATTTGTTTCAAGTCCTCAAACTTTGGCGAGAGAAAAATAAAGGCACGGCCACGATCCATTCCCTGTTGGAAAAATGCCAGACCTATGACGATTTAGACCCGGAGAGCACTCAGTGCGTTAAAGATGAGATCGATCGGTTAAAGACAACTGAGAGAGGTTGAGATGGCCACGAGAGGTTGAAACATCCACATGGTGGACAATGGAATGGCAAGGAATGACAAGGAGCCTTTAATACCATTGGCTATACTCCACCAGACGATATTGGTGACATTGAACGGTTGTGCATAGGTAAACCAGCTCTGTACATAATATTGACGAAGATAGCAATTATCAGCTTGTTATGGGCCGAGTTCCATCTGCATGCGTGTATGTGTGTGGACTCAATCCTAACTCACCCGATACTAAGCAATTTATTATTTCATGCAAACCTTGTGCAATAGTGTTCCATGTGAGTGCACCTATATCAACTTACACCTTGTGTTCAATGTGCAACAATGATCGTAACACCTTTTAACAAAGATGATCTAATTCTTTTTAAATCACATCTTAAATCTGCTATACGGTGCCAGTGCAGGGCAAGAAAAAAAAACGAATCGGGGCTAATGCTCGCCACCTTCTACCACTAACCTGCCTTGCCACTATTCACCAAAAAGGAGTTACTAACTGCGCTATGATTTTGGGTAATATGTTACTCGTCTTAACATGAGACGGAGGAAATGGAGGGGGGGGGGGGGGCAGAACAATCATAGACAAAACAGTTATGATAACTTCAATGAGTAGAACTGTATTCCCAGACTTTTTGGAGAGCAACATTCACCTGTAAGTAGTAATATTATTCACGGATCTCTCCAGATCATCTTTACCTTCTGCGTCAGGTCTTTAAATTGACCGCCTGGTTGAAAATAGGACGTCCGATCTTGCGAACAAAATACGTACCCCAAAAATAACCTAGTCTTCACTGTTTCAGTGGGTAGTCTGTGCAACTCAGTATAAACGAAAACTGTAAAAGCACTGGGGGAGGGGTTCTAACCATAGGCCAATGGACCGCATTGTCCCTGGACCTCGACTACCACGATTCCTTCGGGGGACCGATAAAGTTGTTAAGTCCGGTATGAGGAAAAAAAAACTATAGGTGGTTAGAATCCTGGTTACTTGTTTACAATTGCTTGACGAATGTTTGTTCGCAGATGATATTGTGGTGGGATGGGGTACATGTTCTCCAGTGCAGTATTTAAGATGTAGTCCACTTCAGATTCCCTCCCCAAATGTGGATGATAATGAAAGACTCATTCTGGATAAAGATTCAGACGGATGTATACTCAGTCTTAAATGTTGTGTTGTGTCTTTCTTTTTCTTAAATTTACAGGGAGCTCTCTAAATACAAGCTCCCTGGTGTAAGACACACCGCGATGTAAGAGTAAGCATGGTTCAGTGGAATTTAGCAGCGAATTATCATTTAAGACAGACAGAACTAGTTTCGTTGTATTTCATCGTAAGGGAAAGGTGTTAGCAATTGTAAATATCAAAACAAGAAGGCAATCCACGGGGATGCAAATGTCATTCCTATCATTTTGCATGGTGATTCGATACCCTTCATTATGAAGGCCTACTCCCAAAGTGCACTAGGCTGTACATTTCATCGGTGATTCAGACTGCTAGTGGTGGATGGAAGTGCTTAAAAAATCAAGTTACTTATTGGTGTAATACTGCAGTACACTCTTAATGCGTCGAACTGCACAAATAACTGTATGCGCGTGTACACATCTCATAAACGCACTACCCGTCACTCTCGACGCCCTGAAGATCAGACCCCGTTGTGCCTGAGTGGTTGAATATGATCTTCACGGTGCGTAAACAGCTCGAGCTCTTGTAAAATTGTGTAATAGGCCTATGTATACGCTGCAAAAATATACTGAGTGAAGATATTACCAACACATGAGAAATGACATTGTTACCAGACATAATCACTCAGCCCAGAACATGGTTTCAGAGGTTTAAATACCGTGTCACGTTCATGGAAAGGCAAAGATGTAGGATTCATGTTGACATCATGTACTACCAGTACCCTGACCCAATGCATTATGCACTGCAGTAAACGTGACCTTTGACATTGACCTATGGCGTCATCGGTTGAGCGGACACAACATCTCATACCCAGGTACCTACCCACCAAGTTTGAAGGTCATGTGACTTGCCGTCTAGGATCTGACCTTTAACCACGTGAGCTTTGATCTCATGACGTCATCAGTATTTAAAAACAAAGGTTTCTATTATCATCAAAATCAAAATGAGACGTTGTAATCATCACCGTAAGTGTACTCACGACTGATTTAGGACTACATTGCGTTTACTTGTGAAATTCATGATAAAGTAGCTCTCAGTTTCTTATAAGTATGTAATCAATATGGGAGGAACATAAGCTACCTTACAAATATTCACCTCCTATTTGATGAACAAATTTAAAGTGTCTTAAATATCAAACCGAGAGACACAACAAGTCACATGTGGTCATCCTCAAAAAGCACGTTTTGTTCGTGAATAAATGTATCACCGGTATCGCACTTTGCAGAAACATGATTTTATTGTTCTCTCTGGGAACATACAGATTTAATATACAAGCAAAATGTAGATCCTAATATTAGACCAACACCACTAATTTTAATTCACTCTATGGGACGCCAAAGAACACTAAAGTCATAGATATAGGTTAGAGGTATTGTAAAAGTGAATAATACTGTTACAAGAAAAACATTCTCCTCTTCCAGAGAATTGATATACCATGAAAGCTGCAAGCGCAACTACACCCATTGTGATAACTTCCAACCACTGATGGTGATTATTGGGAAATAGCCAAGGTGACGGTATAAGGGCAGCGGTGCACAACGAAAGACCAAGGCCTGACATACCTGTAAACGCTGTCAACAAGTAAACATCTTCTGCGTTCCTATAGGCTAATGCTCGACAGGATAGAGAAGACGTCAGCGTACCAGTCAGAGCACAAAGGGATAAAAGGATGCTGATTGTTTGCTGGCTAGATGTTACGTCATTAGTGACGTCATCTACAGCAGGAAATAGAAAAGATGGCTGAGCCACGAGGATTAAGCCTGCTGCATTTAGTAACGCGATTAATCCATCCAGGAGATCAATGGGCTCTTGGAGAAAGCAACACGCTACAATGGCTGCAGGAATGGGTAGATTAAAAACCAAAGTTGTGACGTCACCACTCCATATGTGAGCGGATGCATATGCAACAAGGACATAGTACGCGGAATCCGACAATCCTCACAAAATAACCAAAAACAAATCAATGGGTCCGTTAGATTGTTTCTCACTCCAAGATACAAAGATAATCGAGATCATTAGAAATAAACTACGGAAGAACAGGGTTTCTCCGGCACACAGGTTGTTCGAAACGCGAGATACGAGTATAATCTGAGCAGACTGTAGGAAAATTCCAATTGCTATCCATAAAAGACCAACACGGCGCTTTATCTTACCACAAAGGTCAGTAAGACACATGAAATTGGACGATTTCTCGTTCGGCTGCCCGTCATTGTGTTCCATAGTTTGCGTTATTAATGGCTGTTTGCTGCCATCGCTTTGTCTCATAGTTCGCCTGGTTCCAAGTCATATTGTTGTTGTTGTTGTTGTTTTTTTTTAAGTGAGCCTCTAGTCTTGATAGTGGGTTCAACCTGTAAGAGAACTTTTAATAAAATTGAAGTTATGTCTAAAGTGTGGAAATTTATATCATAATAGAATTATCGTCCATTATACAATTATACAATGAGTTGGTGAATGACTATAATACTGTTCAGAATAGCGCATTAATATCATTTTTATAGGGAATAATGTTGCTTATTTTAACTAGTATTTTACACATCTCTTGAGACATATAAACTACAAATAGCAATGTAACGTTTCTCCCTGCAGACACAAACTTTGTTCTTATACTTGGTGTGCATTTTGCTGAAAGCAGTCAGAAAAGGTAGGCGCATGTAATACTTCAGATCTTAAAGAGCAATTATTTATAACCCCACGCAAGTATGAAAGAAACGTGTGGCTTACGTATTGCATGCTGGTGACTACCAACTCAACAATATTTCAGCAAATGAAATAATCTTACCTGACTATTGTAACGAGACCGATTTTTCATGATTTCATCTTAAGAAGGTGAGTAAAGTTACACAAGAGAGAGGTTATACAAGTTACTGACTACTGATTACTCATGATTACCTTACAGTAACTTTCACTACTGACCTTGTGAGCAATCTTTTGTTCATATCATTAAAATCATATATTCCTTTTGGACGAGACACTCATCTTACTGTGACCTGAACCTGTTGCTAAGTCGCATTCGTCATTGCTTCGAATGCCACCATATACTTTTATACACTCGGCCACACCACCAGTATTAACATGATTTAATATGACGTTAAAAGCTTAGTTTAAATACTGACTACTAAAATTCTGTCATTCAAGTGATGAACCAGATATGTTAAGAGTTTAACTATATCAGGATAATTGTCACTCAGTATGTTCCAAAATAACAACAGACATCAGGTAGCATCAGACCTGTACCAAAAGTATGAAAACCTAAAAGCTTATTAAATACATAAATGCCAGTTTTTATGTATTCGTTGAAAAACAAGTACTGCAGTACCTCAAATAGTGATTATATGTATAGCTTCAAATAAATGGAAAGTGATTTTCTTTCATTATTATTTCCAAAGAAATGGTTTAATGATGAACGCTCCTTGAAACAGGCTATAAGCCCCCAAATGACTATGTCAAGTTGATGGTCCTTTTGTGAAACATCTTAAATATGATAAAAAATTTCCTTCGGAAGACCTATGTAGCCTCTCTCGACTGTAACTTTTTTTCACCTTTTTAAGGTGAAATCATGAAAATTCGGTCTCGTTAAAATAGTCAGAAAGTCTTCATTTCTCAAATAGACATTTTTGCCCATGGATATGACATCTGACATTCTTGCTATGGTTTGTACAGCTTAAGAAAACCTCGGAATGTGATGTTTTATTAACTGTGTTATTTTTATCCGAGCAGAATAAATCACTGTGAGGTGAAGAAATGACGCACTTTGAAGGATTGTGCTTGTGATTTGTCTTGTTTTTAGTGAACGTGTTGGAAACTAATTAGCGAGATTACTATCTAAGCGGAGCGCCACCATAAGTTGCCGCGTAGCATAAAAGAAAATTTGGGGTTTAACAAAATCTCAAGATAGCGTTACCTGAGTATTCTAGACTGCATGTACCCAGCCTTAAAATAGGTATCCTGTCTGCAATTTGGACATCTATGTATGAAAAATGGTGATACATGCCGGGAATTTTCAGCCAAACGTTCCAAGTGGAGTGGGTCAAATCCACGGCGAAATTTCGAAAAAAAAACTCATCGGTTAGGCAGAAGATGAATGTGAGCAGAATGTAAACAGAAATTACCAGAGCACCGTGCAGGGTTTCATGATTTGGGGGCATATATTGCCTATACGTCATTGATGTGACATATAAGAGACTTATAGGGTTTCTAGCAGGAGGTGGGGGGTCTGACGTGAGGGTGTAGTCGTTTCTCGGACAGGACTATTCTAAGCGGAGCGTCACCATCACTTGGCGTAGAGCTAATCAGAAAAATTTGATCTTTACAAACGCCCTCCCCCCCCCCCCCCAAGGGCCGGAAATGGCACTTCCATGGTGTCCTAGGCTGCAAGGATCCAGCCTTGAATTACTGCTCTCGTCTGAAATTTTTCATTTAATTAGAAAAAACATATTTCTCCTTTTTCCTTTGATTTACTTCAAAATGTCGATGACGTTGCTTACCTTATGGACGATGGTGTATGGAATCGTAGCTTTCTACGAACATATTGCAGACGCAGGACGGAATCACATGACGTTTCTTTGTCCAAAGTTATACGACCCCCCAAAACCGTTCATTGTTAGTATTTTCTTTTGCGTTAGGCTAATTCCTTCCCTGTTACGTGCAGATTGTAATGAAACATTTACAGATGAAATGATAATTCTGTTCACAAGAGCATTTCACGTGAAACTTCTGAATCTGCAGGTTTAGTATTCAAAGCATAACCACCGTAATGGTTTGCCATCTTACTCGCCATGACACTTCACTACAGTATTACAGGAAACTTCAAAGTCAAAAGCTTTTTAACTCAGAGGCATAAAGTGTGTCACTATTACTAGTGTCGTACAACATAGAAGGTGCTAAATCTTTTAAGTTACATGACACTAATGAATGCATTGAACAAAGTTAAGTAGGAAGAGGAAACATTAAGAGGAAACATTTTGTGTAAGTGCAGGAAGCTTAAGATATCTCAGTTTCGGTGCATGGTCAATATTAAAAACAAAAACATTTACGTCATACTTATATACTTATGTATATATATATACTTATATATCTATCTATCTATATATATATATCTATATATATATATATCTATATATATATCTTTACTACCAAAACAACAAACCATAATGAAGACAATTTAATTAAGCTATCCGTTGATGATATTTATTTTATTGCCATCATTTTACTTAAGCATATTGAAAAACAACATATCAGTCGACTGACATTATGGTCCTTTGCAGAGCGATACGGGACTAAATATAAGCCGGGTAACATGTATTGCGCGAATAGAAAGCTGTCCCTGGTTACTGCGATGATGGGATTGTTGTTACCTGATATTGATATGGAACGATAGTAAGACATCACATACACCGAAGTAGTCCATCGTTTAATGGGTGGGAGGGGGGGGGGGCAATCGAGAGAGACGCCACCAAACATACTTTTTGGTGTGTTGGAGTGTATCAATAAATTATTCAGAAAAGAAACTCGAAACAGTACCAATTATTTTTTCCATTCACACACATAGTGAAAGCCTTCGTTAAAGGAAAATGTCCCACTGATGGTAGTATATATCTCCTTTACGTAACGGAGTTGATTGTTGATAAAAATATCGTTCGGTCATATTTGTTTTAATTTTCACTCTCACTTTTAAAGAAAAAACAAGCAAAGTTTCAGTAAACTTGGAAGCGGATAATCCTTCTCTTACATTCTAACCATATACATGAACTGTTTGTTGGTAGATCTAAAGTGAGACGAAATATTTCATCCAGCTTCTAGTGATTGATTTTTTTTTCTTTGTCAACTTGAGGATTCCGAAGTTGTAAGTTTAGATTTGAAAAATAAACTGAAAGTTGACTATAATATCAGAAAAATTCCTCCAATTTCAAACCACTTCATATCTCGCTTGAAAATGATTATATCAAACAGGTTATTGCGTGGTATGTGGTCGGCGTCAAGAGTACGGTCACGGTTAGTATGCATGGCTCCTTTTCGAGCGCTTTTAGTGTAACGACAGACCGCTCCAGTCCCTCAAAGACCTAACGTAAAAGTAACGAACCAATCCCATGATCCGTGTCGATATGTTAACACTGATGTCTTCACAGAAACAACGAGGCATGTCAACATGATACCGACTAAACCAAAAGAGGAAAACGTCTTCGACTTTCTGATACTCAGC
Source organism: Stichopus chloronotus (assembly GCA_021234535.1). Taxonomy (NCBI): domain Eukaryota; kingdom Metazoa; phylum Echinodermata; class Holothuroidea; order Aspidochirotida; family Stichopodidae; genus Stichopus; species Stichopus chloronotus. The sequence continues at coordinate 38,434,479 of CM037832.1, read as the reverse complement.
GGACAGGCAAGCTCAGGTGCTAATACAGAGAGAGAGAGAGAGACGCCACTGCAAGACATAAACCTTTCGTCTTGTCATAATTCGTGCCAAGTTAAAGTCTCTTACAATTTTTTTTTTTCTGCCTGATTACTCATTACCACCTCAGGGTTAAAATAAGGCACACTGCAGCCTTAACATCTAAACACAGTTACTTGAGAAAATTTCTGCTCAATGGCGATTTTGTTAATTCGTTATTTCTGCATTGCTTTCAGGATGACTACCACAATAAAAACAGGAGAGCACAGATCAGGTGACAAGTTTGACATCTGATCATATTCCATACTGCCTTTGATGTGGTGAGGTCTCTATGTAGATATTTTTAGTTTAGTCATTGCATGTTGGCGGCTATCTTGGCTAAACAATTTTCCCAAGTGGGATTTTTGAAGATTTTGATATGTTGGTTTATGGCATATTCTGTCAATCTCGAGCAAAATTCAGCTGACTACCATTTTTTTCCCCGGTTACACACATCTTCTCATCTTCAGGCTGATCTTGCAAGACCTAATGGACTGTGATAAGAATCAAAAGAGTTTCATGAACTACCAAGTATTGATGATATATGATTCATCAAGATTTACCAATTTGTGTTGCCGTAGATTCGATTTTATCGGATCATTTATTCGATTCTTTTTTCTTTTTGGAGGGGGCAGGCATATATTCTTATTTTTAGTTCTATTATTTGTTGATGTGAATTTTGTTGTGGAAGAGACCCTTTGGTTGGTGCTTCCCAAAATCTGCATTGCTATTTGCTAATTTATTTAACCATAACAATCCATTTATTGAGGAAAAGAGTGTATTTATACTTACAGTGGTATTGCATTTGTAGATACTGAAGTGGAAAGCAGGCGCAGATAAATTTTGAAAGAAATCAAATTAAGGACACGATAGATTCGAATTAACCTGGAGCATAAGTGAATTTATTTATTTTTTACTATTTCTTTTTTATTTTTTATTATTTATTTATTTTTTACCATTAACGGAATTAAGCGTTCCTATTACTTAATTTATGGAAGAATTAAGTGGAATATATGGTACCATAAATAAATTTAAATTGTGAATTTTTGTCTGCTGCGACCAATCATACACAAAATGCGTAAGTACGTCGTAATGTCAAGACTATGTAACAAATGAATATGAGATACACCTAACCTATCGTATGACGAACATAGTATGCTAAGAACTTTTCAACTTTTGATCAAAGAAATTCTGAAACACGTCGTTGTCTTATGACAAATCAGGCTAAGAACAGCTTATTGAAGTAAGGAATTAAATATCATCGATTTTCTCAGAGATCTAATCCTTTTACGGATAATTTTATTCTAAAAAATCCAAATGTTCTGGATTTGTTTCAAAATCAATGAGTTACATCAACTGATGGTACAGCATTTTAATTGATTGCCACTGTCGTCACTGTATGATTATTATCAATTCACTGTAGGCTATCTTCAGAATTCTGTCACTCTACGATTACTGTAACTTGATCGCCAATGTCACTACACAATTATTGTCACTAATTTACTGACTCTGTCACAATATAAGCAGGCACGTAGCCTGCTTTTTGGAATACAATTGCAGGAAGGAAGGATAGAAAATCTCTCATCATTTTGATTTTAGAAACATTGGAAAGGCCGAAAGCCCAAAACTGATCCCCCCCCCCCCATTCGTAAGTCTAGCTACGGGCGTTACTATAAGATTCATTTTCACTTCACTGTATCTTGAAAATCTGTGTTTCAGTCCATGTTGTCACTGGCAATTACTGTTACTAAACCAGATGCAAAAACATGTTGGACCAACGTTGGCAAATTGTATTGGCCCAACTTGGCCCAACTTAGGTCTTCATGTCAACGTAATAAGGTCAATAACATAAGGTCAACGGTTATCTTAAGACTGACAACGTTGTCACTATACAATCACTCTCAATTCGCTGAAACTGTCACTATGAATACCACTGCGACTTCACTGTATCGTATCTAAAATGTCACTTTACAATTAACTGTCACTTCACTGATTCTGTCACTATAGAAATATCACTGTCACTTCACTATATCTTTCAAGCCTTGTGTGTTTCAGTCTTAAAATGTCACAACACAATTACTCTCATTTCACTGATACTGTCACAATAGAAAATTCTTTGTGACTTCACTCTATCTGATTAGTGTTCTCGCTAATCAATTTGTCACTGTACAATAATTATAGATTCACTGCACCTTTCAAACCTGCGCCATATCGTCGTTTCTTTAATAGCTATACACCAAACCAGCTCCTTGGTTGTGGATACACCATTTTGAAAGTTAATGTTTTGGTTACCATTTAAATACGTGCTAGGATTAATATGTGGATTTCTATTGCTATAAGGTACATTCAAAATTAAGATGCCATCCTAAAACAATATTTTTTAACAATTGTTGTCTTGTTGTAGTCTGAATGTAAAATAAAAAACGACTCGAAAGTTAATATCAGATTCACAAACAGAGGTCGTTAAGTTAATGAACTGACCCTTCATACACACTCCATGTTTCTCTTCAATTTTTTTTCTCCAAAACAGTCACACTAACAACAAGTACGAAAATAAACTTACACAGAACACCGCGGAGACTACGCTGACGGAATTAAACATCCACAATCAGCTCACTGTTGTAAGCTAGAGCAACGAAGTCAACACGTATACGATACGTATGTGGTAAGCACACCAGTGAATCGAAGGACATAACACTTTAGTCATAACAAAAGATCTGAGTATTCCTCTAACGTAAAAAATGTGACGTAGACAAAGTGTGTCTAAGATATTTGACGTGCCATGAATAAAGTAACAACTCCATGGGATCTATTACCGCTAAAGCGTTAAAGGGAAGTAGGGCGTTTAGAATACGCCAACATGACATACAAAAGAAAATAGCTTTAATCATTGTTAAAGCATTCCGTCTCATCAATAAACATCTACCAAAGCTTCATCTCCTCAAAACAATATGTATGTGATGGGTAATGGAAGATGGATCATCTGAATTTTGAAAAGTTTGGGTGAACAAATTAGTGTTGAGCAACAAGTAACAGAATTTCTATCTGTGACAAGCTTATTTCTTGAAAAGAAGGCTACTGTCCTTCCTTATTTTGAATAATCTATCATTCTACGTCCTCAAACATTGGTTCTAAAAATATGGATGTTTTCTCTAAAACAAACGCCCTATTTCCCTTTAAATCAAAGGGAATACGTTGTAAGGATCGTTTGCTGGATAATCTGTTGTTTGAAGACAGCTTGCGATGGTTCATGATATAGCTACAGGTATAGTAATGAAAAACAGTTGATCTTTAGCTGCAGTTATATGCCACTCAGAAAAGCAAGGGGTGTCACTATCACAAGGCTGAACAAAAAACATCATAGTCCTCCGTGTTAAAAGGGTTCCGGCAAGCGGCAAGGGCCGGCTGTTACCATGAGCTGACCTTTATCGACCGACATTAAGAGCAAATATAACCGACGGGCACAACATTTACATAACGTTAAGAAACTACAGTTTCAAAAGTCATTGGAGAGTATGCAACCATATATATATGATACTGGAAACGTTACTGTATCTAGGCTATTGCATAAAGCAACTTTTCCAAAGGTTAATTTTCAGTCATCGAAATAAGTTTTTTTTTTTATAAAAATTAGTTACATACAGACTTAATATACAAAGTAAATGTCGGTGATTTCCACACTTTGAGGTATTAATGGATGTCTGCTGCCCTCACTTCCCCCCCCCCTCCCATCTTTTAGTAGACTAGTCCTCTGAATAACGGTCATTTTATAGATTCTGGAACGAGCATAGTTTACCATACCGCTTAACACATAGCGATCCACATGAGTAGACGTAACCGCATATAATTAATTCACGCCTCCAAAGGCAGATATTTTACGATTCCTATAGTCAGCATACATGTGTGGAGAAAGTTTGTTGTTAGCACTACACCTGTTTGTTAACGAACACTCTATAAAGGGGAATTGGAAACCCCCTCAACTTAAAATCCTCCCCCAAGTTGTTTCTTCAAACCACTATGACCTGGGCAAGGGTGTAGGCTGGGATGCGGAGGATGTGCCAGGTGAAAAAGAAAGAAAAAATAAGGAAGGGTCTCAGAATGACAGAATAACCAAGGAAGATGAAGAAATAAAGCAATCGCTGAAAAAAGGGAATTCCTGAAGATTACATTCAATTTAAACTCCCTCCATTTTGTGTGTAAGGGTAAACATATGTGCGTTTTGTAGGTTATAGAGGTGTTTGGTCAATATCTTCAGTTATGTCAGTTTCTGTTGGATGTCTCTGCAAGATTCATGTTTCTAGTCAGGCTGCAGGAAAGGTTGGCTGACAATACCGTCGGACAAAAAAAACCCTGGTGTATTACCACCAGGTGAACACTCACCTGGATGAAATTATACCCACCGGAATGTGATAACACCCACCATCCAACAACCACCATTGACGGGCCCAGGTGAAATAAAACCTATCAGTTACCCTGGTAAAATAATACCCACCTGTGACCCGGTTGAAATAACACCCACCAACGTGGTGATTCCATTGATATTAGGGTATTTAACCTGGGCATTTGTAGAGGGGACTATTTATCCTGTCACTGCAGAGCCAAAACTTATACCTCTTCACTGCAGGAAAAATAATACTGTTACTGCACCGTTACCCGATGACTTCTCTATAAAGGAACCGTAGCTTGGGTAACAGTGTAGTGCACCCATCATTGTATTTGCCCGCCGTGCTGGCACGAACCACAGTGGCACGAACACGTTGTAAACAATAACGTTGGAGATATGGACAGCAACTGAAAATCCACCATACGCATTAACAGCCTCATTATTAGTAGTGTCAGTAACGTTGACTTCGTCATCGGAGGCCATCTATGCTTCGTAAGACTTGGAAGTAAGGGATCAGTGGTCACGGATTCTAAGTTAGAACTGAAGTTAAGACACTGTACGGTTATAGTACCTTTTAATCCAATGATCAGAAGTTCAAAATATGTTTTGGGCATTTGTTATGTCTTACTTGTAGCCCACAACTAACATTACAAGTATAATAGGCTAACTGTATGTGTTTAACTTAGTTGTAGGTTACACTGAAGTTAGCGTACGTATACTACAAGCCTAACGTTAGGCTAACGTTCCTTGTTACTTAGAAATGGAAGCTGTGAGCTTGGCCTAGGCCTACTGTATCTAAGGCCTGTACGCGAACTCTGTTTTGCACGTAACGTTGCGAGCGTAGTATGCATGGGTGAGTGGGTGATTTATCTCTCTCCAGCATGAAACCTATTTTAAGGTGTAGCTACAGTGTACCTGCAGTGAATGTGTGGATGTATGATGTAGTGTAACTGGTACAAACGTTATTTTGCCTATGCAGGTTGCTCATACTGCTGTCGGTCATACTAGCACTTTTCCTGGCCCTAGGTAGCCTGACCACACAAAAAAGTAGAAACATAGTTCCTATTCAAAAATGCGATCTGTGAAAAAATAACGCTCAAGTTTCAGATGAAGATGGGGTGTGATACTGCCAGTAATATAGACTGAATGTGATTGGCTTAGCAGCATTAAGAATGGCACATGCGAACAGCTGTTCAGCATTGAATTCGAAGTAGGTTCCATGTTAAGTACTGAACTTGGCTGTGCTCTGTTCAATGTGCGGAATGTGCAATGTTACCTGAAGAGTTGAAAAATAATAGTACAAAAAAATCTTAATCTCAGTCGTCTGTTTCCCGATTTACATGATTTTTGTTTTGTTTACTTGACGATGTTACCCCACGTTTTATTGTGTTATAGTAAGGTAGGAACTAAGACTCTACCTTTTTCGTGTGGACAGTCTACCTAGGATTTATGGGGCAAAAGTTCTTCCAGATTACTGTAATAAAAGTGAATGCATGTGTAGGCCAAAAGTTAAAACATTGAAATTTAATGTTCAATAGTTTAGTACTGTAGGCTTTTAATTGCACTATTCAGACAATTCAGGAAAATTAATACGTGTTTGGCTGGTTTTTCTGCTATATGATTTCAAATTCTTCTGACATAACAACAAAAAGTGTCAAAAATTGATTATGTAGTGGTTGACAGTTTTCATTCAAATCAACTTTGTGCTTCTTTGAACAAGCCAATGGGATAGTATATTAGTATTTAATATTTAGTTACTTAAAACAATTCAGGAGCACTGACACCACAATGTCATGGTCAGTTTGTAGGTTATTTGTAAATACTGTGCCACCTTTCATCAAATACTACAATTCCCGACACCGACCAAGGAGTGACAAATTGAGTAGTATGTTTTTGATACACCAGTGAGACCTGTTGTGTTGCATATTCATTATGTAGGTGCTTATAGAAAGAAGCATTAATTTACAAATATGGTTTTTGTTTTTCACTGCATATTTGCCAATCCTGTTCGCTCAACAAACGAAGTGTGGGTAGAGCTTATGTGGTACTGTAGGGGGAGAAAATGTCTGTCTCTCTGTTCAAAAGCCTACTTCTTCTGCAGTTACTGGTGGATTTTTCTGAAATTTGCAGTGAAGGTGCAACATTGAGATGGCAATACAACTTGTTCCTAATTAAATGATAGGACAAAGGGAAGTCATAATTTTTGGCTATTTTTTATCGTTTTCCCTTGTGCTTTAGATACTTTTTGAAGTCTCACTCCCTTGATTTGTGTGGTTATATTATGTGGTAGTGAGTTGAAGTGAGCTTTATCTGGAGGGGCATGCTCACCACCTTAAATGAATAGCCTCAAGCTAAAGCTTGTTTAAGACAGTTTTCAGTAACTTTGTTTTGACTGTTATTCTTGGGCATTACTTATACTCCCTGTAGTATCCAGTGTCCACTGTGTACACAACTAATGTACCATGATGGCAAAGTTCCCAGACAGCTAATTTTGGAATCTATTACATAGCCCTCCTTGCTGATTGTGTGGACATTGCATACAGAGGGGTTATTGTTCTTGATCAGTTGTTTCCCTGGTCTAGCTGGAATGGTTATCAGAGAATGTTAGGGAGTTGAGGTTTGGTCTTGGCTTGGTCAAGGCCCTGCACCAGTGACATGACCAGACTTTTTATTAAAGGGGGAGGGACAAGTGATTATGGCATTTTCTAAGTGTAGTGTAGCATACCGCTAAATTTTTTGCCAAAAGTTCCTCACATAGTGCAGGAATTGGCAGTTCCCAACCTCCCAGACCTTGTGAATTGTATCCAAATATTCTTCATTTTTGACAAACCACATTTAGAAATTTACACTTCCAAAAGGTCAGTCTCTGCAAGGGTGGTGAGTGAAAGCCACAAAAAGAAATTGTTGATAAATTTTTGATAACATCAATAGTGCTAGTTTAGTTCAGTTTAAATTAATGTATTCATGCACTTACAGGGGGGTTCACTAAGTATAGGTGCAACATTCTTATTTGTCAACAACAGCCTACATGTTTCATCATACTAGATTCTTTTCTTTTCATTAATTTGTTTTTTACAGAATCAATATTAGATTCCACACCACTTAGCAGCATTTACTTAAGAAATTCATGGTGTGGTTTTCATCCAATATTTTTTTTACTCACCAATTTCATTGGGGGTAGTGGGAGAGGACAATTAGACATTTGACAGCCCCCTCTGGTTATGCCACTGCCATGCACAAACTGGTGGCATGTACTAGAAGTCTACTTTCTGATCCCTATCCCTGTCCCCTGTGGGCAGTGTTATATAGCTAAGATTTATCCCTGAAACGGTCCAGCTGCGAAAGTTAATTGCTAGGTCAGCAGTGTTTATGTGCTGGCCAGCCCAACATGAGTTTGTGTACAGTATGAACCATGTTAGGACCATATAGATGTGTTCCAAATTAATTTTAAACTGGACACTTCCTAACATCAGAAGGGTTGAGCAACTGCAGCATTGCTGCTCTAGTTTCTTTTCAGAGTAGTTACTGTCATTAAATCGCGCATTGAAAGATGTATTCTGTCCATGTACAGCCTCATGTGTAGAATGAAAAATAAAGAAAAAGTTAGGATCAAACATACCCTTATCTTGCTGGGTTTTTAGTACACACATGATCATTTTAATAGCTCTTTCCTATCTCCCAATTTGGCCTCTGAGGGTCACAGTTAATCACATGTATGCTTTATGTGTCCACCGACCACAGGACATGAACATTTGGACTGCATGACCTTCCCTGACCCATTTCTGTCACTGTAGGCGGTGCAGAATTACATGGCCAACTCGACTGTCAAATCGAACCAATAAAAGCTGTGTCCATATCGAGCGAGCATGGTAGATCAATGTGTTTCATGAACAAATGCACAGGCATGAAAGCTAGGTCACCGCTGCATCACTAACAATAACGTATGTTACTTGGTTTATGTTGCACAAACACAAATGCACTGTTTGATTTTTGATATTTGCAACTGCATACTATACACAGCATGTGTACATATGTAACACATATTACGCATACGGACTATAGCCTACCATTTTCTTTTTAGTCGACCTAAGATCGTAAATTATTATTACCAACAGAATATCACATTGTTGAGTATTTCTTAAGTTGCACGTAAACATTGATGTGTTAGCAAGTTTGCTTTTCCTTGTATCTCAGTTGAGAACTTTTCTGTGATGCAGGCAGTTAGCAAATGCATTGCTGATTCAAAGACGGTATCTTCTTCCTTCAGCCTGCCAAGGAAACCAGTTCAACGTAAACCTGGCCCGCCTATACTGTGCATGCCCTGGTACAAGCATAAGTTTACTGTACTGCAGTAACTGACTTAAAAAAAATTGATGTTTTCCTGCAATAAATTGGTCAGTCAGTCGTTCTGCTTATTGGTAACAGATTCGGGTCACTTGGTTTACCGATTGTGTTCAACTACAAACTTCGATCCAGCATGGAGCGATCCAATCTACCCTGATGGTGTATCAAATTTGGTGTATTTTGATCTTGAGTGAGTTTTGTTGATCTGCATTCCCATTAGAGTTTCATCTACCACGGTAGATAGAAAGTCCACTGCGCTCACTCAAATGGGAACACGGCTAATGTGGAGACTTTTGTGACAGAGTGTATCAAATGAGGTCAATCCCAACCAGTTACATATGGTTGTGATCGACGTATGCTCCAAACTCCTAGGGCAGCTACAGTACTGGAAAAAATGTTCATTTCCTGGGGAGTCTAAATTTCCACAGTTTCCTGTAATATTTCTGTAAAAGAAGGGTAAGTTTTACTCAACTGCCAAAATTTTCTCCAGATACACAAATTTCCCTCTGAATACACAAATTTTCTTCATTTCATTTCATGTTGCTTTATATACAACATTAAACTAGGATTAGAGCCTTACCCTCTTGTTCTAATTTTGTCTAAAGCTTTGATGGTACAGTATGTATTTTCTACGGTAAATCTGCAGTGCCGACCTATACAGTTTACAGCCATTTCCCAACCTTGAACTACAGTATACATACCATGTGACATCTCCTTTAGAATGTTTGTGATCTTGAATACTATTACAGTCACCATAAAGAGGAGCAGCCTATATACTGACCATGTACGACTGTGAAGAAAACCTTGATGTCAGGAGAAATCTGTTAAATCCTAATTTTGAGGGTTACAAGCTATCACTGGATGCGCTCCCAAAGTACCATTGCAAAGTTCCTACTGGTAAGGAAACATTCCGTTCAGCATTCTTGTAGTATTGTATATTCCTTCTCTGTCTCAATTTCATACTTCTTCTAATAGCTGAGGAAGGCACTTAATTTGAAATGAAGAGAGACTTGACAGTAGGGTACATCGTCATTTCTCCTGGATCATGTCTAAAGATGACAGTTTTTGCAGGGTAAATACAGCAATAAAAGTTTTACAAGTAGCACAGTTAATAGCCTATGTTGTGAAAGTTCAACGGTTAAACCACAATTCTGGTAGGAGCATGTAACTTTGTATCTCTAGCCTGAACGAAGTTACACAGAAATATGTTAAGTGTCGGTAATTTACTTAGCCTATCCTTCATGCAGGTGTGGATGTTGTGCAACTGAGGGAGGATCAGTATAGTGTTCATCATGTTAGGATATTTGGCTTGACGAACCACCTTGTACTAGACAAATGGAATCCTGATGCTGTTTACTTCATCGATCGACACTGGAATGTCAGGGAAGTAAAGGTCACAGTGGTAAGTTGGAATTAGTAATTAATTTAACATACTGTAAAACGCATGCTCGTTCTTTGATAAGTTGTTTAACTCTATCCTCATCTCCATGTTTCCTTCTGAATCTTCCGAACTGATGTTGTATCCTGTAAGTATATCTTGCAGCATACATCCTTCTTTGATAATTACTTGTAAGAACGTATCAGACAGGAAACCCAGTGTCAAAATGACGAATTTTTTAAGGTAGTCATAATTTATTCTGTATGGACTATGGAGGACTGCGGTAAGCTCTCTTATAATTAAAAACGTTGTAACTTGAGTTGCAATTGTACTGTTGTACCAGAAGAAAAGTGCTGTGCATATTGTACAGGAGAAATAATATGTTCCACAAATGATGAAACCATCCAGCTATGGTTCTAATGCGACTTCTCTGTGCCCTCTGAGGGATTCCTTACACCTCTAGCTTCATGATCTACAGATGATTAGATTCGATTCCTGCGACCTGTGTTCAGTGTCATGTGAATACTTAAAGTACAGCTTTAATGAAAGGCCATGAACGAACGTCTTTCTGAAACATTGCAGGACAGTCAGATGGACTCTCCACGTACCGTCTTCACCATCCCGGATGCAGCCACCAAACAAAGTGAGGAGAGACTAAACGCATCCATGGGGTTTCCCTCGGACGATCTCTGCGTGCTCTCAGACGGAACGGGAGAACTTTACGTACTGTCGACGGTCTCTCGAGGGATGTCCGATGCTCCGAGGTGGAAGGTAAATTTACCTTTTGGGATCACAAATTTTTCAGTGCAATAGATCTCTAATATATATATCTCTATAGTATATTACAACTGGTTTTGGAAAAGTGTGTTATCAAGGGACATATCTCAACTGTAACTGTTTTTTCTGTTTGTGCAGAAGTCTTAAAAAAAAATATAGGGTGGCATCTTATGCTGTAAGATGGGAGACGAACATTTCTGTTTGGATTGCCGATGGTTGCTAGTGAAATAGTTCTCTAATATGTGTGCATGATAATTAGTTTCAGTATCATGTGAAGTGCATGTTCAGAGGTAAACTTTTGTTCACTCAGGGTTTTAAAAAAAAAACTCAGGCAATCTTGGACAAAATACCTTGGGACACCCTGCACCCCCTTTCAGTGTGGGCTATAGGATTACTGTTCAAAGTGCACATTCACCCATTCAGGGCAAAGTTGTAAAGAGGTGTGGGATTTCATGTTATCCTCTAACCTAAAATCTGGAATTATATTTGCAAGGTATGACAAAGTGTCCCAACAATTTTGTCCAAGATTGTAGATTTGAACAATGCAATGGCCGGCTGTGCTTGCTGACAGCATGAAGAACAAATCTCTAGACCATCAGTCATCGCAAAATTCAATGAAATTCAGTGATAAATGTCTGAAAATTGATGGAAATAGCTAGAAATAGCTAGATCCTCAGTTACAGGTTACATATGACTTGAACAACAGTAAATGTCACTGGCTGACCAAAACAGTGCATTTGTAATCAGCATCTCATTGGTTGGAAAACTTCTTGTAGTTTGGCATGGTTTTTGTATGCCGGAACAGGTGGCATTTAGAGGGACTCATTGAGTCGGTCCACATAATTCATGACATTTTGTCACACCTGGACTGATACTCTCATGTTGATGGTAAATAGTTAAACTAAGAGATTCCGAAGATTTGATGCCCAAGTGAAGGAACAATGAAAGTGTAATTAATGATCAAAATCACTTATTGCAAATCTGTGACCAGAGTCATGTTTAATAAATAACCAAGGGAACAGAAAATCATCAAAATCTTGAAGTTATACAAGACTGAAGTATCAAGGTACAAAAAAGATTGGACCTTAATAGGATAAAGGGAAAGATGCCTGAGGTAACATGACAACTTTGCCAACATTTCATTTATGAGATGGCAGAAAGAAAATTAAACTAAAACCAATAAACTAATCAATTTAAACAGCCTCTGTAAAACTAAATGACTTTATTGATAAGAATTGATCAAATGTTGTCCAAATAGACTATTTAACATTGGCTTTCATGCCCCCCTTACATTTATTTAATTATTGTCAACAGATTCTTTGGAGAGGGAAAGCCACCGAGCCTGCAGTCAGTTGCATCATTTCCCATGTTTCTTTACGTAAGGAGGACGTGTTCTCCAAGCAAGAGGCAGGCAGTCTGACGATAGACTGCCTTTTGTTGCACATCGAAAAGGAAGAATCGCAGGCCTCAGGAGAAAACAGTGAAAATGAGACCACTGAGGCGGTGTTCGTGACAATTTTGGAGTGGCTAACTTTGACGAGGAGTGCAGGTAGAGGCTTCTACATTTACAAAATGAAGTCATTTTATACACATGAAGTGAAGTAAGTCAGTCAGTCAGTCAGTGAAGTCTTTTGTGAATCACAGGTTTTTGTTACAGCCAGTCTGGAGAGCTTTAAACCTAATTCACAGCACGTGATGGGTGACACATCACTCTCTCATCGTCGTTCATTCTTCATGAGCTCAAGAACAACCTGCCTCTGTTACTAACAGCCCCAACTAGAAGTGAAAATAAATACTGAAATTATAAAAGAAAAAGAAATAAACAAAGGTAAAAGGACAGTTGTTAAATGCACTTCTTGTGGAATGAAGTTTCATTTCAAAGACATTTACTAACTACCACCCTTACCACCCAAGTATTGTCATCCTCAGTGTACTTGTGTCAATGATGTGGTAACATTGTCCTCTGTAAAACAGACCTATTGTGAATTCTTTTTGTTTTGTTTGACTACCCTCCAAAGAGCAAAATTAGAAGACATGCTTAGACCAATTTTGGCACGTGGTGGTAATATGTTTGTCAAGAATGTAAGATGTATCTTTTCAAAGGTAGAACTCCTGTGCTGCCTCTAATTTTTATAACAGTCCTTACTATAGACAGATGGGGAGTAAGGAGTAGTTGGATTAAAGTTTTACTTGTGTTAACTTTTTGCATCCATTCCATTGTTCCTGAGGGGAGAGAGAGGTGTTGAAAGAAATGACATGTACAATTCTTTGTTTCCATGTTTGATGCATGAAATTGCCAAAGTTAATGATAATCAATGTTTGACCAGTTCACTCACAGAATTATTTCTTCTTGCTCCATAATAATATTGGCAGTACTATGTCAAAATGTGTGTAAACTAGACGATTATTGAAATTTGAAATCCTCTCACACGTACCTTGAACACAGCTGACGCTCCATTCACCATCAGCCATCATCGCAGAATCAAGGGTAAAGCGGCCCCTCTTTTGTCTGCTGTAGAAGAAACAGGGAGGGCAGTATACATTGCTGGAGAGGGCCATTTTGAGATGGTTTACGATTCTTTGAAGCCAGTAGAAAAGGAGAAGAAGGACATAGAGAAAGACTCAGAAGAAGGTGAGTGAATTGAAATGACTAAGTCCTTTATAATTATTTGTGGCTTGTAATTCCTTTACCTAAATGACCAAGTGACATGCACTTAGAAAAGTGGTGGCTTCACTCAGAAGTTTCAGCACCAAACCCTAAACGATAGTTTGTGGGAGTTGCACGTGTATCTCTTATTGTTTTTGAGATACGGCTTTTCAAAGTTTGATGAAAATGCAAAACAGATGACGTGGAGTTTTGACCCTCCCTTCGTTGTCAAAAACAGTGATGCTTACACACATGTAGCAAAGGTCCTTTCAACTGTCATGGTATCATATGGGGTCAAGTGACATGAGTAGGGTTACATATTTGTATGTCCTTCTGTGAAGGTAGCTTTTTCATACCTTCTGATTTTCCTTTGAAGTTCTTCTGCGGGAAACCTGAGTAAGAAAAGTTTGGTGAGATTTCTGTCAACCTGCTCTAAATAAAGGACTGCTCTCTAAGATTAGTCAGGAGTGCCCTTTGCTTAATTTTCCATGCAACTCTCTCCGAACAGTACTTCCATGAAGTGGTGCATGTTGCAAAAGTAGTATGTGATAGGAAGGCATTCTAAAGTGTTTACCTGCTAAATTAGGGGGCAACATGGGTGTCAACCCTGGGAGGATGAGGGGACATACCTCCCTTATTTAAATAGGTGGGGGACATGTTACAAAAGTTCCTCTCCTGCATTTCTTAAAAGACAAATGTTGTGGCTCACTTTTTGAATGGTAGGGGGATATTGTAACAAATATCTCCCAGATTTCTGGAGAGTGACTGATGTAATTGCTAGCCACATAAGCCAACTCTGTGGCGCAAATTTAGGTGTTCCTAGACCAAGTTAGGCTCGTCTACACATCCTAAATGCCAGCGTTTTTTGCCTGCTTTGCAAACAGTTGTTTCCATGCTGTGTTACGTTACTGGGCAAAAGAAGGTAACTGATCGACTGACTTACCTTGCCAGTCGAGACTAAGTTAAGAGGGATGCATCCGTTGATTGTGTACTTGTTGTTTCTTTTGAAGCAGCTCGAAATTAATGGTGAATGTTACCCCAGGGGCTGTCATGACCGGGGGAGGTCCCCCAGATAAAAAAAACTCAGATCATTTCTTGATCATGTCCCCCCACATTTCAATTTGGATTGATGCATCTGGGGGCAGCACAGTTAGAACTTTTAGAAATCAGTTGTGTAGGTTTGAGATACTTGCCAATTACTGTTTATATCTTTTGAGATATCAATGGTGCAAACTGTACCATTCACACTATCCAACAAGTGGTTTTGCTTCATGTTTGGATGTATCTGTTGTTCAGAGGTGTTGTTCATATGTTGTACATTATTTGGAAAGTATGAAATTTTGCCATTGTTGACCTCACGTTCTCTAGTGGCAGTGGTGCTGCCTTGTCCATTACAACTCATGGAAAATTATGTTAAGAAGCTCTGTCAAACTGCTTTCTTTCATATCAGGAACATAAATAGTACCTGCAGGTGTTTACCTGATGATTCAGTGGCCTTAATTGTTCATGCCCTTGTAACATCCAGACTTGACAATGGTAACTCCCTGTTGTACGGTATTTCCGACAAGTTGATAAGAAAGCTTCAGTGTGTTCAGAATGCAGCGGCCCGGATTTTAACAAATGCTGGAAAACACGATCATATTACCCCCATCTTGAGACATCTTAACTGGTTTCCAGTCCGGCATCATATTGACTTTAAAATAATTTTACTCACTTGGAAAGCGTTAAATGGCAAAGCACTGGTTTATCTAGCAGAACTCCTCAAACCATATTCCTCAGGTCGTAATTTAAGATCGGCAGGGAAAAAATCTTCTAGCCATCCCAAGAACTTCAGCGGCTGCTGGCGATAAGGCCTTTTCTGTTGCTGCTCCTAAACTCTGGAACTCTCTTCCATTGGACATTCGCAGTTGCACTTCTTTACATACCTTCAAGAATTACCTTAAAACCTATTTGTTCTCTATTGCTTTCAATTAATCTTTTCTTACTGGTGTTTTTCCTATATATATATTCATGTGATGATCCGTACCTTACCTTTTTGCGCCTCGGAATATGTTACATAGATAGATGGCGCTTTATAAATGCAAATTATTATTATTATTATTAACTCCCCAAAAATCTACCTAAATGTGGGGAACTCTTAATTCCCCAGCTTGCCTCCGAGTTTGACTTAAGAAGAACATTTGAAAAATGTTTCTGCATGCACCAGAATTTCTACAATGGTTATGTTATGTTGTGTTTCAGAATTGATTTGTATTTTGACCAGTTGTCTTAGTTTGAAACCAACAGTTGGGCATGAGTAGTATGTCCCATAGTCTCAGACTTTATAAGATGTCCTCTGATCAGAACTTGGATGATGAAAACATGGACTGCAGCCATGTTTCATTTGAGGTCATGGAGAGAAAGGATAGTCCCATCACTGAATGGCCTGCTTCTCCCATCTCCTAGGTATCACCTGCCCCAAACTCTTGTTTGAAACAATACCCACAGCATCGTCTGCAGGCCAGACACCAACAACTTCTGTAAAAGGTATTCCAAGGACTGACATTTCTGAATGTTCAAAGCAATGCTACTACATAGTTTAACTGGAAGTAGCCTTGCTTTTTTTCATTGCTTATTCTTCCCAGTGGAGGATGATCCAGCTTACACTTGGACACAGACAATGGAGGATGTTACTTTGACATTCACTGTACCTCAAAGAACCCAGAAGTCGGACATAAACTTGGTCTTCACCCCAAACAAGCTTTGCATAGAGCTCAAGAACGGCCCCACGCTCTTGGAGGGTCCGCTGTTTCGGGACATCGACGTGTCAGTCTCGACGTGGATCTTGGAGGGCAGGAAGTAAGCAGTGAGAAACATCAGTGCATGGGATCATTCAGGGTTCCCGTCAGCATAGTAGTCTAGCTTGAAGTAAAATAACATGATAGGGTGTTTGACAAACCTTTGTGAAAGTGGCAAGAAGGTCAAGTCATTGTTTAGTAAGATTGGTTTTCAGATTTTCAGGGGTTTTTTGCATCTTATGGAGGTGGGAATGTCTTTCCTAATGTAGACTTTACTTAAACAATGAAACTGAACTGTCAAACACCGCTTCCTCCTCAGGTTGTTGGTGAAGTTGCATTGCTCCCCTTCTATCTACTGCCATGCTTAGGCATGCAGCTTTGAGACATTCACTCATCATACAGAAGTGGAAACAAATATGTGCTCTGACATACGTAAAGAAGTGGTCACAATTACAAAGATTTGATTTCTTCAATCATTGACTGATATCTTACATGTTACATCTTTGTGCTACAGACTCTCCACAACAGATTAGCAGATCTGAAAATTTGTCGTTTTTGTATACTTTCCTACAACCTGTGAGAAATACCATATTTGTAAATGTTTTTTTTTCAGGCTGGAGGTTGGACTTGCAAAGAAGGAAGATGAGATGTTGATGTGGCCCGAGGTGGTAGTCGGGGATAATACGGGACAATATCTCGCAGACCCAGACCAGGCACGGATCATCCACGAGAGGCTGGCACACCTCACCTCGGATGAACTGGTAAGACCCCCAACTACTTCATAGCCATTGACAGCACGTTGAATTAAGTCATCTCCATTAAATGCTACAAAACTTCATTTTGAAACAATGTGCACCCCAATGTACCTGTTTCATGTTAATCTACACACTGCTTTGTACAAGGACACCTATGGGCTTCATAATAAATTGAAAGATGATTATAATTTAAAGGCACATGATTTGAAATGATGTGCCCCCAAATATACCTGTTTTATCTTAATCTACACACTTTTTTGAACCAGGACTCTTATGGGCTTCATATTAAATTCAAAGACGATCAGTAATTTAAACTTACATGATTGACCATTCAGTTCAAGGAAGATTACCATTTTGGAGGGTTATATCACAACAGAGGCAGTTTGCTTCTCTAGGTATAACAACTTTTTGAGTATTATCATGCTTGATGTAAAGCAAGCCAGGGAAATATTTCCCTATGTTTCCTTGCACCAGCTATGTAACTGATGTCCTAAACTGCAACAAAACTTCATCACAGAAGTTTGTTTAGCCTACTCACAAGTGAGGTGGAAGTAATTTGCAGAATGTCCAGTACATGTCAAAGATAATTCAAATTTAGGTCATGGAAAGTCTGGTACTGAAATGGTGTGCAGTTTGTGGCTTCATTAGTGGACATTACAGGGAATTTCAGTCGCTTATATTAAAATGCTTCTGCCTCTGTTATCATTGTTAGTGGATAGGTACCTTTTGGAACTGTGTTTTCCCTTCTGATCCTTGTGGACTCCCATTACAAAACATTTGCCAGCTGATCCACAAATACAATCATGTTTTGATAGTACAGTGGAGGAAATGGTAGCCTTGGAAATCCTTCTGTGGACTCCCATTAGAATACATACGCCAGCCGGGCCACAAATGCAACCGTGTTTTGGTAGCACCTCGAAGAAAGAAGTCACATCTATAAGGAAGTCATTTCTTTGTCGTTTCTGTTGTCACTTTGCAAACAGAATCCAGACCCTACTGGAAAGAGTGATGGTGCCTCCAGTTCATCAAACTGTCAGATGCTGGAGGAGTGTGATGCCTACCCAGAAAACGTCACTTCCATGATAAGACTGGATGGGGAAACACACCAAGTGACAAATTCAGTAAGTCAGTGTAACTAGGTGGAATCATGTGTATCTTGTACTTTTGTTCTTTTTTTAGTCATATGTTGTACATCAGGGACTGTGATTGTGGGGGGGAGGACTGAGGGGGAAGGAGGATGTATCCCCCTCATGAAAATTGGTGGAGGGAATGTACTGCAACATTTCCACAAACCCCCCCCCCCCACCCTCATTGCACCGTTAAATCTCTGGGCCAATAATATTTCCATGCCTTTATCTACACGTCACCATGTATTTACAGCACTATTTGGATGTATCTCTAGCCTTCTCTTCTAAACTTTATTGATGATTAGGTTTTGCCTAATGTTGAGCCTATGCTGTAGCACTTTTTTACATCTAAGGCTCCTTACATAAGCAAAAGTTTTTCAATGAGGAAGAACTGCCCTCCCCTTTATTGACCTCTCCCCCAAGACGTCGTCCAGGGACCTTGGTCATGCTTCTTCATTCGATTCATATCTACCTCACAACGAATAGTCACCTTTGGTGTGCATTGGAATTTTGTAAGATCTGCCAATACTCAGTAAAACTGAAGTGATGACAAATTCTGTTTCTTGTTGCATGTGTCATTTTTAGGTAAACATTGGAACTAACCAATGGCTGTTCAACACTCAGCTAGAGCCTGATAGAGTGCCTTCCATTTGCTTGAGACATGATGTAGATGGACTACTTTGGCAGCCTGGCGTTTTGCCAGGGAGTGGGAATGCTTGGCTCCACACGACCACATTCAATGCACTCGGTTACGTCCAAGCTTCCAAAAGAGACAAGAAGTTCGCTTCGTGCCCGCCGAACATGTCGTATGCTGCCCTCTGTGACTGTGTCAGGCATGTGTACATTTACAGACAGCCTGAAGGCACCATGTCGTTGGTGAAAAACAGGAAGACAGGAAAGTCGGTGACAGAGATATCCAAACAGCATCTTGTCAGCTTGGACTGTCAGGATGATATCCTAGGAATGCAAACCACAAATGAGCGAATTTATATTTTGACTTCACAGAGGCTGTACGCCGTGCGAGTAAACAATTCGAACACATCAACAACCTAAAGAAATGACCGAACATGAATGGCCAGTTATGAGATCTCAAAGTTTGAGCAGTTTGCTTTGAAAATATGGATAAAAAGGGACAGTCTTCTCTAAGGCCATAGTTGTACTGGGCCAAATATGCCTTAGTTGATATACAATCACAGTTCTTTGGAAAGATTTGCCTGTTCAGTAGTGCTGTCTTTGTTAGTCCAGAACTTCGACTTCAATGTGTGGATGACTTTGTCTACATTAACAGCTGCCATTGATGGACATTTTTTTCCTTAAGCCAGAATTGTAATCTGTCAAGTTTTTCACATGTATGGTTTTGTTCTACCCTGACCCTGAGCCATCAGAGCAACTCCTGTTTATCATCTCAGGTTTAATCTAGGCCAGTCTTGGCTTTGACTTCTCACGTCTTGAGTGGCCTTGAATGCCTCCATAGATATTATGCTACAAGCCTCTGTTAAAGGCTGACCTCAGCTGCCTGGACTTGACTTCAACACTGCACCATGTTTCCCAGATTGTACCTAAGGATATCATTGACTATTACTGTTCAGAATTCCAGACAGAAATTTTAGTCATCTTTATGGTATCTATTACCAGAATTTGTCTTGATGGTTCCTAAGAAAGTCATTGACTATTACTTTTGGAAAACTGACCATTATGTGCCACTGCCACATGTACATATATTTCTGAGGTGGCAGAGATGACAGGTAAATGAGATGCATTTTGGTGACATTCAAGATGGAATTTCTTGCAATGCTCTAATCATTCGTCTCTATTTATAGTGAAGTGCAGGTATGCAATGCGTTTGGTGTGCTGATGTCAGATTGGATGCTTAAAACCTTTCCATGTTTTTTTTTCAGTACATTCCTAATACGTAAGGGAAGCCTCACAAATCTAACCGAAGACCATCTTAGGTTCATACTACTGCACATTATGCAGCTTGAGCATCCCACATGCTTGAGTGGTGCACACAGTCTGTATATGGGCTGTGGGAGGCTGGGAGATATGTGCACTGGAGCATGAGTTATTACTCACTCTGGTTGCCATCCAATTATTACAATGGGTAGCAGTGGCTTGCACTGAGATGATCTTAGGTTTGTGAGGCTTCCATAAAAGAGACCTTGAGGTAACAAGTGAGATGTACACCACCATTAACATGTGAGGGGACTTTGAAAGTTGTTTCTTGTCTTGGTATGTTGCAACAGAGCTGAGGATGCAAAAGGGTAAATAAATGAGACATTTCCTAATTTTCCATCATGCTTAGTAATTGAGTTAAACAAAAACAGTTTAGTTGCTTATAAATCAGATTGACATACTATTCATGACGCTTAAGCTTAGGTCACACTACAGCAATAGCAGATTCAAACTCACATCTCCTCCAAGCTTAGAAGAAAAGAGCCAAAACTTGGTGATCTTATACATGTGGTAATTTTGAGGAATGCTGAAATAGAACATCAATCAGAGATGGTGTAACATCATCTCGGAAGACAGCTTTTGTTGGATGGGTGTGAAAAATATTGGAATGATATTGGGATGAACCTCTCTGGATTGTTGTAAATTAGATTAGATAGGATTGGTACCCAGGAAGACTGCTAGGATCATATATATATATATATATATATATATATATATATATATATATATATATATATATATATGTATATGTATATGTATATATATATATATATATATATATTGGGACAGAGTGGCCAACATAAACGAAAATACCGATAGAACACCACTAGTCTAAAATGTTTGATTCCTTGCCGAAGGCAAAAGGAATGTATGCGATGTGTGCGTGTATGTGTTTATATGTAATGTTTTGCTTCAAGTTGTAAACACGATATCTCAAGAAGAGGAACCTTGTTTAGTGTCATAATTCGTGTGTTGGTTTGGTGCATTAAGCAGATGATCCCTCTTGTTTTTGGTGGGGGTCAAAGGTCATTTCAGGTCACCAGAGGCCAACTAGTGAAACCCTTGTAAACACTATATAAACACTTTATCTCAGGGAGTATAGCCTATATCTCAAGGAGTATAGCCTTGACTAAGGTCATACTTGGTCTACAGGTTGTTCATATTAAGTAGATGATCCCTACTATTTTTAGTAGAGGTCAAAGGTCGTTTGAGGTCACCAAAAGTCAAAATGTGAAAACCTTGTTAACACAACATCTCAAGAAGGGTAATCTTGACTAATTTCATACTTTGTGTGTTGGTTGGTTGGTTGGTTGGTTGTAGTGAGTTGATGATGCCCATTGATTTTGGTGGTCAAATTTTATTTGAGGGCACCAGAGGTCAAATTGTGAAAATGTATAAAACCGCTTAGTGCACAGTGGTGAAAAGAGTTTGGTGTAGGCAAGCTGTCTTGAAGGATAAGGTGTATGAATTTCAAAATCGATATGTACATATTGTCATGTGTTCTTTGTGAATGTTGGCAAGTAAACACAAAGTACTTCTACTTTCTTGTATGAAATATCAGATCTGATGTATTATGATGTTGTGACCCATGTCTTACTCTGATCACGTAGAGGCACTTTTCCTTGTGAATAGCTAAATGCAAAATGAAACCATAACAACCAATCTATTGCAGGTGTGTATGATGAAGTTGCAAGCCATTGTATGATGTGAGGTGTATTCATTTTGTATTGTAATTATACACAACTGTGTAAGTTTAGGATATACCATCAGCTGGTTGGTGAAACAATTTTTGGATTGGTTCTCAGTAAATTGCAACTGCTTCAAATCTTGGTAGATCAATGACAACCCTGATGTGATACAGCAAAAAGAAAACAAAGAAATTCAGCCATACAAAGGAAAGTATGTGACAGAAAATATATTTTCTACTCAACTTTCATTTTCTCATCTTTCATTCTACTCATCTTTCATTCTACTCATCTTTCATTTTAGCATTAGTTTATAATGCGTTGGTTGTTTACAGTCCTTTGAAGAACTGTGCAGGCACTACTGCTAACACCATATCAAATTTAGGAACCAAATAAAATTTGTTTCGTTTGTTTTCCACAGACATCAAAGTGTTGAATTGACAAGTTTTTGTATGAAAATCGTGTCCTAGTGGCTTCAGTGGAAACATTGATTGACAAGTAAAAGTAGCATAAATAGGCAATCTCAGGCTCTCATGGAGTCAAACACTAATGTCTTCCTCAAATTTGTCCTCATAAAGTTATGAAATGTTTTGTACATTTTCATTTTCCAATGTTGTGATGTACACTAAATCGAAAATGATCTCTCTAATATTCAGAGCTGGTGAATGTCACTAATTAACTTTTTGCATTCATGCCTCATGAATATTGTTGATGTCACATCTTACATTACACAGTGTCAACAATGACTAATGTGATATAACAATACAAATGATTGTTTTTAGAGTTGCACAAGCTGTGTGCATACATATCTACCAACTCACCTACCTAGGAAGGTAGGTAGAGAGTTGTTCAACTTTGTTGGGACCTGTCTGCACGATCATACACTCGTTCATGAACACGTCATCCAAATGTATGGTGAAGTTTTGAACAAAGGTATGATCATGTAGACGCACTTTAAAGAAAATGTCAAATTTACACTGTTTTGACTTATGATAATCACAGCAAATCATGACGTCTCTGGTAATTCAAGTCACTTGCTCGTTCATAACCCGGTGCAAATTACAGATCACTTGCATGTGTGTGCCACCACTCCCAACTCCTACATTACCCACTGCTGCAGACGAACTACCGTGACGGTTGGTCATCTCGTCAACTGTTGTACAGTACCTCAAGATACTGTAAGAAGTTCAGTCAGGCCCCATATCTAGAAGGCACATGAATCCATGTACCCCACTGCATCTGGTGATTTCATGTCTTACAACAAGTGGGGATGGGTCTTTAATGTAAAACATAATTGAAATGTAACCATGTTGTCATCAAATGTTCATACATTGATTAGCATGTCTGCTGCATCACTTGTTTGTCCTCCATATAATCTGGATGTTGGACAGACATCACCAGTAAGGTGAACCTTCAGGTGACAAACATGGAAAACTGCACAGTGACTTATTCAACTTTCAATCCTGCTGAAACTGAAAGCATTCACTGTGAAACTAAAACAGACAGCTAAACTACAGCTGGAGAAGTGAGATTCTTTCTTTTATTTTTCTGGTGACCACCGTTAGATATTGTTCTTCTCTGCAGCATATTGTCTACATCAAGTCCTCATTCAGCGGTACCACCTTGTTTTCTTTGCCTCCTCTTCTTGTTGCGGTTTGGATTAAGGTTACTGATGAACTCTCCCTTTGGCTTCAGCTGCCGTCTTTGTCTCTCTGTCTCTTCGTCTGTCCTCGACTGGATCGATCTTTGGTAATTTTCTTTGGCAGCAAAGATCTGGTTGGCTAATTCATCTATTCTCATCTATGAAACAGTGAAGGCAGGACTAATTGATAAAAGTGGGGAAGTGTGACTGAATTACAATGTAGAGATTGTACCTATGGTACTGATAGTGCTGGTTAATGGGTTGAAGAGAAATGAGCCTCTCACAGTGGAGAGGAACACAAACCTGCAATGGTTAAAACAACAAAAACAAACTACCACCTCCATGTTCCATTCATTTTGTTGCGATGTGAAATTTTTACAATCAATATCGGGAGCACTTTTCCCTCAATTGTCAAATGATATCAAAGGGAGGAGTTGAAACCAAAGGACACCTGAATAATGTGTAAAACCATGGACTTTGTACTTAAATCCCATTACACAGCCTAAGTGTAGCCATAATTCTGACATGACACTTTATTTTCATGTAAATCAGTTTAGTTTGTTCAAGTTTTATACGACCCGAAGGTTTGATTTCTAGTTTCCCAATATCATTTACTGTAGTACGTGATTCAAATCTTTCTATTTCATACATATTTGTTGTTTCCCAAATGTACAATCGACGGATATTGTTTGGGTCATGTCACAAATGATATAAGGAGCAAAGCCTCAAAACAATTTCTGATAGTCACAATATCACAATAACACTACTGTTTGTTAATGTGGAAATTAATGTTTTGGTTTGCAAGCCAAACTGTAGAAATGGATCACATATAGGACATCCAAATGGCAAATGCCACCCAAATAACTTTACTGACAATCATTTCATTAGCATCAAATCAACTCTGATGACAACTCTTACAGATTTCATGAAAAGTGAAATGCTCTTGTAAGAATATCAACTCACACTGTAGTTTTCACAGGATTTTCACATTCACTGGATTGGATAGTTCACCGAGACAAGCAAAACCCTTTGCATTTTTAACATTGAGCAGACAGGGCTACACCCGTATTTGAAAAGAATTGATACTGACAGATCGATTTTAAATTGGAAAATTTAGCCAGAAACAACTGCAGATCAGAGTGACTTTAGTTGTCCAAAAATCAACACTGCATAAAAGAAACTTGAAATATTGCAAACCAGAACTATGGAGCAATTGAAAAGAAAACTCACAGCTAACTCCCTCTGTTGCTGTCTTCTCTTGAGGGCTCCCTTTGATGGAGGACCTGCTCTGCCATCTAACAAGCCACAAGAATAATATTACTAATAATCATAAAAAGAAGGTTGCAAACTTAGGCTAAGAACCAAGAAATATCAAAGAATTCTTGGTTTATGAGATCTACACATCTTATCTAAAGGCCATATGCATATCTTCATCACTTCTATTCAAATGGCAAAAGGGAAACCTTGGAGAAACAGAGAATTAAGGGAAAGAAAAGGGAACTTCAAGTGAAACTTTGCACTATCATGCTTGGAAAATTGATTGATTACATAGGGTAACTTTGCAGGAAGCATCAAACAGGACAAATATACTTCTGATTTCTAGATTCATTGTCGGTTTTCTTGTTTGCTCTATATTCTGATGTTTAATGTTCTCCAAAAATGTAGCTCATGTAAAAAAACAAAAAAACACACCCAGTAAAAGCAAGATGTATCGATGATGATGGCAAATTTATGACTTCAGATCAGCAAATTCTGAATTACACACTAATCAAGTCATTGTGCTACATATACTGATGATCATGCTATTCTCTTCACCGAGTCATTACCTGCATATGACCAATCAGGCCTGTCGGTCAGAGGTCCGTATTCGTTACCCGATCGCGGAAGATTATTACTGGGGATGGAGAAAAGCCAAAATGAATGGCATGATTTTCTATTTTCTAGGCATATTCCTATGGCCAAAGTTGGTGTCAAACAGTTTGTTTATAGTACTTGGAATGCAGATCACTAAGGAAGCAAACTTGATTAAGTCTGTAAGGTGAAGTGTGGAGAATGTATCTACTATTAAGTGACATCAAAGTAAGTGGTGACATTGCATGATCACAGTAATTACATGATCACAGTAATGACACTAAAGATGTCTTGAGTTTTTCATCCATGTACTGCAAATTGCTAAACCTTGATATTATATCATTGCAAAGTGAATCAATGGTTCATTGATCAGAGTTAGGGAAAATTGAAAAATAGTGGGGCAAATATTGAAGTACTACATGTAAAAAAGACAAGACATATTAAATATTTATTTTCAATTATAAATAAAAACAATAGCTTTCCAGTAACATTAGGCAAGGTATTATGTTCAAGTTTAAGTGAAGTAAATTGACTCAGCTGCAATCATCTGCATTTCAAATCACTTTGAAACAAGGAAGAGAAAACATGGTAACGTGATTGTAGTGATTGAAAACATGTAATGTAGTACTAAGACTTTATTGGTGAGAGAAGTGCTAAAAGTATTACTCTTCTCTCCATTTGGCTCCTGCAAAGCATGACACAGAGGTATGTATGGTAGCCTGATTTAGTTTGGAGGTGTCCTTCAAATAATAGCAAAGATTATGGCCAGTTCCCACAGGATCTGTGAACAAAGAAATAATTGCATTAAGAAATAATTACATTAATAGAGTCCCATTTATGCAACAACACATTTCAAAGACAAAAGCAGCCATGCCTTTTTTTCATGTATTTAAGTTAACTACACACATTACACACATATAATTCCAGAAGGCCTTGCACTTTTATGTTCAAAGTTTGACCCAGATGACCAAGTTTTGCTGCATGATGATTGCATGAGAGCTATTTTTCCAGGTCATATTCAATCTTGTTTGTTACGGTTATTTGGTTCTATGTTCAGATGGGCTCTAAGTCTGAAACAGTTCTAAGCTCAAACACATCTAGCAATTATGTAATTCTGTAGTGTACACACATAAATGACTTCACCATGGCAACCAGGTCAATTCCACAAAAAACTGGCACACCTCCAACTCTTTTTGACCAAAAGTGACTTGCATGGAAGCTTTTATTCATTGCACATACTATTTTACTTACTGAATCTCTTCCACTTCCAATACCTTAATCTCGTTAACAACAACAGCTTCAAGTTACACTTGAAATGAGCTACAAAGGCTTGAAACTAGTAACAGTAGGCCTAGTCGATACAATAAGTCAAAACCAAATATAGAAATCTTTGTTAGAAGTAGCTACAGTAGACTGCATAGATAATGTAAGAATTTGGTAAACTTGGGCAGACAGCCATCATATTTCTAATTTGCACAGATACCTTATCTTTGTTCTTATTTCTGTGCAGGGAAATTCTTGAGAGGGATAACTGCAGAATACAAGGACACAAACTCCATCACCGAACTGGAGGCACCCTTGCATGTTTACCAACATATAATTGACACAATTAGGTTCATTAAGCAATTTGCAAAGACCATGTCCTTGGTGGAGGCATGGTGTTGTGTCACAGAGAAAGAGGCGTGTGATGGTTTCAATGCAAAAATTAAACATGACGTCACAATCATCTATCTTTGCTCACTGACTTTAGGGTGGCACTTTGATCGTGCCTCCGCTTGGGACAATTATTACATCATTCAACATCGTTCTCAAAAGCCTCATTGTCATTGCATCGTTCTTACAGAGCCTTTTCAGTAATTAAGCATTTATATTTCTTTTATTCATCCAGACAAAATGAACAACATTGTATTCATTTAACATGACATCACAAAGACCATGACTTTGCTTGGGACATAGTTTTCCCAGAGCATCAGGCTGAAAATGAACAAATTCTCTTCACTCATATTGAGTCAGGCAAGTGTACATGCAGCCACTGCGACTGCACCTCCACCAAGGACTAAAGGCTCAGTTGACTTAAAATATTTTATAAGATGCATACCTTAGTTACACTACAAAATTACACAGGTGTATGCTTCCTCTGCAACCGCGCCTGCATTTGGGACAGGAAGGTCAGTGGACCTCCAATATTTTTGAGAGAAAAAGTCAAAATGACACACACGAATATGATGTACAGTATAAGAAGCCACTGTGCCTCCAGTTCACTCAGATCTAGAGGCTCAGTGGACTTCAAAGATTTCTCAGAGACATGCCAAGTGTACTGTAGCAAGGCATATTGGATTAAAAACATAAGTTACATTCAAACAATGAAACATACAAGAAAAATATGTAGGGCCTAGGTGGCACCAAAAGATAGCCCCAGGGCCTGCTAACACTTGAAAATGATGGCTTGAAGCTATGCCATGGCAAATTTGGCTTGGGCCTAAGTCTAAGAAGAAGATTAATGAGTTGACAAGTAAGAAAGAACTGGTTTATTTCTCATAAAATGCGTAGACTAAGAGCTAACTTGTTTGAAGTTTTTAAATTTTTTAAGGGTCTGGAAAATGTTGTAGTATTCTTTTAGTCAGTGTATCATGACTGAATGGAACAATCTGCCACAGGGGATTGTTAGTGTCACTGCTACAATTCAACGGATTAAAAAACGTTATCGATCTTATTTTCCAGAACAGAAGGGAGCTCTACATAGGCCAAAGACGGCTGTCTGCCCCAATTCTAACGACCCTATCGACATTAAATGCCGGAGGGCTCCGTTCCATCGGTAAAGTAACAGTCACACATGGATAGGCTAGGCCTACTGCCTGCAGAGTGTATTGTGCCTCGGCCTAGCCTTACTTCTTCCGGTTACTTTTACACTGGGCCTGATTCCGCTACACTGTCATATTGTCCAATAATATCTAACTAAAAACCGGGGGTTATCTGGCGACCTCGAAAAGATTGAAAAAAATCAGCAAACAGAGACACATTTGTTTTAAGTAGCATTAACTTACCAGTACTTCTTGTTCCAGGTACCTGGCGGTAGAGAATACATATTCGAGGCAAAAGTCGTGAAGAGGTCGCCGCCATTTTGTTTTACGGCATACCCTATAATTAGAAATGCATATTTTCAGAATAGGTAGGAGACTAATGTCTTCCCAGAGAAGAAGATAAAAGATCAACAATGTTTTGCCCATTAGTAATTAACTGAAATTATTTTTACCAGGGAAAAGTTTGCTAATTCAAATAAAATTCGATAAAAGTTAGAACTATGGATGCTTATTTTCTTTTCTGGCACCGGCGCGAACTTTCCAAAACAGCGTACAGTCGTATATTGCAATGGTCGTGATGCATGTCAGCGCAGCACAGTGTAAGATTAAAACTAAGCAAAATTCCTGTGTGCTCCGAGTGCAACAACGATGCTTGAAGTTACCAGCCTGGAAGCCTCGACGGTGACTTCAGTATTCTCGTAAATTGCAATTTCAAGAAAGGGATACACGTAAGGACTATCATGCTGAAAATTCCAAACAGTTGGTAAAAGCTACTCCTTCGGAGTTGGTCTGTTGGTGTCTAATGAAAAGGAAGGTCACCAACTCATTCCGTGTAGCTCTACTAGCTAGGCTATAGGCTACGTATAAATAACCGTCAACCAACCAACAGACACTGACTTACGTTAGCCTTGTTCCCCACCCTGGTACTGGTAGTTTCGACACCCAAAAGATATTGTTTGCCACCCATGATTTTATTCCTAAAACAATAACAGAGAGTCCACTGAGACTGGATGGGAAAAGGAGATTGAACGACTTCTCAGTTAATGATTTTGTGTTGAAAGTCTGGAGCGGTAACTACAACAGTTTTGATTTTTTTTAAGAAGTATTCCCATACCATAGGCCTCGGCTAGACCTATTTGGTTGTCTGGAATATATATGTTTGTTCAAACAGACAACAAAAGTACGAGTAAGCCAGAAACATGATTTAATATCTTTTTTTTTATATTTGACTATCGTATATACGCATAATGGACCCTAAACAGGCTACTGACTGGTAGTGGTACTGTAGTGTACCTTAAGTCTGTCATTCTGCATTAAATATAAAATAAGCCATGTCCATGTCATTGGACATAAAAACAAAATTTTTCTATCGCTAACATAAATGAAAAACAATACCAACAAAAAAGTTATAAGGATGAACTTCAGAAAGTTACTCGTCCGTTGGAGAGCTAGGAGGATTGGATTTGCTTGTACTATGGAGTGATTTGTACTCGTTCTGGACGATCTTGAAAACAACTGTTTCATTTCATCCATATACGGATAGCAGAAACTTACACCACTGAGTAAAGGATGGTCATTGATTTATTGATTTGCAAAGACAGTTCACATTTGTTCTTATGTCTCTGCAGGGGATTTCTCCACTGAAAATAGCAAAGTGTCCAATCTGGCCTGTAATTAGTGCCCCAGTGGTGTGACTATCTAAAGCAGTGCCCAGTCTAAACACTGACATGGCGCTGCCTCCTCATATCCTATCATGAAGTCCTGTGCCATCAGGTCCAGTCTCGCAACGCATCTAACTAATGTTCGCATTGTCACCAGTACCACCATCGTCTTTTCTAATATCCTTAGTCACCAGCTACCGCCTAAGTGGCGTGCCACTATCAGTTGGTGCAGAAGATACAAGAAACTACTCTTATTGACTTTGCAAGCCCCATAGGTGGCTGAAAATGACACTTCTTAGCTGTTCAGAGCTGCCTGTACCCTGCCTTGAAATAGGACATTCATTTTGAAACATAGTATCAAATATTGTAACCTCCAAGTCTAATTATGTGAAAGCAAAAAAAAAAAATGACAAATGTAAACTTGGAAACTTTGTCAATTATACCCTGTAAATGTTCTTTTTTTTGTTGTTTTTGACATTGAAAAAACACACAGAATCCTTCCTGGCCGACTAGACAAAATCTGGCCCAATTTCGAGCAAGATGCGGTCAAATCCAGTTTGAACTGGATCGTAACTGTAAGATCCACCACATTCATTGTTAGGGTTACATTTTTGGAGAGAATTAAAATCAATTAGCTAAATTAAGGATCTAAAAACCATTTAGACTAAGCCTTATCCTAAATGACCATAATTCCATAAATCATTGTTGAAATTTAGAGTTAAATTTAAGGTGATATTAGACAAGAACAGAGTATCTTAGGGATGAGTAATTTTATCATTTCAGGGCACTGATTCTAACTTTGTACCAAACCCAAAGCTGATGTATAATGTCTTATACCAGGTTCTTAGACAAAGATCACATGAAATCATTTGGTGTTATTTTAAAGCCTTTATGCCTTAGACCTAGGCATATACTGTATAGCATTCAGAAGTTAACAAAGAAAGACAGATATACTGTAAGCGTAACACTCACTACACAATCACTTCATTCCTTTATTGAATCAAGAAAATGGTTAAGCTGGAACAAATAGTCCCCATTAATGACCCTGGCTGTAGGAGAAGGAAATTTAATCAAACCATACCAAAATGCTACAGTACCATGTTTGAAGTGTTAGACCTAGGTGTACTTGTGTTTACTACTAACATGACATATCCTCGACCCATCCATCGTTTTGGAAAATAATGACAGCATCCTGATGAAGATCATTTCATTTGTCATGATACCCCCTTCTTGGGGAGAAGTGTGGCAACCAAGTTCGCTTTGCCCTTTCTGGAGTTTGAGGCAATGATCTTTCGTAATGCTACTATCAGAAAACTGAAATTTCAATTGGTAAACAACATGTTATCATATCTAAATGCAATCATACACCTCAATTGAATCACCTCAGCTTCTTCCAACTTTCAGTGACATAAAATTTAGGTCTTTATTAGTCTGTTGTAGTATATGCCCTGTAAAATACAAATTACAATAACAAATGCCTACTACAGATGAGATCGAACCAAACTGCTTGTAAAATCTTTGCAAGAAACCTGCAGAGAGGATGTTTCTCCTTGACCTTTACCAAACAATTTATTTTCTCATTTAGCTGCTTTGAAGCATTGCTTGGAGGGATGAAGTGAAAGTCTTTCATTGTGAACACAGACATCCTCCTGAACTGAAACCACTTGCATCTTCTGAATATCATTCAAATGAATGAATGACTGCATTAGTTGCGCAAACTTAGCACGCAACCAATCCGATGGTTATGTGACTAAAATTAGTAACAGTTGGGTGCACTAAGTTGCAAGCTTGTTAAATTCAAAACTACACAAAAATGCTAAATTTATCAACTTGCATGAGATTCATATGCAAGGATATGGTAGCTTGTCTTGCATTATTCTTTATCAAGCTGTAAATGTACAATGGAAGACAAGTCTTGTGAAATAATTGTCAAAAGTTTTACCTTTGTCTATATCTATGATTCACTGATTAAAGATCGATCAAAAGATGGACTTGCAAGATGTGAAAAAGATGTTGAAGAAGTGGGAGCGTTCTTTCTTCGAGACTCATGAACGTAAACCGGGTCGTGACGATATCCAGCAAGCTCCAAAGAGGATTAAAGGTACTGTGTGACATTCACAGTATTTAAATGTAAGCGTAACATTTTGCATAAGCAATGTTTTTTCAACATATTTATGGATACACGATGTGCTATATTTAGCTTATTTGTTTCTTATGCAATATTACACACAGCAGTACCTAGGCCTACTGTACCCTTAGTAATCCTCATGGCTAATTTGATCTATCAGGAAATCATCTCAGGTATGTTGGTAATTGCTGTTGTTGTAGCCCCCAAATATTGATAATGCAAATGGGTGCTTTGCTGCCTAGATGCAGTCATTGATTGGGTACATTTTAAGACACGGAAAACAACACTAGAGACGTTGAGTTTGGAGTCAAGAAACTGTGATACTATGAATAGCATAAAGACTATGATACTATGAATAGCATAAAGATTTTGTATGGCAAGGTGTAAAGCATTCCCATGGTACCTCTGCATCGCGTGAAAAAGGTTAGATCCTAGTGATGTACAGACTCAATACACTGCTCATAATTCTGCATAAAGTGACATACTTTACAAACTTCTCACTCTCACGCAAATATTTAGCAGATGTGTTTCATTTCATCAGTTAGCTTTCAAAGGTTCTTTGAAGAAATCTTGCGAAAAGGATTGACTATTAACCCCCAACTGCGATGCTGCCCATTCTTAAAAAGTTAAATTTTAAGCAGTTGCAGATGATTCTACCTGTGTGAGTTGTCTCTCCCGTTAAGTAACCCAGTTAATTAGATTTTATACATCATACAGTATGACTTTGCAAATACATGTATACTGTACCTCTTAAGATGTAGCACCTACTATTTTACCAGCCTTTAAAGCAATTTTCAAACATATTGTGTCAGCTCGAAGCAATCAAATATTTCTTTGATGTGTGTTTATTATCTGGTGGGATGCATAAGGTGGATGCAGTTATAGTGCAAAGGAAAAACTCATGAAATGAAACTATTGCAATGACTTCCATTATGAAAGTGCTGAACATTGTCATTTCCTGTTTTCAGTGGAGGGTCATTTGATTCTTTGCTGTGTTTTGTTTTCCTTTCAGATGCCTATGCACGTTATCAAGAGCTGAAGACCGCATCAAACCGCCAGACATCAGAACTATCTGGAGGTGCTGACAAGATGGGACCAACTGGTGGGAAAGAAGATGGAACCTTGGAAAATGATTTTTGGGGCGCACATCTCAACAAGTCTGCTTCGTCAGATGACGACAAGGAGAAAAAAACAAATCTGAAAGTGAAGGAAGAATCTGCTCTTGAAAAGATCAGTAGAAAGATGAGGGAAAATATGATCAAATTTCAGGTAAGAGTCCTACACTGAGTAAGTAGTGCTTGTGTGTCTTGTTCCAAATTCTGACCCAGGTACAGACTTCTGAGGTTGGTCGGGTGCCTTTAAATGTAACATCTGTTTGATTTCAAGTTATGCATTCATGAATCTTACTTTGCAAGTTAATGTAACACCAAGTAATCTTTCATACGAGCATGTCCTGACGTCATCAGTTGATTTCCCGGGTTCCCGACGCGAACGCTAACTGTGAGAGGTAGGCCTGCAGTTCTGTGTTATGTCACAGGCATTGCATCGCAGTCACCGTTATTTCATTTCTGTCGAGAACAGGGGTTGGATTTTGGCAAAACTGAAAATATCAGTTGATACTAAGACTCTTTGTCGTCTCTTTTAAATACAGTGGAGTCCCATGTCGGAATGATTACTTGTAAAAAACCATATTGTTGTTTTGTTCAAAAGGAAACATTCAAACTCCTTTAAGTAGGAGACTTGCATAACTTTTGGTTCAAGTAGCTGTAAGCAACACCATGCAACAATCATAAGCTACATTCAACATGCAATGTAGGCTCTGCCAAATAACTTCTCTCGGTTAACTGGGAATGCAAATTAAATCGACCTTTTTTCTTGTGTGTATCCAACCTTTTTGCACAAGTTTTGCTACTGTGTGTTCTGTCCATTAAGTATGTTTTTGGTCAAAATTTCATCTTAGTTAGCTTTCAGTCACACTCTCTTACAAGGTACAATTTTTATCTTTCTGATATGTGCGGAGCAAGACTGAACAAATCTCAATAGAGTCATTTTCCAAACTACGTATCTTCCTTTAACCTCTGTTGCAAATTGTACACTGACCGCTCTACATTGAACGTCCTGGTTCACCAGTGGCAATGCATGCCTTGAGTGCAAGGATTTTACTGGTTTAAAAGGTCAGATTTTACTGTTTCAATCAAGGTCAATCATGGAAGTTTAGATTCATTTTCTGTTTTTGTTGCCGTAAAGTCTCCAGACAGAAGCAGGATGAACGGGATATCACAGTTCAAATCATCATCCAAATCCAGAGATGCGGTGGCAGAAATAAATAAAGGAAACATGGGAGCAATGTCCAAAGGTTTAGAGACAGAATTATGTACAGATGGTAACCATAGCAACGCAGTCTCGTCCGATGTATTCAGTGGAAAGGTCGTTAGAGTCAAACCATCCATAAAGTTGACCAAAGCAGATCAAACTGACATTTTCCAAGCGAGAAGGCTGAAACCATTGAACAGAAGAAGAACCGTTGAGACCGACTGGCTGAGGCAATGTGCCAAAGACCTCGATGATTGGAATGGCAAGCACGAACCATTTCCACTTGAGGTCGATGAGAAATTGTCAGGTACTGATGCAACAAACATAGAAGATGGTTCAGAACCATCTGCCGATGGGTGTCAAGATTTTAACCAATCTCAATCAGGTAATACAGGAAAAGTAGTGACGGTAGATGTATGTCTAGATCAGATGTCAAGGACAGAAAAAAGCCAAGGTCTGGTGGAAAAGAAAATCGACTGTGGTACCACCATGGAAATCTTACAATCCGAAGAGTTGTCTGAAGCAAATGCATTTGGATCAACCTTCTCTGGTAGTATTTCACTACCAGAAAAAAGAAGGGACCTTTCACCTATGAATGGTGGTGATTCATCACCAAAGCAGAGATCATTCTTAGAGAAGGAACCAGACCATGAGGAGAGGGAAGAAGTTGCAAATTCTTTAGAGGGAAACGCAGACCTCATCAGGTGTATTAGTCAGTCGAGTCATATCCACAAGGAAGGACTTGCTGAACATCCTCCAGAGACAGTAAAGGAAACTGGTAGTTCAAATTATGCAGGTCACAAGAGAACGTTGTCATCGATGAACTCATCGCCAAAGACCGAGAGGGGGACCGGACTCTCTCTCCTGGACCTAAATGACGACTTTGAGTTTGTGGAAGAGGTCGCCGAGGTTGTCGAGAATGAGGAGCTTGATAAAGGGGAAGGTGGGAAAGATGAAGATGTGCAGAGAAAAGCCAAAAGAAGGAGGATTCAGTCATCAGGATCAGTTGCCAGGTAAGCCGTTATTCCATAGCCAGTGTGGTTGATTGCGTTCAGTAGGGTGTTTTGCAAGCTTCATGTTGTTAGGGATTTATTCCTTGACAAGGCTAGTTGTATGTTTCATTTGTATTCTCATCAGCCAGCGGTGGCTATTTTCTCTCTGACGTGGGAATTTTGGTGCCTCGAGTACATAACATTCATCTGCATAATCATAGCCTGGTGTTCTTATATAGTTAGTAAACCCGATACAGATTTTTTATCTGTGTGTCAAATTGTTGTGAGCATCAGTATTGAATTTTACAGTTTCTCTCCATGGATGTTGCTAGATTCCATGCTGTCACTGTGGCAGAAGCTAGGATAAAAAAAAGAAGCCCACTGCCTTGTCACAATAAATAGTGTCTCTTTTGTCTCAAAGATTAGCATTTACTAAATACATGTACTAATGCTCAGGTTGTTTCTTTGTAAGATTGTATTTCTGTAGTGTGTCACACACAGCCTGAACTATCAATGTGTTTGTGTGCAGTTTTGCAGTAAACTTGTGCATGACGATACCTTAGAGTGTGGGAACAGAAGTCAAATATGAAACAGCATTTAAGTGAAAGCTACATATGTAGTATCTGGTGGGAATGCCAAGGACTGCAGACACCAATATTTCATGGGGTCTCTGGGGCTTGAAATAAAGTTGCAGAGGGGCACAACCAAAATGAGCAAATTGGCTATAAATTTATGCTGTTTCATAGGACATTCGCTAAAGGCACCACAGCCATCAGTAAGGGCCCAATAGCCATAGCTATTGGTACTGTCAGTTGTTTTGAGCCATGGGTCTCCCACCTGGGTGAATTATTGCAACTTAAGGAGAGCTGTTAAATATTGCCATCTTAACAGTCCCATTGTTGTTAATATTGACAGAGGGATTCTAACTACTCTATAGTGGATGTTTGCAGTATCCATCTATTATCAAGTATTACATCTCACTTGTGGCACCTGGATGTTCCAATCATTTGTTCAATATTTTGGCCAAAATGGATCTTTTAAGGTCATTTATTGATTGGTAATGCTCACACTTTTGTGGCAGTTAAGAGTATGAAAGGAGACCACAACTCCACAACTTCAAATTTGTAATAAACAGAGATGTTCAGTATTGACATATGTTTTTCCAGTTTTTTCTTTTCATTGTCATTTTCCTCAATTTTTTTCTTCTGCAGTCTCCCATCATCGAAGTCTAGTAGCGGCCTCAACCAAAACTTTGTCCGTCTCAACATGAAACGTAAGACTTACATTCGCAAAGGAGCCAAAATGAAAGGGGAAGCCTACAAGCGGTTCATGTGGAAGCAGAGAAACAAAGGAGGAGGTGGAGGAAGATGGAGTGGCCCGGGAAAGTTTCAGAGCAAAGGCCAGGATAAGTGCTTCAAGTGTGGCCAGCAGGGCCATTGGGCCTTACAGTGTAATGGTGAGGCTGAAAAGGAACATTTGATGCTGTCTATATCATTAAAGATGTATTTACAATACTGTGCTTAACATGTTTATCGTCTTTAGAGCTACATTTTTGTCGCAATATTTTGTAAAGGAAGCTTCCGTTGTAGAACGGGTTAAAATTTACCCCCCGATGAGCGAATTCAGGTTTTGTCAATTGTAATCAGTGTATGGTACAGCATCCTTCAACAAACATTTATTCCTTCAATCTCCATGGACACTTGTGTGGAAATCACTCACAGAGGTGTATCGCACTCACTAACTGAGCACACCAGAAAACCTCTTTCGTTATGTACGTGAACAGTACTATTTTAAAGTGAAAGTTTGTTGTCGTTGCTTTTAGTTTGAGTA
Source organism: Stichopus chloronotus (assembly GCA_021234535.1). Lineage (NCBI taxonomy): Eukaryota > Metazoa > Echinodermata > Holothuroidea > Aspidochirotida > Stichopodidae > Stichopus > Stichopus chloronotus. The sequence goes on along the minus strand of CM037832.1, from coordinate 38,397,380 downwards.
TTGGTTGACAGGTTGTGGAAATAGTAGCAAAAAATCTCTAAGTATTTGTAGAGATGCATCATAAGATAACAGTTGTTTAATATCATATGCAACAGTAACAATGCTTACAAGTTGATTTTCATATTTGCATCCAGGGTTTCAGAAGAAAAAAGCTGTCGAGGTTGAGGACAGCCCCCCGGATGGTGATGAACTCACTCCATTTCCATCTTTGGAGGAGGCGGCTATGAAGGCTGCTGGCATCCGTCCAGGTACTGTATAAAAAAAAACGAAAGAATTTTAAGAAAAAACAAAACTAACAATTCCATATCAAGAGAAATGCCATTCTTTCATGCCAATTTTTTATAATGTCATTGACATTTATTCATTTTAGTTAATGAAACATGCTAATAGAACTTTTCTTTCAACTGATGAGCTGTTCACACGTTCAGTTGATCTTGCGTGATGATCTGATGCAATCAGTCATATTAATGGGATTCAGACAAATCCAATAGATGGTCTACATAATTGGTGTCAAACATACCTAATAGATGGTCCTCCTTAATTGATGTCTTACAAACCCAATAGATTGTCCAGTCTCAGAAGTTACTGTTTTGTGGTCTTCGCGCTGACTCAGACTTTGCTTTGTTTTGATAAGGTGATGGTTGTTTGGCCAGGCGTGTACATTGATATGAATCAATCGCCAGTGGTGAGTGGTGTTCCCATGTTGTCTTACCCTGTCTGACTCTCTCAAATTGTCCAAGAAATACAGTGACCTGTGACAGCCTTACCATAGCTTAGACAGAGTTTTATCACAGCAATGAGAGGAATGATTTTGGTTTAGTTTTGCATTTTTTAATCAAATGCTGTCTTGACTGTTGTTTCAGCTTTAGAATAGCAATAATAGAAGTGAGTAACAATGAGACCTAGTTGGTAAGCCTATGTTCAGTAAAACGTAAAAACTTTTTCGTTCTTGAAACTTTTGGTCAAATCCTGTCATCGACGTAAGCACAAAGTTGATGTTCACTTTCTCAGAAACAAAATGGACTTGCACCCTCGTTCAGTTGTCAATGGGTAAACTAGAATCTCCACACTTTCACAACAATGGGACTTATTTCGGGTGTCTAGACTGGTTCTGCAATTTACAAATGGCTATACCAAAACAAGAAAGAACTTTTGTAATTGTTTACAAACACAATATGGCCAGCTGATGGCTTTGGTCGGAATGCTTCCTTGCGGTTGATGTAGTGCTCAAGAAATGTCACTACATTACTCTTTTGTGTTCTCCTGTTCAGAGAGAAACTTTTCTTTGAGAGCTGCAGGCTGTCATTGCTCTTATTTTAGTTTTGTACATATTATTAATTGTGTCAAACAGCCACATTAATAGGAAAAAGAGGTAAATGGATTGAAATCAAGAACAGAGGTAAGTTGATCTTCCAAACCTTCATTTTTAAGTTTGCAATGTTCATTCAAATTTCGTCATCAGATTTAAATAAATCCACATAGTAAAGAAAACAGAACTGGCAAAAATCTTCAAAGTTCCTTCGAATTGGAAACATTAAAATGCAAGTGTGAGATCTGAGTTTGGTCTTATTGTCTAAAAGTGACTGTTGTCAGCCAGTACCGTACTGTTATGTCTCTCTTTCCTTCAGACACTGAAACAGCCCAGTCCTTCACCCTCGATACCATCTTACCCCCAGTCTATGATGAACCTATGCCCCCTCCAGCAATGGAACCACTGTACCCCCTTGGACCAGACAGAAAACCAATCGGTTAGTAAAGTATGTTTCTATTGAGAGAAAGATCTTCATATTGCAGAGTCCTTCCTGTTTTGTTATAGTTTAAGTTTCAGGTATTGCAAAGTTACAGTGAACAGGGAAAATGAAAAAGTGTTTGTTAAATGTGCGAAAGTGGTACAAAATAATGAATAACTCAAGTTAATTATTAAACATAAAGTAGAATACAAACTGATGTTTTGAGACTCCCCAGCTGTGAAGCTTAAAGTTGTCGTGAATAACGTACGCACCGATCTTTTTCTCCAGAGCCACCAGCGGATGTTTGTAAGGCTCTAAAGAAGCTTGGGTTTTCATCATTCAGAACAGGTCAGAAGCAGGCCATAATGAACATACTGTCAGGTAAGTCAACACCTAAACAAAACGCAGCGATTCTGTTTCCGATGTAACTGACACTTTTATCCTTTAATGTTTGTTCGTTCAATTTGACTTCAAAATGATGAAGTTGGATTGATTTCCATTCCATTTTTTTTTTCCTATCATTTATTCCATTCTGAGGTAATGAAAACAAAAAGTCAGCTTAAAGCAGACTCTCATCTGTCAAGAGCTAAAGGGCCACAAGCCCAAAAAGTGAGGCTGGGTTCACTCAAATTTTCCAGAGGATCCGCTCTAAAAGTCTGGTACAACTTGCACACAAACACACTCTATGTTCATGGCATGTTAATATTCATATCCACACATATTCAAAACAGGAGACCATAGACATTCAAGCGCGAGAGAGCATGCCGCTCATAAAAGGAAGTGCTCTATGTAGCTACCCGACTCCACCCTCACTTTTTGGATGCATGGCTCTTTAAAAATGGTATTTTTTTAATACTGTTTACCTTACATTGATGGCTTTTTTATCTCCTGGTAATGATGAACTCCCGTTATCATTCGTTGATTTTCTTTAGGTTTGTCAACACTGCTGATCCTCTCTACCGGGTCTGGTAAATCCCTGTGTTACCAGCTGCCAGCATACATGTACTCTCAACGGTCCCGGTGCATCACCCTGGTCATCTCCCCACTGGTGTCCCTCATGGAGGACCAGATACAGGGACTGCCCGGCTGTTTACGAGGGGCCCGCCTTCACAGCCACCTGACCAAGACCCAGCGGGAGAAGGTGATGAAGGAGGTGTCGGAGGGGCGCATCGAGGTTCTCCTCATGTCACCAGAGGCCCTGGTGTGCAGTGGAGGGCGTAGCTTGCCTAACTCTTCCAAGATGCCCCCAGTGGCCTTTGCCTGTATCGATGAGGCCCACTGTCTCTCAGAATGGAGCCACAACTTTAGACCATCTTACCTGATGCTTTGCAAGGTACTGGTGTCACGGCTACAGTAGTTATTAAAGAGGAGTGGGAGAGGAGAAACCACTGACATTGGTGCTTTTCAAGTGATGTTAGAACTGGACCGGGAGGGGTACAGGAAAAGGGGGAGTGTGGGTTCATTTCACACATCATTGTAGTTTTGACACTTACCAAAGTATAACCTTGTAATCATGTACACTAATTGTGAGCAGTTTTCCTCGAACGGTGTTGGAAGTTATAACATTTGAATGCTGTGTTATCTAGATTTAGTATTCGTCATTTTGGTGAAAAATCTATAATTTGTTTTGCAGCTGATTGCATCCACCAAAAGGTTAGTGGGGAGTGTGGGAAGAGAAGGAATTAAAGGAAGTGATGTTGATGTAAACTCACTAATTTCTTGTGTGTAGTACAAGCTTGATATCTGTAAAAGTCTCTGATTTTTATGAATTTGCTCCAGTCTAAATGTAGACCATATTAATCAAGTGACTTCTCACGTCTTTGCTGTCCTCTCAATGCAGGTTTTGAGACAGCAGTTTGGAGTGAGGTGCATCCTGGGATTGACTGCAACAGCCACGAAGAGCACCGCCAAGAATGTGGTCGAGCACTTCGGAATCGACGGTGTCCCGGGCTCGGTGGTGAGGGGTCCGTCAATGCCCTCCAATTTGGTCCTGTGTGTATCCAGGGATGTCAACAAAGAAAGGGTGAGTTGATTACATGAGATTTCATGGTAATTACAAAACAACAATTTAAGAAGTAATAATTGCCAATATTCAATCCTGAATTCATTTTGTCAATTTTCTTTTTTCTTTTTATATTGTGAGGCAGATTTCTTGTATAATTAATGCAAGGTGCTTCAAGAGTTATCAGAAAAAGTAATGTATGTGAACAGCACAACTGAACTTTTTTTTTTTTTTTTTATACAAGATGTTCATTTTATATGATTCAATGGGATGAATCTTTACAGTTTTGTGTGGTATCTGACTTTCTGTTTAGTGCATTCTAAGCAAATGCTACAGTAACTCTTACCTTGTCTCCATGCACCTGATGGTACGGTCTCCTTGATTCTTGTTTTCTACTTTCATTGCCAGTGTTCTCGATGGGGATTTCAATCGGTACCCTCCCTCCCCTGAGTGAAATTGCCACATCCTCAAAACAGTGACTGCCTCCCCCAAAAAATTCCACCCCTCCACCCATGAAAAAGCCTTGCGTGGCCTCAGAAAAGAGTTAGCGGCAGGCTAGTGCTGCTATTTCAAGCGTGGACCTAGTTTAATGTGACATTTGATTGAAATGTCCCAGAAGCTACTGCCGAAATGCAATCGCACAAAAAAGCAACTTTAACAAAGCAAAGGTCTTCATTGTTATCTCCAAATAAAATGATGTTTTTACAATTTTTTTACTGGTATTGGTGATGGTGATTGACAAGGAGGTTTCTCAGCCCTGTACTGATTCTCACTCATCCAGCTTTGAAACATTCAAACTGATCCAACCCTTAGAGGTCTGTCTTAAAACTTTGAAGTGATTTCAAAAAGTCAGGAATTCGTGCTGACAGTTGCTTAGTTTTTCTTTGTTCCATTTTCAGAGATGGGTTATCCTCAAATTGGTTTTTTAATGAGTTTCACCATCTGATGGCTCAAAAATGCCTGAAACTGTTGACACAGACTTTTTCACTTGTCATCGTCAAAGATGATATCGACAAGCATCTAACATGGCAGGTCTCTACCCCTTCTCCATGGTGGCAAAACTATGTTACCCCATTTGCCCTCTTGTCTGTCACGTTGTCTGTAAAATGAACTGTCCAAGTGGTCTCATCCTCTCTCCCTGCGAAATTACCTTGTAGGCTCTAGTGGATCTCCTCCAGAGCAGCACCTTCGCCGATCTTGACTCCATTATCATCTACTGCATCCGACGAGAACAGACGGAGAAGGTAGCCTCCCTGATAAGAACCTGTCTCCAAGACCTGCAGCTAAAACAGACAGAACTGAAAGAAGATGAAGAAGGAGAAGATGAAGGGAAGGAAAAAGGAGCCAAGAAAAGAGGAAAGAAAAAAGGAAGCAGAAAAGGCGAGTCTCAAAATATACTACTCACAAAGGGAGACAAGTTTGTAGTGATTGATGGCTGTCTCAGTGTTGGCACAGACAGAGACAAAGTACTGTAAATGTTACTAGAGAGATGTTTAAAGGATGACCCAGAGTTGGGAAGACTTGCAAGAAAGAAAAAAAAATGTTCGCAAGATTGTAGAAGTTTGTCGCGTTCGTTTCGATCGAAATGGTGCCGCTGGTTTTGTTAAGATCAATGGATGGAAATTTTACTATAGAAATGAGAAACACCGCCCCATATGCATGCATCATTTACAGTTACACTTACTAAAGAGAATACAAAGAAGCTGAGATGAAAGCCGGTTCTTGTTTTTGAAATAGGTGAATTTTTGTGATGTATCAACATTTGAGGCAGCTTTGGTTGCAGCTGGAAGCATACTAAATTTTTACACGGGATGAAACTGGACAAAATCCAATTTACACAGCACATCCTCCTCAAAATGTAACATGATGCATACAAAACAAATCCTTCTTGACATTTTTAATGTTACATTCGTGAGGCTTTCTTCCAAGTTTAATTTGGCATATTCTATTTGTCTGAATTTTTTGCAGTTGCAAAAGTCCTTGTGACAAGTATCAGGATTTCTTTCAGTTTCTGTGGTTTCCGTGTCAATTCTACGAGTTATTATCTATTGACGTTTGTGTTTATGGTGTCTCTTGACACCTAACCTTTCCTTCCTTAAGGGTTTTCATCTTCAAAGCCATATCAAGTGGTATAGTATGAAATAATAGCAACTTAATGGATCAGACTGTAACAGATCATGGAATGTTATGTCATTATCCTTTCCCATGAGTGCCGTAGCACCCCGCAGTCCTCCTAAAATACTTCCTGTGTAAATGTTGGTGTTTTGTGAGGCAATTGTCGTATGATTATGATTTGCTTTGAGTGCATGTACGTGTGGCTAAGTACTACTATTAATATGTGGGCATAGCTCTCTGACTGCAAGTTAATACATGACCAACATGTTTTTTTTTTATTTTGTGAAGACTGGGTTATCTATTTAAAGACTTTGAACAAAGCAAAAACAAATTGTGTTTACGTCTTTATAATATATCATAAGAAGTTAAAACACCTAAGCATTTAATTTGGAATTTTGAAATAACAAGGATATCAAGAGCTGTGCCACTTTGATGGTACAATTTATACCACATAAATGTTGATTTTGTGTGCCAGGTCGGTATTCACTCGCAGTTCTGATGCTCTTAACACCACAAAATGTGTAGACTTATGTAATAGTTGCCTGAACAATGCCAACAATGATGGTTTATCGCAACTTTGTAACTTTGCATCTGTTCCAGGTAATGCACGACCCCCAACCAACAGTGCGGAAGCTTACCACGCTGGAATGAGCAACATGGCTCGCAAGAAGGTTCAGAATGCTTTCATGGCTGGCAACCTCAGGATCGTCGTAGCGACGGTCGCTTTCGGTATGGGATTAGATAAGCAGGATGTCCGAGGTGTGATCCACTTCTGCCTCCCAAGGAGCTTTGAGAGCTACGTTCAAGAGGTGGGGAGGTCTGGTCGAGATGGAAAGAAGTCAGTCTGTCATTTATTCCTGGATTCTAAGGTGAGTGGGGTTGATGAAGTGAAGACAAAGGTGATGTTTGCTTACATTTACCTCAAACACTTGTTGGCTATGCTAAACATGATGCAGTTGTTCCGCATGTGATAAATTAAAATTTTCAAAAAAAAAAATTTTTGCCATCTGAGTTTGCCAAAACTTTTAAGGCAGTTCCTCATAGAATCCTTTTTCCTCCAAATTGTTCTCCATTATGGAGGGAGGCTGTGTTTGATTAAGTTTACAGTGAGGGAATTGAAAAGCGAGACCACGGGATTGCATTCCGAATCTGAATAAAATTGTGGGTCAAGTTCAGTATGATCTTTAGAGGTTATCCTGCACAGCCACCATCCCCAAAGTAAAAGGCACTACACTGCAACAGCATTGATCTCAATAAATGAGCCAGTGATACTAAATGGTATACAGTACCTATCTCTGATAAAGTATGTTTGCTATTGTCCAGACTGCATTCCTTCCTTCTGATACCCCTCACTGCAACGCACTCATACAAGCCGGATGATGTAATGGATATCCAAACCTGAAAAAGTCATGCAGACTAATTTGGAGTGCGAAGGGTCATTTCGATGACCATGGTTGGTCAATTATGTAATCAGAAAACTATAGCATGAAAAAATGTGTGAAAATTTCGAGCACATGAAAAATACGAAAGCATGAAAAAGTATAACATGCTATAATTAGTGTCAAATACAGAAGTTTTATAAGTAAATCTTTTTGGTACTACAGTTTTTAATTCACAAAGCAAACAGTAGTATAACAGAAAATTCTCAATGAACCGAAAAGGCCTATGTTTTTTTTAAATGCTGGGATTTTGAAACCATTTGGTGACCCCCACCCTGTTTCTGTAAAGTTAATAAACTGTGTAAACATTTCATTATTTTAGAACAAAACTTTTGTTGTCAAGGCAAATGTATTCTTGATTCCTCGGAAACAACTGGAAGAGACAGCTTTCCAACTAAACTGTATCAAGAATTGACAGTTTGATTACCCTGTGAACCATTGATGTCAAAATGATAGATATGTTCCAAGTTTCTCAGTTTCCCATTTAAAAGTAATAGACGAATTTCATATGATGTGTCTGTCCGATTAATGGCAATTAGACATTTTCACCCAAAATGTGTTCTGTCCCCATCATCCAGCTCTACTGGTAAGAACAACCGGCTTGACTAAATTTGTTTTGTTACACGTGCTTTCAATTTTTAGTCATCAATCTTTTGTTTTATGTTCTCAGTGCATAACTTTTTTTTCCACTGTGTAGGGGGATGACCTCTGCGAGCTGCGGAAACACGTTTATTCCAACTCTGTCGACAGATTCACCATCAAGAAATTAGTGAAGCGGATCTTCAGACCTTGTAAATGTCTCCAGATTAAAAAGTCAGAATTTGAAGAGGACCCAGATATACCTGTAGAGGAGAATAAAAGGGGTAGACTTAGGGTCTGTCAGGGTCATGAACATACCCTGGTCTTAGATACCACCGTCAATGACCTGGATATCAAAGAAGAAGGTTTGTCTTCATGTTAAGACTCGACAATACTTCTGCAATTTCAGAAATTAGTAGCTGGCATTTGAATCAGGCCAGTTTTGGGGGCTTTAATACAGGGGAATACTTTGTATGATAAGACCGTCAATAGTAAATCAAGTCTAGGTCACACTAGTGCAATTCAACACTCGCCTCAACTTTCACCTAAATTGGTTGATTTTTAATTGATCATGAAACCTGTTCAGAACAGAATAGCATCACAATTTTGTTCCATCCTGGTTGTCTGGAATAGGTGAATGGATTCTGTAAGTTGACATTTTGTATTCATCAATTTAAATGTCAATTCAAGTTGAGTAATTTTACTTTGAAGGTGAATTGCGTGTTGAATTGCGCTATAGATACCTAGGCTTTAGTTACACCCTGTCTAAATTTGGTGTCATCAAGGTCTTTTGGGTTAAGATGACATTATTCATAGTTAATTTTATTTCACAAAAATTAGCACTGTGAATGAAAATTTAGAAATTGTTCACTTGAAAAGAAAACTTTGACTAGACAGTTTAGAAAAAAGTTTGAAATCCACAGTAACCCTTTAGACTATCGTTAGGCAAATATTTAACATCACAGTGATGGAGTTATAGGGCATTTCAAAAATTCAACCGCATTTCAAAATGGAAAATTCCGTTTTCCACTTCTCAAATTCCAGATTTTTCTGTTTTCAACTTTCCCATTTCTGTGAATTTCCATTTTAAACATAAATGGCAATTGCAAGTTACTACCTGGGAGAATTGCCCTGCATGTGTACAAAAGCGCACAGAGATATAGAAATCCCTACACACAGTGTACTGTTAGGATGAAAGCCACTTCAGTGTAACGAAGGTTCAATCAAAAGAAATCACTCTGTGATGCTTCAAAACTTTAATGCTTCACAAAATGTTGCATATTTCTTGTAAACCACACTTTATTTCATGCATTTTTAAAGTTAAATTGTACAGAAAGGTCTCGTTTGAAAGAATAAGAAAGATCGCCCAAAGTCTCCTGAAAAGTTACAATAATTATATCCTAACGTATTTAGATGTGTAGGGAATGGCCTAACCACCTCAGAGATTACTTGCATATTTTTCATCACCTGTGAAAGAACAGCGGACTATTTGTAAGTTAAAGAATTCAAGTTATTTAATAAACAGTTAAATGTGTTCTACTGTTTTTCAATCCCAGAGGCTTAAAATATTGAAATTTAATATTGAATTTGTTGAAAGATGGCTTCATTGAGGCAACAATAGCATTAACGTTAATAACTTACACTCCTCAAGTTTTAAAGGGATAGGCATACGGTAGTCAGTGCTAGCACTCATGCGGAATCTTCGATTGATTCAGTCAGGTGTTTTAGCCAGCTGCAGCTAGTCTGCTGGGGTCAACTCTCATTTTACACTTGCAAAGTGTTACAATAGTGTCTTTCAATATATTGATTGTAAAGTTTATGCAGGAAACTCAAAACTGTAAACCATGTACATTTCGTTAATTTTCTGCCAAAATATCTTATTTTAGAAAGTTTCTCTAAAATTGGTAAATTCTGTGAATCTCTGCAGTTCAAAGTTCAATTTCCGTTTTTTCCACAATTTTCCGCAATCGTGGAAAATCGGTGGCCCTACAGTTAACACCCTGTGCTTACATCAAAGATAGTGTAGCAAATGATTGAACTGCTATATAGATTCAAAATATTCCCCAATTTGCTTCCCTTGAGAATTTCACAAGTACAAAAGTGCTTGAGGCTCATTTTCTGCTGAAATGGGACTGTCCATTTTGGGTTCAAACGTAAGTTACCGCTAAATCATCTTTGATATGACTATATCTGTGCCTATGAATACACCTTTAAAAAAACGGTTCCCAACAACTGGCAATTATTTGGTTATAAACATAACAATAACAACTGTAACAAAGAGGTGACTATGCAGTGCATAACTATAGACAGAAATTGAACAATGAATCCCCAAGAAATGATTTCTATCATCAATTGACGGTGGCCTACAACACATGTCATGTAACAATGCTTTCCTCTGTTTCGCAGTGTTCCAAACTCTGAACGTGCAGGGGGGGGGGAAGTTACAGCAATCACAAATTTGTGATGCTTCATCTATGGTCTGAGGCATTGAAACTTCACTCTAATGCTAGGAAAGAACACATATGAGATATAGTTAATGGTGATTAGTAAGAGTAGAGGCAAACACCATGCACATCATTAATATTGTTGATGATGAGGTAAATGTAAACTTGTAGACATCCAAGTGTTTGAAAGGGTCGTTGGTGGGGCATTTGATGCAGTAACATGGTAGAGTGGAGTTTAACACTTACACATGTACTTTATAGCTAGCGACGTGGTCACTAGCATGTGCACCATAAATATTTTAATTTCATTTTCTATTCGGGATACAACAAGTTTCTTGAACTTCAATCGCACAGGCATTGAAACACTACTCTGTTATCTGGAACTTCATCCTAACCGACTGATCAGAGTTCTACCAAACACATGGTCCACTTGTACCATCCACTGCTATGGTGGTCCCAAACAGCTGAGGCAGTTGGCTCAGACGAGTCCAGTGGTAGCTGCCGCCATTGCGAAGGAACGTCAAAAGGGCAAAGCCATGGACTCTGCGTCATCGATCACCTTTGAGGTGGTGGAAGTGGCCAGCAGCATGGGATGGAATCTGGCCCCTGTCAGGAGAGAGATAAAGCAACTTCAATGGAAACAAGAGCCAGGCAAAGGTATTTTAGAAGCAGATTCTTCACTGAAATTTAATGGATTAGTAATGACAGGTCAGGTTAGGTTTCCTTAAATCTCCCGGGATTGCATAAGATTACAGGAATTGAAAGGAAAGTTCTCAATATCTATAGGAGAGAGTTTCCTGAAAGAGATCTTGCACATAAAATAATAATTGCAATGTGTAATGATAATAATAATTCAGGCCTTGGAGAACAGTTGTTTTACAATGCTACGCAACCACACAAATGTGGGCGAAACAAGTGGCTTTCATATGACATTACAACTTCAAATCCGGTGGCTATCAGCTGAACAATTTTAGATCAAGTTTGGTATACCTTTTTCACAAGGTCAGTAGAGATGAGAAAATCTTAAAATTACTCTTGGACAAAAACTCATCTTGCTGTGATGTGGAAAAGGATTGAATCCTGAACCTGCTGTTGTGAGGCCTCATTGATTCCAATGCCGTCACCTTTATCCACTCAGCTACAGCACTGGTTTAAGTTCCCTGTACCATTAAAGTACATGTGACATGAAAAACACTTTTTGGCGTATTGATTAAATTAATCATTAAATGTTAAAAACAGCCACAATTTCCATCAAAATCCTTCAAACATTGACCATTTTACAAACGAATTTCTGTTTCACATTTGCATGATGAGCCAAATACGCAATTAAAATATGCAAATTTGTGATTTCAAGGGAGGGACTTATATGATATGCAATATGTTATCCTCTGTTTGTGTAACCTTTAAGGAAAATTGAAATTTTTATATGCCCTGAGGATTTTATTTTGGAAGCATGTATAGTTTTCTTTTAGAATATTACTTACTGGTGTGAAACCCATCAATTAAGACGTTAAGAGTAAAGACCTAATAAAAGAAATACTGACTGTGTGCAACATCACAGTGCATCTGTTTCGCATTTTCATCAAATGTTGAAATGGAATATCTCAAAAATGGTAATAAATATAAACACAATTCCAACAGATTGTCATTCAGTGTTCTGCTTTGCAACCTCTGAATAAAAGCAAGCTCTGCTCTGGATGCATTTTACCTGGTCTTTATGCATTTTGTCATTATAACCTCACAGTTGAATGACTCACACCCCTAGTCATTACATCTATGTGGGTACACCAAAATGTGTGCATTTATGCACCCCTCGAGTCACTGCTTGGTCTGACTCCTGACATGTGAGTCACATAAAACAACCTAAAAAAAGTGTTTAATCTGATTCACAAGTCGTGCCGCCATCGTGAACAGGTGTGGCCTGCAAACATTTTTACAATGTGAAGGAAAATATGTTGACAATGGGTCTATCCAACATTAGACAATTGGTCCTAATTGCTCGCAGCACACGCCCACACGCCCTTTGGTTGCCTCTCTATAGATACAGCACAATCTGACGCCAGACAAATTGTGTCATCTATGAACACTCGTGTCGTGCAAACACTTGAAAATCAATGGTGCATACGTCTCTGCCCCTGGCCAGCGGACCCACAATGGTTCACGCCTGAGATCAAGGGAATGCCTGACGTCACCGGTACAATGACTCGTATGTGGGTCACCTTTTTGTCGCCAGTGACGTACGTATGAATAGTCACATTGGTATTGTGGAATGAGTCAGAAAGTCAGTCTGTTGTTACTCTGTGGATCTTTCAGTCAAACTCGCTGGAGAGTATCTATCTTTTTTGTGCATATATATTCATGTGGTTTGGCTAGATACTGAGTAGCAGCCTTCATGCCCTGCAACCTTAATTTACCTCGAAGGAGAATAAGTTTAAAAAAAAATAAAATATGGCTGAAATGAAAAAAAGATTTGATTTTTTAGCCAGATTTGACACTGGAGGGTCCTGCAGGTTGACGTTGGCTGTTTGAAATGATCATGAAGGCTATTCATTTAAAAATTGGATTAGGAACTGTGAAAATTGTCATCAAAAAAACTGTGGGTTATTTTTCCATCACCTTTTCTGGTAATCTTGAACCTCCTTAATGAGCCTGCTTGCTTGATCAGTACGCTAATTTTAGAAAAGTTTATCTGTTTTTCAAATGAATTTGTGAACGATTGTGTGGTCAGTTAGTTCAGTGTGTAATCAATCGCTTGATTGGGCATCCATAAATAGAATCTGGACAGTGGAAAGATATTCAAAATAAAGCGATGCGATGTTGCATGATTGCAAGTACACTAATGTAGATACTACGTAGAAAATAGGTTCAACCAGAATGACATCATGGAACAAAAGTGAAGCCCAAACTCTGTCAGGGAGGCATTCTCAGAAAACTGCATATTAAACAAAGCAAATGGAAATTTAAGCAAAATAAAATGGCAAAATAAGCTAAATATTGGAATGCAGTTTTCCTTAAATATTACCAATATATATTACCAATATATACATATATATCAATTTACATTCTTCATGTTACTTAACTTCTGTTTGTCCCCAAAGATGTAATTAGATTTCGGACGGTATGTGCATTTTATATGGCAATTGTTGGAGGTAGAGATGATTTAAAATACAGAGCAAGGATGGCGCCTGTTTATGTTTCTTTTATTTGTTCATTGCATGAGTAATTAGCCTGATGTCATTACGGTTTGTCCATGTCTGTGAAATGTTAACTTTTTCTCTTCCGCAGGTTGGCAGAAAACCAGCGCGATGGTAGAATTCTCCGATTTGGGATTCCATTTCATATCCCCCGGCGATCTGTCCGACGACGAAATGGATGACGTCGTCACGTTCCTCACCAACAGGGTCGAAGGTCAGGTCAAAAGGGAACTCCACCAGCTGAAGTCGATATTCACCTCAATGCACCAGTGAGGGTCTTGTCGGATTTTGATTATCACTTACCCCTTAAGTATATTCATGTGCTCTCATTATTGGCATCTACAACGGCATCTGTGTTGTTCGTGGATACGTTTAATGCCAAAGTGGTGAACATTCAGTGGACATAGTACCTCTTAATGATTGAAAGAGATAGTGTTACCATCTGTGCAAGCCTTCTCGCCATCTCGATAACGATTCACACTAGAAATTTTGAGATGCATGGAAGATAACCCATGTTCACAATACATAGTATGAAAATGCGCTCTCTTTGTTACATATCACGTCACAATTTTGTTGACGAGAAAGACGTTTAACATGGTGGCTTAAGAAACGGAACACAAATGGGAACTCTCTGCATATTTGCAGTTGGTCCAAAAAAGGAGGATTTGAACATCTCCCAAAAGACTCATTTTTTTGGCACATGTTGCAGCCATGACAGTGTATGTGTTTGTCTTCCGATTTTGAAGATGTGCAAATGCACAGTCGAGATTGCGTAAAGCCTCATTGCTGTCATTTAAATGACCAGAAAATTCAGTGGCAATGTCCACATCCAGCCCTGTGAAGTTTATTGAGAACGAGAGCTCAGATAAATTGATTCAAAGGAGCAAAATAATTCAAAAATAACTTCAGTCGAATAAATCTTTGGTTAACTCGGTGAAAGAATAGATTTTGACTTAACATTTAAATCATTTTGTGCGTGTGTTTAATCTGTTTTGTCCTCACCGTTGATTTTATCATCATCCTCACACAGATTGTCGGAGGAAGCGGCGACAGATTGCGATGCCAGCGAAACGTCGGAGACGAACTTAGAACTAAAGGAAATCCTCAGAGGTTACTTCGAAAACTCGGACGATGTAGTTGGCCAAAATTTGCAGTTTCCAAACTGGGAGGACCTCTCTCTGCAGGTGAGCTTGCCGTAAATGTATTCCCAGTGGGTGTTTTGTCAGAATTGGACTGGTGAGAGAACGTATTGTAAGAACTACATAAAAACTTCAACATATAGTGAAGTGGCAACAATGTTAGGAAAGAAAAGGTTGCAACAATTTTTTTTGCTCTCTCTCTTCTTTCTCTTAAAGATAAAGGGAATGTTCATTGTCATTATTATTTCATTGTTATGTTTATTCATAGCTTAGTTGTAAATCAGTGATCATCTGGTATATTGCTATAGCAACACAGATGGTGTCCACATGCCCCAAACTGAGTTACCTGCAAGGTACAATTGCTTGATAGTGCTCCTTGTATATTACATTTAAAAGTGATATTAAATGTAGTGCATTTAGGACAACCAAAAAAAAAACTGTTGATGGAGTCATTTGAGATATTTGTCAGCATTTACATGAAAGAAGTAGCATGTCAAATTTGATGCATTTGCATTCAAAATTGACTGTAGCAAGGAATCGGTTTCTACTGTGTCGTAATATTTTGGAATACAACAGAGCAAACTTCATGCTTGCTTGCTTGCTTGCTATGTATTTCAAACTGGATTTTGTGTTGTTCAGGTAGCATGTAATTATTGCAATCAAAGAAAAAAGGATTTACAAGTACATATTACATGATGGCATTATAGACTAGTTTTTGTTCGACCTCAAATGCGCATTGCTGCGACTGTGTATGTAGACATATCATTACAACAAGAAAGCCAAGAGACTTAGTGATTCCTTGCCACTAATACATGCACTTCCATTAATTTTTTTTCAAGTTGCAGTTTACTGTAGTAAGCACAGGATATACCAGATGACGCCATTAATACTGCACACCATTTTCCAATACCTGCTGTATGCATGTAAGATAACGCTGGTGGCCAAGAATTCTCCAGCCTGCACAGTGGTAGCCTAGGTACAGTACAAATTTCCCAGGAACAAGAGATATACTCGTATGACAATTGAAATGACTGCCAATTATATAAACTACATAAATTCCTCCATCTACACCATCATATAACCAAGTAATAACTTATTTATCGCTATTGCACAATAAGACTTTTCCCTAACAGAAATCTTCCATGTGTAACTGTCTCCACTTCAGAAAACAAATCTATTCTACATTGTTTGATGACAGAAGGAGCGCTGTATCTCAGATAATGATTCCTCTGGGAAAGATAAGGGTCAACCTTTCTCCCATTTTCCACAGAGGTCATTGGTCAATCACCATTTTCAGACCAAACAAATGTCTCAGATGGAATTAAAAGCCAATTATGGCTTTGAAAACTAAGTGAGCACTTTGAACTGTCAAAACAAGAGTAATAAATAAAAGAAGCATAATACCAAATACTGCACAGTTGAATTGGGGACTAAATAGAAACTCAAAGGTGTATTGTACCTGCTGAACTTAATTAACCAAATTGGGCTTTTAGATACTTTACCGATGCTTTCAGACATACAGTATTTTGTCAGAAACCAGCATGATGCCAGCTGAAGATCCATAGATGTAGTTTCATCATTGTATGTCAAAGACTTGTGAAATTAGTACAGCAACTACACTTTAATACCTAACTGACAGGTAAAAGTTTTCAAATTGGAACTTCCTAATTGTGCAAGTATTGCTAGTCTTTGCTTGGAAGGGAGCTCAAATACCTTCCACCCATAGGAAAAGACAGAAGGAGAGAAACATCAGCAAAGGTCTAAACACTTTGTACTCAAGGACCTCAGATGACCTTTGACCCACATCAAAACTTAAACCAGTAATTATATTTATACACTCTATCTAAAAAGAACAACTTTGAAGTGTGAATTGTCTCCCCTTTGTAAATATTGAAATTATCTCCTCCTTTGTAAATAGTGTGTTTACAAGTTTTTTTCATGTTACGACCTCTGATGACCCCACATGACCTCTGATCACAAGACACACCCTCACCTTATTTACTTAGAAAGTCCTTCATACCCTCGAAGGTCAAAGTTTGTGCAATGTGCAGTTCATGAGGTACTGCAAACATGTTTTGTCTATAGTCTGTCTGCAGATGAACTCTGGCGACCTTTGGCATCCACCAAAATCAATCCCAGTCAAGATCTTTAAATGTCCTCCCCACACACTGACTCTGGACTCGCTTGCACATTCCCTTCAAAAGATAGAGTGTTCACAAGCTTTTCACATTATGACTTCTGATGACCCCAGATGACCTTTGACCTACAAGAATAGCCTCACAATCTCACTTACAGGGCAGTACATACCACCCAAGTTTGAAAATGATGCAACTTGTCGTTTCTGAGATACTGCAAACATAGTTTGTACACGTTCTGCCTGATGGTGACCTCAGATGACCTTTGACCTTCACCGAAAACAATGCCAGCCGAGATCTTCATATGTTCTATCAACACACCGACTTTGACCCACCTTGCACTTTCCCTTCAAAAGCTAGAGTGTTCACAAGATTTTGCTCCAACACATACATACACACACACACACATACGCACGCACATACACCGAATCACCATCGCAAAGATTCCTTGCCCGCCTTAGGCAAGGAATAAAAAAAACAGAATAAAAAAAATGGAAACTTGAAAGACTGTTGTGATGTCAGACGGTCGAATACAGCAAGTGCTGCTATGTCGTTTGTGTGTCAGTAAAGTGAAAATTTTAAGCCTTTCATTCATCACATCTGATTGCTCAGGATCTGTTTTAACTTCTTTGCGGACCTTTCGTATGAAAGAATTTCTTTGAATTCTGAAGGGCGGTATCATGTCGCAGAAATGATACTTTCGCATCACATCGTGGAGAATTACTTCGTTCACATCGAATAATGCTCTGTATAATTTGAATGTAATTTGCATACATGTCATCTCTTTCTCTCTCCCCTTTGTACTCAGCAAATGGAATGCAGTGAGGGAACCATCAGAGCTGACATAAGAAACTTCATCGGCATCCACCATGACCGTGACTTCACCGGCCGTGCGGTGGCCAGGATATTCCAGGGCATCGCCAGTCCAGTCTATCCGGCCCAAGTCTGGGGCAAAGACAGACGTTTTTGGAGGTGCCACCTCAACGCTGACTTCATGAGACTAGTTAAACTCGCAAATGAGGAGCTGAGGGGCATAAGATGATAGCGGGCTATTTACTGGTATTTTAGGAGTCATTGTCCATCAGGTTTATTCAGAGGCGGACATGGTGGGGTAGAATCTATGTATTTATATAAGACTTGTGCAATAATCCAGAATTTTGCTGAAAAGTTAACAATTTATATTAAATATATTAGACTCTCAGAATTTTGACAGACCATTCTCTGTTCTGTTGCCTTAAAATTCTTACAAGTGCTCTATGTATGCAATAATAACAAAAACAGAGTTAGTTAATACATCTATTGACACTGTATTGAAATCATCAGTCAATGTTTCATTTTTCCTTTCATCGTAAGTATGACCAGTGGTTCTAACGGAAATGTTTGTCCAAACAAGAGAGAATGCAGCAAAATGAGATATTTGCAGGACAACCTTTACGTAAATAAGCACAGATGTTGAAGTTGTCATTGGTGGTATTTCCACAGCGTTACTGATTCTATACGTAGTGGAATGACAGCCGGCGGGGCATTTAGCAGTGGTTCTTGTTGTAGTGGATTTGAAACCTTTTTACCGCCAGTAAGAGTGATTGCGCAATAATTATGCACTCAGTAAATCACCATCCTAGAATTGGAACGCAGAACAGACACGGCTGCTCGCAATTGCGAATGGAACAAATTATCAAATTTAGACAGTGGTTCCAAAGGCCAACACTTCTTCAGCTAGATGTAGACATAAAAAGCCATTGTGTTGCGTAAGATAGCAGATGAATTAACCCTGCCAATCTACGTTTTCATTGTATTCATCCACTCGTTGACTGTGCACATTTTACGTAGGACTTTGCAAGGTCACTTTTCTGTAATGTGCCAATAGTAGATGAGAATTTTTTCCAAGTGTGAATGAATTCTAGATATTACACAGATTAATGCAGGAGGTTTCTACTGAGAGAGATTTAGGTGTTCACATAGATTCTTCATTACAGCCTTTTAATGAGGCTCATTGAGTCGTTTTGTGAAATTTAATAAATTTTTCTAAACCGGTCAAGTTTCCTTCACATACCAATGACAAATAGTCAAACTAAGAGGATCCCAATGTTTCACATTCAGTGGAACATTAATAAGTGAGGAATGGACGATTAAACTTGGTTTTTGAAAATTCATGACCAGATACTTTTCATATTTGTATTTCATTCACAAACAAACACACAACCAGTACAAGTAACAGTCAAAAATTCGAAAATTTTAGAATTTTCATAACGATTGGACGTGAAACTTGACTAATTATGCTAATTGTAAACATTGTCATCTGTTTGTACCCTTCAAAATCACTACAGTCTTGATTGACACCAACTCAATGAGTCCCTTTAAACAATTGGTTGAAGCAGCTACACGAAGAAATAGGATTATAGCTATGATTAAGAGAAAAACCTAAGATTTCTCAAGCAAGTGTTTTTGTTAAGTGTTACAAACAGTTGACTAAGCCTCTTTCTAAAGTGTGCTGTTCGAGCTTAGAACCTGTATTTCCTGCCCATAAGTAGATACTTTTGTGCATTAAAGGGGCGTTCCTCGCAGCAGTAGGTTGTGTCTCGTAAATCTCACTTCACTCAAGCTGAGGAGATTATGAGATGATTTAATCCAAGTCTACAAGATTGTTTGTGTTCATACAATCACAGAATCCAAACATGCACACTTTGTGGCATCATTATGAAGCCAACACGAATGCATGCATTCTGCGAAGAATGTAATGTGGTAGTGATCAAAGACTGAACTTTTGCCCAGTGAGTGCATCTCTCCAAGGGGAGGGGGGGGGGCAGATGCTCAGGTGGTAACCATCATCACTTTCTGTCTATCTAGCTAGCATGTGAGTGATGGCTTCATGAATGGAAACTTTACTTACTACTCATGGCAGGACATCTGTGAACGTATTATGATTTCTATTCTTGCATTGCCTGTATGTGGCTACCACCCATTGACCATACAGTATGTGGCACCCTTTTGCTGTTGAGGTGCCCCAATAAAATGACCACTGGAGGCATTCTGTCTTCCCCTTCCCTTCCCATATGCCACCACTTCTTTTGTCAGAAGCCCAGCAATTACAGAACCATGTGATGTGTGTGGGTGTGTGTGTGTGTGATAAACTGAATAGTAAATTTCAAATAACACCTTTTTAAAGGCTGTCCTTTTCCTAAAGCTTTCAATTAAAATAAGACACAATAAAGAAAGACGTGACTATTTTCAATTTTTTTTGTTTTTTTGACAAAACATGTATTCTGATAAGTTTATATACAGATGAAATAACTTAAAGACTCTTTACAAACTCATAAAAGCAAACTGCTTCCATCATATCATTCAGACCTGTAAATAAATTTGATCATGGGACATTTTTATTACATATAGTTATAAACCTATCGACCTATTCTCTAACATCTCACCATTTGTTTTTTTCCCTCCTTTTTGGCATATTTTAGGTTTTCTATTTACAAAGTATTTACAATTTTTTAATGTAAAAAGTATTGTCTGTATTTTCATGAATACCCTAAACGTTGATCTCGATAAATTTTGTACCTAAATCCTGATTGCCCGAGACATGAGAAAGAAGTTAGATATTCTTTGTGGGTTTGTCCCTTTGATTGGAGGAGAACGGACCTCTCTTTCATTATTGAGGGTAAATTATATTTTTGTCTTATATTGCTTTTTCACACAAGAAAAACATGCAGCACTTTAGTGATCACTTAAGTTAAACTTCAGTTACAAATTAAAGCTGGCTTTTCATGTATCCATATCCCATGGCACATGTGTCGGCCATCACTTGGTGGGGATTAAATCTGTTTCCATTTATACGAATTAATAAGCATGCCACATTTTACTCACCTTTGTAAATGGAACGTTGAAATTTAATAGCAAGGTGTGTGCACCTCTGATTCTGATGTCCGTAAATATGCAAAATACAGATCAAGGAGCAATTAAATCGGAGACACAGGATAGTTGGGCGGTGATGGAAAAAGGACAAATGGAAAAGGTATGGTTATTTAACTCGTAGGCAGTTTGCAGGTGACGGAAGACAGATAAAAAAAAAAAAAAACGGATACTTGAAAGCCAGCTTTAAGTCTTGTAAAATTCACTTGTAAGTCTCATTACCTGTTTGCACACCAGTTGGGATTGCTGCAAAAAACATTTTCATTAAAATAACATTTTTCTACATAACTTTTCACTTTCTCTGTTGAGATCTGTCATCTTTTTTTTTAACGACTCTGTAAGCTTCATTCAAAACCTGTCTGCCTGCATCAATCAAATCTGTTTTCTTGGCAAAGACTAGCAAGCAGCATATGGTCGATCTGATCAAACTTGATGACGAAAACGTTGCAAGGTGACATGGGCGGTTGCCATGATGCTACAACAATTGTCAATACCGCAACCTACAACAACACCACCTTGATTGTGACTGTACTTGTTCCACCAGCTTTGTAGAAAACTTTTACAATTGGAAAATTGTCTCATTTTGTGTGACCTTGCCTTTGAACATAACCAGCGATACCCGGTGCTGTGTCCACATGGTCGCATTTGAAGCAATGACGCTTTGCAACTAGCAGGTTCGGGGATCAACCCCCGACCAGGTCACAGTGAGATGGGGAATCACCCTTCTTACCTCAATGTAAGTTTTCCATCTGTAATGATCCCGTCAAAACAGATGCCAAATATGACCTAAACTTGGTAGTCACTCGCCGGTAAGTTGCGACATGTGGGTCGCAGGGTTCCTCCACACTTGTGTGGTTCATACTTAGCATCATAAAATAACTGGCTTTCAAGAACTGAGTAAAATCCTCCAGCAAACAAGGAATGAGACTTATAAATTAAAAAGAGGAAATAAACTTGAAAATAACACAATAATAATACTGCAGGATACATTTTACAACCCATTACCCAATACACACAAATATTACCAATGATTAACAGCAATCGCATCGAATGCAAAGAATAATTAAAAAAAAAACAATAGACCAGCACCATAATGGAAGGAATGTAGCCCACATCTTTTATCTTTTTTTTTACATGAAAGAAACCACCCCCCACAGAATGCCCTTAGTTTTCAGTTTACTTTTTTCCCTCTTGTATACATTCTTGATCAAGACAAGGTCACCTTTTGTGCATGGTTCGGTTGTCAACAATGTCGCTCAAACTAAGCCTCTTTTGTTCTGTTTTTTTTTCTCCCTCTTAAAACGACCTTCCCATTAAAAAAAAAGTCAATCCACTCAGAGTCACTTGCATCAGAACAATACTCTGTCTTCATCTTCATCTTGTTATCCATAACCTGGCTGCATTTTAACCTCCACTTCAGCAAAAGTGGAGGGCAACGACCAAAAACGACTCACTCTAACAAACTGACTGTTTCCAAAGACATACTGGTGTTTCTGAGATGTCTACAGGGAAGGATTACAACTGCAAATAGGAAAAAAGGTAATTGCATGACACCTAGGGGGTAGAGGGCAGGTGCATAACACCCTCAATGCCGGGTATGTGACACCACTGGGCGGCAAGGGCATGACTCACTCAGGGTGGATCACTACAAATATCTGTTACATATATGACACACTCCACAAAGTCTGCAATGACTGATAAAATGTCTTAAGAACTGATCAAAATGAAAAATGCAGCATTCTCATAGAATATTTGAATGGCAGTGTGTGACAGAGGTAATTTTTAACATCAGTTCCAAAAACAGCATCAGATAACCAACCCTGTCATCCTTTGTAGAAAAGTGAACTGTCTGTGAAATTTTTCTTAAAAATTATTGTGAAAACTTAACTGTGAAGTTTACAATATCTGGCTTCTCCAAAATGTGATGTTGCCCAGTATATGGAAAGAGAGATAATTTTGAGATCAGTAACTTTGAGAAGATAACTTTGAGAGATGAAGTGAGAACTTTGAATGCAGCAGGTTTGTGTCACGTGACAGAAACGTAAACATAATTGCAACGATCACGACATTAAATATTTAAATCTTTCACCTCCTTCAAACTTAAATATCAATTCTCATGATTTATTGCTGCAAACACAAGGCAGTGATGTACCTCATAGACAGCATTAATGGTGGTGATTAACAGTCCACAATCATTTTAATTTGCTAATGACAAGATGGTACACGATCAAAAAAGCTTTTAAAAGGCATGTGACCGTAAATGAACTACTTCACCAAAATCAATCGATACTCCTGAAATGCATCGCACCATCGTTGCATTTCAAAGCTTCCAAACACACCCACCAAAGCTTTGAAGAGAACCGACAAAGCGAACGTCCAAAGCTTTTTCTATAACGGAAGACAACCACCATAGTGACCACAAAATAGGAAGCCTTCATTACGTAATACTTACACAAAACTGACAGTTTTCCTACCTTCAGTGGAAGAGTAAATAAATAATACAATACACTGCTCTATTAAATCAACCACTATTTGCCACTGGCAGTGTTTTTGGCAGAAGAATTTGGAAGAAAATATAAATCTATAACAACAACAACAAAAATCAACAACACTAGAACAACAACAATAATAATGATGATATAGAACGTCTTTCGTCGCAAAATGAAAGGATGGAAGTAAAATATAAAATGTAATAAGAAATGCAGCATTCTTTAGTAATAATACTCGAAAAACAACGAAACAAGCACAATAAAAAAAATGTGTTCTCCATTATCATGATTCCGAAACAAAATTCCACCTGAAAGATTTCATTCAAATTAACCTGTCACAAGATCAATATTACCAATAATTAAAAATATACTCTAGGAGTGTCAACTGAATTCAGCAATTGTAATCCAATTTGAAAACTTTGCAACAAAAAAAATGGATTTAAACAATTTTCTTCAATTCAGTGAAAGTGAAAATTTATGGACTCAGATACAAGAAAAAAAAAGAAAAAACAAACCCAAATTAAACAAGTGTGAGCAAGTAACCTATCATGATATAACAAAGACAACTTGAATAAGCCATCGCATTTTCTTGTGAATGTAAGTGAATTTAACACTTTCTAGGGCTACTTGATGAACCAATTTCACACTGCAACATGGCAAAAAATCAGCATGACAATTCATTAAATAAAAATATCAGGGCAACTCTTTCTGGGGATAATAAATTGTCATCTCTGACGTGATAGCTAACAATATCAATACCAATAAATGTGAGTTCAGGATTTTTTTCATACGGTGTTAATCATTGGCACTTGAATAGGTTGCAATGTCTGAATAGGTAAACACCATCAAGTTTGGTTTGCAAGCCCCCCCCCCAAGGAGATGACACCATCGTATTGCATCATCTTCCAGTAATTTGAGTCTCACTTGAGACGGGCAAATCTGTGTTGGGGATAAACACCCTGGTTAATGCTTTCAAACAACCGCCAAACTCATTTTTATCTTTCGTCAAAGCAACAGCAATAGATCCATTTTTTTTTTTCTCGCAGTTTATCGTTTAATCACTTTGCACTTTTTACAGAGAGCAGCATTTGAGAATTTGGTTGTTAGCCTGCAGCATTATTTATAGAATGATTCTGCATGTTGATTTACATGAGTATCCAATCACTGCATCACGTGATTGCAAACCACATTCACTATTGTATGTGAATGAATTACTTAAATATTTGTGTAGTCTGTCACACTGGATGCATGCCAGTATAACTGACTCCACTTTCACAATCTACCCTATACTTAATCCATCGGCAGTCATACTCGTTTAACATCAATGATTGTTTACAGTTTCATATGTGGTCCAACGTAACTGAAAATCGACGGTTGCTAAACTGTGGGATGCATCTCACAAGGTGGGACACCTGAAAATTTGGGTGAGACGCTTAACTTTTTGATCGAGAAAAAAACAAGATAAATAAACTAAAGATACAAAAAATGTGCAGTTCAACTGAGACGATAAAAATTTGTGACAAGTACACACCATTTTTACAAAAAGAAACTCTCAACACGTGAACAACGTTATTTGTCGGAATCAGAATAAATAGTACAGGAGGTAAGCTTCAAGTTTCTGGAATTTTAGAGGGACGCCAGCGTAACGAGTTTGGAGACCAATGGTGTACATGATTCCAATTTAATATGCATGGCAGCTCACTCACACCTAGGAAATATGAAGGGTTGATAACTTTGAATTAAACACAAATGTTGCCTGCACTTCAAAGTTGCACAGCAATGCAAATATCTCAAATCAAATGTGCTTAACTTTTCTAAATTAAAAGCTAACCCTAAGAAACTTGTGAAGTGTGGACCAAATGATTTAGAAAATGAGGGCTACTTTCAACATCTACCAATAAACAAAGAATCACAAGAGATTCTCCTACACAATTGTACAACTTTGCATAAGCAATCAAGCATTATCACACCTGAACTGATGTTTTTTTTTTCCAAATTTTATTTATCGAGATTAGAGAATTTTCCTTGCATTTTCCGACAGTCTACCATCACCTGTGACTACTGTCTTTGACAAAATTAAAAACAAAACATCCTTCACAGAGCAGTTATGGTATGTATGGCAAAAGCACACCACAGGTTCTCCCACATCTGGTAAAATACTGCTGACTTTTGCTCGAAGCAAAATGAACAGAATATAGGGACTGACTGTTTGCTAATAAACATGGAGGTTGTCACACAGGTGAGAAAAAAAAAAGAAACAGGAAGACTGATTCAATCTCTGTTACATTAAATGAGGGAAAAAAGCAGAAGCTCACAGCAAATTGTTGAAGGGCTTCAAAGTACAACAGCAATAAATGGTTAAGACAAGCTAAGGTGGATGTATAAATAATGGAAATTTTTCTTTTCTAGTTCGTAGGGTATATATATATATACATCCAAAATAATCTTCATATAACATTTATAAAACATCTAATGTAGCACATCTTTGAAAGAGATATTTTTATGAAGCCTCGTTTAGGGTTGAATGTTTGAAGAGTTGAGCTCACAGACTGAAGTTGCAACTGTCAGTGAATGTACCCTGAATTATAGATGTGTGTCTCTGTTGCGGTGGTTTTGGCATTACCATCAAAGGATAATACTGTAAGGACACCAGGCAACTTGCTGTTAACTTCTAACTGTATTTACTGAATTGGTATGGGTTTCATGGCGAGATGAATGCAAAATTA
This sequence comes from Stichopus chloronotus, assembly GCA_021234535.1. Taxonomy (NCBI): domain Eukaryota; kingdom Metazoa; phylum Echinodermata; class Holothuroidea; order Aspidochirotida; family Stichopodidae; genus Stichopus; species Stichopus chloronotus. Next base: position 38,371,479 of record CM037832.1, on the reverse strand, counting down.
AAGTGTTTCATGTTCAATGAACCAACTTGCTACTGAACGACAAATATGACAACAACAGAGCCTGTGATGTGATGTGATGTGAAGTTGTTTCTGCAGGAAAAAGATTCGACAACATGTCACAGTTTGGAACCCACTTAAAATCTTTACAGCATGGTGCACACACCTGATAATGAGTTCAAACTAACTGCACCCCTTTATCCTGGCAATAAAAAATAATACGCAGTGTAAAATACAACCACAATGAAAGAAACCCTATTGACAGGCTTACCATTTTAAATAATATATCTAAAAATTTTACATTAAATGAAGAATATGATTGAATAATGGACCCAAAGTATGGTTTCACTAAGACACGGACATAAACACACAACCAGACCTGATTTGCAGGCAAGGAAAGCTGGCGACCCACTCCAAGACACACAACATTCCTTTTGCTCCCTTCCCTTGCATGCAACATCGTCTTAGAACACAGCAAACCTCCTCATTTCTCCGTTGAGAGTAACTGAGGACCAATCTGGCCGCAATTGCTACAGAACATACATCGGGAAGTGTACCTCTCCTTCTTTGTCCTTCCTCAAAGAGCCTGGATTCTCCTCTGGGCAGTTTTTGATCATGTGTGATCTGGTACATTCAGCAATGGACCTCCTTTCTTGATCTCTTCCATCAATCCGCTCCTCATGCTGAGTTTATTTTGTCTAAGATCTCTGGCTCACGGAGCATCACTGTTCAAAAGAGTTTCCCAAAGGGCTGATGGTTTTACCTTTAGGTGTTGACATTTCTGCAAGAGTAACAGCATTTTCCTCCATAGAACCTGTGAGAGCACATGTTGTAGGTTGGCACGAGGTTACACCAGTGGTATTCATCAACACACGCCCTCTCTGTGGAAGTAAGAGACAACGATACAAGTCAGGCAAAAAGCAAAAAGACAATGATGGTCTTAAAAGTGCTGGAACACTGCGTGAGTATTGGACAGACCACCTACAGTAGTACTCACAAAATAAACATGATGTGCTAAAATCCTGTCTTGAGAAGACCTTTTCTGCATAAAAGAACATGACGTGATATCCAGACATAACATAATGGTGAGGGTGTGTCCTCTCGAGAAGGCATAAACACGTATGATATCATGTGAGGATTGGTTGGACAGACCTTCCTTATAATTATTCATCATTATGACACACATGACTATTATCACAAGCAAAACAGATAAACTGATAACAAAGGTAAGGTGTCTACTTTTCACCAGTCAACCCGAATCTGGTTACAGCTTGATCAGACACTACATCATTGATATGTACGTTCTACAATTGTTAGAGTGATTCTCTCAAACTTACTACACACTGTGAAAAGGGAGGACATAAAAGCGGCTCCAGTTTCATTAGTTAGGTTCCTTCCTGAGGCAGGTGGGGACAAGATGCAAGTCATCCACTACAGCACAAAAGTTAATAATTGCCACGAAATCTTGAAAGCACAGGAACTTTCTGTGATTACTGAATCTAATGTGAGTTACGGTAAACCTTCAGCTGATCCTTTGAGTGACTGATGTGAGAATTATGGCATGAAAGACTACATGAATCAATAATAAGGGTGTCTTTATTTCCCCAGTCCGCACATTTCGCCATACAGCATGAACACACATTAGATCATTCATGTTCACACACTATGGCTTCAGAGTCATTGCCCATAGCTATGGAGATTGTGCAAACGCAAACTAGTGTGTCCAGGCAGATATGTTAATTAGTCTACGAGGAATGAAGTAGGTTGTAAAGTGAATCAAAATGTCCCACACTTTGCCGAAAGATATTCTGAGCTTGAAAAAACATTCCAATATTGCTGTGATGGTTACTTCCTATTGAACAGAAAACTTCTTTAAGCTGGAATATGAGTTGAAAATAATATAACCACTGTAATACAAAACATTGCTTAAGTCACATTTTTGAATAAATAAATATTCCTATCCATTCTCATTGGTCGGTTTGATTTCAAGTAGCAGTGATTGACGTCTGGTCTTTTTTGTCGAATCTGAATTTTGTAGGGCAAAAAAAAAATTTCAAAAATCTGGATGACGAATGCATAGTCCTCTTTCGGGTTTTGTGAGGTGATTTTTTTCCCAACGATTTCTCTTCCCTGAAGCACTGACAAAGAACAATGACAAATGAACAGGCAATTGCTAGCGCAACTCATAGCCCAGCTATAAAATTGCCTAGGAGACTAATGGAAAACAAACAGTGACAGCGATTTTCACAAATAAAAGCTGTGACTTAACAAGTCATCATATTCTATGGTTTAAGTGTCTGTGGTCATGAGCAATACAGAACATCACTTACCTCGAGAACTGCAAGTCTCTGTTGAACATGTCTGGATCACCGCGGGCTTGAGATTCTCGTCGCATTCTACGAAAGCGCTGTTGCCCGTTCCGACGCAGAGGACCACCCTGGACTGGGTACCGCCACCGCAGCTGACTGAACACTGTGGAACAAATGCAAGTGGAGAACATATCAGATAAATGTGACCCTTGATGAGTTTTATCCAAAATGAATTATGCTCTTCTTCCGTGCAAGATTCAGGCTGAGGTCCTATTTAATCCACTATAAAACAGAATATGATGCAGAAGAAAGTTATATCCTTGAGCTTTTAGTCAGCTGAAAAAAATGTGAAGCGTAAAGAGCTAGATAGGGACATAAATTTGAGCAGAATGATGTCAAGAATTCTACAAGTCTTCTTGAAGCATTGTTATGGAAAAGACCAGGTTTACTGCTTGTCATGCTGAATCAAAACCCATAAAATTCCAGCTTTTTCATACCACACTAAAACAAAAGGTAAGTGTGTTATATTTTTGTTGCCAACATCACTGCCTTAGAACATTTTCATCACCTCAAGAAGACTATGTCACACTCAGATAGCAAACAGTAAAACAGATTAATCAAACATCAGATGCCTAAGCTCTAATGCAAAGTATTTAATGTAATGGCAAGGAGTCTTAGTTGTCATGTTGGCAGGCAAAAATGTGTAATTTAGAAGGGGCATTCTTCTGACTACTTAAGCACAAAAACAGCAATATCAGCAGCTTTGATTCATCATGAAGACTATGTCAACTGCACACCAGTACTGTTATTACCTCTGCCCATTCTCCTGAGGTCCACTGCCCCCTCTCTCTGGGTACCTTACAGACACCATCGCTACATGGTTTGGTGGTGGCTAGATTTGGTCTATGTAGATGGGAACACTCCCCCTCTGGCAGTTCTCGGTACTGGCCCTGGTTGTCCACGTGGCTGCACTTGATGATTCTGGTCCGTTTGCCGGGCCCACAAGTCTGGGAGCACTGTGGTGGCAGAGGAACATAAAATACTGACACTTTGTCTATACAATTCCCATATCACACGTTTTAAAAGACATCATTACGTAGCACGTATCACAGAGTGGACATTTTTTAAAACTGCACATCATGTGGAGCTCTGTCTGTGCAGCCAAAACTTTTTTTTACAAGTACTTTTCCCTATCTAGGATTTAGATAACTTTAACCATTTAAACCCACATAAATTATGCAGGTAGTTTTAACATTAATCAATGCAATGTTACTCACCATCTTGTTAGTGGCAAGGTATTAAAGTATAGACCATTATTTGTTTAATTGTTGCAGTGTTGTTGTTCTCAGTAAAATGATCATTTATGGAAATCACATTATTTTGTTGTTGAATTATTAACACACTGTCAACTATTTAATAGATTTTTTAATTCCTCTACTTGCATCTGCTTGCCATTAGTTGAATGTCTTTACCAAACATCAAACCCTCAGCATACCACTTTAAACAGCATCTCTCTCCCACTCACCCTCACCCCTTCCCTACCTTTCATGTAACCAATCCCTCCGCCCTTCCCTACCTTTCACATAACCAATCAGGAATGAGGTATCCTGGTACACTTACACTTCCCCAAGCCGATATAAACCACTGTACGTTGAGTGGACACCGTCCCTCCATGCAGGGTACTCTGGTCTTTGGTTTCACCAGGTGACCACAGTCGCTTTCTGCCTTTTGCCTGTCATCCCCGTTGGGATTCCTGCTCATGCAGGCCACCGTCCTCTCCCTGAAGCCGTCCCCACATGTCCGAGAACACTGCCACGAAAAGATGAACAGATACATTCACTGACAGCATCTTTCGTTTGAGATGCAATGACGAATATGGACAATCTGTGACTGTGTACTTCTGCCTAAAGATGATTACTAAAGATGATTATGCATTTGATTAGAAGAAAGTAAACTAAATTGCTTCCATGCTGACAGGAGGCCAGTTTATAAAAGTCCAATTGTTGTCAGAAGCTTGCGGGTTGACACTCTCCTTGCTTTGGCGATGATGGTTAAAAGAAGTGTTGCTCATACTTTGCAAACATAGAAATCTTAAAAGAAGAGAAAAGAGTATGTTGGAGTATGGCTAAGGGTCTGTTTTGAGAAAGATGACTAAGTTGAGCTGCTACTGATCAGTTTAAAGTGACATGATCATCTTACGGTACTTGATATCTGCAACTGGCTTAACAGTTAAAGTGACATAGTCACATATCTTACAGAATTTGATATATGTGACTAGGCTTACATTTGAAATAACATAAACATGCACAACATAACACATTTGATATCTACCACTGGAGGTTTGGTTCTATGTCCCCAATGGGTGACAGCGGTCACATCGCAATGAGTCATATCAAAATTGAGGACTGATCACCTCCCTTTGCCATGTTTATTCAATAACATACCTCAGACCAATCACCAATCTGCCACTCAGAAGGACAATCGGCGACGTTGCAGGCCTGCCACCTCCGGGGTTTCTGGTTTTTACAGTGCCTGTTCTTGACCGTCTTATTGTTCCCGTTGGCCATGGTCCGTATACAAAAGACGCTTCGCTTCTGGAGACCCCCTCCACACTCTTGGTTGCACTCTCTCCAATTGGCAGTGACCCACCTTAAATAAAACAGATAAGCAACAGTGAAAAGGATAAAATATGTAGCCTAGCAGACCGGTTTCACATATTTGCCAAAAATGGGCTTAAAAATAATCCTGGCAGATAAGGAAGACAAAAAAAGTCAGAAGAAAAACAACAGCAATGGAGATATCTTTCAAACTTGCTAGAACTACTTCAAATACTGATGTACCTAACAAGGATCAAAGGAAAAAACCCACCATTTTAATATATGTTTCAAATTCAGGCTATAATGATACCTTAAATATATAGCCAGGGATTTCATTAATTTGAACATTTTTCCATGAGAGGGACATGACAAACAAGCGACAACATATCTTTTTTCTTTTTATTTCATTGAGGAGGAGTTGGTTAGACGTGATAACTATCAAAGGAGGATTCATCAACTCTACCTGGCAGGGCAGTTGATCTGCCCACACTGACGGACTCGATCTGCTGGTCTGGTTGTCTCCGAACAAAAGGAATCGTTGACAATGGCGGTATTGTCCCTGACACAATGGGCAGTAATCCTCTTCACGCCTGGAGATGAATAGAGATACTTGTTCAACAAAACTGTTGTATTGTCGATCAAACAATCTGTGGGCACTTTTCACAGTACTTGACCTACTATCAGGGATGCTAACAGACTGTAAACTTTGAATCCCTCTTTTTATGCCATTCTGCCAAAAGTGAATCTTGCATGCTTTGCAACACAGACGACGACTTGGGATGTGTGTCGCACTGGATTCATCTACAGTACTTTTATCTATCTTGTTGCCTATCAATGCACATGGTACCGTCGCAACCAGCTGAAAGAATTTCAGATTTTTACTACGAACACATTTACAAATATTCTCACAAATGATATTCTATGCAAAATATTCTTTGCAGACTGAAAATGAAATCATATATCGACATCTTTGGCTCTGTGGAGTCTGTAGTAATGCATGGCTATTAAATGCTGATGTTTCCCCTTTTGTCAGGAAACAAAGTTTTTTGCAAGATTTTTGACACCCCTAACATCACAAGGGGGACTTAAAATGAATTAAAGGCATATTTTAATGATAATTGAAGGGATATTTAAATCAAAGAGAATAATTTGTCACTGCAGGCATTTCAAACCCCCTTGCAGATATCTTGTTCCTAACTTGAGATATTGCTGCTTGAAGAAAGATCTCTCTGCTCTAGAAAGATTCCCACTTGTCTAAAGTTTAACAAAACGACATGTAACAGTTACAAATTATTGCAAGAAGTCTTTGCTTTTCTTTAAAATTGAAACTCTCATTCAAGTTTGAAATTTGACATCTGTGAAAGTGTTGATTGAGTAAATTGTAGATTTGCCTTTAAATTATTGTGGAAATTAAGGTCACATCTCTTAAACCATTGTAATGTTTCTTTTAAAATAGTCACAATTACATGGAAATACTCGAGATATTCATGTAGTTGTGCCTGTGTCACATCCAAAGTTCCCGATTATGCACTAGCTTGATATACAGTCAGGAATGTCTCTCCTTACAGGCGCCGTTGTTTTGACGATTCAGCTCCCAGTTCCGACAAAACCGATAAAATAACACAGGTGGTGATGTTCACCAAGCTCACTTCTTCCAATCAAACCAGACCCCAGGAAAGAAAAGGCACCATCGGACAGAAAGAGGGAGTTCGTCACTCACTGCATGGAAGCGTTCTTAGTTTCGAACAAAAACCAACAAGAGGCATGACAACAAACTATAATGGAGTTCCCAGGGAACAAAAGCAAAGGCGAAAACTGTGAAAAGCAACGCGCTGGATCGGAAATGTTCCGGACGAGTGCCTCGAGATCATGGGTCGATTGAATCTGTACAAAAGCATGCATGTTGTCACAGTAAGTCCTACCAGAGTAATCTAATGATTAAGATGGCAAGTCCCTTGGTGCCACGATAAACCGACACACTTTGGCGTTAACAAGATATTGGATAAATATTTTTTTTTTGGGGGGGGGGGAAATCATCCCGTTCCCTGAGAAAATTATATAAGTGTTTACTTTGTTAGAGGAAGGTGTGTAGATAGCATTTGTGCTGTGTGCTGACATTGACAATTGGAGGCTGGCATGATGGGAACCAATTGATTTCAAAAACTAGTTTCAACGTAGTAAGTTTGATCAGGGGATAGAAAGCAGGGACAGCTAAGAAAGTTAACAAACAATATTATTCTATACCCATTCGTCTTGAAGTTGCCTGATCCCTCTGAAAATATTTTCCCCAGCCTAACCCCTTCCCTTCCATATCAGGAGGGTCATATTACCTGGCACAAGCTATCCGAGTCAATCTGAATTGTGTGAATTATTACCGATGTCTGCATGGCAGCTGACAAGCAATGCCATTTTACTAAACAGTATCTCTTTCTTTCATTTATCAAATAAGTTGGCTTGACATTTTGATCCTGACAGAAATTTCTTCAGAGTTGATCAGCGTTTTTAGTTGTGGATAAACAGAACCAGTGAGAGTCACATCTTTTTTTGTCTTGGTCACAACCAACCATCTGGACCCACCTGAAGTGATCCACCCTGGTGACCATGACCTTCCTGTCTAGCCCCACCACACCTTCCTTGTCATTCCACTTTCTAGGGCAGAACGTCTTGAAAAAAGGTTGGCAATTCTTAATTCTGTGTAAAGGTTGGCAATGCAAGGAAACCCTCAACCAAAGCAAAAGAGTGACAAGGTCATAGCTACTTGGGGCTAGAGGGGGTATGGCAGTAAGCTAATGCATGCCATGATGTGTCCCATCTGATTGGCAGCAAAACCCCTACCCAGGATGATAATCGAATACTTTGGTTCCCTCGTAATTAAGGTTCCCTCGCCCTCTCTCTATCTCTCTCTGAAACGATAACTCGGCTACAAGTCTGATGGGTGAAGCAAAAATTAAGGATGGAATACCTCCTCCACAAGTGACAGAACACTGAGTGGTTGTAGTGTTCCACCCATAGACTGGAACAGGAGGTGGTGGCTCTGTCGTCACCGGAGGGACCTGGAGGGCGTACTCATACAATATCCCTGGATTGGACTCACGAAGCAGAATCTGGAATGAAGAAAGGAACCTCTTGTTAAGGAGAAATCACATCATTCTAAATAAAACAGCACTGCATTTGAAGTTTATACTAAAAGCAACTGCCAAGACACAGGTGGTCTTTACAGTAGGCATTTGCATTGGGTCCAAAAATTGGATCCATCTGTTGAATACCCACGTAACCTGAAAATACAACTTCTATTGAGCTACAGGTTCCCTGTGAATTTATAGTGCAATTTGCTTTTGCACACCATTTCCCTTGCATAGGGACATGACACTGAAGAGTTTTCAGTTACCAAAAGTAACATATTAATTATTTAGTTTAAGTTTGGATCTGGGTAGCAATTTCAGCTCCTAACATCTATGGTGGGGTGCCCAGACACCCAAAACAAAGTTTAGTTTGCTTTAAGTTGTCAAAGTCAGTTCCTCAACATGTCCATTCCACATATTCTGGATACAAGGGGTAGTATACTGTCCTTTAAAACAGAAGGGTGCAAGAGATAGTGTAAAGTCTTTTGAAATAGAGAGTGCAACATTGCAATAAATCAACAGTTCATGGCAGGAACCTAGGATGTCTCTTGAACCAGACCTCCTTTGTCTAACCATGATGATCTCCATGGTGTAACCTGTTGATGGTGACCACTTTCAGTCCTGTCTTAGTCAACTGTGGAGTTGTCTACAAACAGGTGACCTTCCAAAGCCATCAGCTTGGAAGAGTGAATTTGTCTTGCATCCATCATCACAACACACTGACAAACTTAATGACTGACCTGGGAGCCAATACCTGACCTAAAGACTGACCTGGGAGCCAGAATCTGACCTTAAGACTGACCCTGGGAGCCAGAACCTGACCTGTACTCAATGAACCTATTATAAACATTTCACAACTAAAGTGTGAAGGAGCTGTCAAATGCATCTCCCAAACACAAGATGGAAAATCCAGGGGACTTTAAACTCTCCTCTCAGAAAGGAAGTTGGAGTTAATTGTCCATGAGATGCCACAAGTATTACCCTTTTCTGACCCTTATATATAAATCAACTCCCAATATTTGGTCAGGTATTTCAGATTCCAATCTGGCTGATTATTTACAAAGGTTAAATATTTTGCAGGGTTTATTGCTTCTCTCAAACGGGACTGCAGTCAAAATAAACTTGTTTTACTTTTTCAGAGCAGAGCAAAAGGCCATTCCTTCAATGGTTTTCCAGATATGGGATGAAGCCCAATACCACTTTAAAGAGAGATAATGGCCTGATGATAAAATGCAAGGCCGAAGTAGAGGTAAAGAGGGATTGAAGAGAAAGCTGGTGTGGGGAGATTAATTACCAAATGCTTGGGTCAGGCCAGAGGAAGTGGGAAGAAGATAAGCCCTAATAGCAGTATGTCCTTTGAAAAATTGTGACTGTGGTTTGAAAGCATGCATACCTGGAGTCAGAGGTTTTGTTTATTCATCACAACTGACTGTGCACTTTTAACACCCCTCCCCCATCCAATGTTTCATTCAGCGTGCCCTTTCAGACACTAACCTCTATAATTCTGGGGGAAAGTAGCATCAGCCCTGGTCCTTTGCAAAGATGATGTGGTGTTGTAACATACCCTATGGGGTAGCAGTATCTGCCTTCACTTGTTCCAAAGCTTGATGACTCTAAGTTTACTTATCATGTTTTTCTGAATATGTCGATGGCCCTTCAGGGTCTTTATTCACAGATACCAGTGCACTAAAACTTTTGATTATTATTATTATCATCATCGCTGAGCTCGCTCATCTACCGGTCAACTATTTCCATTAAGCCGAGAAAGTCAAACCATGGGACCGGTGAACAGACAAATTAATCAAAGATTAAGAAGTTTGAAGACAGACCAACAGAAGGGACAATGGTAAGATCATTTACAAAGCATAAATACAACAACCGCAAACTGATCAATCCATCCATCCCTCATTTCGCATGGCAGCCTTTAAAACCTCAACAAGATCACAGAAACACTTTCCTTATAGGTTCCAGTTATCATTTCTCAACTTTCGTCAGAAACTGGCTGACTGTGGAAATGAAGGTGTTCCATGTAACAATGGGAGAAAGGTGTCACTCTCTTCCTTCCATTTTACTCTTCAGACAATTGGAACGCACAGCTCAAAACAGACAGAGTGCACAGGTCGACACACATTGCTGACACTCCACTCAAAAAACATTTTGTAAATATTGAACAAACACAGACCATTTTAAAAGATGGTGGTTTTCACAATCAGAGGAATAAAAGAAAGTGGAGCGTTAAACAATGAGTATGCTGTGTTGCCCGTCTGATACCAACGTGTTACCCGTATCAGCGACTACTGGTTTCAAAGTTTCTCACTTCAAGTGCCAATGGTACTAATTTTTTTTTTATCTTTTTGCCAATTTTTGCCTCCTGTTGAAATTCACACAAACCACCTCAGACACTGAAAATCCAGCTCAAATGCTATGGATTAAGGCAAGAATTGCAAAATTTCTTTTCCCTATTTGGACAAAAAAAAGGATACTGTGTAACATGTATACATGTATATGGCATTACTTTAGCCAGCAGCCTGCATGGTAGTGAATAATATATGTCACACCTTTCTGGCAAAGGATTTGACAGGTCCCTGGAATCAAAACTAGATGAGGTCACCACAAAGAGATTATTTACATTGTCAAGAAATCTTTCAAGACAACCAGAACTGTCATATGCAAACCACAAGAAGGCCAAATCTGAATATGGTTAGGTGTTTTAAGGAAGTTAATCACTGCTAAGCAAACTCTGTTGGCTGCAACTGCCAATATCAGCAACTAAGTGAGGTCATTCTGGGACTAGCATATCAAGTATTTCATACCACATCTGAAATGTTAACTTTTGCGCAGGAATGAAAAATAAAATATATAGTTTATGTGTCAAGGGACAGAAGGGACACAGGAGGGGGGGGGGATTGATGAGGTGAGGGAAGGAATTGCTGGCAGAACACAACAGAGGCTGGTAACCAATAATGAAGCAATTTTTATTCCCGGTTCATAATTAGCAAATGGTATTTTTCATAGGTGGCATAAAGCTGTCTGTTTGATTTGAATTCAATATTTTTAAATCATCATCAATTCCAAACTACCATTTCTCTTCCCTCGGCCTATACTTCCTGACATTTTCTCACACCAACAAATTTGAGGTGGAGGTTGAACCTTCCACAGAAAACTTGTGCTAAGAAAGCAGCTCAATATGATCCAACAAGATCAAGATTTCATGTCTGACGCCTTGATTGTAATAATTAAACCAGAAAGCCAAAAGGCATTGTGGTTTCGATGATTCAATTATGAGTATTTTGAATCTGGCATACTGCATATTGTGTGGATATGTTGATCGCAAATGATTTTTGCCCTCTAACAAAATCAATAGGCGTCTTGCACCCAATATGGTGGATCTGAAAATCAAATATGACATCTGTCCAAGCTTCCTTTAATGTTTACAAGGCTTTCACAACTTGACCCCAGTTGACCTCAAATGATTGTTGGCCTCAACAGAAAGCAGTAAGCTAGTGTTGCTCAATAAGGCACAACTTCAAATTCCATATCAGTTCTGTAGATGCTTCTTTTTTTGCAATATCACGTTCATAATATTAAACAATTTGACCTTCTTTGACCCAGAGTGACCTTTGACCTCCATCAAAAATGATAGGGTTCTTCCTCTCAATATGGTGCATCTATATACCAAGTTTGGAAAATTTCCAACTTTCCCTTTCTGAGATATCACGATAACAAGATTTTCAGTATTTGACTGCTGGTGACCTCAGATGACCTTTGATCTCCACCAAAAAACAACAGGGTTTTTCCTCTCAATATGATGCATCTATGTACTAGGTTTGAGAACTGTCAGGCTTTCCCTTCTTGAGATATTCTGATAACAAGATTTTCAGTGTTTGACCTCTGCTGACCTCAGATGACCTTTGACCTCAACCAAAAACAAAAGAGTTCTTCCTCTCAATATGGGGCATCTATGTACTAGGTTTGAAAACTGTCAGTTTCCTTTCTTCAGATATCCTGTAACAAGATGTTCAGTTTTTGACCTCTGGTGACCTCAATGACCTTTGACCTCCACCAAAAACAATAGGATTCTTCCTATCAATATGGGGCATCTATGTACCAAGTTTGGGAAATTTCCAACTGTCCCTTCTTGAGGTATTGTGATAACGAGCTGGGCGTCACAAACACGCACACAATCATGACCGCATAGGTTTCTCTTTTCATCAAAACCAAAAACATGTTCAGAACAAAGCACTCCCTAAAGGTTGTGCGAAATGCTTCTAGAAAAGATCACCTCTCATTCATAAGTTGCAAAGTAAAACCAAGAGTCTAAGTCATTTTAAATTCCAAGTCTTTTGTTACCTCTTCATACAGGGAAATGTATAATGAAGTATTCCAAGACACTGGTGTCTGAAGGAAACAAAAGACACTGCTGGATGCACACACTGGAGACTGCCCATAAATTTATTTTTCTTCATGGCCTCTTTTTTTTTTCTTCGTTGTTTCGTTTGATAAGGTGTCATTACTCCTCACTAGGTGTGCCAAAACATGTCGCAACGACAGAAGCTGAACCCAGAGCATTCACTTGAAGTTTTGATCTTCCAATATGTGCCATCTTTTTCAAGCAAAGATGTCACAGAGGCATGGTCCGGATACATCAGTAGAGAAATGTCAACGCATGCTTGTAATTCTCCTTATAGGAACAACAGTAAAAGATGCGACACAGCGCCATTATGTCCATGCATCAAACTTTGCATGGGAAAACCAAGTCACTGACTTACCTCAACTACCAGGTCCTCTGTGATTGGTCCAGGAGCTGACAGGGTCTCTGGGTGCTGATAGGGACGTTCGTATGTGAAGGTGGTTCCTGCGAAATGGAATTCCCCCGGCCAGTCCACCATCCACGAGCCAGTGAGATAATACTGGTAACGTGTGTTACGCAGGGCCAGATAGCTCTCTGACGGAGCACGTTCAGCAATCCTGATGTGCATGGCCCCTTCTGGTATCACAACAACTTCGTAATAATCTGACCAGTGACCGCATGACCAAGTGGAAGGTTACCATGGGAGACAGGGATTGTATAAGGAAGAAAAGAGAAAGAGACACATGAAACCTATGGTGCAAAACACTTCAGTTCAGATGACATACATGTTAGCTCAGAAACAAACATAAAAAATCACGAGCTACACGAAGCTCAGAAATACCAATAATGTTTAATGGTTCACTCATAGCCCAGAAACAGTTTTAACTTTAATGATCTATATGCAGATCACAAATAGACTTAATCTTTAATGACCTGCAAGCAGCCTAGAAACAGTCCCGCCATTATTGACCGACGTGGAGCTCCGAAGCAGTTCTAATCTTTAAAATTTAATCACCAGCAAGTTCAAATCACTGACCAGATTCGATTAAAAAATACTCACATCCTAAAGATGAAATGCAGCTCAAAAAAGACTTTTTCAAGAGGATTACATTCACAGCAACAAGCAACAAGTTAGTGCAAAGGGCACACAATTTCCCCTGCTTCACATTTCAAAGAACAAATGCATACTTTGTTTGTTGAACCAGAAATCACTCCACATACAACCTGCAAAGGAAAACTTGCTTTGCCTCATGAATCCTGAAGGAACATTACGATCAAGAAATTAGGATTGTTTGGCAACAGATCACGTACAGCATAAAATAGCAAATGCCTACTTCACAGAGATTGTTTACACTGGATATGTCAAAAGAGAACAAACTTCCAGTGTTCTGTTGGTAAAGGTTAGGACTTGAATTCTCATTATAGGCAGTACATTCTCACTTTTCAATAAAGCTAATGTTTCAAATAAACATAATATCAGTTGTAGGTGTATCTTTGATTTCTCACAATGTTTCACTTATCTGCTTTTTTTGTTATTTTTTTGGTTTTAATTTTTTTTTATCTATTTATGAATTTTTTTCTGTTACCTGTATTTCCTTCCCTTAATGTTTCAAAAACATACCATTTTGGGTGAACTGCCTTGTGTAGGTTCCTGATACAAATTCACAGGTGGCGTTGTTCCCCTGGCAGACGCCGCAAGCGTCTGGTTCTGCATTGGATCCTAGGATGTTATCGCAGCCAACGTGCTACAGACAAAGGGGAAAATGCCCAGTAAAGAGACATGATTCCAGGCAATTTACATGATGTTAACACCATTGATAAAGATTTAACGAATATTCCAAGTGAAATTTGGTGATAACACAAGCAACGATATCAATGAAACGTTTTTCTTACCATTAGCGGTAATCTGATAAATGTGTACTAGAGTACAACAATTTTCAAACTCAATATCACTGTGTTTATTGATGGGATTTTTTTTTAAACAGCAACAGACTCTTTCTTTAACTTCAGCTGCTGTGAAAATAAGGCACAGGTCAGATTCAAGCCGCTACTGCTTATGCAAATAAGGCTTGGGGACAGTCTCATTACCTTCTGACTTTTAGATATCAAAGGGAATTATCTTATTCCTGGCCATGGTCATTGAATCTGGACCCCAGATGGTGCCCCCTCCTCCCCCCCTCCCATCAATACCCTCTTTTAAGTCCACCCTTTTCATTAATTAAAAAATCGGTCGATAGGTACAGGCATTCATTTTTGCAGAGCAAGACTATCAACTCTCCTTTGGCCAATATTTCTCCTGGTCTTTTGACTTTACAAAATTCTAACAGATTTGTTGCATCCCACAGAAAATAGCATACCACAGCTGGGATGGTCTCACACATTTGCTACCAAACTGCTGTGGCTAAGTATGACCTTATGTTGGACACATCAACATAGATGCAGTCTTCATTCCAGCACATCTGTTGCGTAAACACCTCCGGAGAACATTGTGGCATTGAGCGACAAGTAAGGTGTGTAGTGAAAGTTACGTCCCGTGCCATCCATTGATTTGTCTGAAAGCAAGCATTTTTTTTAATCATTACCAACTCAGTGATTTAAAGCATTTTAACTTTGAGGCCAATAAAGCCTGGACATATTAGTCAATGCTCTTTGATCAAAGCCTTGGAAAGAGAATCCGCTGGATACGATTCTCGATTCAAAGAAAAGCCTACCTCGCATTTGCCGTTGACACAGACGTCTCTTCTGCCATCTTCACACTTGGTGCCGTCAATGACTTTGGCGGCCAGCGCGAAGTAGAATGAAAACCCATCGGCGATGCAGTAAAGTTTACACTTCTCGGTCCCTTTTGTAAAAAAAACAAAACAAAGATGATCTGCTGTCTCCTTTTGTCGCCTCGAATCTTCGGGCATGAAGATCGTGTCAATGCAAGCAAAGTGATCTCTGAAAGGCGTTGACTCTCTGAATGCAGGTATCAGACGCCAGTGATAGGAGATATAAATGAGCTTCAGTTAAAGGGACTTGGCAAGGTCAGTGAAATAAACTAGAACTGATGAAACAAATACCACTCACAGTGAAACTGGGATGGCAAATGTCCTGAAAGGACAGGGAGGAAAATTTGAGCCAAATCCGGGCTACCTCCGATGGCATAAAGCAGAAGAGGTGTACGGTAATGGAAAGTTTAAATCTGAGAACAACAAGCTTTGTCACAAGAAAGATGAATCCAAGGCAATAAGTTGAAATCAGACAACTCTCTCTTGAAAAGATTTTCAGTCGGAATTTGTTTGCACTCCTCCCCAACTCCTTGGGGGCATATTAAATTACAGGAGATAAACATTACCCATAAGCGTTGTCAATAATGTGCTCTTAACGCAACATACCTGGAAATCCTGTCCTGATTGGCCAGTTTTTAGTTAATAATTCTCCTTGCTGATGCAATCAGAAACTTGGTAGTATAACAACAACAGAATGCATTCAGGTCATTTAAAATGCGGTTCATTATTAAAAGAAAGGTATGAATCACACAACTCACTGGAGACATGAGTGTAGGGTCGCCACTCATAAAAGTAGCCCCTGAAAGGTCGGCTGCTGTACGCGGCGCACTGCTGGGTTCGAAAGTCGACGGCTCCTTCGGGACATTCCTGAAAATGAGTAAATTATTGAGAATGGCATAATTAGGATGTTTTTCATGAAGAAAACTGATTTAGGACAACTTGTACACTTTTGTCAGACATGTATGGATCCTTCTAATACAGCATGACCACAAATCTAGACTGGTAATTTTAAAGGCCAGTGCAGACGCCGTGGGCTTTTCAAGCAATTCTCTTCAGACATCAGCAACATCGCTGTCAAAAATATGGACAAAGATGAAATCTTGATGTGTTTTTGAAGTCCATGATTGTCATGAATCTCAGTCTGTTCACTGGACTGAGTTATTTTTACAATTCTTTGGCTACTGGGAAACTTGTCTGAGAGCAGGGATATGTCTCTGGTGTCAATGAAAATTACTTGCACTTACAAGAACCTCAGCTAATTCTTTCCAAACGTGAGGTCACGAAACTTGTCCCAAACAAACAAAAGATGAGTTCTCCGGCTTACTTTACATTAGCTATCTCTATTCTAGTCCAATCTTATCTACTCTATTTTGAGGATATTAAAGGGGACTTACAGAGTTGATCAGCTCACCTGAATATTGCACATTTGGTATATCTTGCTTGGTCCTTCGCAGTACTTGCCACCGTTCTGAGGGGGTGGGTTATCGCACTGCCTAACTTTAAACTGGACACCCCCACCACATGTGGTGGAACAGTCCTGGAAAGCCCCGTAGTCAGACCACCCTCCGTCGACCGGTGGAGGGCCCTTCTCTCCCCTGAGGAGACATTCCCCTTGTATACACCACACACCTACCCCACACGGGGTGCCGTCTGCTGCCGGGAGGAACTTGGTTTCACATCTACGCTCTCCTTTGTGGCACCAGATGGACTTGCATAGTGACTGGAGGGAGATAAAGTGTGACAAAGTGTGACAAAATAAACTTAGTAAAATTTCTACACAAAGTGATGTAAGCAGGTTCACGAATTGGAAATCTGCCTGAGAAGTATGTTAAATCATTATTCTTTTCTCCTATTCAACCACAAACTAGAAAATAAGATCATAACAATCTAAGCCATCTCAGTAAGCATGACTTCAGTAAATTTAGTGTTTCATGTGTATTCCGAACAACAGTTTACACCTCACTTAGTAAGAAAAAATGAAACCACCCTTTTAGTGCTAAACATCAAACTAGTGGTTAATGCGCTTAATGCAAATTTTGGCATAAGACACCAAATCTTAGCCAATGTACATTTCTTTGTTAGTCACAATAAACAATGTTCAACACCTCTGCATTGTGCTGTCAACACAGCTTTCAACAATTGTGACACAATTTTATTTCAAATTGAAGGCTTGCTGATGCTATTGAAAGTTTGGCAGTTTTGATGAGCACACATACGCTTTTGTGATTTCAGTACATATCAAGCAAAAGGCTAACTCACACACACTGATTCATGCACTGGGCAAAAGTGCTAATGTATCGTTTGGTGTAAGGAATCAGTAAATATACTTTACAGAAAGCTACAACTTCAAAAGGACAAAGAAATTTGACACGTAAGCTGGCAGAAACCAAATGTGAACAAACAGCTTGAGAGACATTTGTTCACTTGAACTGACTGGAAGTTTATTTCTATATTCCATTTTGTTCCGTTAGTAATTCTATATTCTGTTTCTCCACCTTGTAACACTTTCCAGTATTACAGTCCATTTCAGCATGTAACCCTAAGGTGAAAGCAGTGCCTTTTGAAACTTGTCCTATTTTCTGTAGTAATTTGTTCGAACTGTTCCACGTATTCAGCGTGATACTTTCTATTGTTATTCTTTTCCTAGTTTTGTTCTCTGCAGATCATCTTACACTTTCTTGTAGTCACTTGCTTCATGCCTTACTTAGTGCAACATTTACCACTCATTTTTATAGATTTTTAGAGCTCTGTCTTAAGGTATTAGACTTCAGTGTGGCTGTCATGAATTCAAAATCCGTCATCGCAATGGGAAGCACCGGTCTCTCTGCGTTTAAGAAGTGTCTTTTACTGACTCATGTCGTCAGAGTTGCAGAGGGCTTACATGGCTCTACCTTTCCAAAGTTGAAGGAACACAACCGAGCTTTGGCTCCAAACTGCCACTGGCACTGCTGGTCGGCACTGTAGATCTCTCCCGGGAGCCTCGTTGGGAACTCGTAACGAGAGACGGGTGATGGTTCGTTCTCCGTGCAGGACGCCCGGGATGACCTGTCGATCACGTGGAGAAATGCAGTGGGTTGGGTTGGAGGTTGAAATGGAAAAAAAATCAACAAATATCGGGAGAGATTGGCTTTTGATTTTGAGTTTTTCTTACTTGTTTTAAAAGGTAAAAGAGACTTTGGTGAGGTGAGGACATGGCTGGTGTTGCCAGGTGGTGGAGGATTATTTGCCAGTCAAAATTCTAGACAAGGTATTATTTTTGACAAGCAGTGTCCTTATTAAAAATGAGACTTTTACAGTGTCCTTTTACACTGGCCATAGAGTGGCAAAAATAGTCATGCCTCAGTGATAAAACCTAATACTGCTGGCATTCGTTTTTTTGTATTTAGTTTACCCTGATTGTGTGACTACAGAAAGAATTCTTTTAGTTAAAGCAAAACTGTTATCTCAATTTTCCACTTTTCCGCCACCCTCCATGTTCTGTTTGCTTTCAAGATGCCCCCAACCTGCACTCTTAGGTAATGAGTTATAAAATAAGGAAACACAATTCTTGCTCTTCAAAGAGTAAGGATGGAGTCTAGCTACCAGAAAACACTGATGAACAATTGACAGTACTGAATAGCTTCTAAACTGCAGTAAAATAAAATACAACATATGGCATACACAGTGTGTTCCATTCACAAAAAGTATGGGCAATGCTGACAACACCACGGTTCACCCTACATTGACAACACTTTGTTGCTCCTAGATATGATCAATCATTGCCCCCCCATAAGAAAAAAAAAACAACTCACTGTAAAAACTCGTTGAGATACTCCCCGCTGCATGACGACCAACTGAATCTGCCTGTGTGTCCAGACAACGTGGGGGACATGATGTTCCCTCCGTGCTTACGGCAGCCGTTTCCGTCGCCGTCGTGGACCATGCTGAAACTGAAAAATGAGAGAGATTGAGGCAAGGTGAGTGAAGACTGCTTAACTCTTAACTGTAACTTCTTAAAAAATCTAGGATAGGGTGAAAGGACAGCATCGTAGTACCGGCTCTTCCTCCAAATGAATACTTCCTTGAAGTAAATATCCTACGTCCTACTTTCAAATCAGGTCTTGTTGAGGAGTGGTTGGGGAAGAGCACTCATCAGATACATGTTTGGTAAGCAGGTGGTGAATATTTCAGCCCAAAGTAATGATAAGATGAAACATCAACTATTCACTTTCATGGACCTCAGATTACAATGTAAACATGAAGGAAAGTAAAAGCAAGCTGCCATTGAGCCCTCTCAGAGGGTGAGGTGGACTTAAGTTTTTGAACAAAAAGTTCCTTGGCTCATTTAAATTTAACATGACTTTTCTCTCATTCAGCTACGGGAGACTGAGCTACAGCAAAGACATCTCACATGCATACACATCCAGTGTTCTCCACAGATTTTCAAGAGACAGGGTGGCCATCCATGAAGCTTGGTGAGGTGTTTGAGAGGATGGACCTCAAACTCACCTCCAGAAGTTTTAATTATTGAGATGCTAAATCAAGCAAAATAGTGCCACTTGAAGCTGATTTCTTGTTCTGTTGAAAACAGCGGTAACATATTGCCAACATTTTCCTTTTGGCCCAGCAGAGCTTTGTAGTGTTGGAGATCTCTGTAGAGGGCAGTCGCTATTGTAGGGGATGGTGGTTTCCATTAGGGTGTGACTACCCTGCCTTAAACCCCTGTGGAGATCACCGACATTACATTTTATTTTCTCACACATCTGTCACTGAAGTTCAATGAGCTAACGTTTTCCATACAGCTCACGGCCACAACATGCCATTGTGGAGTTAGTTACTACGGTGACTGTTGCTACTCTGAGATGAAGTGAAGTATCATTTTTTAAAGCATTGCTCATACGAACATATCCATCACTAAGCCGGTCCTACCCACCTATGTCCAGATTCATGAGCTATGGTGAATGCCAACCCTATACCGGTATCTTCATTAATTGTGCAGCTTCTGTATTTGCTGCACATACCACCGATTGGTGCATAACCTAGAGAAAGGGGGAAAAAAAAAAGATTAAAGCACATTGTTAACCTTGTCACATAACAACTGTCAAAGGAAGTCTTAGGTTTTCTTTTCATTAAAATGGTGGACTTGGTCAGTATGTTTATGAGCCCATGTGTTGATCATGTCTCTGATAACCAAGCCAATTGAATTTCAACTTTTGCAAGCCTGAAATAAAAAAAAAGGGTGTCGTCCATTTCCAGTGCTTAATGAGTAGAATGGGCATTTTAATGTCAATATAGGTTAATGTGATTATTGTATGTACATGCAACTTACAGACTGAGTAACTTTTAAGAAATTATAGTTCTTACATCTTCATCCTGCCCCCCGCCCCCACCCTTTACCGTCTAATCCAGGGTAAGGATCCACAAACTTATTGCTGCTACAACCTGATGCAATAATCGCACCAAAAATAAAAAAATTAAGTAAATATTGCAATAAAATCAAATAAAGGCTATTGGGACAGCTGGAACTTTTCAACAAACCTTTGCAATGATACCGAAATGGTAAAAAATGCAATTGGAAAATTGGATGTATTTATTCATGTTCAGGTGCCCCTTTGACATTTTGAGGGTCATAGTGGGAAGGGGAGCCAAATTTCTCCTACTTACCAAGAGTGTCACACGGTTCATTCTTCCAGGAACAGATGTCCTTGCCGGTCAGCAGCATCGCATGGTCGTGCCTGGTCCCGTTGGGGGAGGTCAGTCCCGACTGCCACTGGCAGAAGCTGTTCAGGGAGCGGTCAGCATGGTGAACAATCTCCAGTCCTGGCTGAGAAGAAAACACAGGACGGAACTTATAATACCAGGGTGAAAACTTTAAACTAAGCCAAAGTTTTTTAGAAGTACCATAAAATGAAAAGATTCTCATTAGTACCTTGTGCATATTCCCCCTGGATTCTGATAAATACATTTAATTTTTGTAGCAACATTACGACTTAAATCAGAGTAACATTGCTCCCCCACCCACCTTCTCCCAACCATTGCTTCCCAGGGCCATATGCAAGAATACTTCATTGGGAATCACTTTTTTTTAAACAGAGACAATTTCTGTCACCTTTCCTATATTCTTTCCGAGCAGGTTACAACTTTTCCTGTTAATATGCAAGTCCATCTCTGGTGCAAAGGATATCGATGACTGTACTGGGAGGGATGTATCAGCTGATATTGTTTATCCATTTTATCAAACAGTGTTTGGGAGATGGACTGCTTACAGGTTTCCAACAAAACTGACCATCCTTCTCTCATAACTACATGATCAGTACCCAACTGAGAGAAAATCATCCACTAGATAGAGTCCAGTCTAATTGGTACAAGAGTGCATGAAATGCAACTCAACATAACTGTGCCGTAAACCTAATGTATACCCTGCCATTTCAGAGGACCAAAACATCTTCACCAATGTGGCAAAAGAATCTGCTGACCGAAAATTCTTGAAGTCGAAGAAGAGGTCGCTCAAGTGGTTGAAGCTAGATGGGAATGCATTTGTAGAGAATAATAAAGTGTTCACTACATTAGTTTAGAAGTTAAGAATTTGAGGATCAGAAAGTCTGAAGACTCATCCAGGATCCTATACCATGCTGATCGTGGATGAACACCGGCGAAATTCTCCCACTCTTTCCTGATCGGTGTTCAGAGGGTAACGAGGCAGGGGTGCACCGACAATCCCAAACTGAACCTACTCCTGCGACTGCCATTTAACATCCCCATCCGAGAGTGTACTCCCCAGTCTTCAGCCACCTCCCAAAGGCTGGGAGGGGTGGAGGACCTGTCCAGTTCAGCAGTCCATCAACTGTACTGAGCGACCTGAAGCGGACAAGACGTGACTCTGACAACAGGAACCCAAAATGAAATCACCAAACCCCCCCCCTCAGCACCATTTGAAATAACCCCCTCAGCAGCATTTGAAATTTTGCAGTGAAGGCAATTTTCACAACCAGCTAGATGAATGATTTAAGCTTATTTACCATCAATCTGTCAGAGTCTTTTGACCACAGGAGGTATATGCAGCTGAATCCTCAAAAGAGGCAATTAACCGATCCTGAGTGACACCAGCCCACATCAAAAAGAACCTTGGCCTTGGCTTGTTAATCTGTCAGGTTTTGCAACCTCACTACATTACTTTCTGTGGCAATGTTGACCCAGGGAGTTGCTATTTAATGTTTCACAGAAAACAACCAGTCTTTTTAAAACTAATGCTTATGGACATAGAATGACAGATTATCCAAAATAAGGCAAGACAGTAGCCTTCTTTTCACGAAATAAGGTTCTTACAGATGGATATTGTTATTTGTTTCTCTACAATAATTTGCTCACACAGACTTTAAAAAAAATTGAAATGATGCATGTTCTGTAACTCATCTCTTGCATAATGATGCAGAGAGATGAAGCTTTTAGTAGATATCTATTGATGAGACTGAATGCTTTAATAATGATTTAAGTTATTGTCTTTGTATGCCATGTTGATATATTCTAAATGCCCTATTTCCCTCTAACATCAGCCCAGGTCATGCATCCCCAAAATTTTAGTCTGGCGTATCTGTCAACTTACGAATAGTTACAAATTGTAGAAAGAGGACTATCACAGTGCACGCTGCCGAGGTCACGACCGTGTGAGTGCCTGCCCATTCCTGTGTGTGTGTGTCTGCTTTAATTATTTCAGGACCGGATGTCACCATTCATCACAAGGACTACATCTTCCTATCTCACATAGCTGTGCTGTCCAAGATATTTCTTCTCTCTATTTTCTTTACAAATAGACCGCTCTCTGCCCTCCAGTCACATGTAACCAGCCGGTTAGCATGCATCTCTGCGATGTAATTTCTATCATTCAAAGTGTAATTGTTCATATATTATCCTTACTGGCTGACTATATTGATATGTCCAAAGGGGTCTGTTTGTTTTCACAGGGGCCTTTCATGAGCAGTAATCCAAATAGCTACAGGTCAATGAGCCCTTGTTGTTCTTGGTTCCTGTATACTCTGCATCATGCATTGTTGGCAACAGGGGAGATGGAACTATCACTGTCATGTCCTCATTGTTATAATAAGCTTTATTTCTATCCACTTCTCATGCAGCTGTCCCTGATACATGCTTCGCCTTGAATTCTGATCAATGCTCATTTTTGTCTTTTTTTTTTTATTCCATTTAACGGTATGGCTGAATGTCATACAATACCTTCTTTTTTGTTTTTGAAATGTCACACACCACACATCAATGAGGGTACCTCGGATAGTTTCTGTGGTGAGGAGGGAATATGTAATATACAGCCATTGGGAGAAGTGCAGTCTTTGTAAAATCAGCCCATTCAAAGAGTTTATATTGCAATTATCCAACAAATGCCAGGGCAGATTGGGGTGACAAAGTACTATATGCCTCCATTGAATATCTGTCATGATTGGGCAATACACAGAAGTGTGATGAAGGTGATCGAGAGAGGTGCTTGCTGCTTTGTAAGAGGAGTAAATTTGGGAGATGAGAGAAATGCCATTGTTTGCCCCTAAGTTAACTGACAGCTTTTCTCACAGCTGGTTTTCATGTAATTAGCACAAATTGTTGATGCATGCCTCACAGACCTTTTAAGTGAGTGGGACTGAACCGTGGAGGGAATGTGATGGCACCAAATGACTTTGAAGAAAAGTCACGGCAGCATTTCATTGGATACCTGAATTAAATTTAACCTTATGGAACTTGCTGACACAAACAAAGCAACCAGAGGAATCAAGAACCAGCACTCAGTGTGTTAATTCAACTCGAAGGCTTCCCCGGTAGTATCACAAACTCAACTGAAGAGCTTAGAAGGTGATCAGCTGGTGCTTCATTATCGCAGCTCTTCATGAAGGACAAAATCCCGTGTTGACACCTGGTTTGGCTCGAACAGACAACTTTACGATGAGATTTCCATGCCCGATGGACCACACTTAAGACTGCTCAGGGTTCAAAGTTACCTACGCACCTCATCATCCACACTTTTCTTTTGTTTTCAACCACCCTTTCATCTTGAACCACATATTCAAAAAACAATCTCAAACAAATTATACAGCACTCCAGGGGGTTAACTCAAGTTGCACTCTTACACTTTGGGGCATAAAATACATGTTCAAATGCAGGAGTCGTCTAATATGGAGTCAAGCAAACGACATTGCTCTAATTGCCAAGGTGCTGACACAATTCCCACAAAGACACTCGCACAAGGAGCCAGCAATGCAGTCCAATTTTGGTCTGGGCAGATTTCATACTCCTGCTGTAAATTTATTGCATTTTCATATTCAGAGGGAAGCTCTCTCAGGTTAAGTGTGCGAATATGAAAATCTACAAATATAAGCAGACAGTCGGGGAAACGGTGAGTAATCATTCTCACAACAAACTCCACCCTTCCCTCTGTCACATTCATCTAATGTAATCTCGACAAACATGGGAAAATGATACCACACGGTTAGGCTGACAAAGTTGTGCACTTTGCAAATGTGTAATTCTGGTAGGATCTTAATTGCCTATGGTGTCAAAGATCAAAGGCATACCCAGGAAATACGAAGCCCATGTTTGTAAACTCACACAGATGGTATTTTCATAAAGCCTGTGTTCTTCATCAAGTGCCTGTGTTTCTGTTTGCTGGCCAGGAGTTTGTCACATATTAACCACGCACAGGAAGGCAATGAAGAATAGCCAGGCAGCCCCAACAAGCAAGGTTCTTTGATTCAAATCCCTCACAATGGCCAATATGCATAGAATAAGAGATGCCCAAATTTTCAGCCAGTGACCACATATGAACTTCATAATTATTTGATTCACAAAATTTCTCACCCTTTGCATGATTGAAATTTAAACACAAAAACACAGTTACTTTGATTTCGTAAAAGAAGGGACTCTAGGGACATTCCCTGTAACCAACCCAGAATTTCACAAAACAATGGCAATTTGCATAACAAAGCCTTGGCTAAGTGTCTGCACTTGCCTTTAATCCATATAGCCACCCACCCCAACTGACAAAATTAATCCTCAAAAAAAAAAAAAGGGCCAAAAAAGGAGCGAACATTACCTCTTTTAATTGCATTGACCAAGCCATTAACCCTAAACGGCAACCCTAATTGTGATCGCTGATATGGCTAACAATCTCATTCTCACTACAATTACAAGCAGGCTTTACAGATGCAATGGAATGTTTGAAAGCAAATGGCACTTTTTGAATGGATGGTAGTTTTAGAAGGAATTGCTAATCCACTTTGGGCTAGGGTAAAGATGACGGTGATGCTTAAAGGTCGTGTGACATGAAAATGACATTTTGGAGTATTGGTGGCATTGAGCATTGAAAATGTTGAAAATAGCCACAAATTCCATCAAAATCCGTCAAAGATGACAAATTTACAGGCAAATTGGCATCTCAAAGCTGTGTCATGAATAAACATTGGCTAAGTATGCAAATTGGTCAAGAGATGGACTCCCATGATATCGCCTATGTTAATCCTTTGTTTATGTAACCTTTATTGCGAGGACGTTTGAGAATTTTATATGCCCAGAGGGTTTATTTTTGAGGCATGTATTTTTTTTTGTTAGAAAATATCGTTATCACTTAACAATGTGCAACTCAGTGATGAAGTAATTAAGAGGCAAAATATATAGGCTAAACAAAAGAAATACTGACACTGTGCAACGCTCCATGTCATCTGTTTTGCATTTTCTTTCAAACTTTGAAAGGTCATATCTCAAAACGGTAATAGATATTAACAAAATTCCAACAGATTTTCACTCAGGATTCTACTTTGCAACTTTAACACGAATGGTGCTCTTTTTTAGAAGCATGTCACGCAGCCTTTAAGAATTTGAAAGCTGTGTCAGGGGAGCAAGGTAAATTCAGCATTACCCCCTTTTAGGTTTCCCACCAACTGCCTGCACCTTTAAAATCAGTCTCAATTAGCACACACTAAACCATGGACAAAAATCATTAATGAGACAGAGATAAACAAGTTACGTGTTACTCACGACTATCCTTGCAGCCAAATTACACATGTCACAGAGCTCTGTTTAATAGTCACGATATGAAAACTTTTCTACAGACAGCTAAGACTCGCAAAACAGCGTCAAACTTAACCGCAATCGACGACACACATGACATACCAACTACTTTGTCTAGGGATACGGTAATTAACGTGAATTGTTGACAACTCAACAACTTTAGACGAATGAGCCCAAATGTGTTGGGAATAAAAGTCTGTTGCCTTCTTGATTTGTTTTGTTTCTGCAAATCACACCATCACTCCAGAATAATCTTCAGCGTGTGAAATGATACTTAATGGAACTTGCTGACATATTTTAAACAAACTACCTATAACATCTAACGAGTCCTGAACCCTGTATTCCCATGACAGGAAACTGCTCCCAGAAGCAAAGCCTCACCTTGTGGAGCTGCTTATAGGATGTGGAATTGGTACTTGCAGCTGTAAATGACGGTTAAGTATAACGCATCTCATTCAAAGGTGGCAGACTGACAATTTTGTCACAAAATTCTCATCAATGTACATTTTTGTCATGGTTCGCCATCGACACAATCCCCCTACAAAACTGCTCACTGGAATATAGGCCTACAGTATTGTATGGATTCGTAGACTAGTACGCTGTTGTTTCTCACTGCTTGTTTTTGTCTCCAAAGCTTCAGTCCTACAGAAAAATGTGTTGTAAAGTTTACAGGACTGATGAGCAAATAATAATAACAAATTAAATCCCTCTGTGCAAACTTGTAGCTAATTACAGTACGTCAACTCAGGGATAACTATGCGTGCATGATTTCCTTCTTTATGTCATGTGACAATGAGCGTGCAACGTCCTTGCCATCCAGCAAACTTGATCACGTTTCTGCAGTAAACTGTAATGTGCACCTACCCTCGAGAGACACTTAAATAATACGATCAGGGTACACTGGTGTCACACCCTTGAGTTAATCCAAAGGAAGACATACTACACCATGTTAAATCATTTTTCAGTTCTTAATATGTAATTCCCACAGCATCAACATCACCATTTACCCAGTTTGTTACACAGATGTTCACAAGCTTAATTTTTTTTTTTAAAATCTTAACCTACAGAGAATCCAAAAGCTATTAGCAAATGGCACTACAAACAATAAAGCCTAAACAAATAAGATATGACCTTGAACCATTCAATAACTGCAGGTCATTCATTTCCCCCCCCCCCCCCTTTCCCTTTACTTTTCTCTTGTCCGTCATGATCTTTTCCCAAACATGCTGTCTGCTATGTTTGACAATGTTAAACAAAGGACTGGTTCCGTCCAAGGTGGCAGAGGATGAAAATGTGACAAAACATGATGAATTGTGGCAGAACTTCACACATAATATACCTGGACCTGGTAAAAAGTTAAATACACTTCCTTCCCTTGTTCAGGGATTTGCCACTTCCTGCCAGAACCTGTAATTGCTTGAAACCTGGAAATAACTGAAGTCAAAATTGAGTTGCCCTGGAAGAAATCACTGTTGACCTCTCCTACTAGACAGCGGCAATATTTTGACGATGGTTCATGGGGGAGGGTTCAACAATCCCCAGCAGAAAATCTGCAGTAGTCGCCCCGCATTTTTGGTGCCTAAAAAGTTAAAAAGGAGGGTCATATTCTTGCATAACAGTTTGCCCTTTGCAGTTCTACATTAAAAGTTTTCTACATATACAAGTGTTATTCAAATGCAAAATACTGACACAGAATTTCGGGGACATAATTACAACAGTTGACGAAAAGTTTTGTTATTGTTCGTGATTCACGACTTTTAAATGGTACAGCCAACCACTGTACCTACAGTGTCACGAGAAATAAAATTTAAACCATCCCTAACTTTCACCTTTGAGATCCAAGAAGACAAGCAGCAGATATTGAACCACCATGAACTTAATAGTCTTGTATATGGTGCACCTTATTCAAGACAACAAACAGAAAGACGGAGATATGACCGATTATACCAGACCATCAAAGATCTCCTGTTGGTATTGGCATATGTGTTGTGCAGTCAAGAGGTCGTCAAACTGCAATAAGGAATACTTCCAACGAAGCTGTACGTTCCTTTGCTATGTTGTAGCCACATGTCACTGAAGTGGATCTAAATTGCTTGGAATTTGTTTAGAGTGCAACATTTCTTTTATGAGACATTCAACAACAAATGGATCACACAAATAAACCTCTCGAGCACATACAATTCGCCAAGACCGTCGGTGGCAGTTTGACGGTCCTCATTGTGGCAGTTATGGCACTGACATTCAACATGGTGCCAACCTGAGGTTTCTTTGATAAGAGAAAGCACCCTGGACACAACATCAAATGAGAAAACTGCAAGTTAACTGTGGTGGCAATTTAGGAGAATGGGGGGGGGGAGGGAGAGCCAGGTGTTTGAATGGAGGAGCACAGTCCTGAACATGTACAAAAATGGATAAAACACTTGAAGGAGTATAAATTGCAAGTAGCTTGTGGGAGGGAACTGTAAAGAGGAAAAAAAGAGGGAAAAAAATGATCATCAAGAACTCCAGAAATGTATCGGTAATACAACAGCATTGTAATAGAGGAGCAAGCTACAACACAAGATGACGAGCCACAAAATTGCACTGCATGGTTTCAGAGATATTGTTTTCACACCTAGAGGGTGTTTGATGCAGCAGGAGTGGCAAAATACTTTTTTCCAATCACCTGCGACCACACACCAACCCCTGTTCCGAAAGAAGTGGAAAGGAACATTCCTCTTCCTTTATGAATATACCAGTCATCAACCAGTCTGCGATTTTGAGGCAACTCTGCTTAAGAGATTTCAAGCTGTGCATGTAAGTTTAATATCCTGTTTGATGTTATACAGTGTATCATAATACTCAGAAGGGACACATACAATAAAAAAAACATAAATTTTTTTTCTTCAATTTTTGTTCTCTTGACAGTAAAGGCTTTTGTTATGGTAAAGACCGTCTTGCCTTTCTGGATCCAACCCCTGACATGCTTAATTCTTCTCCTTACCAGAAATCTGAGTGCTTCAAATGTATCTTCAAGTCAGTCAAATTAATCATTTTGCCATTGAAACAAAGCATAACATGCTGCTTCTTAGTGAAAGTTGTCGGTTTGTCATTTCTTTACCAGCTTAAATTTGGAAATGTTGCCAGCAGCCCACACGAGTGTATTACTCATACACCAGCTCTGACGGCATTTGAAAAACCAACGTCTGTGAACTCAAGTATCGCTTCGATTACGACTCATTCTGTGCACAGATTGTTTGCTGTTAAATTTCATGTACGCCAACATAATCAATTACACTCAGCAGCGCTCAATCTTTCGTCTTCTAAGACAAATCTGTAATTGTTTGTTGCGGAATCTACGTTACAAAATGGTGCATACCAACACCAGGAAGGTTACGTTGCCAGGTGCATTGTCAAATGTTATTGTCTTCAGTTTGTGCATTATTTGCCACAATCATTATTCTCTAAGTTCTAAGTCTGTATCTTTGGCATTATAATTTGGTATTTGATTAATGATAGATGTATCATAAATCCTATGAAAAGCAGATTTGCACCCCTTCTACCACAACTGGCAAATGCCAAAATCACCGTACTGATTAAATTGAAACTCAAACCCTGCCAAAGAGATTATCTGCTCCACAAAGCAATTGTTGTTGTGAGTTTTGTGACCACTAAAAACAAGCAATCATTCTGATATGGTGGTCGAAGAAAATATGTAAATACACAAATCAGTGAGGTACTGCTTTCCTTGTATACTAATTAACAAATGACGAACTGTAATCTCACGGTGCTTCCGGTTAGTTGGGTCAGAAAAATTTAATGACTTTTTGCGATAACCACTTCCATCATCGTCCCTGCACAATATAAACAATGGACTCTTTGACTCAAATTATCAAGTCATTAATATCGGAAAATACAAGGACTGCCTTTGAAACACATCTGACAACAGAGATCAGCAGCTGTCCACCAGAGGTAAACAATCCTACATCAGCTGATAGTGGAGGAGAAGGAGAGGAAGTGGAATTCACCACAAATCATACTGAATCAAGATAAGCCATTTTACTTTAATACAAAGTCAAGTCCCCTTGAAAAAATGAAAATGTAACTTGCTGAAGAATGAGGCAACAAATTTCCCAGAGCTGGTCTCCCTGGTAGTCAGTTTCAAAAGCTTAGTTCTCTCAGTCTTTGATTTCTTCTTCTTGTATGCAACCGTAACTGGGTGAATAGCTCTCAACTTCGGTTTTTAAAGTCGCTCTCTGGTCAACAAAAGCTTGCTAAATCAGTCACTCATTAGAGCTGTACTGCAGGTATCATGCGGACATGACAGACTTTTCATGATAGTTTTCTCACAACCCACTCCTGTTGGTATTCATGCATAACCGTAACTATTCCTGCAACCACTAATGCACTGCTGACCTTGTGAAAGAGTTCTACGCCCTCTAGGCCAAGAATGCCCTCTGTTGACTTTCACTTTGGGAGACCCAATTAACACGCTTTCTGAAGTGCCCCAATTTTGCACTCAGAGCAGGAGCACAGCAGTCAAAAAAAACCTTGAGTATTCTCGTTTATATTTGATAAATTTAGGGTGAGAACATGAGTTGAAAATTTGTCAGTGACAATCAAATTCTGCAGAATATGTCATAGCCACTACAAAATAACATCGTTTAAACCCTATATTTACATCTATAGACGAATATTCACATCCATTCCCGACTGGTTTGTTTGGTTTCAAGTAACAGTGTTTAACTGCTATGCTTTCTCGGAAAGTCTGAGTTTCTAGGGTCACCAAAAATGTGGAGACAAATTTCCCAGATGTGTCCATAGTTCTCTTCAAGGTTTTGTGAAATGTGATGTTTCCCTATACTTTCTCTTCCCTGAAACGCTGACGAAGAACGAAGGTAGATTATCAGGTGATAAGCAGAGCAACTCATAATCCAGCTTACAAGGGGAGCTCACTGAGTTGATATTGTTGGGATATTATGACATCCACTTTTGTCGGACTGTATATCTGTCACTGAACTTACCGTAGTAGTTGTTTTCTTAGTTCTGTGAACCCTCTTTCTTACCTTCAATAGTAGTTATGTTTTCATATGTGAACCCTTGAGAGATTGCATCATTCAATTGTACGATATTGGAGAGTCGCACGTTAAACGTGGTATAGCCTGTATGCCTATATGTGTCTGTAATTCCAAGATAATAAAGTTCTGTTTCGAGCTAAGAGAAACTCAGTTTATCAGAGTTATCTCTATCCAGTTGAACTGCAAACTGCGAACTGCTTTCCAGTGCCTCGCCAACAGATATTGATAAGTTTGTAAGGATCTTGAAGGGTACAAACACCAAACAATGATCTTCACTAGCATAAGTTGTCAAGTTTCACATCTATTATTTATGAAAACTAATTTGTTTTTTTGTTTTTTTTTAATTTTTTACTCTGACTTGTATTGGGCTGTGTGCATCTAAGTACTAATGTGAAAAGTGTCTGGTCATGAATTTTCAAAAACCAAAGTGAACCATTAAAGCAGGATGTGCTGTTATTCCTGAGTTTTCCAAAGTACAGTACACCAAAGGCCTGACTACACTTCTTACAGTTAAAAAAAGTAAAACTACCGTACAATGGTCTATTCGTCCAAATAGAGCCTATTTTTCCAACGAAATGCATTTGCATAGTAGTTCCGTTATGGTAGTATTCCAACAGAAGTGAAGTTCATTCTACCACAGGGTCCAGTTCCGCTAACTTTTAAGCCCCCCCCCCCCCAAAATAAATAAATCACTCTTCCTTCTATAGTAATTAGCACTCAAATCAGTGAACTTTCTCCTGAAAGAAATGTGGCATAGATGTTATTTTCCAGATTGATATTAAATGGAAGAAAATGATGGAGGGTTAACGACCAAGTCTCTTTTCTTTACCTCAAACAGCACATCCTGCTTTTATTACTTATTTATGTTCCTTTGTATGTGACACATGGGGGTCCTCTAAGTTTGACCAGTTGTCATCAGTATCTGAAGGAAACTTGACAGGTTTAGGAAAATTTGGTAAAATTCACAAAATAACTCAAAACACCTTCTCTTTTCTTAATTATATGTCTATAATGTGAATCACATAAATTTCAAAGTTGTTTACTTCAAAGCACAATTTTCACACCGGAATGCATTGAAAATTGGATGAAGGTCTTCATGATATGACAGGATTTTTATTACTTTGTCAGAAGTAATGACGGTAATGGAGTGCCCTGACTAACCAAACCTCTTCCAAACCAAACCTGCTACCAGATGATTCCAGTGCTGAGAAAGTAAAGACCATGTTCGGCCCCTCACGAGTTCACAAAACCTGTAAAAGTTTTGTTTCCACACTGAACATACTCTTTGACAATCAAATTTTTCAACAGGACAAACCTGCTGATAAAAGATGATTAACAAAATGACCGAAAAAAAGTGCTTCAAAACATTGAAAAGCAACATTTTAAAAAGATATGGTTCCTATTTTGAACTCTGAAAACAGGCTTTAATTGATAAATTGCTTTCTACTACAGCAAAGTTTGAAGACCAAACTATTAAGCGAACTTTTTCTTGCAGTGACGAGCACGTCCCACACCCATGATGGGGGAGGTGAAGAGAAAGGGTAAGTTTTGGGAGTCATTCGTCAAGGGCCACCTAGTTCCTCGTTTCCTCGTGTCTTATTCTTTGCCTTCTCCTCCAGACATCGACTGACAAAATCAACGAGTCAGGAGTAAAAACTTCCTTGATACATGAACAAAGCCAATGAGCCAAATATGGAAGACTTCCTCGACAAGGAATTGAAGTTAGCACCCAGCTTCTTCGTGTTTGCTTCGCTGCGCTCAGATGACTTTAACAGATCTGATACTTCACCAAAAGTCTATATTTTTCTCTAAAATACAAACTTTCAAAGTACCTGCCTGTTGTTTCCGTTTGCTCAATTGGGCGAGACTACAACGCTATTATAATTTCCTGCAAACGCACACCTGTATTTAACAAGGAGAATCCAGCTTATTTACATGTACATCGAACATCGAACCGAGGTTGGAGGGTTTCCACAAAACCTTCCCTGTTCTGACCTTCTGAGGAAAATAAGGAAACATAGATATGACTGTCCGCCTCGGGAAACGATACGAAAGGCCACCGTGTTTTCCTCTTTACCTTTACTTTTTCTCTCTTTCTCTTTTTCTTTGGCCCAGGAATGGGATAATTGTCGATGGTTATTACAGGGTGATAGCCACACGCGATGCACGCCCCTGGATCTTCGGTGGAAGTCACTCGTGTGCAATGTAATTAACAACTTACATGAGAATTGCTTTATTTTTTGAAGTCTAGACTTAGTTCAATGACAGAGGTAAGGACCTCTGGAAATGAAAGCCAAGGACAAGGACCTGGATATGTTGGACTAAAATAGGTTTGAGGTTACAAATCCACTGATGTCTGTTCAACAAAAACTATGATACCCTTGCATCTTCTGAAAGGAGACTGAATAATTCCAAAGGCATCGAGATGTTGTGAAGACAATCTCCTTCGCTAAATTATAATCAGGTTACATGTTGTTTTTAACAGAGAGAAGCATGTCTGAAGACCTCACGGTAACTAAGTACACAAACTTTAAATGGAAAGTGAATGCTTGAATTTTACTTTGATCTGATTATCCACAAAGAAGTTAATACCACTTCGCACATAGTACACACGTGTCATTTCTATTCAACCTTGTAATCCACTACAACTTTATCGCTTGATTTCTGAACACTATGAATGTCACAAATCTGATTATATTCAGATGAACCAGTACGTCCAAAAACGTTTTCTTCTTATTTTTCGTGGAATGACAAATACAAAATACAGAGAAAAAAAATCAAACAAATAGGGATGAGGTGGAATAACTCACCTGGTCCTCCTCCAGAAGAATGAGATTCACCAAGACGATGTTGATCGTGCTTCCGAGAGATGCATCCCTATAGAGATTGGCCACCTGAAAGATGCAAGGAGATGGTGAAGTAACAGAAAATACCAATATAGTGATACAGTCAGACAAACAATAGTGTGAAGCAGTCCCACAGTCCGTTAATGTGCACAGGTACATGAGACAGAAAGTTATTTACTTCAGCTTGGGGGATGATTTTTCACTCAGGGATAGGGTCAAATGTTGAAATTAAAATCCATGGGTTGGTAAAGCTATTGATACCAACTCAGATAGTTAGTGTTAAGACATATATCCTCAGAGAAACTGAAGCATGCATGTGTGGAGTGCATCACAGCAACACTGGTACCAATTTTTACGATAATGTCGACCAAAAAAAAATATATAATTGCTGACTCCAGAGTATGGTACCAGGGATCAGTCTCCTTTTGAGGCACTATAGTTGATACCAAGGGTGCTTCCTGAGGTAAACTACTACAAGGTCTGATCAAGGAGTCCCTGCCTGGTCTGATTCACTGCAGTGACTCATTTGCAAAAGCAAAATTCTTTACCTCCATAGTTCATCAAATCTAACCTGACTAACTACCCCGATAGTCAAAGATCAAGTGTGAAAACAGCCTATGTAGTAAGCTCATCACCGTGTTTAGTCTCAATGTGTATTCAAACTTGATCTTAGATCAAGGGTAGTTTGTCAAATCTGCATCTGATCAGCTGCTCAAGATCAAATGATTCACTTCAACACTTAAAAGAATGATCCAGCCTCAACTTTAGTTTTGATATGTGTAAGCTGAGTAAGTTAATATATATCATTCTGATGAAACTTCCATTCAATTACCAAGTAAGCAGGCGTGACATCATCTCTTCACATTGGTGAAGAGTCTCATATGAGTCTTCTTCATAATTGAATATATTCTTTTGACCTTGAAATCAATAGCTGGTAAGTTTAAGAACTAGTGTTTATAAGAAGGTTGCAAAACTCTCCAACCCCTCATACATTCACATGATGATAGTTCTAGCTAGATACTGAAGTATTAAATTTGGTGTAAAGTGTGAAGAATATACATAAAATGCTTCATCAATGTGGGGAGATGACATCACTTCTGCTTGCTTCAAGTAAACTTTTTCATATCTCAGGAGCCACACATGGGGATTGA
The DNA here is from genome assembly GCA_021234535.1 of Stichopus chloronotus. Lineage (NCBI taxonomy): Eukaryota > Metazoa > Echinodermata > Holothuroidea > Aspidochirotida > Stichopodidae > Stichopus > Stichopus chloronotus. The sequence goes on along the minus strand of CM037832.1, from coordinate 38,336,235 downwards.
ATGGAAGCTTAACTGCAACTGTTAGATCTACTTACTCTTCAACAAATTAAAGCGATATTTGCGCAAATGACCTCATCAAAATGGTGCCTGATTATGCATTTGAGGGGTCACCACAGGGTACCTGAAGTTGTCAAGCCCAAACTAAAATTACCAAAGGAAAAGGGGTCCACCTGCTGCATATTTTATGTTGTGATGTGACATTGTGCTGGTACTTGACAACAGCAGCATATTAGGAAGGACATACCTTCTGAGTGGTTCAGTTACTAGCACAGCCATTTAACTGTATAAAATTATGGCAGCACAGGCCTATATCACAGGTCCATCGCATCCATATGAATGCACAAGACCATAAAAGGAAGACATACGGATTGATCTAATATTCATATTAAACAAAAAAAAAAACATACAGTAAAAACTCTAGTCTATAACATGGTCCCCTAAACTTCAAACAATTGCCATTTCTGTCGATAATCTGTCTGTAAGACAGCTGCAGTTACGGAATTTTAGTGGAAGGATATCACTAAGATGAGAATCATGTTTTGGGGATGTGGGACCATCCTTTCTGGTAAACTTGGAAAAGATGAATGATAAAAAAGTAAAGGACAAGGGGGAAGAGATTCAATTCCGTTGAAATGACAGCTTATGTTAACAAAGGAATCTTCCACTCTTGACCTTTGACTGACTTCAAAAGTATCCATGGCAACGATGGCTGACAGACAGGGCTACCATATCAACTGTGACATCCAAACTCAATCCTATTTAGCAGAGATTAATACAAATTGTCCAATTTGAAAAATTAAGTACATGTGGCAGCCCTTTGACTCTCTTGAGGAAGCGGCCCATGCGCCCAGCATTTTCATGTTGCTCCCTGGTTGACAGTTTGGATGTATTCACATAGAGTGAGACATTTGTCAAACTTTTTCAATGAGTCTACCAGGCCTGGAAAGTAATGTGAAATACTCCCAGCGGAAAGTTGAGATGACATCAGAGTTAATCAAAGATTTCAATAAATTTGTCAGCTGTGTAAAGGGGGCTGGATGTATAGTGCATTAGGTACTGTAGTCCCTGGTGGTTCATCTCATTATTAAAGGGAAATATCACATTTAAAAATGCAACAACATGGCATACAAAAAAAAGGTTTCAATCATTGTTAAACACTTTAGTCATCAGCAATAGTTGTCTTATCAAAACATCATACATCTTACATCATTACATATCATGCATCATTTTACTTTTGAAAGTTTTTGTCAAAAAATTACTCAATAGCAAAGAAACAAATGAATTTCTACCTGTGAGTAATGAATTCCTTGAAAAGGAGGCTACCATCCTGCCATCTTTTGAATTATCTTTCATTTTGTGTCCATAAATATTGGGTCTAACATGATTTTTGCGGCAAAACATTCACAATATTTCCCTTTCAGTAGAACACAGAGATGTGGATAAATTGCTGTAAGAACAACTTGACATAACTTTCTGTGACATATTTCCTTTCAAATAGGTTTGAAACGTTCAATGTACAGGATTACAAAAGTATATATGGACTCCGAATACATCGTTCCAATGACAGCAAACATTGCCAAAATGTTTTTACCACCCCTCATTGTGAGACAAACACTTCAGAAAAATATGAAGTGAAACTGTGTTTTGAGTCAAACCAGAGAAGCGATCGCAAAATGTCTCACGATTAAAAGAATAGGGAGACAATGTTCAAATGTTCTCATACACATTAATAGATAATAATACGAAAAAAATCAACACCTCTCTATCTGCTCCTTCTGAGTCTTCATGTGGGCTATAGCTACGGATCATTTGAAACTGTCAAAATGTTTTGAATGCGCCAACCAACCCTACGATGCCACAAGATCCATTGCCAGAAGAGCAAAACCATAATGTGCCATTTTAACATCAACATGCCACGATTATGAATTGTGCATGACGTTGTCTCACGAATGTCTTTTTATTTTGGGGCCTAAAATTCACTGCAATTTCAATATTTTTGTGTAAACCAAGTGGGCATTGTTAATTTACAGGAGAAAATGCCTTGGTTCGATCATTATTGATAATTCCTCATTTGTGACAGAAGTTTGAGGACCATCTGGATGCTTCTTTGATGCACAACACAAAGTTAGATCGTGTTTTTGGTTTAAACCAGAGAAGTGTTTAAGTTAATGTTTCACTGCTAAGCTTACTTTCCTCTCATAATATTTGCATAATAAATTTTTCTGACTCATGCGGAGTTAACACAATGGGGAGAAAAGGAATGCAACATTCATTTCTGCGCCCAGAAATCCCACTTCAGCAGAATCATCATGACTGACTGATGTGGGTATTCATGAGTGACCACACTGACCTCTAGCTTTTACTAATACATCATTTGAACTCACACAAAGTACAACTAAATGAAGCTCTACCACCACGCCCTCTATACTCTAGAGAAATACAAGAACACGCGAGTTTTTTGCAATTGCTGGGCTCCAGCGCAGAGAACAAACTCAACTGAGGCACACTTGGAAGCAGACTGAAGGATCTCCACAACAAAGACAAATGCGGACTGGCTATAACACACAGAGGGAGCAGTGCTTCAACTTCATCGGAAGGCACTTTGTTAAAAGGTCAAACAATACATTTAAACAGCAAAGGGGTAAGTTTATGTCTATGGTGTGAATCTAGCATTTTCACTGGTTCTTAAAGCAAGGACCTGAGTAAATTCTGATTTGTACCCAACAAATACGTGACACCTATTGTTAACATTGGTGTTTTAATAATATACCTCAAAGTCAGGGTAGAAGGGGCCCACTAGTGTACAGTAGTACCGTGGTAAAATGATATGAATTTATTTTTGTTTCAAATCAAACCTGATACATATTATTGCAGTTATGGCAACAGTTGATACCCACTGTATCAAAATGACATTCACAGTATACATCCGATATGACAAATAACATCCAATATTGACCGTGACCTACGGATTCACTTTGATTATGAAGGATTGAATCGTGCCGGGAGCAGCTACTCGACATAGCAGTTCCCTGGGCAGTGAATGTTGGATAGGTTATCTGTGATAACACTAAACAGGACAACCAGGAACCACAGTGGATCCAACAGAGACCATTCTGTACAATTATACCTTTCTATGATTGCTTATCAGTAGCTGTAATTTGATGCTGGCTGCATTTAACACAATGTATGTCTGTATGTGGGTAGTGCAATTAAATGATGCCAGCCAGTGCACCATGCCAGCTTTGTATCAAACTGATATCAATAACAAAGTATGCAAAAAAAAAAGTCTTGAAAGAAAGTGTTCATCAATACAGAGATATTATCTATTTCATCAAAAACTTTCTTTTGTGTTGCTATTATGGGGTAGCCTGTAACAATGACTGCTGGTAAACAAAGGGACTATGTATATATGCCACCGGAGTATCATAGTCAATGCACACAGCCGAGCAGGTGAGGGTGGGACAGCCATGTTAGAAAGAAGGGTTGGAAGCAGGGTATATTTCGAACCTTTGTGCCCAGTATCACAAAAAATCATGTTAGGTCTATTGTGCAAGAGGAGGTAACAATTTTAAAGCACCCAACATTTCAAAGATGAAATCTCTTCCACTGATCTATGTTAATGTATCTTCCTGAGAAATTGAAACTTGCATTTTACAATGGCAACAACTTATCGCCCCTCCCTCCTTTCCTCACACCTCCTATATCATCTCATCCCTTTCCCACCTTACCTAGCCAGGCTCCTACCGTCATAATTTCCATGCCTTTGAATCACAACCTACCCAACTTTGCTCCCAGGAAAAAATGCAAAACTTTGGTGAACTATGAAATACAATGCCTAAGCAGACCATTTCCTAAGTATTCTGCAGGATGGAAAGAAAGACACCTCACCAAGAGATAACCCAGGGGTGAGGGTATGAAGTGACTTCTTTGGTTGCCATGAAAACGAACAAGATTGTAGCAGGGAATTACTTCTTAAAAGGAGCAATCCATCAACAATCTACAGCTGAAATCAGCTGAAAGTTCAAGTCTGCCCTGTGGTGGGGATAAGTTTAAGGATTTTCAAAGCTTGTAAGCTGGCAATAACCTCTCTTCCTTTCTTTTTCTCTCTTTTTTTTTCCTTTTTTTTTTCTCATGCAGCCCAGCTGGATTAGACAGCAGTGGGACAAAAAGACAAATGTTAAACAAAACCTATTAAATAGAGACTATTCAAGAAAAGCCATTCTGAATGGGAACAATGCAATCCTATTGACATCTTCCGCTAGGAAAAAAAAAGACTTACAGTTACAGGAGTTTTAAACTGTATAACTCACGGAAATCCTCAAGGGTGGCAAAAAAGGTTGGATTCTGACAGACTTTAGGAAGAATAAAATGACAAAAGGCATGTGCAATTTGTCTTTCGAATCTGCATGTTTTACAGTGAATCAAAGAGTCACTGACTTCAGGTGGGCATCTCTTGTCTTAAAGCAGCGCAATGTGTTCATACCAACATGTGAGTCAGGATTTTGAAGGATACAAGCTCATTAAAATGCCTATAATTACCACATTTTATCAAGTCTAACATCCGACAGCTGCAAAAGCTGTCAATGAAACGCTTTCAATTTTCTTTACCCTGATTATGTACCGGCTGTGTACATGTGAAAAGTGTCCCTGCCTGAATTTTCAAAATGTAAATTGAATAGTTAATCACTCACTCAACAATGTTCATTTGTATGTATCTGACACAGACCCATGGGTCATTTGTCATAAGTGTGTGAAGTTAATGCAGTGAATTCCACCAAACAACTCAAGGCACCCCTTTAATGTAGTAACCAGTGTTTACTTCAAACTTTTGGAAGGGTAATACTCCCTGACAATGCAGTACATGATGTAGGCTTGCATAGTCTCCAGTACTTTAATTATCAGTGAAATTGTGCCCATTTTGCACAGAGCTGACTAATAATGTGCCCTCTCCTGTTCCTCACCATTTTCTACTTGATACTAGGGTCTTGTACATTTGTTCCTGTATTAAACTTTCATTTTATTTTATGGCAGATCACTTCTGAAATGCGAAGAGACCAATCAGGTTTGATCATTTAGTTAACAATCTCAAAAATCATGTTTATTCATATTTTCTCTGGGGACAACGACCAATCAGGGTGAACAGTGAGCAAACACTTCGCTGAGACTGTGTGAGCTAGTGCTCTGTAAATGGGAAATGTGTTATATAAATAAAGATCAAGTATTTTGCACATAGTTACATGGTAACAAACAGATCCTGCGATATGTGTACCTCCCTGAGGTACACAGATCGTGCATAGAAAAAAGCTCACGAACTGGGTGCTGTTAGCATATAGCAGAAAGATGGGTAGGTTTGAAAGCACTGTGTGTGAAAATACTTAAAGAGAACAAAATTAAAGGGAAATAAGGAGTTTACAATGTATCAATATGGTGTACAAGGTAAAAGAGCTTTCATCAGTGTTTAACCCTTCAGACTCATCAGTAAACATTTGCAATAGCTTATCTCTTTCAAAACATACATAAGATGAGTTAGAGAAGATGCATCACTTGAATTTTTGAAAGATTGGGTGAACAAATCATTCTCAGGCAACAAATAACTGAGTTAATTACTTCCTGTGAGACAATTACTTCTTGAAGAGAGAGTCAACGTCCCTATTTATTTTGGAAAATCTATCAGTCTGTGTCAGCAAATATTGTTTTTAAAAATATGATCTTTTTCTTTGAAACAAATACCTTATTCCCTTTCACCAAGCATCTGATCTCATGGTTTTCTAGCCCATTTGGAAAGTTGGCCCCTTGCTCTTAAAATTGCACTGAATACGCAACCTTAACAAATGAGCAATGCAGCTATTAAAATATGTTTTCCACAGAGCTTAAAGCCAGCCCCATGGTTGCAGCTAGGCCTTCTAGGAGCATGTCACCTATACCTCATTCTTGCAAAATGTTTGAACAATTTCAAAATATTGTGTGAAAAAAGCTCCAATTTCAAGTGCTTTGGCTGATCTTATTAGAAGTCCTAACATCACAGGGCCTCTACCAGAAAACCCTATTTCTGCTTGGTTTAACAAAATACTGAGGAGGGACCTGCAATAAGAGCATAGTCATAGTCGAAAACTACGCTACGTAACACACATAGTGTTAGGGGACAGGCCTAGCCAGGCCCCACCACAAACACACACATGTAAAAAACAAAGTTCATGAAAAACATGAAAAAAAAGGATACTCATCCCAAAAGGTCTCAGAAGAAAAGATAAGGATAAAGCCAGATAACTCACAGAAGAAATCATGAAAGGTTGCAAAAGTCAGCAGATTGAAGCAGATGTAAAACAAGGAAGGGAACAAAAGGCTGACAATAACGGAAGGACGGTGGCCAGATACGCACACACACAATTGCCAGATGCTAGACCATAGTCAATACCATAATGCAAAGGTTACGTGAAGTGAGGGAGTACGTACATACTGTTAATTCCTATCTCTACCCAGTTTGCCAACAGCTGGGAGGGCCCTGCCATAAGAGTCTTTCTCCTGTAATAGTGCTGATTTGTAGTGTGAGAGGTTTACAGGGACACTAATTTTTTTGGAAAGAAGAGTGTTTCAGAGGCCGCAAACTCTGACTACCACTTTAATACCTACAAGAGACTGCCAGGTAACTCATGAAATGTCTGAAACTGATCGCTCCTGCTTGTTCAGTGAATGTCGACAGGAGTTTTCACTTTAGAACTAAATTCATAGCCAACATATTTGTGAGTATGAGAATTAAGGTTTTTGCTTTTTTATCTTCTTTTTTGCAACTGTTTACAAACAGGCATCAATTGAATGGTTACATTGTCCTCCGCCCCCAAAATCGAAACCGTAAACACAGCCAAAAGTACATTCTTTGTCAACAAATAATATGTTTTCACTTTGCCTGAAGGTTTGCAAGTTGTCTCTCATGTTATCACAAGTTTGAGGTATCTATGTGTGAAAAGGATTAGCTGCTATGATCAGGTATGTGTGTAAGCAGATGTAACATGAGGTTCCTCCCACACTTGAATTTTCTGTCAACATTTTTTTTTCATTTCCTTCCACATAACATGTTCCATATATCTCATACACTTTACATGGATCCAGGCTGGTAGAGTCAAATGAATAACATTCTGAAAGTCTTGCAAGAACAACATGCTATGTAATTCTGGCAGTGTGCCCTCACTTGAAATCACAGTTTCTGCAGCGCTATCCCTCTCGAGGCCATCAATGACAGTTTATTTCAAGATTGCAGAGGAACAGGGAAAGTCATTACCTCTTTCTCCTCCTCCCACACGCAAGTTAAATTGGTTAACCAAAGGCCATTTCCCCACAACTTACTGGCAGAGCTAGGCCTTAGAGGGCGCAGTGCTAGAATTAGTTTCGAGGACAATTTGAGCAAAGGTCAAATGATGCATTAGTGATGCAAGGGGTAAGTATATGTCTACCATGTGAATAGTGGGGTTATTCATTGGTGATTATAGTTTGAAATGATGGTGGAATACAAACATGGCGAGATTACAGGGCTTTTGTATATAGTCGCCAAACTTCTGCTAGGTGAGCAAATTCTGGGACTGTTACGAAACATGTTGGACCTCTCAGAAACGAAAGACCTACAACTCTAGAGCATAGAGGGCATGGTGCATGAAATTTTCTCACAAAGTGTGTTGCGCGAAATAAACAATGCATTCACGTATGGGGTAAGTCTGTGCCTACAATGTGAAATTACAGAAACTACAAAATGATTGACAAATATAGTATCATCCTGAATAATTTAAGGAAAAGTTTATTTTAAAGATAAGTAAGCTGATCCATCTCACTACAGTGACCTATAGGCCTATAGAAGGCATTTCTTTTTAATTAATTTCAAGACGAGTCTGTTGTTTTCACTTGGAAGGAACAAAGGGAGGGGGTGTCTCTGTTGTAAACCATTGGCTTACAGTTAATTCCACTGTTTAGTTTAAGTCCTGACCTACTTTCACTGAATCTATAACACTGAATCCCCAAAACTTACTGGTTTGGGAATTCGCTAGCGACGTACTCACCTCATATAACCTATGCATTACTGTATTGACCATGGTCTAGCATCTGGCAATTTGTGTGTGTGTGTGTGTGTGTGTGCGTGTGTGTATCTGGTCTCCGCCCTTCCGTAATTGCCAGCCTTTTGGTCTGCCAGTGAAGTTTTTGCACTGCCTTTGCATCTGCGAAATCCTATTACCATCGCCAAGTTTTCAACCTTTCTGATAGTTATACTAGGACTCCTCATCCTTGCCATCATCTTTGCATAGGTTATATGAGGTGAGGGATTAAGCGCTGTGAATTCCACATGTCTCTACACCATTCACTGCACTCCTTGTGTCTCCATTTCTCTTCTTGCAATTTGAATGAGGAGGACAGGGTTGGTCTGTTACTAGGTGGTTAGTCTTCATAAGGAGGCAAAGCTATGACTCAAAAATAAAAGGTAAGAGGGAAGAGGCAAAACTATGAGGCAGAGCTCAGCAGAGGCAAAGCTAGAACAACCAACAGGGGCAAAGGTATTTACAACAGAGGATCAGGGCCAAACCTCAATAGCAGAACACCAGGGGCAAAGTTACAAGGCAGAGCACCAGGAGCATAGCTACAAGGCATAACACCAGGGGCAAAGCTACAAGGCAGAAGACCCTATGACATGACAATGATAGGTTGGGACTTGCATTCATGGAAGTAACTAAGACTGCAGGTGTAAGCTTGAGCACCTTAGAGCAAAATGAGAGTGCATCTGTTTTGCAGAGGCTGTGAAGGGAGGAATGAGATTCTATCGTGATGATAACATCACTAGTAGAGTGAATGGATTTATGACAATTATAAGGTTCTTTCACTCCAATTGTATATATATATGTATATATACTCACGATATTTAAGACGCTGAGGACGTATGTAGCCACTTTCTCACTGGTGTGATTCTTCACCATAGGTGGGTCCACAACGACCAGAGTCTCAACGTATCGGTTCTGGTGAATGTCCCCCATGAGTGACCTCCTGGTGCGATTGGATGAGTGTGGGTACTCGTCCACAAAGAAAATGGGCTCCTGGGGCGGATGAGGTTGGACTGCAAGAGACCAGAGACAGTCGATGATGATTGGTCAATTTGTGGTTCAGCATGTGGAACAAACTCATGGCAGTAAATTACGATTAAAATTAAGACGTTAGTGGACACACAGAACAACAGTAAAGTGTAACTATAACAAAAACATCACATGCAGAAGAATCATGATTCTAGGGGAGTGAATACAACTTAAGTCTTAAAATTGTGTCTGTTTTATTTTTTACTGAAGGTGATCCAATTTGTATCTCAACTGCATTGCTTATTGCTTACGAAGCAAAAGGAACCAAACATTTCTATTATACAAACTGGCAGTTGGTCGTTCCACATTTTCAAAATTTTCATGAAGAGATGAGGTTTGACAGCCAACTGTGAGAGTGAAAATATAAACACTATTAAAGGAGGTTCACTTCAGTTTTTCCATGAACATGACAGGATTTGGATATCCACCCACCGGTGACTACACAACGACCACAAAAACCCTTAATGAGGGGTGAGGTTTGACCACGACCGGGCCTGCACCACCGAACAAACGAGGGTGACTAACTACCATCTCTCGAAGGAATGACCGATTGCTTACATAACTGGCGGAAACAGGACGCAGTCAGGAGACACTACTGTGAAGATGACTTCCTAAATGACATTATCGGCACATTCCATCAATTCAACAGCTCATTAATGAGCTTATACACTTGCACACTGAAGCAGGAATGTGAACCTCAAACGTACTACTCGAGACCTAAACAGGTCATGTCCGGGTCGAACAGATCTCTAAGAGGTGCCATCTTCCAGCTCTGTACGTGCCCCCTCCAAGTTCGAAATACCCAGGCCAATCAGGCCTCAGACCATCAGGGGTTTTATTCCCCTCCAGGTGACAATCACAGACTGAGTATGTGAGTTGCTTTCCTAAAAATCAGGAAGAGTCTTTTCCCAGTCTCTCCTTTTCTTTTCCACAATGTAGTGACAATAAGGACTGCCAGACTGGAGCGACTGACGACCGAGAAAGTAAGATTGCATTGTTTATTATTGTTACTGATCTTACTGATTTCTCAGAGAATACTTTGCAAAGTACCATCTTGACTCATGTTGAAGTGATACACCTCGATAAATATCCAAACAGCTGAGTCACAGCTACGTGCCATCCCTCTGCAAACTGACTGGAAGAAGTTGGCCAACTGCTGTCGGGGTCACGATGTCTCATTCAGAGGAACAAAACCCGAACAGGTATTCCCGCTAAATACCCGCACTAATTGCAGGAAACCTCGTCACCCCATGCAAAGCATAAAACAAAAAGAAAAATTGTTCTAAACCACACCTAGGCCACGTTCACCGGCAGACTTCCGTGGGTGGGTTGTTCAGATGATCAAGAAATGCCAAAGGGATGGATCCTTGATGTTCATATTTAAAAAGTGCATCAGCTTCGAAGACATGAGTTGCTGAATGTTTGTTTTTGATCCGCATCAGCTGCAAATGTCAATGAGCAATTTCCAGTTTGCGGTCCTTGACTCATACCATATGGAGTGATGTACCAACTGGGGTGACCACTGTGACATCGCACATGAGTCATTCTACGCAGAGTTAACTCATGCAGGTGCAATGGGTGCGATTGGTTGTCTGTTCACTCTGGCTACGATGCGGCAATCAACAGCAACATGTTGCTCTCGTCAGCCTGATGAGATAGATTCGTCTCAAAGATGACAAAAACCTTGACACCTGCGACTTACGTATAACGTGCGGACGTTCTTCTCGTAGAAGAATAACAGCTGCCATCAAGAGCAAAAAAAAAAAAATGTACTTTCTCAGAACACATATCCTTCGATCAATCAGAGAAGAAAATCAATCGTAAATAATGTTCAGATCAATGGGTGTTTACCTTGACAGAGCCAATGGTAAACACTCAGTGCTACTGTGTAACATCAACATGCTGCTACAATTCATGAGCTCAATTGTTATTTCCCTACATTCTCAATCATCTCACCTTCCACAATACCATTCCAACAAAACCTGAAAGTACGATAACTGAATGAAATGTAATAACAAGCCCGAGCATCTGCTGTGAAATGCTTTCTGCTCTATTTTCTTTCTACTTTGCTTTTGTTTTTTGTTTTTTTTTTCCATTTTCCTTTCTTTTTTTTGATGAGGATACTGAATTCCATTGACATTACACTTTACTATACCTGAATATCTTTACCAGGTTGTCTCTAGTATGGCAAAACCCTCAAACCTTGCTCAGAGCATGGTTTTGTACCTCTGTTTAGAGAGATACCATCTTCAGTGGCGGCACTACGGGGGATGAGGGGGCAAATTGCCCCCCCAGATTTTTTCCTTGCCCCCAGTTGCCCCCCCCCCCCCAGTTGCTCTCACCCTTCCTAATCAGATCTTGTACTCATCCAAAATTAATTTAATCACAAAACTATGTATTGGCATTGGACTGAATAAGAACAGCTTAGGGGAACCATGATTGATAAACGACTAATTTATGTTACACAGGCTGCCACTTTAATATCATGCCCATAGCCACTTCAACAGTAGGCCAGCCTGGTCAGACCAATTTTCTGGAATGTTTACCGTCCAGCATAAGGGAAGGGCGGGTAGGTGGTTGTTTTCCTAAATATAGGAATGTCGTTGTTTTCCTAAACATAGGAATGGAATGGAAGTGTATGTAGCCTATGTGTGTGTGTGTGTGGGTGTGTGTATGTACTCGGTGGCGCCGCGTAAATGTGAAATAGTACCCCCAAAGAAAAAAGTTGGGAACCTTGGAGTACGGTCAACCGAAAAAATGAATAATATAAAAATAAATAATATACCTCTCTTGAGACTTAATTTTCCACCCAGAGATATGCTTAAACCTCAGAGCTTCTGGGGGCTTCGCCCCCTGGACCCCAACCGGGGCTTTGTCCCTGGACCCCACCAGGGGCCCTAAGGCGGGCCCCTGGACCCCATCCGCAAGGTCTCGTGCTTCGCGCTCGGTTTCGCACTGCGCGAGAAAATCTTTGCCCCCCCAACATTTTCTTCTGCCCTCAGTTTGCCCCCCAAGTCTGACATTCTGGCGTCGCCACTGACCATCTTCATAGTGACCAGTAATATATCATCATTGATTGCTTATAAAAAAAAAAAAGCTTTAAGTAGTGCACAAACAAATCTGTCAGATGAGCATGTTTTAAATCTCTTATCACAGTTAATACATGTGCTTACAGTGGCATGTTGGTTGGAATCAAATGCTTGATCAAAAGAGAGCTGGGCATTTGACTGACATTTGTTTCCACTGGATTAATCGTCCTGTAAATTAACATACACACAATACATTGGGAATTCATCCACTTCTTCCAGCGAAAATTTATGCAAGTGACTGTAGTGTAGGCTGTAGGCAAACTGCATTGATTGGATTCCAAGAATCACATGTTATTATTGCATTTCTGCATGTGATGTGGCTGTGTATGGCTTAATGTGGCCACAATGTTCCTGGAAATGCTAGACCATAAAAGGCAATGACATTTGTGCTACAGGAAGCAGTGGGAAATGAAACTAGTGACAATGTTGTCAACAAGGTCTCTATAAAATGGTGAAAAGAAGAGCAAAGGTGAGATGTCTGCGGTTAAATATACCAGGCACAAGTTTGGACATTTCCGGGGAAGGGGGTGCACGTGGAGTCCCAGCACCCACCCCCCATGGGTCAGCCACTGGTCAATCATTCTATCAAGATACACAACAGTGGACTTTGGTGGGCACAGAGAGTTGGTAGACTGTCTACTTCGGATTATACAAGTGTGACATGGAAATAAGACACTGCATACTCCAAGCCAACTGATGATTTGGAGAAAGTTGACACTAGTTGGCAATTTCTACAATTTGGAGCCTGGTATTGTAACATTTCTATCAGCACTTTTTTCTCCTTCCATTTTCCAAAGCTTTTCCTTTAATACCTTGGTTATAGACTATCCTTTCACCAGGGGTAGTTGATTTTTCTGTTTACATTTGTCTGTGTCATATGCTAAATGTACTATACAGTTGGACCAGTTCAAGACTATGCAGCACAAAATGCAGGTCTTTTCAGCTATAAAACACAAAAGAAAGTAAAACCCATAGTAAAATACAGGGAAGGGAGGGGGCATGGAAGGGTATGTAAAGAGAAGGAAAAAGGGTGATCAAAGGAAATATAATGCCAATCCTGTGTACACAATGTTGGCTTTGGGAATATCTGTATACAGCATGTATCAATCCTTCTTCTCTCCCTTCGAACTGATCAATAAACAGTAACCACTTGGAATGCAAAATAAGCAATTGCAGAACCAAGATACATAAAAATGGACACACCGTGTTTTGAACATTTTCCACAAGCAATGCTGTTGAAAGTTTTACCAGAAATACTAAGAAAGAGGGAATTGCAAAACGGAAAGATGTTCACCCTCTGCAGTAGACCCCATGGCTAACTTTCAACCCGGCGATCGACCAAACATCTGCATTTCTAGAGCTCTCTCGATGAAGAAGTAATAAGATTTTGCTATAAGTTAAGAACATTGATTTGCCAATGGAAAAGTCATGTGGGGGGAGGTGTTAAACTTTAGAAGGGAATGACAACATGTTTCTTCACTTAAAACCCTAAACTAAACCACAAGTTAATATCTGCTGTTCGGTTTTACTTGGCTGGATGTACATTTCTACCTTTTCCACACCTTAAAAAGCCATATCAATTACCCCTGATGATAAAACAATAATTTTAAAACTTGTACAACGGTCTCTGGCTGTCAAAAACCACAACACATTTTCTTTTCAAGGAATGAAAATTTCTATCTGTGGCATTTTAACAGGCAGCAGAGAGATCTGAGTGTCAGAATATTGTAAAGAAGGGTGGATGGGGAAATTTTCAATATTTACATTTCCAGATATAGGGGTGTCAAAGAATTCGAAGTGAAAACTCAACCTTACTATACCATTGCTAGTGCTGACTATGATGTGTTGATTCCTGCTGTGCAGCAATATTTACCAGTACTTGAATATAAATATGTTTCTTACAGTCAGATGTTCAGAGTCAATTTAAAGTAAATGTAGACAGATGAAATATTTCAGTAGTTAACCTTGCAGTTGATTTATTTCAAGAACAAAGCATTATTTGGATATATAATTCCACTGATGGTTTAATTCAACTGATGTCATCACATTTAAAGCTGGAATATGAGTTGTACTGACAATCACCTAGTCATCTACCTTTGTTCTTTATAAATGTGTTTCAGGGAAGAAAAAGTAGGGAAAAGATCACTGCATGGTCAGAAAATCTGAAAAAGAACTATGTGCTCCTTTTCCAACGACACTTTTGTTGGCCCTACGAAATTCAGACTCTCCAAGAAAGCGTTCCAAGTAAATCACCATTACTTGAAATTAAACAGACCGATGGGAATGGATATGAATATTCATTTATGCAAGAATGGGGCTTCGGCAATGTTTTTTGTATGGGGCTATGACATATCCCACAGAATTTTACTGTCACTGACGAATTTTGAACTAATATTCCGGCTTTTAAAATGCAAAAGTAATGACAGTTCGGTAAATTTGGTCACATCCTGTGTGCCACCAAAAAACTATGAGATAATGAGACATAACATTCCACAGGCTACCCCACACAGGAAGAGACAGTCAGACTGTGTTATAGTTTACAATACAATCAACAAAACGATAAACTGGGAAAGACGGTCTGAAAAAGATATCACTGCAAATATATTACTAACCCTCTGAACAATGTGAAAATTACGACAAAATAATTGTCGTGCTTTTTGCTTAGAAAGAACACGACCCACGTACCGATCCTTCTCTGTTTGATCCCTCCGTTATAGTATCACAACCTCCTCATGCACCCCATCCCCTCTCTGCCAGTAGCACCTCCCATCATGTATGGTTATCCTACTGAGAGACAGAGCCAATCTGCTCATTATGGTCATGTAGAGGGGATATGGCATTGCTCTCACTTTTCTTCTCCTCTTACTTGAAATCAAGCCCATTTTTCAATCTTTGGTTTTCTCTCTGTTCTGTTTAACCTGATACACCTCACTCTGAGTTCTCCCCAGACTTGGCAAACATGGACTATGCTAATCAGTCCATGGGGAAATCATGACATTCTGACTCATCATTAATGTTTTCAAACACAATGCTACATGAATGAATGTCACCCTCAAGCATTCAGAGCAAACAGCGAGACTTTCAAAGAAACACATATCCCAGAAAAGTTTGGAAGGTTTAATAATCCTGAGGACACACAGTTACCCCCAGTGCCAAGTTCACAGTAAGGATCATTATATTATGAGAGGTATATATTGTTAAATACATCACTGTTGTAACTCCCAAATAAATTTTCAAGGCTGTTCATTTCCTTTTTTCACTGTCATATCAATTCCATACCTTCATCTTAAACAGTTGCGGTGGGGGTGCAACATTGAGACATGGCAACTCCCCATGCGCGAACCCTGGTCATGAACCCATGGTATCAAATCTTGGTCCAAAACTCTGACACCTACATACAAAGAGACACACGTGATCTACATTTTATGCACTCAATTATGGCATTTCAGAGAAATCCTGATGAAGTACAACTGCTTGGCAGTTGCACAAACCAGCAGGTTGTCAAGGTTGATGAGCAAAGCAGTGAGGCAGTTTTACCAGACTTTTACGATGAGTTCAAGGAACACAAAATGAGGAAGACATCTGGTCAAAGGTGGCAGCATAAATCTAGATATCATCACAACTGATGTTTTATTCTCTCCATCTCACCGATGGAAAAGCCTGTGACCAGGAAATCCTTTTTGGATGATTTTCCCCCGGAAAATTCAACTTCGGATAAACTTCCACCAGACAATTTCCATCCCAACATTTCTCAACCTGGAGAATTGACCCTCAGACAACTCTCTCATATGTAAATTCCTTCAGCGAAAGGTTTGAGGTTAAGAAAATAGGAGAAATAATCAGGGTAAAATTGTCCAGGGGGGGAGATTGTCCGGGAATCAGAACAGTCTTGTAAATGCTGACGTGCTTCCCGTTTTCTCCGTCTTTTTTTATTACATACTAGAAACTTAAACGGTAACCTTGATCGAACAATTCCTTCTTTGTGTGTATCTAAATTTTTATTTTCGATAGAAATGTCCCTGTTGTCTCTCTATGTATGTATGTAAAGCATTCCTGTAACATATTGTCCTAATTCTAAGAACTGGAAGTTCACTGAAATTCTTGTGTGGTAGATTCTACTTGGAACAATGAGTTGCTTGGAATAGCATTGATAAGGTGATTATAAGAGATGACATGCAAGGGAGGAAAAGGACATGGAGACAAATATTCAAAATAGACTCAGAGCTGTTGCTTCGGGGGGGATACCATAGTACGTCCTGGGGGGAAGGGTATAAGATCAATTGGGAAGGGTTAACTCCTTCCATTTTGAAAACTTACAATATTTATATATAAATGAATTTTGAATACAGTTGTCAAGTTTTCTGTGCCTATATATTGCATTACAAATGGATCTGTACTCTGTCGTGATCCCCACCCCCTACCACACACTCCCTGTATATGCCACAACCCACCCACATTCCCGGGCTACTGTCTTGCACGAGTGAGGCGGTGAGGCCTGCAACGACTGAACGAACACTTCACTGATGCACAACTGACAATTCCCTCTAAAAAGATTTCTCTCACAAAAATTTTATGACCTTAGAGCACTTTTGATTGGTTGTATCAGAATTGTTTCATTTCAAATGCAACCTCTCTTAGAAACATGACGTGGAACATTATCAGAACTAGTTCCTCACCTATGAAATGTGACCTATTTTTTTTCTATTCTGGTCACCAAAAAAAAATGTGATAATCTTTGATCCCTCCTCTCACTTTGAACTTTGCGTGCCATTCAGAAACTGATAACTTAGAAGGTCCTTGACTGCTCTTGTCTACACAATAGGTTCTTCCAATATTCCTCCTGGTATGGCAGATAGACATCCGATATTTCCGATGCAAGGAAAGTTTAAGTTCGTCAGCAATTCTCTTTCTTTTTTTTTTCTTCTTGAGGTGACAGAGGGGGGACTGAAGACTTTGATGCAGGCAACTTGTTAACAGGCTTAATCACAGCAGAAGTTGTTCCATTCTGAAGTCATACGGTCTAGCCTGGTGTAGGCTTATGATTGACAGGTAATACAAGAATAAGCGAAGTTTCCAAGAGAGCATGTTGACCATGACAATCTCCACTAGACGACATCTGATTGACGGGCCCACGTGGCCGACCTCTACGATTTCGCCAGCCTTCCAGCCTGTTCCGCAAAAACAGTCTCAAAGAGAAAAGGCTGACTGACAAGGTAGATCCCAACAATGAGATAATAGCTACAAGGCTTTCCTTTCATTTCTGGTGTTTCTTTTGTGTTCTTTGACAGGCTTCCGGAAGTTCAACTGTTGCAAGGATCAAGGAACTTGTAAAGGCAGCTATAATCTGTTATAACTCAACAAGGAGTAGTATTAGTAATTTGTGATGTGACTCTCTCGTTCACGAGATGGTCACATCCAAATCTGACCCATCATGGCTGCCTCTGTTGTAGAGCATCATATCCTGATCGGAGTAAAAATAGGCATTGTGGCACAAAATGTTGCAGCTGAATTTTAAAATCATTTAAAGTATCAGTTTAGCAGGAAGCAGGAGGTACAAGTTTTCACTTCTACAGCTTTCACGAGGGCAACAAACCTCAATGAAACTTTTTCTACGTGAAGTACTGTGGAAAGCCTAATGAAGAACACAATGGTTTGGTTGCTTCTGAAGATTTCCTTTTTTTTTGGCATCTCCTTCACATCATAGTTAAATTTGCAAAGGATGTGCACAGGAAATTTTATGTTATCCTAAACCTATCACAGATCAAGCATGTGGGTCACATTTACTGCCACTTTCTGCTACAGCTTAGAAACAATGCCTTAGGTGCAGGACAAGTAAGTGGGGTTATGAAAGGACAGTTTTCACAATACTCAATCAACAATTGTTCACAAATACCATAACTGAGAGTTAACTCCAGAAATGAAGTTGACCTGCCCTTTCAATGATGTTTTCCAAAAAAATAAGGTAATGTTTCAAATCTTGTGACATTCAATAGGATACACAGCTAGGTTACTTATGTTTTTTCAACACCGCTTCAACATCCTACTAGTAGGTAAATTGCTCTGAAAGTACAGGTACTTTATAATCTATTCCAACTGAGAATTAAGCTAATAACAAACACCCACACTCTAGTCAAAGTTTTGTAAGAAAATACATGGGGGAACCACCATTTCCACCCCACCCCCTCCCCATCCAGGGAGTAATAAAAGTTGGCTGTACAGCTGTTAAACAACTAAGTACCTCTATCTATATCAAGAACCTGAGACACTTTATCATAATTCACATCTATCTGATCTCTTTCCCTCACCCACCAATACTTGGTCTCTACCCAAAGAAGAAGGGTACGGGTAAAGGTGAAAAGTCACAACAACACACAAAATTTGGCAAAAAGTTGTGGCACAGGAAGGGGAAAGCCAGATGTCCCCAACAGCAAGATTGCAGCCTAGTGAAAGTTTGGAGATCAGAGACAGGCAGCGAAATTCACCGCCAAACCGTACCCTGTGGTTTACAGAACTATGACACTCACATTGGAATAACAATCAATTAATAACTGTATCTAGAGTTGTTAGAGAATGGCAGAAGTGAGATCAGCAAATGGTAAACAGATCAAACGATATCAAGTTTGTTACACACTTGCAACCATTCAATGGAATCCCAGTAAGGTCAATTGTGTACTATACTACTTTACCTTGCAAAAGCAGGGAGACTACAGATGAGAATGCACAAAGTGAATAGAGCAACGTATGGCTAGAAACTGCATGGAAACACAATTGCAATAATTTAAATGGACTCCTGGTACATTACCCTACATGCATTGCCATGAAAGAGTACAGTATTTGAGATTTCCTATTCCTTGAAAAACGTAGGGAGTAAAATTAATTGAATTGGATGAAAGGATATCCAGCTGGCAAAGTAATGACTGAGAAACTGTGAATAAAAGGTCAAAATGGTCATCACAGATACAACTATCTCACATGGACACTCTAGTGAGATACAAATTTATCAAAATGATAAAAAGTAAATATGGCTTAGACTACAATTTTCCTTCTCCCTAGAACCAAGGTATCAGGCAAGTAATGTGGGAAGAAGATAGACCTTTCTGAAGATGCAATGTGAATGCTCTTAATGATGGACTACCTACCGATGATCAAATTAAACAGAAACTGTTTTGTGTTTGGAATTAAAAGACATTTTCAACCCTAGGGGACTATGTTCCAGACTGCAATGGAGGGAAAAAAAAGTGAGGATAGAAAAGAAGTAGGATGAAATGGAGATGGTTACTCATGGTTGCCCCTGGGGGACGAGGGCATAATCTTGTTAACCTCAACATATTTGGTTACCTTGAATATGACAATTGGGATGTTCCTGTTCTAGGATGAAAAGGAGGCCAAGTTTAAAGAGAGCTTGCGACTTGAAGGTGGTAAAAGCAAGTCTTTCATGCTGGCAGAATTTCTTTACTTCAGAATATTCTATTACTAATGTAATTAGGGAGATGCGGACCAAGACAAGCGGGAGCAAGGGAAGGTAGTGTGTGTTTCAACTCAAAAGGGTTATTCAACCAAAGGGTCACAGGCTTAAAAGTGTCACACTTTTTCTTACTGAAGGACAACGAAACAGGATATGCAAATCAAGCCATATTTGACTTGCACATCATCTACACATCTTTCATTCTGTTCACTTCACAGGGTAGGAGGGAGACAGGTGGCCTACCCCAAGTATAAATTGCTACGTCTCTGAAACAGCAACTACCCCCTCCACAAAAACCTGCCCCCCTGTGACCTGTGAAACCTGTAAATTGCGTTAGACACTAGTCCACATCATGTAAATATCAGCGAATTAAGATAAGCATTTTCATTATCAGAATTTGTCGTCTCCCCATCCCCCCCAATAGGTAAGAGCAATATAAGCTTCACTCTCACCAGAGATAGAGGAGGACCTTCTGTATCTCTGGTGAGCGTTCTGAGGAGTACTTTGATTTGGACCATTCATATGAGATATGTGCATTACATTCACATGAGATACGTGCATTACATTCACATGAGATATGTGCATTACATTCACATGAGATACGTGCATTACATTCACATGAGATACGTGCATTACATTCACATGAGATACGTGCATTACATTCACATGAGATACGTGCATTACATTCACATGAGATACGTGCATTACATTCACATGAGATACGTGCATTACATTCACATGAGATACGTGCATTACATTCACATGAGATACGTGCATTACATTCACATGAGATACGTGCATTACATTCACATGAGATACGTGCATTACATTCACATGAGATACGTGCATTACATTCACATGAGATACGTGCATTACATTCACATGAGATACGTGCATTACATTCACATGAGATATGTGCATTAGTCAGAGGAAACTCATTTGCTTCCAAACAATCGCAAGATATGTTTCCTGAAAGGACAATTAAATCCAAATAATACGCCAGCATTGCACAACTGTCACTGATGGAGTCTAAGTCAGCTAAATAACAGCTGGGACATGGTACAAAACGATAGGCCTATTCCTCCCCCATGAAATATATACACGCTGCCCTTCCAGACAAATATCAAAGAGAGAGCTTATTGAGAAAGCCGTTTGTATGGACAGTACCTCCGACTTGGGAAAGATGTAACCCAATTACCTTATTTACAGCAAACAGACTCTACAAAGTAAAATCTTGTTTGAAGTTGTCAGCATGGGCAAACAATCCAGGTTTTTTGGTCTCGGCTAATCAAACAAATTCACTTTGAACTTTTCCTCCAGCTTTCCCAAACAGAGAAAGAGGCAAGAGGAGAAATCTAGGACTTGGACCAAACAGCCAAAACAGGGCAGAGTGCTCAGCAAAGCAGCAAATAAATCCCAAAACACCGCATCAGGCTATTGGTTTTACCCTATTCGCTTTCTTCAACTGGACTATGTACAGAAGACGTGGATTGCAACACCTGAAAGTTGAGATGCGGGAACAGTGTAAAGCCAAGTCATAAGTTCCAATGAATATCCCAAATAAAAACTATGATGAGGTCAATAGTGTTTTCAATTAGGGAACATCTCTAAGTGCTGAAATTCTAGGAAAACTTCAGGTGGGTGTGTTGAGGCAATTGCTGTTCCATGAGAAATTGATGAGGAAACAGTGACAAAACATTGGGCATTCCATCCCCATGCAGTACTGCACATAGCAGTAGGCATTATTAAATGGCTCTGCTAACCAGCTTTTTGCAGGGTTTCCAGCACAGGAGACACCTTCTTTCCCCAGACTTCCAATTCAAGGCCCTAAACATTGTGGTCATCAATAGTGTTTACACCAAGTGCCCAGGTACCCGCCTGACAATACCATGACCCCATTCTGAAATTGCTACCAAGATGAAAGGAGACTCACTAAAATATGCCTTGTACCAACATTTCATTGCAGTGCCCACAGATATGTTATAACTAACATGCAAAGCAAAATGTCCTATTACAACCTCACAACACACTCGAGACCTAGCAGAAGATATATTTTCAGGCATGCACCGGTCTTTAATTGACTGTGGACCGCGGGGGTGACGGGTCTGAAATTTGGAGGCAATGCAAACACTAGTTATCCATACTATTAACCTTGAGGTATTAATTCTGCTGAGAGATGATCTGTTATCGTTTACATATATGCAATCACGATACCAATTCCAGCACATTAATAGAGCCACTTACTAACATTAATAGTTAAAACAGCCATCAGATTACAATGACTAAAATGTTGTCCACACAACTGCTTTGCAGGTGTGTGAAAAACTAAACTCACACTTTTTTCTCTTCCCACAGAAATGTTGAGCAACTTTTGTGCGTTTGGTCCTCGTTCTGTTGCCACTCCCGGAGCCGGCTTGCGGTGTCGACGACGCATCCGTCGTATTGTGCGATGCCACCGATACTGAAGCCAAAGACCGTTTGTAAATGATGTGAGGGCGACTCTCCGATGAGGTAGTATTACTGAATAGTTTTTCTTCAAGGTGGGAGGGCAAGGGTTCTATCAGGTAGTCATCCGTGACAGTCCTCAAAAGGCCGACCTGAAGGAATGAAAAAAACAAGGACCGCAGAAAAATAAATTATAATCGTAGATCAGACTCAACATTAAAGATAACAGTTGCTCTTGAAACTGAAACAGTCTGGAACTTTTGTCCCATTTTTACATTGCATAGTAGAACACACAAACAGAAAGGTGGTAGGAAAATTTGGGGAAACAAAGTGGAAAGGTCCATTCTTTATTCCTGTAAGAGTAACATTTATCAGATGAACATTACATATCTAAACACATCTGGTAGGAGAAGGACAGAGGGTCACACCGATTGACTTTTTACTACAGCAATAATGATTTGTTAAGGCTGAAAAAGTGCTACAAAAACAGGTGAGTGGAATGAAATTACAGATCTCACATGATACACCACTGAGATAAAGAAATTTTTCTTTCACTGGTGAATTCTCTCTCAGTACTTAAAAGCCAGGCTTGGATGCAGGATCCTGAGAGAGGGGGGCAGAAAAACAACCATCAGCCGAAGACCGACGAGCGACCGCCAATTCTGGATCTAAATTTGATTACCCAGCATCTGGGAAGCATATTTTCCATATTTATTTGCTCATTTTCTCAGAGCATTTGGCTGTTGAAATCATTAGCAGCAAGAATTTCATGGCAGAGGCTCATCAGATGATTGGGATATGAGGTAAATTATGAAAAAAAAATGATTGGTCAAAAAGCTGTTGGTCATGGAAAAAAGGGGGGGGCATGTGCTGGGTGTGTCCCCACCTGGATTAGCACCTGAGAGTTGCAACAAGACAGGTGGGTGAGGCAAATAAACATCGGCAGTGATGGCCAGTTGGCTGGTAATTATCTCTTTGAAAAGACAATGCCGTAAAGGCATAGCAATACGTTTAAAGGGAAATAGGGCTTTTGTTTTAGAGAAAACATCCATATTTTTGAAAGCAATGTTTGTGGATGTAGAATGATAGATTATTCAAAGTAAGGAAGGACAGTAGCCTTCTTTTCAAGAAATAAGCTTCTCACAGATAGAAATTCAGTTATTTCTTACCCAACACTATTATTTGTTCACCTAAACTTTTCAAAATTCAAAGGATGCATCTTGCGTTACTCATCACATGCATAATGTTTTGAGGAGATGAAGCTTTTGGAGATGTTTATTGATGACACTGAATGGTTTAACAATGAGTACCGCTATTTTCTTTTGTATGTCATGTTGGTGTATTCTAAACGCCCTATTTCCATTTAAAGGAGATGATGCTATCAAAGAAAAAAACACCCATGACACAAGAAATTCTAAATAGACCTTGAAAATAAAGGTTACATAAACAGAGAGAAACATAAGGCAAATCATGTGAGCGACCGTCCCTTAATTGACATCACAAATCTGCAGATTTCAGGTCTATGTTTATTCATGACACAAGTGCAAAACACGACTTTGTTTGTAAAATGGTCACTATTGGATGAATTTTTGACAATAATACTGTAGTTGCTAACTTTCAACTTCCTTTTTTGGTCAATTGCTCCAAAATGTGTTCTTCCACTCATTTGCCCCTTGAACAACAGTGACAGATACTTGATGTAGAAACAAATAGACTTCAATGTACTGGGATACTAAAAGAAAAGGTATCTGCCGGTTAATTAGCTGAGGGGAGAGAGAATTCCAGAGAGATTGTGGTTGACACTTAATGATGCTTCATAAGACTAAAACCTTTAAAATGAGAAGACATCAAAGCAGATGTGCAAAAGCCAGATTATTAAAGTGGACAGTTCTCTTTTTCTGTTGACAAGTTCTCCAGAGGGTAACCCTGTCAGAACAACGCCACAGTGTGATGGCCTCAGGATGAAGATGGGAACCAGGACGTTTAACCTGAGGATGTCTGAACCTGTCTCTCTGTGCACTGCCCATGCATGCATACAGACAATCCCCTCTGCACAATTACATCAGACAGAGGGTTTTATGACGGTATTGGTTTAACTGTTTTTATTTATTTTCTTTTTTTCTTGGGCCAGTTTTGCAGGTTCCCCGTTTAATTAATACAAAACACACACAACAGGTCCTGCTGGCCTTGCACCAATGGCTTATTTACTGCCCAATTTGTTGGCTCATTGGCGGCAGTCACCCTGGTCTCTTTTTTTCCCCCCACTTTGCACCACTAAACTCTTGAGAAAACAAGAAATCAATAGATGAACAAACAGACTGTCTGATGATACTGTAAGGTTTATCTCCTCTTGGCATCATCTCAGCAAGGAATATATAGACGGTCGGATACTGTTGTGTGTATGCATGTAGAGTATAAATAGGTCTTACACCATGAAGATACTACTAGAGCATGATGATAATGACATGCTACAGATAAGCTGGCACTTTTCCCATGACAAGTAAGGAGACCAGTGAATATAAGAATATGCATTAATGTTCCCACCAATAAAGTGAAAAAAGTCTTACGCTCGCACAACCCTAATACATGACACAGATTGGGAAAACACCTTCCTGTGGCTCCATGTAAAACACTGTTGTTCAAATAATTGATCCCTTAGTATGACTGAATTCTAAAGCTGATCATCATCAGGGAATGCTGTTACCCTAAGTCAATTTACATGAATGTGTATTATTCAAACTCAATCTCCTGTATGCCACATGCACAAAGACCCTGCTTATCACATCAATGTACCCACAGGAAACTTTCGACTTCACAGGTTTGCGGCCACGCGATGGTCACGTAGGTGCTGTCACAAGGTACAGTACCTACACTTTAATGAACCCGACAGAGATAAGGAAGTGAATAAACTAAAAGGATTTATTTAAGGACACAACCACCATTAGCGGTGACTGTCATGCACATCTAGGACTAAACCCAGAAACCGCAATCCAACATTCACAACCAGCGTTTCATGGGTCCAACCATTTGACAATCTGACCTCCCCTCCTCTGCCTTCACGTAAGGGTTTTGTCTACTTTCTCCCTGTTCATGAAGAATATGGTTGATACATTTTTGCAGTAGGGCTTACAGCAAAAAACATAAGCACCAGTAGTCACAAGGAGTGCTAACTGGTTTGTCAATGAGGTTTGAGAACTGAAGCATGAAAGTGTGTGAGTTAAACTGTGCCATGTGACATAACTTCATTTAATCCAGGAAATCAGAACTTTTCATGTACAAGCTCTCCTAGAAGCATCAAATACCAGCTAAAATTCTTGACAGCAAGGGAAACACGTACAAAGGATTGCATCAATGCTGCCACTCGAGCAAATTAACACATGCTAATTGATTAACTTGTGAGCAAGTTTTCCCCCACAGTTCTCTCTCCCTCTTTAACCTTTTCAATAAGAAGCGATTGAGAAAACAAAAACTTCAGAAGCAAGTGAACGGTATACGTCATTATGTAAAAATTTTGCAACCATTAATACACCATGATAGATTACACAGCTGTACTGCCTATATTCCTGTTTAACAACACTTGATGGACTTCTTTAGAAGAGGTATTGAAAAAAAAGCAATTTTAAAAACAACTGAAAATATTAAGTCATTATCCAAACATAAAAGACGTAACTCTACAGAACTCTAATACTGCCTATACCCTTTTCAATGACTCATCACTGATTCCTTGCCTGCATTGACAACCAAATAATCATTTGGCAGTAAACACCATTTGGTGCATTAATGAGGGTACAATAGCATTAACTGTGGTTGATCTCAGTTGCAAAACATGCAACACCAGAGATGTGATTCGCTGTCATGGCAGAGAACAATGACTGGTGGTTTGCACCACCTAACCATGGCAATGAACAAATAATCAGCAAGGAAGATTTAATTTGGGGGAAAAAAGAACTTTGCAGATGTATGGTATTGAACAAAACCTTGTTTCTTTGACATAATTAAGCTACAGACCCTATGGCTTCCATGGAATCTATGATAGCTTCCTCCACACAATAATATCTGCAATTTTTTTTTTTCTTGTCTTTTTTTTTTGTCTTTCTACAAAGCAATAGCTTATTGGGGCTAATATTTATATTATGCTACCATGCATGCAAGGTTACTGATTCTCTTTAGAGCACTGTCAGAATAGAGGCACTATTGGTCACATGTCTCAACTTTAAAAAGTGCACTGAGTTTAACTGTTTAACCTAATTGTACTAACGATGACCTAAAAAATCAAATGCTCTTTAATTCTTAAGTACGTTCCATTGCTTTACTTCATAAATGTATCAGCTAGCTAAAGTGCTGTGCTGTCTAACAGCACTCAACAACATGAATGCACCGCATGAAGTCACAACTCAAACTTTTACATCGCAGGTCAAAGGGTACACTCAACGTCACTCCGTACAGCTAGTTATGTTGAGAGAGCTTAATAATGGAGAAAATGCAGTCACTCCAAAATGAATTAGTGCACCTACCTAGGCTAATTCATGAAAGGCTCTTTTTCATTGTTTGATATCATTTTTGTTGTTGAATTGCATAATTTTGTAGCATAGCAGCTTGCTCGTGCGTTACTGGTATTCAGCAATGTCATGAAAATTACAAGGGAGAACAAAATTGCAGGATCACTGATCTTTAAAATAAAGTAGAGATTGATGACTTGTTCCCCTTAAAAGAGGTGAGAATATGCTTATGTCGGTAAATTAGTACATATTTCAGATAAAGAAATTTGCACAACAAAAAGAAATTTGCATGTATAGTGCCATTCCAGTGGAGAGTCACAACAAGTGGTCAAACAATCCCTTCCCCCTCAGTTGTTTTTACACCGTCCTTAACATCAAGACAAAAGTCTAAGACCATGGTAAGAAATTACGTAAGTCTATAACTAAATTATCCACAATCTCCAACCACTGGTGAGAAATTGACTTACAATCTTATTTTACGCAACTGTCAAACCACCATGATCAATCAATTCCATCACAATTTTTCCACAATATCTAAATAAACAATTTCTCAAATCAACCAATATGCTCACTTAACTATAAAAAAAACAATTTTCTTTACATCTGATCCTGCTAAAAGATTTAAAGTATGAGCTCCAAAGGATGTCATATTTTTGCTTCTGTGTATGTTAAAAGTCTCTCCCTCCCCCCTTGCCTTTCTGAATAATTACAATTTACATCAGATGCTACAAAAATGTGACAAAAATTGAATTCAACAGAATTCTATGTTTAAAGTCCTAAGTCTTCTCTAATTTTTACTAAACCGTTGCTCAGCGGTCTGGATGAGGAAAACAGGCAGTCCCGGATATTGTGATTACATCAAGTCATTCATTCAAAATATTGTGTAAATGGCTGAACCATCAAATCACAAAGTTCTTCAAGTAAGTTCTTGACAAATTTGTTAAACATGTAAAGAAGTTATTATCAGACAAAAACATTTGTTGTTTTCTCGTGTGAAATTATTTATTGGCTCTATCGTTGATGAGCCAGCTCTGATGTTTACAGTAACCTGTCCAAACAAAACATACCCTTGGACATTTGGTGCATTCAGTGAAGTTTATTTGGGTGGCTTGCAACTGGTTGCCATGCCAACAGTACCGTCAGCTTTACATGCAGGTTTTAAGTAAATGATCATGGCAATTTTCCAGAGCAGGTGTGTGCAAATAAAACAGATTGGCATGAATGCGATTTTAGCCAATCAGCGATGCTACTATTAAATGCTACACTTAGGGTTAGGTTCACAGTTCGAGCTAGCTTATTCACCCGTATTTCGCCTGTTGTTGTAGTTTAAAATAAATAATAATCCCTTTTCAGCCCAAGAATCTACTTCACTGCATATCGATGAGCAATGTTTTTTTTCTTCTTAAAGTAAGATTGAGCTCCAGTCTTGTCCACATATCATCTCCACACCATCTTCGTTTTCTTTTTTTTATTATTGAGGATGACCAGAAGTTTCACTGTTTCAACAAATATACAGAGTAAATGTAAAGACCCTTAAAGGGGAAATAAATATGTAATGAGATACACAAATACAATAATAGACAAATACCTAATACTGGAAAGAATAGGTAGTTACTAATTTGGCTCTACATTTCACGACCATACAAAATATGCAAGTATAAACAAATATACGATACTATACAAATACAAAATATGTGATGCTGAGAAGAATAACTAATCACTTGCAGCCGATGAATTTCTCTACACCATCACCGCTCATGCACCGGAAGTCTAAAACTACCTTCAAGATCCACACCAATCTATTCTAAGGTGGACAGACAACTGATAGCCATTCATTTCTACATTATATCCTATCTCATCCCTTTCTCGCTATATCTTGTTTCCTTTTTCTGCCATTTTTTTTTCCTTTTTAAATTTGTTGCCTCCACTTCTCAAAGGGGATGTAGCAGCCACAGTGTTCAAGACCACTTAACAGGAATACAATAGTCCCTCTCTGAATGAAACCTAGGAATAAGACCTATTGTTATCGCAGGGAGGCCTATTGACTGTCCATTAGACCAGACACACAAAGGACAAACAAAACCAAAAAAAAAAACGTAACCACTAAGCCAAGCCGACTGTTGTCATCGGCAGAAAAACCTCTTCAGATGGGACAATGGCCGAAAGAAGAATGGCAAATGGACAAGCATGTGGTGTAGGTCATCAGATAAACACTACATACAATAATACCATACAGATAATAAACAATTGTTTATTATAAACTGATCCCTCTTAACTATAAAATGGCAACAACAGACACAACTAATGCAATTATCAATTGTCCATTGACATAACAGCATCCTCCTGGAGCTGGGCAAAATAAACATTTTCCTTTACCCCCCTCGTCTCTCTCTGGTCAAAACAAATGTACGGTGTCAAATGTTTTGGGTTTTTTTTTTCCTTTCAAATCGACTGTGGCATGTTGACCCCTTTCACAGCAACATTTGTGTCAAATCCAAAAAGATGAAAATAAAAGAGGCATCGAGACACTTTTTCTTTTTTTGCCCTGACACAATTGTGGCCAATAGGAATAAAAACTGTTCCGGTTTCGAACACAACCCAGACACATTTGTTTGTGGAGGACCTGTTGTTGTTGTTGTCATCATCTTGCTCTTTGGGCTTTATGGGTTTGCATGCATGACACAGTATAATAGTTACATCTGAAATAAACCATGTCTGAAAACCAGGCCAGTCTCAACATTCAAAAGTCTCTTTTTGATAATGGTCCCCTGAATGAGAGATTTTCTTAGCCCCACTATATGCTGCTGATCTCTTGCAACAAAGACCCTTTGCTTATGTGTGGGAGAGTGACACACGGAGAGGCAGGGGGTAGGGAACGGTGCAGCGGATAAATGATAACTATCAGGAAGTGGGGGCTAGGGTACAACAATGTTTCAAGTTAAATATACAGTTATTTCATATTATTCATTATATATTACTTAACCCTTAAGGAAAAATTGTGCCACACCGTGAGATTTTTATGGTGAAAAAAAAAATTATCAACATTCTGTCACATCTGCTGGTGGAAAATGCCCCACCCCCCACCTGTATCTGTTTTTCATCCACTATGGATCTGACCTGGCTAAAGGCAGGATGTCTCTGTTATGAGGGCCTATAGCTTTGACTCCCCACAACTTCCTGGTGTGGGTATTCGCGAGTGACTACCTCAGCCCTACGAGGGTGGGCTTACAGGGCGCGGTGCTTGAACTTGGTTTTGAGGACAATTTGAGCATAGGGTCAAATGCATGCATTAGTGAGGCAAGGGATAAGTATATGTCTACGATGTGAATTTTGTGTAACTGCAGATGGACTGTGGGTGAACTGCCTTGAAAAATACAGATTTTTGCCATAACTTTGTGTTGCTGTCAATACCAGCAGGATAACAGTGTCCAACTGACAAAGAGGCATGTGGTTTTCTGCACCTGTGCATTTGAACTGCGGCAGAAAACTCACTGAATGGTTTGCATGGTGATAACCAACCAACAAACTAAATGATGCCTAAAATACATGCTTTCCTTTCCTTCACTAAATAATCTGCCAGTCTAAGTCAGCTACACAATGACTACAGCAGCCTTTGATGCTGTTTGAATCCAACACACAACACACACAATCAGTGATTCAAAAGCCACATCATCCATCCCTGTGTGGTTGTGACAGGCAGGCTCTACAACCACAGGTTTTTAACTATGTCAGACATTTTTCCAGAAAATTAAAGATAATGAAGGAAACCTCTACCACATGAAATCGGTCAAGGCTGATGAACTAGCAGCCTGCAGGTATCCAACTGACAGAAATCTCTTTTTTTTTTTTCTTTTTTCATGAATATAATCCCTTCTCAACTCTCCAATCCACCTTTTCCAGAACATGAGAGGTGCAAAGAAATGTTGACAAACTGACTCTCTTTTTCTGTTTTTCTCTCTTTTTACCTGATCATGAGTCCCTGTGTGTTTTTACACATTGGGATACCAGCAGCGTTATTTTGAGTGACACATATCATAGTCGTGAATCACCATCTGAGTGGCATCGCCTGAACTGGCTCTCAGCAGAGGCTTAGAGACAATAGACTTGCTCTGGGGTTCTCCCTCAAGAGACAACTCTCTGTCAATTTCTTCCCCATTGTTTCACCAAACTGTCCCCTGTCATGGGATTCCCTTAGGTGCTTCAAAAGGATCTCCCTCCTTTTGACTTGCTTCTAAACAGTAGCTGCACTGGAGATCAAACCTGCTTGAACAAATCTTTAAAATACTGTAATCCCAGGATTTTACTTCATCTCAAAAACTGATGGACGCTGAGATCTTTCTCTCCAACTTTCTTATCTCCTCAATTGGTTGAGAACAATAGGACCAGGACCAATCCATTATGATTTACCCTCTCAAGTCCGTTCATCAATAAATAAGCACTGACCACACAAGAAGGATAGGGCAAAAAGCAGGATAAGGCAAAAAAGAATAAAAAAGAAACTCCTCATTGCTTTGGTCAAGTTGGATGTCTTTTTCATTCAAGACAAAAGGACCAGTGGCAGAAGGCTATGTAAGCTCAAAAGTTCCCTGCCTTTATGAGGATGTCTGTTGCAGCCTGGGTTTACGCTGCCCTCTTTTTCCTCATCCACTTTGTTGAAAAGACCACACAGTTGTATGGGCAAGTGTAGAAGTATCATTTAATTGCCTCTGTCTGGCCAATCTTCTGCTACAGTAGATGGCTCAAGTACTGAAGGAAAGAAAGACTGGGCTGACTTCTTCACTAAAGGTGGCAGTTTGGACTCTCCGAAGAGAATGATACCCTTAACGTTGAGTCTGTGAACACAACACTCAAATGTCCAGCTTGCTGTTTATTTAACTTTGCTGCTCCACTTTATAATTTGGCTTAGAAAAAATAATCTACAAGAAACTGGCTCAAGACTGCGATGACTGAATACGATGTGAAAAAAAAGAAAAACTGATGACATTCTCACATGCACACACCCCCCACACAAACATTGTCTGATCCTTCCCAAGTCCCTGATCCAGGATATGAGAATCAAGCCTGAAAGTTGTGACCCCAAAATTAGGCCAGCAGCTCAATTCTTGTGAAGTACATCACAGACTAGACTGCACCGTCTCCCAATCAAAGTACAGTACACACTTTTTTTGATAACATTCTGCCTTTCTTTGTTGCATTCAAGTCAGGACTGGATCATATCCTCTGATATTAAAATCCCAAAACTGGGTCACCACCATAAAAAGATGGCAGCAAAGAAATGAGGCCCTGGATTTCCAGGAAGATGCCAGGATCCTTTCGACATGATCAATCAAAGAAAGCAGACACATCTCTCATATAATGGTTTATATAAATACTGGTGACTTAGAATGATCCGTTCCATCCGCAACGGCTTATTTCACAGTCACTGTGATCGTGTTCAGGGGAGGAGGAGGATATCATGAAGTTGTCAAACGAAGTACTTATCAATTTCCACATTGTTCCTAACGAGGGTATGCTGATATTAACCTTATGCGTAGGTCACGTTTGCAACACAGCAGCTCTGGGGCCAAAAATATCTAGGGCCAAGAGCAGTTACTGGGCCGCCACCGCATTTCCAGTTTTCCACGATTACAACATGTAGCAGACACATGTGTTAGGGCACTACTTTGAATTTGTTGAGACCGAAAACCTACAACTGCCGTTCGGCCTTTGACTGTGTAGCAAGACCGACAGTAGGGCTGCACCTCGAGTGTAAGGGTTTGCCACAGAGAACAATTTCACATTTCATGACAGAACTTTTCAGAAAGTACCCAAAGTTTTGCATATGCCTTACAAGAAGAGAGCGGGAGATGGAGATGGGGAGATAAGAAGACCAACCAAATCCTTGATAAGCCAAAGGAGCAACCATCCAGGGAAACAGCAAACTTAAGGCCACCATATACCAGTGTACCGCATGGCTGCGACGTGCCATTTGCTATGGCGAATGCAGAATGAAAAGATGCTTTAATTCCATGTTACAATCCTACGACAACCCTTACAGCCCGCAAAAGATATACAGGGATATGCACAAGGGTGATCCTGAGGTCACCATTGTGACCCTGAGGTCACCATAGTGACCCTGAGGTCACCATAAATTCTCTGTGGCTGTCACAGGTATCTCTTGATTTCAGAGGGATATGGTTGAAACTATTCACATGAACAAAAGGCCAGTTACAGGAAGGGAGAAGAACCCCAGTTATTTGTAAGAACCTAACACTTAACCCTGATCATAACCCAAATAAAGATCATTGCTGACTAGGTGGTATAATGTCATTTATGCCAAAAATTAGTTTCTTTGCACAAATATTAATAGCCAGAACCATAACCTTAAATGAATCTGTTTTCAGTTTCTATGCAGCATGGAGACACCATGATTTGGTGAGTTTTTGATTACTTGTAAATCTCATGGCGTCTTTCTCATTCTCTTTCCCTTGGGATGGATATAAGACATGAAAGTTGGAGGAAGCCATCTCCTAGGGTGCAGGACCTAGCTTCTATCATGTACAGAAAGTTGGGACTCCCATATACATAACTCTGATGTATGAAGGCAACTTACCAAAGCTGAAAATCTCAAAGTTCTTCATGGATTTTCGTCAGTTATTCTTTCCTTTTCAATCCACCAAGGCCACCCCTACCAGCTCCTTCCTGCCTACGCCATTTCGACCTACCCTGGTGATGCTGAGCTACCCGGTGTGCATATCACAGGGGGTGTTACCCAAAACCTTTGTTTCAGCAATCTATCCTCATTTAAGTTTTAGATCATGAAACGATAAATAAAAATTGTCCTTTAACCTCAGTGATTTAAAGGAATACTTCTTGAAGTGTCACTGTACCTATATATTTGCTCCTGTACTTTGTGAATAAAATTGACAAACATGTATAAGCTGCCATTATTACTATGTTATTAAAGTTGACTTCTACGTTGAACCTGCTACGATGGTCTTTCATATTGAAGGGAAAGGAGATGGAGATAAAAAGCCTATATGTACACGAGGATAACTTAAAAATTTTATTTCCCCAAAAAAATTAAACATTTGATTTTTATTTAATGAAGTTTACAAAAAATTGCATGTATCACATTAACTTACAACTAAAACAGTGTTCGTTCACATTAACAAACCACATAAGTCTTTTGTCATAAAAAATAAGCAGCAGGATAATTCACAGCATTTCAAAACAAAAAGATTGAAACTTGAGTGATTACAGGATGCTTGAAAAAGTGTTAGAGGTAATTAACCCCAATCAAACAAACAAAATTTTAAATCATGTTAGAAAATGAATGCCCACCTCCTAATTGTTAAGGACTTAGGGTATCAGCTCCTCAGGATACATATGTCAAAGACGCAGATGTCACAACTCACAGGTCACTAACTCACGCACATGTCACTACCTCACACATCACAAACTCTCTGTGTCACAAACCCCACATGACATATCACATAAATGTACCAAACGTGTCGGTGTTTACCTACCCTAGTAGTACAACTGATGACTAGAATCCCTAACAACAGATCACTCACCACTGTGAGCCAGTTCCACTAGGGAGGTTGATGCCTTGGCCCTTACAGAGGTTAGAAGGGATAAACACCTCAAATGATCTGCAGTGTAGCATTAAATAACCTATACTCGCGATTTAAGTGCATCCTTTTTGGAAAGTAACACATAATTATCACTGATCCCATTCCTCATTACAGGATGCTTAAGTTCTTGCAGAGAGCTCAAGACAATTTTCCCATTACATACATGTGACGACCAGGGTTGTAGCTGAACAAATTTTGGTGCTAGTTTCAGGCAGGGGAACCACCCATTTCTGGTGGGGTCCACCCCTGATGGGGTACACGTCAATGAATGCTCCAGTGGGGGTCAAGGGAGCAGCTCCGCAGAGCACTGTGTACAGCAGTGTAATGGGAATGTACTCGAAAAATCTTTTAATTAATGTTAACTCAAAAGGCCTCTTCTCTTGTCATGTGTGATACAATTTCCCAAAAACTTCTTGGTTTGGGAATTAACCTTTGACACACTCACCTCATATAGCCTACCATTCAGATGGATGCAGATTGGCTGAAGAAATTTCGCTGCTAGACAAAAAGGCTAGTAACTACGGAAGGATGGTGGCGAGATGTACACACACACACAATTGCCAAATGCTTAAGTCTATACAGTAATGCATAGGTTACATGACGTGAGGGAGTACACGCTGTGAATTATTAGGTTTGTGCTATGCGGTAAAGTGTAAACAGATCGCAATGTGAGCAGAAATTGCTAGTCCCTGGCAGAGATGCCTGGTGCTGCCCACCATAGCTACGACCTGCATGGTGACAACCCGTTTAGGAAAATGATTTTATTTCGAGGGTCAATACTACCTGATACTATTCAGTTCAACCTTCTACTAGAAATCCTACAAGGATTTTCCTAATTGTGGACATTGTTTTGTCACTTCTCTGCTCCAGAGGAGATGGAAGGAACCCACCTATGGTGGAACTTACGGCCCCTACCTACCTAGCTATGGTTGGATCAACAGAAATTTAAAGTATACCTCCTACCACCCCTTTAGCTTTACAAACGAATTAATAAAACATTGTGACTAAATTGAAATATCAGGCAACATGGCAAGCCAGACAATACGACCAAAAGGTTCTGCTCCTGGTGGTCACAAAAGAGCACAATCATATTGGGCAAAGTTGGTGATGCCCATTCATTGTGGCGATGTTTAACACAAACATTGAACATTGCTCCTTTAAGAATTCTGTCAAGAGTAAGATTTGACCTTGGTGTCCTAGGGTGATTTCCACGGGTTGGCATTATCATGGAAAATGAAATTATCTTCGAGTTATAAAAGCACTAGATATTTAAGAATGCCAATATACTTGAATACTTTTACATTAGGTCAGTTCCATTATGTCATACTAAACGCTGAAACAAATTGCTGTTATGACTTTCTATGAGGACTGCAAATCAAGACGGATCTGTATAACAAATGAAGGTTATCAGTTCCTAGAGATTTTCTTTTTCTCTCAGTTTCTCTGTTTCTAGTTTGCATTTAAAGGGAAATAGGGCGTTTAGAATACACAACCATGGCATACAAAGAAAATAGCTTTAACCATTGTTAAACCATTCAGTCTCACCAATGAACATCTGCCAAAGCTTCATCTCCTCAAAACATTATGCATGTGGTGAGTAACGGAATACAGCATCATTTGAATTTTGAAAAGCTTGGGTGAACAAATGATTGTTGAGCTACAAATAACTGAATTTCTATCTGTGAGAATCTTATTCCTTGAAAAGGGGGCTACCGTCCTTCCTTATTTTGAATACTCTATCATTGTAAGTCCACAAATATTGGTTTTAATAATATGGATGTTTTCTGTAAAACGAACACCCTTTTTCCCTTTAAGATTGCAAATACAATGCTGATCAATGACCACTGAATTACAAAAACAATATAGCCTATTGAGACTACAGCCTCTTGAAATATTCACATTTTGCACAGGAAGTATTAAGAGAAGCAAGAGATGGTCAGCAGGCAAACACACTTCACTTAAATTCCTAAACAAACCCGCTGTAATTTACTCAGAAAAGTGCCTTTGAAGCAGATGGTATCATTGATCTAAAATTAACCCACCATGATCTTTCAGCAATTCTGAAGAGGAGAAAATAGGTAGTTAGGTTTTCATTCTTTACAAACAGACAGTTTATGGACAGCAATATAATACAGACCAATACTAATTGTTGACCACCAAAAGCAGATTAGAAAGGGACAATCTACATTCATCCTTTTACCCTTGACTTAACTGTCTTCCATTTTCAATTCTAGACCTTGCAAAAAAAACCACACTACCAGAAAGAAAGCATGCCTGCAGAGCTAATCTTTAATTAAATAGCCCAACAGTGTTAAGAGAAAGTTTAAATGACTACACGGTAGTATAAATAAGCCTTTAAGTGCACAATCTTGGTGGGAAGCCACAAACAAAACAGCAGCAAAGTGTTGGTGATGTGAATTGGAAGGATACCCCCCATGGTTTTAAGGGGTAATTTTCAAAATGCAAGAAAAAGGGACTTAAAAACATGTTGTCCAATCATCACTGTGCCTGAATTGTACCTTTCTTCCCTAGATGAGACCACATTTAATTCATCTTGCACACTTAAAGAGCCACGACTTTGCATACCTGTCCCTTTAAATCTACCCCCTTCCCACACCCCTATCAACATTTAACACTTGGCGTTCCTGTGGAGTTTAGTATTTAGCTGCAATATTGCAAGTTAGCAAATTTTCCCTCCCTACACATGCCCCAATCCCTCCTCCATACTCACTGTAGGAAAGGCATTCTTATGACTCCCCAAAACTCCCTGGTTTGGGAATTCGCTAGCGATGTACATACCTCATATAACCTATGCAGTGCCATATTGACCATGGTCTAGCATCTGGCAATTTTGTGTGTGTGTGTGTGTCTGGTCACCGCCCTTCCGTAATTCCCAGGCTGATATTTCCATATCAGTTGTGAATATTCCAAAAGCACTGTGTGTGTGACTTGTACCCTTTTGTGGAGAATACCATTCAGTCATGTGCAGGTGCACAGTATGACTGGATGAACATGGTAAAATTTAAATATGCATTACCTAAAGCTTGCATGTGTTGCACATAATGAACTCCCTTCTTCCAAGGGCTATTCAGGTGACTGGCAATCTGGCAGCTGACAGATAAGTGAATGATAGAACAGACAACAGGTAAGCATAAGGGAAGCTTTGTGCGGGGAGCAGGATGTCGGTTGGGTGGACGATTACAGAACTTATAAAGGAGAGAAGAGCTGGTGAAGCAAAGGGGTAACAACATGCAATGAGCTTAAATGGCATAATGGCCCTTAGCAAGGGGTAACTCTGGGAGGGCCTGGTTGGGAGAATTGAAACTGTCTGTGGTGATGAATCTTTGACTTTTAATTCCCACTGTAAGTGACATCAGTACTACCTTTCTAAACTTTAAATGTATATGCATACTGTACATGCACACATCTCATTCTGTCTTAAATTTCTCTATGTATGCACACATCTCATTCTGTCTTAAATTTCTCTAAGACCTTCGATAACACATGATCACGAATTTCACAACCCACCTTGCATATCTTTCTGCCAATGCTGACAAAACTTGCAGCTGGAATTTCTTCCATGAAGAGCAAGCAAGTTATCAGCCAAACAGCTGGCAAAGCCTAAAATGAGCAATCCTCTCCGAGGACATTTGCAACCAAACAAAAACATGTTTTCTTTTTTTTATTTTTTGAGGGTTGTCCTTTTTTATACATATGCCTGAAATCAGCCAAGTTTGCACATCATATTTTTATTACAGGAATCTCTCACTTTGTATACTCTTGAATTTTTTTTAACTTTTGATTTTTTTTTTTTTTTTTACAGTTGCGCCAGAGAAGAAGAACCGGGAGACCTACTTCTCCATGAGTAATGACTACCCAGTACTATGTTGGTGTATCAAATTCCTTGTGGTGTCACAAAGGGTACCTATGGGATTTCTTAATCCCCACAGCAAGTAATGAAATGTCTCTTGTTTTATAGGTCATGTGAAGTAACAGCTTTTTATCTCACAATCAGACAAAATTGTGGAAGTACACTCTGAACTTGTAACTGATATGGAATACCCAGAGGTTGAAAAGAATTTTACTTCCCCATGCATTGTCATGTAATAATTCACAAAAGTTGTGGGATAGGATGTTGGCTTTCCCTCACAGACCTGGATGCCAGGGTTTAAATTTCATTGCAGGTTGCTATTACTTGCAAAGTGGTGAATATTTAAAATGTGAGGCTCCTGGTTAAAAAAAAGGTAGAAAAGAAGAAAACCATGGTGATAGCTCACACCCCCCCCCCCACGAAAAGGTAAGGACATGACTAGTCTGGAAACTGAATGGGCCTGAAGTTCATAGCTTCTACACTTTATTTACTGTTTAGTTTTTTTTCTTTTTTTTTCTGATCAGTCTGAATTGTGATTGCTCCCATATCTGAAGTTGTAAGGTCTTTTCTTCTACTGGCAAAATGTCTCTCACTCTTTAACGAAAAATGTTCATGTTCAATATTACTGATCAGACATTTCCCATAGCAACCAATGAACAAAAACATCTTCTTTTTCAACAGGTGCACAACATCTTTTTACATGAATCAAGCAATATAAATTCCTTTTAAAAAAAATTGTAGCTCACTAAAACTAAAATC
Source organism: Stichopus chloronotus (assembly GCA_021234535.1). Classification (NCBI taxonomy): domain Eukaryota; kingdom Metazoa; phylum Echinodermata; class Holothuroidea; order Aspidochirotida; family Stichopodidae; genus Stichopus; species Stichopus chloronotus. Next base: position 38,297,387 of record CM037832.1, on the reverse strand, counting down.
TCAAGTTAGGTGAATTACATAATTGGTGCATGTTTCAACATTTACACAACTATATTATCTACAGTACAAAGATCGGGATACTTGAAATTTCTCCTTTTGCCTCAGTTCCCCAGTTGCTTAAGTTCCTGCATGTAATCCAGACTAGCGCCCTCCACCCAAAGTGCCATTTGTGTCTTTGTGGATATTAAAAATGAGGTAAAGGTGTTTGTGGGAGAGACTTCCATGCACTGTTCTGCAAGAAGTCATCCTTCAAATAATCCATGCACATGCATTATCTAAGTTAACATCATGATGTAAAAACTGACTCCACAGAAGAAATTCTGGTCAAAAGATCCATAATCAACAGAAACCAGTTTGAATGCTTTCTTTTAAAAGGTGGGTCATACACCAAGGAATTTAAAGCATGTTTTTCCATCAAATGAGAGACGCATTGTTTGTCAAACTTTGACCATTTTATTAACATATTTAGGTTTTTACTCATCATGCTTGTAGTACACGTGCATGGTCTAACTGTGGAGAAATATGGCACGAATAGCTTAACCTATATGTAATGTCAACTGGACAGACATGAATTCTTCGTAAAGTCAGACTACTCTAAACATATTCTCCATTGAAGTCAAATAGCAGATTTATTTTTCTAGATGTTAGAAATTTTAGTTAGGACAATAAATCAGCATTTGTGACTTGCTTCTTTTTTTTTTCACACTTTTTGAGGGTTCTGCATGGAACAAATTCACCACCCTCATGAAGTCAAAAACAACCCAAAAACAAGTTGGGAAATAAATGTCCCACAATTTGAAATTGATGAGATATCCATTCATAAAGCGATGACCAACGATAAAAGACGACGTTCACATGGCTAAAATTCATTTCATGGCATGAGGTAGTCACTCCTTGACACTTCATGCTAACTTTCCGCCTTCTTTTACTTCACCACACCTGTCCAACCCATCCTACAACTCTCCAAGTTCTATCTTATCTAAGGAACCAATGGTTCTTGATACACATCGTACCAACATACCTAACCATTGATTGCAATGGCATCCCGATCAATCCATGCATAATTCTGACTCTATCTGGAAAACATAACGGGGAGAGAGGTACGTGATCACATTCAAAATAACACTATGCATGAACTCTCGAGCGCTTTCCAATAAAATCTCAAAGTGCTGTGAAATCAAAAAAAAAAAAAAAATGTGAGTGACCTTCTTACTTTCAAATTCACACATTTTCTAAACACAGTCTGCATACTTTTGCAATACATAGCCCCGGTTAAAAAATTATGAACGGAAAATAAAATTCAACAAAACATTGATTGTTTTGCCACATTTCAAGCTCTCAAAAATATGTGCAAAAGAAACAGGGACAAAACAAGGTAAAATCCATGAGAACAAAAATATATTTTTTTTATGCAACCTTGCTTGACGGCTTTGCTTGTATTGGCGGACAACCTTGTGAAGAACCCAGACCTGCCACATTAATAAGCAGGTGTGAAACCTTCAAATGGCAAATTATTCACCTGTCCATAAATCCAGTCACCACTGACTGTTTTTTTTTTTATTTGTACAGGGGAATGAGACAAACTGTGCAGTCTGGGGATTTTTCATCCCTTATTTTACATCCTGTTTTTTTAAAACTTTCATGTGGAATGCCATCAGACAATGTGACCATTGTTTGGGCAACATATTGCCAAAATCAACCACTGATACAGCAGTGTGAAGAGAATGAGCACTGCCAAAACAAGGTGAGTTTCGATGCTTTTGATTTTTTTTTCATTTTTTTGTGGGGGCTTTTTGGGGGGTCTCTGGATGAAGAACACTATCATTCATACATAGGTTTATTAGAAAGTTGATGGTCTTACAGATGGTATGATAAAATATTATAGCCCAACTAGTCACACTGGCAGGCACTATGGGCCAAACAAAAAACGTACTAAAAACATACTAATGCTTACATGTAGGCCTTTGTTGTCAAAAGAGGGTTAACGATCACTTAGATCCTTCCAACATTACACTGGTTTTCTACCTGAGTCTCAGTTAGTGCCAGTTCTCTTGTCAATAGTTCTTTTTTGTCAGATGTCTCTCATGTCCTCAAGACCATCTCTTCTTTCACATACTCTCTCATGTGCCTTTTACCATTTTCTCTCATCTCCTCTTCCACATACTTGGTTCCTCCCAATGCCTCTTCCCATGTTCTCTCATAAATTTCCCATGTTCTCTCCCATTCCCCATGTCCTCACCCATCTCATACACGTCCTCTTCCCACTCCCATACATGTCCTCTTCCCACTCCCATACATGTCCTCTCCCTACTCCCATACATGTCCTCTCTCATTCCAATCTCAATCTTTTTTCATTTTCCCTTTTTTTAAATTTATACTGAACACAGCAGAAAATCAAAATTCACTGTTATGGAGAATGGTGAAGTAAATGAATGAGGTGGTAATATGGCGGTGGTGGTGTTCCTACTTTCTACTAATTTTACATTGAGCAATTTCCTGTACTCCCATTTTACAGGCATGTTAAGGGCAAAAAATTACAAATCAAGCTGGAACATTCTATAAAAAAAACATCTTGCCACCTTTTTATGACCTAATGGCACTCTATAGTTGCATCTCAGCTACCTCTCCTCTCTCTTGCTCCTTATGAGTTCTATTTGGCAACACAAGTCTCAACAAACATTGGGAAAGGCTATTAAAAAGACCGTGACAACGAAAACTGCAACTGCCGCCAGAGCAATCTGCACAGGCAGAAAACCAGCAGTCTCTTTCTCTAAAGTGCTTCTTGGCCATCACAAAAGACCATGGAAATAAATCTTAGCATCACTGCAAACACTACCGCAGACTTCATGGGTCCTTCCCTTATCGGATTCAGAGGTAAAACTCACACCCATTCTCAATGCTTTTTCATCTCATGTCCTAGCTATTAAAGGGCAGTTGGGAAACGTTCTGGCTCCAGTTCGAAGATAGCCCCAACTTTAATCACGCCATAAAGAGAACTATATAGATGAGGGTGCCATTCAGAGCACACTTCAACGTCAACCTAAGTTCCTGTGCAGGAGGAAAATGGGAAGAAAAGTATGTTTCACTGCTCATCTGTTGCCATCCAGGAAAGCCTTTAGGGCTGCCATCCGGGTGAAGAGCAAACAAGAATTTACAGACTCTTAGACTGGTAGGTGATCTCTTGGAAGATCAGAGTAACAATTAACAACTCTTTTTTTTATCTATTTCCTTCAAACTGTCTCCTGACCACCAAAAATAACAACTTCAAACTGAGCAGGATAGAGAAAGAGGTCTCTCTTGACAGGAAGGTCACTGGAATAAAGCAAGGTTATATATTCATATATATTCACAGACCAAACGAAAAAAAAAATGGCTGTGTAAAAGGGTAATCCTTAGCTATAACGTTCCACCTACTAGCCTAATCTTTTAATTCACATAACTTTTCCAACTTCCGCTATCATCCCCAAAATCCACATTACTCCACCCTTGCCATCCCCTTCCCACCCACCCTTCAAAGTCCCTTGATCCCCCCATCCCATACAACTGCTACATTTTACCAACATATCTCCAACACCCAAAACTAAGTACTGTAAATATTCTACTTAATGTCTGCATACTTCTCGCATCTAATTTTTCCTCGAATCATTCCAGCATCCAAACAACAACAATCTCATTTCCCCTTGTGAAATGTTGAAACTGTTCCAAGTTTTGTGAATTCAAAATATGGAAACAGAAGTGCATCGCAGTATGATTAAAATTGATGATTTAATCTTTCCCATCGAGAAAAAAAAAAGCTGAATTTACACTGTTGTGCAATTCTTAGAATAGCGTAACAATTTCGTCCAGGAGTGGAAACATTACACTGTTGGTGTTGAGAATATTGTTTGTGAGCCTTCGAAAGAGAAAAGCCAGCAAACAATTTTTAAATGTGTGGGAAGGGATTGTTTCTCTCCAGTCAGTCAAATGAACATTTGCTTTCTCTTCCCATGGTAATCTCAACAAATAATGTAGTATACATAGTCCTCACTTTGGAAAAACAAATATTGCCTATTTGTGCAGTAGAGGTACATCTAATTCAAATTTCATACACACAGTAAATATCATCCCAGCTTCTAGAGGAACTGTAGTGGGTGTTTTTCAATTTCAAACTGCACTTAGTCCACACCTTTTACAAACAGTCACGAAAGTATTGGTTTTATCTTGGTTATAACTTCTTCCAAATAAAACTTGAAACTTCCCGCCGTTGTTGCACAGCGTATCGCCATTTTGGAAATGTATGATGGATCACATGCATCGGCAATATTACGTGACACGTACCTGTGCATGTGTGACGTCACGAATCACGTAATTTCGCAACAACATGGTGACTTGCAAGCTGTGAACAAAATGTATGTTTATAAAAACTTCATATTTTCTTGGACATGAATTTATTGTACTCCAAATGGTGTCTTATTGTTTGAAAAACTATATTTGAAGTATCAGGACTATCTGGGAGAATGTACAATGGTTTTCCTTTAATTCATCATTCAAATTAAAATGGTGATCTAGAAAGGGCGTTGTGAAAGAAAGCAAACGGTTTTGGAAAGAGGGTGAAGTAGAGGGGATACAGGAATGTGTTGTGGGTGACAGCAGTAGGAGCACTGGAACCAGTGTAGAGTATATAATCATAACCACTAGCAGTGGCACAGCAACATGATTTTGAGCGGGGGGGTGCAAACATTGGATGAGTAGCAAATTTATGACCCGAAAACAGCAACCGATCACGAAAGGGGAATTTGGTGTGGGGTATGGTCACGTTAGAAAATTACAGTCACAATTCCTCCTCCCCCATCTGCGGTACTGGGGGTTTTGCCCCCATTGCCAATTACCCTTCCTCTCCCCCCCCCCCCCACTGGTTCCTATACCTATGACCACTGGCAATGACTATGCATGTTTCACCTAGCCATGTGTCGCAAACACCATATATCTGAAACCTGCCAAAATTTGTTCACTACTTCACATGAGAAGTGCGCTCAGATTTGTGTCAAACTCAAAAGTACATTCAGAGATGCATCACCTTACATTAAGAATTTAAAGGGAATAAGCACTTACTTTAACTGAATAACTGTTGTAGTTGAATGACTTAGTCAATTGCCTAATTCTGGCCAGCATCTCAATTGAAAATTTTGATGGATTCATGACCAATTCTAAGGCTAAAGAGGACTTCCCTTGGGAAAAGGTTTTTTTTTAAGTCAGTCCTCTTTCGCATTAGAACTGGTCATGAATCCATCAAAGTAGTCACCCACAATTTATTCTGAGGCATCCACTAAATCTTACAAATTTTCTCTTGTACACCTTATAAGTATCTTCCAGACACTTCAAACTATTGTGTATTCAGAGTAAACAAATAACTTGCATAAATTTAGCAATCCAGTAACATAAGTACTGACACTTGATTCCAACGAGCCATCCAAAAATTAGGATAAGGGACTACGCTAATAGAAATTGGGGTAACTGCAGTTCCCTTTCAACGTCAGGTACTCACCATTCCATCACAAATACTAATGGCAGCAGATGAAGCTGGATGGGACAGCAGTTTTCCATGATAATGGCAATTGTGCAGTTCTGGAATGTACTCTTGCTTCTCGCTGCGACCTTTCCACCATCTTTCGATCGAGAAGCCGGGCGCGACCAGGCCGTCGTTGGAGCGCAGCTCCAAGTGGAAGTTTTGGTCTTTGGCTGCCACTCGATAGTGGACAGGGCCTGGGTCTAGGTCATCCTTCAGGCCGCGTTTCCTCCTGGCAGGGGTTAAATGGTGGGAGATAAAGTTTCCCGTGGAGTCTACCTGAATGGGATGTACGATTGCAAAATCTGGAGAGAAAAAGACAAAGAAAACGTTCATAATTGCGATGTGATTTGGAAGTTTTTTGTGGAAAAAGAGCTACTGTATTTCCTTGTCTCACTTCACATTTACACAAAGTCAATCTTATTCATGGAACTTGACACAGTTAAAAAACAGTCCTGATCTACGACACAAATGACTTCTCATTTCTCATATCAATGATTCAGACTCGAGTATGAACGTCAAAGATAATTCAAGCCTGGCAGTTCGTTGTTTTTTAGGACTCTTTAAATGTGGTTCTTTTTGTCTCTTCCTATCTCCCTGTTCCTATTACCTTTCCCCAGCCCTCCATCTAGCCTCTTTTCAGCCCTTTCCATTATAATGCTCTTTATAATCTGTCAATTTGTAACCTCTTTTTCACATCTATGCCCTTGTAGCACATGAGTCACACTCTAAGGCACTTCTCTCCCCCCCCCTGTCCCAAAATCTGACCTTGTATGTGACAATGCTTGGATAATTGTCAATCAACTCATGTCCCACAGACATCTGCACTGCAGATTAAACTGGGCAAGTTTGTAACATTAATAGAAAAGGGGATGTTCCATGCAATGTGCAGCACCACATCAAGAAAGTCCTTTTGATATGAAACGTAGGCGAAGCAAATCACCTGAATTAAATATGAGGCAATCAAAGTAAACTGCAGCTTATGAGTATCAAGCACAAGCATATACAAACAGAGCAATGTGAAAACTCAACAGCCTGATAAAGCAACAATTAAGAACATTGTAAAATCTCTTCTGTGAGCCATTAAGTTAGGCCTATGTCAGTGCTTACAACTTTCTAAAAACTTTTGCTGACATTTCTCAAAGAAGAAAAAGTGCATTATTTCCTCATGGGTTTTTGACTATTATTTCTGAATTAACACAAAGAACATTAACACCAGAAATTTTTCAAAATTTTTCCATGTGCTGATATCAAAGTTCCAGTGCCCAAACCCTTATCATACTTACCACTTTCACATAAAGCTGTGGACATTTCAGCACACAGAACTCATCCCGAGTGACCCACATTTAGCAGGTTTGACCCACCTTCAACACCCAAACATGCCTAGCCCTTTGAAAAAGACTAACCTTACAAAGAACTCAACTTCCACAAAGAGCCACAAAAACAAAGCATTGGAATTCCCAACTTCAAACACAAATTCAACAAATTACCAACCTCAACAGTGCTAATTACTTCAAAAAACAAAAATCCAGGCCAGTAATGTCGACTGATTTGCTCAAAAAGTGCTACAACTTTGTGCGTGATCACTTCCTGTAAAAACAAAAAAAAAAAATTCAAATTCTAAAGGTGGGCAGCCCTCCCTGAGACAGAGGTGGACCCACATCACGCTTCCCTGAACTTCAGAGTTATGAGTATATGAGTTAAGTCACATACAAAAGTACTTTGCCACCCTGGACAAGATATGCCAAAAAAAAAAAAAATACATGTCTCACAGGGAAAGACTACACATGAGGAGGAAGCCAAAAGAGCAAAGTTTAGACATTTCACCAAATGTTGGTGACAATATGTGGAATTGTATTACATGCGAGGGCAATTCACATTAACCTTTAAAGGGATACACCAAGGCTAACTGTTCTTCCTGTATGAATGTGACAGTGGATTTAATTGTGTTACATAAATACGAGTATGAATTGTCAAACATTTTTACCACCACACTTACTCCGGTGGCTACGAGTGTACACAGGGCAACCAAGCTGTGATTTAGAGTTTGGTTTTGTTTCTTTCATCTGCCCTTGAGAAATTCAAGAGTGAGATTTCATGGTTAAGCTGTTGAAACAGTATCAGTTGTGACCTTGTTTCAACTTGATATGATCTTTGAATGGTGGAACGATGTTGAAGAATTGAAAGCAAGTTTTTGCTACCACATTTGAGCTAATTCTTGCTATTGCTGTTCTTTATCCTTTGTCACAACCACAGTAGTAAATAGAACTAATGTTTTTTAAAACCATAGATGCTGTCTTTTACTCTTACATGTGGTAATCCTTTTCTTGCAATTCAATGCATTGTTAAACAAGAGCAAATACACAGTTTAACAGTACCATAGGCATACACAGAGGTTCAAAGTGGATATTTTTTATGTATATTTGAAGTCTGAGAGTCAAACAGTCCATCATAAATGAACAATTACCAAAAAAAGGTATGTCATCAAGCAACTAAACACTACAAGCTAAATTTCCTGCACTGCTATACCATGAACATGTTTGTATCCTGCACTTTGCAACGTCAAAACTCATTGCCACATTTCATGATTAAAATGGTTCAGATATTCTACATATAGTACAACTTTGCTTACAGAAGTAAATTTAATAGTCTGAAGGATGACCTTGTAACAAAATCTATTTGTCCTTTAAGAATGTTAGGCTCAGCAGGGATGCCAGGCAATCAGCACTGATTTTCATTGTGGGTTCAAGTTTTTGTAGAAACTTGCCTATGTACAAAGGATAAGAGAGTAAATCTTTCCCAGAGACAGGGCAATAAGTCATGTAATTACTAATAATGTTGGACAATCAAATTGGTTGTCGTGAATCAGAGCTGATCGTCGACTATGGTTTGTCCCAAGCCACAGAGATTACACAGCTGCAGCCAATTACATAATATTGACCACGCCCTTCTTATACATGGATAGTGTTCGAAACACTGTTGCGGGGGAAGTGTGAACATATCGTGTTGGCGATGAGAAGTTAATTTCAAAACGTCAAGAAAGGAATGAAAATTGTGTGAAACAACTTAGAGAAGTCGGAAGACAAGCTCCTCATGTAGAATTCCTTTTTTTTAAAAACATTCCTCACTCTGCTGTACCTAGACAAATTATCAATAACCAATTTTATAGACGTTGCCTCAGAATATCGATTGCCAGATAATTGACTGCATTAATTCAACTGCAAATTATTGCACTCTGATGAATCACTGATACCTCGATCTGCTGGCAAAACAAACTCCAGGTGCTTCGCTGCAGGTGTTTTCCACAAACCCAAATCTCCTCTTCTTCCGTACTTTACTCTTTAACTTTCAGACAAAAACGCTTGCTTTTAATCCTTTAAGATGTTTCTTTAAATTGTGACCAGAAGCATCTTCAAACAAGAACTTCTTTGCTTTTAGATCAAAGCCAAGGATAGATTTTATACAAACCCTGCGAAGAATGTCCAACTATCTTTGAGATAAGATGATGTTAGTATTAGGGCACTAGCCTGCAGGTGTTCAGAGATACAAGTGTCTATTGACCTAAGCTTCTCTCCCTCACCAGGCCAGACAACCCAGCATCACATACACTTCCCAAGCAAACAGCACAACAGTAACTGCACACTGTACAGTGTACTTTGGATATACCCCAAAAGGTGTTGAGAAGTAAACAGATTTATCCAAGAAAGTGTGAATTGCTGAACCACATAAATGCCACTGCCTCGAATTTATCAATCCACAGTGACAACTTGGCCAACTTTTCTTCAGTGCATGACTGCCCTGATGATTTTTGAAACGTTTATCACTCTGAATTTCATGGCCAAAACCACAGATGAACAGGACAAGTAAACAGGATCAAGAGAGTAAACCTTTGCAACAAAAAGTGAGAGAGACCATGCTGGCAACCTGCTTGATTCTGAACCTCAGGTAAATCAGGAGTTCAGATGAAAAATATGACACCTCCATTGATGATGATAACTGTAAAAACAATGCATTTTGACATTTCTTTTTCTTTGTTTTTCATTGAGGACCTTCCCTGCAAATTAATCTGGTCTATTCATTAGGCACAAGGGGTGTATCTGGGTCCCAATGCTATTGTATTGTTGCATTACTTGGTGGGTTTGAGAAGAAACAAACACACCATGAGTTTTAGAAAGCAGGTAACAAAATCTCCGGGGTATAAAAAATTAAAATTGCATACTGCAGACATGTGTTAACATATGGACGTTAGGCATTAGGGTTCAAAGATGATTTAAGATGAATCTACAATATTTTGGATGAAATTTATTTCATCCACCTGTATTAATCATTTGGCTTTGGTCATACTTCCAAAGTTCCAAGGTTGCTAATGATGCACCAGTCAGAGCTTGCATACCAATGTCGTGAGTTCCAACCCCAAAGGCTACCCCTACCACTCATCCCTTCTAACAGTGTCTAAGCTAAGGAACTTGGAAGAGAAATCCCTCTCTAAAGAAAAATTTTTGGAGGGAATATCAAAATCAAGGATGGAGTAGCCACCTGGTTAATGTTCTATCGCAATCTATTGCGTGTTTTTATTATTGCAGAGCTACCTGAGCTGTAGAAAAGTGTTCTGGATTTTCCTGCTTTTCCTGTCGCTAGCGGTAACTATAACAACTTTAGCAGTGGGCTGAAGCAGATGAGAAATACAAATTGGCTGTTTGGTTTGAAAAAGATCTTGTGTCAAAGTGACCCTTCACCCCACAGGGATGAAGTTGACCACAGCCCAATAATCCATCCCGAAATCTGTAAAGTAAGCAACTCTTCCAGTAATTTGAGTTTTCAGCTTTGCAGATACTAGGTTTGCAAATTTACAGTGGTACTAAGTCCTCCACACCCAGCCTCCAAAGGTAATAGGGCTCCCAGTCATAAAGAGATCTGGTTCAACCTTGCAATAGGGCCTAAGTAGTGGTACTAATCCTTACTGGCTAGCCTACCAAGGGAATACCTTTCAGGTGTACTGTGTTATGGGATATGTTCTGGGAGAAGATTCCCCTCTCCCCTTGGGAAAAGTTTGCTTTGACCGAATGCCCTCATATGCAGTTTGGTGCAACAATAATTTACAGACGTAAAATTTATTTTTTTATTTTTTTTTTCCTGGGTATACTGCAGTTGATTCACCAAATCTATGGAAACTATTTTTTGGCCCACATTCAAATGGAGCCGTGGCCCCCATTTCCCCTCTCCTGCACCTGCCGCTGAGTCCTCCCAGCGTACCACTTGGAGAAACAGCTCTCTGCTATAGAGATATCTGAATCAACTTTGTAATTATGCACAGGGGTACCAAATCCTTACTACCCTACTACAAAGGCAAAACAACTAAACTTGCCAGTTTGCTATGCACAGGGGTATATGAGCTGCTTTATGCCATGGGCCCAGTCTTACTAGGGCAATATGTTGTCAGCCTGAGATATCTGAATTGAGTTTGTAATAGACTTATACAGTGGTGCCAATCCTTGCCTGTCTACCAAGGGAATACAGCTTTCGGCTATACAGATAGGCTCACCTCAATCAAGTTTGTAATTTATGCAATAGTACTAGGACCCTCCCAGGTGATATATGTACACAATTTACAATGAGAGGTCTTTTTTTTCCACATGCTCTCTTAGACTGATATATCCTCTTAATGTAAAAAATCTGAAAAAAAAAATTTCCAGGACACCCACTAGAACAAGCCGGCAAGATGACTAGAGTTTAGCTGCCTCATTTCTGATTTAATTCAAACCTTTTTTTTCCCCCTTTTTTTTTAACTTCTTGATGGACCTTCTTAACCTATTATACACAAAGGTTTGCTTTCTTTTCCTCTTTTATGGAAATCGGCATGCATGGAACGGCTTCCCTTTGAGCCTGGACAAAACACCTGGACCTACCAAACATTGTTCTCACCAGCAGCTGAGCAGCCAAGCACCAGGGCAATGAGCTAGCTGCGTTTGGTAACAATAGTTGATACCTGCCTAATCCATTTGGTTTAAAGATAGAGGAAAGGCTCTGTTCTTTTGTTGTTCAATAGATTACTAAATCTCTGCAGCCCATTCAAATGTATCTGGGGCTCTTATCACAAGGTTGACAGAACTTCCTCTTCATCAGGTAACTTTTGTTTTCTTTACACCTTTTTTGTTTTTGTTGCATCTTTCAAGAATCACATGAAAACTTGGTCATAGCCAATAAGAGAAAGTAATTTTATGGTGGTCTCACTGGGGAACTATCAGTTCCATCAATATCCACTCTTTTCACATCCACTTATTTTTGGTCTTTTCATAACAAAATCCTGGAATTCCAAAACCAGTCTAGAACAATCTAAGCAAAGATGAAGTCAAGATCATTAGATGTACACTGGAAAAGAGTCAGCTCAGGTTCAAGATTTAATTCTAAAAAATAAGAAAACTTTGGGGACATGAGAGAAGCAAATTGACTTTATTTCATCCACAATTCCTCCATGTCAGATAAAGTATGGATAGCACATTAATCTATGGGGTTGCACCTGCAGTGTTAAAAGGGAGATAGGGCGTTCAGAATACACCAACATGACCTACAAAAGAAATAGCTTTAGTCATTGTTAAACCATTCAGTCTCATCAATAAACACCTGCCAAAGCTTCATCTCCTCAAAACATTATGCATGTGATGAGTAATGGAAGATGCATCATTTGAATTTTGAAAAGTTTGGGTGAACAAATTGGTGTTGAGCAACAAATAACTGAGTTTCTATCTGTGAGAAACTTATTTCTTGAAAAGAAGGCTACTGTCTTTCCTTATTTCGAATGATCTATCATTCTGCGTCCACAAACACTGGTTTAAATAATATGGACGTTTTCTGTAAAACAAACGCCCTACTTCCCTTTAACTTTAGTCAACAATTCCTAAGATTTTCTTTCATTTTTTTTTTAATTTTCTTAGTCTAGTGTATAGAAATAGATAACCTAGAATGACATCAACTCACTTACCCACTGAACAAATGAAGCCGAAGAATAATAGGGGAGCGACTCACACTGTAAGGCAAAACAGCTCTGGCTTCAACGTTTACCGTGCATAATGCAAGTATGGCCCGAGCATTTGTTCCATCAACATCTAACAACATCTTTGGGAAAAAAACAGATTCAACCACTCTTGTTTTGAGAACAACTCACTGGTGTGGGTATTCACAAGTGACTGTACTTACCCTTTGCTTACACTGTTGCATAGTCAGACTAACTAGCTCAGACACTCACTCGAAGATAATCTTGCACCTGAATCCTGGTAATGTGCAAGGAAAGCTACATCCCAATGTTTTGCTGCTTGCAAGTTATAATAATCCTAAAATTGCCACCGGACTGTGTTATACGGTTTCATGAGAACATCTTTTGCCTTACAGAATTTGAGGGTCAGTTATTGTTCATTCTTGTTTATGTATTTCTCCTGTATAGTGACACACTGTGTCACACATTGGCCAAAACTGCCTCTTCCATGACACTTTTACACACATTGTGGAATTTGTGACAATCTTTGTCCTTAAGAATTTATGTGCACATTTTAGTGTTCATTTCCACTTTAATGTTTGGTTAAAAAACCAAATGTGAAGGTCAATGGATACATGGGTTTCAATGGGATAAGGGGTGGTACTGGAATATTGGGGTAGCAATGGGATAAGGGGTGGTAATTGGAAATGGAGTGGCAACAGGTTAAGTAGTGACAATGTGGTATGGGAATATGTCATCACTCACAACCAGCCCTGTAGCCAATGCAAGTTGAAAAGGGGGTTGGCATGTGAAGCTTAGCAACCAGGTGGTTTGGATTTGGGTCACAGCTTGTAAGATGGGTTTTGCATCAAGCAGCCTGCATCTTTCTCATCTAAACTGACCTTGTGAAAAGCAAGAAGTCAAATTTGATCTAAATTCAAGCATTGCCTCAGGGTAGCCACCTGAACAAAGCGGTAAAATATGAGGCACAGGTTTCCTCCACATTTGTGGTTGCCTACCATTGTAAAATAATTGCACTACAAGGCCTGAATTTAATATTAACTTCACAACCTTAACTACACCACAACAATGTCTGACTCTTGAATATTGAATAATTCACCAACAACTCCTTCAAATACAGTCTCCTTTGGGTTTGTTGTCCATTAGCAAATAGAGCAAATCTAAAATGTACAAACTTCCAAATGTTAATTAATCTTGATGTATCTCTTTTTTTTTCTCTCCTCTCTCTCCACCATCATCAGGAAGACTTCATTACACATTGAACTGGTACATAAGACCCTCTGCATCTTCTGCTCTCTTGGTACTGCTAATAGATTCCTGACTTGGACCGCACTAATTTATTTTCCATCCTTGTTATCACCGGTACTTCCTTACACATGCACTATGTGTAAGTAATGGTTCCTGAATGAAGCCATTGATGGAAGTCCGACAAACTCATAATTAGTCCCTATTGTGGACCGAGACACTCGAAGACTTCCCCATACAACAGCTCTCCTTCAGTCCAACCTGAAATCGGAAATCCTCACTGGATTGTCTGGCTCTTCTTTGTAGGCTTCATGTTTGACTTCTTGTTCGTAAAAAAGAAATTACATCATTTGATCTGGGATCAGTTTAGATGGGACTGCCGTGGAAGGTTTGCCTGATAGATGCTCCTATGAGAGAACTGAGCGGGCTCTGTGCTCCTGTCAGGTTTAGCTATAATTGGCTTGAATGTACTGAAGGAAATGTTGCAAACCTTTCAATTAACCGGTCTCGAGGGACGGAAAACTGAGAGCAGTGAAACATTTCCCAGCATAGGACAAATGTGAGATTGTTGCCAACTCATGAAACATATTTTACATGATTTGTCTGGACACGACTGAAAATTTACAGTATCACAATGTTAAGTTCCAAAGTACATTAAAACTTGACTGTTTAAAACCAGTCTGGATTGGTCGGTGAAAATTATATCTTCCTGTGCAAATTTCAGGACAAAATTGCTCCCAAGCCTGAAACATAATATTGTGACTCATTGCACACCTTCTCTACAATGGTTACTGGTCAAAGTTTAGACCATTACAGTTTCAATTTTCATCCTCAGGTGAAGTGAGCATCATGTCACTGTATCACACACATAAGACAAGTCTGTGTCAAGCAATGTTGACTATCTCATGCTCCTAAGACACTATTTTGTAGCAGATTTGATGTTGGGATTAAGCATACCCATGTACAGACACAGCATCACATACTTTAAAGGGGATTGACCACAGAAGATTGATACATACAGACGAGTTAAAGAAATTTTTCCCTGGCTTTATTGGTAAAAACTACATCTCAGTGACATACATGTAAACTTCCATTTTGAAGTTATCAATTTTTTAAAGAATTACATGTCAAAATGCTAAATTGCACTGCACCGGTACGGTACCGTGACCGAATGGATAAAGGTCATGGCATTTGATACAATGAAGCTTAGCAATCAGGAGGTTCTGGGCTCAATCCCTGGCTGGATCACAGTAGGATGGATATTTCAGCAAAGATTAAATCTCAATCTGAACTTACCTTGCAAAAAAAGACATCAAGTTTGATACAAAATTGTCAAGTTGGCAGTATTAAAGGGGCTCATTGAGTTGATATCAGTAAAGATTGCGGTGATTTTGAAGTATACAAACACACGACAATATTCACAATTAGCATAATTAATCAAGTTTCACATCCAATAGTTGTATGAAAACTGTCAATTTTTTCGAATTTTTGACCGTTACTTCCTCTGATTGTGTGCATGTGAGTGTACTAATGTGAAAATGTCTGGTCACAAAGTTTCAAAAACTAAATTTAATCGTTGGTTACTCACTCATTAATGTTCCAACGTATGTAAAACTTTGGGATCCTTTTAGTTTGACTGTTTGTCATTAGTATGTGAAGGAAACTTGACTGGTTTAGAAAAATTGAGTGAATTTCACAAAACAACTCAATGAGCCTCTTTAAGTTGGTGTAACTTATAGCTGCACGCTTCCTCCACACTTGTTCGATCACTAAGTGTTGTACAATAACTGCCCGTCACGGCCTGAATTATTATTAATTGCACTACAGGAAATCTGTGACATCAGACAGACTGATAAACATCTACTTGAATATCCTGTGTAACTCTTCACAACCCTGATGGTCTATAAAAGAAACTATGGTAGTTTAAGAGATGCAAACTTTATTTCCACAACATTTCAAGACAATCTATGACATGCGCCTACACTCAATTTTTTCACTGTTGTCAAATTTTGAGGTTTAATAAGCACTTCAATTTCAAACATCAACAAAGACTTCTTACAATAATTTGACACTCGACGTCACCACATGGCACTTGCAACATTGACGCAACTGGAAATCTTTCTTGACCAGAGAAAGTCTTTCTTCGAACAGAAATACCTTGAGTTATAAGCAAGATATTGCTGTGGGGTTTGAAGTGCCTGCAGTGAACAATTGTTCTCTTTCAATTGAGACCAGAAAATTCCTTTAAACATGTAGGCAATCCACCCATTCCACTTTACAGGTGCCACTGCCACAATGCACCTGAAGGAGAAGAGAAACAGATTGACATATTTTCTTGATAGGTTTCTGGCTGATGGCCATCCTGCCACCTTGATCACAAGCTCTGGCAGCTCAAGGACAAGGTGAAGGTTAGGTGGTTATTGATGGCCTTAAAAAGTGCAATGGTAGGCTGGAGAGAAACCTTACATTGACAGACACATTTCAGGCATGTTTACAGTTCATTCTTTTTAATTTCTTTATACAAGTGTAATTATTTGTAAACATAGGAGGAGTTAAATTACTGGACAAGTGTTACTGCACTATTGCACACAAGGTTACTCATTCTGGAATATTTCTCTACAGGTACATTTTAATGCCGAAAGATGATGTCAGCGAAGTTCTACTATTGCAACCCTAATGCAATGACCATATATTCTCAAGTCTTTTTCAAACATGAGCATGTCTGCAAGTTTGCTGTTGAGCCTTAAGAAGCAAATTATTCATACACGAAATTAAACAAAGGCAAACACAACTGGGAATAAAACAATCACTGGTCTAAATTTCTGCTACAAATACACCCAACTTTCATTTGCAAATTTGGAAGTTTGAATGAAATCAGCATGGTTTAATTAGTTGAATATAGGTGAATTAATCTGACATTTGTTATGTAATCTTACCCTACAAGATCCTTGCTGCAGAGGCAAATTGAAGACCTAAACATTTAGCTAAAGACAAACGGCCATCTTTGGGTGTAACGAAGTAACTGAAGCATGCCAATGCAGTACCCCAATATCTCGATGATGGCTTATTGGTATGCAATACAGGAAACAATTGAAATGGTTAACACAAGGGTGACCTTACACCAGTTTATACAGCCATTGTTTTAAACAAAGGACTCTGATTAAGCAAGTTACTGGTGTAAGTGCAAAGGAAATAAGGAATTTGTTTTATGGAAGAAAATCATATTTTTTAAACCACTATTTATGGCCACAGGATGATAGATGATGCAAAATAAGGAATCACAATATTAAGCATTCTTTTCAAGAAATAAGTGTCTCACAGATAGAGAGTCAATTATGTATTGCTAAAGAGTAATTTGTTTGCCCAAAAATTCACACATTCAAATGATGAATCTTTTGAAAATCATCTTATGCAAAACGTTTTGATAATACAAAGCTTTTGCAGATGTTTATCGGATGGACTGAATATTTTAGCAGTGATTAAAAACTATTTCCTTTGAATGCCAAATTGGTGAATGTTAAATTCCTTTAAAAAAAAAGAATTTCCATAACCAGACAAACACAGGGTAGACCCTTGTACATGCAGAAAGTTAGCTGGTGACTAGTGCATTCATTCCTACATACATACTATCCGTGGATGTCAGAAGAAGAATTTCTGACATATGCATCACCATAGCAACACAGTGGCTAAAAAGGTGCAAAGGAAGAAAGTGTTGCATTTTGAGAAACATATCCTAGGTGATTGAAAGGGTCTTCAAATTTTTTTTTTCATAAGCAATCATAAAGTTGCCTCCTGCTGATACATCACCCCAAACTGCCTTAGGTTTTACCAAAAATTGTCCTAATGTATTGCTAGCACGTCTACTTCTATCCCAAATGTAACCAAGTTTGAGCAAACACGTCTTTAACGTTGCATTTTTGCATGCCTCTCCCTGTGGTGTGTGAGAGGCTCACAGACAGCCCTGCCAGTTTTATCTAATTGCACAGGCCTGGATGGCCATGTATGATAGAAGGAAGAATAGGGAAACAATGACACGCAGACAGCAATTTCTGTTTTACAGAAAATGGTGCTACAGAAAATAGTGGTTTGTTTTATGGAACAAATAATACTTCAACAACTTTACGGACACAGAATGACAGATAATTCAAAATAAGGCAGGACAGCAACATTCCTTTTCAAGAAATAAATGACACATAGATAGTAATTCAGTTCTCTGTTGCTCAAGTGTAATTCCCACTCACCCAAACTTTCAAAAATTCAAACAATGTATCTTACATAACTCTTCCAGTATGCATACCTTTTCTGGGATGGCTTTACCGAAGCTTATCGGCGAAACTGAACGGTTTAATGATGAAAGCCACTTGCTTTGTATGCCATGTTGATACACTTTAAAAAATGCAAATATGTCTTTCATACTTTTTTTCTGACATAGCCTACCCTCTTTTATAACATCACTAATGGGAAATGGGTTTCTGTCTCTGCATAACTGTAAACCTAATTTACACCCCCACCCCGGTTACTCTCAACTGAGATGATGAATACCATCAACATTTTGTCAACGGCGGTCAACATGTTTAATTAAAGTTAATGAGGATTTAATATTTTTGCCAATGCAGGGTGAGCGACAAAATCTCTTTCATGCGTCTTCTTTAAAATGTCCTTAGCTGAGATCCATCCATGGCCTCACTTGACTCCATTTCCTCTAGCGATCTGATCAACTTCATCACTGGTCATATAAGACCCAATCAGTGTTTCTAAGCATTCTCTAATTCCCCATTCCTGTTTACTTTTGCAATACTAATCTGCTGTTTTGCCATTTTTGTGTGTGTGTGACTCAAGGCTGTTCAAATTACCATCAATGTTGTGCAAACAGTCAAGGCCCTCCAATAATTATCAGCTCATGTCCGATTAATTGGCTGAAGTGAGCTCTTTTCACCTCGGCCTAATTGTTATAGTTTTAATAGTGGGCCTACACCGTGAGGTTCAGGAGAATTCTTTCACTAGGAACTGGTTTCAATTGACAAAGGATTTGCAGAGAAAGATATAACCAAAGGAACTACAGTATATCACCCTCATAACATGATTACTTGATACATCAACAAGACACTCATTACAATTTACTCTCTTAAAGTGGCTTTACAAGTGAATTGTCCCCCTGTCACAGCCATGGCATCTTGCTGTAATTAATTGGTAGCCTGCAATTACCTGTCATGGATGTATTTTTTGTAACACTAATGGCTTTATGTGTGTAGTCAAACCAATTATGCCCTCCACATAATTCTTTTCAGGTTTAAACTCCTTGACCTATGGGAAATTCACTGGCGGGGTTTCCCATCCGTGTCTCTTGGTTTTTCGATACATTTTAGATCATTTCCTTGACGACTTGTTTACACTGAGTCACACAACACCAAAAGAGATTAGAGAATGAATTTGTCCTAAAATCATTCACTTTTCAGCACACATTTGATTGGCTTCGATCACTTGATTACTTGTTTGGGCAATAAATCAAACTATTTTTAATTGTTTGACTAACTGCAGCCAGTGCACCAGAATCAACGATGGTTCTCTTTAACATGACAGACAATGGCGTAAATTCTCTGAACAAGGAATCCAAATTATCCAAAAGAATTAATGGTAAAACCTTGAGGGAAACCGAGCTCATGCGACTGAGTCACGAGGGGTACTGAAACGAGGAAGGGGAGGGTCAGAGCTGGCCTAGGGGAAGTGGTAGGGTCACTGGAGGGCACAAGACACAGAAGAATAAGTTGTGGAGATAGGGAAATAAGGAGCAAAGTGAATACACCAATAGCTGTCTCACAGTATGAACTACATGGTGTGCCATGTACCAGAATGTTATACTTAGTGCTTCATGTTCATGGGATAATGAAAACATCTGGCTTCATTCTGCCTCCCTCTGAGAGTAAAAAGTACAAATGTGGATTACAAATAAAGCATCAAGCTTGTTTCATCACCACTGTCAACCCATCAATTTATGTTTTGCAGGACACATATCAGCAGTGATGTTATACCATTTCACTTTCAAAAATACCAGTACCACAGCAACAAAACCTACATCTAGTGATAAAGACTGCATAATTAGCAGACATATTACATCAAGGCACTAAACTCCTTTTGCACAAAAAAAAAAGGAACAGTTGGTTGTTTTGTGTTTAATACTCATTGGCATGGAACTAACAAGTCTATTTGCATGAGTGAAAGAGCTCATTTCAGAAATATAATCCCAGACCACCTTGATATCACTATACCCTACCACCTGTGGACCAGTAACTTCAATCCTACCCAACATTCAACCTCCACTCTGTCTTAAAGTGATTCCCTGCTACAGGCAAAAAGTAAAAACATTGAAATTTCATCTCCAAAAGTTTGGTAAGGCTTTTAATTACACCATTCAGACGATCTGGGAAAATAAACAGGTTTCAGTTGGCTAATTTTGCCATATGATTTCAAATTCTTCTAACATAACGACAAAAAGTGCAGAATACGATAATGTAGTGGTTGACAGTTTTCATTCAAATCAATGGTGTGCTTCTTTGAGCAAGCCAATGGAAAGTATACTAATGTTGAATATTCACTTTACAACTCGGGTTCACTGACAACGCGGGCAAGGTTGTGTTCAGTTCATAGATTATTTGTAAATACAGTGTTTCCTTTCACCAAATACCCGATACCTTCCAAGGAGTGACGACTCGAGTAGTGTGTTGTGGATGCACTAGTGAGACCTGTACTGTTGCATATTAATTATGTAGGCGGTTATAGTAAGAACCGTTAATTTTCAAATGTGATTTCTGTTTTTTACTGTTTTTATGCCAATCCAGTTGCTTTTCGAAGTAGTTACTGTCATTTTCCTTCACTGAAAGACATAATCCGTTCATGTACAACCTCGCGTGTACATTTAAAAATAAAGCAAAAGTTAAGATCAAACATAATCTTATCTTTTTGGTTTTTCAGTACATACGTAATCACTTTAACACCACCATGTCTGTACCACATGTCAATGGCTACCTATCTGGTACTGTACCTATATCCCAGAGGAGTGGATGGAGGTTAAAAATTGGAAGACTGACTCTGCTCTTCAAAGCTACCGTGCACAACAACAGTCACTTAGATTTCACTTGGTGACCTCTGTGACCGTTCATTTGTGATTCATTAGCTTAGAATAGGAGTTCATATCACAAACAGGGACAGTCCCTGTTATCAGCTTAGCTATTCTACAATGACGGCACAATGTCTCCCTTCAAATTAAAGCCCAGGGACATTATGACCTGGTTCAAGGTTGACATTAAAGGGAAATAGGCCACTTGTCTTACAGAGAAAAATCACATTTTCAAAATTTAAATTTTGTAAGCATGGAATGACAGATTATTCTGTTTATTTTATTATTTATTTACTCAGACAATGGGCCAAGGGCCTAAATAGATCAAATAAGAAGCCACCGAAGACACAGAATCGTAACAATTTAAGTTGATTAGAAAACTAGATCCTAAATATGTGTACATATTTCTACCATGTTCTAACAATGAAGCTAAATCAACTAGGACTGGTAACTACCAGAATGAAATGAGGGTCACTGCCAGCAGTTAATTACTCCACTGAATATGTGTAAATACATTGACTCTCCTTTGTACTGTCCACCAATGGGGACTTTTATTACTTTGTTCATACGCATATGCGACTCTGTGGTTGTTATTCACTAGACAACTGCCTTGAAAAAAAAAGCAGATTGATGTAAAGACATGGAAAATGATTACAAGACATGACAAACTAATCTGACTAATGATATCACAACTCAATTGTCTTATTGAGAAACAAGAACCATACGAGAATGATGTGCTTCAAATTCAGCAGGTTGTCAGTCTGATTACATAAACGTAGACATATACTTGCCCCTTGCCTCACTTATGCATCATTTGACCTTATGCTCAAATCGTCCTATTCTAGCACCACGCCCTCTAAGGCTTAACCCGCCCTCGTAGGACTGATGCATCAGTGAGGCAAATGGTAAGTATAGCCACTCGTGAATACCCACACCAAGAAGTTGTGGGGAGTACATCCACCTGTCAGTTGGAAAGTCCAAATTTAACCAAACGAAGGAATACATGACCAAGAAATTTTACGTCCTACGTTTTCTTCAGAGCTTTGAAATTGCATTGAAAACATCTTTTTCTGGGGTAATAACTTCCTGTGGCCTGTTTATATTTGTAAATGATCAGAAAAATGGTTTTCACAATAAGATAAGAGGCCGTGAACAGAAGAATACCAGGTCAATTCAAAAGTCAAATCAGCAACTTATAAAGTTATAAAAAGCAAATTGTAGATTTGTTTGTGTCCAAACACAACCAGTCCATAAGAGTGGCCAAATATAAAACTGGAAGAAATGAGATCTATAAGCATGTGTGCCAATTTCATTCAATTAAAAGAAAACCTGTCGGAAAGTCTGTGGCAAAATATTTGAACAGCACATCAGGGTGTTTTTACATGGAGGAATTAAGGTCACAGCTCTTGGGGTTGAAACCTATTCCCTTACAACTAATAAATCTTTCCTTGACATCGACAATGGAGGCAAGAAGAGGGCATTGCACTATACGATGGGTCATGGAGGGTAACTCTGTATGTTTATCATCACTGAACTATATACCAACCAAGCAGAGGGATGGTGCAAAGAAGGTTGCAGGAAGCCTTTGTAGTTGACAGGATCAAAAAGTTGTAGATTGCAAATATACACATAAAAATATTCAGTACAATACACTTACGAATATATAATGGAAATTAACAGTAGGTTGAACAGTAAAATGGTATTTTAGCAAAGAATATGCATGCTCATAAAACTTAGGGTAATGCAGCCATTTTAAAGAAGTTTTAATAACGAAGCTGAAATGATTGGAACGTCTATACAAAAACCTTCAATAGTAATTGCTTGAGCTAATATGCCACAAAAGTTGTGCAGTACTGCCAAACCAAAGTAGAATTCTCATGTTGCATCTAGGATACCTGTAGGATGAAATTACTTAGAGTTAGATGATACAACTTCAAAAGAGTCTACTGCTTGAATTAGTGAAATTACAACTATTTGACGAAACCAGCATATCGTTAAAAACTAGCGATATGACTTCAAATCAATTTCATTCATAGTTACCACCTTTCATAAAATGAAACCAATGTGTGTCCCAAGGGTCTTAGTTACCACTAGCAGAATGCAATGAAATCAGTACTGTCTTTAGTTACCACTAGTTGGAATGAAGTGAAACCAATGTTGTCGTAAACCTCTAGTAGAGTTTAATTAAGCCAGTGTCTCATAGTAGTTACCACTGACAGAAAGTACCAATGTGTGTCGTCCTTTAATACCACTAGTTAGAATGAAGTCAAACCAATGTGTGTATTAAAACGTAGTTTACAGCACTCCTAGAATTTAAAGAAATCAGAGTGTCTCATAGTTAACACTAGTAGAATGCAATGACATTTAAAGGTCTGGTGACATGCTTCCAGAAAAGAGCTCCCTTCATGCCTACGTTACAAAGTAAAACCCTGAGTGAAAATCCGTTGGAATTTGTTTGTATCTATTACCGTTTTTGAGATATGACTTTTCACAGTTTGAAGAAAATGCAAAACAGATGACGTGGAGTGTTGCACAGTGTCAGTTTTTCTTTTGTTAACCCTACATATTTTGCCCCTTAATTACTTAATTACTGAATTTCACATTGGTAAGTGATATCGATATTTTTGAAGGAGTAAATACATGTTTCCAAAATAAAACCCTCTGGGCATATAAAATTATCAAATGTCCTTGAAATAAAGGTTACATAAACAAAGGATTAACATAAGACAAATCCTAGGAGTCCCTCCCGTGACATCACAAATTTGCATATTTAGCCACTGTTTATTCATGACACAGCTGTGAGACACTAATTTGCCTGTAAATTTGTCAATTTTTGACGGATTTTGACGCAATTTGAGGCTATTTTCAACATTTTGAATGCCTAATGCACCCAGTACCTCAAAATGTCATTTTCATGTCACCAGACCTTTAACATCATGTCTTCTAGCCACCAACTAGTGAAATCTAATATGACGCCATGCAATGTGTGTCATGCAGTTCATCACTAGATATCACTGGTGTCAATTCAAGCTCAACATGTGACTTAGTCTTTACTGGGAATGCACTCTCAGGAGTTTCAAAACATGTGAACCAGGGAATAATTATCAATAATTAGGTTCATTTTTTACAGCTTTTTCAAAGTTTCACTTTGAAATTTTCAAGTCCTTAAAAAAATCCATAGCAGTATGAATCAAAAAAATGTAACCTGCGGATTAACCAGTACGTTCTGAGAAATGTAGACTTTATGTTTTCGTAGCAAAATATGCAGTCATCCATTTGACTCATTAAAAGTTTGACTTGACAGACATTGCAATTCTCATAATGTAAGTAATATGGTAAGAGTCCCCTTACATTCACTGAGCATAAACACACAAAGCAGAGCATCCTACAAAGCAGAGCATCCTACTACAGTTTAATTGTGGGAGAGGGATATACTATACTGGAGACAGAGCTCTGTGTTAGAAGATGCAAATAGGGTAGCAAAATGCAATAGCCTCCTCTTGAATGAGAAAAGAGACAATTTATAAAGATTTCTCCTCACCAACAACCCACCGATTTGTATATCTATGAACAACAGCATAATACTATCCTCTGATACAATGAGATATATACTCCACAGGGTGTGCATCACCTAAAATTTATATGGATCATCTTTGCATATATGCAGCCTGAGAAATTCCTCTAGGGATATAGGAGGGAGAAAGGAATGGGGGGGGAGATCAAATTTGAGGTCCTCGGGAACATGACAAACTTTCCCACGACGGAACATTCAGTAACAGAATGTACTCATAGTAAGAAGCAAACTGAAAGTGATCCAAGTTAGCACATTGCTTTTAGCACATTTCTCACATTTCTTTGCCTATTTAGAAATTTATTAGTTAATTTGTCCCACAGGCGAGCTTATAGTACAAGGTCAAGTCAAGGTAACATTCAGCTAAGAATCCGTCTCCGTACAATCAATATTTTCACTCACGTTCTTTCCTGATCAGATACTCTTGTCATCCGAGTAAGAGTCTATTGAATTGAGTTGCTGATGCCTCGGGCTGGGTAACATAAGCCGAAACAGTGACTGGATTCTCCATGTCTGATACAGTCACGGTCCAGGCAGGAAGACATTACCACTACATGTCTACGCCCTGGGTTGTTGTGATTCTGTGATGTAGCTATGGATCATGCAGCCATGAAGAAGCCATTTTAAAGGATAACAGCTGTATTCGTGAAAGGGAGACTTAACTGTCCTTCATGTAGGATATATACAATGACTGTGACCCATGATCAGCTCACTGGGCTGAAATGTTGCCGGAGAAAAAGGGGGGAACGGAAATTATTGGATGGTTTGGTTAAAGTAAATCACTGACAGAGCAAAATGAGAAACCATGAAAGAGAGAAAGATTGAAGCTGGTTTACAGACAGGGCAGCATTTTGAAGTTATCCAAAACTCTAAATTGTGCATTTGTTCTGCCAAATGAGGTGCCACATGCACATCTCCCTCTACCAACTTCTCCTATTCACAACTTCTCATCTCACTTCTTCCACTTCCTGTTTCTCTTCCACCTCTCTTCCTCTTCTCCTCTTCCACATCCCTCCCATTTTCCCTCCATCTCAGACATTCCCGTTCCCACTTACCTTTATCTTTCCCAATTTTTCTCCCTCCTCCTACCTTTTCTTCTTGTTCTTTTCTACTTACACAGAACTCGTCCATGTTCAGTGAACATGTTTTAGTGTGTTACATTTAAGCTCTTTTCATTTTATCTTTAAATATTGTTTCTTTTTAAGGAAGTAGAAAGTGGTTCTGTTTTCCAATTCATAACATGGAACTGCAAAAGGTGACACAAGAACAAGAGCTACAGTTGACATTTCTAAATAATGTGATTAAAATTGAAGAACACTCAAATACAACGTTAAGAAGTGGACACTATGACCTCTCCTTGCTGCATCAAAGGTCGATTTATCCCAAAGACACAAGTCTTGGAGGAAAGAGCTGAAATTAGCCTCAAAGTCAGAGTCAATTTCCACATATGTTTGGAACTTGCAGCAGCCTGTTAGCAGATGTTTTATGAGGTCATCACAGGTTATGCTTGCTGACAGAGCATGGGCGGAGGGAACTGCATTCGAGAGATTGGAATTCCAGAAACAATGGTGAGTGTCTCTAACTTGATACAAGCTTTGAGGGTGTCACTTTCTTTGAACAAGAGGGTTGCTGAACTTTACACCTAAATAAACTCTCACAAGTTCAAAGGAGCTGTTTGCGAACACGGTTTTTAAAGACTCTTGAACTTGTAAAAGCAAGGAGGAATGCCTCCACAGGAAAATAATACTGTAATTGTGACCCGTTAGTCACGTTTACCAGTGATGTCACTGTTCGACACCTCTTTCTCTTAATTACAATTTCATCAACATGCGACAATCAAGGAGAGTGTTTAAGGCTGGAATATGAGTTGAAAATTTGTCAGGTAAAGTCAAATTCTGCAGACTATGTCACAGCCACTACAAAAAACACTTTTATGCAAACATGAATAATTGAATATTCATATCCATTCCCATAGGTCTGTTTGATTTCAAGTAACGGTGATCATGAGTGAATGCTATGCTCTCTTGGAGAGTCTGCAGTTTGTAGGGTCAACAAAAATGTTGAGACTATTTTCATATTCAAATATCTGGAAGATAAGTGCGCAGTTCTCTTTCAGATTCTGTGACAGGTGATCTTTTTCCCTATTTTCTCTTCCTTGAAACACTGACAAAGAACAAAGGCAGATGAGCAGGAGCTTGCCAGTTCCAACTCATATTCCAGCTTAAAGACGAGTGATTACGTAGGCCTACTTCCTGACATACGAAAAGATATCTGTAACTGTTCATCCTTCAGGTGTTGAGGGGCGGCTATTTTACTAAGTGAGGCCATGATACAAGTGTGGAGAAAATGTATCACTGACATCATTCACATCCCAGATCAACTCGATCAACATGACCCTTTTTAAGAGGAGCAAGGATGTAGCTACGGTGGGCGGTGCTAGGCCGCCACACCCAGCATAGGACTATTTCCGCCCAGCAATCCAGGCGAACACACGTCTCCCAGCCCACCACAAATCTGCCAGTCGAGACCTAAAACTAACCCCAAATTTACTCTGTAAGTAAAATGAGGGAAAACTGAAAATTTAATGGCTGAAAAATGGGGTAGATGCCATGGAGGTGGGTGGAGGTGCTTTCTTCAGATCAGGCTTTTACCCGGCACTCAAATTTGGCTAGCTACATCCCTGAAGAGGAGGATGTATAATACCTTCGGTATTATACTTTAGGAGTTCTAATCCTCACTCAATTCTTCTTTACCATACTTTTATTCCGCTTAGTTCATGGCTTGCTGTGACCTTCTTAGGATGGCATAACTAATTGGCAAAAAAAAAAAAAAAAAAGGTTTTGACATTTTTATGTTAAACAGAAAAAAGTCCAACATTTGACTTTTCTTAAATTTTGCATTAAGCTTGTATATCCAGTAACATTTATTATGAAAGGGATATAGGCCTATCAATCAGGGAGTATATTTAATGTTGAAATTTTGCATAGCAGTTTTGGGACTTTTTTAGGTATTAGGGAAACTATCCGTGAAAATGGAATGGATATGCATACAAAAAAAAGCTACAGATGTTTTCATTTTTGTAGCAATTTGTTCTGTTTGTTTGAAA
The DNA here is from genome assembly GCA_021234535.1 of Stichopus chloronotus. NCBI lineage: Eukaryota > Metazoa > Echinodermata > Holothuroidea > Aspidochirotida > Stichopodidae > Stichopus > Stichopus chloronotus. The sequence continues at coordinate 38,269,815 of CM037832.1, read as the reverse complement.
TTGCAATGTTACACTGCATAAATTACTACCTGTGTATGAACTGAATTACAAAATTCTTGCACAATAGACATACACTGAATTGGCACTTGTTCACTCAACATCAACAAACTAGATCTTTGAGGAAACTTTCTTTAAGATATATGTCGCACAGGTAGCAGACTTAAGTTTTTCAACTTTTTCAAACACCAGAGTTTCTCCGCCGACATCTGGCCGTTCAATCTGCCTTCCCCCACCTTGCTTGCAAAGGGTAACATGATAACATCTCAGGCCTTCTCAAGGCAGCTACTTATGGCAGAATCTTTCTTTTTTTCTCATTTTTTTTTTGTCCCGCTTTTCTTTTATCTGTCAGAGAGTCTTATGTGTGTTAACACCCCCTATATGAATCAAATTTACTTCTCTGTGGGAAACTCCCTGGATCTCAGTCAACACCCACCAGTGTCCTTCCTGCCCGATCCTTTTGCTTATGAAGTTCATTTAAAAAAAAAGAGAAAAGAATATTAAAGCAATGTGCGCAACCACCTGAATGGAACTGAACTGTTTTTTTGTTGTTTTTTTTTAAACTGGGATATAATTGATCGAGAAATGGACTATACCTTTAGCTATAGATTGTTTAACAGTGCAAAATTGGTGTGCCAAAGACACACCCAGGTCCGGTGTTGAAACACTACTGACTGTAACTAACACTACCATCGAGTTTGCATCCATGGTGCACTACATGGGATTATTTCCAGATAATTCACCTATGGGCAGTCTACTTCTAGAAACCATTTGAAATTTATCAAGCTACATTTGATAGTACCATTGACATTTAACTTTTGATGTACGACTGTCAATTGAGTTAGGTAGTTTACTAAGTTTCAGGATCAGGAAGTCCTCTTGGACTCATCAAGGAATCTGTGCACCATTTTGAATGTGGATGAGCAGCAGGGAGAGTTCACTTTTGACATGTATTCAGAGGGAGAATCAACTGATTCAAACCCAAACCTTCATCCAAGGGTGCCATTTAATGTCCCCATCCAACGATAAGTGGGTATCTCTCAGTCTTTAGGCACTTTCCAAAAGGAAGGGGTGGGTGAGGGGGGTTGAGACATGGGATTGCCCAGCTCAGCATTTTAACAGCTGCACTAAGCAATCTGAGGCAGATGAGGCCTAAATCGGACAACAGGGACCCACCACTCAATCGCCTGACTTCAAGAAAAGCCCCCTCTCCTTTAGCACAACAGTGAACAGCTTTGCAGAACATCTAGTCTTGGACAAAACTTAGTGAATCTCTTTTAATGAATCTTTCAAATTCCTTTGGACAGTACCAGTCCCCTGGATATTTTCTGTTGCTAGAGTTACTCCCATATAGAGCCAGAGCTTCTAGCTCCATGTACTGCTCTGCTTTGAAGTGTATATCCACCAATTGCTTTCCTCCTCTTAGTCTTGGACAACTCCTATGTCCGTGGGTGTGTCCACAACGACAACAGGAATGACCCATCATTCACTATTCACATTCACATATTGTCTATGTGCAACAGGCAGTTAAATGATCTGAGCTAGCACCATTGTTTGACGTGATGCATTAATTGATTATACTGAATATTCACATTCTTATTTGTGGTAATGTGATTTGTTCCTTCCATCACAGGAAGGAAAATGGCCTGATTTCAATAAGAATCATAAACACGCCCTGAGGAATATGACAAGACGATGGAGAAGAGTGACTCATACATCGTGGTAAGGGCGGGTTGTATCTATGAGTTTCTAGGACTGTATCGGATATATCAATAGGTTAGCGGAAGAAGAAAACCATCGTCATCTTATCATGAGGCAACGGAACACCCAATCTGAATTGACGGAAAATGTCCAAGTGGTTCCAATGCTATTTGAGACCAGTCTATTGCAAGACAGACACTCTAACAACCTTGAAACCAACCCTAGAAGACTTCAATTTGAAGGTTATGATGAATATCTTACTGAGTAACTGCAAAGTATCCATTTTCATATATACTTTAACATGTGATAATGCATCAAAAATGAAAGGAACAAACAGAATAACTTTGGCATACAATTCAGTGATTGCATGCTGTACACAGTCCAATTTTATTTAAATTAGATTACAAGTTATCAGCACTCTTGGCATAGTGCAGTAGATGGGAGTGCAGTTGTTATCAAGACAGGTGAGGATGACGTGGATTACAGGTTTACTCTGCAAACCTCATTGCGACAGTTTACTGATTAAATAAACTTTGGACTGGGTGTCACGTGACAAGATTTTAGTCCAATAATCTCAGTTATTGCCTCAATTTTCTTGGGATCCTAGAAGATCCAGGCCGGTTTCCACAGGGCAGCGTGAATCAAGAGCAGACTGAAGCATGCCACGTACTGCGGTACCCAGGTACAGAAAAAGTGCATTAGCTTGGCAGGAATCTGTCAGAAAATCTAGTAGAATCCAATAAATAATGACAACAGTACTCTTTTTCTCAAGAACATCACAACTTCAACCATAGCCCGTGTATGGGTCTCTATTTAAGTGCTGTTCACCTTGTTTGGAAGTTTGTCAGACACTACAGCAGATTAACAGGTACATCCACTCAAAATGTTGATGTATGTAATATTTTGAATTGATAGTACATTTCACTTACCCTTTGAAATTTACAGAACACTTTAAAACATGGAAGCCCTCAATTGCAGAGATGTGGCTGTCAGATAGGGAGCATACCTCCCTCATGGCGACCCCAAATGTGCCAATGTAATGGATTTGTGTCGGCAATGTAAGTGACAGGGCTGAGTGCTGCAGCCAGATAACCATGCCCTGTACAGGTGTACATGTGAAGTTACAGATGCCGGTAAATCTCATAGCAGGGTTGACAGTACCAACAAGTTCAAAGTCAACAGGTTTTGTTATTTCACTAGACATAGGACAAAGGTTTCCTTGCTGGTGTCAACCATCAGTACCAGGAAACTGAGAATGCACGGGCTCACTGAGTTGATATAGTTCATTTTGTGGCAAGTTATCAAGAAACCATTTTAAACCAACACTTCCAATGATCCTCATTGTTCATATCTATTTCTACAGTTACTGAAAATGTGAGAAATTGTACTATTTTTTATGAACAGGAATTGCCTGTGTTTAGTACATTACAGTAATTAGTGTCTGGGCACAATACAGTGAGAGGTTTTAATCATTAATTACCCTATTACTGTTGTATCAGTTGTGTGTGATATGTTCAAAATCTCTTAGTTTGGCCATTTACCATCAATACATATGAGTGATACTCAACAGATAGGACAAAATATCATGAAATTTGTGAACCAACTCAATGAGCCTTTTTAACTTCAGAAACCGTTGGCTTTGAGAAACTTTTTGCATTTGTCTCCCAGTTTGTTCAACCAAACCTGCAGAGGTTTGTTCAAAGAGTATGATGACCAGGCTGTTGAAGACATGATGATGTGCAGACTATTAACATGTGGTCTTTCTTGTTTCATTACAAGTTGATTGAGGTATGTCATTAGTATGTTAAATGAACACCATGAGAAACGGTTTCCTTGTCAAATCTTGATACTTGCTGTGACATGACTTCACCCAATTTACAACCGTGCATGCTCCTCAACATCCATTGCAAGCAGAAATTTGCAAATCACAGCTTAGAATGAATCTAATTTTGAAGCCTGTGTGAATAGATCAGGTGTTGAGCTGCAGATTTGGCCTACATTAGTATTGTTAACTTGCAACGCTCACAGAGCCTAAACTGAAATCCGACATGAAAAAGTTTTAAACCTATTAGTTAGTGCCGATTCACATAACTACAGATAAAGTACAGATCAAGATAGACAGCTTCTCTGGCAATTGTATGTTCTTCGCTGCTTTTAGTCTCCACCAACACTTCAAATATTGTATGGTGCTCAAGATATACTGTACAAATGATGTTCCTCTCTGCCTTAGATGCAGTGTTAACCATTTCTTTGTAACCATGGCAACCACACTAACATCCATACCCTGTAGCTGTGGTTAGCTAATCCCACTCGTGAGGGACATCTGGTCACCTGGTGACATGAAAAGGATTTTTTAATACATGACCTAAGTGAAGAGGCACTGAGATCCAAATCCTCCCATAAAATACACTTAGGTACATATCCTTGGGTGATGATCATAACTAATCCACACAAGTGACAAAACAGTCACAACTTTGAACCAGAAAAAGAGAATTGAACTAATACAGCTGATCGCAACCCTTGGAAAGAGAGGTCAGTAAAAAGGTTGATCTGATCTACGGTCAAAGGCATTCCCTTAGCAATCTCTAGTGAGTGTGCAGTACTTGTGTGGGGGCAGGTAAGTTAAGGCTAGCCTGTAATTTTGAGGAAAAAAACGGTGACAGCCACTACATGGGATAGTAATGGTTGTGAGTGCAATGCCCAGCAAGGAGACCCAATTAAACACACAAAAATTCTGCAGATGCTGTTTACAGAATTGAGTTGCCAAGGGAAGCCAACATGACAACAAATGCGATCCATATAGACCCAATGGCTCTAACTTAAGACTGTATTACCCCCTACGTGGGATAGCCTCTGACTTGTTTTCGTATTTTCATTGTATTTACTTTTTGTCCTTTATTTAGCATACAGACTCCTTTAAAAGGGACTAACAGCAGGTTTATGAGATTATGAGCAACCTATGACCTCATTTTCAACAAAATTTAAGCAATGTGTCTCTGAGGTGTCACTTGTCAGAAGGCAAACAACCTGAAAGCAATTTAACCTAATGTCCACCTGTCTGTAGTAACCTCTTCTGAGGTACAATCACAAGTGCAAATTTAGTATTCAAATACCTCAAAATGCTTGGTTCAATACAGATAGGCCTCCGGGAGGAAACAAATCTCAATTACCCATAATCAGCTGAGCATCCAGCCTTGGCATACATATGAGTGACTATAGTCAGAAAGCATTTCTCTCCCTTTAGTTCTGCTATGCTTGCAAAAAGTTTGTCTGATTGAAACCACAGGAATGCTACACAAATATACAGCAGCCTGGAATTTTCTTTCCACCTGTGTCAATGCAACTGCTGAAGTGCAGCAATGAATTTAATTAAATACAATAAATCAGACAGGATAACCCTGTCAGAGATGGAAGACCCTTGTCTCTAAACAGCCCTATATTCTGCAAATCTGAAGGGGCAAAAAGTTACAAACAGTTACCCAACAAACATTGAAGTACACATACACATTTACTGTAGTGCCTTAAAGAGAAATAAGGCATTTGTTTCACAGATTAAAACAACCTATTTTTAAACCTGCATCTGTGGACACAGAGTGATAGATCATTCAATCAAAACAAAGAAGAACCAGCTTTGTACTTTGAAGAAGAAAAAGGACTCCTACAAAAAATATTACAGCAAAAATTTCGTTGATCAAACATCAAGTATTCTTTCAAATAAGCAATAAATATTCATTCTCCAGAGAGATTAAATAGAAAAGTATGTTAACAACAAATAATTGATGAAAAACTGGAGGGAAATTTATTGCAAGGTTCAGTAAGCTTGCTAATCTACGGCTTGTTCAAAGCACACTGGAAGCAGTGCCAGTCTACAAATTAACAGCCCAAAGGGTGGCTAGAGCAATCGTCCCATGAAGTTGTGATGTTACTAAGATGTAGTAATCTGGGACTACTGCAAATATCTATCAGGATGCTGGATTGTGACTGTCAAATGCCTGAAGGGCTATATTGACAAATACATCAAAATTTCAGGCCCTTGTTTGGTGTAAATTAAAGTCTCTGTTAAAAGAAAAAAAGATTCAGATTAAAATCCAACGTACAGTGCATTGCTGAGGGTTGCCAACTTCTGATGTACTACGTGAGTGCATGCATATGGGAAATTGGATATATCCCCAAAACGGGTGGATTCATTTCACATCCCTGGTTAAAAACAAAGGAAGCGTCGTCTGATATGCAAATTTCACGTTGGTGCATAGTACAGAACACAATTAGCTACATGGATTTGATTCTTAGAGTGTAACCTCTTTAGTGGCATAGTGAGGATGGGGGGAGGGACAAGATGAGACACAAGAAGAAGGTGAAGGCATAAATCTGCCTAGGACAAGATGGCATTTTCCCATAGCTAGAGATGAAGGTCATACTCTTTGTTCAATCTCAGACTGGTCCTGAGAGTAATTATCCTACATACATTAAGTTTTTGCCCCCGGAGGTGCCAGTGATGTTACTAATGTGTTACCTGCACTCAGCAATATTTTCAATTTCTTTCACCCTCTTTACTGTAATGTCACGGGATGTCTCAATCCAATTAACCTCAGATTATGCTCTTTGTGCTGTAGATGAAATGAACAAACTGTTCAATTATGGCACAGAGGAATGGGAAACAAACACGTACAAGTGAGCAGGAGTAACTAAGTACCAGCGAATTCAGAACTGATTGATTGCACTTTTGTGAGCAGGGATTATGTTCAGCAAAAGAATGAGATCATGAATTGATGAATTTTTTCATCTAAATAAAGATTTAAATATTGATAGAAGAGACCATACAGACAACCAGCCAGTAATACAGCGCATCACTTTGGTTCAAAGAAAAGTTCACTGAAAGTCTGTCTTTTAACTTCCAGACTTAGAACCAATCAGAAGAATAGCTGGAGACTGAAAGTTAACATGTAACCTGCCGACAGGTGAATGAAATATCTTGACACCGGCAAGGCCTTGAGTTGAGGTTATCCAATTTTCATACCTTCCTGAAGCTCTGTAAGTGTCAATCAAAATGAAAATTTGGAAACAAGCTAGCCAGTACTATGCACCTGCTGAGCTAGAGATATTAATGATCTGAGGGGTATTCTACTCCACCAGTCAGACAAACTGGCACCTTTGGATGGAAGATTGAGCAAGGAATTAGAATGGTCTTGGGAGGGACAAGACAGTGTCAAAGGTTACCAGATGCAGCAAGGATGGTAGCAAGGGGGGACATGTAGAGTAGTTGAGCGGAGACAGGTAAGGACTGTGAAGTGTGCAAAATAAATTGAGGGACTTGCAATGTACTCTGCTCTAGCAGTCTGATGGTGTTGACTAGATAGCCTACAGTGGACATGTTTATTCAAAGTTACTTGCTGATGATTTGATACATAACAATGACATAGCTAGTCTGCAACAAGAGATGCAGCTACCAAGTTCTCCTAGCCTGCTTTTACACAAAAGCCAATCAACTTTTTCAAAGTAGGTAAAAAACTGACCATGCCACATAATTCAGTTACATTTTACTATGAGTGTATCTGAGAGATCTAGGTCATCATCCTACATGACACTCTCCTTTCTGATCATGTATAAATGCAAACATTTTAGAAACACTCTTAGCACAGTAGATTGGAGTGCAGTTGTTGTGTAAAGACAGGTCAGTGTTAAGAGTGAAAGAAATTATCTGTTTTCCTGCTTAACCCCTTCCCATTATCCTCTTCCTACTTTGAAAAAACAGGGATGGTTGGAAATAGTGATTCCATATAATTTCTTAGAGAGTAATTCTTTTAAAGATACCCCCCTCTACATTTTCTCAATGATCATTCCCCATTGTTCCAGAGAAGTCGGCATATGACAAGCAGAGAGCCTGAATTAAATTGTCATGCCAGGTTCAACATGATAGCAATCTGGGGAGTGCAAAATCAAACCTCCTTCGTGCACTAATTAATCATTCGGCGGATTATTACTGAGTGAATTTTACATGATGATTGGGACTTGGGGGGGGGGTGAGGATGGGGCATCATATCAACTGCCAGGAGGGGATAAAATTATTCACATACACAAAACCATCAGTTCATAATTTCATACACAGTTCCATGTATCATGTATGTAGAAATAGTACTGCGTAAATCTGTCACGCCAGGTCTGGAGAGATTTGACCATTAACTGAAATGAAACAATTCTTTCAACAGCCTTGGATATACAGCGAATACATGAAAATGTCCAAAGACAGTTACATCATATGGCACTAGTTAGTATCGGCAAACTGGAAGCGGAAATCCAGAAGCAACCGAAACTACCTGTCAAAGCTAGAAACTTGTCAATTAATGATTGTCTAGATGATACTGCCATAGTAAAGTAACATCTCCACTAATATTTATCTGGGATGACTGCACTCATTAAAATTGCTTTGTCTCTTCCAATTACATCCACCCAAACTGATCACTGTTCAGAGACTGATAGGCAAGGCCTGTTTGAAGGGGGGAGGTTTTGAAGAGAAGTTAATTGCTACGGACAGAAATGCCTCCCGAAGGACGTCCAGCAGGGGGAACCTAGCATTTTGAAGTTAATAGATGATGAAGTACATGCTACAGTGGGCACTGCACAAAACTTGACTGCTTCATAGGTGGCTGGCTACTGGTGCTAAGTATGTAGAAGTAATGTACTGATGTCAATCAGTCGACAGTAAACCATGTAGCCTGTGTGTATGAATAGAAGAGACTCAACATGTTTAAGAAGATATACCAATGTATAGCAAAATGTTAGAAATACGGTTATATTAAAAGCTTTAAGATTGCAGCTTACAAGCTTAAGCTATGATTGCAGTAATCACAAATCTTGCAAAAGCTCAATTAAATTGCATATTACCAAATGAAGCTTTCATTGCAGACTTCCAATATTCTTTACAAAGGGTATGGATGGCAGCAGGAACTGTTCTGCATTTAATATTTCACAGTTTAAATGTGCTTCGTGAGGAACAACTGGAGGAACTTGGACCAACGTATGCGCAATCATCCCAGCATTATAGAAGTACCCAACCCCAGATCTACCCACATCCCTTTCTACCCCATCCACATCTTACCCTCCACCTTCCAACTCCCACTCCCCTTCTATATATACATACATCAATTTGCATCGAACAGGGAGTTGCTATTTGTCAAATAGCAACTCCCTGCATCGAGCACATGCTGTGTACCAATAGCATCTTACCTGAGAACGTCACGTTTAATGTGCCTTCCTTGTTGGGTGAATATAGTAGTTGACATGGATTTAAAGCACACGGAACAGCTGCCTCTTCTGCAGCTATTCCTTCTTCAAATACATAAGGCCTTATAGGTTTGACACTTCTTTTGACCAATGTGTAATTTATGGGGATCAAGACATCCCTTAAATCAGGTTGTATTGTGGCCAGTTTCTTGTTTATAATTAGGTTTTCAGTCATGTACCACAGAGCACTTGAAACTGATGAACATTTCATATAGCAACCTTTTCACACTTAGTTCACTATCATATTTTCACTGGTGTATCCAGAATTTTCCGACAGTGGGGCAGGGGGGTGCTGGTGAATCATCATCTTAAGGGAGGGGTTTAAGGGGAAGAGTGTCCCCTCCCTTTTCAGATCATTTACATAACACTGCATAATATGACAGTGTAGGAGACAATATTTGTGCACATGATATAACAGCATGCTATAAATTTCCACAATTTTGGAATATTTTTGTTTTGTGCCAGTAAGGGAGAGAGGCATGTGCCCACCCCCCCCCCCCCCCATCCCTGTATCTGCCATTGCATCTTTAGACATCACAATTAAGCAAAGCATCACTATATGTTACGTTGATGATAGAACTGGTTCAACACTACAGGGTACCTGATCATGATCAATGCACAGCCAGATCCATCCTAGAAACGAGATATAGGCCCTAGGTCGATGGATCTGGTCCTAAGCTCACAAAAGCATCGACATCACGTTGACCACCCCTTAATGGTCAGATCTCCACCGTTCCCTGGCATGTTGGGAAGAAGACACAACTGTTATTGGTACTGACTTGCACCTCTACAAGGTCCACCTACCATGCAGGGGTAACAATGGATTCCACAAGGTCATTTTTCATAGCTAGTACCCATGAAAGAGCAACTTCCATAGTTTCCCAGGGCATCACAAGAGAGAAAAAAAAACCTTGACACAGCCTTGCCAAACAACTTGTACCATGTGACCCTTGTGAGAGATTTTTTTAAATTGGCAGCCCATTTAACTGACCTGAAATGGTACTGAGGATTAACTTTTAAATCCAACCTGTTCAAGACAGATCAAGTTTCCCATGGCCAAATTTGAGATTGTTTCGCAAAACTCTTTTATCACATTTACTGAGCTGCAACAGAAATTACCATCATCTCCCAGGTGGTTCCCATACCAAAAGAGTTTCATAGATGAAAGTATAATTTAGCATATATATGTATTAATGCAATAAAGTCCATTTTAAGTCACATTTAGCCAGTCACCCTCAGGGAATTTTTCTCCTACCCAGCACTCAGAATGCCCCCCAGGGATACAGAAGGTTATTTTTTGGAGGTACCTCTAGAGGATAAACCATGCTCTCCACTCTGATATATGTTTCTCTTGATCAGGTGGTCACCCACAGCTGAAAAGTGCAACATTAGGTTTTCTGGTCACCTAAGGTGTAAGGTGCAGATGTTATCTGACAGATTTGGATAAATTTATCTTGCGGATAATATTTCAAATCATTCTGATGACCCCTAATTACCGCCAAGAAAACCTGCCATGAACAAACAACAGCTGATGACTGTGACAATAGTTTCATCAAATCATACATGAACCAGAAAGAGGGAAAACACTTGCACTTTTGTCTTGTTTTTTGTGATTTTTTTTTGGAGGGGGGTGCTTTCTCTACAATATGATCTCTCGTTGATCAGAAACAATTTTAACTTGAACAAACAGCAACTTTGCATCTACATACCAAATACAAGATCTGTTAAGTATTACTACGCTGAGTATTCCCCTGTTGTTTGTCCAAACCCCCTTGGTTGTTCCAACCACCACTATTACAGTCAACCCTCCTGGGTTTCTTCGACCATCATGATCTTAGTAATCCCGAGGAGGGTTTTTCCAACCGTCTTGATTTACAATAAAGTTCCTGGGTTTTTTTTCCAAACAGTTTGATAATACAGTCAGCCCTAGCTGTCTCTCCAACCTTGAACATTATTTAGTTTCTCTGGGTTTCCTTAACCATCACATGGTTTAAGTCAACCCCTCCCTGCCAACCAATGTGAATGTAATCGTTTGGCCCTCCACAGTCGGTCCCCTTCTCCTCTGCAACCAGCTCAGCTTAGATCAGGATCAGGATTGTAAACTGTCCACCAAATTATTGCCAGCTGCAAAAGTGAGGGTTGGTATGGGTTGTAATGCAACATATGTATATGTTATCATCATGTCCATGTTTCCGTAAAGCTTTCTGATAACATGCCTGTGGTCTTGGCCAGAAAACCTTGGTCCTCCGACCTTGACATTCATGTCGATCACGATGTGTCCTTTAATTCCCCTGTGATGCCGATCATCTCTGACGGAGGCCCAATAACAGGCTCCTGAACATCCGACGCCCAGTGGCGCCTCCTCTCACATCATGCAAAGGCTGCAAAATTTCAGCGTTATCTGAGGCGAGATCACTCCACCGACATACTCAAAAGAGAAGATGACGCATCACTACTGACTGAGAGGACACAGTAGATACATGGCAGGCAACTGAAGTTTGCTTTGGCTTTTTGCGGTCATTTTTCATGGAGGGTTCTCTTCTGTGGATCACATTGTAAGATGTCATCCTTGAATGTCAATCTTTTTGGCCTAACACTTTACTGGGCAGCTAGTTTAACTGTCAAGATGTTCAATCCATGGAGCAAGACACGTGTGTCTTTTTGTTGTCAAAATTAGTTCAGGATATCTCTTATTAACAGTACTTACTAACTTTTCCTGCAGTTTATCAGTAAAAATGAGCAAGTTTTCAATGGCAATCCCCAATGCTAAATATACCAGAAGTAATGCTTCCCATCCTCGGATTAGACGTGGAGTATTGCACCTATCACTGTAAAGGTGAAACAGAAACCTGCAGTTAATGCAGTGTGCTATAGGTTACACAGACGGACGACACAGCAAGGAAAAGATCAAGTCAATATAAAGTTGGTTTTTAGCTGAAGTTGCAAGACTTAGGTTAACTGTCATTTAAAGGCAGTAACTCATCACTCCCAGCTATATTTTTGGCTTCCCGATAGCAGAATTCTTAACTGGATATACTCTTTGACAGGAGATTCGGAAGATGCGGAGTGGCTCATGTCGCACAATGTACGCAGGTATCCATTGTTTTGATTACAAATGTGGATGTAGAGGAAGTTTAGACTGGCTGTGGGAGTGACTAGACGTAGGTGGTTGGGAGAATTGAAACTGTCTGGGGTGATGAGTTTTGGTCTTCAAGAAAAATTTGGAAAGGAGATCAGTTCAACTTTTTTGTTTCACAAAAGTATTTACAGCATTCTGAGCCTTCAAGTACCATGGAAGTCAGATAATTTTTATTTTTCAATGGCAATGTTGTATAACATCATTTATAGCTTTTGTGGTGTTTGTAATTACCAGAGAAGTAAAAAAAGTAAAGACCACTCAGAGATTATTTACACAAACTGATAGGAATAACTGTGGTTAGATGGACTACAAAAAGAGACACATTTTTGGCTAAGCTGTGCCATCTTCTACATTGCAACTTAGTTGATGTTTTGCTGACAAGATAGGGCGGCATTTTGTAATAAACCATTTACTCTTTGATGAGCATCCACTTACAGCAGCCATCATGTAGAAAAAGTTTGTGGCTCTTTAACAGAAATATGTAAGAGATGACGAAAAATCAAAACTTGAACTAGTATTCCCTATAATCAAAGCAGACACAAAGTACACTGTATGGTTGCAAAGAGTGATTTATTGAGACACAGACTGAAAATGTGGAAACCTAAAAATGCAACCCTAAAGAGCCAGGAAGATCACCTTGCCAGGGTGTGATTTGCAACACAGAAAAATGTGAGGGTGACATTCTTGTCACCATCTGAGGCTACAAATCTGGGCTAATGTGCCCCGGCCCTTAGGGGCTCATGGCAGGCAGGTTTCAGTCCCAAAACAGACATTAAAAGTGTCAAACCAACTTGCATTACCAGGCAGAAGATAATGGAGCTCCATCCATCCAAAGGACTTTTTTTTTTTTTTTAATGTGCGCTTTCAGTGAAATCTAATCTCTTTCTAAGCATTCTCTCTTTTAATTAAAGACACGGTTTCTGTTTTTAGAGTTAGCAATGGATCTCACTAAATAGACATGGTGGCAAATCAATTCACCCATTTTGCAGGATTGTTGGGAAAGTACACATTCTGGGTTTTTTTCTTGTAACCTATGTAACAAACCAAAATAATTTACTCACTAATTGAGATTCCAAAAGCACACTAATAGTGGTAATGCAAAACCCTCATTACTAGCTTACTGCAGTGGAATGTGCAAACATAAAACCTTTTGCCAGTCTTGCATTGTTACATTTCAAACATTCAAATCAGGCCGGGTTCCAGACACTCGGTGCCAGCCTAGGTAGAGGCAACGGCTGAATACAGTGTATAAACATGTTTGAGCTTGGTAGGCAGAAAAGCAGACATTTTGTCAATTCTGATGAGTTGATGATGCATTTGCCATATTTTCAAGCAAAATGACAGATTTTGCCCAATGTTAATAGAAGGTGTATTAATGTTCTATGATATATAGGGAATTAATACATTCTGTACCCACCATATGCCCATGCAGAGTCAATCTCATTGAAATAACCTTCACATGGACTGAACACCAACAGACTTTTGAACAACTGAGTGGTGGCCCTACCTATCTACACACAACCATTGCACTTCATTCCATTCTGTAAGCATACTTAATAGCACTAGTGTCTATCTTCATCTTCTTGTTGCGCAGTCTGTCCTCCTTTTCGATCTACTATCCTACTAAATCTACCATTCTACTCAATCTACCATCTTGCTCTGTCTGCCATCCTGCTTTATCACCTTTCTCAATCCTCCATCCTTTTCAATTTATCACCATTTGATCTAAACCTGATTAGGGGGTATAGAACAGGTGTTATAAATGACAACTTACTGAAGAAATAGCTGGGTTAATCTAACAGGTGGGGTGAATGGATGACCTGCTTGTCTCAAAATAATGGATGACCTGCTTGTCTAAAAATTAAGAAAGCTTCACCACTGACATAAACATATGTATATTGTGCAATTTATCACTATTAATATTCCAGTCCAGCTAGGAAGCAATCTTTTTTTAATCCTACCAAAGTAATTGCAAAGTAGAAGAACTGCAAGAGGTGCAACCTAAGCCCTAAAAGTTTGGTAAATATTATTTAGGTCAGTGTCCTATCTTTCCCAAGACATGCCCTTAAAAGAGATTCACTCAGGCATGGAAAGGATAACGTTTGAGAAAAGCATAAAAATACCACCACAATACCCCCCAAAAATGGGAGCCAGATGTCTGCATCACACTGTGCCAAAGAGACTTATTAAAACATATAAAAGTAAAGGGTTTGTTTATTGTGTACTGACACTATCTTCCACTACTCATCAGCAATCAATAAGAAGAAAAAAAATTTGAAGTATGTAAAGTTTGCTGTATCGGCACAATCCCAAAGTACAAAGTAACAGTTATAGAGGCATATGCAAATATGAATAATGGTTCATTTGGAAAGGTGGTAATTCTTTGTTTCACATGGGAAGTACAATACATATTGCCCTGCAGTATGCCAGACATCTCGTCTTCCAAACTCACCAGGTTGCTTTGACACTTCATTCAGCACACTATTCCAATCGGCCGAGGGACACCATAGAAGACCAAAACAAAGATGAGGTTTTTGGGGATGGTTGAGCAGAGAAACAGAACCGACAACCCTCCCTCCCTTTCCCTACCCCAGACTACCGCAACTTCTATTTTGTGCACACTTAGGCCTACTACACAGCTCCATTGTCAAGGAGAACAACAGCGAATCTCCGTGAATGGAGTCAAATATGGAACTCGAAGACCGCCCACCTGGATAGCACAAAGACAGAGGCTGCAACTGCTACTGCATATATCACTGGAAGTTCAAGTGATCGCAGTCTGTAAAACAATACAGAAATCTTCACGAATCAAGCGCACTGACATGTACACTACGGTACACCAACCAATGCAAATGTACAAAACAAAGAAGTTGGGCTCACTGAACTGCACAGAAAATATTCAACTGTGTCATTATACAAAGTACCATTCTAAGAGTGGAAGTATAAAGCTAATTTAAGCTGCCTATAAACCACATATACCTGAGTGTTAAGTGGCATCCCTCCTGATCATTACCGGTTGGGATGAGGACGGGATGTGCAATATTCGTTAAACCTCAAAAACATGGACCCAGAATCAGTGAAACCACTAACTCTTTTTTTTTTTTTTAAATTTTTTTATGAGTCAAGCAGGAAGAAAAGATGGGAGATATAATGTTTAATTTGTGAGGCCACACATGGATGACAATTCAATCGTACGCAACATTTGCCAGTATCAATACACTGCTGTCATGCACACGTAAATGCAAACGACATGCTCTACTGTGCATCATCAAGAATGTGTTCGTCAATTCATGCTCTGTATCTATGAGGTCTGAATAATTCGCAGGCAATTCCACCGAACAGAGAGTTTCAATTTAACAAAAGACAACCCCGTATCCAGCGAATTCGTCCCACAGGGACTCTACCAGGGTGGCATTTAGCCTCACAACTTGCTGTAAATGCAACTACAGTATAATCCTTCACAATGCAAATAACCAGACATGTACTTTAAAGCAGTAATTAGGGGTTTGCACCTCCGGATTCCTCTTTACCGAAAAAATTTCATCTTGCTTGTTTGACTTTTACCATGTGATTTAAGGTCTCCATATATTGAAATCACACCATAATTAATCAAGGAAAAGAAGAAATTGGACCACAGTTACAGGTGCTAAATTAGGAAGTGGTCCCTTACATTTTTTGCAAATCTGACATGTAAAGCAATCAAATATGACACCACCTGTATCATGCATGTTGTCATCATTCACCTAGTTAAAGGTTGTGTGACATGGAAACGACATTTTGGAATATTTGCTATTAATGCATGCAAATTTACAGCATCAAGGGAAGAAACTCTCATAATATGTCTCATGTTATCCTTGTTTTAACCTTCCAAGTCAACAGTAATTGATTATTATCAACGCCCAATGGATTTAGTTTTGGAGGCATGTAGTTTCTTCTTTAAAAATACTGTTATCATGTCAAGTTGTCAAACCCAGTAAATCAGCAATTAAGAGATAATATCTATAGGCCTTAGAAATGAAATAATGACACTGTGCAACACACTCCGCACCATCAAATTTGCATTTTCAGCAAACTTTGAAATGTATATGTATCTCAAAAATGGTGATAGATAGAAACACTAATTCCAACGGATTGTCACTCAGGGTTTCACTCGGCTACTTTTGAATAAAGCCAGCTCTTTTGTAGATTTATGTCACACAACCTTTAACTTCTGTTGAGCAAATTACAAGTCTTCCATGCACTGTGACCAATAGGCCTGAATTACAGTGTAATGAAGTATGGTACTGTATTTCCCAGTGCTGATGAAGCACACTGGGCCAAAGTCCTGCTTTAAGTGCCCAATATAAGATCATTGTCACTTTGAGAATTAACTATCTTGTTGCACTGACTGGGGAATAGAATATAACTACAAGAGTATGGAACTACTGGGATATCCGATTTTAAACTTGTCAAAGTCTATTAAATTGATGTAATTGAGTCTTTGCTACTGGAGTGATGAAACTGTGACATTAAAAACACTGTGGCTTGGCCAGGGAAGTTAATAACATATGGTTTGATGTTCACCTATGGGGATGAAACCATGTTGAAAAATGTCACAAACTTTTTTTATGAGGTTTTATGCAATTTTAAAGGAGAACAGGGTATGTGTTAGAAATGTCAACATGTTCCAATTTCTTTGCTTTGTTTCATGTTCTACTCTCCTTGCCACAGCTAAGGACCTAGCTGATTATTGCTCTGAAGGGACAAAGGAAGCCCCTTAGTGTGTACCTCATCATCATCATCAGGCCTTGATGTCACATGACAAAAACTAACACCACCACTGATACTGAAAAATCTTCTGGTGATAATACCAGTTTCAGATGTAGATACAAAAACAGAAAATACTAACTGTATAAAGTAAAGTTGACTTTAAAAAACAATAAAGTAAACATTGAAGGGAAATAATGTTTTGGGTTAAAATTACAGAAAAAATTAAATTTTTTAGACATTTCAAGGTACAAAATTCTATGGCTCTACATTTTTACTAGTGTCAAAGTTCAAAGTAAAAATGAGGACTGCAAGGTTCAAAGAAAAACAAAGATTTCCTGCAATAATTTGCCGCTGTTATATATGGCATTTTGGTAACCTTGAGGCAACTGGAAATCTTTCTTGGCCACAGTTCTTTCTCCAAACAGCAATATCTTGAGTGAGGAACAAGATACTGACATGGTGTTGGACATGTACCTGCAAAGAAAAATTACTCTTCCATAAATTTAAAGGCAGTCACACATCAGCCCAAGCTACATCTCTGGCAAGGGGATAGCAAAATTCTAAATCCGTTCTGTTCCTTGATTGACGTCAAATTCGAAAGATGCAGATACAGCACATGTAACACAGCATACACGGGGGCCCATTGTTTTGATTACACTTTTGAAAGGATTTTACACCTGTAGGCTGCGAGAGGGACTAGAAGTGAGTGGCTGAGAGAATTGTAAGTGTCTGTCTAGGGCAGTGAGTCTCTCTGTCTTTAAGATCCCATTCAATTGTTAGTAAAATAAGTCTTTCATGCATTTGAAATGCAATATTTCCCCTAAAGTTTTAGGGAAGTGTTTTTTGTATGTAGGTGCCTATAACTGTATCCTCCTTTAAAAAAGGACTGTATTGTTAAGCAGTATACCTTGACTTTGAGTGCCATTCCCCCGGGTAAACAGGATTCTCTCTGCAAAATCAATGTCCATTCCTACCGTGCTTTGGAAAACAACTCCTCTGCAGTCATCAGTGAAGAAGTCATCCAGGGCCCTGTAGTGGAGCCTTCTCTAACTGTGGAAGTCTTGCATATGTTGTACATACTGAGTAGCAAATAAACAAACTATGTAACTTCTTCTTTTCTCCCAAGTTGACAGCAACTCTCTTTAGTAGGCAGAATAAAATTATCATTAACATACTCTGAGCTTGTTTGATTTGACATTTTTTTTCAGAACAATTTTTTTTTTAGAAAATTTCAAGACATGTTGTTCTGCCTTCACTGTAAGTTGCACTTAACCTCCACTCTCACTTCAGCAACAAATGATGGGGCCAAATTTTTAGGACAGTCTGCAGAGGGAAAGTATAGATGAAGGTGATGTCAATTCAGTTCCAACAAAAAAGGAAATTACACAGTTTACATCAACAGTAATCCTGAGACTCATCTGGCATGTTGTTATGTGTGATATCAATGATGGCGATGCTACACAGCTGCTGCACAAGATGGGAAGGGTGGATACAGTGAGTTGTGTGAGCTAGGGCAGGGTACGAGAGTAGTGGCTGCACACTTCTCCTATCGCCGGGGTAACAACACTAATCTCTTGTTACAATATCAGTCATTTCTCAACGATATGTTTCATTTTCATTCAAATCTCTGCAGTGTTGTGTTCCAGAGGGATAAGCACTGCAGTATCTATATGGACTACACAACAGGATGCATTTGATTATTTGAAGCTGTATTGTCCACATATCAGAATGGAAGCACTAATGCATGGGCTTTGTTTGACCACATTAATGGGCTCATTCTGGGGTGAAGTGTCGATACAAACGGGTCAGTGTCATGTTCTTTCATAAAAAAATACCACTACCAGGGCAATTGTTGTGAGTTTTTTTTTTGTTCCTTTTTTTGTGATTATTTGATTGTGTCTTACAAAGTTGGTTTCAAGGTTAAAAAAGATACTATTTTGTTGAAAACTTTTTTTTTATTTAAATTTTGAATCCCTGACTGAGTTCTTAATCAAAAGCAATGAAAAAATATTTTTTTGAAAGAACAATCTACAAAACAAACAAGGGTTTAATTGTTCTTTTGAAGGAGCAACCTTTCAAGGGGGAGGAAATGGTTTTGAATACACTCAATTGTTCGTCGCTTTTTCATCTCAAGTATGGTATAGTAGACTACTAAATGAATTTTTGTTTACAGTAAACAAGTCGAGATGACGACAATGGGCTTTACAATCTTGTGGAGGGGAGTCGCATGAACTCGGTCCTTTGGTACCGGGCGGCAGGCAATCAAATTTGAATGAGTATAAACATATCAAGGATGAAACAAATTTGAGCGGGATCATAAAACCCCTGCTGACGCAGATGAAGGACCCTTAATTGTGATGGCCCAATTAAAAGCTTTTACACACAAACAACATAACAAGTCGATGCTTAACACCTGCCTTTACTGGTTTGTATTGGCATCCATATATATTAAAACTTTGACATCTGGTTTACAGAGGAACACATCCCCCCTCCCTCACTATTCCATGACTGTCAAAAATTGCCAGCTTTCCTGTAGAGAACACAGCGTAATCCAAGTAACGACTGTTTAAGCTTTGTTTTGAAGACCATTCTTTATCACAAATTCGCCATAAGTTCTTGGTTCAAATATCTGGAAGAATGAGTGCATAGTTTCTCTTTCAGATTTTGTCACATGTGATCTTTTCCGATACTTTCTCTTCTCTGAAACACTGACGAAAGATGAAAGTAGATGACCAGGCGGGCAATTGCCAGTACAACTCACATTCCAGTTTTAAGATATATCATGAAGTAGTTGAGCCTTAATACTCTCATTTTAGTAGATCAGAGAAGTAAATAAAGGGGATAGGGTTAAAGATGTAGAAGGAAGTACAAATATGTAGCATTTCAACCTGAGCATGTTTTGAAGAAGAAGACAATATGAAGACAGTAGGATGTCAGTAAAAATCATACTTTTCTTATACATCTGACTGCTAATGGAATCAAATTGCTTTTAGTTTTTCCTCTCTCAATAGAAAACATTTGTTACCTTACTTTCAAATTCAGGAGAAAGATGACAATTCTTCCTTTTTCTTTTTTTCATTTTTTTTTTTAGATTGTTATTTTTGGGGGGAGGGTTATATTTGGCACTGTCCAGCCAAAATCTTTTGAACCAATGTAACTGTACATCTCTCAACATTTAGCACAAGACATTCAGTTGATCATTAGCCATTTTAACACTCCAATGTCAAAGAGTCTCATCAAAATTGGTTACCAACAACAACAACAGCCCTTAATGATCAAACTGAAGCATAAATATAGTCAGGACCTTGAAGATATATTGGTCGAGCTGACATTATCGTTCAATTGCCACAGTCCCCTCTTTTATTTCCCATTTTATATTCTCCTAGTTTTATGGAGTCTATGGTCAGCCTGAAAGTTACCTCCATAAAGTCACATCAAAGGGTGTCCTTGTACCTGTTCGGAATGTGGAACGGTGGTGTGCACCGGTTTGTGGGGGATCAAAGGAAGCCTTCCCGAATTATGCCGGTCTGACGACTGATGACGGGCACATGAATGTGCCATGTTGACAAAATTGATTCACCCTGTCAGTCAGTTGACATTTAGCAAACATCCTTCAAATCCAAAGGGTCAATCCTGACTTTGAAAGATGAGGCAAAGGAACAAATGTCCCAAGTAAAACAGTCAAAATGCTAAACCCCATACCAGCTGATCTTCCAAGTTTTCTTTTCTCCATATCACAGCTTCGTTGGACTGTTCTCTTTTCGGTTTCTCACAACATTAAGTTTCTCTTTCTAAACTTGCAGCTGAAGACGGCATGCTCACAGTCACAGAGTCACACTTTCAGTCCTACTGATCTCGAAAGTGCGACCAGATTTAACTCGCTCTCCAGGAAAAATTTCCCAGTGAAAAAGTCCCCTTTGAGCAACCTATCCTAGACAGTTCCCATTGGACAATTCGCAACCCAGAGAGTTCCCTCTCGGACAACTCCCTCCCCAAAAAATATTCCTTCGGGAAAAGGGTTAGGGTCAATAGTGGAATTGTCAGGAGGGAATTGTCCTGGGAGAATTGGACAATGTGAGACATTCCATCGAGGTGCAGGTATAAAGTAGAACAGACCAAAGCCATTTACCTAAAAGTGTATCATGTACCTAACCTGGCCACTCAAAACCTGTTTAACATCACTAACCCTTGAGTGCAGTTGTTGTGAGTGAAGTGATTGTGCTGAGGCAGGTCAAGGGAGAAAGAAAAATGAAATGATGCACGGAGACCGTTCTCCTAGCCGAACCGTCCTGTTACGTCTTTCATGAAAATGCCAGAAACAATTTAAGAGCAGTAAAATAACTCACATTGGTTGCAGGACTAACAAATTTGATTGTCAGCCACACAACATCGCTCACAAGTTTTTGAAAGACCTGGTAGTCCGTCAGAATTTCAAGTCGTCTCGTACGATCCAAAATTGAACATGTCTGCATTTCCCCCCTGATTCCAGTCCAGGCATGCTGTGAGCATTACATATAGGCCTTATATTTATTATACTATATCAGACTGAATAACTATGACCAGACTGTTTTGCACTGCAAAGTGGTGGAAACAGAATGTGACCGAAAGCTGAAGCAGATATGGGGTTGATGTAAGCAAAAACGTTTCCAATTAACCTACTTTAAACAGTCTGCATGAGAAGGAGGATTCTAAATCATTAACCTGCATTCTCAGAAACTTGGCCCAGATCATTCAGACTTTCATTACGACCACAAAGTTGAGCTATACGTTGCAAGTTTCTCTTGGTTTGAAAAAAAAAAAAAAACTTCCCTAAGATTCAATGTTGAGAGAGTTTCTGCTGATAAGACTTACATGTTATCTGTAAGATTTTGTAGCTTTGCCTCCTTACAACCATGAAGGGGCACGTGAGTGAGTTAAGTTTTCCAACTAAATGAGTCAGTGCACAAACAGTGGGGTTTGTGGGTCTCTGAAATAGTGTCCTTACACCTCTGGTGACGGTCGCAAATAGCATCGATCTTCAACGTGCACTTTTCGTGGTGGTTGTGAAGTAGGTTGATAAAAGAGAGCGTATGATTTAAAAGTCATCAACTACAGTTCCGACTTCAAATTTCAGGAAATATTGAAGAATAAAACATTACTGGTGGTTAGCAGTCACTGGCATATAGCATGATCAAAGCCATATATATTAAAGTGATAAGTCAAACGATAAAAGCGCAGGAGCATGTAACTTATAGTCCAATGTCACTCCTGCACAGATAAATGCTTGTTGGTGGCTTCTGTGCACTCCAAAAAATTTTTAAAGTCAAATAAGTAAGCACATATGTAATTTTGCAATTCTATGACCGCATTGATCCCTGCAGACGACTATTTATAAGGCAAGCATCATTATACAGTATCCCATGAAACTCCACCTGCTATGTTAACTGCATGGAATTCACTGCATGGAGCACACTGTGTGGATGGTATTTCTTCACAGTCTAATTAACCAATTATTTGTGAAAGTCATCCCTCGACTGTAACAAATTCCATCGGACATGTAAAGCTAACGCCTGCAGTACTGTGTAAATTCCCAGCGTAGTTGTATATCCACTTTCAATTAATAAGTGTCCACTGAATGTAACTGATCATATCCATGCACTCTTTGCAATTTTACATACCCTATCCACCAAACAAAAATGCAAACGTCCTCACAATAGATTTCAGACATGTGCATTAATTCATATACTTCAACTCTTTGTCAATTGGCCAGCAGATCTAACCCTTAGTTTTCATATCACTAGAGTGAATACAACCATGTCTGTATAGAGAGCATATATCATTTCTATTATAAAATGTCAAAATGAATTTCACGGAATCCATCCGTCCAAAATCTCTCCACAACACAAGCATATCCCTTTGTATTCACTTATCGCCTCCACAGCCACTCGCAATAGGCGTTCACATAATGAATATGCATATGCATCATTCTTGGAATGCAGTTACTGATTTTCTCTTGTTTTTACTTTTTTAAATCATGAATTAAATCAGTGATTTAAGTAAAAAAGAAACAGGGAAAAGTGAATAAATCAATCACTAATCATGTCTTTTTCATAAAAATCATGATTTCAATTGTTATTTCAATCAGCTCGATTTAAATCAAACAACCCTACTGCAATGTTTGTACTATCCTACACTATTATATGTTTGTATATAATGTTCAAACTACCAACCAAATACACATTACGCATCAACAAAATCCTATCACACTACAACGTAACCAGTGCACTCATGCATCAGCCAATTATTTGTGCAAAATTGCGATCTGCAAATTCACTGCATAGTGTGTTCCACAGGGCCCACCCTACTGCATGGGTGAGAGTCTATCGTCACTCAGAGACACTCCTTTCTGTTGGTTTTTACACCATGACATTACAACCTTCTGTTTGGTTGTCAATTGTTTCACTGGATGGTGACAAACGAACCGACGACGGTATGAGCCGCAACATGTAAGACATGACATTGCGTCACTTTAATTTTCCAATTATCTTGATTGGCCATTAAATTTCCTTCGCCATTGTGTCACAGGAAAAGGGGGGATACGACATATCAAAAAGAAACTTTACAACGAAATCCAAGGATGTTAACACTCAGCAGACTGCAAAGAGCTTACAGAAGTCAACATCCTCTGCATATATCCAATGTATGTTGTATCGATGGATAAGAGTTTTCTTTCAGTAACACTCGTCAGGCGACTAGGAAGTTGATTCGTTCCCACCAAGGCTCCAAAGAATGATAGCATCCTAAATTAATTAGAAGTGTCTCAATATAGAACAACAAGCAAGTTTTCATGTACAGCAGAGCTAAATGCAACCTCAAGGGGCATACATGTGGCAGCTGGAGGCGTTTGCTTGAGTTTCGATGCGAACTCTCTACCAGAGGGACGCTTTACCGACAGAGCTGCAACCAATGCACAGAAGTACAGACAGATTTGCCTTACATGTATGCAAAGGATGTTTTTTTTTAATTCAAGATGAAAAACCCAAGTGCCCACATATAAGCGTCTTGAATAAACTGTGAAGTGTGATGCATACAGTACTAAACATCTAAGTGAACCTACTTGAATGCATTGTACACATTGATCAGACATAAATTTTCAGCTCTATTCATGGGGAATGCAAGCAAAGGGCCTTCAAACAGAGAGTCTCTTATCCTTCCTGTCAACATTTCTCCTGATGTAGAGTGGACAGACGGACGGACGGACATATGCAGTTTCCAACACCGACTTAGGAGAGGATGCACTGGGCAGACCGGCGATCATTGATACTTGTTACAAATGTGCCATGTGGAGGCTGGCAAACCTGATCAAGTGAACCAAGACTTTGTTTCCAAAATTAAATGTTCACCCTTATCAGTGTCCAGGGTTTCAATTAGTCTAAAACACATATCTCCCTCCTTCTCATCCATCACCATCCTTACATTTAGCAGTTGACTTTCTGCGTGTGTGCGTGCCCTTGTTTTCGGGTGGGATCGAGGACCAAAACAATAGATTTAGGTCCTCTGTAGAAAATTCAATAGATTTCTCCGGTCCTTTCAAGATTAACAATAGAGAGTCTATTGTTAAGGTTAGGTTTGAGGAAGAAAAAACAAAAGAAAGCACAATGAGGGACTCGGAATGAATGGAAAACAAAGCTGCGTGTGTGTGGGGGGGGGGTGAGGTGAGATATGGTACTAACAAACACTAAAAGCAGGATGGTACTGGACAGGTTTTTCATCAATCTACCAAACTGATTCCAAGAGAGACAATGCACTAGGTACTCACAGAGTTCAGCTGGTTCCATATCGGAATGACCACAAGTAATGTAGAAATAAAAAGAAATTATCCCAAAACTCACCTACTGATCTGATCCGTCAATATTTTTGGTGGCAAAACACACCTGCCAGACAAAAATCCTACAGTTGAAGTCCCCTAGAAACAGTCTCTCGAAATTCCCAGGTATTTGTAAAGTTTGTCTCACACAAACAAAACAACATGCCTGAAAGTTGAACCGCAGTGCATGTCAGCGTGTTCAGGGATTTCAGAGAGCAACAATTTTAACAAGCCACTTGTGAGGGTTCTGCACAAGAGACTTTTACAAAGGCTGCTTCAAGGAAACAAAATAGGAACACGAAAAGCTTTGCAGATAATTAATTCATCAACACACACACAAAGAGAGGGAGGGTAAACTTACCTTCCGCATTCCTATAATCCAATGGCTTTTTCTCCAAAAATGTTTGCACTAGTTCCTGTAAAAGGGAGAAAAAAAAAACAACATGGACATTTTAGACTGAAAACGTACTGTAAATGTTGCACACTGATACTCTCATGTAATGATATATATATCAGTGTTTGCACTAGGATGGGGTGATCCTGACATAAGGCATAACTGCATATTTTGCCAAATTTTGCTATGTTACGCCTAGTATATGTCTAATTTCTGGCTAAATATGATAAAAAAAAATAGAGAAAAAAAGTGTTGCTCAAGTACTGAAAAAAAAAAAAACGCCAAATTGTAGTTTGGCATCCCCTTCAAATATGGTCCCGCCAAACTTGCCCCCAAAACGCCAAATTCCTATTTTGTGGGGGCAAAAGCGCCTAACTGGCAACGCTGATGTAGAGGCTCACAACGATCTTAGCAGTCGACTATGTGGATGTACAAATTCGAAAGTTACCTTTACATGTTGGTGTACTACATACAATAAAGCGACCACCACCTATGCAGCATTTTAAAGTATTAAAGAAGCTATAAAAATGGTATATGAAGTTTAAAATTTCCATAATTCTGACTGTCATAAGGGCAGGGGTCCCACAGAGGGGGACACCATTATCTCCAGAAAGTTCTTATAAGTGAGACACTAAGGCCTTAATGATGCAAAAAGATGACTTCTTGCTCCATTTGGAATAGCAGTGCGCCTATACTGTCAACTTTTTCCAAAGGCCAAGTTGAGCTTTTCTAGACAGCAGGACAATTTTACAGTGGGCAGTCATTATTTAAGACAGTAGCATAGTCATTCTGGAGTAGCCTCCTCCTCGGGCCATTGCAAGTAAGATCTAACAGGAATAAGCTTGACTTTCAGATCTCAGTCATGCTTGATGAAAGCTTCTAATCTGAAGTAATTGCTACTGCAAGATATGCCCCAAACTTTTGGAAACCTGCGATGAAGAAACCAGAGATATGTATGAAGAAGCTGTACTTGGAGGAGACATGCCAGAAAACGAGTGAAGTAAACTCTCTAATTCCATAGCAGAGCACGACCGAACAGGAATGTAATGGGTAACAGGTAAAAAAACTGGAACATTTAAGACCAAGGAGCCACAGTCTGTGAGCAGGTGTGAATAATCAAATTTCAGAGACCTCATTATGAGCACAAATCTAGTTCACATCTAATCATTAATTAGAACATTCGACCAGCCACACAAGAGGGCAATGGTAACCAAGTGGTGGAAATTGAGGACCTGTCAGGGGTGCTTCAACCTGTGTACAGTTACAGAAGAATGGATGCGGGGGAAGTTGGAATTAAGGTTCGATGTACTGTAAAATACAGGCAGGAAAGGTTAAGACATGCAACAGTGTTGGACACAGGTAACTCACCGTAACTGAAGAGTAAAGGAGCAAAGGCAGGCAACATGTCAAAAGTTGGCCTGCTGGCAGTTAACACAGCCACTGCTGCTGAGTCTGGAAACAAAAAAGCACCCCAGCAAAAAGGTCAGGCCAGCCTTTTGCAGAGGGCTGTGCTACTGAATATCCTTATCAGTGTCCTATTTTGAACTGTGAAAATATGGTTGGGAGGCCACTGCAGCCACTGTCTCCGGTCCCCTCACTGGGGTCGGAAAGTCGCTGCAGCCAGTGCACCTGCATGCATACTCTTGGTTTCCGAGTTTATCCTAGTAACTCAGAGCGGCTACAGCAGCCTTCCTGACCAACTCATGACTCAGGTACCTAAATAAAGTAAAATATTTCTGTTTAAAACTAAATTAAATAAAAGATGGCTTCTCTTTTTCAATTCTATCGAAAACAAGGCTGGATTTATCTCAATTTCTGACGCATACTTAGCACATACTTTATTTTTTGTTTGCTGGTGGGGGGGGGTATTTTCTCGAGTTGTTATTGCCAATCACCAAGAGAGAGTAAGAGACAGTAATGTTTGCTGAGAGATGATGGTCCTGCTAATGGCAGACTTGGCATACCTGTGTGAATCTTTTCATGTCAGCAGCAGCAGCAGCTGTTCATGGACACAGTGTGCATGCAGCTGGCCGGCAGAGATCGTTGACCCAAATATACCCGCCCACTGCACTTACTAGCCACATGAATGATAAATGGGTCTTCTCTTCTCACCGAAAGCTATCATTATGTTCTCAATAATTCAACAGTCCGTAACTGTTGACACAGCGTGCCTATTGAGAGTTTCCACTAGTGGACCATCTCCCAATGCCACTTGAATGGGAGCTCTTGTATCTAACCCGGGAAGGAAACAATGCCAATCAATTTCATTCAGGATTTTACAAGTTCCTACAAGTGTTACTGTTTTTTTCTCTCTCACACAACACGCTCCTCCAGAGCCTATTGTTCCTGTCCCGGGCAAAAGGAATTCCTTCAACGCTTGACCAGAGGGAGGAACACAAATTGCATCTGAAGCCTGTATTGTTGTCCTTTTCAACTGGCTTCGAAAGAAAAACAGCCACTGGAGTGGACACGTCGTCGTTTGAACAAACCTGTCTAACTTGGGTCAATAATTGGCCCTGTTTCCCAAATTACAACCAGACGGTGGAAGATCTTGCCACCACAACATGCTACAAGTCAGTGCAGGGTATTGTAGTACAGCCTGTGCTCTTTTACTGTGGAAAGATAAAATAAACAGCAACAAGTGGAATATGCGTACCCTCACCATTCACCTCCCCCCACAGAAAAGAAAATGTGTGTTCAGCCTCGTTGGGAACACCTCCAGGCGAGCCCTAAGCCCATATTGATCCTCTGGACCACCGAGATCAACTACTTCATGTTAGGGCAAAGGTAGACATTTATGGCCCCACACAGGATGATAAAAGGGACATGACTTGGAGCATTTACTGGCTGAAAGGGGGACCACCAACAGCGACAGCATCCAAAGGGAAAGTTGTTACATTTCATCAACCCCTTCGTTTGTCAATAATCACTGCCCACCACTTAATTCACATGGAAGTCCTCAAATCAATAACTCAGACACTGTAACACAATCGAGACTTGTCGTGAGTTAGCTTTTAGAAGTGCGTAAAGGATGCATGTGAATACACATCTATAGGTTTGCATGCAAACATCTATAAAACACGAGCAAATGCTCAATACTTAAAAGCATATTTAATATGGTGTAAAATACAGACCCCCAAGACGCTGAAGATTTCCATGTGTGTATAATGCACCTGTGGTAGATCTTCTTTCTGACACTTTACATAGTTTACAACTTTCAGTTTCCAAGTTGCCAAACAATGGAACCGTATGTTTACAGTTTTCGGTTGGGCACTTAATGTTTTTAACAATGAACTACATACCTCTCAAAGTCAGTTTAATGCATATAACAATGTTCCTTTTTTTTGTTTTTTTTTTATTGTGGACATAGGACCAATCTATGGAAGGAAGAAAGACATCATTTGGTCTACCCTTTGGGCCGGCTGGCAGTGTCCATGGGAACTCCAGCAGTTCAATTCAACAGTCAACAGTATGTCATACTTAGAGCCTTTCCTTCCCCCTGTTCTTAATCTGAGGAAAATTTAATTGCTAGAACAGTTGGAAAAATATGTAACCTCTTGGACTTTAACAACAACTAAACTATATGCAAAAAGACCAATACAGTTGCAACTTAATACCATTTGACAGTCACAGAACTTTAGTTCTCCAACTGATGATCCTCCATGTAGGCTCCACACCCCTTCATTACATGTGAACAACTGAAAATAACCAAGATCCCTGCACTGGATATCACCACTCTCATCCCTGTCGAAAAGTAATTGTGCCAAACATCTTTGCCCATCCATGTGAAAATTTCGAAACATCACCTCTAGAATTGTCACTCACAATTTTTCGAGGGCTCATGTTTTTACGGTTCATATCAGACAAGAAAGCAAACTACCTGTACATGCATACAGTAGCTCTTTCTCACATAAGTACAGCTATCTGCATTGTGTAAAAATTAGCAAACCAAATCTGAACTGCCCATACACCGTCATTCACCAATCTGATACCGTCGATCCTTTATCACAGTCAAATGACCATCCAAAATAGAACTTGAGCAACTTAACAAGGTGTGGATACGGAATTTATCTCATCCAGTAACGACCTCTCTTATCCATTCAGTTTTAAATGGATTGATATACAGTTGGCTTTCCATGATAAAATACATCTGTTTATTAGTAATTAAAGTAAATCACAATCCCATGGGGCCAGCGCGACTGCTCTGGTGTAAATCATAAATGCAACTATGCGAAAACTGCATACCATCTGCCTCTTGAGCCAAAGGGAGAAATGATCCATCGGTGGTGGGTCATCGTTTCAACTAGCATGCAACATTTGAAGATAATTAGCTTGATACAGAGATGTGAAATGCCTGCCATTACAATTAAGATACTGTTCACACTGGTATTTCAATTGCTAAATAAAAACCAAATACCAAAATGTTACTACTTCCCCGAAGGAGTGAAATATTGTTAAATACCTCTTTCTTCTCTGAACAAATATATTTCCAATAAAGGTACATAAAGTATGTATGCAGGGCTCAATAAACGTTGCTGACAGAAAAATTTGATGCTTAAATGAGAAGCTGGAGCTACAGATTGGAAACCGGTCAAACTTGCATATCTTTTACTTTTGTGTTACATATCTTATTTCTAGGGACATCCAAGTAATCTTCATTTACACCTGCTTATAGTTTTTGAAAAAGGTTTCATGGAACTTTGATGTGAGGTTTGCCTACAGTCTAGTCAGAACCACAGTCTCAAAATTCAAAACCAATAGTTATCTCTTTGGAATAAAGATATATATAGATATGGACAAAATTATCTAATCGGTAATTTACAACAGAGCAGATGACATGGACCGTTTATGTTAACTTCCTAATACCACCAAAGCCCATAGAAACTGTAAGTGGTGAACAAAAAAAGTGATCTTAGCAAAAAGGCTTCTTCAAAGGTAGGAGTTTTCATTGCATCTCCTTCTAAATTGCACCTCTCTGATATGAGATAGAAGTGTTAAAAAGTAAGAGTAGTGAAAGAATGAAAACAGTCCTTACAAAGAGTTCTGGAAAGCTGAATTACTAAAGTTTCATAATTCGTCGTTTTCAAGTGCAGGACTCTCCTACGAGGGTTGTTAGTTTCGTGCAACACTAAGTCATGGAAACAATGAGTCAGCTTTAATACGGTTTTCTTTTGGATACTCTTCCTTACCAAAATTCCAGCCTTTGACATGACCGACCCAGTCCCGCAAGAATATACTCAGTCTGGGAGCGACAAGGAAAATTTAGCGCCTGTGCAGCAGTAAAAACGAAGTCAATGGGAGATGTAATATTTACAAGGATTATTTATTTACCTGACAGGAGGGAAGAGCTACTGTGCAGGGGTGTGATTCCTTTAAAGAGGCTCATTGAGTTGTATTGTGAAATTCACTTTTTTTTTAACAAATTTTCCTGAACCTGACAAGTTTCCATCACATACTAATGACAAATGGTCAAACTCAGAAGATCCCTACAGTATGTTTCACGTACGATGGAATGATAATGACTAAGTACTTAACAAATTAATTTTGTTTTTAAAAAAATTGTGACCAGACAGCTCATATTTTAGTACTGCTGTATATTCACACGTACACAACCAGTGCAAGAAACGGTAAAAAATTTTGTATTTTTATAACTGTAAGATGTGAAACTTGTAAGTTATTGTTATGTGTTTATACGGTTCAAAATCACCACAATCCTTATTGATATCAACCAATGAGCCCCTTTAAGGATCTTCTTCAACATAGACTTCACCACCTCCTCCACCGACAGTGGACGGTGAAAACAGTCCAAAAGGAATTCCAAGCATCTGCAATGGCAGAAACGGATGATTTGTTTCAATCTGTGAACAGTGGCCTCTGTCCATTTTCTCTGGCAAGTGTATTTCTGAAGATAGTTGCAAGTGGACCATTAAAACGGATGAGAATCCAGAATGCACAAATGCATCGCGGTTTTTTATGATTTCATTACGACTACTTCTGTGAATCTGATGATGACTGATATGTATCAGGTCTCAACATTGCATAACTGTACATTATGGTGATGCAACAAATACACATTACATATGACACCTGTACAAGCAATTTGGCCACTGTTGGCCCCAAGTGACCTTTGATTTCAACAAAAAAATAACAGAGTTCTTCTACTCAATGTGGTTCACCTACACACCAAGTATAAGATCTTTCCAAGCCATTCTTGAGATATCGTGTTTACAAGGTTTCCAACATTTGGCTGCTGTTGACACCAAATGAGCTTTGACCTCCACCAAAAACAATGGGGTTCTTCTACTCAATTAAGAACACCCACATACCAAATATGAGGTATGTCCAAGCTTCCCTTCTTGAGATATTGTGTTTACAAGGTAGGGCATTATGTAGTTCTCAGGGAATAATTGCATGATACATGTCATTGCTACGTACTTGCCTGAAACAAATCACATTTTTTATATACAAGAAAACCCACATATTTCCCAACCCCCACTTTCAGGAACCTGGCTTTAACACTGAGGAGCTAAGCAAAATTTGGTTGTCATGTAGTTTCCAGAAAACTAGCACTTTCTCTACAAGAACCCAATGTAAGCTTTTATTTTAGTATGACTGCTTTGGCACTAATGGACTTGCCCTCTTGCATCTTAATGCACATCTGACCAAGTATTTCAAACTTCAAGAACTTTCTAAAATCCACACCGGGTAGGAACAAGATGTTGCACAAAGATCCCTCTTTCTCACCCACTGTGTGCAGCAATATAGACTTGACAGGATTACTTGTTGAAAACAGCAATTTACAAGAAAGACGAGGGTCGAAAGCTGTGAAAAAAAATCGAAGATTCCAGTGAAGGTAAATTCAAAATCTTTGCTCCCTGTGGAGATTAGCAAACAATACAATAAGGTAGCTTCCCAACAGTGTACAATTTTTCAAGTTCAATCGAACAGTACCAACGATCTTTTCAGCTGGATTTGAATGAATATGCAACAAAGGCCAAAATTCCACCAACGAGGTCGACCATGCATTGCAGCTCGAAATACGACAAAATCTATGAATACAAAAGTTGTGCTTTATCCTTTTTCAAAATTCAGTAGAAACACCGACAAAAAATTTAAACCTAGTATCACACAAATACAGCAAAAAGTAACCTGAGTGCAACAACCCCCTAACCCACCCTCCACACCAGGGAGGAGTTTAAGTCAATCAATGAACTTTGGTACATGCTTAGAGAAAGAGTTAAGTAATTTATTTGCAACAAAATTAGACACAAAGATTTACACACCATCAAGTGAATCATTTCTTCTATGGTTGTAGTTCCTCTGTGATGCAGAAATGATTGCATGCAGAGATGACTGCATGCAGCTAGGATCTGTTCAAAATAAATGAGGTACAGCACCGTAGACCAGCAATTGAGTTGCAACGCTATATGTCGTTGCTAAGGGCACATAATCTGCATGCATGCACAGCTCCTGAATGATCGGCATGCTGCATACTTAACCTATCATCATGCTTCAATGGCAGCACAAGCCAAAGTGTGCCAATTTTTAATGCCTGTTAAAGCTGCAAAATGTGAACAAAAGCATGCAGTTTTGATTCAAAATATTTCCCTTTTGTGCCTCATGGAACCATTTGCTTGAAGCATTTACATCTAGCATGACAAAAGCATGCCATTTGGGGCTTAACGTATTTTTCTTGCATGTAGTATAAATTCTCTTATTGCAAGTTATGAATCTGTCACAAATTACAGTACATACAGTACTCTATTGGTATCCAACTCAATGGATGTAGGTTTCCATGAGTGACTAAACTTACCCCTCTATTCCCTAATGCATTAAGTCTGACCTTGGTCAAAGTGCATTCAAAATCAATTCTGAGACCACGTCCTCAAAACCTAGAATCACCCTCATTTGTCTTTTGTTCTGGGTGGACCAGCGTACGTGTTTTTGTGCTTGGAATAACATGTATACATCACTGAAATGAGGTTTATCTCATAAATAAACACATATTTTCAATGCAAGAACATCTGATATATATATGCAGTCATAAAGTGTAACAGCTAGGTACTGGCTTTAACATCTAGCATACAGTAGTCCATCCACATGTTGCATTAAAAATTCTCTATAAAACTCACTTTTTAGGACATGGTGAAGTTAGGTAAAATTGGCCGAGCAGCTCTTCGAGATGTTCTTCAGTTCTACACAAAACTCTAGATAAGAAAACTTTAGGACAGCAAAAGACACGTGCCAAGGGGTGTCACTGTAAAATGCTAGTTCCCTTGCTCAGATGTACCAATGGTACGATTAAATAGACATGAATTATAGGTTTTAAAAGTGCTTAAAGGTATAAAACTGTCACTTATGACTGTAGATCCACCGTTCAATCAAAGGCAAATCCCCTTTTTATTGACTGATTGTAACAGTCAATGGTATTTAACGACCAAATTAATGCACACAGTTTTGTGTCCCAGTCGTCAGGCCAACGACGGTACTTCAAAAAACCTGCACCGTCAGCCTGCGGCAGTTACAGCTGACAATTCAACCGCTTTTCATCCCTGGTTTAAGATCAAAATGCAGTCACAAGGAGTTCAGAGTCTCACTTATTCTAGGTCAAAGTGACAAAGGTAGAACAGAGAGCATATCCCCACACAAGCTTTAACCCCCGTCATAACTGCAATGTAAATTCATATGCTGAAGACTATCTCTCGTAGACCAATTTCATTTTCTCAAATGCTGTCATGCAATCTTATGAGGCAGCTGTAGTATGCACATAGCTAAAGGGGGCATGGGGACACATCCCCCTTTATGAAAAAAAACCTCATAAAAGGTCATGCTTTTTTGGAATACAAATACAGAGAGAAAAAGAAGGAAATTTCACACCATTTTGTATCTAGAACCCTTGAAAAAGTGGAAAATTTTTCAAAGGGAAGGGGTCACCCCTCCCTTAGACCCCTCCTTCCAGGCCGGAAAAACTCCACCATGGCTTGGCCAACTCACACACTTTTGGAGTCGAGTGCTCATGGCCAGATACAGTAGTTGCAACTCTGAAGAGACTTAGTATTGGTTTCATAACTGCTGCCTACACATATAGATTACGCGGTATTTTGAGCAGGAGTTACCATGAAGAGTAAAGACAATATAAAGGGAATCCAAACATTGTTGGTGGTTAAGGATTGTGCTTCTTACTAATTATCAAAGTTGTAATAAATTTCTGATGTACAGTAGTTACTAGTGAGAACTGAAAATTTTACTAGCATAATACAAGAAAAATTACAGATATGATATAAACTTGCAAAATTCACACTGTTAAGCAGTAAACGATCGATTGACCTTCATGAATTTGCTTTCACAATTTTTAAAATTCCACAGGGAGTCATGAAAGTGGAACACGGCAGAGTACAGTACAGTGAGTTGCCCAAGCCTAGTTCACACCATAATTAATTCTTAGCCTGCCTGCCTGCCTGCCTGATTCACAACCAGCAACCATCAAACATAGATTAATTTATCTAACGGAAGCTCATAGGAGGGTACCCCTTGCTTAAATCGTGTCATTACACTTTTGTGACAACTCTGTACTGTACATCACATCACAGAATGGTTAACAAAGTTGTTCTTTACGCTCATTGAATCCGGCATCCACCAACTTACATTGAAAAGTCGAGTAATAAAAACTTGCACTATTCAATTTTGCCTTTTGTTCTCGAGTGTCTTGTCTGAGTAGATCGAAAAAGGTTACGTGAACTACTCATTTACAAGTCACTGAAAGCTCCTTTAAGTCATTTGCAAGCAGTGGTGGCACGTAGGGAGGACATGGGGAGCATTTGCCCCTCCCCCACTCAGCTGAGCTACCATATGCATACATATATGTCTAGTCCCTGTTTATATTCATATCTTTCTGTCCTAGGAAGTCCATTAGACTTAATTTTTCACACAAGAGATATGCTAAGAACTCAGAGCTTCCCAGTGGTCTTCACTTCATGGACCCCCACTGTGGCTTTGCCCATGGACCCCACCAAGGGCCCTAAGAAAGGCCCCTGGACCCCACTCGCCATGCTCTCGCTTTGAGCTTGATTTTGCGCTACGTAGTGACATTTTTGCACCGGTCCCCAACAGTTTCTTTTGCCCTCCATTTGCCTAAAATCCCTGTGCAGCCACTGTTTGCAAGCAGATAGCTCCTGTGACAGGCTTTGGGAACAGATGCATACCCCATAAGCTTCCTGGCTAGACCACACAGTACACAGTATGTTTCAGTACAGTACCTTTTCCTTCCAGCTATTCCTGTTAACCATGGAGCTCAACCCATAATAGCTTCATGCTCAAACATGGTACAAGTATCAGACACAAAAAATTTACAATTTCCAATGTTCTGTGGCGAGAGAGAGGGGTTTTTTTATGTCCTTGATCTCCAATACATACAGTAGGGTGTTAACATTCCACTACTGCTTGTCTGCTTCAGGCCCTGAGGGGACTTATTAGATCCTGAAGCAGCACATTTTCCCCTGAAGGAAATGGCTCCACTGCCACGTGTTTATTCCGGAGTCAGAAAATTGAACTGAACTGAGTCGGTAGAGCAGCAAATGGCCAGGTAGAGGCAGTGTAAAGAAAACAGAACCCTGATAAAATGCAACATAGAAATGGGTCACCATCACATGGTTCAGCATTATGTCAGCATCGGAACAAAGAGACCAACTGTACCTCAGAATCCTTATCAAATATATGAATACCAGGATCTTTCAAAGCAGACATCTTCACTCCTTTTATTATTATTATTTCATCCTTGTAAATCATTATTTTTTATTATTCGTTCCTTCTCATTTAGATCCACTCACCAAAAGAAACAGTGAGGTTTCATTCATTCTCTTTAAGCCGGAGTGTGCAATGGTAACTTCATTGCCAACCTGTATCTATGGAATAGCCAAGGTAACCATGAACTGCTAGGGATCATTGCTGATAGCACATTTCAATCGTTGAATGTAACACGATGTACTTCACAATAATGTACATAGGTCCTACATGATCATGAGATAACTGCTTTCGAAATTTACCATAGTTTGAAAGTGCGGTATCAGTTTCACTCGGAGACTATCTAGGGCGGTATGAAAATACTGTAATGCCACAAGAGAAGTATTAGGGTTCAACTAAAACCTATTTATTTTCCCAGATTGTCTGAATGGTGCAATTAAAAACCTTACCAAACTTTTGGAGATGAAATTTCAATGTTTTTCCTTTTTGCCTACACACACAATCACTTTAAAAGTATGAACGATTGTACTTATTGCCAGACTTCAAAGGAGACTTAAAATGAAGCTTTTATTTGTCAAATGCAAATCTCAAATTGAAGTCAGGTTATTGAGAAAGGTAGTAAACTGAATTGATGAATTACTGCACAAAACCATTCTACAGTCACTAATTCGAACTGAAATGCAGGTGCACAAGGCTGACTTGAGGGGATAGTGAAACCAGAATTATGTACTTATCTTTGTTTTACCTTTTTTTTATGAATCTGGCACAAGGCAAAAGGTGAGGATGAGTAACTTTCACAAGTTTGGTCTTTGTTATCAGAGTACTGCAGAAGCCTCCTCTTTTTGAGACATCCCATTTTCAAGGTTTTCACAATTTGACGAAGTTGTTCTTTGACTTCCACTTCAAACATCGTTCTTATCCTCACTGTGGTACAGTAATGTATTGTACAGTACATTGTACAGTAATGTATTGTACATTTATTTATGCATAATATAAAATCTGTCTGAGCAATTCCCTTCTTGAGAATAACCTTGTTTACAAGGTAGACACTACATACATAGAGACACACATCGTGAATGCAAGTGCAACCATCATCCAGAATGTACTCTTTGACGGTGCACTTAACGAACGGCACAAAATAATTTTGACTGTCAACAGTTTACATTTGTGTGTGTGTGTGTGCTGATATGCATACCTTAGGGTCATATCATTCTAACGATGAATTTATTCATATCCTCACATATAAAGAAGCTCATTTAAATCATCTCAGCGATAGTCGATAGTCGCAGTCATAGTTCAGTTCATCAGTTCTCTCAAAATGTCACAGCTTTCCATAGGGCCAAAGTGCATTGGTGGAAGATTATGTCACACAGGTTTTCAAAAGTACCGTTTGACGAAGTGCAGGTATTAATACCCAAATCAGAACTACTCTCACTGGACGATACTAGCGGCTTCTTTACAGTCTTTATTTCAGAGAAGCTCATTCCTCCACCACCACCTCCGAGACTAGGCTGTGATGACATCAATGAAGATAACAGATGCAAAAAATAGCGTCTCAAACCAGGACATCCCCTCAGGTAAAAATAAGTGGTAACACTGGCCATAATTCCATGACAGGAGTCAGCGGACCCGTCCCTATCTCGTGACCTGTAACCAATAAACTGATGGACCGAGGTACAGACATTTTCCTCAGGCCAAAATTGATAAGACTGACCCTTCCAAACAGACAATTTAAAGCAGTGAATCCAGTTCCCACTTTCCAGAGATATTACCAAATCTCGCCTCTGTGAAGTCACAGTGGATGACCTCTCAATCACACAGGGAGAAAAAAAAAAAACAAACATGAAGCGGAATGCAGCAACGTGGTTTCGACGATGTAATCTGCCCGAGCTGCTCAAAGGAATTGATGTATTAGGAATGCGCTATGATAAATAGTATGTAGATTGAAATTTACACATCTACATACCAAATATAAGTTGACATTGCCACTTAGAGTGAACACAGGGTCTTGAGTAAAGCATTGCCCAAGTCAAATGAGCTTAAACAAGGCTGGAGAGTTAGCTTGGTGGCTAGAGTATCCCTCTTGCAATCATACGGTCCCCTGGATCAAAGCCTGGTGGAACCACTTGGAAAATTTCTGGGGATTCAAATTTGGCTTGTTCAATTAAAGCTGTTAATGGTGATGCAAAGGGGGTTGTTTGGGTTCCTGTTGTCAGATTTTGGTCTTGTCTGCTTTAGGCTGTTTGGTGCAGCTAATGGGCTGCTGAGCTGGGTAGGTTCTCTACCCCTCCCAGCCCTTGGGGAAAGTGGCTAAAGACTGGGGACCTGCTCTCGTCCGTCAGATGGGGACGTTAAATGGCGCCCCGAAAGCAGGCTTGGGTCTGGTCTTACCCTGCCTCTGTTCCCTCTGGTCACTTATCGACTAGAGTAGGTGAATCTGGCCCGGTGTTCATCTACGATCAACAGTCCCAGAGTAGGGCCCCTGATGAGTCCACATGGGCTTACTGATCCTCAACTTTCAAGTTCAAATTCGACAATAAAATACACAGACGACTGAAATAAACTTGAGCATTTGGTGTGTTGGAAACTTGAGAGCAGTCATTGGCGAACAGTGCTTTAGCATCACTGCAATGTTTTTCTCCACTTTCACACGCTGCAGGAAATGGAATTTTGCTGGCAATGGCTAGAAGCGCCATACACTAACCTTGTAGCTTTGAAATTAAGAATTCATGAGTCTCCAAACAAACAGTTTAGTTGGCAAAGGGCAAGAGGATATTGCTTGAGGCTCTCTTCAATGCAAAGAACATTATGTATGCAGCGTAAGGTTTTGATGCACCATCGCTCAGACTATACAGACAAAGATATCCCTGATTTCCCTGGAGAAATACTGACTGACGAAACTTTCACAAGCAAAAAATTGAAAGATCTGTGAATATTGAGAAACAACATGAAGTTTACAGGTTTGCACATTTCTATGTTAACACTCCCCATCTCGAAGTTAAGATTTGTTGTCATTTTTTTTTTTAATTTCTGGTACCATTTCATGGTCTGAATGAAATGGATTTCACAAAAGCACTACAAACAGGATATTGTGATACTATGCTCTGGATTTCTGTTTTCTGCTATCAACAAATTACAGCAAACCAGACATCAACCATCAAGCATCAAACTTCTATGTTTACTTCTTTCGAGTTAAAAAAATTCCTCAAACTCAACCAAGTTTAGATGTATTTACGAGTGACAAACGTAACTGTCTCCGCATATTGCATGTCCATCTGCCATGCTACCAGCTACTGGTACATTTGGTAAAAACCTTTTAGGCCTAAGGCAGACCTAAAGGTGACCAACTAACTTCCTAGCACAGTACAGGGACATGCATTAGCTGTGTGGAGACAGGTAAGCTTGAAATGAAGTATACATGTGTGTATTAGCGCCTGACAACCTAACGTTCTCTCAAGTTACATAGTGCAAATTGATGGCACAATCATCACTCAGTTGTTTCACATACTGCACCACAAATCTTTGTGCATGATACCCAGGCATGGTAGAGTAAAAGGAAAATATTCTGAGGGAGGCTGAGTGCCAGCACCACCAACATTTGGCAGGGAGAGCACAAGAAAATAATTGGTTCTTCAAGTCCCCAGATGACCATGGAAAACATTTCCAGAGTGTCCTACGCTGTATTTTGCCAGCCTTGAAATAGGGGATTTCATGTCTGGAAAAATTTGGAAAAACTTTGAAAAAATATGGGAGGGGGACTGAACACACTGCACTTTAGCCCCCATTTTGGGAGAGGATGACTGGGATCCCCCAGCCCTCTGGTTCTGCCACCACTGATGAAACCTGCTTGGGGCTCACTCTCACCAAGGAGCTCCATGTTCTCATAAAATTGTGAAATTTATTGCACAGCAAGATGTACTGTGCCCTTCAAATCTTCACAGGACACACACTTCATATTCTTCTCTTCCTTCTCTCTTATCTGCTTGTGCTTCAAGTCCTAAAATGGTAATTTTCAGAAGCCCAAGCCCTTCAAGAGTGAAATGCTACCCAATGAGTAATCATTTTTCTTTTTCTTATCGATGGACTCGTTTAGCTTCATCACGAATGCTCTCATTCCTTCATTCAATCTGGCTTATGTTAACTGCAGAATCATATTCCTCTTGCACTCCTTACACTTATTGCAAAGGTGCACCAATAAATCATTTTGGGTTGTTAAATTCAATACCTTCCATGTACTGTGTAAGTGATGCACTTTATCATGTCAACATAATCGCTTATCTTTTTTTTTTTTTTTTTCTTTCTTTCCTTCTTATGCATCCTTTTTGATTGTTTGCACCTTTGCTGGTCTGTCGACGCTTCCACTCATTTCTGGGTCAAACATTTTTTTTCCCTGTCAAGTCACATCTACGTGTGCAAACGAGGAGAAAAGTGCTGGGTACCTTCAAAGAGTACATTAAAGGAGGAGCTGGGGATGGATTCATGTTGTGCATTTTAACATTATGCTTAAGTAATTAGTTTCACACCAAATTATCTCTGTCTGCTGAACAGTAACCAAACATCCATCGCCAAAAATGTTGAAATCCTGACCAGGCATCGCTTCTCAAATATCAGTTTTGAGCCAATCTTAATCTGAAGTTTGAGACATCAAATTTAAAAAAATAATGCCGTGCCTCCAGAGCAGTCTTTCAACAGTCAGTATTTAGTGAGCTGCGGACCATGTGGATTTGAGACAAGAAACAAGAAAAGGTACTTAAACAATAGGGGATAAGTTTTTATCCTTTGCCTCTCTTATCTTGACACTTAAAATGGTCCTGATAACCTGCCCTCCTTTAACTTCTCTCTCAGTGCCCTCCTGGAGAGAAAATTAAGTCATAAGTTACGATGGCCTACTTACATACTCAATGTTTACAGTTTTTGCCGCTGAAGTACCGTAAAAAGGAAACAGGTTGTATAGGAAGCCATATCGCTTTTAGATTATCGAGACACAGCATGGAACATGCATCCACTTGACAAATACTATAATTTCTTTCTTTTTTTTTAACTTACAAGTTAACTTGCATAAATTTCTCAAACCCTGACAGAAGTCACAGATATACCCATTGGGTATTAAGCTGGTACAAATTACGAATAATAATACAATGAACACTTATGTCTATGTTTTCTTAGTTGCTACTGTAGTGTTCTCCTTGGTATTCGGCAAGACTTGCCACTATGCATGAAAGATTTTCAAAATTTATGGGAGCAATTTGCAGTTCGTTTTCAATGTGTTTTCATGGTCTTTGAAAAATTATCATTAAAAAAAATTGTTTGGTTTTTCGGGGTGATTAATGTCCTTTTGCTGCTCTCAGCCTCATACAATTTCAACATCTTGCAGAGGGTCTAACTTAAATCTCAGATAATTTAAACATAAGAAAAACCACAAATTATGCATCATACACCGAAAAAGTCCTTGGAAACAGCAGTAACTTTTAAGCTACCTCCACACTCCTGGCACATTAGGATGGCATAATAGGAAGGAGGCACTGGTCTGGTATTACAGTGGAAGGTGCCAAGGTCAGTATTAAAGCTCACCAGTAATTCATGGCACGGTAGATGGAAGTGAGTTTGTTGTGATGAGACAGGTAAACACTTGAGGAGTGAAGTATGTCAATTGTATGACAAATTTATTCCATAGAGCCCTGTACATCAATAGCCTCACATGAGATTATGGTTCCAGGTGTGGAGCTGAGTGTACACATTTTACTGTGTATAAAGTACAATTGCGCTTGTACATTTTTGTCTAAAATATCACCAGGATCAATGCATCTCTGTGTATGATATATGTAATCACAGTACTGTACACTATGTGGGGAAGATAGTGAGAAAATTAGATTAAATTGTAAACAGTGGTTTAACTGTCCCTTGCATAGTGA
The DNA here is from genome assembly GCA_021234535.1 of Stichopus chloronotus. NCBI lineage: Eukaryota > Metazoa > Echinodermata > Holothuroidea > Aspidochirotida > Stichopodidae > Stichopus > Stichopus chloronotus. Next base: position 38,228,056 of record CM037832.1, on the reverse strand, counting down.
CCTAGCACTGAGATTATTATCTTATCTATTCGACTAGAAAGCTAGGAATTTTTTAGGAAAGACAGATAATTATCTGAGCTATTCAAAAGAGACAGTAATTTAAAAATACTGTGAAGATGGAATAAATGTCACCTGTCAGTATATGGGACTGCATTGTGTATTTCTGGTGGTGAATGCCTTTTAAAGTTGTGACATTAATCTTCTGCTGTGTAGTTACAGTATCATGAAACGCAAGCAACTGCAGTTGACGATTTCTAGTGTATATTGCATTCCATGATATAATGTAACCCTCATGAGGTTGGAAGTCTGTCAAAAACAAAGAACTAAACTGACTTTTATCTACCTGACTTTTTAGTTAATGTGACACCAAAAACTACCATTATGCTAGGCATTCATACAAAAATAATTACCCATATTCATCAAGTTTCTTTCTACTACTTATGTTACCTCACAACATCATTTTCCAGTTACAGGTATTGCACACTGACTGTAAACTAAATGATTCCTGGGGGCCTCTTTGACGCCTAGGTCCAGTTTATGACATGCCCTCAGTAATCACCAGTACAGGTCGTGAGACATGAAATGTCATTTTGGAGGAATGGGTCTATCAATCATTGAAAATGTTGAAAATAGCCACAAACTATCCATCTACGATTACCATTTCACAGACAAATTACTGTCTCATATCTGCATCATAAATAAACACTTGGCTATATGTATGCAAATTTGTGATGCCAAGAGATGGACTCATATGATATGTCTAAATGTTATTCTTTGTTTACTTAGCCTTCATTTCAAGGACAATTGAAAAGTTTACACAACCAGAGGGTTTAGTTGGAAGGCTATCAATATTTTCATCTTCAAAAATACCAAAAACCAATGTGAAACCCAGTAATTAAGTTAACAGACAATATATAAGAGGTTAACAAAAGAAATACTCACAATGCTCAACACTCCACGTCATGTTTCACACTTTCATCAACTTTGAAAAGTGTCTCAAAAACGGTACTACTAGAACGAAATTCCAACGTTATCGTCATTCAGGGAGCCTTCACTATTGAACTTCTGAATGGTGCCTAGCTCTTTTCTATATGCATGTCACATGATCTTTAGTAAGCCCCGTTGATAGCTGATCACACATCACCAGGACCTCGCCTGTCACTCTTCGCAAAAAGTTTGCTGAACTACAGTACTGTGCAAGGGCTCTGGATGTCATCGCCACTGTTGGATCATATCTAGGTCTAAGTTCATTTTAGTTGGCCTTGAGAGTACTTCTTTACAATACAGTAAATAAAAAAAATATGGACACTTTCAGTGATAGTCTTACCTATCTCCACACCAATACTGGACTCTAAATCTGTCATTCCCATGATGTTACTCTTGGTAACCTTTGACACTGTCCCCTTTCCATTATTCAATCATAATCACACTACTGGTAGATTTACTTCCTTCTGCTTGGATACAAAGTGTCTAATAAAGTGGCTATGTTTGTACTTACTGTACGTCTATGAGTCTTCTGGAATCCAACTTCAGTCTTGCGAATCTACAACCTCTCATGCCCGTTTGAATGCTTTCTAGAATTTAAAAGCCAACTAAGCCCAAGTAAGTACCTGTTTCAACTGCTATTTCAATATTTGTTTCTGTGACATTTCTTCCTTGTGATTTATCACTGTCTCAGTGATACCATGAAGCTACTACAAGGGGGTGCCAAATTGTACCAAGATTCACACATATGGGCACTGAAACTTCAAAGTGCAGTAAATAATTATGAGGTGGCAGGTGAGAGTGGATGCATTCATGAACAAAAATCCAATGCTGCCACAGAACAATGGCACAAACTTTCAAAAAACTTCCTATGTTTCTCAGAATTATTTCCAGTCGCACATAAATTTGACATGACAAGCTACAGTGATTAACTAAACGCTGAAAACATGATCACATATTCGAAGGTAGCCGGACATAACTACCTAAGAGCAAATACAGATACGCCTACAGCTTAAATGCTGCAGCAATATGCACCATGATAATTTCACTTTTTAATCCTCACACCCTATAGGCATACACCACAAAGCGCCATCAAACAGATAGCTATTTAAACTAGAAACAACAATCTTGCCCTAGTTCTCTAACATGGTTCCGTTTAAACAATACTGTATTGTGTTATAAATTTCTTTTAGTCAAGATGATGCCTGAAGGGCCAATATTGAAGATACAAATCATTACCTCAATTTCTCAAAGGCCCCCCAACCCCCCTTTTTCCACTTTCCTGAAAGTAACCATGCACCATTTTGAGTCATTCTCTTCCATTATTTTGAGTGGTGGGATGGGATGGTTTCCTTTTCAAAAAGCTCAAACTAATCACCGTGACACCCTTCCGATTCATTCCCTGGCCAAGAGAGAACCAAAAAAAAAAAAATTGTTAAGTTGTCAATCACGACTTCAACAATCTGTGACCTGAGTTGGTGACTTACAATTATGAGACAACACATTAAAAAGAGGGGAGCATCTAAGCACCCTGGGCAGTTTTAGAACCTGACTGAAAGCCAATATAAACTTTGTCATCTTCCAATTATGAAAAAAGTAAAAACTGTCAAAAAAAGTCCTTAGTTTGGTCTACTGTTAAAGCAGTTATCTGCAATGCAGACACTACACGCATATTGTAGGGCACTGATTTGAACAAGAGCAATAAAATGCGGCCATTTTGGGGTTAAAAAGTAGAGCCGCAACTTGCACTGTTTCACTTGAGAAGCACTGTATGTCATTGAACAATGAACATTCAGTGATCCTGGTCTATAAGAAAGATAAAGTTCATCAGACCATACATAAAGCGCAACAATTTTACACATCAAATTGAAGACTTACTTCTGGTGTGACAGCTGCTGTTCAACACTTTGGCAACAACACAACACATTATGAAGAGGGCATGTTCCGCAATAAGCTTGTAGGTCAACCATATGTCTACACAGTGTACATGTAGGGATGACATTTGCAGATCATCTGTTCTCGCTATGCTCTACATGAACAGTAATGTTATGTAGACATATTGCTGCTCTTAACGATCTTATAATATGGGTCAAATCCAGGTCACCGTCCTGACATTTAAAGTAACTTCCCTCGAGTGACTAGGTCAGTATCATCTTGTACTTCTTCTTCGCGGTACCTGCAGCTGTCAACGCTAGCATGTACCCCACCCTGACACCAGAAATGACCACCTTTCAGGTACTTCATGGATTGGACTAGATGTACTATGCACCATGGAGATCAGCAACAGGCACCTCATGTAGCTTATCGTAACAACAAAATAATTAACAAATATGCATCAATGACATACTGCTATGACCCAGCATGCCTACACTAACCAGCCATGTTAACACAATCTGCCACTAGGGCACCTGAGCTCAGCGTTCCGAACTTCTGTATGTTCCAAACTACTGTATGTCAAAGTCTGTAATTTGTGTAAAAGAATTGAAAATGCAGCATTCTTACAAAAACAAAGTCAGGTCAGCATATCAAGAAGGTGTTAATGCCAAGATAATTGGTAACACAAACGCAGCAATATGGTGTGAGGGATACCAAATAAAGATTTCATCTAAAAATCAATTAGTAGTACATCTCAAATTGACAATCAATATTTCTAAAGGAAAGTGCACACACGATGGAGTCATAGATTGACCCAGCTAGTCCCCCTATCAATGACACTCCAGTATGTAGGTATAGTATGTGCTAGTACGTACATTAATGGAGTTAATGCGGCAAATATAGAATTCTCATCAATTCCCACAAGACTGTTGTTTCAAAGAGATGTGCAGTAAGTGCCTCTTCTGATGAGAGGAGGCGTTTAAACATGTCTATTGATCATAAGCGTTCACAGCTTCCAGTGGCTACGTATCTTCCTGCCGACCATTTATCATGTTCTTTACCATGTGTCTTGTGATTACTCTAAATGTCTTGCAGTTTATTTGCAGTTTCTATGTCTCTCGTGATTGTTGCAAATTCTTTGCATTCTACCGTATGGTTAAAAATCGAAATTAAATTTACTGCGGCACGGGTATGAACACCTTTTTCTCTTTTTGCGAAGACTCAATGTGAATTACAGCTGCCGCAACAAAGCAAAAGTCACGAGCAGAGGGAATGTGCCTCTTCTGTGATTTGCATACATTTTCCAGTCAAAAGGTACATGGATGGTGATGAGATGGTAAGCAGCTCTAAAGAGAAAGATATTAGGAAGGGGGCATGGGACAGAAGAGACTGACCACAATAAATACTAAGATCACATCCTACAGCACAGGAAATCATGGAAGAAATGCTTCAAAAGTGACAAGAAAGTTTAATTCCAACTTCAAAAAAAGCTATTATTGAACTAACAAATTTTGCCTTGAATGACTGTTTCCAAAAAGGTCTTGATATAAATTAATTCCTGTTCAAGGGAACATGAGGATCAGAGGGATTGAAGGAAAACATGGATGCACATTCATGTGACAGCAAGAAGCAAACATGAGCCATGGACCTGGCAGGGTTCACTTCTTCTGGCCCCCCCCCCCCCCCCGGAACGCAAAATTTGTTTACGTAATGAAGCAACGCTCTGTGAAAACAATTCAGATCTTTATTCATAAGCAGACATATTGTACAAGCATACACGGAAGCACGCTGTGTCCATTGCAGTTACACCGAATCCCAAAGCAACAAAACTGAGGGCACTTCATGGTTCAGATCTGGATTTACTTGGGGTGCCATTTCCCTTCAAGTTAAACAATGTTCACACTAGCAAAAGCGAGGGGAAAGTACGTGCCCTACCAAGTGAATGCACCAAGTACCAGCATAGTAAACACTGATGCCACTTCATTGGTCAAGATTCTGTAACAACTGTACTGGAGATAATTAATTGCACCAGCTGTGAACCATGATGGCATTATTAAAGATTCACATATACCTAACATCATGTCCACATTTCATACCACTGGTGCTGCTTTCCATTCTGTACCTTTACAATATCAATTCCACCTCTCACTCTCTCTATGTTGAGATTACATCACTGAAACTATCATCATTCCCCACCTTTAAAGAGCCCCCTCATCCTATTTTTACCCCTTTGCCATCCTCACCTTTGTATCCCCCATCACATGGATTTGATTTTATTGGTGCTTACAAGTGTTGATCAGGTGGGACAGAAAGAGTTGCTAAGCACAGCTGAGCTGCATTGCCTCTCCTATCTCCCTCCCTTTCTCCTCCTCACCTTCTAACCAGTTGCTCCCATATGTACAGAGGACAAGCTTTATGTTACAGAGCAATCACTAGGTGGTTACAATAATCAAGCCACCCTTATGTGGTCAAAGCCAACTTTTTTAAGAGGTCGATCATGAAAAAAATATTTCACTAATGACATCCATCCAGATACAACCAAGGTAGAGTCGCGTTTCTGGACAAAACACACAATTCCCTTTGTACACGTACTCTGGATAGACCAATCCTACTGGTCACTCTTCAATGGTAAACAAAGGAAAAACAAACAATCCAGCCATAAATAAACAATTGTTGCATCAAACAACAACTAATCTGGCTCAGGTTGTAAAGGGTTTACTAGTCATGACTTACAGGCAGTGTACAGTACTTTGTTCACAGTTTGGATTTCCTTGCACATGTTGGGCTCAGCTTGTTGTCAAATCCTACACAATTTGCGATAATAAAAACTGACGACATTTACAAGAAACGAGTAACAGGGCTTACTTTTCACGGTACAAACATGTTAACTGATAACATGGAAGTTGGAGAAAGGGCAGTAATCAGTCAACAAAGTCACTTGAAGCAACTTTTTTTTTTTTACGATATATACATGACATGTATGGGAATCCTTCAAGAAACATCAAGCAAGGAGAGAGTTCATAGCATCTTTTTGGCATTCCCATCTTTCAACAGCATTTTCTTTTTCTCTAACGGCACTACTCAAAGGGTTCGCCATATTCAGAAAGATTTAAGTACATCTCTAGCAAATGAAAAGACAAAGTTCTGCTCAGGCACATCAGAACAGGTGCACCATTGTAAGCACTGCACAAATGCAGTATTCTTATTCTCCATCCAACAATGTTTTTCACACATTACTATCGAATACACAATAATTGTTCACAATCTGAAGTTAATATGTGTATGGAGACTTATTTTGATATGATTTAGAGTCTGGACAGGTCTAAACAAACCCGGCTCCAGGTTTCGTCAAAGCAGTAGCATTGATTAACAATGGACGTCTCATCATACTATCGACACATCACACTATGGTAATTTATTTCGCTGACGAATATCTTAAGCAATAAAACAGGTCAGATTTGTGCTTTTATGGTACTGTGTTGACCAACGTACTGTGCATTTACCAAAGGATCAATACACTTGTGATTTTTCAACAATCTAAAACTGAGTGCATGGAACGGAATATACCAGTGTATCTTCTTGCAAAAGATCTTGCTTTTAATACCCCTCTTTTTTTTTTCATTTTGTGGATACAAGCAGCCATAAACCTTACTCTCAAAGGTACTGTACAGATACTTGATCCCTGAGACGACTCTGAATCGGTGAAAAATGGTGCTTCAGGGGTGTATAATGATCACTCACTTTAAACCATCATTGTTAAGGTCTATATAGCTTTTTGGAGTATCAACCATTAACAGTTCTGACACTGCTAATACAGCAGTGTGGTATCCATGCATAACTCTTGAAGTGCACCCTGTACCTTGAAGTAGCTGTGTTACCTATATAGTTATTTGTCCAAACAAGCAAATGGCTTTCCCATGGCCAAAGAGTCCATGCATGACTAAATAGCCCCATTGCCCATTGAATAACTAAAGCGACCATAACTTAAGAGATCCTGACGACCTGACCCATCATATCTTTCGAGGAGGATGGATAGGTACTTATTGAGAAAAACGTAATGCACTTTTCTGGGAAATGTTCCTCCAAACAAGTAGGCTCATAGCCAGGACTCGCCAATCTGGAGGGTTGGGGGTATAATCATGTTGAAGTTTTGCCTGCATGGGGGAGGTGTTACTCTTCCAGCTGAAATTTTTTGCCCTTTTCAAGGATTCTAGATGCAAAATGTTACAAGATTTCCATGTTGTCTTCCTACTTTTGTATTCCAACAAAGTTGGTCCTTTAATGTAAATTTTTTAGGGGGCACAAGTCCCCCCATGTATGACTCCCTCCCCCACCCCATGGCTACATGCCTGCAAATGAACTAATAAAAAACACATGCATCTTGCTTGAAGAATTTTGAGTAGAAACTAACACAATCAGAAGAACCTCCAAACATTGGAAGCAGCTGACACACACTTAGCACAAAACTGTTTGTGAAATTTCTTGCATGGGGTAGGCCTGCATGGAAGTATATAAAGCTGAATATGATATTATTCCTGCATATTTAGGAGTACATCAAAGGACTGGAATACTTTGTATGGTTGCACATAGTTATAAAACTACTGTACCATGGTTTATTTGTCCAAACACAGCCTAATTTCTAAAAGAATTACTTTGTTTGCACTGTAAGTTACATTGTAGTAGTATTCACATGGAATTCATTATTCCCTCAACTCTACTTAGCACTCTAATTAATTTAAATTTTTCCTTACAGAATGATGAAAGAATAACAACAAAGGCTAAATTGTTCTTTCTTCAAATAGGACATTGTGCTTCAATGACCTACATGTAAAGCACTTGTGCATTTCTGTAACCATAGGCCAAGTTTAATAAACATGAATCCATCACTGCAGTGCTCAAGTTGCAATCTTTGAAATAATCATTAAGTTTTTCACAACATGTTTCCTAGTGAAGGTAAAAAGACAAGTGACAGCTCTGTCCCATGCAGAGAACTGTTCTGTATTGTGACAGCATACCATGTGCCCTGCTGTCACATACCATATGTGTCCTGCTGTCACATCCCTTCATCACCATCAAGGTATATATCACTCTGTCAGCATGTTAAGACTTTCATGTTCTCATATTCCATTTCTCATTGTATTGTACATCATTGAAAATGTCACTTCAGAATATTACATCACAAGGCTTTTTTTTTGGTTGTTTTTTTTTTCAAAAGATTGGTACAGGTTTGCATTTACAAGACAAACTTACTGTTCGCTGATGCATACAGCGGGGCAAACCACAATTCTTTGAGTCTTTTAATACTTTTTTTCCTTTGTAAACTAGTGGTTTGTCTCAACAGGGCTTTTTGAAGGCTATGAAAGGGTCCATATGACATCATGCCATTTTACAAGCCAAACAATGCAATCTCTACTTTTTTTTCAATATACCATACCGACAATGAGTGTATTTTTATAGGTTCATCATCTTTCTTTTAAAGATATTTCAAGGATTCCAAAGTTTCTTGCCTTAGAAGGCAACACATGTATGGAAATAAAATCAATAAATGAGTGGTTGCAAACAAAACCAAACCTGTCTGATAGCAACTTTCCCTTCAGCTGCTGTTTGAAGTCACATTAGAGAGGATTTAACACAAATGATAATTTGTAAACCAAGTGACTATAAGTACATGGAATCCAGCAGGAAACCACACCAAGTATTTACTGAGACTTTTAGTTTGAAGGCACGTTATGGACAAACAAAATCCTACAACCTCCAGTTCAAAGTCTAATGGCAAAACCAAGTTACAGCATTACACTAACAGGATGAAAAGGTCACCAGCATACTATGAGGGTGATTGCAGGCTTGGCTAATCATATGGGAAGAAATAAGTTAAGCCCCATGATCACACTGTAAAGACTAAGCCTACATACACTATGCTTACAATAAATGCACATGCATAGATGCCATAATTCATAGTCAGAGGCAAAACTTTGATTCAGGGCAACCCAGGAGCAAAAATGGGTTGTGTCCTCCTGGGCCACAACCCATTCTTGCAACTGGGTCATGTTGTGGGTTGTGCCCCCCCCCCACCCCCACATGACACATGGGCATGTAAGTGGATATTTTCATACCAGTGTGGCTCTATGATAAGACAGGAGGTTAATGTCCTCTCCTCCATGCAGATTTTCAATTATTTTCAAAAGTGTAATCATATATGTCAGATCTACCTGTGGAGAAAGGTTTCCACTTACAAAAGTTTATTTAGCATCGTTTCAGACCAGTCAGGTGCCCCTCCCCCCTTTGCCTAGCTACCCAGAGGTATGTTCCTCAAGAGTGTTGTCTACACTGACACTGATTTGACCTTACACATGGCTAGTACCAGAATTGTTCACATATTCACATGGTACCTTTAACAGTTTTTGAAGCTTTGATCATTTGAATATGCCCCCTTCCCTTTCCTGACCAAAAACCTGCTTGGTTGAGGTATTGGGTGAAAATTTTTGTCGGCGGGGGTTACTAACCTTTGCTCATATTGAGCACAATCCTCTTTACTGTATATACCACCACCCACTTGCCATTCACACTGACCTTGCACTTGAACAAAGACTACCCATTTGAGAGTGCCATTATATGCTAGTGTTATGGGGTAGGTTGTATATTGAAATAACGTATAGAGGTTTACAGAAGTGTACTGCCTTTATGCCTAAGTTCCCTAACTTTGTACAAATTGTCAAAGTACAGTTCTCTTGGCCACAGTGAAAGATAATTGCCTGAGAGTGTTGTTTATGAAGGCTAGCCATGGACTATAATTTGTCACTGATATCCTATCACAAGAAGGACTGCTGGATTAATGAATTGGTGAAAGTTGACTAGGCTATCAGCAGTCATAATTATAGAACTGGCACAAGCAAATGAGCAAGATAATTTCAACTTGGATAGCAAATATCCAAGTTCTAAGGTAACAATTAGGCCTAGGCTTGAGAGTATATATGAGTTCATGATCTATTATAGTAATTAAGAGAATATGGTGCAGACTCTAAATTAGTAGTAACAATACTCCTATAGGACATGTCGTCCTTCCAATGACCTATAGTTTGTCTGCCATATAGGTCAAATGGCACATTTTGCATTCATATTTGACGACATCGAATTACACTTCTTTGGCCTACGACTTATTTTAATCATGTATGTTTTAGTTGCATGTAATTAACTATAGCCACTGCCTAACTTCCGTGTAGGCCTTGAATGATCTTTTCCACACACCTCCCATACACTGGCTCCATGAGCCTCGTACTCCTACACTCAATTTATCATTTACAGTTAGGGCCTAAGGCTATCTTATTTTGTGAAAGACGTCTGCCTGCCGTGGACATCAAGTATTCTGCTGCACATTGTTCTCATCATGCCTCATTAATGGAAACTCGAAACACGGGCACTTATTTGTCTAAATGTTGTGACCATGGTTTATCTGCATTCAGTTGCAAACTAAAAACTTTCAGAGAGTGGCTTGGTAAAATACTTACCAACAGCCTTAGTCTAGATGCCCTGTAAACGATGTAAGTTAAGCTAAATCTGGACTAGATATTATTGCCTGCAATGACTGCGCGCGCTGCACTTAAAATTTAATACACTGCAACAGGTGCTATTCATAATATCATAAATGCATGTGTGAACTGTGATCGTCGTATCCAAAGGTTACGCGTACACAAACGTCCATGCGCACATGCAACGAATCAGTTGTGGGGTGCAGATCGATACATATACAATTGAGGTATATTAGGAAGTTCGGACATCCAGCATTGATATAACTTACCTGCATGGTGGTAGCACATTGGGCATGATGAACTTGCAGTTGTAACAGAATTGCTAAAAGTAGCAGCCATTGCGAACCTACAAGTGTTCCCCTTGTAGTACATTTGGTGTAGCGTTTGTTAATGGTCCTATCGCCGTACAACATTACACTACGTCTGAAGTGCCCCATTCGATATGGGGACGTCCCGCTTGAACCACAACAAGTCCGACATTGCTGATTTCCATGCATTGTACAATTTTTGCAGTATGATTTTACTGGGATGTGAAAGTCACAATAATGCACACAGGGGACTCGATTTTCCAGCCACCGGTTTCTGCAATGGAAATGTCAGTTATGAATATGATGCTGCGCTGTCTACATTCACAAGTGAAGTGGAGACTACTTTTAAAAATGTGGATGATAGAATTCGCAGCTCAGGAAAAAAAAATTAGAAATTTCCGATGAACGCTCCTATCACCGGTGAGATTTTGAAATCACTGGCGATAACGTTACCAAAGGATTATTCAGTTTGTTTATGAGGTATGAGTAACTCGGGAAGGCCCATTCAACTCTTCAATTATCAGAAAAGGCCTATTGTAAGTTTTTGGAACCACTTCCTATCAAACAAATAAATGAATTCAGTGTGCCCGGTTTGGTTTACAACAGAAGACCTCACGTCACGACCATCGAATGACGCGAATACTATATCCATGAATGGTATCGAGTAGTAATATTACGCTAACGCCGGTTCGGTACTTCAAAGTTTCAAACATTTCCTACGTAGATTCCACCATGCAGTCGTGTGTCCAAGACCTAGTACTGAGTTTTCGCTTTGCTCCAGACAAGATTTTGATTGTAACAGTGTTGTATACAGTCCACATGGCGATCGACACTCACGTACGTGCCTGGATCTCCATGCTCCGCCTACTGTACAATTTCCTCAACCAATCAAAGAAGTTTCAAAGTTTTCGGGGTGGAGCTTGCGTATTGCTTTATCGATCGTGCTGAAAGGATACGATCGATGAAATGCATTTTATAGAAGTAACGGTTCGCGTTTAAGGAAAGCTTTGGCGAAACTTAACAGAATTGAGTCTGAAAAGGCAAATCGATTTTCTCTGAGCGGGCAGGTTTCTGTCTTTGCTGTTGAGGTGAAAGTTGTCTTTATTCTTTCCGATGGTATTCCGCTTATCGAACGGTAACAAAATCATTCCAGAAGTCTCCAAGTAAAGCCATCATTGACTGCTGTTCAAAATGTACATTTATGAGGATACAGGGTCGTGTAAAATGTCTGAAAGTCATAAAACAATCTCTGATGACTGCGGGATCTCAAATGTTAGGTTTACGACGAATCTCGTCGATTAATGTATGAAACATGCCCGTCGTACAGTCACATGATACACTTATAGGGCTTGCTTGGATCGGTGGTGTGGCCAGATAAAAAAGAACAAAGAAAGATGAGGAGCATTGCAGGGGAATTCTATGGTGTAGGAAATGCGATAGGGCAATCCGAGCCCGTAGAGGGAGAAATCAGGGGTGAAAGAGGCCGGGTTTCAGAGGCAAATAGCTAACTTGGTGGCGTCCAGAGAAGGGGGGGGGGGTGAAGTCTCTGGAAGTTCTTGGACTTTAGGGAATATAAAAGCATACATTTGGCCAACTATAGATGCCATTTCTTTTACGAGATCCATCCCCTGTGTTTCACTTATCAGATTCAGGTCACTTAAAGTTACCACAGCTGTAGGTCTATGTCCTTTTTTTTTAGTAAAGTCCAATTCAAGTACTTTAAGATATTTAAGGCTGCACTAGATATTTGGTGGTAAAGGTAGTGAAATATTGTTCCTGATTAAATCAACTGGCTGTTCATTGCCCCCATCGGAGTATTGTACATTAAACCGCGAGTTAGTGCCGTCAAGCCAGGGAGAAACCAAGAAAGAGGTTAGCCAGATATTAAACTGAAGTTTACCCCCATCCCCTTTAAAATCTCTGTCGGTCCTACCAGCACTATAGCGTGGCACTGGCTGATATGATTCTGTTGTAATATTATCCACGCAGATCGTATGTATGTTACTTCTCCGGCAGGATTACTGAAACTACACTCCAAATTCAAAATGATACGTGAAGAGTTGACTACTGGCCAATGCTATTACACCAAGAGGTTACGGTGTGATTTATAAGGCAGTTGGGTGCATAAAAACCTCTACTATATTAGAGATATATCATTGCGCCCACATTTTTGTAAAGGGTTGTTTCACGGAGTCCACCAATCCGGCCAACAACCCTCTGCTTTCTTATCACTCTCTGTTTTCATTTACTCGCGGTGTCAGTTGCAACATGAAAAGCTGAGGAAAAACACCTCTTCAAGTTCTGATCATACCTTGCTTAATATAATCAGGGAGTTGCTATTTGACAAATAGCAACTCCTTTATCCAATGATCAGTGCCACTGTGTGCACACCACAGTTTATCCCCACATTGCCGAAGGATTGTACCCAAGCCGACCTCTACCCTCTAACCAACATGAGTCCAGGGGTCACTTTAATTTTCTCATTCGCCATCTCCCTCTCTAAAGAGGAATACGTTCGGACACGTGACCCCCCCCCCCCTTTCACCCTTCTTGAATGGATCGTGCAATACAAATATCGGTATTATAGCTTTTATTTAGCTTTCTAACAATAATACGCGCTCCTAACCTTTGACGAGAAACACCGAGTAGCTAGGGTGATGCATGTGCCTGTGTGTTTATTCTTGTTTTTCTACATTTTCCTTGAAATAACTTTTCTGGTACACTTATGTCGATTATCCAGGGATGTACACCCCTGCTTTGACTTACTATCCAATGTACTTATCATTTGTGAAAGTGCACACGAAAACATCCCGCCGGTATACGATCACAGCAACACGTACTAAACACACCAAAAAGTGCAACGACCCCAAATTTGCCAGGGAGACTTTTGTTATGGCGGTGGCGCCAGTCGTATATCGTATCACTTGTAGAGCCATATTGTTGTGTAACGTAATAAAGCCGTATGACAAAATCAACAATGCGACATAGTGGCATGTACGGAATAGGGCGCCAGTGCAGTGGAGGCATATATCCGTAGCTCATTGGCAATAAGCTGTGCATTCGCGACGGGTCAACAACGGTTTTGAGTGTATGCACCGACCCTACGTTGCATCGATGGTTCCCTAGATGCGCTGGGATTTTTTTCCCTTTTTTTTCTCACACTTCAAACTGGCACTAGCTAATTATTGCAGCTTTAGTTAACCTGTTTTGAATGTAAGAACCTCACTTAAACCTTTTAAAGTATCTATTTGACGAGATTTATATCATTCTCAAGATGACACTGTGCTTATCAACCCAACCTTATGGGCCTACATGTTCTATATTTTCACAACCATCCTAAACATCATGATTAGTATGAAATTCCATCATAGTAAATGACCTCCTCTCTCACAGAAACCCCCCCCCCCCCCCTTATCCCCAAATACCCCTCCATGAAATGTGCCAGATACTACCTTCATTTGATCAAGAAGATACGCAGTTGGATGTATACTTGCGGTAAGACATTGAGAAATGGTCAAATCGGAACACATAGCTGCCTTTCTGCTCCCTCTCCTTAAAGGGAAAGGGCGTTCGTTTTAGAGAAGACATTCATATTTTTGAAACCAATATTTGTGGACGTGGAATGATAGATTATTCAAAATAAGGAAGGACAGCAGCCTTCCCTTCAAGAAATAAGCTCCTCAAAGGTAGAAATTCAGTTCTTTGTTGCTCAACATTAATTTGTTCACCCAAACTTTTCAAAATTCAAATGATGCATCTTCCATTACTCATCACATGTATAATGTTTTGAGGAGATGAAGCTTTGGTGGATGTTTATTGATTAGACCGAATGGTTTAACAATGATTATCTCTATTTTCTTTTGTAGGCCATGTTGGTGTATTCTAAACGCCCTATTTCCCTTTAAGTAAAGCTCCTCGTATGAGGTGGTAGGTCTGTAAATTTTGTGTTACCTCTTTGAGTTTTACATTTCAGTCTCCTCTTTCTTTATTTCAGCTTCTAACCCTCCCCCCCCCCCTCCACTCTTTTTGTTTCCCTTTTTATTCAAAATAACTCAACTAAGAAAAGCATACCCATGTGTTTTCCGACTAATACGTTTCACTTCGACTTACCCCTGCATTATTTTGCGGTTCTTCCGTTTTGCCATTCCCTGCTATTATCTCCCTTATAAGTTACAGTACCCGACGAAACTTTCACACGCCTGTCTCCATTGCATACCGTAACACGTGCAGTCCTCCCCTCTACACGCATACTCTGACGAGAAAAAAAGTTCAACCCCCTCCGGGCATTTTAACTTTTTTAATCCACCCCCTGGCTGCCAGAAGGGTACTTTTTTCTCCTTTTACGAAATATAACCACCCACATCTGGTGTGGTTTTGTTGAGAATTCAGTGTATACCTGGTGTTCATGTAGGTTAATACTGTTGGACAAATCATAATTCGGAATTCCGTATTACTCCGTTCGAGCTATCGGATGATGAATTGTCGATGTTTATTTTCAAAATAACCATTTTTTTTCTTACTAAGTCTCGTCACTCAGTGATGTGTAACTGTTCAAAAAAAGGCCTCTGAAACATGAAACCACACATAAAGTGTATCCTTGACCTTGAGAACACGGTATTCTCGAAGCCAAGGGTAAGACCAGAACACTGGCAGTGAACCTACAGCAGGCCAACCTAAGTATGCTTTAAGGATTACAACTGACTGGAGTGGAAGCGAAGGGGGAGGGGGAGAGGAACAGTTTTTACCAGGGAGCTTTTCACGTCTGGGTGGGTAATTAGGTAAATCATATACAATACACTGTTAAAAATGTAAATTGTAAAATGTAAATCTACGACAGAAAATAAAATAAAGAAATGCAAAAGGAATGCAGAAATGTCCTGGTAATTTCTGTAACTTTTCACTTATTTCTTTGCCTTTATTTTCTGTAAATTTACAGATATTTTTTACAGTGTACCCCTACCTTCATATCCTTAAAGAAAAATAAAACGTCACATTATTTCATGAGAATGTAAATTGCCCAAAACAAAATGCTTTCTGGAGTAATTGAGGCGAGTAGGAGTTTCAAGGGAAGGAACCTCAAAGTTGAAAGGACCAGACAACTCCTAACTTACATACAGTACATTCATGTTACCCTGGTCATACAGACCACATAAACTAATCTTATTATACCTGCAGACAACCACGTTTTCACCTAATCCATGCACTCAAGCCATCCTTTCCCATCTTGTTCACCACCTATATACTAGCCTTTTCCACTGGAGTGCTTTATTTGAGAGGGGCGAACTGGTGACACAGTGATACGGGAAAGGTGGTCTTAGGGGAGAATTGCCCTCTTCTTTGGAAAATGTTTCTTTCGCTGGATGCGATTGTGATGTCACAAATATGAAGTTCATTGTACTTCAAAAAAAATCGTTTGGCTAGGTGTTTTGCAGTCTATTCCTAATGTATTCAGTGAATTATGAGAAAGAATTTTTGGCCCACGTTTGGCTGGGACATTGCCTCCCCTTGGATCTGTCAGTGACCTGTTCACTACAATATAGCCATACAAGTCTTGTCCAAAGGGCGCAAGTTACTAACTTGCAGTCTTGCCATTCAGCGGCATCCTCAACCTATAACTTATTGTATGCACCAGATTCTGACACATATTCAATTCAGCGTAGTTTTCCCACTTTGTATATTGACTGTCAGTGTAGGCTAGCGGTGCAACAAAGTATGCGGATAGTTTGCGTGAAATTATGTTCAAATCAACTGATATGAGTGAAGGCAGCTCAGCTTTTCACCAATACAAATTATTTTATTTCAGTTTTAGAGACTAACAAACAAGTTATATCAAAATGCTGAGTGTTTAAAGTGTTCGTCGTCCCACCCTCCCCCCCCCCCCTCTCCCCAAGAACGATCCGATCTGAAAGTGATCGTCCCACGGTATTACGGTAAGAGCAAAATGTCTGCCCTGGCACTGACATTGGATTTCAACAAATAACATGCTGTCTGTCAAACACATCCAAACATCATTTGGTACATTTTTATGTTTTGGTTTACTGTTTTCGGAAAAATGTCGAGGCAAATTACTGTTATTCTGTTGACGCTATTGACCACAACGAAGCCACTCATGTATGGTTCCTGCTCAACATCGACACAACAAGCTCAGCAAGCTTGCTATGGAGTTCCTCAGCTGCAGCATGATGCATTCTCCAGTGCGACAACAAAAGACCAATTATGATTTCACATACATAACGCATTTCAGTACCACCGTTTCTTATATGAATTGGCCTAGATACATCATTGAGTCGAAAAGTCGCAGTCATTTCGGATGTCAAGTGCCCTAAGGGAAACGGAAACTTCCAGCATCAACTTGTTACTGCGAAATGTGTTTACATCACGTGACCTGCTTGACAACAACGTTCCACGTCGATATCAGTTACTTGTATAGTACCCGAAATTTTCACAACGAAACAAAGAGCGAAATTAGTTCACATTGTCTTTTCAGCTGCAGTTGCAGATGAACAGAAGTTGGCTCATTGTAATTTTTTTTTTTTTACTGTCACTCAAGCGACGCACGAAATCAGTTTTGAAAATCATTACGCAGTGTCGTAGTTGTATATATTTCCTCAAGCTCCTCTGCAATCCTTCCTTACCGCACCGCACCCCCCCCCCCCCGGCCACATCCACATTTTTATTCTCTCTTTGAGAGCCAACACCATAGTGACTGAGGTAATACTTAAGTATCGTAATCAAATATCTTTTGTCCAAATGTTGAAAAATATGTCTTCTCCAATTTGATGTTGTGATCAGATATTGTCAGTGCTCCACCCCCCCCCCCCCCCTGCGTCACCTTCATTTCTTAAAGTAGCCTCGTAAATTAAGGAGAAGGGGTTAAGAAACCTCCTATGAATAACAAAGACAAATGGAAACCTTTAAAGTGGTGCGTCTCAACATCTCACTGGTTTCAGTGCACTGTAGCGGCGGGTGGAAACAAGGGAACATAGTAACACCCGGACAGAGGGCAACAGCTACCCTTATTTTAGCAACCATCTCTACTCAAATATTTAAACCAAACCCTGCACTGATACAACCAACGGAGCGAAGCCGGAAAAGGTAAATTCTTTCGATAACCTGTAGCATGACACACCGAGAAATCGAAACAGAATACATTCACTACCATTTAGTTCGAGAGAAACAGCAGTGCTGGGCGTAACTGTTCAAGTGATTGCGTGCGCGGGCAAAAAGTAAATCAAAGAAATTTCATGTCCAAAAGTTGACTATGTTGCATCATCTAAACGATTTTGGAAAATAAATAGGTTTCAGGTGGTAAATTCTGCCTTATGATTTCAAATTCCTCTAATAATGACGATAAAAATGCAAAATAACAAGGTGTGGTGGTTGACAGTTTGCATTCAATCACTTAAACGTGCGCTTGTTAAAACAAACCGATGCACGAAACGATAATCACACCGACTGCACATTTCAAGGATAAAGGTGGCGTGGCAGTGGTGTGACGGTGGTGGGACGATGGTGGGGCGGTGGTGTTGAAGGACTTTTTTATTTCGTTATTCATTCTCCTTCATTTACGTGGCAAATTTGAAACTCTGCTTTATAGTTGCTTGACAAACTTGTGCAATCATGTCATGTGTGGTGTGGAATGGACGGCCAGTCCTATAAACGAGACCTTGCACTGCAGTCATAACAACTGTCTATCTGGTGCAGTTCACTGGATGCAGGGAGGTGCATCTAACTGCTGGATGGGACACGTGCGCATTTTAACTGAAGGTATGGCTGTTCATTGGCTCTCTGTTGTATCTCCGAAGCTTAAATATGAGCTTGTACAGTGTCGAGTAACAAGTCTAAAACATGGTCTTTCAATTTACAGATTTGAATACGACTGCATCACATTGAACAGATCCCGGACCAAAGTGTAAAGAAGCTGGAGTCCAACCCCAACCCACGAGCACACACTTGAAGGTCAAAGGTCACATTGGTGAACAAGGAAAATGTTTCTCTTAACCAAATTTCCGGGTGATTGTGAGGCCCGTCTTTTTGTTTTCTGGGGAGGGTGAGGCCCTAATTGCACCCATTATCACTTAGGCCTACATGCTAGCTACAATTACGATGAGTGCCATAGGCTATTGATGGCCTGAAATTGCTTCAACGGGCCGTCACGGATGTGGGGGTGGGGTGGCAGCCACGCAGCCTTTGATCGTCAATCAGTCAAAAACTACGTTATGTCATTTAGTGAGAATTAAGTTCGACGAACAGTGAAGGACCTATATGAAGTCAACTTCACTTCGGCTTCTTGGTCGTTACGCGGTTTATTGACTCTGAAAATCCGGAAATGTTCCGATGATAACTGTTCAAGCTAGAGAGCACAATCCACTCCATACAATAACAAAACGATGGATGTGGCACGAAACTCATTTTTGTCACGTACCATCCGAGGTTCCTTTTGAAGATGCAGGGGGTCGTTTCTATCCGCACAGTTAGATTGCGTTTGTATAACACGCATTAATGACCTAGCGGAGTAATACATTCGTCTACGATCAGCGGAATTATAAACATCCACTTTCTTAGAGTAATATTTTGTTTACTGATAGGAAATCAGTCGGTGGGGCAGGAGTTACCTCCGTATCGTATATTTGGACATAGTTCGGAATAAAAACCATATTTGGAATGTCTTCAGTCGGCCTACGACGCCAACATTACAGCATTTGACTGCGCATCAAACAGGGTATCTTTTTAGACATTGAAGTAGTTCTTTGCTCCATGAAGTTCATTGTTTTTTTTAATATTGTAAAATTAAATTAGTCTAGTGTTCTACACAACTTCAGACATTTGTAGGTTGCAACTTTACCAGCGGAAGAATGTCTGTAGGAGATTGAAGAAACTGGATGTTAAGCAGACCACTGCACATAGTTGTAGGCCTCGCAAAACTTTGAACAGAAATTTCCTTTTTAACGTAGAGTGGTGTTGTTTAGTTAGCTATTGTCGATTGAACTGACAACTGGGTAGGAAACCAACCACTGTTTTGCACAGTCTCCATTTTTAAATTTACTCAAATGGTTGGGGTGAGGTAGAAGGGGGAGGAGTGGGCACTGCTGACTTGGGTCCTTGCAGACTGGAGTGGGGACCTTTTCCTCATTGTTTGTACAATATCCTTTGTACATTTTTCTATTCATTGTCCCATAAAGGCCTAATGATTAAACCAAGGTTACTGAAACGTGCTTTTTCGCCATAAAACATCATAAAAAGCATGTTCCCCATAATGCATCAGCCTAACATATTGCAAAATGTAAAGATCCCATCACCATGCAAGGTTTAGTTGAGCAAGCCTATCTGGAACAGCCATGTGTAGCACAATGTACTTAAAAAGCAGAAATCTTGTTTACAATATTTAGACTAATGTGAAGAATGTCGGCCAAGGAAGGCTGAACTCTTAAAGTATTCCCAAAGACACCGGTATAATAAGCAAATTCCATGCAGGTATGTTCGAGCAGGCCTATATACAGGCTATGACTTGTTTATACACCATCGACTGGTCCGCAATTTACGCAAACAGATTGACGTCGTCACCGTAATTTTTTTTCTTCCTTTTTTTTTTCGTCTCACATACCACGATGTCGCACTGGCTGTGCGCTTCCGACCTAATTATTTACGGAATACACTGAGGTCTTTTGATCGTTCGAAAGCTACTAAAGAAATATGAAATGAGACAAAAACATCACAGGATTTTACCCGACTTCGAAGGAACAAGATCCAGATTAGTCAGTCGCCGACTAATCCGGTTCATCAACCTGACGACACTGAACGAGGTGGCCGCCAAGCATCATTTATATGGTGGGACCTGGACTAAGGAGGTGAAATGATTGCCGTGCTTGTGGAACACCGGAGCCGGCAACGCATGGGGGTAAAACTTTTGCTGACGTTCCGTAATCGTACTTCAATAAATTTGCACACATCTGCAGTAACGTACTACAATTTTTCAGAGCACAATATTCAGTGCACTCAGTGGTGACAAGCAGGGTGGTTTCACTGGCGTCACCGCGACGTAATGGGGGTCCGTGATATGGACCCCAACCCCCTACTTCTTGCAGCCAACCTGAGGCATTCTGACCTGAACTACACAACAATTCTTCGACATACACCGGATACATAGCCTTTGGTCCTAGCCTACAATCCAGCCTAGCGACCGGTCCAGTCAACCCCCACTCCTCGTGCACCACACACAGTCTAGCTCTTTGTGACACTACTGGAGTGTGGAAGCAATATCATATTGAAATTGACATAAACAAATTGCATTTTACGTAATCATTAATTTAGAATGAATTCAGTTGGTAGGTTTTTTACCAATTTAATTGATAAAGGATAGCCTCTATCATCGATTTAATGGCGTGACACATTCAGGTAAAATATCATCAACTAAAGCGTTATAGTGCATGACAGAGACTCCCTCAAATGGCTAGCGCCCCTTGCGTGACGTGAAGTGGCGCGCGCATTTTTTTTTTCTTTTTGAAGAACACCGTTCATAAAACATAATGTGTGCCACCAAAAAGAAATGGAAACCATACCCTCTCTAGTATACTTTTGGTAGAATCTGAGTCTATACTTCTGTAACTGCCTTGATGGGCCCGAAATTAATGCAATTAACTTTTCGTTCTATGTTAGATCATTTGAAACGTTGTGCATTTCCTTTTAACCAGTCAATCCTGGGAAGACCGCCCGTCGTCTCCATGGTTACTGCGACCACGCACGTATTCCAAAGGTGGACTGTGGCACGCTAGCATGTAGCGAAAAGCTGCAAAAAAGATCGTTCGCCACTCGAGGTATGATGGAGGCTACTTTGACCCTCGCCGACTGGGGTCGTGTTGCAATTTGGGGCAGTTTCAATTCAATTTCAGGAAAAAAAATGCGCAACAGTTGCGAATCGGTATTTTCTCTGGTTTTACCTGAAAAAGGTTAATTTTCTCTGGAGTTGCTGCAATGTTTGTTTAACATCTGCCGATCAAAAAGGGTGGACTGTTACTGAATTTAAACAAGGAACAGGGAACACCGCCAATTATTTGTTCACACTATTCCATAGGTATATTGCATACTTATCGACCGCTGGAATAAACCGTCACGCCCGGCCATGTTGTCCGATGGCATCCTGGGAACAGACTTATAACTTTAAAAGCCGAGAGGATAGACAGGCCGTCCCTAGCGTGAGAAATATTGTAAAATAATGCCATATATTGTCATATTGCAGCAGTTTTTTTTTTAATGAACCATGAAATAGCATTCTCTGCAGATTGAGAGTAAAAACTGAATTTGATGAAGAATGTCCTGACCAAAATTCACGCAGTCAACGGAAACTCTCTCCCGGTACTGTAAGAGAAAATTGGAGTTTCTGTCCAGTCAAGAGAATAAAATTACAAGTGTGAAACTTCTGTGGTTATTTGAAGTCACTGATCGTATACATCTCTGTAGGATGGCTGTATCCCCTCAACCCCCCACCAAAGAGGGAGGAATGGGAAACTCAAGATCACCCTCTAGAGTGGTCAAGGTTTTCTTGCATTGCATGAAAATCTATTTTAACTTACAATGAAGTTTTCAACCGAGGTAAGAATTGTTGTTTTCAAAAACGTAGGAAACGATCAAAAATGTGTAAATTTCAGTGTAAAATTTGATAAAAACTTGTAAGATGCCAACAATATTTTTCTGAAAATCTGCTAATGATGGTAGTGAGGAGGGTTTTCCGTCAAATAAAGTACTGACAGTACCAATTTCAATTACCCGAGAAGCCTGGGAAGGGAAATTTCCGGTGATTGAAGGGGAGGGAGATTGCAAAACGTTTGTGTGAAGCACTTCAAAAATTTTCACCCCCCCCCCCCCTCCTTCTGCAGTCCCAACTCCATGGGTGCGTCTCGGTGGATGTATATGGTTTCAATTGGACAAGATTGCACGGGGAGATAATACCGTTACCTAAAAGTCTCCTTCAACCTCATATTCCCAATTCAACGGAATTCGAGACAGAGGGTAAATATTTAACAATAGAGACATGTTGCTGTAAGATCGAAAGGACAGTTATAAGAATGGATTTCTGTTTTGATAAATCTTGTGAAATTCAACCATTCTCACATTTTTTTTTTCATTATTTTGATCTTTGCGCGTGCATTCCATTCTGCTGATCGTTTGACGTTCTTCAACAAATGATGACTTTTATCCAACGAATATTTATTTCATTTCTACCATGATTATATGGTTTCTCGATAACACGATATGACTTGAAAGTTATTTTCTTGTTCAAAATTGATTTATATATGATATTGTTCTGAAGGATTATAACCTGTACCAAACCCCACCCTGACACACAAACAATACCACCCCCCCCAAAAAAAACATACTTCGAGAATAACAATAAAGCAAAAATAATAATTTAATAAACCAAAATAAAAAATGAAACATGAACACAGCAGAATATTATTTCGGTCCAAGCTTTTCTCGGATATTGAGCAAAACATTTCATTAGGATACCTCAATCGAGTCCAGGGTTGAGTGACATGTATGTGGCAACGGGAAGCATTCATGTTTTTGTTTTTTCTGTATTTGTTATTAAAACGTGTTTCTCGAAGACCGGAAAAAAGAATCACTCTTTAGATCATGTCATAAAGGGCAGGAAATCTATCCAAGTGGTGACAAAGAGTTTTGTGGGACTAAGGTTGTAGGTCTGAAGACGATACGACCCCGCTACTCCATGCACTATAGTGTACTATGATACCTCACATACTAGCCAAGAAAAACTGAGAACTGTAAAAGATACTACCCTGACATGACACGTGATTCATGGATTAGAGTTTTTGATTCCTTGCGAAAGCAAAAGGAATCTATGTGATGGTGATTGTAGGGGGTGTTTGTGTGTGTATGTATGTGACACTTCGCTTGTAAACACGATATCTCAAGAAGAGTAACCATGACTGATCTCATAGTTGGTGTGTGGGTTGGTCATAGTAAGTAGATGATTCCTTTTGTTTTTGGTGGAGGTCAAAGGCCATTTGAGGTGACCAGAGGTCAAAATGTGAAAACCTTGTAAACACAGTATCTCCAGAAGGGTAACAGTGACTGATGTCATACTTAGTGTGTTGCTTGATCATGCTGAGTAGTTGATCCCTTTTATTTTTGGTGAGGGGCAAAGGTCATTTGAGGTTACCAGAGGTCAAACTCTAAAAACTTTGTAAACACAGTATCTCCAGAAGGGTAACCATGACTGATGTAATACTTGGTGTGTGGGTTGGTAATAATGAGCGGAAGATCTCTCTTGTTTTTGGTCGAGGTCAAGGGTCATTTGAGGTCACCAGAGGTCAAACTGTAAAAATGTACAAACAATATCTCTAGGAGTCTAACCTTGACTGATGTCATACTTGATGTGTGGATTGTATATACTAAGCACAAGACTCCTTTTGGTTTTGGTGGAGGTCAAAGGTCGTTTGAGGTCACTCGAGGTCAAACCTTGATAACACATCATCTCCAGACGGGTAATGTTGACTGACGTCATACTTGATGTGTGGGTTGGCCATACTGGATACGTGATCCCTATTGCTTTTGGTGGACATTAAATGTCATTTGAGATCACCAAAATAAAGGTAATTTTGGGTTAAAGGAAAAATTAATGTGGTGTTTCAAGAACAATAACTGCAGTTGATCTCATACTTGTCATGTGGATAATTCATGTTTGTTATAATGTAACCGTGTCGCAAGGGTCTGGGTCTTTACAAGGTTTGCCTGACAAATTCAAGGTAGCCTCTCTAGGAGTGGCAGAAAAAAAGAAGACCCACTACCCATTAGAATTTCAGAAACTTCAAAAATTTCAAACATATTTGATCATAGATAGATTAAAAGTTTTTAGAGACAAACCGAGGAAGGACTACCTCGTAATATTGCTACAAAAATTTGTGGTTGGGGGATCATTTTTTCTTTCCCCCACGATAATCCCAGACATTAACAAGGGAAAAAGGTTAACTTTACGTCACATGGCCTGGTGAGTCCACATTTCTATTTCATTAGGGAACAAGAAGGTCAAAGGACTTTGTGATTCCTTGCTAATTTTCATTAAGAACACAGGATAACGGAATAAAACATCTACATACCAATTTTGAAATTCAAACACCTTATCTTTCTAGAGAGAACATGCCTACGCTAAGGTATTTTAACCACTCTGTAAAAAGCAGTTTACAATTTGACCTCTGGTGACCTCAAATGAAATTTCACCTCCACCAAAATCAATGGGAATCATCTACTCACTATGACCAACCCACACACTAAGTATGAAATTAGTCATGATTACGTCTCTTGAGATACAATGTTTACAAGGTTTTAACAGTTTGACCTCTGATGACCCCTATAGGGAAAACGGATGCCTCCCGCTCCACGTCAGCCGTATGTTAGTCTCGAAACATCCTATCGCGGAAGTTCCACTTCGCACCACGTCTGCATATTATCGGACGGAAGAAATATGCAAATGAACAAAACTTAGTGTTGTTTTTGATTGGCCCATTCTTTTTACTCCGAAAGTTCAATCGAATTGTGAGCCTTAACTTCTAGTATGCTTTTATCAGTCCTTGGTAATGTGTATATTTACAGTTGTTTCTTGCTGAACAAATGCTCGCAGCCGCATCCAGTTAAATCGCGAATAGTCACTGAAAACAATTTATACGTCATATAATAACGCAATTTTTTTTCACTTTTTGTTCGTGAAAACCGTATGCCAACAACATGGTCTATTTGGAAATTATGAAATTGTAAAGAAGTATCTATAGCACATTGCATTATTGGAAATCTGTAGACACACAGGCGCAACTACTTGAAAGTCCATTGCATTTCTTTATAATCTGAACTGTCTTAAAAAATATTGCAACAGTCTAATAGATTTGACCTTAATTTCCACAAAATTTTAAGGTAAATCTACAATGCACCCAATTATCACTGGTTTCCAAATTTCAGATAAGCTTTTTCTTTTCAAAAACAGCTCCTCGATTTTCAAGGTAAAGTAAGACTTCCCACAGTAATTTGCTGTTGTTATTTATATATATATGGCATTTTGGTAACCTTGTGGCAAACGGAAGTCTAACGACTAGAGAAGTCCTGCTTCAAACGGCAATTACTTGACTTTAGGAGCAAAATATTGAAATGTGGTTTGGAAATACCTGCAATGGAACATTATCCTCTGTTGTCTAGGCCAGCTATTCACCTGTCAGTGGAATACTCCTTTAGAACGTCTCAAACTAAAAAAAAGTAAAAAAAAATGTAAACACTTCCACCAGTGCAATTTGGAAGATATGTCCTATGTAAATTAGTCATTGCATTGTGGGTTATGCCAGGGGTGGGTAACCTGCAGCTCGCGGGTAGGATGCGGACCGCCAGTGGTTTTTTTTTGGGGGGGGGGGAGGGGTGGAGGGGAAGGTCTCAAGAAAAAAAAATCGTCAGTCCTGACAGTCCATTTAATGCTGTCACATAAGCCTACATTCCCACAATACTTATCAACAATACTATATTGAGATTATGTATTTCTGCATTAAGATTTATATTGTTTGAAAGCCCTCAGAATTAGAGATTATAAATCAGCAGCAGGTCATTGGTCGAGGGGGACCCGGACAATATTTTATTCCTCATGTCTGGCCGGTTCAGTCATTAAGGCTACCCACCCCTGGTCTATGCAGTGCAGATCACAGGTAGATGAACTCTGCGCACGATTGCTCAAACCACCCACAATGTTATAGGATGAGAGGGGGGGGGAGTGATCAGTTGTGTCTAAGTTGAAATTATTTCTGGATGCATCCAACATCCTCTACCAGTGCGAAAGTTTAAGATACATTGGTAGAGAGATAAATTTGATGACATTTCTGGTTTCACCATGTCATCATCCATGTTATCACATGAAAAAGGCCTACCACCTGCATGGATCATCCGTCATAGAAAATGATAACATGGATAAGGCACATATGAAACTGACTGGACAACCTGCCTCCCTCCCTCCCTCCCACCAATTCCTTTTCCTCCCTCTGGGTATTCTTAAAGATCAATCATTTACTATTTTTCCATTAAAATTCGTATCTACATGTTTGTCCACTGCTAGAAACCATCACCTCATGGTTTTCTTTGCTCATCTTCTTATATTGGGAGGAAATTCACATCAAGAAATGTTTGCCAGAGAAAAAAAAGACCCTTTAAACGGAAGAGAGAAAAAAGACTGTCCTGAAATGACCTTAAGATTAACCTTATAGCCTGGGGGTTGTAGCTGTCAGGAGCTTTTTAGCTGCAACAGTGACAAATGTTTCGGTCAACATACGTGGCATGGGGTGGATGAAACCACAAAAGCGCTATACCAGTAGAATAGCCGCCTTGCTACTTAGTGGGGTATGGAACTTGTGATAACGAAAAACAAAACCAAGCCAAAGCCTGGCTCTGCGACCCTGACAGCTCCCTGGTTGGAAGGGCAATTCTTGGGCAGTTAGTATTGTCACTGGAGATTATATGGAACTTCATTTTGTTCACTAAATTGATCCAATGTCACCCGAAATTGGCCCTCAAATTTACAGCATGCCACAACCTGCTCAAAACATTCAAACGCTGGCCATCTCTCTTCCCCAAGATTCTCGCTCCCGAAGATATTTCCAGCCATTTGTCTGAGACCATATGCACAATGACATACAAGCAGACTGTTTCATTGGGGCCGGGGGCAAGTGAGGGGACAAAAGACTTAAGTGGGCGGCAAGAAGTAATGACACTCTCTGAGCGGATTGCCAACATCAGTTGACAGGTAGTAAACAGAGACAATAATTTGATAAAATGCTTCTCAAAATGCGGGGAATTGCACTCTACGGTCTCTCTGGCCTTGTGAGTTTCAGATAACATTTTCATTTAGTTTTTTTCTTCAACTTTCAATGGCTGGGAGAAAAGTGGGGTTAAAATTTTCCTGGGGGAGCCGCCTCTCCCCCGTCAGTTACAATGCATATGTACACAAATAAAAGGCTGAATGAGTAAAATACTATTACCTGTTTGACACGGTGAAACAAAAAAAAAAGCAATAGCAATGGTTGGGCTTTTACTATATTTTAGAGCAATACATGCAACCCAAAAGAAATTTGTTTCGTATCACCATCAAAGCTCCTTTACACAAACCGACCACCAATACTGAGCCCAACAAGTATATGATACTAACAGTGAGACGAAAAGTTCACTGCTTATTTCAATGGACACACCGTTGTCCTACAAAAAAAAAATTATAATGACCTACAAATTATCTCCCACCGTTTGAGCACCTGTCAGTTTGTTTCAAGCTAGAATATAAGTTGAAAATTTATTAGTGAGAGTCAAATTCTGAGGAGCATGTAATAGCCACTACTAAATGACATTGAGAAGCAGTATTTCTGCATAGATGTATATTCATAACCATTCCCAATTGGTCTGTTTGATTTCAAGTAACGGTGATAAAGTGCCATGCTTTCTTGGAGAGTCTAAGTTTTGTAGGGCCAACGAAAATGTCGAGACAATTTTCATATTCAAATATCTGGAAGATGAGTGAATAGTTATCTTTCAGGTTTTGTGACATGTAATCTTTTCCTTTAATTTCTCTTCCCTGAAACACTGACAAAGAATAAAGGCAGATGTTCAGGCGATTACCAGTGTCACAATCGATATTCCAGCTTTAAGCACAGTGGAAGAAGGATCATTAGGGTAGACAATGGGTTTGTTGTGCCATGCTTGAGAAAAAGGGCATCGTAGTTCACTGGTCAAGGGTAGCACATTGAGACATCTTTCGAGAGGACCCCTTGTGCGTTTGAATTTGGGCACCGCAGGGCAGATCGATGGAGGGCCAAGAGGGGGGGAATCAGACCCACCCAAAATTGCTTGAAAAAAGTTTATAGCACGTACGCCTAGAAAAGACAAAATTTTTCAGAAGAAAAGCATCTTCACAATTGTACAGACTTGTTGCACCAAATCGCATCTGATGTACATTCAGTTGCAGAAAAATTTACACGTTATCCTTCTGCTTTCTTGTTTGATTGGCTCTTTTTTTTTTTTTTTTCAAGCTTTGAACTGAAACGTGGCATCAATGGCAGCACAAGGATTTTGTATTGGGGAGAGGCAAATGGAGAGCAAAGCGCAAGTTTAGCGAGTGAGGTTAGGGGCCTTAAAATGGGCCCCTGGTGGGATCCTGAGAAAAGGCCCAGTGGGGGTCCATGGAGACGAAGCCCTCAGAAGTTCTGAAGTTTTTGGAATATCTCTGGGTGAAAAATTACATCTCAGGATATGTATGTTTTTGTTCAAAGATTCCAAACGATTTTATTTCCGCTGTTTCTCTCCTTCAAGGTGACAAGATGAGAACTAAGGACCCCCTCATGAGGTCCATGGACAAAGACCCGGTGGGGGTCCACCAGACCTCTGAGGCTTTAGCATATTTCTGGGTGAAAAATTAAGTCTCAGGATAGTATATTTCAAATATGAAAACTTACGACCAATTGTGGTGTCCAGAGGCAAAGTCTTTTAGGAGTCCAGGGCTTCATCCCCTGGAAATTCTGGGGTTTTAGCATATCATTGGTGAAAAATGAAGTTTCAAGGACTTTGTAGAACAGAAAAATGCAAAAATTATGAACGTGAACAGGGAGTAGACATATGTATGTATTTGCCAGGTCACTTCCGCTGAGAGGGGTGGGGGAGACTGGAGATAAAGGTTATGATGGAGGGGGGGGAAGACAAATGCATCTAAGGTATCTGAACTTGGGAGCCATGTGTCATATGTTTGCCCCACAGTGAAGTCAAAATCATTGGTGCACACAATACACCATATTCTCATAAAGTTTTTTACAAAGTTCTTTGATTAATGGTGACTTTTAACAGTGTACCTGATAAGTCAGCACTATTGGTGGCATCAGCTGGGCAATCTAGAATAGGATGGGAGAGACTATGAACAAGGTAAGTTGTCAGTGTGTGGGTGTGTGTATGGTGGTGGGAAACATTAAATAGTAGGTTGGGATAGTAGGTTGGTAAGGGAGATAAGGGAAGGGGGTGTCACATTCCATTTGGAAACTCATAAAATGACAGTAGAGACAAGATAGTATCACATGATTTAAAAAAGAAAAACAAACATAAAGATACATACAGATCAAACCTTAATAACATAACAAAATCATTAGGGTAAGTACAAACACACACAAACATACAGTCGATGAGGGTGATGATGGGAGAAGGGAACAGACGAAGATGAACCAGCCCTCACCCACTCTCACCACTCAGTGGTCAAAGCTTGAACGGACGGTCTGTCCCTGCATTTCCTATGATAGTTGGAATTATTTGACGCTGGCCACTCTGTCATAATCCCACAAAACTCTGCAACATTACCATGAGATAGCATGTAGGACACTATCGGACAGGAAGCAGCACTACGGTTAACATGCCCTGCCCGGATCCTGCTGTCTACCCATCATCAATGAAATCAATTTCACGAGCAGACCAGAATAATACATTTTACATCCATGCATCAACAAACAAGTTTCATATTTCTGCAACTAAAATTTACAAGGGTCATGTAAACTGTGCCGACTGTCAACCACAACAAGTGCAAGCTCCCTGCAGCCACTATCTCCGAGACGTCCACCATGTTGGTGTGAGTCCTGTGGTCAGAACTTGGCCAGGGTATGATTGACTACCACCATTCATGCTGACTACTATCTGATGATAGACCTACTACAAGTGGCTGGAATATATTTATAAAATATTGAATGGAACAACAAACAGAAGGTGATTTTCATCTAACCACAAAACACCGGTGGTGAAGCTGGGACAGCAATGATGCCAGCTCAATTTATCAATATGGCTTCCTCTTTTGTGCAGGGGTGATTCGGCCAGCGGCTCTGTGATTGTTGCAACAGGTTTAAAGGGGCTCTACTGCAACCCAGAAGGTACTTGATGCACCAGGGTGTTGAAACCACGAAATAATGCACATACGCTACATCATTGCACCTTCGCCAGTGTCGAACTCGGTCGCATGATTGATCTGTGGAAATTTTGAGATGATTCTCAAATGTTTGGCAAATGAACTGTGGTAGTAATTTAGCAAATAGTTTAAAGTGACAAATGACAAAAAGTGTGGAAGAACAAATCACATTGTCAATCATGATCTTTGTAAACATTGATATACCAGAATTTGACATCCTGAAGGATTCTTCAAAAAATAATCTTTGAATGTTATTTCAGAGTCTATTTTGTTTTATGTTAGTTCGTGTCCATAGCTTTGGTATGCAATAACCACTTTATCCCTATCACTCATTTCAGGTGATAATGCAATATTTACTCTACAAGAATCATATCTAATGTTCACTGTATGTATATTGAGGAAAAACAAACAGCAACATCAAAAAAAAAAAATACATGAAGAGAAATCCGCTGTCTGGAACGTGGGTAAATGTTAGGGGAAAATGTCATCCACGACGCAGAAAATGGAGAAAATTTGTGGAGTAGGTGATACAGTGCGGAATCAGCGACTTGCTGCAGAATAACTGACTTTTGTCAAAATATAAGTTTTACACAAATGATATTGCACAATGTAGTGACCATAAAGTGTAAAAACTTATTACCTTTTTGTGGTTCAAACTGTCAATTTCCATGATGTAATAGCTCTCAAAGAAAAGTCAGGAAAGCCTACATTAGCCTTGGTCTACGGTAGCTAGAAGAGCCTACCAACACATGATTAATACATACACATCTGTGAAGAAACTTAATGAACACTGAAAGAAAGAAGAAGTGACAAGTTCCCCATAAGTTAAATCACAATGCAATAATTCATTGTTGTTTCCATGTCTATTCGACGCACTCATGTGCATTATAAAAAAAAGGTTTCAGTTGTTCCTGCAACTGATACAATCTGAGTTGTTAAATTAGTTCATGCACAAGTTACATGCCATTGAGATTTAAGGTGAGTCAATTTTTCTTATAAATCATTACTTACACACACCAGATATCTTCTGAGAGGAAACCTGGATGTCTGTTTTTGGCTCATTTGGAGGACAATGGGCTGAAAACGTACATTGGTATGAAGTCATTTTCACAACAAGCTACACACAGTTAAACTGCCATGCAGCCAGCATTACGCTAACCCTCCATTGTTGTAAGTTTTTAACAGTAACTATGGTTAGCAAACCATCTGAATTGGGCAACATCCTTTGGCAATTTGATTTTCAAATGATTTATGCAGGATAAACTGATTTCATCTAGAAACACAGCTTCAACTTTACAATGTGGTCTGGTGAGGGAAAAAACAAGATTTCAGCATGCCCACTTCTGCCACTAGCTGAGATTGGTGGTGCACTTCCTTCTTCCATGCTATAAATGTAGCTGTTCAGAAAGGTATTTTGGATATTCTCAGTCGGATTTTAATCTCTGGTACCAGGAACCGCAAAATGCTATAAAAACTTAATAATAGAATCTGAATAGGGCAACATCCCATGATTCTTCTTCATCCTTCACAGGGGGAGCCCATCTTCCATTCACATGGTTATGCCAAAAATAATACTATTTGCGACAGACCCAGTGACATCCACTATCTCCTTCCTGTAACAGTAATAACAACAACAACAAAAAATGAAAAAGGACAAAATGCAGACAAGTGCAAAATTTCTTAAGGTCAAAGAAACTCATAGAAGACATATGTGTGGAGATTTGACATAATAGCATGGTCCCCTTCCACTAATTTGAAAGAAGTGGTCCCCTGATGGCAGAATTGCCAAGAATATGGTAAAAAGATGCTTCACAGGGGGAGCCCATCTTCTATCACCCTGGTACATATTTGTGGTTACGGAATATCATTATTCATTAACCTGACACCCAAGTCAAAATGCCAGGGATTATTGTCATAAAGTAACAGCTACCGCTGGAGCAGGCAGTAATTTTTAACTTTGCCTCAACACTTCTGTGCTGGGCCTCTTCTTTGTAAAGCTTTGACTTTGGTGGGTTTTGGCTCAGTTTGGTACACCATACAAGCAGTGTTATGGCCATGCCGGTCAGTCGGCGACACCCAGCTACATGTGTTTGGCATATCTACGGACTACAGGTGGACACACAATTGACAGAATTTTAAAAACTACAAGGTCATCATTGAAAACTTTGTATGCTTGGTATTTATTGCAATATATAACATTGGAAAAATACCTTCAAAACCAAAATTGCCAAAAGTTCATTTTCAAACACCATGAAAGGAGTTCATTTTGTTTGCAAATTTATTTTCAAAACAGGAAAAAGGCTGCACCTTTTGAGTGCCATCTCACCAGCTTCTTTCTTCCAAAAAATGCCATGGGGGGAGCCTCCCACCCCTTAGACCTCTCCCATAGGATGGTGTTCACCTGCTCTGACAAAGCATCACAGTCACAACAGAGAATCCGTATCTAGCTAGACCCATGGATACATTAGCAAGCTTATTGACCATGTACTTTGAATTGCACAGAAGAAAAGAGAAAAATAACCATGCTGACATAAAGTCTCCTGAAGTAATCTAAAACTTCAACTTTAAACAAGGAGAGATAATGACAAGAAGTTCTGATGCTACAATCAATCATGCTGCTTCTATCAAATTAAAAGTATCCATTCCGACTTGACTGTGCTGATGAGTTGTGATGCTTTTAGTAAATGTATGCGCACTTCTCCATGATCCTTGCGTTCAATCATGTAAAGGTTTGAAAATCAGACACTGCCACAAAGTGTCCTCTTCGTAAGTACCAATTAAACGAGGATGATCAAATATTCACGTTTTTAAGGAAATGAAAAGGGGGCTTGTCCCTCTGTCTCACTCTGGCAGAATCCATGCCCCTTCTCCCCCCCCCCCTCTCATTCATAAAATCCTGGTACTGCCACCATCCATATGTGCATGCGGATGATTTGCAGCTGTTTGACCCCGGCCAACGGTGGAAAAGTGCCAAGTTAAAGCTGGTTGAATAATTTTGTTTGAAAATGATGCACATGACCTCAAAGGACCGTTCTTTAGATGCTTGACGTTTTATGCCTCATGACGAAATGCATGGATGCTCGAACTGTATGGTATCTTGAAGTGACAATGCCCTCTCAACTCACCTGGTGAATACATTCTGCAAGTGAGAACCCTCACTCATGACTTGGAGTAATGGACTTCCACAACCTTTCAGATTTTAGACCTCTTCTTGGGAGGGGGGCAGCTCCCTGCCAGGACATGCTACATAAGAAACAATCCCTCCTTGTCAGCTCCCTGATTCTTCCATTCAGTTTGACTCAAGTTTTCGTGAATCTGCAAAGGTAACTATAAAGATAACCTTTCACTGTAAACCGGTTATATTACCCAAACCAGTAACGACAGAATTCTATTTGGTTTGACAATTGCATTGAAGGAAAATCAAAATATTGAAAGAATCAGTATTTATCATCAATCAGAAGTTAATCGTGAAACACTGAAAAGAATCGGGAAATACTGAGAGTTGCAGTGAAATATTTATTGGTAATCGAAGAGAAACAAAGTTAGAGAAACGCATATAGAGTGTTCTCAGGGGCCTCTCAGGCATACAAATATTGGATCTATGTCAACTCATATGTATGTCAAGTGTGTGAGGGAAATACCGATTATAATCAAGCTACGATTATTAGGCATCTGATTATACCGGTTTTCTTTTGAATACTGTGAAAGCTGAACAAGGGACAATTCATCACTGGATATTTCAACATTTATGGAATGTTGTCTCAAGTCAAGTTACGTTGCCACTCACTTGCTACATGACAATTCATACTTTTAATTAAAAAATTACGAAAACTTTAAAAATCTAACACTGGACATTTTTGCAAAAAGATTTGTCTGAAAAACATGAGGGCCTTGCATTAATATGTCAGTTATCGGCTTAGACTTAATTCCCATGGACAAAGGTATTTAGACTTGTACGGCTCCGTTTCCATCAGCGTTCCATTCATGAAAACCGCAGAGGGTGGTAGATGATTATTAACGAGCAAATCAATTTTCCGCCAAATGCCAGACAAGATGTAACAGCATTCTGTGAACCACAGCAACGCTAGCTAGCCACCTCAAATTTTTAACAGTGACTGATTTTTATCCTCCATAAACGAAAAGGTGCATTTGAGAGGAATGTATCTCCACAGAATAGTGCACGAGTCAATTACTGGCCACCAGAGCTCTTTAAATACAGAAACTTAAAGGCAGTGATCACTCAAGAGAAAATACAAAGAAAAAATAATGTGGGTACCTTTGAACTTGAAGTACTCGACGACTAATTAGTGCCAAGTTGCAGAGTGCTGTTTTTTTTCTCCTCAAAAGAAAAAAAAATCTTCTGTGTTCAAGAAATATATCAAACGTTCACTGATTAACGAAAAATTCATGAAGGACATGGGGACGCCTAACTCTGGGATGGGAGGGGGGGCCAAGAGGCTTAAGATTCATCAACATCAAAACGAAAGGATCTGCCACTGGGAGACGACATTTAGTTTTATTATTATCTGCTGATGAGTTTGAAATCCAGTCAACATAGTTGGTCAACTTAAGTCATCGTGTGTTCCTCGAGGACATGGTGCACAGTTCTCAAATGGACAAATACCATAGAAATTCAACCTTTCACAAACTTAAAAAAGCAGAAAAAATAAAAGCATGAAAGTGGGTCAATATAACATCACTCTATGTGATACGTCCTACATCCTCATTCAATGGAGTCTCAATTTTGTTTTTTTTTTTTGAGTTCCATTGGGCTCACTGAATGTTTTGTTTTGTGAAGGGAATTATGACATCACTCCAAAAATAAATATGGGCAACAAAAATGTGAACATCTAAGACACGATAAGAAGAACCAGAATAAATACTGTATTAGATAATCAGATCCTTTTCTGGTCTCCTGGAATCATAAAAACAAACAAATTCATGTCTAGCAATGTTCCTGACTTCACGCTATCTCTGCAGATGTAATTCAAAATCCTCCAGTTTTCATCAGTATTATGAGTGATATGGTATACAAACAATTAAAACAGGGGACTTAAAGGAGCACGGTGGATTTGAGCCTTTCTCACTGTGTAGGGTCTAGGGGCCATTGGCAGGGCTCGGTTGAGAGCCTGAACTCTGGTGGGGGACCAGGATCCAAAGTCACT
The DNA here is from genome assembly GCA_021234535.1 of Stichopus chloronotus. NCBI lineage: Eukaryota > Metazoa > Echinodermata > Holothuroidea > Aspidochirotida > Stichopodidae > Stichopus > Stichopus chloronotus. The sequence continues at coordinate 38,192,238 of CM037832.1, read as the reverse complement.
GGAAACACTTGCAATGTGAGAAAATTGGAACACACAGAAATAAGTTTGAACTGAGGTTAATACATTCCTCACTATACCCATATACCAGAAATATCAGGATAAATGTGTGATTCATCAGACTTGATTTTTTTTTTTTTTGTTATTTATATCTTTATATTTTTTCGTAGTCACCATGGCGGTGGTTGCCCCTGTCCCTCTCTGGATCCACCACTGGTCCCTAGTAAAGAAATTTTGAACATTTCTTTGTAATTTAACTTTGACTGTTTCATAACTGGTCCTGTGATACTACCCTGTACAGAGACACTGAAGCAAAGGGAGCTGCAACAGAACTTTACCATGAAACAGGTGACTATTCCTCAAAAAGGCCTGTTTTTCTTCTGTTTTTTTTTCCCCCAAGCCAGTATCACAGCAACAGGTTTTTGGAGGATTTAGTCTGATATTAGGGATGACTTGATTCTAATTCAACCTGTCATTGACATTTATCCCTAAGTAAAGGGTGATAAACATTAAGTTTGATATCAATCTATTGTAACATCCATATTGATAAGGTATCTTTGACCTCATTATCAACATCCAAGTGATATCGTTTTCAGAATGTCAAGGGAATGTTTATTTGTGTACCATCTCACCCACCAGGCTGAGGATGAGTGAGAATTCCCCACAATATTCAACAACGGTCTCTTCTTCCCTCTAGTAGCCTCTCTCTTCGGGCCAATATTTTGGAGCTAATGGTACTGAATGAGGTTATATTCATGGGACAAAATCTGGGTTTTTTTTTTCTTTGAAGACTTGTTTCAGTACCATTGATCTTCTTTCATCTGGAAAAATGAACAGATTAATCTGCATTGCAAATTTCACTTATTAGTTTTTCATGGGACATATGAAGCATAGGATACACATGTTCTGGAACCTTGGTTAATTTTTACTACCAAACACTGCAAAGGAGTACATGGGAATTCTTTTAGACATTTAAAAAAAAAATAGTGCTATATAATAACTGAATGTGGTGGGGGGTGTAACATATTTTTTAAGGTAATTATTGGTGATGGGCTGGATTCTTCACTTTCCTTTTGGTGGATAAAGGGGTACTAGGAAGTGGTGTCTAAATATAAGGGGAAACTGAGAATCCACAAGGTGGCTGACTTGGTCTAGGACGGAACTAATGGACAAAGAAACAAACAGTGTGAAGGAATCATTATGCATGAAAACCCCATCTAGGCTTATCAAGAGGTTACATTCTGAGAGAGAGAGAAAATAAACTTAGAGAACATATGTGTACACTAGGAATATGTACACACTAAGTACAATGTTCACCCAGTGCTAAGAGAAATCAGTCTGTTATATGAAACAAGGCATGTGAATTTACATACATGCATATAAACTGCAGCTATATAAGCATGAACTCAGTTACTGTATTGAACATGACTGCTAGATAAATGCTCCTTTCATGTACTAGATATGATGGTCAATGGTTAACGGTACTAAAGGTCCCTAGGTAGACCCAAATGAAATACGCCTGTTAAATTTGATACAGGCATGACAAGATAAAACACCTTCAGGATGAGGTACATGGCAAAATACATCAGATTAAACTACTACGCCATTATGGACTGCGATTCGTTTTTTAGATTCATGAGGGAGGGGGAAGGGTGGGTGGGTGGATGTGATGCAAAATGTGGAAGCATGGTCCCAGTCACTGGACTAGATCCTGGTAGGGAGATTTTATGGGAGGGTTCCTCCTCCCCTTTAAGAATTTTTTCCTTTGTAGGAAGTCTTCATTGCAAAACAGTGTTGTACAGTGGGCAACACATGTATAGCTCATTGCAAGAAATACATCAACAAAGGGCTGTAAATGCATGGTGTGTAGATATAAGAATAAAAGTATTCTTGGCATAAAGGCATAACAGAGGGTATCTTGTCCAACAAGTACTTCCATGACGGGATGCACTCTATCCTCACATTACCGCAACCCCCCCACGATTGCCACCCACCCCTGTTGGTCATATCTGTGGATCTGATGCACCGGCCTAACCCGGCGAGGAACTTTTCAAGGAGGAGGCTGTTGGTGCCTGTGACAGACATCAGCACAGTGCACTGAGAATGAAACGTGCGTTTTTACCTCACTCGGTCAATTCTCTCCACAAATGACTGTAACTCTCCTCTGCCTGGTTGATAACCCCCTTCACCTGCCTCTCCATCTCCTGGGATCGTTTTGGAATTGCCTGTGATAATCACATAGCAACAAAAGAGGTCGACCGAAAACATGAGGTTGAGATGATGGTCTTAACTACCCAACGATACGAACGACTTTGTCAACCGTCGTCGACTCTTTGAGAGGGTTTATCTGACACTTTCCCCCCTTCAGGGTGGGCCATGTAACCTCTCCTGCTGATTAAGGGCGACGACACGCAATCCCCGCTTCCTCTGGTGCAAATGTCGAGCCTGACCGATGAATGGATCCTTTTCAGTTGCTATCGAATCCGATCACTTCAAATCCTCATAAAAAGGCAAGATTTAATAGTTATTGTAACACTGAACGGCAGATGAGCTCTTCCTGCAGCACTCATGTTACCTAGGGTGACGTCATTCGCTGTTTGGTGCAACATAACCGTTTGTATCGATGGGGGGTTGACGCAAGAGCTCGACGAGTGTTGAAAAGTACTGCCCAGCAACCAGGCAAGAGAGTTTTTAAAGCTTTTGTTTGGATGTATGTGGCTGTTTATTTAAAATATGCACAAATCTACCTTCAAAATCAATTTTCTTTACTTTCAACTTGTCTGGAAGTGAATGTATATTGTCCCATGGATCACCTTGTTATTGAGAATGTCATACGGGGAAAATGAGGACAGTCTGCACATAACTTTTCGATGTTTGTATACTTTTCAATCATCTCAACACTGAGCCATCACGATGAACTATAGGACAGTTACCGGTGAATCAGACATTGAAAAGAACAGATTTGAGGGGAGTCGGGCGATCCAGGTGTGATTGTAAGTCAAGATGACAGACATTTTTTGTGGGATTTTCCTATCTCCATGTATTGTGTTCATATAGTATTGAAAAAGTGTACATGCACAGCTTGGCTTTGCCATACTGGCTGTAATAAAGCGCGGTTCTGCAATGTCGTAGCAAGCATGAGTTGTTCTTGGACAGTGGCTGGAAGGGTCTGAATAAACGTAAACAGGTCAAGGTAACGCAGAAGCAACGTTTCAGACATGTCACTGCCATCATAATCAAGTCAAAGGCAAGCTTGATGGACATGGACACGTATCTTCCGCATTTACACTTCTCCAAGTCCAATAGAGAGGCTAGCTATCATCTAAACTTGGATGAATCAACCAATACACAGAGTCAACTTTATTTTCCAACTGTTCTGAAGACTTGAAATCTCACTGCCATCGACCACCATAGATACCTTAATTGTTCAGCATGATCAAGTCTGCACTTAAAAGGATAGTCCAGCCAGAAATTTAGCTTCGATATGTTTAGCAGTAAGTAAATCTGACCCTTATAGTAAAACTTTCATTCAGTTCCCATGCATGGTTCTCACAATTCTATCAGTTTAAGTTACCCCCTTTGCTACCAACTGGGAACTTGAGGCAAACAGGAGTGACATCATCTCTTCACATTGCTAAAGAGTCTTTTGTTTTCTTCATTTTTAAATGTATTACTTTGACCTTGAAATCAGTAGGTGGTCAGCCTACATACTGGTTATGTGAAGGTCACAAAACTCTTATACCCCTCCTACATTCACATTATGATATCCCAATATATTGAAGTATTAAATTTGGTGTATATTTTATAGAAAAATATAAAATACTTTATGAATGTGGGGAGATGACATCACTCCTGCTTGTTTCAAGTTAACTGTTAGTAACAAATGTGGCAACTTCAACTGCTGATATCTTGGGAACCACTGGGAACTGAATGGAAGTTTCACTAAAATGGTCAGATTTACTTACTTTTTAACATATCAAAGCTATATTTGTGGCTAGACCATCCTTTTAAAGTTACTGCTAAGAGATGCTGTTAGTGTCACTGTTTGGCACTGATGGCTAAACGTGGAAGCAAAAATTCATGCCAGATGGTAAAATAGCTTTACCTTTTTTTCAATTTTTGTTTTCTTTTGTGCATTTGTTTATAGAATTCAAAGTAGTTTTTCAAGCATTTCTATCGGTTAAAGGTATTGTCATATTTCCAAGTTTATCATGACCCTGAAGAAGGATACAAGGATGGTAACTAAGGTTGCTACACCTAATTGCTATAGGGTAAAAATCAGAGTTTGATAAATCCACTTGATCTATACTTGCCCTGGGCAATTTAAGTAGAGTACCTTGGGAGGAGGGGACTACAAACAACATCTTTTTTTATGAGTCAGGTGGTGATTTGTAAAGTAAATTGATTACTGAATCAACAAAGGCATAAATCAATCAATCAAAACGAAGGCAACAATAGTGCAGAAGCTCATGCCTCACCACCCTGAACGTACCATTTACGTGTCATTATGTCAAATCATAGGGACCACCAATGTACTATCACTATACCAAATAATCAGAAGTATACAAGACAATCTGTGAAGAAGGACCGCAACAGATCGCCGAAACAATAGCAACAAAAGTGCAGATATTTGATCTTATATTGATAAATTTTTGAAAATGTTGACAGGTACTACCAAATAACGACTCTGTTTACATGCATTAATTATGAAAACTGTCTAGTTTTTGCAATTTTTCTACATGGCTTGTACTGGCTGTGGGCATATGAATTAGCACTAATGTACAAAAGTGAATGTTTGTGAGTTTTCCAGAAGTTAAATCTTTACTTGCTCATTAGAAGATAACCACCAGGAGGCTATTACTATGACAAACCACCAACATCGTACGAGGGAACTTGTAGGAGGAGAGGCACTTTTAAGAAATTCATAAAATGGACCATAGGGTCAGATGAGCAGTGGCAGCCCAGTCAGAACATTCTCACCCCCCCCCCCCCCGCCACGCTGCCCTACTCATCTGACGTGACCTGACAAATGCACACATGTCTACATCTATTCCCTGAGTATTCATAATTTTGCATCATGTGAGAATGCGCCCTTTAGTTCCACTGCCGTGAGTTGGAAGCCACTGGCTTCCAACTCACGTTTGAAGGACAAATTCTTTCCCTAGTCGGTGACGTATTACGTAACCGCTATCTCCGCGATGCTGATAGAATTTTTTAGCCACACACCAAAATGTGGCACTATTTTTGCATGTTATTGGCTAGAGGATACCAAGATAGTGTTTGATGGCTCATTTACACCCGATTATGTGGTTGAATTTTTCAATCTGGTGCAGAATTCGTCAAAATATGTACTTCTAGATGCCTAATCCTTACAAAAATTGTTTAAGGTTTGCTCTTCCCTAAGTGTGCGTCCTCCTTACAAAATATCCCCTACCACACGTTTGTTTTGGCGCGAAGCGTTGCCGCAGCAGTTAAGTTGTACACAGTGTAGTGCCTGTGCAGTGCAATTAGGACTAGACTGTATGCTGTGTAACGCTGTTGGAGTAGAGAAGTTTGTACGCCACGTAGGTAATACAAACTTAAGGTGTGATCGATGTAACTTTGGGTGTTAATTTATAGTGTGATGTTAAGGTTGAAATTATGAAGTTAAATCCATAAAATATTCGTAATAAAGTATAAAAATATAACATCAGTATGTCTGAAAAGCCTGTCACTGAAATCTCATAATTAATGGGGTGCGAGAACATATATTTATCTGGAAATTCACGGTGATGGTACAGTCCGAATTGAGCGGATGATATTGACAATACTGCAGAGGGGGAGGAAGTTTGTTTGCGAGAAGAACACATTTAAAAACGAAAGAAGACCGTGATATTTTCTGAAATTCCTTTTTTCCCCATCAAATTTTTCATTTGAAAGTGCAATTCAATGGTAAATCGCCGTTAGATTTCGTATCTGGACATATTTTACTGTAAATTTCACTTTTGTGTGTTATCTTGTAAAAAGGAGGCCGCCAGTCAATGGAGAGCGGTATTGAATTTCTTTTGAATGATGTGGTTGCCTTGATATGTGCCTGGGGCAACGAAAACCGGAATGGTAGTGCGATTAAAGGGCGCTTTTTCACACGTTTACCTTTATGTTTTAGGAAGTCCATGAGACTTAATTTTTTACCCAGAGACATCCTGAAACCTCGCAGTTTCCACACAGATTTCATCACAGTTTCCTCACAGGTTAAAACCACACAGATCTCCACTGGTTCTCTACCCATGGATCTCATGAGGGGGTCCTAAGTTCTCATCTTGTCAACTTAGAGGAGAGAAATAGCCAAAACAATTCAATCTTTTGGAATCTTTGTGTATAGTGAACAAAAAGATACCTATCCTGAGATTTAATTTTTCACACATCAATAAGCTGAAACCTCAGAGTTTCTGGGGAGTTCATTACCTGGTCCCCCACTCTGGCTTTGCCCATGGATCCCACTCGCTACCCTCGTGCTTCACGCTCGGTTTCGTGCCTTCCATTTGCTCCCCCCCCCCAAATCTAAGATGCTGGTGCCACCACTACCACCCAAGAAACATTGCGGCTAAGGTAAATATAAATCCATGAAAGCATGTGCAAGAAGCAGCATTTCAAACATAATGTAATGGGTCATGGGACCCGCATGTGGCCTTGGGACTAAAAATCAGTGAACACCCTGAAGGTACCATTAACAGAGTATCATTGTGACAATCTATCAACGTTATACAATAGAACATGTTAGGAGGAGAAGCATTTTGCAGACTTTCATAAAAGGGGCCAAAAGGCCCTCATGGGACCTTAGACCAAAAATTTCTGGAGACTCCAAGTGACCTACCACCCTAATTTCCAGTGTGATTTGTAAAATCTTGATGCATGCAGTGCAATGAAACATTTACCGCCTGCTGGTCTGTTTATTCAGTTATTGCATTTCAGTCACTTTCTTTTCATTGCCGACCAAAAGAGAAGACAAAAACAAGACAACTGATCATTAAATTGCTGCTATTACACCTCCTATTAACGGAGCTAAACCACTTTTTGAGTGTAATGAGGTATAACAGAATTGCCCGCTTATTTATTTTTTCATTCTGCAAACAAGTATCCGATTACATTACAGGTCATGTCATGCGATTTAGCCATACTCACAGATGCATCCGCATCCGAAGTCATATTTACTGAGGGTTGCATTGTCAGTTTTTTCCCTTTTCATAAATCGATTCATTTATTTTATTCAGTTAAACGAAAATGAAAGTCAGAATTTTTGACAATGAAATATACTACTGTTATGGGACAGACACTATCACCAAATTTCATCTACTGGTACTGTAAGTTGTTCACTTTTCATACTGCAATTTGAAAGTTCATAAAAAGAAATCAAAGGGCATGCTGCCATTCTGATGGTACAACCTGACCAATTGTAATTGAAAAGCTTTTGTTTTTCTTCATTTTACTGTCAAATAGTTTTAACAGTTATGCACAGATTCAAATCAAAGTATTTTTTCTTTGTACACCTCAGTGACATGCATACAAGTGTATGCACATTTATGGAAACTGTAGGTAAAGAACATAGAGGAATACATTACGTTCATTCTCTCGGGGTTTTATTTGGCATCATAATTACTTACTTGAGTCTTCGCTTACATTCAGCTGAAGCAAAGATTGCGGCATACTTCACTTAGATCTTAGAAAGGAAATAATACATTTGAAAGCTACTTTGGAGAGATACTTGTCAAACACTTTCCTTCATATTCCACACAGATATTCCCAGGATTTCATTCTCCTTTGTCTCTGACAATCAAATCTCCTAGAGCGTACTGAAATCTTTGGCTTAGTACTTTACACAGAGTTTGCTACGGTTTTGGTATGTTACGCACTAAGCTTCGACCGATGATTCTCGGCCACTCCTGTAGGCAGTGTATTAGATGAGTCCAGGAAATCTGAGGCCGACCCTGAACAGAGTCTTGCGACACTATATTGTAACACTATATGTATGGAGGTCTTCAAGTTGGGTTTTTGAGGCTACTCTAGTCCTGTCTGAGAAGTCGAGGCTGAGGCCAACCTGGACAACAACAGTGCAACTAGACCAGCAACTTCTGTCAGAGAACTTATTTCCAAGAATCGGGAAAGAGAAGATGATTTTTGGAATGAAGTCAAATTTTCAAACACTTTCTTTTGTGCAATCAAGCTACTACAGTCATACTTCTCAGTGTTATGTGTCACATCATTCCAGACTGCAGTAATGGCCTTAGAACCTCCTCCTCACCCATACTTTCCCCCTGCAGGTTCAGTCATCAACACTTGCCTCTAAATTTTCAATGTCTGCTGTGCGGACTATTAGCTGACAGACATACAGACGTGCAGACTTTAATAGGTGGCTATGGATATAATTTTTCAAACTTCACATAAGGACTCAAAGAAATGTATACCTATTAACCTGCCAGGAGAGGTTTTGCAAAAGTGTCACCTTTGCTTGGGGTGCGAGGTTATCTCAAACCAATGATTGACTAACCATCTCCACAAATCATCCTTGTTTTATCAACACATGGAATGACAAAAGTGGTAATATTCCCATTTAATAATCTCAAGATGTTTACATTTTACTCTACCACTGTCCAGGAGCAAATCCAACAAAGTTTGGATAACTATTCTAATGTTCGCAACAAGATGTATACAACCTTATCATACAGTTTACATTGTATTAGTTCTTATCAGCCATGGGCAGATTGTGTGGTCAGGCAGGAATGGAATTTAATCTCCATTTAATTGTGTTTAGAAGACAAGCAAGTTCACCATATCAAAAATTGTAGCCTAATTTATAGTACACTGTAGATGGCCAGATTCTGAGTACCTTTTCTTCACACTAAGATCAATAAGTGTTAGAGAATTAAAGAGTAATTGGTACACGGGGACAGTTTTTTACAATGTGTCTCTCAGTTGCAGGCCAATCACACTAATCTCCCAATTTTTTCATCATCCAACACAGCTTGTACTTGATCAAAGGGTAAGATCAAGGGTAAGATCGAGTTTGGGCAGGGCCTTTTCGGCAGGTATTCTTCCACTGTGGGAACAGCCAGCAATTGCTGATGGATTTACCTGAACCTGGAATTCTGCACTCTATGTGCAATGTCTGCTGGCATGGCCGCAATCAGTTCGGGCTGGTGTAAAAGGTCAAGAGCAAGGAATTTCCAGCCACCCCGATCGCTCGGCGACAGTTGGCTATAAGCTGGCACTGACCCTTGCTGACCGGCATGAAGAGCAGATATTGACAGACTATCAGTCTGCACAAAATTCCCTCAATTTCCACAAAAAAATCCTGAAAATTCGAACACATGTATATTAATGCAATATAAAAGATACCACATTTCCATGATCATTTCATGCGTGCTTCCCAAACTATCACTAAAATTAGAAGCAAAACTTTCTGAATGGCCTCCTGCCCCCTCCAGCCAATGTTGTAGCTACAAAGTTTGGCAATTGGCAGAAATGACTCGTTCTGGTTTTTGCTGATCGACTCCTCAGTCCCCCCAGACTGTCAGCATTCACACTACCACACTAATATGCAATTAAAGTACATACAGCCACCACTCAGAATCCTCTGGCTAGAACCCTGGTCACAAATACTCCAGCTGTAGCTGTGCCAAGATAGCAAAAGCGCAACATAGTCCAGCTTGACAGGTCATGTCAAGTCTCCACAGTCAAACTGGCCCCTCCTTAATAATTGCATGCCTCAAAAGGGAAATCAATGGGGTCCGAGCCATCTGACACCCTGCATGTTCCTCCAGTCAGAGGCATCCCACGTTCCCACCCACCATCAGCTTTAGACACTGCACACTGCATACTGTTACAACAATGGACGTGGATCACGGGGGATGAGGTGACATGCCCCCCTCACTTTTTTGTAAGAGGGAGACAGTCCCAAAATGTCCCCTCCACTTTTTGAAAATGATGAAACCTAAAACTGCGAGGAATTGCTAAAATACAGAATTTTGAGCACGCTTCTTGATTTCAAAGGTTGACATCGCCAATTTTACTGCATTATAATTCAAGGTCATAGCCTTGCGATGACCATGTCACATGTTTTCCATTAACATAATTTGTCATTTACAGTCAAGTTCCTTGTAACTGATGACATGTCTTCTACCACGCACAGGTTCTAGTGCTAAGCACTCTGGTCAACTCATAGCATTTCTATGGATTAACTAAGTACGCAGGCCATTTCTGTGTTTAGTACCCGAAAAAGCTCTTATATAAATATGCAGTGGGCAAGTTACCATTTGTTCAATTTATTACTGACTACTAAACTAGAATGCACCCTAGTACAGTTCTACGATCTCAAAGACTAATATTGTCAACAACTTAGATTTTTAACAATTTGTCATTTTGATGATAGTATTTACCTGGGTCCACTGACAGAGCATCGTTATGACACACCATCAATATTGTACAAGAGATTCAATCTGTAGCAGGAGAACCATTTTGTGGAATTTCATAAAATGAGCCAAAAGGCCCACATGGGACCTTGCATCCAAAATTCCCTGAACACCCTGAGGACATCACTAATGGAGTATCAAACCATCAGTCAACATTGTACAAGAAAACCTGTAGGAACATTTTGCAGAATTTCACAAAACAGGCCAAAGGGCCCACAATGGGACCTTGGACCCAAATTTCCTACCCACCCCACATGGTTCACCACCCAAGGAACATTGTGTTTAAGTTTCATAAAAATCCATGAAAGCATGTAGGAGGAGAAGCACTTTGCAGAATTTCATAAAATGGGCCAAAGAGTCCACATAGGACCCCAAATTTCTGGACACCCTGAAGGTACCACTATTGGCGTATCATTATAGCAAACCATCAACATGGTACAAAAGAATCTGCAGAAGGAGCATTTTGCAGAATTTCATAAAATAGGCCAAAGGGCCCACATGGGACCTTGGACCCAAACTTCCTGAACACCCTGAAGGCACCACTAACGGAGCATCATTATGACCACTCATCTCCATTGCACAAGAGAATCTGTAGAAGGAGAAGCATTTTGTAGAATTTCATAAAATGGGCCACAGGGCCCACATGGGACCTTGGACCCTAAATTCCTGAACACCCTGAAGGCACCACTAATATAGTATCATTATGACAAACCCTCAACATTGTACAAAGGAATCTGTAGGAGGAGAAGCATTTTCCAGAATTTCATAAAATGGACCAAAGGGCCCACATGGGACCTGCAGCCCACAATTCCTGAAAACCCTAAATGGCCCACCAACCAAGGAACATTGTGTTTAAGTTTCAAACAAATCCATGTATGTAGGAGGAGAAACATTTTGAACAATCGTGGACAGATAGATAGAAGGATAGAGTGACGCTGCGTGATCGCATAAAGCTCACACCAGCATGCTGGTATGAGCTAAAAAGTACATCCACTAGAGTATATGCTTTCTGTTACAGACATTGCATGTTAATACTGAAGCCACACAACCCTCAGTGGCACTTCCTTTGACCTGTAATTCATAAAACTAACATTACAAAGGTTTATTGTACTCTGCAAGTATTAAATAAACAAGTAGTGCCACTTACAAGCTAATGTAAAAGCAGGAAACTCAGACCAACTCTCTATTGTCTCTAAAGGTAGTATTGCAAATCCTGGCCTCAGAACTGGGTAGTAAAGTGGCAGATTCTGAGGAATGCACAACAGGTGAGCTCTTTCTTTTGGCACCCTAAGAAATTTTGAAACATCAGGCAAAATAACGAGGGAGAAGACCATTGATGGAAGACAATACAATGTATGTGAGGCCATGCACAGGTGCAATCATTGTTTTCTCAAGTTGGTCTTTGTTAAAATAGACAAACATCTGAAAGTGGGACACATCTGATCACCTCCCTCAGGACGGCGAACCATTGGTGTACCCACTGTGATAAAATCCTGGATATGCCACCGGTTCTCAGACCCCTCCTCCTCCTCCAAATGCCTCTATCCCCTCCAGATGCTGCAAATGCATCAACAGAAAAATTTGACCATTCATGGTCTCCTAACATAGTACGGTACAACTCTTGGTCTTTTGAGGACAATAGGTCAAAGCCATCAGACCCATTCAGCTCCTTTATACTTTCACAAGTTCCACCCATTATTTCTTCCAGACTGTTGGAAAAATCTGTGTGGAAAAAACCTTGACCATTCTTGAATTTTCAGAGAAACATGAAAAAAAAAAAAGGAAAATTATGTTCACGGGAAAGAGAAAGGCATTTCAGGATGGAGAGGGAGTGGTGGATGAAACCGGGGAAACGAAAGAGGGCGGGAAGGAGACAAAACTTTCTTTGTTGACAGTTATAATTTTTTGGGGGGAGGGTCCGATGTGTATAGCCACTTGTGTCATGGTATCTTTCTATATATGTCATCTGCAGGTTTACACATACTGTCTCAATTGCTTTTTACAGCTTTGCTCACCATACAAAGTTTAAGCATGTGTTTGGACAAAGGACAATACCCCATACTCATGTTTTTGTTTGCCATTTCTGCGAAAATCAGGTCGGGTGTATTTTCTCAAATGGTACGAGACAAACTGACGGTATTAAAACCTCATACCAGAAAGCGGAAATGTTATATCCTGAAATGTGGAAATCTCTCTTAATGGCAGGATATATTTGCTTTTGCCTTCTATATAGATTCTTTGTTTTTCTTTTTTTATTTATCAGGATTGTGAATAATCGAAAAGAAGTGCACCCAGATGGGATTAAACTTCCAAATAGATTTTTAATCTCTTCCACTCACTGACAACAAAAGCAAGGCCACTCTGCATTGCTGGTAGGGTATCCCACCTATTGTTTACCCTAATAGCCCCCTCTTTTCACCCCATCAAGGCACCAAACAAATTCGGACAAACTACAATTGCCTATAGCAAACAAATGCATTCAGAAGTGGGGACGCTTGAAAGCTGAACACAAACACCTTTCCAAAACCTGACTCCCTGCAGCTGACTCGTTTAGATCTTGGCGAATTCAAACTGATCATTTTACAATAATAGTCGCTTGTTTGTTTCAGCAGTGGCCAAATAAGAGAAGGCTTCCCTAAGAATTGTCAGGCATACTGTACATGTCTGTTTACATATCTGGTGCTACATATGACCTCTGAAGGAATATTTGATTCTATTAAGAACATAATTATTCCCTGAACACAAATGGAAAAACACATTCCCTTTTCTTTCTCTCACCTTTTACTTTCCTTTCTTTTTTTTTTTTCCTTTGTGAATGGCCTCAAAGAATGCCTTATTCTGGTGATACAATTACTTATTTGTCTTTGCATTATTTCTTTCTTCACACGATCATTAAACTTGAGAGTGCCAAGGTTTTTCTCAGACACCCTGTCTTTTGAAAAGCAAAGTATGCAACTGAATGGATGTAGTTGTTTGGAACGATTTGGAAGTCTACATTCGTAAATAATTTTCTGTTTGCCAAACGGAATCTGGTGATTTTTAAAGTATGTGAGGTAAAGGTCTGGAGGTTATATGGCTTGTTAATTCCAGTGGCAATCGACCTGTCAATCAAATGAGGTGATTTCTCAAAAGTCACAAACAAAAACAAGGAAAAGGGAGCAAATCTCTTGTAAGGGCTGAATTTCACAAGAAAACTCATAAAGGCTACAGCATGAAAATAACTGCACCACAACCATGACTGCTGTCAAAACCAACGGCATCATCAACATCACCATGCCACTATCCTATATCATCACCACCATCATCACCACCACCATCTCCCCGTAGCATGTGCAAATGGACAGGGGTACAGGGGCCACTGCCCCTCCCCCCCCCACATACATAGTTAGTTGGGAGAAAATGGCCAGCTCGGGTGAAAATGAACTATATCCTACAATTCTATACAGTCAACCAGAATGAACACAGTGCATTGCGGTTTTGATGATGCTATTATGAACGTTTATTGGAACGTGGGGTGAGTCATCAGCCCTTATTTATTTCTGCAAACGAGCTCCTCGTTAGGAAATAAGAAGTCCTTATCATTACTTAATAAGGTATGGCAGTTGATACAGCCCTTTCAGAAGAGTCTATAATCCATTTTGAGCTTTTAGCCGAATTGAACTCCTTCCTGTCAGAAACTTACCTTTAACATAATTTCATTCTGTTTTATCACTTTTGAATTCATTTCTTCCATTTTATCTATGTTTAAATTCAAAACTTGATACTGGAAAGACTTGGGAATGTTTTCACTGACTCTTGAGATCAAATTTTGTTAGCCAAGTTTTTTTTTTTTTTTGTTAAACTGTTACAAGAAATCTGAACTGAATAATTTGTAAAACTCCAATGACATGCATTTTTTTCTCCACTTGGTAGTAGCCTAGTAGGTAATTTTTATTTTGTACCGTTAATGTGCATACTTCACCCAAAAGGCCATCCGTCACAGGCTGAGCTGGCTCGAAAAACATCAACCAACAGTAGACATACCAGTAACATAGATCCCTAAAGCAGATAAACAGTTTGCCCAAAGACACAACACAATCAAACAATGTATTTAAAATGCAGCCATGGCTTACAAAGAAAACAGCTTAAATCATTGTCAGGTCAAGCTCACCAATAAAACATCAGCAATAGCTTCATCTCCACAAAACATGCATAAAGATGAGTCATAAAAGACTAGTTTGAAAATTGTCCTTGAGTGACCAAAAAAAAAATGGAATAATTTGTGTGAGAAACTCGTTTCTTGAAAAGGAGGTTACTGTCCTGCCCTATTTTGAATTATGTGCCTATAGATATTGGTTTTTAGGATCTTGATTTTTTTTTTTTCTGTAAAACAAACAGGTATTTCCCTTTAGTTAAGAATAGTTTTAGTTGTTCCTCAGTCTAATCGTCTTGGATCCAGCTGGTGAGCTGCCTCACCGTGACACATCTGGTACGAGAGACAGCTGGGGACCACCGTCGTGTACAGGAGGAGCGTGGTTTTACTCCTCGTCCTCCTACCCCACAGGGCACCTTTCAAAAGAATAATATGACTGCGCATCCTCCATCGAAAGATATTATCGTCTAAAATAACCCGAAACTGGTAACACGATCTTTGGATGAAATTGCAACAGTATTCCTGTTGCTACCCATCAATGGGAGTGGGCTTGGACTTGATTAATTTTGACTGGCCCAGTGATACCCGCGGGACAACCGAGGGTGACCTATACCTGGTGTTCAGTCCTGGGATGTGGTACTAGATGTTGTGGTAAGAATTGTCCACTGGTTTCTAATCTATCTTGTATCTCTGATTTTCAGCAACACATGAAAGTTCAATCGGAACGTCTGTCAACTTGGATTTCATTCGTAGTATTACCATGGAGACAGACTTCAAGCAAGAATGAGTTCATCTTTTACATGACAAGCTATCTGTTGGAGCTATCAATTCGTTTTGAGTTTTGCAGTTTTTCTCTCTCTTTTTTTTTGGTGGGGAGTGGACTTTTTCATCACTTGAGATGAACTGTATGCATTGAGGAATCACGAATGATTGCAACTTAAAAAGAAGAAAACTAACCTTTTAAGACTGTCATATATAGTTGGCTAAAAGACAACCCACTTGTGTCTGATATGGTGATAAACTCCCGCCAATTTAGTATACCATCCCAGGACAGATGATCCCAACATAATTCCGAGGTACCAGCAACTGGGGTATTATGTAACATAATTTGGAAATGGGCGAACCATGTCCTAGGACTGAGGTATGTTAGATGTGCTAAGCTTCCAGCCATACTACAAAGTGGAGGTCTCTGTGGGTTTTCAACGGTCCACTGTGGTTTGTGCTATCCCTTAGAGCCAATTCACAAATATGCAAACTCCCTGACTTGAATCCACTGAAGTGAAGGTTCCTGCAAACCTTTAATACAGACCTGGGAATATCAAAGTTCAGGCATGCACTGAGGGATTTGTCTTTCGAGGGGGACCACATGTTGTTGAAGGCAACACAGGTGATTGTTTCAAAACCCACAAGGTATCAAGGGCCCATGAAAGAACCCCTTGTGGGGTCCAGAGGCAGAGCCCTACTGGGGGACTGATGGACAAAACCCCTGGAAGGCTTAGCACTTTTAGGCATTTACAATGGCTTCTGTAATGGTATATTTCGACCCCTAAAATGAAGACAAAAGGCTGAGACCAACTCTTAATTTGCTATTAAAGGTTGCGTGCATTTCAGGGCTAGGTCTACATGTAACTACGAGTGAGTCCTTTTTCATGAACTAGTAAGTTTTTTTTGTATTATTTCTTCCAAATTTCTCCCTTGCGAGGCATATTTCCATCCAAACATTCATCAACTACAAATTCTGTATCATATTATACCGACAGAAGACAGGAAGAAGCAAGTAGGGCATTGAAATTAGAGATTAAGGGTCAACCAGTACATTTCACAATGTTTAAGTTGATACTGCAGTCTGTGTCCAGTGGGAAAGTCATTTTTATTTGTTCATACGATGCTGCAGCTTCCTTTCGCTTTCTCCTCTCAAACTCAGCCTGTTTTCGTCAGTGTACCTTCATGCTGCAATTGTAAGTTTACATCAGACTTGTCGAAGCAGTCATGTGTTTCACCTGTCACCTAACTTTTGCCGTGGGCAAAGTCAATTTTCTTTCTTTTTCTTTTTTTGGTGTTTTCCTGAACTCATTTTGTTTTTTCTTTTTCCTTTTTAGACACACTGAACCAAATTATGACTTTAATTTAGGGAATATGTACAATGGGTCAAATCCAACAGAGGTTCACACCTCAAAAGAAAAACCACAGGAAAAAGCAAGGTGTCACGCAGACACTCAAAATGGTTGGGAGAGACACTTTGTGCAAATAGATTATTGACTCGCAATGCAAGCAAATTAAACCACCTAGGAGATCATTAAAACCTCACCTTTTAACAATTACATTTCAACAAATGAGATACTGTTATGATGAAGGGGTAAAATTGGTCTGCAGATCCCTGCTCATATCTAGATATATTTGTTTGTGCATCCATGCATGGGGGCATCAGCTGTGCCTGGATTGGCACTTTTGTTCATTTACAGTGGTGGAAATTCGTTCTTTCAGCTTAGATATACAGAAAAACAAAAATGAACATAACAGGTTTGTTAGTATATCAAAGATGACTAACCCAGCAGGGATACATGCCCCCCCCCCTGGGAAGCAATTTATTAAAAATTTCTTACTGAAATACCCAAGTGTCTCATGCAAAAGGAAACTGCATGGTCCAGGATACTTTAATTTGGCTATTGCGGATTGGGCGTTTGGTGCCATATGTATATCATTATGCATGACATTTTGCAGTATTGGCTGTATTAATCTTCAAAAATGTCAAGAACAGTCACAGATTCCATCAAAATTCATCAATGTTGACAATTTTAAAGGCACGCTGCTGTCTTTACACCTACTTCATGAATAAACAGTGACTAAGTATGCAAATCTGAGACACATTAAGAGATGAAGTCATGTGATGTGTCTTATGTTACCCTGTATTTACTTAACCTTTATTTCAAGGACAACTGAGAATTTCATACATCATGAGGGTTTCATTCTGGAAGCATATATATTTAGTTCCTTCTTTAACAATATTGATGCCACTTACCAATGTGTAAGCCAGACGGGAAAAGAAATTACGAGAAAATATAAATATATATATATAAATATATAGAGGCCTGATAAATGAAATACCAACAACGGTGCAACAGTCCGCATCAAATTTGCATCAAACTTTCAAAATCCGTATCTTAAAAGCTCTAACAGATATGAACACAACTACAACGGATTGTGATTCTGGGTTTCACTCTGCAACTCCTGAACGAAAAAAGCTCTTTTTTAAATATTTCCATGTCGCATGACCTTTAACATGACCTTAAATGTTATTGCCGGAGAACATTTCCACAAAGTTAGTCTTACTATGCTTAAACTTTGAAACTATATTCTGTTTCACGATACCTACAGGAAAAATGCCAAAGTCACATTGCTCGTTGCTAAGTTCACGGCTGAATTAACCCCGTCAGATTCACTACCCGGTAAGACATTTCCTCCGCTTTAAACTTACAAAGCAGCATGGTCAGTCAGATCTGGAGAGTTGTTGATTTGTGGGATACTCATCCAGTTGAAGTTGTGGAATCTGAAATCTGTCACTATACTTTTGAAAGAAGACCTGATAAAGTTTGGGGAGGTTTTGACACGAACATTTTTATGTTGGCAACCCTGTGCAGTGTACGATGGTCGGTCTGTTGACGTTCAGTTTGTTACAGTGTTTGCTACAGATTTTAATGCTAATGACGCGGTCGTGGAGGCTTCGTAAAGCCTGTGTCCGTAGTGTTCCACATCATATAACAGAATAAACTACGATGCTTGGTCCGGGTCATTCGGGGCAATTCATATGACTCATTGCCACCTCTTTGTGTGTCCGACTCTTCATCTAAGCACTGATAAGTTATAAATTTAATAAAATGACCCCCTTTTATGCTTTGGAATATTGGTCATCTCATCATCAGACTTTACTTCGCTCTTGTCAATCACTGTCTTCTGCCTCCCAGGCAGTATTGCCTGCCAGTTGTTGCTGTATCTCTCCTGTATTATGTCATATTCTTGAGATGTTACTCACATCTGACAACTTCAAGTGTTAATTTTGACGTAAACAAAACTTACTTAAAAATTCGGGGAAATGCGTTCATATCAGGAGCTGTTAGATACTGCAAGTAGCTGGCCCTCTTGAAAAGGAATCATCGTAAAACATTCAGCCAAAATCACACTACCGAACTAAAAGGGTGCATGTGACATTACAAGATATGGAATGTCCCATTCAGATTAATATCAATACCACAACTATGTGTGAATATTCATAAGACCATCAGAAGGAATTACAATGTTTGAAACATAAGCCTAATTTGTTCCAAATCCTGAGAATATTAACTAGAATTCATGCTACAATGTGCACTGGCAGATTACTTTCCTTCAAGTTTAAAGTTAAGGTAGATGAGAAACTATGTTTTGAAGTATAGGATAGAGTGTGAACTGTTGAATTGAAAATGCCTCTAAATCTTTCTCTTTGTTTTTTACCTGAGTGTTCCTTTTTTCTTTTAAGGAGAGAGGGTTATGGGAACAGGCTTGTAGTCAGAATTGTTGCTTGGGGGCACAACTGTTATTTACTGCCATTCTGAGCAAGGGGTGTAAGAGGAGAGTGATCCCCTCAGCTTTTAAAATTTTCCTTAAATTGCAAACAGACTCAGATGCAAAACGGTGCAGCTATAAAATACCATATTTTCAACTACTGCTATGTATGTATAAAATCAAAGTTGTCAATTTTTTTTGTGATAATAGATTGCATAAAAAATAGGTAACGACACTGGAAGAGACATCAGTAGCTAATTAAGGTTTTAAACCGGGCTCAATAAAGTTGATGTAGGTTATTTTGAGGAGTGTTTGAAGGAAACCATTGTATGAAAATACCTCTAATTAGCCCCATTAGTCATGTATCTATTCCTACAGTGACCGAAAACATGAGAAATCGCAGTTATTCATGTGCAGGGGTATACGGCTAATACAGTAAGGTAAAAAGCTTTGTGGTCACAGATTTGCAATACTGGGCCTAAGTGATTTTGATCATTAATTACCCCTCTTGTTGTTGCCTCAGTCTGTGTCAGAGGTTTATAATTTCTTTAGTTTGACCATTTACCATCAACATATGAGTAATACTAAACTTAAATTTGGAGGATCAGGATTCAGGAAGTCTCAAAATTTTATCAAGGATCCTATGCCAAGCCAATCACGGGTGACCACCTGGCAAAGAACTCTTTTCGATGAGTGTTCAGAGGGTAACAGGGTAGGGTTGAACCTACCAATCCCACGCAAACCCAAACCTGCTGCTGGGACCGCCATTTAATGTCCCCATTCGATAGATGAGAGTGTATCCCCCCGGGTCTTTTGACACTTTCCCGAAGGCTGGGGAGGGAGGATCTGCCCAGCAGTCAGCAATCCATTTGCTGCATTGAGCATTCACCTGAAGCAGACGAGACCTGAATCGGACAATGTGCAGCAGTGCAGGAACCCGAATTGAAATCTCCAAATAATCCCCTTCAGCATCATTGTAAAGAGCTTAAATACTGAACAAGTAACTTTGAGTCACCAGAAAATTTCCAAGTGGTTCCACTGCGATTTAATCCCGAGGCCTAGTGATTGCATGACAGACACTCTAACCACCAAGCTTACCCACCACCCACTGGAGCCCTTTAAATGAGGATGACAGTTTTTATGGTCAAAGTCACGAGGATGCTGAGATACTGTATTAGAATAGCTCAATACATTAAAATAAAATTTTCATACTGACTGAAACAACTTGCAACTTGGTATTCTTGAGGTACCATTGTAAACATCTCAAAACTCACCTGGTTTGGTTATTTACTAACGACTCAGGGACCTAGCAGAATGGGAAGGAGGTGTTACTCCGATATTGGGCCAGCATGCGCTAGTAGGCGGTTCTTAACGATTACCAGTACTCTTGGCATGGTAGATGGGGGGCATTTGTTATGCTGAGACAGGTAAGGGTGATGGAAATTTAACATCTCAAGGTAGAATTTAGTTTATTGTCATGAGTCTTTGCAGAATAGCCTTATACGCTTACTCTGTGCACCTGTGAACTTTGTCAGCTTGTCTAGGTACAAGTTAGAATTATGCAATCTCGACTGAAACATTATGATGACCACATGACATTGTGATTGACTCCACATGTAACGAGAAAAATCGTCAAATGCCTCAATGACATTTTTAGGCTTTTGAGAGCTTTTGTACATAGAGAGATGTGTGGTAGGTATCTTTTCATCCTTGGGTTTTTTATTTTCTCCCTACTTTAAAAAGGAATTGGACAATGAAGATTGACTTTTCCTACAAGTAGGGATAATTTTACTCTCTCAATCGGTAAAAATGTATCTCATCACCGTAGCATGTTTCATCTGAAACCTATGGATTTTAAAAGGAATATCATTTTCAAAATGGAACATTACTCTATGAGAAATCTGTTATGTCAGGCACAACTGCCTATTATTATAATATTATTTCTATTTCTTTATAATTATGACTGTCCCATTAACCAGGTAACTGCGGGATTACAATACATTCGTAACTGTCACCCCACTGCATTTTTAATTTTTGCAAAAGTGTCTTTTTTTTTGCATATTTCACCATAACTCTCGAAAAATAATACACCGTAAATATTTAACGCGAGAAGATGCCACCACCTTCTTTTTCGTCTTTTTTTGATGCAAGTACAAGCAAAATACAGGTCTTCATCTAATTTGCAGTTCAATTTGAATTTTTTATTTTTTCAAAATCACTTGCTCCGTGCAAAAACCCTTCCTATTCATCATTTTGTGAGTCACTATCACTCGAAATTAAAATTGAGTGAATGACATAAACTCTGGGAAGCGATTAGTCTGCTTTTCTAAATAGAGGGGGCCATTGCAATATTGAACTTTAAATGAAAATACACATGCATGGTCCATGCAGCGATGAATTTTAAGTAACGCAGCCGTTCTAGAACACTTCCAGGTTTCATATACTCGATCAGTGCCTCGGTAGGAAGACGTCTATAACGATACCTGGGAATGGGAGAACTGATGGTAGATAAGGCCAGAGCATTCACTGCACGCAGCGAACGATCTTACAAGGGTGTATCGTTGATTGGCTTGGCATTACGTGAAGCAGTTTGGTGCATATATTACAAGACCAGGGTACTCGTCTTACACAGTGCAATGAAGGTTAGGACATGACGAATATAGTCATCATACGCAGTTTATTCGTTAAGAAACATTACAACAGTTTAAAAGAGGTACCCTTATTTTCCGCAAAATTTTAAGCTCGCTTTACAATAAACCCATGCGAACTTTTTCAGTAATGTCAAATCTTGATGTTAAATTACAACTTCAATTTCAGAGAAAAAAAGACACTTATTGCAGTAATTTGTCAGTGTACATGGAATTTGGTAACTTACGAGGCAACTGCCATGAGAGCAGCAGGTACTGTATCATCGTGTGCTGTAACCAAATAAAACACATGTACGGCGTGGACCTACATGCATACATGCCTACCTACATACAAAGAGTAATTGAGATGAATACCAATCGGAAAGAAAAGGACGTGACACCAAAGGTCAGCTTGATCTCAGGTCATCGTGATCCACCAAGCTTTCACACAAGCGATGTTGGACTGTCGCTAGAAATCTGATCTGATCCTATGGGAGGATCATCATCTCTGGATCTGATCTACAAAGTTGATCTTCAGCAGGGGATCAGATCCAGATCTGATTCACCCCTCGAGATCCAGTGTGACGCAGTCAAGGTTTTTTGACTATACATGCTCTTTCCATACTACAAGCATAAGGCCCCGGAAACTTTTAGTTTCCATTCAAGGCAAGTTAACTTTTTAAGGTTATATAAAGATTTTCATTTCAGAAAGAAACAAACTGAAAGCAGGTAATGTGAGTTGTACAAGAAGGACATCACAAACTATTGCCCAATTGACTATTTCAAATCAGTGAATATCTTTCAATATTTTACATCTCAGCAATGGAACAAGCTATGAAGATGGGAGATGGAATTTTCCAACATTGTGCAAATAAATTTTCTTTTAATTCTAAACTTCAGGTACACTCTAAATTTTACTATAGCAGTATGGTAGGCCTTATATATGTACTAGATATACATAGAAATTAATAAAGATTTTGCTTCTCAAACAGTAGCTACTTGCTACTTGACAGCATTACTTGATATCGTCTAAAGCTCCTGGGTTTCATCGCTGGGCAAACTGAATCAAATCGACCAAACACTGTATGACTGTGAACACGATTGTGTCAATAGCAAAAACTTTACTTTCATTGTGTTAGACCAAACCTGTCTGATCACTGAGCATTGAGATATTTTAGTCATACTCAATAACTTGAGAACGCATTTTGCTCCTGCAGTCAGGATAGCATTATGCACTTGGGTGGTTCGTCCCATTTTTGGTCAAAATCAGCCCAGGGGACTTGAGTACAGAAGATACTGGCACAAACTGTCACATTAACATAGACTTAACTAGACCTTTAGAGTGTAACAGCACCGATCACTTTAGGTTTTTTGCACAACAGATACATACAAGCAAACGCATACCACAAAACCATTAAAAAAAGTTCGTTTTTCTTACTTTCATCGTTTAGATGGAGGGTAATTACTTCTTTCATTGCAAATTAATATAAGTTTCTCACGCACTTCAACATTATACACAATGCATTGTGATGGAATACATTGTTGATGAAAATATTCAAAACGAATATTGATTCCTGTTGGAAGTATTCCATGCCATAAATACATAAGTAAGGTTTCCACTGAGTTTCCACTGCTTCAATTTTGTGTACGCAACTCAAATCTTTCATAGGCATGCTTATACATTAATCTGCCATAAATTACTCATTAAGGTGTGTTAGTTGTATTACACCAACCATATGAAGTCAAATTTCCCTGCAAAGGAACCTATGAGCTTCCTCAAAGGGTAACCTGAGTGCATATTTAGCTGCTAAATCTTCATCATGTATCCGTTAATGACATTTTGAGGTGAATGCGTGCGAATGTTTTCAGCGGTGATGATTTACGCATGTATGTCATGTTTCCTCAGTGCTGAACATTCTTACCCTGGGTTTTGCTCTGACTAATTAGACAGCTTCCCCCATCCTTCTGTGACTTACTTCCTCCTCGAAACGCAATCCTGTTCCCTGCGATGCACAGAGGGAAGTGACGATGAAACCCTGTTCCTCCAGATCTACCTTCCATCATCAGCAGGTTCTACTTGCAAGCCATAGCTATGATTCATCTGAAAGGATATGTGAAAGGGCTAATTCACTGTGATGCCATGAGCATACTGGGAGCAAAATGCAGTTTTCATCTAAGTCCTTCAGATGGATGAAATTCTCCCACAATGGATGAATCTGGTGCACCCACTTCCAAACAAAAATCCTGGATCCTCCCATTTAGGGTGGGTCTCAATTTACAGCAAACAAATAATTTCAACCACTTTCTATGTGACAGTTGGAAGGATGAGCAGCAGCAGCAGCAGCGAACGTAACCTCTGCATACAGTACGCCAGTCAAAGCATGCTAAGTATTTGAACAATTTTGGGTAACAGTGGTTTAATTCTCTGAGATCACTTCACAGGCAGATCACACACACCCTTTAAGTTGCATGACAGATGTAGTGAAAAAAAAAGAAGAAACACTTGAGTTCCCTGAAAGAGGCGTCAGGGTTCATGGTTATGAGTCTCAAAACAGTGTGGTGAGGAAAGAATACATTTTACCTCATTTAAGTCAATCAGGCAATGGGTAAACTCAAAGCATCAAAACCAGAAAAACGGAGCTACCATAATCAAAATACATCAGCAATGCATGAAAACAACTTTTTCATCTTGTAAAGGATATCTGAAGACCCAACCTGTTCCACAACTCCTTTGGAATTGTTGTTTTGGCTTTTTATTAATTCTACCGAGCTTGGGGAGGAAGTGTGCATAGCCATAACCTGACGCCTTAATGTCTTCACCACATGAATGAGTTTCCATGGAGCCCACTGAGAAACTCCAATGGCATTCTTAGAATATTTGGGTGGTTGTCTTGCATCCTTCCCCCCCCCCCCTCCAAAATGGACTTGTTGTCTGTCTTTACGCACAAGGTATGTTTTGACCCCCATTATTTGGTCAACAAGAATTTCGAATCAAACAAACGGCACAATCGAGTTCCTCAAACCACAATCGTTCGAAACAGCAATCGGAAGTTTCTCATCCGCTGGTAATCTTGTTAGTTTAGCCTTTTTGAGGATCTGTATCACTTTGCAATATTGTGTTTAATAGTCTCTGGAAGTGATACGGTCACAAAACAGGCTTAAATACCAGGATACCACGGCAAATAATGCCAGTACGAGGAAAATAATTAGAATAATCATTAATATGGTCGTTTTGGAACATCTTGCAGCACTTAGGGTCTCTTTGCAATGACTGGCTTGATCTAAAGGACAGTAAAATCTACAAATAACAACTTCCTTAACAGGTTTTACATCGGATTTAAAGAGAAGTGCTCTGGAAAATTGAAGCAGCAATGGACTGAAAATGTTTGGAAGATAGAGCCACTGTGCCTGGAGCACCATTTTCAATGTGTTCCCCTTGCAGTCTTGCCTATACATATTGACAGGTGATGTTTTTTTTTTTATTCCTTTTCTTTTTTTTTTCCTTTTCTCTTTTATCTTTTTCAGTCATAAGTCCATCAGCGGTATCTTAGATACTCAACTTTCCAAAATCAACTGGATGTAAGTTAATTGTGGAAAAGTTTTGCATGATTTACCAAAGCAATGAAAGATGATGCCGGATGTCTGTTGATGGAACTCTACTACATGTGAATAACATAAAACCTGCTTGCGTCCGTGCCGTGATCAGGGATGAACTTGTTAAGCTAGGGATAACTGGTCTTTTAGCAAGATGCTTATCACCTTGCATTGGCGAGCAACTCAAGAAACACAGGGCTAGCTATTACATTTACGTTCATGTATGTGATACAACCAAGGCGGAGGACCCAGTCAGCTGTGTTTGATTCAATGATTGTTCAAGGGGACCTGTTATGAATGATTATGGAGTACAATCTCTTCAACATCATTTTGCAATCTGAATAGCTCTTTTATTGATAGTGCCATGCAGAAGTCACCAGCAATCATACGACCTCCATTACAGGTCACTTGTCTGTGGTTGTAATTTTCAACTGTTCATTTAAGAACAGGAAAGAGTGTGGATAGTGTATGTTTTTAGGTTAAATTTCAACAAACATTGCACAAAATTGCACAAATTATGCAAAATTAAATCATATGGATTTAGTAGAGTGTAAATTCAAGTGTCAAAACTGACTTCCTAATTAGCCTTTACACCTTGGAACATTCATACAGGCAGTACTAAAAAATTGCACTTGGATTTGATAGTGTCACGGAATGGCGATAGAAAAGAATGCCATTAAATATGTACCCAAGCAGACGACAGAAGGAACAAGAGTGTTAACTTTCAATTAGAATATAATTCCTCATTCTAACTTTAGGTTCAGACAGATTCAGACCACAATGTACAAGTCTGATTAAAAATGATAAGGGTATTCAATTGATTAGAGCTTAACAATTAGACTTAATTATTAAGGTGGTAACATCGTAACACAGCTGTGGACCTCGGCCGGTGGACTTTCTGCATTGCTGTAATGGCTAACGCTCACTGTAACTTCAGGCCATTATATCGCTGGCATGGGTAAGGATGTTGGCATAGAATGCGACTGGTAATTACCGTTGGCTAACTGTAACTTGAGCCTCAGCCTCATGGAGATGATCGGTAAAACAGCATCCCAAAATATAGGAATATCACAACAGCAGCGAATGCACACAGATGGTAGGCTAGGATGATGTTAGGCAATGAATATAACTAGTGTACTGTTGACTCCTGTGGTGTAGTCTAGGCTGGCTTTAGCGATGAATATGTGACTGACACTGTTGACTCCATTAGGCTAAATTACACAGGCCCCAAGTAAGCACACTGGGAACTGGTGCCGATGTCTTCTCTCATCGGTGGACAAAATATACGAAAGTCACTTGCTAGAACCTTCCACTTAAGAACACTTTCTTCACAACATGAAACTAAATATAGCAGTCAGCACAGTTCCAATTCCTTTCAGAATGTACATACAGTATTTCTATGAAGAGAGGTTGGTCAAAGTTTCCAGCAATGGCTATCTGTCCTTTTGTAGTTGCATCATCATTGGAATGGAAAGATGGTAAGTTAAGTACTATGAAGTTAGAGACTGTGTGACATGCATCTAAAAAAGAGAACTCACCATGCAAAAGTTGCAATGTAAAACTCTGAGTGAAAATCCGTTGTAATTTTCTTTACATCTATTACGGCTTTTGAGATACGACTTCAAAGTTTACGAAAACGCACTGAGAACAGATATGACGTGGAGTGTTGCACAGCGTCATTTTTTCTTTTGTTAAGCCTATACATTTTGCCTCTTAATTACTGAGTTTTACATTGGTAAGTGACACTGATATTTTTGAAAAAGAAAATACATGCTTCCAAAATAAAATCCTCTGAGGACATAAATTCTCAAATGTCCATGAGGTAAAGGTTACATAAACAAAGGATTATAACAAAAAACATAAGAGTCTCATCTCTTGATGTCACAAATTTGCACACTTACAGTAGCCAATTTTTATTCATGATACGGCTATGAGACACTAATTTACCGGCAAATCTGTCACTCTGTGACAGATTTTTAAGACAGTTGTGGTTATTTATAGCATTTTTGCTGCTTGATGCACCCAATACTCCAAAATGTCATTTTCATGTCACACGACCCTACCCTTAAAAACTGGTAATTACCCTAACAATAGAAATGCAGTGAGTCATCTGCACAAGAACTCAAAAATGCATCTTGATTAATTGCCTTACATACTAACTTCTGAAGCTGCTACAGTTATAAATTTTGGTAAGTTTTAATTGACTAATGCATCCGGAGAGAGGTAAAAGTGTAATGTCATCTATGCAAAAGTATTTGGAAATCTACAGAATTTGCTCCATTCCGATTATCAACAGATGCAAAACAACGTTTTTGAAGTCTCATTGTTTGCATTTGCACTTACAGGAGACAGTGAACTGCTCAGGACGACAGAACAAAAATATCTGGTTAAAATGACACCATTTTATGAAAATTGTACCTCAGTATTCAATTTCTTCAACAATGAAGACACGTAAACAACTGACTCTATCTGTAGAACAGCTGCTCTATTCTTTACATACAAGTGATGAGGTACATAAAAACAGTTTGCAGTGCTGCCAACGGGCCTTTTGGGTTCCTGTTTGTTTAACAAAAGAAAAAAGTTCCACAAGTTCAACTTGTTGAAAAGTTATGATGAGAAACTAATTTTTTTTACTTGGCCTAAGTGAATTAAGACAAAGCTTTCAGGTTTACAGTCACACTGACAGCAAATGAAAGGAACTCCAACGGTGCAATTTTCGAGAACAAATGCTCGAGTACATCTTGTGCAGCACAGAACTGCTCAAGTACATCTTGTGCAGTACAGTGCAGATGGTAAAGGAGGGAAGGGGCACGGGCAAACAAATTTGTAGAATCTGGGTTATGTGTACGACCGTGGCAGGTGAACCAGAAACTGTACGCCAGAAAAGCTTTCCAAGATGTAATGGATGCTATAATTGAGGCCAACAGAGCAGACACTGTACATAAGGTCTTAATTTACATAAGAAATTGAAGTATGTGTGCACCAGTGATGATCAAGTTCCAGTTGTCAATGGGGAGGGAGATTCTAATAGGGAGTCAGTGGTATCTGCTTTACACGTGTACATGTGTGTCCAATCTGTCTATTTATTTCTTCTGCTTGATTCTATTTTCTTCATTTCTTGATAATTCTTTTGTTCATCTGATTTGCTGTTAAGTTTTGAGAGCATAGTGTGTTAAAGAAATTATTCGAGTTTGACTGCAAGTAAACCTTCATTATAAACTTCATTATATTTTCTCTTTGTTAGCAGCTAGGGCAGCTATAGGCTC
Organism: Stichopus chloronotus; assembly: GCA_021234535.1. Classification (NCBI taxonomy): domain Eukaryota; kingdom Metazoa; phylum Echinodermata; class Holothuroidea; order Aspidochirotida; family Stichopodidae; genus Stichopus; species Stichopus chloronotus. Next base: position 38,163,641 of record CM037832.1, on the reverse strand, counting down.
TGCACTACATTTCTGGGGCAAAGTTTGACACATGTGATGAGGTATGTGATGTACTAAGTCTTCCTTATTCACAAGTCACTATAGGTTATCATCTTTATAGTTTCCTATTTTTTTTTTTTGATGCTTTTTTATACTTTTCACTTTTTTGGACAAAGCTGGCTTTTTATACGTTCCTCAGCATTTTCTTCTGGGATACTACCCTATTTTGCACCATTTAACCACTTTCCTGCACTCATCTATTCTTCCATTACCTTACATTCACAAAAGAATGAAATGAGACAAATTTTCTCTGATAACCTTCATCAATTTAATGACACCAAACATCTCTCTGGAGTCTCTGTCGACGACCATTTGAAAAACAACTTCAGCACCCTCCACCATGAGCATGGTTGCTAGGGAGGTTCTCAAGTGTAGATCACATCCGTTAAGCAGTCCCATTTGCACCTTGAAAAACGTACTTTGGGATGAAATCGGAGGTCTAGGTTACCAAGTGAAAAGTTTCTTTGGGTTCTTTTCCTTCCGCCGAGAGTAAATATTAAATCAGAGAAAGCTGTTATTTTAGTGAAGTTATTTTTCCTGTCAGATTAGGAAGCTCGGAATCGCTGAGGCATGAATCCTGCCCAATATACCTGGACCACTGCATCCTCTCCCAAAGTAGGTCGTCGGCTTGATACATATGCGGATCCCATATTGTGGGTCAACATTCGGTGATTTGTCAATCTGACTGCCAGAGCACTGAGGGAACTTGGAGGGAAGGATGTGACGGGGGACCTGTTAAACTACTTGGGTAAAAATAGAGCTGCAAGATCGATACACAGCCTGGAGATCATGCGGTTCACCATGGTCACACAGATTGACTATTATGTGTAGGGCTCAATGTTAGATATGATACTGGACAGCAGTTGGTCTTGAATTAAACCGAATTAGACAAAGTAGTAACTGTTATTAATTGAAAAGTTTTACAATTTATATGCAAATGAGTTCGTAAAGCTGCAATGAAGCACAATGAGAGTTCACCATGTTCAATATAGTAATATTTTCTGTTTGCGAGAATTTTAGCATTCAGGAAAATGTGGCCGTTGATGAAGTTACTACTGATTAATGACTCATATATTGGTTCAGTGCTCCCTGCAGCAACAAATCAATGAACAAGGACAACGAGTGCACTATTAATAGCTATCGAGAAATGATATATAGAGCAATACAAACAAGTTATACATTAATTACCCATTGTCACTTAACCCCCCCCCCATCCATGTGGTGTAGCCTCTGGATGGTATAGTTAAATGACGTGCCAGGAGTACAGGGATAGCTGTTCACCTTCAATCAGTTCATGATTGCTGACACACACACACATACATGGATAGTAGACTACCCATGCAGATTTAATTACTGGTGCATATTTGTACTATAAACATGGCATGGGAAGGATGGATTAATTTAAAACACTGACAAAGTGCACTGTAATTCGTTGGTTCTAATCTGATGTTATTTTGATATCACTGTGTATCACAGCCTCAGCAGTGCAGTCATGCATCATAATGCTTTACCTGGGTGCATGTATTCGAACTGTATTATTAATTCCCCTCTTCCTCAGTCCATTGTTCATCACAGCAGTCTAAAGGATGTTTTGTGTAGCCAAGGGTAGCACTCTGAACTGGGTCAAAAAGCTGATCGACTGAGGAAAAAAAATCGCAGCCATGTATACTTACAGCAGCAGAGGCATAAGTCTGTTGTATGGGTTTATACTCGTACTTCCAGGATTACGTATAATTACATTTTCTTCCCGCCATAGCACTGATGGTTCATTATAAGTTGTCTTCATGCTTGGCAATCACCCTCTGCGTCACATTATTCCTACCCGTTATCCAATGGCTCATTCACCGCTAGCTCACGACCTAATGTAGATTACGTTCAGGAACTTGACACGTGCAGGATAGCTGAGTAAACGATCACGGTACACACTGCTCAAGAATTATATGGTGGAACAAATTCTTTTACCATATCATGTCAGCATAGCAAACTCATCAAGTAGCATCTTGATGGGCTACAAAATATTCCACCAGTCAGCACAGCAACCTACTTGGGGACTCATTTTTCAGCCTTTCTGTCTTTTCGTTTAAATATAGATATTCATAGACCAGAGACATGGTTGTCCGCCACAAGACGGCGACCCCTTTGATCACTCTTTACAATTACCAGTCGGTCATTTAGAGGAAAATGTTGCATTAAATATGCACCAACATGGCATACAAAGAAAAAAACTTTAATAATTGTTAAACCATTCAGTCCCACCAATCAGCAAGCTTCATCTCCTCAAAGCATTATGCATGCGAAAAGTTAAACACAAAAGATGCATCATTGGAATTTCTAAAAGTTTGGTTGAACAAATCATTCTTGAGCGACAAATAACTGAATTCCTATCTGTGAAATATCTATTTCTTGAAGGGAAGGTCGCTGTCCTTCTTTTGACAGATCTATATATTTTCATCCATAAATCCGTTAGTATTAAAACTAAGATTTTTCCAATTCTGCCAAGTACCCATTGCACGGTAGATGGGAGTACATTTCTCGTGCTGAGACAGGTAAGTGACGAGTGAAGAAAATCTATCATCTTGTGTTCATAAAAAGCTTTCTATGAGCATCACGATCAAGACAGACAATGATACAGTTCAAAAAGCTGGAGATGATTTTAAGTTTGTGTGATACAGATTGTGGTATATTTGACAGCCTGCGTTACAGACCCTGGTCTAACGTCACCAACCCTAAATGATGCACATTGTTGACAATTTGAAGGACATAATTACACATTTGACCCAGCTAAACAAATGTAGCCATAGAAAGCTCATTAAAAACATAAATATTTAAGTGAAATATTAATGAGAGACAGGTGTCATTTCAGTCAAATATTTTAGCAGATATTCCCCAGAAACTTTAACCACAGAAATTTAAAAAAAGAAAGCTGAAATTTCATGATAAAAATTACACAGAAAGGTGTTATTTGCAACATTGTCCCTAGCTGTTTAAAGTTTCCATTGTGCAGGTTACAATGAGGTTTAAATGTGAACGCTAAATTGCACACATTACATAGGCCATGATCACCCTAGTTAACAAACTGAGTTTCATTCTGGACTGGTTATTTCTAACATTAAAAACATTTCAATTTTCAAACTTGACTTAAACTGTAAATTGGAGAAACTTGGACTCTCTCCACAGTCTGTGCTGTTAAAAAGAAAGGCACAAAGTACGCAGAGTTACAGTCCTATGTTCCAACAACACTATGCACCGACGTTCCAATGTGGCTTCACATAAAAAAAAGGTCAGATACAAGTTTGGGGCCTGGCTATGATGCTCACCTGTAGTTATGATGCATTGATCATATTATCTTATATTAAGGGGGACTTACTTTTAGTTCCATCACACGGTTTGTAAAACTGAAGAGTTGAAATATAACAAGGTCAGTATTAAGCAGCATCATGATATAGTGTCTTATATTGCACTATACGCTGCGTATTTGCTAATTTTCCAATATGTGCACTAATGGTTGGAGAAAGCTTTATACACAATTGAGGTTGCGATACCACTGGAATTGGGGCAAAACATTGCTCCTTTCCCATAAGGCTCGGAGGGCTTCACTCAGCCCCTGCTGTCGAAATATAGGTGTGTCAGAACATAGGGGTGTCAGATTATACGGCAGTCACCAAAATGTACTGTAGCAAATTAATGTAGCTAGTTTCACACAGTGGAGAACTTCTATGCCTGCTGTTGTCATTTGGTCAATGCTCAACCTGTAAAGCAATCACAAACAACTACCTTTTTCAAACTAATATAGCCTACTTCTATTTCCATTTTACAGGTCCCTGGGAAAGGCTACGTGAAATTGCACAAACTACTTACAAATCCTCTAGTTTTGAGGACTTCCTAAATTGTCCTCTGAATTACCAAAGCACTGATGCCCCCCAAAAAAAAAAAAAATCCAGGTAAGCATAACAGGAAAAGATCTGAACTTCCGCAATCTCTCATGACCAAACACAGATTTTAACACTACAGGTGCATTGTGCAGTAAAGAACCAGGATACTTTACTGAATTACTGTTTTAAGTCCTAACAGTGTCACTAGTCTCTTTATTGACTTTGTTCATTAGGCTGCGGGATAACTTCTGATGGGTTAATCTCTAAGATTAGGAATAATCACCCCTTCCATCCCCTGCCTCTTAAAAATATTAAAGTCTTACCATGAAACAGCACTGACATTTGCTAAAACAATTTCCACCCTATTCATGCGGTCGTTTGGAAGTTCTAAATTATTCGAGATGGCAGGGAAGAGAGACAGGCCATAATACATCAGATCGGAACGGTCGAGGAATGTAGCACACCAGATGACTTTTGAGCACTGCAAATATTAGGACAAAGGCACGACATACATTTTTTATTGGGATTCTCAATGTCAAACGCCTGGAAATCACAAACTTTTGGGAAAATTACAATACCAGCTAAATCAATACCATAAAACTTCAAGCATTAACTTATATACAGACTTGTGCATGTTTTAGACATCCAAAGGATCAGCTCGGTGGCGGACAAACAGGCTGAAACGGAACGACTGTAACGTACAGAGAAGAGGACTCGGACGATTTCTAGGTGAGGAGGATAGTGAGACAAAACTGACGGGAGGGACAGACTGTACATTGTAAAGTCAAGGGAGTTACAGGGCAGAACTGATGAGTTATTTTGTGGCATGAATGTGCTCTCAGTGAAGATCACCAGAAAAAAGCAAGGTTCAGGCTTGCGCGCAGCCTTGCACATATATACTGACGCCACTTGTCTGTAGACAGTGGAATGCCAGCAGTCACCGCAGCATCTCCACCCCTTCTCCCCACAAAAAAAAATATCAGAAAGAATAAAAATATTACTATGAAGTATTTAAGTTCTTCTCCTGCACTAACAATATATGCTTTGCACAATGTGCTTCTTTACCCAGACTTATTTTGTTTAATTGTTACTTTTTTTCTTTAAGAGAGTGCACTTGATGTGTTCAACATTATTTGTCCCGGTAAAAAGCAGACAACAAAAACAGCCTAAAACTGTCTTTGAATCATGCAATAAACAACTTATTTTCAGAGGTGGTCAAGACAACAGCAGCACCTCATGTAGCTGTTCGAAAAGTCCAAAAGCTACATGCAAAAAACACGTTGGTAAAGTTGAATCAGAAGAGCCAAAGTATGTCCTCCCCAACTCAACGATATTTCCACAAATCTCATCCCACAAGTTGCACTCCACAGCCTCGTACCAGCACTTTTTGGCACAATCAACCCCTAATGAATGGGAAATTAAAAGTAGTTACACCAACAACCGACGACGCAACAAGAAGAGTAAGCTCTGTTGTTTCTGGTTTAACTTGGACCACACAGACAGTCTGCCATGTGCATCTTGACCAATGACAGTGTTAATGTAAATGTGCATGCTCAGATGCCGGGTCACAGAGAACAAAGTCATCTTAGCAGGCTGATTGGGTGTCTAGTGTTATATGTGCATGAGATCACAATAGCTATGGGCATGCTCAGATCTAGAGTTTGAAGTGTTGAAATTTATAAAGGAATTCCATCTGGTTAGTCCAAGAGACACCTTGCATGCAAAATGTGGATGTCCTTTCTTAAATTAGGTTTTCCTGCCCAAGCAATGTCTTTTATAGTACAATTCATAACATTTAGTTCTCTACAAGTTAATTGATGTTGTACCTTTTCATACGTTTGCACTGTACTGCTTACATTTTAGAATGTTCTTAACAAACTCTTAATTGGGTTCGAGTATTACATGATTAGACTTTCCTCAGGAAGTGGAAATGATGACAAATTAATGAAAAGCACACTCAGATGTGTACAGTAATGGATAATATGTGAGTTTCAAGGTACACATATCACCATAGCAACACAGCAAGAAGGATCGACCGGGATGTGCAGTAATATGCAATGCTAACATTGGCATGAAAATGAGCTCTAAAGGGGCACTTTTACACACTGTGCAAATCTAAAATTACATCACATCAAGTTTTCATTCAGCTTTTGCTTCTCTGTACTTGAATCTCGTTCCATACATAAATTTGTCCTCATGTAAAGTTGGGACTGATATTTTGGGCCAAACACCAACAGAAAATGATAACAATTGAATGGAACCATGCAAAGCAAGTGCAGATAGCATAATTTTTCAATCTACCATGCGGTTTAGTCACTGACACCTCCAGAGACTTAAACAACTTGAAAAGAATTGGGTTCACTCCAAAAGTTGAAAGCCCGGCAAGTTAAGGCCAAAACAGAGTATTGAAAGAAGCGATGTGGTCGATGAACTTGGAATACCATTCCTGTTAAATCGTCTGGAAAAATATATCACTCACCTCTCTTCTGGATTTAAGCATCTCAAGTGGAATTATGGGACTACTTACTTACTACCTCCGTGTATAGTCCTGTAGTACACTGGCCTGTCGCTACCACGCACTGTGGGCTTCCTGCCAGGAGAACATTCCTAAGCTCAGCTACCAATGACACACTATGACAATCACCAATCCAGGTAGATTTAGGAGATTGACAGATATAGCGACCTTCCTGCATGTATAGTGCCACGATGTGATATTTGCAAAAACTTTCAAGATATTAAACTGTTTCATGAGTTTAATGAGAGCATTAATGTTGTTTTCATTTTGGTACCAGTCACGGTCTAATCTACTTTTTTTTTCCTGAAAGAATTGCTGTTTATTTAGCAATTGACACCTGCGATCGGATATCCGAAATTTGCTTTCGCTTTACCAGTTGCTGGGATATATTTGGATTTTAGCTGTTTGCTTCTCTCTCACACGTCAGAGCAAACATCAAATCTAACTAACCCTCCCTCTCCTGTTCCTCTCCCTACACCTCTCTTCACCCCTCTACCCCAGTTCATACCACACATGCAATTGCAAAATGATGTAAACTTATTAAGGGCTGAATCATTAGGATAGTTCACCAATTAAACAAAATCTTCTCAGGTTTTTGCCATTTCACTTTTGCAAACAAAGAACGGGAGAAATGACAAGTTCGAACCTGAACCAGTTTAATGGAGCCGATCAATCTCTCGGAATCCCAGGTATGCGATTGAGATTGACCATGCCAGCCGAGCACTGGCGCCACCGCCAGTCTGGTCAGCAAGTTTGAAAGCAACCTACAGACAAGAAGGAATGGCATCTAGGCCTATATAACACAAGGATCTTGGATGCCTGGGATCTCTGCTGGTTTGTTAAATCAATTTCGGACCATTAAAGGCTAATAGATTAATGCAAATGACACCGCCATTTAATGACCATTACACAGGTGGGTAACTGCTCTGGCAGTCCAAGGGGTATATACCCTGTAGGTCATTATACCCACTGCTCAAAAACCAGTCACTGCAGAGTACTTGACCCACAAATTCTACTCTAGGTGAGATGAAATCAGAAACTTGGAAAAGCATTTAGTCCTTGCCTTAGTTTCACTGTCAGTCCTATTTTCTACGGTACATACGCTCCGGCTATCTCGGCTGTTTTCCTTCATGCCTTTATTAAACTTTAAATACGATTTACAAAAATTTAATGGTGACCTGTGAAGAGGCCGATGGAATCATAAGGCAAAAGTGCATTGTGGTTTCGATGACATAAACATGAGCGTAAGATTGTTTTTATGAATCCTGATCCAATCTCCCAAGATTGTCTTCACAAATCCCACAGTGTGAAGACTTCATACGAGCCAAAACTGATAGACACAGCAAAAAGTTGCAGCAAACATTGCCAGGCTTTCAAGAAGACCCCGACAAAAAGATAGGATAAAAGAAAGATGATAATTCTCATTAAAATAGGAGAAATGTAAGATTATGTCAGATCAAAAGTACTTAGACAAAAAAAAAAAAAAGAAGAAAGAAGAGCAAAACATAGGTCTTACAAAGCCTTAAAGGAGAAGTTTTCATCAATACCAACCACAAGTGCTGATAAGGTGTTATGACACTCTTCAATGTTTGAAACATCACAAACTTGACCACCATCCCCACACCGATTCGATCGGTGTGGGGATCAATGCAAGCGCTTCAGCAATGGCGTTAACCCTCGATCGTGCATTATCCTAAACTTAATTCATACTTTGTAAGGATCCGCAACTCCTGTTGGGGTTACAGTCAGTTGACCGTGCATCGGTCTTCGCACTAAGGCGCGGGATTGCGTGAATCCCCCAGATGTCTCCTGAATCCTGCTCAAAGGTAAATCTTACGCTGGAAAATCCCGCACACTTTTCCACAGCTAAGGTTGTAGCTACGATACACAATAACCTGCAACAGAATCTTTACCAAGTTACAACTTCCCTCCATTTTTTGAGAGGGAATCCCCCTCCCAGGTTCAATTTCTTTGTGCAAACACTGCCGTGCATTTATCTTACGGATACAAGCAGGTCAATTTAAGAGTGAAATCAAAGGCTGATGAAGACAATGTAAATGTGGATCAACAGTGTTTTGCCATCTGATATATCATAAACAAAACAATGGTGGTACTTTGTCAATCCCAGCTCAAACAACTGACACGTCTTCTTTACCATTCTCAGGGTTTGTTAAATTTACGAACCCAAATTTTTTTGGTTTACGTCTTCCGTATCAAAATCTACATCAAAATCTTCTTTCAGGGAAAATTTCATTGTTTAAGGTATTAATTACGGTACAAAGAAGGATAATTTAATTTTTTTTTTGCTAAAGAGCTAGCGGAACTGGACCCTGTGGTGAATGTGAGGCACTATAGTTTCATGCAAATGCTATCACTATGAAGCTCCTATACAAACGCATTTGTTTCTGAGATAAGGCTATACTTGGACAAATAGACCGTGATAGGGTAGTTTTTATTGCTTTTTACAACTGTTCGTTGGAGTGCTTTTGAAAGCTCAAAAACAAAACAGCACACCCTGCTTGAAAACAGAACATAAAACAAGTCAGGGCCTTGAAATTTGAAACTTTTTGGAAGATCAATAAGTCTGAAGATTTATCAAGGATCCTATACCATGTTGATCGTGGACGAACAACAGCAAAGCACATTTTTCGATAAGTGTTGAGAGGGTAACGAGGCAGGAGTTAACCAACAATCCTATACAAACCCAAACCTGTTCGCAGGACCACCAGTTTAACACCCCCATCCAACAGAGTGTATCCTCCAATCTTAAGCCACTTTCCCAAAGGCTGGGAGGGGTGGAGCCTACCTGCACAGCGCAGCAGCCTATATAGCTGCACAGAGCAACCTGAGGTAGGCAAGACCTCAATCAGTAACAGGAACCCAAATAACCCCTCAGCACCTCTGTAAACAGCTTTACTGAACAAGTAATTTTGAATCCCCAGAAAATTTCCAAGTGGTTCCACCAGGATTTCAGTGATCCAGGGAACCTAGAGATTGCAAGATGGATGCCCTCACCACCATGTTCAGCCTCTTCCCTTGGTGGAGTTTGAATCTGCTGTTATTGATTGTGTCAAATTATGTCTGATCCATTGCGTATCAGATGTTACTGTCATTGTTTTTCATCTATCGACTTTGACAGGATTTTCACATACATATATATATGTCAAATTCCATGTATATGGAACATATACGGAATTTCACAGTTGCACCCATTGTAATTACCAGCTCCTTGTTCTAACATATCACCTGAGCTCGCCACCAAGTCACAGGGCAGCAACGTTGCGATACTAGCATGCATATAACACTTCTTTGATCTCCTTTTCACTCCTTTAGATCAAACAGAAGGATATATCCGGTCTAAAAAGTTGTACAAAAACAACCGCGAGGAAGTGATGGTTTGCAGTTTCCCTTGAATAAATACACAAGTGGCAAAGTACATAAACTGCGAGGAAAAACAAAGAAATTTCATTTAGATATTGCAACTTAGACATCGTGATTTTCACAAAGACAAATTTCAAGTAACACTTCAGGCCTTGAAGTACAGCAATTGAACAGTATCACACTAGGCAACCACACAAGCCTGAGTGGAGGAGGCTTGTGATTTTTGTATTACAACTTCACATGATCAGGAGTAACTACCAACTGGACAATTTTAGATCTAATTTATTTTATATTTCACAAGGTATGTTCACATGGGGAAAACCTCAGATTACTCTTGGACAAAAAGAAAAAAAAATCCATGCTACCGTCACCCAGCCCCCGCACCCAGAGGTAAGGCCTCCTGGTTGCTAAGTTTCCTTCATTGCTTCAAATGCTACTATCTTTATCCACTCAGCTACAGCATTGGTCATGATCTTTGGCAGTCACTTTGCGCCATCTCATTTGTCCCAGTGGGCAGCAACTTTCTGTTGAAAGGCATTGGCAGCATGGAAGTATTTCCAACAAACTGAAGTATTTAGTGACATATGTTATTTTGAAAGATGCAACTTGACCACAGTTGAATTTCAATTGATTGCATATATTGTTTTTGAACTTGATAATTTTATCTGGTATGACCTGAATCTCATGACCCCTTTAAAGAGCAACTGAGCTCAATTTAAAGAAGAAACATTCAATTAGCTTATCTGCTTTCTATTTCCACAACTGGCATTCGGAGAAGCCACAGAGGCATCAGAAGTCACGATACCTTACATAATTTTCTCTCGTAACCATTCACAAGAGAGGCTGCCCCTCCATAGCGTTCACAGTCAAAACAGGCTTCTATCTTACTCATTTTACTTGAAAAGCTACTCTCTCAAATTCAGAGGACATACCCTTTAAAAGTCCTTCCCACAAATGATTGGCCCAATTCTGTTAGAAGCCTGCAATTTTGGTCAACTAATAACAAGGTTAAGTATGACACTATTGGCGGCTATCAACCAGGAACCGAACCGTCCCAGGCCATATTTATTCACATTTGCTTGAGGGATGTGCTGCTTTTTTCTGTGAACTTTCTAGCTGACTTTGGCTCCAAACACCAGCAAAGCACCCACTCCGAAAGGTTTATGCTTCATTATGACACAATAATCAGATATGCTCTGTAACAACAAGTGAACAATACCAATTCTTATTACCCTTCCTGTAAACACAACCTCTGTAATTCACACCAGAGACAGGTGGACCAAAAATGCACAAATACTGGTTTGCTAATAGAATTTCATGTAGAACAATGGTTCTAAGGTGTGTTGGGACAGGGGGGAGGGGGGAACAAGGTTACAGCTTTCATCCAACTCACATGTACAACACTATATTTGTCTGACAAAATACATTAGCAAAGAAAAATTCAAAAGTAGTTGGGACTAAATTCTTACCTAGCTTTCATCATAGCTGGTTGAATGGTCTATTATCTCTGTGTAAACCATCACATTTGGCTTTTGGGGGTACACCTGCCTCCAGTGTATACAAAGGCTTTGTGCACAGACCTCTATCAAATAGAGAAATGACCTGTTTGGCTCACTTGTTGATATAGGGCATGTCTGATTATAACACAAAATGCTGAACCAATAAAGCAGATCTTAAATTGATTTTCAGTAATTTCATGTTAACTCTGTGACCTCCAATGGTGAGCCATATACAGTGAGATGAAAATGATCACAAGAGTCTGTATCTCTGATCAAGGCCCAGCTGCACCTTCCTTGGATATGCTTCCTCTAAAAAGGAGCAATGGTCCAGGGGGTGTGTGAGTGGGTGTGTGAGGGGGTGGAGAGGAGAACAAGGTGCAGGAGGCTTTCAGCCAGGATTCACATGTACAACACTATACTGTTTGCCTAAATGCATTGGCAAGAGGAGATTTTACAAAGCAATTAACGCTAACTTATAACCTTGCCTGCATACTTTGAAAGTGTTTAATAAACGTGACACCAATATTTCCAGTGTATATGTTTGTACACTGCAATTTCAATGAAGCTGCAGGCTTTGGTGACCTTGATCACATCATAGCTGCTATAAGTCATCAGTTGACAACAACAAGGTTAAGTATCAGGAAATATTCCGTTCATCACCGTACCGCTTGTAGTTGCATGTCTGGTATCCCTTTAATCGGCAGGAGAAAGAATGTTTTTTCCAGGCCTCTCCTTTGAACAACTAATGCACACGTATGGCACATTAACAGTAATTAATTTCCTAAAAGTTGGCAGCTGGATATTCAATACATTTTCTGAGAACCCCAAAAAAGTACAGCCATTCACTGCTGTACCCCAGTGAAAAGCCACGAGGAGATGTGCCAATCTGACTGTATAAAGGAAAATAAAACTTGCACTTTACCACTTAACTTCTGGTAATCCACATGGAACATGTGCATTAACTGCAGGATATAATGCACTCTCGGGGGTTAAGCTATCGCTAGATGCACTCGGGCTGCACTCTCATACATCGCTCGTATTCACCCAGGATCAAGCATTATAGTAGATGTTAGTGCATGGTCCAGTGTAGCCGGTTGGCTAGTATTCCGGTTCTTAAGTTGGTACTGGTATTTTGGGAACCGGTTCTACTACGTACCAATTCAAATTTTCAATTAATACTACTGGCATCTTTACAAACCGACTTAATTTATTGGCACCGGTACCATTCCCCAAAAATTAACCAAAATTATCCTTGGAATGTGCTGCAAATTCTAACATTTCTAATCTCAAAATTGTCTAAACGTATGATGCTTCCAGCAAGTAGTAACAAATCCTAAAAGACATCGGTGTTTTGTTGAAGCCTACTACCCTTCTCTGAGCCTAACATAAATATAAATGTACTACGAATACAGCTTGGAGATAAAGTATATCGACAACTTTAAAGAAAACAGTTTGATACACGATGCACATCAATATTTTGCTAAAATTTGCTTCTAATGGTTTCTCTGCTTTTTATAAGTTAACATTTACAGTAACTGTAGAAGTGCAAGCTACTGTACTTACATGATCCAAAGTCACTTTGTGGGCAGACTGAACTTGCAGGTATATTAAGCTTATAGTTTTTCTACCTGATATCGAATATAGGATAGGTAGAATGTAGACTCTTGTGGAAACATGTTAACCTTTCTTTTATCATAAGTTAGAAAATATCGAGCATGCATAAGAAGTAAGGCAGAGCTTAACAATATGAATAATTTTACTTCAACTTTTGCTTAAGATTGAAGGTGGATTGGTGATTTTGGATACATGTTGGAGTGGATCAATCTAGGACTTGTTTTCCAAGTTACCATTTCAGAAATGCAAGTGTACACTGGAGGATGGTACCGAGGTGATGAAAAGAACCGACGTCCGTTCTTACTGGTACCGCCCAACCCTGGTCCAGCATTGACTAACTTCTCATTACAAGAGGTGGGTCAGATGTGGGAAGAAAGTGGATCAAATGGAAAACTACATGATTTCCTGATCAAACAGATTCGATCTAACGAAAGAAAGTATAGTTCTGGTCGTTGATGCAAATGTGTTTGCAATCATACAGTGTTTCAATATAGTTAACATGGTGCACTCAGGGATGAAAACGCAGGGACAATATTGTTGCAATTTAATGCTATTAGTAGCAATTATTATTCCTCCAACCAGAGCATTCCTCTATATCGGTGATGTGTCCATATGAAAAGGTTGGACTATAAAGCTTTACCTATCTTGATAAAATTTTGGACAAAAACCCATAACAGTTTTTTTTTGAGAGAGAGAGAGAGCTGAGATTGGAGGTTTACAATACAGCTATCCTCCAATGTACCTTTTCTTATCACTACTGCTGGGTACACTATTTTGATGGGATATTTAAATGGTTCTCTTTATGCCATCACAGGACATTCTCAGAAAAGGATAAAATATTCCACATTTTACTTCAGGGATGGTTTGCATTTCAAGGTGCATAACTGATTTTGTTGGAGTAACTCTAAAAATTTTGCGAGAAGTGACTGTCATCTTTTTGTGTCACCCGTGTCGAAGATATCTTCTAAAATTTTCCCCTCCTACATGGAAACCCCATATGGATGCTTCTACATCTTCGGTATATTCAACTTAAGTTTTTACATGGTCACTAGCACATGTAAAAGTCTCCTTTGTCTATCTAGTGGCCTTCATATTTTTCTTTCTATTTTTAGCCTGTACCTGTTATTACTAAACTGCACACTTACACCTTGTAAAACATATGAGAATTAATTTTGGAAAATTGAATTTATTGCTGGAGCGTTATGTTCAAGTGCAATCAGTAGCAATCTGAATGGACAGAAAGTTGCTCCAAATATACCAGTGCAATATCTGTTTTAGCCAAATAAAAAACAAATACCTCCTACGGTGAAATGTTAAAATGATACCAATACTACCAAGAAATATACCAAGGCATCTTCAGTTTGATTTTGTAGGGGTATTTCTTTAAATGTCATCGACCGTAACAGAGAATGCCACATTTAAGCCTGTACACGACTTCCTTCACTTTTCCACATCATTTGTGCATTCACCTTGTGAAGCATTTCTGTGCATCCATGAGCAACAGGTCATGCATGCCGTATGAACCACAGCGAGAGCCGTCCGACTGTTTAATCATGATACTCAAATTGGTGGCTGCTTGAAAGACGGTCTTTCTCTAATATATCGTGTCTACAATGTTACCATTTTGAGAACAATTTATACGACAGCAGCTTTCCATAAAGAGATACATGACATTGGTGGAATCTTGGAGATTGGCTACGTTGGTCTTAAAAAGAATATACTTGAAAAAATGGCTTGATATCAGTCAAAATGGTAAAGTTCAGAATGGTTAACTTCTTAGCACTTGCCGGAAAATTTCGTTATTGGGTTTTTTCCCCGAAAAACTTCGGCATTCAACTGCAGATCAGGTACTTCGGCAGCACCGTGACCACACTATATACTTAAGGCTCTCAAAGTGAGCTGAGACCGAGCACTGGAACAGATAAAAGAAAAAAAAATGTAGCATCAACCCTGTTGACTTGAAGATTCTGCAACTAATTTGACAGACATCATGAAGAGTGTGTCCAGGTGAAGATTTCGTCTGATCTACTGACCCGTTTTTTGTCTATAATGGTCCAATATCGGCACTTAACAAACAACCCTTAATCCATGACATCCACTAGGTCGGCTCAGTGCAATGACCGCACAGGTGCGATCCTGGACTCTCCACAGGACAAATATACACATACCAGCACACAAACAGACAGACAGACAAACCAACACAGAAGGAAATAAAATAAAGAGAAAAAAAATTGAGTCAAGTTCCTTCCTCAGATTTTTTTTCCCCCTCCCTTTTTCCGAATGTAGGTGTCACCCTCATTTTAAACCAGTTGACAATAGTCTGAGTGGGACAGGCTTGACATGAAATCAACGGAGGATGAATAATGTATCCGACTTGACTGTGAACCTTGAAACTTAGCTGTCTGCCACAGTTGAATAGTGCAGTGGCACACCCTGTAAAGTTTTGTCTTGAACTGTGATGACATACAATTCACATTTGGTGAAGATCCACCACCAGGCTGTCAGTACTAACTGTTGTCAATTCAGAGATAGTGAGTTCATGTCGAGTAGATCGCATCACCACCTGCTGACTAGACAAGCAAAATTTTAGTTTCAAAAGCTAGCATTACGTCAGAAAACAAGGAATCAGTTCAATGGTGTCAGTAGGAGTGTTGTGCATACAGTGTTACACCAACTGCAATTGCATTTTAGATGGGAGTATTTTGTTTTAATTGTTCTCAGCAATGTTTTCCCCTACGTCCTGCTACATCCCCATCCCCAACACACACCTCCCCTGGATCATCAGGGTGCAAGTTCTGTGAAAGGTTCCATGTGAAATCTTGCACATTTCGACCCCTATGGTGTTTCCAGTTCGCTTCATTTCTTCTCTAGGTGGAAGTTCAGACAACACAGGAACTATTAAGATGGTGATGAAGGTTGTGGAAGAATTATCCACGCTGCGGATAGATCTGCAAACTGCCAAGTCTGGAAAAGTTACTTCTCATACAGCAATTAATGAGTCACGGAGTCTACAACTGTGTGGCTTGAAGACACAAAGATGTCCCTCTGCAGTTCTCAACTAGTTATCAGCAAGTTATGGATGCATGAAAAACATTCATGCAACTTAATTTCGTCCAAAGTTAACATTGACTACACTGTTTCAAAAATAGATGGTTGTCTAGGAAATCAATATATTAAGGCAACGTAGATATGATTTAGATCATAGATGACATAGCAGAAAGTTTACTGATTGACAAATAAAAAATTCACTGAGGACAAAAGGCACATTGGAGTGATTGCATGCATAGGCAAAACGTGAAAAAGGTAAAATTTCTTGTCCAAAAGTTTTAAATTTTAATTGTACCATTCAGATGATTTGGAAAAATAGTTTTCAGGTGATAAATTCTGCCACATGAGTCCTAATTCTTGTCAAATAATTAGAAAAAGCACAAAATACCATAACGTAATGATTGACATTTTCCATTCAGCTTTGCCATGCGCTTCTTTGAACAAGCCAATGGGAAGTCTACTAGTAATGAATATTCAGTTAGTAAACCAAATGATGTGATCAGTATGTACATCAGTTTGTAAATACAGAGCTTTTTTAAAAAAAACTGCAATTTCTGATACCTGATCGAGAGGCGACAACTTGAGTTCATGTTTTGATACACCAATGAGCAGCCAATCCTCACGTGATATCATACGTGATAAGGTTTTGTCGAACGAACAAACCCTAATCACCTCATGTTCTATCATGCAGACAGGGGTGTTCTCAAGACATGATTTTAGCACATTACAGAAATACTGTGAGGAGTACTTAGGTGCAGTGAGACCTGCACTGTTGCATATTCATTGAGAAGGCATTTGTAACAAGAACAGTCAATTTTCAAATATGATTGTCTTTCACTGTTTTTATGCCATTTCTGTTGCTTTTCAAAGTGCCTGTTATCATTTCTATGCATTGAATGAAATATTCCATTCATGGACAACCTCACATGAACATTTAAAAATAAAAAAAAGCTTAAGATCAAACAGTTATTTCATCCTTCTGTTTTTCTGAATTCATGCAATCACTTTAAGAAAGGACCCACTTACATGTTTTGATGAGTTTGATCTGATCTGCAAGACCCTTCATTTCCTGTGACAAAAGGTGATCACATCGACGAAAGGCTCTTTGGGTCCTCAAGCTATGTATATACAAAACAAATTAAGAATTCAAAAATCCCCCATTCATTGTTTGAGATTGAATTAACTGAATCATGCCTCTTCTTTCACCAAATAAATATCTTACAATTCCTCCCCTTTGATATTAATTAAAAACATGCAACCCATGTGAATATTTCACACCATAATATTTCTAATGCACAAAGAAATAAGACCATATTACCAGGGGGCACAAGGGGGAGCATGGGGGCACTTGCCTCCATTCAGCTCCTTTTCCCCCTAGTTGCTCTCCCCCCCCCCCCTCCCCACTCAGCTCCTGAAGTATGGTGTCCTTTCAGGAGTTTTCCTTTGGCAAGGTGCTTAGGCTACTATTTCTGCTTTGTTTTCATTATTTATTCCTTGTATAAATTGGCACTGCTGTTTGCTTGATGCATGTTTTTTTTTCTGTCTGATGTATTAAGAGAAATTTTCTTGCTGTAGTTGTGAACACATGCCTCTAATACATTATGTACCACCTAGTATGCTTGATATGTAAACCTAAGTGTAGCAGATACATATGTATATACCTATTCCCTGTTGATATACTGTACATATTGCATTCACCATTCTGTTTCAAGAAAAGTGTAAAAAGTGTCAAGAGATTGCCAATAAGTAGCTTTTAAACATATTGTCGCTTTCCAACTTTTCATGTTGTCAGCTAAAAAGAGTAACAGCCAAATAAGCCTAGCTTTCATTAAAATCATTCGGAATCTTTGCTTTGGATGATGCATTATGGACCAACATACACTCCTGAGACTTAATTTTTTAGCAAGAGATTTGCTAAAACCTCAGAGCTTCTGGAGGCTTTGCCCACTGGACCCCCCACCGGGGCTTTGCCCCTGGACCCCACCAGGGACCCTAAGGCAGGTCCCTGGACCCCACTTGGTGAGTCTCGTCCTTCGCGATCGATTTCCCGTGCAGCATAAAAATGTTTTGAGCCCAACATTTTCTTTTGTCCTCCATTTGCCCCTCCCCCCTCCCACTTTTAAAATCCTGGTGCCGCCACTGCATATTACTGCAACTGCACTGAATATATTGATCGTCATATGATCAAAGAAGTGAAAGTGGAGGTGGGCGCTGGTTCACTATCTAACGCAACGATACCTTGAAGAACATGATGAGATTTTTTAGGGAATGCCCTGGGGTATACATGTCTTATTGCATGTTCCTCTTAGAAGCATCTTCACCTTTTAGGTGAAAGAACCTTACTTTTGATGTGGTTATGCCACAAGAACGGTTCTTATGACCAAACTAAGAATGGTTCTTAGGACCAAACTACACCTGTTTCTGATTTTTCAAATTTGAGAGTAGGAGCGTCATCAGTAGCATGCCTTTAAATATTTTATATTTGTGGTGTGGGTGTCTTATGCTTTAATGACAATCTTAATAACGCACCAGTGACGAATGCGACTATTAATGCATAAAAGGACTTCGTGTGAATCTTCTTTCTCGAATGATTATCCTTTTAAGAAACCTTATTTCATAAGTAAAGTCTTTTATAGATTTTGGCCCTGTTACAGGCGAGGATAATTATGAAGAAATGGTGTTTATAGAAATAGAGTCTATTCCAATCTAGTCCGCCTTTTCTTTGCTTTCAATCTTGCATTTGTGAAACGAATTTTCATCTCTTAAGGTCTTAATTGACTTGAGGAGATCTTTTCTAACAGGGTAATTCTAGTATTGGAATGAACTTTCCTCCTTTTAACACCCAGTGCAATCTTCTCTTTAATAGACATTTTTCTGTCAGAGATGTTCAGGACAAAGTTCTTAGAAAGTTTCAGAACTTGCCTATGAAGTATAAGGGCTATGGAGTAACCATATTTTTGGTCTAATATTCCGTTTGGTGTGATGTCTCTTTTTGCTTTTGTTAGCTTAGAGGTACGGACAAAGTCTTGCTTCTTTGTGAGCAAAGTAGAATTCTGACAGAGCACACATATCCTCGAATGGACGTGAATGAAAGCACTCAATGACAGCCTTTGATTGGCTGAAAGGAATCCTCTGATTGGCTAAACAATCTTGTACGTGACTGGTCTGATTTCTGCTGCAGAACCCCTAAACAAAATCTCATCAGGTTCTTCACCGCATCGTTGCGTTAGATAGTGAACCAGCGCCCATCCCCACTTTCACTTGTAACTGATGCAAGCCAATGTCACACTGAATAAACTTGGCTTTCTTATTATGCAACCACAAAGAAATAGAAAACAGTAATTCACAAGTAATTCACAAACTCACTAGGCAGAACCAGGGGCACTGTGAGGGTCTAGTGATGGTGGAACACATACTGCCATACTGCACATCTGTGAGAGGACGTATCGGGTGCAGGAACAGGATTTCAGCGTGTCTAGGGTCTGCCTGAGGACATCGCACACGCAAGACAAGGCAGAGCGCCTCCATCAGTTGGCAGTGGGAAAAGAAAATTTTGGCTTTACAAAACCCCCAGATGGCCAGAAAAGGCACTTCCCCATTTGTCCTGAGAGGACATGTACCCAGCTTCGAAATAGGGGTCTCATGTATGGAATTTCTCAATTAATGAGGAAAACGTCAACCTACGAAAAAATGGTAATAATGTGTTTATTTTTAAAAGTAGCATATTTCTACCTATTGAGTTGCATTCTTTCATTCAGGGGCTGAACATTTACTTTTAAAACAATTTTAATATCAGCAGAAAGAAAAATTTAAGGTCCCCTGCATATACTATCTAAAGGAAGTGCCACCCAGTCAATAAAGGCTGGGGCAGAGCGTGCAAGAAAATTTTTGGTTTCACATTGGTGGCCAGATGCAAGTGTATCTCCTTGACAATCCTGTGTTACTATTAACTTGGGTGACATTTTTATTTTTTTACTTCAAACTTTTAATATTTTCATAGAATATGGCAAATGGCAGGAGGTTTCTTTGTCAGTAAATCTTTGATAAAAGGATTGAGAAATTACAAAATGTTATATGCAATATGTCTCAATAAATGATATGATGATTACACTTAAAATGATTTTTGTGCAGCTGTGACATGCAAACAAATTTTTTCAAATTATCAGGGATGGAAGCACTTCAATGTGGTTTTTGCTTTACTCTCAAAGCTCTTTCCAGATGATTCCCAACTGGTTTTCCGGCAAAAGTTGGGTGTATATAATAAAGGATAAAACAAAATCAAACCATAGTCAAACTGGACAAAATTGCACCCTCAGTACTAGTAATGCCACTACACCTACTTGTACTGACAACACACATATTAGGATATAAAATTAAGGACTGCATTTGTCTGCAAATTTCAATACAAGTGTACATATCACCTCCTGGGATTTTGATGGTGTACAGCTTTGGGAAAATCCAAGACTAAATTGAAACTCAAGATTCTTGAGTGCCGTCACTCTGTTTTTACGTGGTAGTTAAGGTCGCCTATCGTGAGGCTGCAAAGAACTGTCAATGTATGTTACTGATAATGCATTTCACTCTCCCCCCCCCCCTTCCCTCTCTCTCTTCCTCTCAAAAATATGTATTCTGATTGTTGACTTACATAAGATTAAATGTAAACAAAGCTTATTTCGTCTGAATCTTTCCGAGTTTTGATGAATTGTTTCTCTCAGAAAAAATGCAATACAAGTCTGACAGACATGATTTAATCAGCAACATAGTGGGAAGCACTCCACAGTGGCTAAACAATGTGACAGAGCAAAATATCCTACAGTTTTTTTTTCTTTGGGGGGAACAAAATGTGGAACGTCAAGAATTTGGAAACCATCCTTGCAGGGTTCATAATGGAGCAAACTATCACACAATCACCAGATGGAGAACAAAATCACACACCAATAATTTCTTTACTGTTTCGAGCAGTCGAGCAACAACTTTCAGATGGGGTACATCCTACAGTAGGAAGTCAATGCAACCCTCGCAGAAGCATTGCTGATTGCTGTACAATGGGTGACTAAGTTAAGGTCTGATCAATCTGTAGACTCCTTAGAGGTAAAACTTGTGAAGTTACTGCTTACAGGCCACAGATTTTCTACCCCACAATCCAGAAATAGTACTGTTCAATCAATTTGCAAGGTTCAAATTCCACTGATTACAATTTAATGCAAGGCAAAAAAATTGCAGCATCAACTTTGTCGGATATATAAGGCGCCACACTTTCATTAATGTTAGCGTATTGGCAATGTTATGGAAGGACTACATCAGTCAATTTCTAAGAATAACAAGCAGTAACTCAGAAAATAAGCAACATATTTGGGTAATGTTTAATCTGTGAACACTCAGTCCTGATGCTTGTAAGGATATATGCAAGACTACTGAAATTTAAACTGGTAAATACACACAATTACAAGTGAACTGCAAATGTCGGAGAGCTTGAGTTTCCCCCCTAGGAGAAGAAAACAAAAACAAACTTACAGATTTGCAGACTTTCAATGTTTGTGAGTTTTTATGTTATGGCCAACTTCCAAGACTGCAGCACAGCCTGGTAGAATCTAATCATTATGGGTCTACACATTCTTTCACAGAAAAAAGCATAAGGGGGGTGACTGTAAATTTACTAAAAAGGTATTTGTGGCTTAATCGCAATGCTTAAAGAATGGATCACGTTACTAAGTGCAGAACCCCCTGAGCATAGCATTGTACTGCATGTACTGTCGATGTCTAAAATTGCTTGCATTGACGGGTTAACTGTTAGTTACTACTCCATTGATTCGCAGTGAACAATACGGTAAACTAAAATGCAGAAGTGAGGTAACGAATTCTAAGGTGCTCGATTCATGAGACGATCCATTGTCTTAAGTAGGTATGAGTATAAGTCTATGCCTACTACCACCAGAAACCCAGATTGAACAATTTTGCCAAAGTTTAATTGTTCTAGGCCTAACCTAGTTAGCTACAACATAAACAATCCCATTTTCTTTGTGTCTTGTGAACACTCAGACTGGAGAGTTTGCTATTTACTGAAGAGCAATTTCCTACACAGAAATAAGAACAAAGATAAGCTATCCAGGCTCAGAATAACAAAAATGATGGTCATTCCCTCAAGTTTACCAAAATCTTACATCATCCGCAGAATCTAGCTATCACTTGAACATTTATAATGTGTAAGAGGCCTAGGCCTAACCTAAGCTGGTGATAACCTTCCCAGCAGGTGTTCGTATGTACCGCCGTTTGACGTAGGCCTTCAAACCTGAACTCCCTGTCAATGCTTAAAGATTTGTCTCGTCTATGAATCAAGTTCTCTATGAGTATGAGTCTAACTTGATGCTCAAAAGGGTATGAATAGTCATAGTTAAGAGAAGAAGTATCGGGTGCTACTGAGAGTAATTGATTACGTCAGTATACGTGAATTTTCATAGCCTACAGTCTGTACGCACATTCAGTTGGAATCCAAGCGATGTCATGACTGATGCATGAGTAACACATGTCCTTTGCGAGGGCTAGGCTAGTGATGACAGCTTTCTGACGTGACACACAATATTCTCCCCAAACAAATTTGTGAAAGAAGAAACTGCCAAAAAATATCACCTGGACAGTTTGCAAGCGCAATAATGTGGCTTGGCAAAATGTTCTCCAACCCAGCTTTCTTTTTCCAATGCTTGGGATTGTTAGGATTATTTATTTATTAATTACTGAAACACTAATGCCAGGCCTGTAAGTTGCCTAGGCTAGGCCTAAAAATCAAGCTAGCCTAGCATGGGCTAACATTAGGCCTAGGCTAATTGTTATGTTGGTATTGCCACTCGAAATTAAGATAAGCCACAGGCTCCTCGACACTTGTGTGGTCAATAAAGGTAGTAAAATAACTGCCCTTCATGGATAATAACTTGTTAATGTAAGGCTTTGTGGAGCCCAGGCCTACTGCACTGCTACTGGCCAACTAACGACAAGAATTTGCCTAAGATGTCACAGGTGTGACAATCAGGTCTAGGCCTAACGTTAGTGTTAGGGAGGTAACGCCGTAGCCTTACTTGAAATTCAAAAATAGGGGAACAGCGATAACACCATATACTAGGCCTAGGTCACCTGTAAAATAATTGGTTCGCTTAAGCTAAGTTTTGGTACCTCACGTAACGTTAGGCCTAACTTACACCTGTGTTGCAAGAAACCAGGCTCAGTCTAACGTTAGGCCTAAAAGAGTTCGTTCTAATGTTAGGCCTAACATGTAAGGTAAGAACGAACTCAGTGCCAGAGTCGACGTTATCAAATGAAAATTAAAAATCATTTGATAGTTTAGAGTTTGCAAACCTGGTTAAGGTAACATGTAAATTTATCGTCTCTTCTTTTTCGCGTAACATTTGTATGAATTGGTAATTTTGTAACAACAGTTTAGCCAATAACATTTTCGAGCTCGCGACTGATCTCTGCGACATCTCCTATGCATGTACAGTGAAAGATTAAAAACAAACTTTTACAATGTGATGGCGCACTTTCAATTTCCAATCTATATCAATATAAGAGGCATGGGTAAATGTGAGCTGTCGGATGTCAAGTAAAGAGCAAAACTTGAATGGCTTGCAAATATAAAGTACTCTATTTCACGTTTAGACAATTGTCAAATAGAAAATACAAGTGCATGTAAAGGCAACAACCAGCAGATGAACTGTACATTTTAAATCAGATGCACATGCAGTATAGCCCATACTACGCGGCCTGGTAGGCTTGTAGTTACCCATTGACCTGCCCTCGCTGCAGGTTGCCTGTCAGTGCCGGATAATGTGTTGTTGGTTGATAAGCTGTGAGGAAGAAAATTACTTAATTGCGTGTGAAAAATTGGAGAGCAAATCCGGCTTTGTTTTACAGGCATTAAAACCATACACGAACATATTCTGTTACTCAAGTAAACAAAGGGTTCAGCGGCCACAATATGCATGTGACTGCTCTTTTTGCAATTACCCATCCCTTCCCCTAATGTTGTTTTTCTTTGAACTGCGTGCGGTGCGTTTTATCAGTCCACAAAAGCGTTCATTTTCCGACCCCTAGTTTAGACGCACCCAGACAGCAATAAACCTCCTCGGGCTGGAGCTTGACATGTATCAGGACTGTACGTAGGACTTTTGAGGAACCTAAGTTCTGTTTTTTCAACACAGTGAAGGGGTTAGAGAAGGAGGGGTTAACCTTGAATTATAACTTATAAGTAATAACTTGAAAGACAAAGTTTACAATCAATTAAATATTAAGTAAAGACAGATAATCTCTAAGACTGTTTTAACTCCTTCCACCCCCCCTTTTTTTTTTTTTTTTTTGCCCTCTCTTTACCTCTCTCAGGTTAGCCTTACTATGGTTTTCACAGTTTTACGTTGCATGCAGGACCGTGACAATGACTTTTAACTTACAGCTTCAGAGGACGGTGTGATAGCAATAATATAGCCTTTTATAAGTACACTACATATATTAAATAAGGAAGTTCTACAAAGATAAAAGAGGCATAGACCTTCTTCCCCTTATACCATTCTCAAGTAAATACGCTTCCGTAGCTATCGCTTACTTTAAGTGATTTTTTTTTAGATAAAATAAAGAAAGGATAACAAAACGTCTGTAGACCACCCAGATATTTATGTCTTTGCTATATTTCAACATGTTTGGTCTAGGCAAGCTGACATGGAAATATTTGACAGTGTTTCAATCTCTTTTCGCTCTTTCTGTAATCACTTTAACATGATAATCTGCACAAAAGTGGGTCGGGTCGGTTATTAAACTTACTGGGTCACAATAAGGACGAACAAGGACAATCTGATAAGTAAACGCCAGTGCTTACAATACTCGGCGCCCGAGAATGTCGGGTTAAAATGAGTGCATGCGCACGCCAATAATCATTGGTGCATCCATGATGTCGAACTAGTTTAATGTCAGTCTGGCAAATTTAGTTCTGTTAAAAAAAGTTCACTTCGCCGTGGTGAACTTCCAGAGTTCAAGAACTACCCAACCGAATGGTTCGTGAAACTTATGGTAGCATAATACTCTTGTAGTCTTGTTAAACGATTTGTCCATAATCTTCTCGCCAAGGTCCATTCGATGTAACGATCATTTAAATTATATTATCTTTGCACACAATGCAATTCCTATATTTCAGAGTAACCTTGAATTTAGTAAATTGGTAAAGTGGTAAAAACATCAGGCATCATTTTGTGGGGGGGGGGGGGGGGGGCTAAGGGAGTAGTATTATGGTGGTCCGATGAGTACACAGCCCTTCCTTTTGTTCTCTGAGTGTCAGAGTGTCAATCCTTTTGTTTCATTGTTAGTGTGTGTGTGTGTATCTGGGGGTGTGTATCTGTGTATATGGGTAAGGTGGATAGGGAGGAAGGAGTTTGAACGTCACGCTGTGTTAGCACAGCGGATGTGTCTTGTTCGTGGACCAGATTTAAAAAAATGAAAACGACTAAAGATATGGCAGCTCTTAATCGACCGTTAGATGTCACTTTACAATTCGTTTGTTTTTGGAGATCTTTTTCATTTTTCGGTCCACGGACACCCCTTTCGGTGCGACTGCTCGCGAACGTCAACGTTCAACCATCTATCTTGCATTCTGCTTGCGACAAGTCAAACATGACGTCATGTGTCGTATAGCTCAAGAGAAATGAGTTCAGGGCACGCGTCTCTTTGATACCGTAGCCGCAATAAAAATATCAAAGAGTAAATTCGATGTTACGTTACTTTTTTTCTACTTCTATGTTTTGGTTGATGACGCTTAACAAAAAAATTAAAATTAACATTTTTAACAGTGTACTGACACACTTAAATAAACTTTGCTTTTTTTACCAATACACCATTGCTTCAAATTTTACCGAGACCAGAGGGTTGCCTGAGGAAAGAGTGTCCCACCGGTCACGGACGGCATTTGCTGCCACACTGGCATATTTGTTTATAGACAGATTTTGATGATCGTTCATGGACACAGACTGACTGACCTTTAAGGTACCCCCCTCTCCTTTCATTTACCTACTCTACCGGCCATGTCTCTCGCTCTTGTTCAACCTAACCCTTGAGCCTAACTCTCTCCCGCCCTCTTCCTAATTGTACCCTTGAGTGTCAACAAACGTCGTGTGACCAAACAAGGGTGGGCAGGCAATACATGGTGCATTGTGAGACGTTCGATAACAAACTCGAGCAATGAGTCTATGTGAATTTGTTTTCTCATTTTCTCCTTTGCTACATTTCCCTCTCATTTTGTTATCATTTTATCATTTTTGTTACATTTTCTCTTTATTTGCTATCATTTTATTCTCACGTTGCTTTTTTTTTCTTGTTTACTGTCATTCGGTTCTCATTTTTCAGCTTTCTCTTACTAGATAGCGCTCATTCCTTCTCTCATCCTCCTCTACAGGTATCATTCTCTTTTCCTCCTCTACACATTTCAGCAGTTTTTTACCTTGTTAGGTAATTTCTACCTCACTCACTAGACCGTTCGCTTTACAGACTGAGAGACTACAAAGCCTTCCAAAACTGACAATACCATTTCAGATTCCTTCAATATTTGATGAACAATTCAAGGACACACAGTACCCGATACCGCATATAGGTTTCTCCTTAATCCTTCCAATCAGCGGGGTAGCGATGAGCATAGGGCGTATGTCTGATCTCAGTCGGGCCCACTATCACAAGGTAAAAGCTTCAAGGATTCATGCAGGATCAATACAAGGGGTCTTTGTGTAGAACATTTGAATGACTATTTACACACTGTTTCCAGCTGAGAAATATGTTTATTGTTAACACACCTCAAGACAAAAAAAAAGGCCAAACAATATTTTCAACACAGCTAGAACAAAATCGTGTAAATGTTTTATTTAGTGGGGGCAAAAACAAGTATAGACTTGGTGGAGTTCATGATCATGTTGTCCGTATTGTCAAAAAGTTTCTGGTAAAGTTACGTACCAACTCATAATGGCGCTCTCCTTAGTTAGGGTCTAGTGTTCCTGCAATGTAAAACAGAGGAGACGTTTAACGGTTGTAAATTATTTTAAGGCACATCCTATGCGTAAAATAAGATAAAGAATAATAAACGACGTGAAATGTATTTTAAACTTAATGTAATGTTGCTCTCATTTCAAGGAAACCATCATTTGAAGTCTCTTTGTTTGTACATAAAATAATTCACACGCATGAAACAATGACGTCACAACCAGATTCGTTGCAAGAAGAAATATCAAGTCGATTGTGAGACCAATGAGATTATGAAATTGTCCATGTAGTAATTGAGGCCTTTTGAAACTCATTCACTATAGATGTTTCGACACTCCCGATCTGGATCCGTCCTTCATATTTCATGTTGTGGCTCTAACTCGTTCATGAAACGAAGCAGAAATAGACTGTTTATTCTTTGATATCTAATAATTAACCGTCATGTTGGTGTGCGATACGCTTCTCCTTCTCTTAGTGTGCATTTTTATTTTTCAGCTCCTGGATAACTATCGAAATGAAGATCGCGTTATGAGCTGATGTAATCATGGCAACCGAAAAATTGCTTTGCATCTTCAGTAAAAAGGTCAGCTGCCTTTCTCTCTGTTTGTGAATTCATCCATGAGTCACACTCGTGAATGACGTAGTTCAAGCTTTCAGCTTGCATTCCTAAGTATACTCTTTAACGTGTGATTAGTTGTTTCAGCTTTATAAGCTACGAGTAAATTATTTCATCAGTTCTTTTTTTTTCTTTTTCAATGAGTATATACGTCTGATCAGATTTAATTAAACTATGAAGGAATTATTAATTTATTCTTTAAAGAGTATGGAATTAAAAAGATTTATTCAGGTAACTATCTGAAACGTTTTGCATTTGCTTGGACGTCCGCCAGAACAGTCCCTGCTTTCAGCAAATGCCATTTGTAGGAGCGTTTCTCTGGATAAATTGCTCCAACTCCCGAATGGCCACTCGTGTCCTGGGATCTGGATCCAGTAACCGGCGAAGGATCGTTTTGATTTCACTGGAGACGATGAAATGCCATTTAAGAGGGCGCTTTTTTGCCTGGCGCAGAGACGAGAAAGGCCGTCTTCCGAATATCATGTAAAAATAGATGACACCCACGGACCATACAGTAGCCTTCACAAGGTCATAAGCTCCGTCGAGACGTTCAGGTGGATAGTTCCATAGCGGAGTGCCGCCAGCCCCGGATACGACGCATTCGCCATTCACGACGTTCTCGGCCAGTCCAAAGTCGATGACTTTAAGTTGATCCTGGGCGCAAATCAGCATGTTGCTGGGTTTCAGATCTCCGTGGACCCATTCGCATCGATGGATAGCCAACACCATTGAAGCGATTTGGTCGAGAAAGAAGTAGGCCCTGGCTTCATCCATGGGTACGTGCCGTCTCAAATATTCATCGAAAGAGAGGCAAGAGGGCGGTTTCTCCATAATAAGAAAGAACACGTCATCGTTACCAAGTTGGACTCTACCGTAGGCGAAAAGATCCACGACACTGGTAACATCTTCTAGTGCAATGATAGCGGCTGCTTCCCCCGGTATCTGTATATTATCAAGGGGGACATCTCGCCATGAGTAAATGCTACTGCACAGGGTGAACTTGATGGCGACCTCCTGTGAAGATGTTTAAAAGGAAACAGACCAAGTAAAAACAAAAAATAACAAGAAAGTGAATCGAAAATGATGCGCAGTATATTGCGATGTTAATTATGAACCCAAAGAATAAACTGTTCTGTTGCAAGTCACGTCCTTTAACCAGGGCTGAGAACCCCCGAATGGGGATGGTCAGAAATTTTGTGATGAAGCGACAGTTTCATAATTATTAGTATTGTAGCACACGAATGAAGACACAGGTAATGCTAATACCAGTCTATTTTACAAAGTCGCATGTCTAGACAAACCTATCAATTTTACCTCATGGGGATCGTCGAGAGATCTTCCTCCGTAGACCACGCCGAATCCACCGTGTCCCAGTTGGTCGAGGAGCTCAAATCCGGCATTTCGCATTTCTGCCTGCCCCATGGCCACCACGTCACTTGGAAATGACAACTGACTGGAGGATTGGTAGGCTGCGATGTAGCCTCTGATGCTGCTACTGCTACTGCTGCTTGTGGCAGTACTAATACCACCGCCCTTACAAGATGTGCCACTGCTGCCACCATAGCCACCGCCGATGGCACCACCAGTAATTCCACTGCGGGAGCTTTCATTGTTAGACTGTTGTTGATTAGGGGAGGATGAAGACACGTTATTACGTTTTCGCTTTGGAAAGAGAAAATGAAAGTAAAAAACCTGATGACTCCCAATGAAAAGGTTGATAATTACAAATGGATCAAGTCCAGTGTTATAGTAACTATAATGCATTTTTGACTGTGAGGGAAATAGAGCACACCTGCAAGGTAAAAGCGTCACCGTACACACATTAATATTATAAGTATGAATGCATTGTGCAGGACACGATGTCACATTACTTTAATGTTCCCTTCATATAATAATTAATGCTTGTCACATGTTTGTAACGATCATTTCATAGAACACATAGCACAGGTTTTGTCATCAGAGATAAGTTGGTATCAACCTACCTTTTTTGGTCTGTTGTTCTGACCAGGGAGGGCATCCCTTGCCCCTCTGCAATTACAGGAACGAAGTTCTTGTCTCAGTAACCGATTCTGATCTTCTATATCCTGGTATTTCCTTAAGTTGGAACGAAGTTCTTCGTTCAGTATCAGATTCTGATTTTCGAGGGCCTGGTACTTCCTGGAGTTGAAACGAAGCTCCTCTTTCAGAATACGATTCTGTTCCTCGATATCCTTGAAGTTTCTGAAACTTGAACGAAGTTCTTGTGTCAGCAATTGATTCTGATTTTCGAGGTCCTGGTAATTTCTCAAGTGGAAGCGAATTTCGTCGCTCAGTATCAAATTCTGGTTTTCGAGGTCCTGGTTCTTCCTGAATTTGGAACGAAGTTCTTCGCTCAATATCAGATTCTGATTTTCGAGGTCCTGGTGCTTCCTGAAGTTGAAATGAAGTCCCACTCTCAGAAGACGATTCTGTTCTTCGATATCCTCATAGTTTCTGAAACTTGAAAGAAGTTCTTGTCTCAGCATCCGATTCTCATCTTCAGTATCCTGGTAGTTCCTGAAATAAAAAGTAAAAGTATTTTATATCAATGACATCACAGAATAGATAAATGATGGTGATGGTGTTAATAGTGATAATGATGTGGATGGAGAAGAGGAGTATGGGGATCATGAAGATGAATCTGATAATGTAAATATGAGGACGGTGATGACGATGACTATGATGATGAGGGATATGACGATTGTGATGATGACGATGATGATAGAGATAAATATGATGATGATGATGCTACTGATGAAGATAATGAGGATAATGATGATGTCAGTAGTTATAAAGGTCATAATATTAATGGTGATGATTACTAAGGTATAATTGATAATCATTTTTCAGCCAGTCGGTCTGAAAATAAGTAAAGAAGCTCCCAAATATCGGGAGCTTCCGTAAACTTAAATCATCACTACGAGAGTTATCTTGTTTGGGAAATCTCTGTTTCTTTACGACTTTTATTCTCATTTTGCCATATTGCTTCCTATAAATGTAGTTTTTCATTGTTTCTAGCAGTGATTTCTTTTCCTTACAGCATACTTTCGTCCTTGCAAAACCTGTTTAATTGTCATTGCCAGTGTTGTTTTCGATTATAAATGTATAGAGCACCTTAATGATTAAGTAGCAAATATCGTTTAGGTGAGATTTTCCCAACAGAGAAAAAATCAAGAAACAATGAAGAAAACGACAGCTTTTTAATTGCCATTATGAAACGTTGGTTGGGTCGGGAGGATAAGTTTGAAAATGTAATAACAGCTATGTAGGCCTACTACTTACTTTAACAAAGAACTAACGTCTGATGTCAGTGTGCTGAACACTGAATCTACCTCCCGTCCACAATGGCGATTTCTTGCATCCTTACAGAAACCAAGTAAACCTAGAAGCAGATTAACATTGAGAAAGGTACATGGAATAAATAGTGATATGTTGTAGAACCTATAATTCAGCACCTGTAAACACAACACAGTCGAAAAAGTTTCTGCATTAAATCTACTACAAACCAAAGTGAGGGAGGAAACTACACAGCATCAAACATACTCAAGTAAATTGAATGTTACAGTGTTACGTAAAAAAAGTCTACTAATCTGCACTATTATTGTGCGTGAGTCACCCGCAAAGGTTGCTTCTATTACGTAAATGGATTTCCAATAAATCTTGGAAAACATTAAGCTCGCTCAATAATCTACGACCAATAAAGGTACTGACACTGTATGACGGTTTATGTAATCACTGGCATGTGGCAATGTGTCCTCCATATATATTCACACTAAGGTGTATTAAGATTCCCAAAATCAAAGATGTGTGGAAGACTCGTGCAGCTTAACTTTTTTTTCCGATAGAAAACACTGAGCATATACTTGCCGTTTGAAATGACATAAAATAAAATATTGATTCTACTTACCAGCCAAACGAAGCAAATCAAAAGTAATTTTTTGATTCATTGCATCAAATTTGATTAAAGATTAGGAGAAGCTTTTAAAAGTACGTTTGTAACGATTGTGTAGCAAACGACGTATTATGTAACGTAATGCTATATAGAATGAATGCGTTGTCGTCACTGTTTATAAAAACCATTATTTCGTCACACTGGCCGATATCGAAACATTTCAATACTTGGCGCACACCACAGAGTCACGCGCGAAGGTCACGCATAGTTCTAATCCGTTTATTTACACTATAATTTGAACCCCGAGCGCTGGGTACGATACCACGCGCGAGGTCCATTGCATATAAACGGGGCCATAAACTTAGTATTATAGTATTCGTCACGATAAGATGACGCGAACGTTCAGCTGATGCACCCATCGCATAGATACTTGTATGATACATACCGACTTTCTACATCCAAAGTGTCTTTCTGTACACTTTAGGCGCATACTTATAGGGTGTCCGTCACACGATAACGATAAAACTGTCCCTGATAAGCTACGGTCACACCACAACTTTATCAACTACAACATCGTTGACATTATGTTAAAGGCTGTGTGACATGTGAAACAGATAAAGTGGAGTGTTGCACATTGTCAGTATTCCTTTTGCTAAGCCTATATACTTTGCCTCTTACTTAATTACTGAGTTTCACATTGGTAAGTTATATCGATATTTTTAAAGAAAATGCATGCTTACAGAGACCTGAATTATG
Organism: Stichopus chloronotus; assembly: GCA_021234535.1. Lineage (NCBI taxonomy): Eukaryota > Metazoa > Echinodermata > Holothuroidea > Aspidochirotida > Stichopodidae > Stichopus > Stichopus chloronotus. The sequence continues at coordinate 38,131,393 of CM037832.1, read as the reverse complement.
CACAGTTTTGAACTTTCAGATTTTTTTAGAAGACACCAAAACAACCTTGAGAATGCTATTGACGTAAACATTTAGTTCTGAACTTACAGGAATAAGTTAGTCTGCTACATTTATGAGAGATTAATAATTACGTTGTCTACTTACCTTGTCGTGTGTGACTTCAGTCCCAAGGCTTAGTTCTGGGAACTTCAGGTGGCGATAAATAGCCAGACTAGAGCCTTGCACAGACTTATAAAAGATCTGGCGACTCCCTACTCAGACTTGATGGGGTCAAATCCTATTGAAGACAGCATGTAGATCTCACCTCCACGAGAGGTGCCGGGGTTTTCCGGCGTATGTCCTAAAAACTGACAAAGGATTAACCTCTCTCTAGATTTATTCATCAAGGGGCATTGAGGGAAAACTGCTTCACGGATTTTGCGGAGAGAGGTGGGGACAAATACATCGTTCATTGTGGTTCAAGTTCACAGAACCACCCTTATATTGCTAATTTTACCAGGGCAAAACTTCTTTTCAATTTTTTTCTTGGGAACTTCCAACCCTGAAACTGCTCACGATGTGCACATTTTAGGCGTGCACAGCCTTTAACATAGTGTCAACGATATTGTAGTTGATATAGTTGTGGTGTAACCGTAGCTTACCAGGGACAGTTTCTTCGTTATCGTGTGACGGACACCTTATACGTATGTCCTCATCCACTTTTTGAGCATTTTTTTCTTAATTACAAGGTAACCTTGGACGTCATCTGGTGCAATATTTGAACTTTTATTTCAGATTTTCCAACTACTATCGCCTCTAGAGAACTTTCTTTGGTACTTCAAAGTTGATGAGAAATTTTTCAATTATAAGTTAACGTTATCTGAAAAGAATTCTACTGAAATAAAAAGAGGGGGGGGGGGGGAGTCTGCATTCCCTTGCACGTCGTATTTCTGGGTAAAAGGGTGTTTCGGACCCCCGTCACCCCTTGATTAGGCCTATTATTTAATTCCTTTATTGTTCACTTAGGGTTTAGCACTTACTCAGTCAATGAACCAAGAAACCAATATCTCTATGACAGCTATACCACTCACGTTGACAAAAGAGGATTTCCCTTCCAAGTTTCCAGCAATATAGGTTTTGTCTCAACTGAATACACAAGAATTTGAGTATTTTCTTTAGATTTATGACTATTAAAATTAGTGTAGAAGAGACAAAAATAAAAGAACCATCTCTGGACTCAGCAAAATGACAATTTTGGTGAAACTGACATTTTGACGATTTTATGAACTCGTCAAAGAGACAAAAATGTAATATCTGTTCATTTTGACGTTTTCATCTCCTTTTTAAATAAGTAGAAAACAGCCACTGTGTCGAGTTAGAACTTCTCGTCAAAATGGTTTAATTGCCTTAAATTGCCATTTTGCCAACTGATTAAAATGGCAAAGTACTGCAATTAAAATTGCCGTTTTGTCGAAATGAAGCGTTTAGTCAAAATATCAAAATTCAAAAATCTGTCATGTAGCAAGTTAGACCAACTCGTCAAATGGCAAAATTAAAAAAAAAAAAGTTATTAAAAAAATTGTCATGATTTCGGCCAGAGTGGCAAAATTTGGATTATTGTCATTTCGGCTAGTTAGATCTTGGCAAAATGTCAATTTTCCACTCATTTCGCCATTTTGCCGAGTTGTCCAATCTTGCTAAAGTGTCATTTTTCATAATTTTGCCATTTTAACGAAAAGTTTCATACCGGCAAAATGAAAACTCTCCCCAGTCGCTTATTTTTAGAGGTTAACAAATAGCCAAATTTCAGATTTTTTGCCATTTTGACGGGTTAAACTAAGACGTCTACAAGTAATTTTTCGGAAATTTTCATTTTGCCGAAATGCTATCTTTTCAAGTTTTTTCTAAGCTTCCAACAGTTTAAACAGTTGCAAAAGACAACAGTAGTTTTGAAGAACCAATTGCTGATTCTAGTATATTGCCAGATATGGACTGAAATTACTCGGCAATACATGGCTGCCAGTCTAGCGTTTTAAAACGCAACAAAAATTAAATTTGGCGTTTTTGTTTCCTTTGTTGGCAGGTGAAAATTGAAACTGCCTGCCGAACGGTTCTTTTTTTTTTTGCGTTTTCTGGGGCTTATTGAAATTGACATAAAAGACTTTTTTCACGAAAGATCAAGGAAAACCCTTCTTTTTTAACCGATTATTGTAGTCACCGGAGTGCTACGTAACGGGTTTATAATTTGTACTTCGTCTGTAGATTACACAATAATAGATTATGTACAGTACGTTATAACCTGTGTTGGAAATGTTGACAAGTGTTACTCTGTGTGCAAACACAGGTTAAGTGGTAGCTTTGGCGTTTTTCATGTGATTTGGTTACTGATCTGTACGTTTGACCGACAATTTGGACTATTTCGCCGTGGGAAACCTGGTAACCCTGCAATCTATAGCTTTGCAAACTGCAGTAACCTGATTGAAGGTAGCAGCCATTAACAGCAGCCATTAGCAGCAGCCGCTAGTGTATATAACTGTGCGGCCTGCCTTGACCAAAAGTGATCATGAATTTTTTCCATGTAAATTACGGTAACATAATCGGTGTGTATATAGTTACCTAATATATAAAAATGGACTTTTTATAGTAATTAATTCGAGTTATTGAGTTAGGTGAGAGGTCCGACTATTATCACCAGAAATAAGAAGGGCTCTTCTTTTACGTGGTATGGGTCTACCCTTGGTAACAGAACTTATTTCTTGATCAAAAGTGACCATGAAGTTTTTCCCTGTAAATGATCGCTACACAATCTCTGTTCATACGGTTACGTAATATATCAAAATGGATTTATTGAAAAAAAAAAACTTTCGAGTGACTGAGTTAGTTGAGAGGCTCGCCTAGTAAAACCAAAGAGTACAGGGGTTGTACTTTTACGTTGCATAGGTCTATTCTTGGTAGCAAAACTTATTTGTTGACCAAAAGTGACCATGAAGCTTTTTTGGGGAAAGGACGGCTACACAATCTCTGTGTATACGGTTGTGTAATATATCAAAATCGATTTTTTTTTTTTCAAAAATAATGAATTGGAGTTATGGAGTTAGTTGAGAAGTCAGGTTTTACTTTTACGTGGCATAGGTCTACCGGCCCTTGGTAGCAAAACATATTTCTTGACCAAAAGTGATCAGGAAGGTTTCTCTGAGTAAAAAACCATACACAATCTCTTTTTATACAGTTACGTAATACATCAACATGGACTTTTTTTTTCAAAAATATTAATTCGAGTTATGGAGTAATTGGTTGAGAGGCCCGATTAGCATCACCAAAAAGTACAGGGATTCTGCATTTACGTGGAATTGGTCTACTCTTGGTAACAAAACTTATTTCTTGACAAAAAGTGACAATGAAGTTTTTCCGGGTAAATGATCGCTCCAGCATCTCTGTGTATATCGTAACGTCATACATCAAGATGGATTTTCTTTTTTAAAAATGATAAATTCGAGTTATGGATTTAGTTGAGAGGTCAGATTAGTACCACCAGAAAAAAACAGGGGTTTTACTTTTACGTGGTACTGGTATACTCTTGTTAACAAAACTTATTTCTTGCCCAAAAGGGACCATGAATGTTTTTTCTGGGTACTAACCGCCACGCAATCTCTTTATACACAGCTACGTAATACCTTTGAAAATGATTTTGTTTTTAATTTGAATTATGGAGTTAGTTGTGGGGCCCGTTTAGTACCACCAGAAAGTAGAAGGGTTCTACTTTTACGTGGTGTGGGTCTACAATTGGTAACAAAACTTATTTGTTGATCAAAAGTGACCATGAATTTTTTTTCTCCGGAAAGAAAGCCACACAATCTCTGTGTATACGGTACCGTAATATATCGAAATGGATTTTTTTCTTCAAAAATAATTTATTCGAGTTATGGAGTTCTTTGAGAGGCCCGATTAGTACCAGCAGAAACTACAGGGGTTCTGTGTATACGTGGTATTGGTCTAATCTTGGTAACAAACTTACTTCTTGTCCAAAAGGGACCATGAAGGTTTTTCGGGGAAAGGACCGCTACACAATCTCTGATGTGTATACGGTTACGAAGTGTATCAAAATGGACTTTTCTATTCAAAATAATGAATTCGAGTTATGGAGTTAGTTGGGAGGCCAGATTAGTACCACCAGAAAGCACATGGTTCTACCTTATGTGGTGTAGGTGAAATAAGTAAGTTACCCCTGGTAACAGAACTTATTTCTAGACCAAAAGTGACTACGAAGTTTTTCCAGGTAAATGACCGCTACACAATCTCTGTGTATATGGTTACGTAATATATCAAAATGGACTTTTTTCAAAAATAATTAATTCGAGTTATGGAGTTAGTTGAGAGGGTCAACTAAAACCATCAGAAAGTATAAGAGTTCTATTTTTATGGTCGCTTTTGGTCAAGAAATAAGGTTTGTTACCAAGGGTAGACTTATACCACGTAAAACTTGAAGTATAGAACCCTTCTAATTTCTGGTGATAGTACTAGTCGGACCATTCAATTAACGCCAACCTCGAATTAGATATTTAAAAAAAAAAAAAACACAGTTGTGGTATATTCCGTAGTGGTTTCTTTTTTTAACAAAGTGAAGGTCACTCTCTTACCAAAAAGAAAAAGGAAATGCTGATTTGAGAAAAAAAAAAGTACTTGTTTGGCAGAATTTCGTAATCATCTGGCAGGGAATCGTATACTTGGTAACACCATTGACCTAAGCACTGTTGTCGGTATCCTATAGCGTGTCATAGTGTCCTAGTGGCTGCTGTTATTGTCTGCGCTTAGTGGCTGCTACCTTCAGAGAGGCACTGCAGTAAATTTCCTGCAAATGAATTCGTAATGAAACTCGAGTAAAGTAGCATATAAACGGTACAGAAAGTAAGTAGATACCGACGAATTGACGAGTCACGCTGGCCATCTTAAATGGAATTGTTCGACTCAGATAGCGAGGAGGAACTCCCTGCCGGTTGGGAGGAGCGTAGTACAGCGGACGGACGTGTTTTCTACGCAAAGTAAGGGACTTTTCTTTTGATTTCAATCCTTGAATTTCTGAGTCTCCCAGGGTATTGTAGTTTTACATTGCTATTGTTTACACCTTTTTCTACAGTACCTCTCCGATACTAGTTGTGCGAAATTTGTCCTTAACTTCTCGAGACATTGTGAAAAGGTTTGATAAAGCCATTCTGTGTGACAGCTGTGAAAAGTGAGTTCAAATACGATGTGACAATGTTAGTGCTGAAACTTACAGTAAACTCCAATGTTCCAACTCTGATGATAAGTGGTTTTGTAGTAATTGCTCTGCACAGTGTGGTTTATGTTCCGAGCTTGTTCTTGATAGTGACCCTGCTATAGAATGTGACTCTTGCAAATCGTGGATTCATAATAAGTGTTCCCAAGTCTCTACCCCCCTGTACGAAAATGTTCAGGCAATTAGCTGTGTATGGATCTGTCCAAAGTGTGATAATGGTAACTTAGCTTGAAATGTAAACTCTTTTACGTCCCGGGGGGAACAGTGATCTTGAGCTAAGCAATAGTTTTAATACCCTTGATCCTGACTTATCTCATTACAGTATAACATCTCGCTACATCAGCCTCCAAAACCGAGTGAGACACCTCATAAGAATGAGTTATGCCTTATGTCCATTAATATTAATGGTCTTAGAGGGAAAAAACTTGACCTCCAGGCTGTTCTAAATTCCACCGAACCAGATGTTGTTGCATTACAGGAGACCAAAATTGATAATTCTATTACTGACAGGGAGTTAATCCCAGACTGTCTGGATTACACTGTTTTTAGAAATGACCGCACCCTAGGAGGTGGTGGCACTATGCTCCTCATTAAAAACTATTTGACTCCATCAGGTGCAAGTTTCCTTCTAAATGGGTCTGAGTCAGTCTGGGCAACGTTTTTGGTAAATGGGAGTCGGCATTATGTTGCTTCCTGGTATAGGGATCCAGATGCTCATATTGATCACATTTCCTTACTCCGTGACCAATTGCACAACATCATGACTAAACATAGAAATAAAAACCCATCGTTCCACATCCTAGGTGATTTTAATTTTAGGCTCATTGATTGGGAGACTAGACTGAATAAGGAAAATGAGATGTGTCTCACCAATGGTAATGGTCAACTCCTTGTTGATATTGTCAATGATTTTGCCGCTGATCAGCTTGTAAAATTTGCTACCAGGGGCAACAATACTCTTGATTTAGTCATTACCAACACTCCCAACTTGTACTCGGACGTCAGCAGTTTTGATTCACTTAGTGACCATGATGTTGTCCTTTGTAAGATTAGGTGCTCGTCCCGTAGGCCAAAACAAATACGCAGACTTGTCCGACAAGTATTCCAAAGGGGATTATAACACTATGAGGTCAGAAACCAGAGCTTTTGCCACTGGTTACTTCAATGGCAAACAAGGTAGCCGCACTGTTGAGGAAAACTGTCTCCTCATTAAGTCTTTTCTTGAGAGAACTGTGGAAAAAAACATCCCTTTTTTCACTTTCCGGCTAATACAGCCGTGCTTCCCTTTAACTCTGATTACCACTTCTTTTTATGGAATCACAGAATTAACTACGTACTCTAATATTACTACAGTGTCTGTTTACTCTTTAGTAAATGTAATTGTTTGAAATATTCTTTTTCTTGTCAGTCATCAGACAGAAACAACACAATGGGCTCATCCTGTGACAGGCAAGAGGAAAAGAATTGCTGGTGGTGAGAAGAATACTGTTTACCCCTTTACAGTTGCTAGGACTCCTTAGTTCGTGCGCCCCTTGATTCTTTTCCTGGCTTCCAAATTTTATACTTGAAATACACTTTACATGAACCACAGTGTCTTGCAGTGATGGTCCTTTCAAAATGACAAGATCCAAGACAAATACATCTCTGAAGCAGTTCTTAGCTTACAGTTTTTGAACTTCATCAAGACATGTTTGGCCTATTTTCTTGGAGACTGTAACAGAAAAACCAGCTAAGAAAATCGAGTTGCTTTACTGGTGTGTGTGCGATGTTCTCCCTATGGTCGGTACGTTGGAATGTCCACATCACATATGTGATGGGCGTGCAGTTCTTCTGAAAAGTTTGCACAGTGTTAACCAAGATAGGCATGAAATTTAGAGCCCTTCATTTGAAACTGTTACATCAAAGATGTGAAGGTGCAGACATGAAGAAATAATAAGAACTACTATACTGTTATTTCAAAGATGTAGATGAAGGAATTGCATAGTTACATTGAAATTTTTAGAGTTAGCTGTGAGAAATAAGGTTTCACCATGGCAAAAGATTTTTAGTTGATAAAAATTTAAATCAAATTGGGACTTGGTTTGTGAGCACAATATGGAATTCATGTGAGATTTTCACAATTTAATCCTCTTTGAAATTTACTTTCACCATATAGTATTAGCTCCAAGTCTATTGTCAGTAAAATGTTCACAATGATTGTAAAGTTGCCAGACCAAATCTTGGAAAGTTCCAGTAGAGTTGTACTTACAGCAGCATTCTGCACTTTATTTTAGAATTGTGACAACACATTTACTGTATTCAGTGTATTTGTTCAGAATGGTTTCATATGATTACTGTAATTAAAGTGTATGTAATTCGCAAAGCTTAATTTTTGGTTTGCAACGGATTTGTGGGTTGACGTATGATTAAATGTATTAGTTCCGAAACATGTACATGTAAAAAGTCTCAGTATAGTAGACTGCTTTCAAATTTTGACATTTAAAGGTGCAAATCAGATACTGGAGGCTGCTGTTGCATGTGTCTACAGAAACTAGAAATTAACACAAAACCTGAAAATTACCTCGAAGTTTTAGACAGTAGCATACAGAAGAGATGGGACACAACAAATCCAGTTCGTGTGATAAACGGAGATATAATTTATGTATTTTATTTTCCACCAGAACTTCCTTTTGGGTGGACAAGTGGTGTAGATGAAAAGGGTCTGCTTTTTTACATTGAGTAAGTTTGTCATCTAAATTAACTTAGACAAGCATAACGTAATGTATAAGTTATGATCACCTCATAATGCCAGATATGTAATGAACACAACTGAGGTACATTCTGTTGTTGTATTAACAGGATATACCTAAAAGTTAGACCTCAATTAAAAGCTTATGTATGTCTGTGATGCTGGAACCTGACTAGAATTTGTTGTTACAAAAGTGTATATATCAACCAAAGCTCTTCAACGATTTACACAAGAGTATATCCTCATCCTTGTCTCCATCCTCTCAATGCTTTCAGTCATCTAAACAAGAGGACAACCTACACCGACCCACGGCTGGCATTTGCTGTCGAAGAGAGTAACAATCCACAGGATTTCAACCAGCGATTTGATGCCTTCAGCACAGCCCTGGGCGTGTTACAGGGGAGGGACCTCAGTGGCAAATATGCCATCATCACTGGCGCAAACTCTGGAATAGGTTTGTCAAGCAAATTGAAAAATCTTGGAGTTGTGAGCTTGCTTTTCACAGCTGTGCTCATTCTTTTACAGAATTTTACAATATGAATTTTTTTTTATTTCTCTTCTGGATTGAGGTAGACAAAAAAATTTCTTCTGGTTTGCAACATATTATGATTATATATTATGATATTGTGTCATTTAGAAAAATTCTCCGTTCAAAATGAGCAATTTACAGTGTGATTCTTTGCAAAATTTAGGAGGGAACTTGGAAATGCTCTTAAAGGGAAATATGGCATTTAGAATATACCAACATGGCATACAAAGAAAATAGCTTTACCCATTGTTAAACTACTCAGTCTTATCAATAAACATCTGCAAAATCTTCATCTCCTCAAAACATTGTGCATGTAATCAGTAATGGAAGATGGTCATTTGAATTTTGAAAAGTTTGTGTGAAGAGGTTATTGTTGAGTAACAAATAACTGAATTTCTATCTGAGAGAAACTGATTTCTTGAAAAGAAGGATGCTGTCCTTCCTTATTGTGCAAAAAGGTATCATTCTGTGTCTACAACCACTGGTTTTAAAAGTATGGTTTGTTTCTGTAAAACAAACCCCTTATTCCCCTTAAAGAACTATTTCTACACAGTTAAAAAAGAGACAATGGTGGCAAATTCACAGCTGACTTCCACGATGTACTCTAAGTGTTCTCTAAGCTGGTATTGCGACTGTGATTTAGTCAGAATTTTACACTAGTATTCCGACAATTGATGGTTTCCCTTCAAATGGTTATTATTTTCATTCAATCAGTTTTATGTCGGATCCTGATGAAATTTGAACCTTGTGTCATTTCTAGTCGTGGAAAGTGACCGTGATTTGTGCAGTCAACAATAGGTGATGATGTTCATGGATGGGAGATTTTCACCCCTTAAAGTGTCTTTTTTCAGTGAGTAATGTCTGCAACATTGCACAGGTAGTCTTAAGTTCTCAACTCATCGACTTGGAAAGGTAATTAAACATTGGAAGGTAGAAGAAGCACTTTTAATTGAAATCTTTTGGTATTGTCTACATGGGTCAGGGAACATGCGCAACAATAAAATGGCAATGACTTTTGACATGGCATGTCCTATGGTCAGGAAGAGCCATGAAATTTTCTAGAAATAACAGAAGTCATGAAAAGTCATGAAACTTAGAACAGGTTATCAATTTCTTTATGAGTTCAAAAATTTACTTTTATCACAGTCATTGCATCATTAGTATCCATCAAAGTTAGTCGTAAAATGGCCATGAAATAGTCATGGAAAAGTCAGAAGGTGTAGGAACTTTGTACAATGAACCCTTTTACTGCATTATTTTTTATTTTTCTTTGGAGGGGAATTTAAAACAAGTTCTCATTTACAAAGGAAATTTACAGTTTCGGTAGTCACATCAAGGAATCTTGCTCCATGCCTCATGTCCAGGTTTCGAAACGGCCCGCTCACTCGCCCTGCATGGAGTCCATGTTGTCCTGGCCTGCAGGAACCTGAGGAAGGCAAACGCAGCTGCAGGGAAGATCAGAGAAGAGTTGGGACCAGCCAAGGTTGATGTCATGTACCTCGATCTGGCATCTTTACGAAGCATCCAGGCAATTTGCTGAAAATTACAAACTCAGGCAGTGGTCAGTTTCAAATATGTTTCGTAATATCAAAAATGAAAGATATTACCATGGATGAAAATTACAAACTCAGGCAGTGGTCAGTTTTAAAACTCGTTTCATGTTATTTAGAAGAAGTATATGTTCCTGCACATGTTTATGATGAAATGAGGATGAAGGGTGCGAAAATTTGGCCATTCCCAACCGTGACCATTCCTCATTTTTACCTATGCATGTAGTTTACATTTATTCTCTACACTAATATCAAAATATGTTGATTTTTTTCATTGCTTGCAGGCCAATAGATATGTTAATATGCAATGCGGCAGTCTTTGGTCTACCTTGGAAACTGACAGAAGATGGCTTTGAGACAACATTTCAGGTCAATCATCTGGGTCACTATTACCTGATTCAACTTCTCGAGGATGTTTTGATCCAGTCAACACCTGCCAGAGTGGTAGTGGTGTCCTCAGAATCACACAGGTATGAAGCAATGTCATCACCTGCCTGACATGGTGGCAATGTCATCACCTTCCTGACATGGTGGCAATGTCATCACCTGCCTGACATGGTGGCAATGTCATCACCTGCCTTACATAGTGGCAATGTCATCACCTGCCTGACATGGTGGCAATATCATCACCTGCCTGACATGGTGGCAATGTCATCACCTGCCTGACATGGTGGCAATGTCATCACCTTCCTGACATGGTGGCAATGTCATCACCTGCCTGACATGGTGGCAATGTCATCACCTTCCTGACATGGTGGCAATGTCATCACCTGCCTGACATAGTGGCAATATCATCACCTGCCTGACATGGTGGCAATATCATCACCTGCCTGACATGGTGGCAATGTCATCACCTGCCTTACATAGTGGCAATGTCATCACCTGCCTGACATGGTGGCAATATCATCACCTGCCTGACATGGTGGCAATATCATCACCTGCCTGACATGGTGGCAATGTCATCACCTGCCTTACATAGTGGCAATGTCATCACCTGCCTGACATGGTGGCAATATCATCACCTGCCTGACATGGTGGCAATGTCATCACCTGCCTGACATGGTGGCAATGTCATCACCTTCCTGACATGGTGGCAATGTCATCACCTGCCTGACATGGTGGCAATATCATCACCTGCCTGACATGGTGGCAATGTCATCACCTGCCTGACATGGTGGCAATGTAATCACCTGCCTGACATGGTGGCAATGTCATCACCTGCCTGAAATGGTGGCAATGTCATCACCTGCTATTTTGGTGGTTGTGTTCTCAGAATCACACAGGTATAAAAAAAACTTGTCGTCACATGACATTTTGGTAATTATGTCCTCAGAATCACATAGGCATAAAACAATGTCATTACCTGCCTGAGTGGTGTACATGTCATCAGCATCACACAGGTGTGGATCAAAGTCATCACTTGCCTGAGTTGTGGACATGTCATCAGAATCACAAAGGTGTCAATCAATGCCATCACTTGCAACAATCATGTCCACAGAATTCACACATGCATTTAATAGAGGTATTGAACACTGAAGACAAGTGATATTCCATAAAAACTAGGGATATTTTTCTCCCTTTGTTGGCAAAAAACTGTCTCTCAAAAGTATGTTCCATTTGACAGTTATAGATTTAAAAAAAAAAGTATCTATTTTAAAATCGTTCATTGCACTTTTAGAAATCTGAGATGTCACCCAGTCACATCTTCTTGAATATTCTTTGTATTTCTTCTTGGCTATTTAAAAAAAAAACACTACTATAGTTTAAGAGATCTGACCTCGATTTCTACTATAATTTATGGGAATCTCCAATATACCAAATCTACATTCTCGCTAGTTTTAAATTTCAAGGTTAACTGAAGACTTAGTGTCAAAGGAAAACAAAGGCCTCTTGCAATAATTTGCCACAGTTACATGGCATTGTGGTTTTACAACATTGAAGCAACTGGTAATCTTTCTTGAACAGAGAAAGTCTTTCTTCAAATGGGAACATCTAGAGTAAGGAACAAGATATTTGCATGGTGTCTGAAATGCCGGCAGCAAAAAAAATTGTTCTCTTTTGTGTGAGAACCTCTTCAGTTGTCAGTGCAATATGCCTGTAAAAACTGTCTTCACCTGTAGTAATGGTTGTAATATCCTCAGAACGTGCAGAGAGGAGGATCTCAGAAGGTCTTAATGATAATCTTAATTTTGCAATGCATGCAAATGTCAAAATGTATGCCTGTGAGCTGGTAATACTGTACCGCTCTCACCAGTGTATGGAATGCCAAATATCTACATCATAATTAAGCTAACAAATGTGTGTGTGGCGTCAAGTATCTGTCTAGGCAGGATGACCTCAGACTTTGCCATGCATAAGTCATGAACTATATGTTTCGAAATTTTTGGTAAATAAATATAAATAAGAAATAGATATGTCATCTTGAAAAAATTGTATCATTTTTCTTCAGTGACTGGATGGTTGTTTCCAAGATATTCCTACTTAGAAGTTTCTTTTCTCTGTTCAATTTGACTTACATTCAAATCCCTTTTCTTTATGTAGAATATTTATTCGTTTGACTCCGGTATCACAAGATCTCTGAGGGAATAATTTTGCCAATTAGTTCCTTTGAACAGTAATTTTTAGTTGTCTCAATATTTCATTTGAAAAGCAAAATCTATCAAGATCACAAAATTTCACTCCCGCCTAGATTCATAGGTTTACGCTCAAATCAGTTGGACTTGGACAATCTGTCGCTGCAGCAGTCGGACTATTGGCCGATCTTAGCTTACGGACAATCGAAGCTGTGCAATATTATGATGAGTTATGAGTTTGACGAGAGGATGAGGTCCAAAGGGGTCACCTGCTGTGCTCTCCATCCTGGCAACATGATGTACACAGGCATCCAAAATAACTGGTGGGGATGGAGACTGATGTGGCTGCTGGTGAGGCCATTTACCAAGACTCTGGTAAGCGTCTTAGATAGCAACTCACGCTCTCTGTAGACCAGGCTTCCTCACTTGCATTTGCTGAAGTGCCACATGGCTAAATATTTTTTAATAGAATGCCTCACTGATCACCATTGTGGGGGAAGGGGGTGTGAGGGGATGGGGTGTTTTAGAAGACTCAGGTGCAAAATGGTGCAACTTTGTTAAATTCGTCTGTAGGATGTAACAAACGTACCAATTTTTGAGACAAAATTTTTTTTCTGTCAGCATGGTAAAAAAATATTCACATTTTCAATATTCCTCCAGTACTTTCTGCATGCCACTCCGATTAGAGGAAGCCTGCCTTGGACCAACATCTTTGTTGATGCGTATATTATCACCATTTGAATCAGTGAATGCTGTGTATGATTTGAGAGTGCTCACAGGGTACCAGTAATGCAAAAAATGAGAGACACCATATTTTATCTTTGCTGCTAGATAGCCTGAACTCAGACCTTTCTAGTGGTGTACCTCTTTGAGGAAGTCCAGATCTTTCTAGTGGTGTTCCTCTTTCCCCTCATCTGACAACTTCACAAAGTATGAGAAAAGTCAGACAAGAACATCAAATATATGATAATTTTTGAAAAAATTGCATGTGGGTTATTTAATTAATTTAGATATTTGGTATCCCTTTTTACATCAATAAAGATTCATTCTCTTTTTCTGCATTAAGTTGTCAATAAATGAAAGCAAGTTGTTGAATACATTTTGTACATCTTTATTACATCCCAAGAACGGTAACCCTCATAAGGGTGGAATATTTTTTTTTTTTTTAACATGAAAAAAGCAAATAATACATTCTGATTGCCTTCTTAGTAAAGAAAACATCAAAAATACCCTACGTTTGGCACCCACATGAAAATAGTAACCTATGAATGCACTACAGATGAGAACATGGCCTTCAGCTGCTCTCAAGGATTGCATTACTTCAGGCCTGTAGCCTGGTCATATTTCTGGACAGGTGGACCAAAAAAGAAATCAGTTTGTGGACCCACCTGCACATGTAACCATGTAATGTTAACAATTTTTTTCACCCAAAAGTATTCTAGGGAGCAAACCATTTTTAGGGGGAGCAGCATACCCTCCCCCCCCCCACCAGTTGGCCTGCAGACCTGAATTAACTTAAAACACAGTCCTCATGCAAGTAGGAATACACTCATATATATACTGTTAAATATTTTGCAAAAATAAACCAAAATTCAGGAAATTCGGGTATGTGAGCCAATAATTCTGCAAGAGGGAGCCCTTGTATTCTCATGAGGTTTGTTACCTCATTAAGCTCTCAGACTAACCGTGAATGCATTCCAAGCCTTTTTGGTTTCGATGATAATCGTAACCTTTGTAATCATGCATATGTGTGTGTATGTACGTGTGCGAGGGTGCGTGTGTATGTGTGTTTGTATGTATGTCCGTGACGCCCTACCTTGTAAACACGATATCTGAAGAAGGGAAGCTTGGACAGATCTCATATTTGGTATGTAGGTGTACCATATTGAGAAGAAAAACCCTATTGTTTTGGTGGAGGTCAAAGGTCATTTAGGGTCAACAGGGGTCAAAATGTGAAAACCTTGTAAACACGATATCTCAAGGAGGGAAGCTTGGACAGATCTCATATTTAGCATGTAGGTGTACCATATTGAGAAGAAAAACCCTATTGTTTTTGGTGGAGGTCAAAGGTCATTTGGGGTCAACAGGGGTCAAAATGTGAAACCTTGTAAACACGATATCTCAAGGAGGGAAGCTTGGACAGATCTCATATTTATTGTGTAGGTGTACCATATTGAGAAGAAGAATCCCAGTGTTTTTGGTGAAGATCAAAGGTCATTTGGGGTCATCAGGGGTCAAGTTGTGAAAACCTTGAAAACACGATATCTCAAGAAAGGATGCTTGTAGAGATCTCATGTTTTGTATGTAGTTGTACCATGTTGAGTAGAGGAACCCTATCGTTTTTTGTGAAGGTCAAAGGTCATTTGGGGTCAACAGGGGGCAAATTGTGAAAATGTGACAAATGTGACACATACTAATGCTATTATAACAGATTCAGAAAAAAATTTCGCTTAAATAGATCATCGAAACCACAATGCATTTCTGGTTCTACTTCTTGTCAAATTTTGAATGTGCATGTCTGTGCAGAAAATGTACCTAACAAAAAGTTGGCCTTGCATTTCCATCCTTGGAGGATTGACTTCTGAAGAATGTTCTTTTGGGATCAACATGTTAGACAGACTTATTTTTACGTAGGTAGTTGTATGTAGTTGCCTGAAGAGTGTACACTGCCACAGCTGTCTGCAAATGTGTAAGAATGATTTATAGTCATGTAAGAAATACAAGAATTGTTGCCATGTTAAGGCAAAGAGAAGAGTTTAATGTTTTGCAGGAAACAGAAAAAATATTGCAGAAAATCCATAACACAACACGGAAAGCAGGAAAAATCCAGAAGACAAAGAAAAAATGTGAAAAATCAAGGTTGTTTGATTTAAATCAAGCCGGCAAAAATTGAAAGCATGATTTTTATCAAAAAGTCATGATTTAAATCAATTTAGTTAGATTTAAATCAATTTATCATAAATCATGATATTTTCTAAGAAATAAAAAATATCAACAACCCTGTGAAAAACTGAAGATGTCAAAATTCGTAGCATTGTAAATATTGTCAAAGACTCCCTAACATCCTATGTGATCTGCATGTTCCATTGCATTACCGTTTGGAACTCTAGCTTTGCAAAATGGAAAATTTCTTTGCCAAAATGAAAATCAATTTAAATTTGGGATATGGATAAGTCGGCATCTGCAAAAGGGTAAAATCTCGTCTCAATGCATAGAGGTTACGTGTATCTTTTTTATACTCAGTTTTGTAGCCCGTGATGACCAAATGCTGCAATTGGGATATAGAAAGGTGAGGTGAAGTAGTTACCTTGAAGACTTTGTATCGCAGATATTCTTGAATGAAGTGGCTTTGTGGAGTAGTTTCTGTCCAAGCAAGCAATCACTTAAGATTTCTTGTTTATACTAGCCCTCTTCCCATTCGTGGAATGATGCTGTCATCAGAGCAAATTATGTTTTTACCTCATCGTTTCATGAGATCTTCATAGAGACCTGAGAGATCTTGTTGAGACTTTCCAGAGAGGTGAAGTTCCCATGTACAGTGTTTTAAGTTTTAGTCAGAAATCATTGATACACATTCCTCTTTCCACTCACAGCAACAAGGTGCCGCTACCACCGTGTACTGTGCCACTGCCAGAGAATTGGAGGGTATCGGGGGCCTGTACTTCAATAACTGCTGCCCCTGTCTACCTTCAGAGGAGGCCTCGAACGTGGAATTGGCCAAAGCCCTGAAGAAGCGCTGTGATTCCATGATAATGGAACGTCTGAGCAGATACTCCTTATGACACACTTGCGGGACTGCTTTTCGAAGTTGTGCAGTTCTGCGTGAAAATACTTGCTGAGAGAGAGAGAGATAGGGTTAGAGGACAAACAGAAGGACAGATTGACAGAATGAAGGATGGACATCAATTCCTCCGTAGTGAGCAGAGTGGCAATGTGGTATCTTTCTTCACGTAAATGAGAAGTTCCAAGGATTTGTGATGCAGAAAAGTGGTACAGCTGTCAAAACAGACTGAAATGTGTCTGCTGATACATAATCTCTAGATGAGTCTGTGTGGGACCATGCAAAACACAAACCATTTTCTTGTCTGTTTGCTGACTGAAGATAGAATAACAACAAAACTTTCAACAATTGCTATAATTATGTATATAAATTTTGAAAAAAAAAATGTTATGTACATGTGAAACATTGTAACACATATGAAAAAATGAAATGTACATATATTTAACACCAGTCATCAGGGTCCAAACAAAAGCTGGCCAGGAATGGCTGTCCGTAAGTTTTGGATATTAATCAAATATCACCACGCAGTAATTTGCGATCACATGGTTTATGTAGTATAGTTCTTCCACCTTTCTTCATAGGGATTGCACCCTGGTAATTTTAGATATTTTTTTTTCTTTGTTTTACTCTAATTACAGATGCAATAATTCTGAGGTGACAAAGAAAATGCACTCAGTATGTTTCATTTCTGTTTCTAAATCTTTCTTTAAAGAATGAACGGAGTCTTATATTATCTCACACACTAGCTGATTTGAGAATGAACGAGTGAAACATGGAATGTAAAACTAACCATCAACTGCAGACATATTTGAGTTATGGTAAAGGATCCCCCCTCTTTTACTTAAGTGGAGCACATTTCCTCCTTTACCCCCCCCCCTCCTTCCCCTCTTTCCCCTTTCCCCTTCTCAGAGACCCCATGACAGACAGCTATGTATCAGAATTGACGAAATGTCGGGAAATTACATCTGATTTGTGCTTTGATCAGTTCTGTCACTGTGTAACAAGCTGAGTCAGCATTTTTTGTTTGGTTGTTACATTGCAATGACATCCTGCAACTTGTTTCACTAGTCTCTTGTTTGTAACAAATAATATATCTTTTAAATTATCCAATCTCGAGTTTGCCATTTTTGTCCATTTTCTCTCGCAAAGGACAAAAAAAAAGAGTCACCAAATTACATCAGCAGTGCATGTGAAATCAGGACTGGTTTACCTCTGACCCACATTTCAGCAACTTTCGAGTCTGCTTGTTCAGATCTTGGCAATTACTCAATGTTTTTATTTCTTTTTCTTGCAGTGGGGGTTAAAAACAATTAGCACACTAAAATGTCGCAGCCGTCCAGCAAAGACACCTTGTAGTCTCAAACAAAAAGGTTAAAATGTAATCTAGGGATCAACCGATCCAGGGATCAACCGATAAGCGGATTGGACATCGGATCAGGCCGATGTTCATCCAGGGAGGTGTTATTAACACCTCCCTGGTTCATGACTATCGGTAAAACATCGGGCGTGAGAAATTTATATTCCTGATGTTTGCCGATGTTCAGCAACCTGGAAATATACTTATCTGCACGCATTAATCCATGAACCAAGATAGGAATTTGGGTAATGCCCCATCAAGCCTGAGATTATTTTCTATCTGAAAAGATAAAAAAATATACCCGTAATATATGTGATGATTTTGGAATTGTGGTAAAAGCAATCCACAAACTACATCATAAAGAATGAAGAGCTTTGAGGAGTGAACACACCTGATAGCGAAAATATCCGATACTGGTATACAAAAGAATCTGTTACACCAGAGAGTATACTGCAATCGAATGAAACATGTACTATACCATTGCCTTCTGGGCGGTACATACCTGGGGAAGGGTGGGCACAAACTGATGATGGGGGCCCCATTTCGCGTATGCAATCTTCAAGACTACTGTGGTACTCAAGTTATGCAAGGATGGAAAACGGGTATGGTCACTCACCTTCCCCCCATCCTCCCGCCCCACACACACACTAGAAATAACCATACATATTTCTCACGTACGCGAAAGCAAATTACCCCAGATGATCCCCCCCCCCCTCCTATCTGCACACACAAATAATCTTATTACTTAATTGTATCATCGCACAGATAGTTGTGTTACTCCTAAAATTTGGATAACATCGTGCGCGATTTATTTCTTTATTATAATAGGCCAATGTAATTTTGTGGAGGTTCCCTTTACTATGTCCCGCTGGCTCAAGCTTAAATTGGTACTACTTGCATGACGATGGAACACCATCATCGTGAACTGATAGTTCTTTAATATCGTGATTGATTGTTTCACGTAGTGTCTTAATATTCAATATACACCGACCCCCCCCCCCTGAGTTGTGCCAGACAGGCCCATTCAGTCAGCCACATCCTGCCTAAGTGACAGACCTTTAATTGTCTATAACATTTCCAACAAGACCAGATGATTTTGCTCCATCCCCACCATTATGCATTGTTACATTCATGGCTAGTAATTATTAAAATCATGGAGGGGGGTCAGATTGTTGTCAGTATGTGTGCGTGTGTTTGTGTGTTAGCGTCGTATCTCAAGAAGAGAAAGTTGGAAATTTCCAAAACTTGGTACGTGGATGCCTCGTATGAAGAGGGAGTAACCCCTATTGTTTCTTCTTCTTTTTTTTGTTGTTTTTTTTTTTGTCGCACAATGTCAAGTCGTCCATGTACAGCAGGTGGATGATTTTGTGACCTGTTGTCAGTGTGGACCCTTGTTTGGTGTTTCGCATGATGTGACTCGACGGGTTGAGAGCTACACAGAACAGTAGGGGTGAGTAGAGTGAGTCGTCGAGTCGGAATACTCAACGTCGGATCTTTGTGTTGGTATTTCTTTACCATCTGATGTGAGATTGATGTTCCATTCATTGATGACGTCAGCAGTACTGTAATGGTTTGGCGTCGATCTTGTGCATTGCCATACAGTGAAGTTACCCCGAGTGTGGTACGGAGTCGTATGCTTTCTTGCAGTCTATTCATCCTACTGCCAATTTTGAATTATTATTATTATGGTTGCAAAGCATTCCAGCGATAAAATAATAGCGCATCCATGAAAGTGCTTCCACCAGAACGCAACAGTCGGTTGTGTTGTTCAAACGCTAAGACTGTCGACACATGTATTGTAGTGTTAAATCACACTGATAACATTAAAGTACTGATGTATTCGACCGTCCACATAATCACATTCAGAAACCTCTCTCTTTGTCCCTGGGGACTATGACATCATGACTGAGAATTAGGTACTCACTGATGATTTCCCCAGCCATATCAACACTATCCTTAACGTTGAAAGCGAGGGGCGTGAGAACTTTTTGTAATGACCGTGCGTTCTACACTCTAAAGATTGAGTACGTGTGACTCGGTACAAACTGTTGGGTCATAAAATACCCGGGTTGGTTAAAAAGTACCCACCCAAGGTGGGTAATTCTTTGGCCGACTTAAAAATTCAGGCCTTGAAGGGCAGTTATTTTATGATGCTAAGCGACCATACAGCGCGTTGAGGGAACCTGTGGTTCATATAGTTATTAGAACTTCATGTCGAGGTGACTACCAACTTAACAATTTAGGATCAATTTTTTTTTTTTTTTTTTTTTACAAGATTAGTTAAGGTGGGAAAACCTTAGATTAATCTTGGACGAAAATACCCATCTTGCTGTGTCCCGCCAGGGAACCAGGAACTTCGTGGTTGCTAAGCTTCACTGCTTCAAATGTCACCAACTTTATTCACTCGGCCATAGTACGGTATAACTTGGCCAACGGTATAACTTGGCCAACTTTTTAAAGTGTACCCGTCCGTTCCTGGTTGTATGATCCTGGAAATCTACCTTATGGAACAACAGTTAAAAGATTGAAACTATTCACACAAACAACAGGCAAATTGAGGGCGAATAACATATCAGTTATTGGTGCGAACCTAACCGCTACTCCAGTAAACGTATTCATAGTAATGGTTGTTGATTGGCTAAAATCCCGTTGGAGCCAATAATTCGTTGTATTCGCACGAATTTGTTCAAGTGAATAGCCACAATCTAAAAAGAAAGTCAGTGAGGGTTGAGGAAAGACCAAAAGTACACTGGAAAAGGCCTCGCAACTGAGGAGACAATGCTGTACATTGAAGTTTGCCTGCAACAACAACAACATAACTGGACTTTCAGCTACTGACTGTCCTGCTATATTTATTTTTTACCATTTTATCAAGTTCAGTGTTTGCCAATCACCTGTGTTTATGTCAATATATCGTTCCTATCTAGTCGTTCTGTCAACAGGTTTAATCCAACAGTATAGCTTATACCGCGTCGGATGGTTAGTTGGATGTTACTCCTATGGTGTTCACCCGCATCAGGAATTTTCAAAATAAACTGTCATTTTTGGCAATCGATCTCAATAAATAACGTTAAATGACGTTATATTTGTTTTACATTGTATGTGTGATTTGGAAACTACATGCAGAGGTAGACAGGTTTCGGGGATGATAGCATACATGCATTTAAAGCGTGGGAAGGAAATATCGCTTTCAACCATTTCATTCATGTTTAATGCATTGTCTATACCGTTCACTGCCGAGTTCAAGGTTTAGCAAGAAAGAAAAAAAAAAACTTAATGCGCCTTGAATGGTCAAATTGTGACATTTACAGCATGGTAGCTACCACTCAAGGAATACTGCGATTCTATTACATTACTTTTGGGATTTGGTGTGAAAGTGGAAGTCATGAGAATTACATCTGTCCGCTGACATTTTAAAAATGTGTCACCGTTTTTGGTTAGAAAAGGGACTCAAGTTCATTGTTATTGTCTTCATCAGAACACAAAGAGTAGTGCTTTTTACTTCCCACTGTATTTTTGTTCTTTCACCTGTCATTTTTTTTTTTTTTTTTGCAAAAGTATATATTTCTTTACTTCTACCGTTAGTAGATATGAAGTAATAATGTTTGTTGATATATTATACACTGAACTCGTCCGAGGGGAGACATATATGCATACATTTACATTTGCTGGGGAATATACTGAGTGAATTAAATGTACATGGCAGAAAGAAGTAAAATAAAATATTTTATTTACATAGTTTTACACAGAAAGTCTTTATTCCAACCATTTTTACAACACCCCCTTTCCCCCACCGTTGCAGATTCTACTCTAAATAGATACTGAGACGAAAGATAGGATTCTGTTCGAATTCTGTCAAAGTGAAGAAAAAAATATTTGAAAAATGGCAGTGGAGTTACAAAGGAAATTTTTAATATTCTAACATCTCAATATCTATGAATATAGTAACTCACATGAAAATAAAAGCAAACGATGTTTACTGAGTATAATGAAATCAACGCGCATGACATTGCCAGTGGATCCTATATGCAACTATTATATCTTACGTAATGCATAAAGCAACCATAAGTTACCAGATAATCACATCTGCCAGTTTGCAGTGCGGAACCGCTAAGATGTCTTAGTCTCCAGGGAAACAACCTTGATATTAACCATTGAAATGACCTCTTTCTACACCTCGATCGGTATTTCATGAGCATCTATACGGTACACATACACTCTATTTTTTGTATGTATCTAATTCAATTTCCTTCCTTTTAATGCTACATTAACGCTGCATTACCTCATACAAAGGGTATTAAAAATATATTTTAATATCTGCATTTAGCGTGCTGTTTTACTTGACTCAGATCTGTGGGGATTTTATGATTTATGCTTCTTGTCTATCTTTACGTGAATATTACTTATGCATGACGTCATTGCTACGGGAAAGGTTCTATGGATCTCACAACAGACCAAGTTTTCGAGAAAAGAACCTCAGGAAAGATGTCTAATTAATCACACCGATCATGTTGTCAAAAGAGTAGGTTAGACGATGTAATGTTCTCGCAAAATTACTGTAATACGAAACAACTCTCATTCTGCTCCGAGTCTTTGCGTATGTTATGGAGAGGATATGTTGAAAAAGCAAAAGTTTTGGATAGACCGACTTTTACGTCATCATGCCGTCATTGTGAATTATCCAGGAAGAAGCCGTCTCGGACGTTATTTATTGAAGCATTCGTGACAATTTTAATAGGTTTTGTACAAGTTGGTGTTGTTTTTTACAAGAAAAAATGCCTTGTATATATTTTGTGACACTTTGTTGTGACACATGTTCGTGATTGTGGGGTCTATGGTCCAAATGGACCATATGGACCATTAATTTTAATCATGCAAAATGCCTCTTCTCCTACAGATTGCATGGTATTAAGTTGAAATTGTGTCACATTACTACTATGGCAGAGGTTCCTTCAAGTTGTTCAGGATTATTGGTCCCATATGGGCTGAATGGACCATTTTATGACATCATGCAAAATGTTTCTTTTGGCATATTTTGCTTTGCAATGTGAACGGTTAGTCAAATTAGCATTGTGGTAGTGGAACCCGGTGTGTTCAGAATTTTTCGGTCCAATGCCCAAATGGGCCCTTTTATGAAATCATGCAAATGCTTGTTCTCTCACAGATTGTATGATATACATTCGAAACTTGTGTCACAGTACTACTATTGTAATGGCTCCTTCCGCTAGTTCAGGATTATTGGTCCTTTGTGGGCCATCTGGACCATTTTATGAAATTATTCAAAATGCTTCTTTTCGGCATATTTTACTTTAAAATGTGAACGGTTTGTCAAATTAGCATTGTGGTAGTATAACCCTTTGCAGTGCTCAACACTTGTGCGTCCAACTTCAGAATGGATCTCATAGGTCACAAATTATTACATTGTGCAAAACGATAGTTTTCTACAAATTATATGTTACAATGTTGAGGGTTCTACTAAGGTAGCCGGCTCCTTTGGCTGCTCAGCATTCTTATGGACAAATGCATGGGGATATATACTGCCATTCATGTACATATTCACTGTTATATAGCATGTTGCTGAATGAGTGTTATTATTACTGGAGTCACTTGCGTCAAACGACTCGACTCGAGTCACTATGCTGGATGACTCTACTTGACTCAAAGTCTTTTGTCAAACTATCAGCAAGCAATATGATCTTAAATACCGTTTTGGTATACAATTCAAGAAAAACACTACCAGTTGATTAATTGGTAACGGCAATAGAAGCAGCTGTCCCGTTGTAATCAGAATTTGCTTAGATTCTCTGTCGATTGTATTCGTACACCTACGGCTTCAATCAGGCCATAGATTATGTACGTTAATAAAACATTTACAGTAGCTTTACAGTTGTGTCGCAATGCTAATTGTGTGCGTAGGATGTTCATGTTTGATGTGTATTTTCCCTTTTTTGTGTAAGAGGGGTGATACATGTACATATTTGGGTATTGTTTGATAAATATTCTTGTTACTGATGACTTGGGGAAGGACAGATTTTCGAATTTTACTGATTACAGGGGACTATTTATGCCAGTGTGTTGGGCTATTTTCGTTTTAGTGAAGAATGTCGTTTTGTTCAGTCAGTGCCATGATTGATGGTTTGTTAAATGGTGGCGCTATTCTGACGTGATTATCTTGATTTCTTTCCACATTTTCTTGAACAGATTGAGTAAAAAAACATTTATAAAACATTAAACAAAGTGGAATCAAGCATAATGGCATATATGTCTTACTTCCGTGAACAGCTACAAAATTGTTATGTAGATCATATTGCTGTAGTCATTCTCTGAAGGTAAGGAACAAACCATTTATTTTAAGTATAATTTAGTTCGTTATGCTCACAACATAAGAGTCTGTCCAGGGAACAAGAGTACATTTCAAATTGTGATTAATAGAAGAAATCAGTTTTTGCGTGTGGCACTCAGGTTTGCACAATGGCTTTGTTTTCACTGATTTTTTTTTTTTTCGTCTACTGTAATATTTTTTAATTGCAGAAAAGGTTTGCTACATGAACACTTTTCTTGAAACCTGGTGGTGTGACATCAGCACGAGTTTCTGATAGATTCCTGGATACAAAAATAGAAACGAAATATAATTCTTGAAAAAGGAAAGAAAAAAACTAGATGACTAATTTAAGTGACATGGAGAGTGAAAGTGAGCTCATACAAAATAAAAACGTTGAAAAAAACCTGTAATGGTAAAGTTCTTCCCATTTCGATACTCGCTTGATAATGGATGAAAAGAGGAGGCACAATTCTTGCTTCAACAACCGGTTTTATGATCTAGAGTGACCAAGCCAGCACGGTTAGCAATTGTGTAATAACTTCCTTGTCTGATCTAGTATTATAGGTCAATTTTAGGTCAAGATGCTCAAATGACTCGAGATGACTCGAATAGACAGAGTGACCCGACTCGAGTGTGGTCGGGGACTCGACTCGACATGACTGGTGAAAGACTTTGACTCGACTCTGAGTCGACTATGGGAGACTCGACTCGAACTTTAGTGACTCGATTACAACACTGCTTTACACGATACCGAAAGTAGAGAAGTACAATATTGGATGCCATTGAGTAACTTAACTGACATTTCGTAACCGACGAGGGGATATATTGTGACTTTCATGTTACAAAAAGTGCTTGAGACGTTTTCCTGAGCATCTTCATCGGCAAGAATACTATGAGGTAGGCTGGAATAACAATTATGAAAATACCTGTTCGCCGTGAAGAAGGAAAGAACGAAGCAGCTTAATCAAAGAAAAAATGTTCAATGTTATTAATGTGACCAACACTCGGATGATGCAGTTTAAGATTACATGCTTCTAGAAAAGAGCACTTTTCATTAAGATGTTAATCCCAGAGTGCAAATACGTTGGAATGTTGTTCATCTCTTACCGTTTTTTGAGATATGGCTTTGCAAAATTTGAGGAAAAATGCAAAACGGATGACGTGCAGTGTTGCACAGTGTCAGTATTTCTCTGGTTACACCTATATGTTATGTGATATGGAATTTGTGGCTATTTGTGATACTTTTCATGCTTAATTCACCCAATGCCACAAAATGTCATTGTCATTTCACACGACCTTTAACGTATATTTAAGAGAAGTAAACAGATACCATGGTTTCGAATCGTAAAGTAGAAGTATGTTGCATATCTACTGGGCACAAATCAATGGTACAACGATGGTGTACTTAAAGACAGACAGAACCTGCACTCATATGGCCTCAGACAGTTTGAATTCTCCCAACCAATTTCGGTCCCTCCCACAGCCTCTCTAAAATCCTAGAATATGTGTAATCAAAACATGCTCTGAGCTACTCTGCGTCTTTTGAATTTTCTGTCAGTCGAAGGGCAGAGCAATTTAGAATTTAGCTGTCCCCAGCCAAATATGTGGCTTGGGGCGATGAGTGACTACCTTAAATCAGTTCCAGTCTGTCAGATAAGAATCCACTTTATTTCACGTGACAATTTTAGTCCTAGTAATTTTCTTTTTTTTGGGGGGGGGGGGGCGGAGGAGAGGGGAACATGTCGGCGTACCTTTTTGATCCTCCCTTGTTGGGCGTTTTAAGTACATTATTGTACACAGCTAAAGACTAAAGATCAGTAAACAAAATTTGCAACATATGCCCTCCTTCGTACACATTAAACTGCAAATTTATAGGGACCTTTGCGATGTGTATCCACCGGCAACTATCACATTGCCTCCAACCACGTACGACGCATCGTCAGACAACAGGAAGGCAACCACCCCAGCGACTTCTTCTGGTCGTCCTATTCTGAGAAATGGTGAGAGAGGACAATTAAGTATACATGATAGCATTAACTAAACCATTGAGTAGGAATGATTGGCTGAAATTTAAAGCTGTAACAGTGTAGAGTAACTAGGATGGAGAAATAGAGTGACTTGGCAGAGAAGAATTCCAACAAACATGGATGTAAACGAACATGTAGATCATATCTTTAAAGACACTTCTCCAAACCCCGTCCATGCAAGTCACAAAGAATTCAGAAGAGTCGAAAATATTCGTTTAACGTTAAAACATAAAATAAATGATTTGACTTGACTATCACTGAATGTAATAAACGATTACCTGGATTATTGGAACATCTCAAGCAAATAACAAAGCAAGTGTGAAAGATCATTTATAAGTATAGTAAAATCAACGAAAGTACAGAATTTCATTGACAGCAATTACTTTGCGCTGATTTATGTATGTTATCTTTATTTACCATATAGATTGCACTCAATGTACCTTATTTTTCGTTTTGTCAGGGTTTGGCCATCAATTATTGTTAGGCTGCTCTGCATGAATGAACGTCACTTTGAATAAAGCACTGAGTGCACGCAGCGCGAATGCACGAAGCGCGGGTTTCTGGTCTTCTACTTGCTTTTGTCTGTTTTGCCATATTAAACCTACGCCCTCATTCTTATGACAAGTCTGCTGCTACACTCGAAATACATTATGCCATATTCAGAGTGCACAGTCTATACACATCAATTACCGAGGGCGTTCTTTTTAGTACAAGATGCTTCTTACAGTTGATAAAAACGTAGCATTTTCCCTACGTGTGTGCACGAGTACCTGCATTGTATATTTACTCGTATCTTACAATGATTCATCGTACGTAGATAAATTTTCCTAACATTCGATACCTCCTTAATAGCATTCACATGATCGCGGGGTAGGTCGATTTGAGTTTGCAAGCACATATCACTCTTTTCCGCGTATACCTGCCTGTGTCTCTCTTATGAAGACAGGCCAAGTTACATGTATAAGTAGCTAGGGATAACTGGGCCGAAGTTAGGCCCATAGCTTGGTAATGACGGACAAACCGTCTTTATGTAATTTTTTCTCTTTTTTGTTCTCGTCTAAGCTTCACAGTTCTTTGTGACTATGTTCATGTACAGAACTTTTTCCTAGTGTGGGACACATTATGCCGTTACCGATATGTCTGGTGCATCCTCACACGTTGAATAATCCTGGCTTCACTACTGTGCAGAAATCAAAAGACTTATCTTCCGAAACAAGCTTCATCAACTTAGTTATTTTTCTCAACTCTTTACACATGTACCTTTCTTCTTTCAACATAAAGTACCCTCCCCCCCCCTCCTATTTGTTGTGAGTGCCTGTCTCCTCGCCTTCTTCCCTGTAGCAGAACCATTTGCGGAAACCCAAAAGTACTATACGCATGAATAGCAGCAAGGGCTCAACCTTTTGATCATTATACGAAGCCAATAAATATGAACTAACCTAGTTGCTGGTTCGTCAGTGAAGTCTTTGACGCCATATTGGTCCCAGTGCTTCTGCATGTGCTTTATATCTAATCCCTGTTGTGTGAAGGTAAGAATGAATAAGGGGAAAAACTAACCTATAAACATTCTCAATTCTACTGTTAGTCAGTCAATAAATACATTTATCCGACGAAGGTATCATTTAGTTATCTATATAACATAAACATATATTTAGTTTGCTTCCGCCTTAGAACCCTAAACGTCATCATCAGAATAATCTACGTCACGCAAGATATAAACCACTGGCCTCAAGCACCAACTGGTCAGCCCTTTTAGCTATACAGCCCTGTTTCTAATGTTGGTATGGTTGTTCAATGGTCCTATATAGGGTTACAATCGACTTTAGTTGCGTAAAGGTTCCAAACTTGGTGTGATAAGCGCCCCGCTCCTCAGCTAAGGATGGTTATGGTCAAATTTCATCAGTCTTATTAGATTCATATTCTCCCTCACGAGGAGTCAGTCATAACAAATTATATGTTTATGAATCCTTTCGGAGGAAATCTGCGTCGATATTTACAATCAGATTTTCGATAATCAGATCCTTAGTTTTATAAACTCTGTCTTTCCTATGCTCCATTAAAGCAATAAACATAATCTGTTTTCAGTACAGTTAAGTTGCTTATTGCTGTTAATTATCTTCGATTCAGATCATAAATCGTCCCATACGTCGGACACCTTAAACTGTAAATGTGGATAGTAGACCCTATTAAGTTTTGTCATTTTTTTTTCGCAGAATCGGTACTGCAGGCCTTAGCATTGTCGTTTTTCATCTGGCATATGATATTGTTAGTAAAGGTTTGTTGCGAATTACGAATCTGTCATGTATTGCCATGTTACACACTGCATTGTGGTCTAGGGTGACAAAGAGGCCATAATTGAAAACTTTGATTCACATCTCAAGTGCAGTATATGCTCTAATATGCAGCAAGTAAAGGGGGGGGGGGGGGGTATATCAGAAACGTTTAGCATCCTGAAATTAACATCATCAAATTATGTCATCAAACCGCAAAGCATTGTTGCTTGTTTGGTTTTATTTCAAAAGGTAACTCACCCCTCTCATGAAAGTCGTCTCGATTCCACCGGGTGATACGCAATTGACTCTGACGTTCTTGTTGAAACATTCACGTGCAACGGATTGCGTCATCGAAACCAACGCTGCTTTGCTAAGATTGTAGAGCATCAACCCCTGTTCAGATATGTAAATCATGTCCTTGACAGTGAGTCTGACAGTCAAAATAGATAATGTTCTACTTGAATGATGTTCCACTTAAATGATGCATTAGGCTACTTTCCTTCTCTTTTCCTACAAATAACAAGAAGATCATTCTTACTTAGTGAGAATCCTCAACTCCTATTGCGGCCCATATACCGTTAGGTGACCGTGCATTTATATCTGGATAAAGCACGCTCCACTTAAAAAGTGCAACCCCAGATGAAGACGCTAAAACTGAAGCTAGATTGATAGCGTTTTATCATTTGCTATCTCACACAAAACAATCCTGATGGTTTGTCAATGGCGCACGCACATCTATCATGTTGTTAATGAACTCCCTAATCAAGTTGCCTTTTGTCGAGGTTCGTTTTCCAAAATAAAAAAATGAGGTTACTTACAAACAAAAATTTTCTCTCTTTTTTATCTCATCGAACCATAGGGGCTAAGATGAGATATTTCAGTCCACTTGGCTAGTGGAGCTATATGTGCACCCATGGGGGAACGGTTGCCATGGAAACGCTTGGCGTCGATGAGTAGCGACATGTTTGTTTGGTATAGACTAATGTTATAATTGTGTTATGTAGCGTAATATGCACAGATACATTTGAGCCGTTATTGTTATCGTTTCTTGAGCCTTAGTAGTGGCACCAGGCTGTAGGTTTAAGCTTCCTACCTTGCAGTAGATACCAGCATTGCCATATTATGTTCGGTTCTTCTACTTACCACCATGTTATGCTTGAAATATATTTGGCTCTAATTTAAGTGAACGGAAATGTGGTTGCAGTAAATATTACAAATACTCATGTGCACGCCCTGTGTTGAAATCAATGCATGTTGGCGATGAGATACGCAACTCCGTGGATTGCAATCTTTTTTCTTTTTTTCATCTGTGCATGAAAATGCTTCGCTGATCGAAAACGTAATTGTAAATACTTCCCAAATGACACAATGTTCTTGACCATATTGATTGGTGAGAATGATATAATAGCAGAATAGTACTTTGATTGCGCGAACGGTAAGTGGCTCACCAATTGGGGAAATTAAGAGGTTTTTCGGAGATACTGTACTGCATGTACAAATAAAGACATATGGTTAGGCATTACCTATACGTAACTAGACTGCGCTGCATGAACGCCTGTACGAGGCGGGAAAAAAAAAAAAAAACGTGCGTCATCAGTTACAAGCAGCGCCGTAAACGACAAATTATGATATTTGGCACCGTTCCTCAGTCCATTCGTCAACGGGAAACTTACGGTTACCTCATGACTGCATCTTTTAATAGTAGCACAGTGGAATTGACGATGCAGTGGTTTGAAGTCTAGAAAGGTGTTACAGTATTTTATATTTTAATCATTAATCACAGTTTTCTTTTTATCATTCTGAAAAGGCGGAGGGTTAATTATTGGAGGTGTCCCCTTACAAAAGTGAGAGGGAACGCGTCCTCCGTCGCCCGTGATCCGACGCCCATGCTCCTTAGAATTTCAATTTTCTTATACAGTGTAGGCACCTACCAATCCAATATTCGCTGACATTCCGTCATAAAGTACGGCGGTTGCGTGAGTCACAATGGCACCAGACCTGTAAAATGAAGCGTTAAAATTAAAGTGTAGAAAGAGGTCGTGTAGAAATGCATAAGTACCTATTGGCATGTAACTGTGTGTGCGGTTGGTGGGAGTGGCGAGAAAGAAAGGAATAGAGATTGGACGAAAATGGTATATTTCAAGGAATGATACTGCCATAATCCATAATATTAGGTTGGTAATGCAAATTCTCCTACTCTACTTATATTTTATCTCTACTATTGAGTGAATTGATGTGAACTTTCACCTATTGTGATGTTACGTCATGTAAGCGGTAGCGCCGATGAAATCCTATGCTGTTGATCAGAACAGTCCAGATTGTCAGATAAGCAACAGCTATTTGCAAAATTGTTAGAAACATACTGTTTACAAAGAATGTTAACAAAAAAAAAGAAGAAAATACAATTTTGTAAATGAAAACTTACCCCCTCTTTTCGAAGTAAGGAACGGTCTCCTGAATGAATTGAAAATTTGACTTCACGTTCGTATCAAATGCCTGCATCGTAGACGAGAAATTGTTAATTCTGTTCAACTTATTATTCAGTCAACATGATTATGATGAACTGATCTTATTAAAAAAAGTCCACAATCCTTTTCCCCCTAGTTCTTAATTCCACAGTTTTTGCCTATATGGCCACGACAACTTATATCCCATACTACCACGATATGAAATACAACCAAGGAAGAATATCTGATCGACTACGATATTTTTGGCAACCTAAGTGCAACATAGAATTGCCCTGAGGTGATGTAAGACCTAAGGCGATATGACCCTAGTATGTTCAAACTTAACGATGAAAAAACAGAGCTGATTGTATGTTGGTTCAAGGTCGTAGGCTTATGTGTTTATAAACTTAGGCGTTAAGGTTGAATTTAAGAAAATGCACTCCACAATGGTTTGTAAGAGAAAAACTAGCTACGGTATTCATTTATGAAAATACCGTCCGTAAAATGAGAAAGCATGGTGGGTTAATTCGGTTATTAAATCCTTTAACTACCAAATAAGTAGCATATGTAATCATTACAAAATATATTTCTGATGACGTATGTGAAATTGTAGTTCATTCTCTGGACAGTTCACAATTGGATTTACAATATCGATAATACCTTACTCTCTGGCTTCTCACAAGTCCTTATTGGTCGTCTTCAGAATTGTGCTACACAGCACGACTTGTGACAGGTACTCGGCACCAGAGACACATATTACACCTATTCTGTAAAATCTGCATGGGTTGCCAGTTTAGTAAAGACCAGGGAGCCGCTCCCTGTACAGACCAACGACCTGATATTCTCCTATACGTGTACAAAACCGCTAAAAATTTGGCTCCAACCTACATTCCAGATTAGCTTCATAATTATCAGCCATCTTTATCCCCTAACGTTCCCAATACAAATGCCTCCTACAGTCCCGGTTGCGCCAAAAGTCAGACTTTTGAATACAGATTCGGTTAGATAGATGCGCTGCTGTGCTTTGGTACAATCTGACCAAGGGAGTGCCAGTAGAATTTAAGAAACTTCTAAAAACTGAATTCTTTAAAGCTGCTTTTCGTGCTTGCTTTTTTATTTGTTTTTAACTATCTTTTGATCTTGTGAATCGTCGGTAACTTTCAAGTGTTTACTATTGCTGGGTTTTAATTATCGTGGCTGCTTTGTTCCTTTGCAGTTTACTTATTCTTCGTTTTGTACAGTGCCTTTGTGCTTTTATCTTTTGATTGCATAAGGTGCTTTATAAGTTTGTTATTATACATTACATTACACAGGATTGGTAACAAGGTATACTGTACCACACTTTTCTTTTGTCTAAGTGTGGTATGATAAACTTGATTTTAGCAGATTCGATTCAGCATGATTGATTGCTTGATTGATTCATGTATGTATATTTACATATACACACATCGAAAGGGCCATCTCCGACATTCTAGGGGTACTTTTTTTTTTTATCAATTTTCCTTTCTTTGCACTCGAACCTATATGGTAACGCTACACTCAGACAATCGTATCACAATTTCTCCTGACCCCCTTTCCTCTAATTTCAGCCTTATTCCTTTAGAATTTTCTGAGTTAACCCATCTGATATGTATTGCCATTCTTTACAGATTGATTTTTGTCTCATTAAATAGAGAAATTGCATTCATGAGATCCTTGTTTAAAGCAGAGTACATGTAGCATAGAAAACTGTAAAAGACCGCCTGTAAAGCTAAAACTTGTAAACTACACGCCAAGAAATGTGGCACTTTCGGGTCCAGCCCCCTTAACAATAGGGGCCTGGACAACAGTGTAATTTAGTTTGCGTTAATATCCCCTTGGATGTTGGAAATGGATATGCAAAAAAATCTGTTTTTCTGACATCTGGCAGTTCTATTTGTCAAAACTTTTCACTAGAAACGCTACGCGAGAACAGATGGTGGCGCTCTGCTATTACCTAAGGAATTTTTGCCCTCTATAAAATCCTTTTGAAAGGAAATATGTTCCTCCGAAATATCAAATCCCCAGAATTTTGCAGGTCTCCTTCGACCTGAATGCTCCTGCGACTAGTTCATCATATACGTTTCCCCCTCCCCTTCCCCGTTGGAATAATCCTGACTAAGTCAGTGCATCATAATCCTATTGATGATACAGATCATTTGTTACATAGTGTAATCATTTAAATAGTATAAACAATACGAGCGGATCGTAGTCTATAAGCTCTGTAATAGCTTGACTGAGACAGTCCAAGGAGAGTAAATAAATTTTTACAAAATTAAGCAAATTAATGAAGCAAGCTTTGCAAGAAGAATGTACATTACACATTAGGATAGCGAAAGGAACAGGATGATGGGTGGGGGGGGGGGGGGCGAGAGGAGGAGAGAGAAGGGTGGAGGTTTTCATGGCTAAAAGATGCGACTTTATTTTTTAAGCTAGTTGACTTGCGTAAAACGTTGGGGATATATAGCTGAAATTACGCAGTTTCGTCTGAGTAACAGTGAAAAGGACACACTGGTAAAGTTTGTAATGGATGATGCATCTTTAGCTCTCTACATTATAAATTCACACGTTGTATCAAAACCATCTGACTCATCTGAACTCCATATTAAAGGGTACTTGAATTCATCCCCTATACAGGCTATCCACACTCGCCCCTATTGAATGAAAGCACTTATTTTTAATTTGTAATCTTTTTGGCCTTGAGTAAAACTTACTGGTTTTGCAAAAAAAGAACGTATTTATAAAAAAAACCTTATCGATGGATTCTGATTTTTTATTTCAAAGTAATTAACATTATTCATGACGGGACTCATATTATCAACAAATTTGCAAATGACACCACCCCACAACTCGCGACAGACTCCATGTGATAAACAAAACCGATGCAGGACAGAACAGTCTCCAAGAGTTTCAAGAAACCTCTACCATTTCACCAAATATAGCTATAGCGGGTACCAGTTTTAGCGGGTACCAGTTATAGCGGGTACCAGTTATAGCGGGTCGGGTCTAAGATTTCCAGAATTTGCTGAAAAATCAGAAAATCAGAAAGGAGAGTTCATGTCAGCTACTTCTCAACCTGTCACTGTCGTTGCTTCTTAGAAGAAAAAATATGAAAGTAATCTTAAAAAGTTTCATTCCTTGTTGTATTTGAGCTTTTTCTCTTACTGACTCAAATATATACATGCGGTGACTATTATGAGAATGGGTTTGAACCTTCGCATAACGTTTACTGTAACCAAATTATGTCATGAATGAATACAATATATTCTGTCTATTTGGATTATTGACTTACTCTGTCATATTGCTGTTCGTTGACCTGAGTATCGAAAAACAAAATAAAAAAGATATGCAAATTAACAGACGCAGTTGCAGACGTAACGTAAGCTTTTTCAACACACATTATGGGAAACTGCATAGTGCTAAAAGTGTTCGACATAGGCGCAAAGAAAGACCTCTCCCCCTTCCACCACTCATCGGAGTTTGCCTGACTCCAAACGATTAGAAAACATTAATACATTGATTTAAATTAAAGATTGTGGTCGTTGATTGGTCAGGAGACCGATTTGCTTTTTGATGGACTTGGACGTCCATTTTGCAGCATGTGAATGACTTTTGTGTGACCCTTGCCTTGCAAGCATATGTAACTGCTGCAATGCATCACACATATAACTGCAATTGTACACAAGACAATGGTATTAGCGACACACCGTAGGTTTTTTTTTTCTTAAAAAAAAAAATAGTTTGCTTTTTTAACAAAGTTGGTAATACCACTGATTATATGCTGATCAAATCATTTAAGTGTAGATTATGAACTTCATGTATCTAGGTAAAGGCTTAATTCCCCTTTGGTGAGGCAATCTTACGTCATGTTGTAAATTTTCAGGTCTTTTTAAGAAAATGTGTACTGGATCAATTGATGAGAAATCAGAAAATTCACTAGCGAGTGATGATAATTGGTGGAACATTCCAACCTACCTCCAGTATATTCCCTAAGTGGGGATTTACTCCTGCGCATATGAACAAACAATCGAATCCCCCATATGTATAACAAGTCTGAAGAATGAAAAAAAAAAATATGAGTGTGTGCTTAATAAAGTGGAAGCTCACATCTGCTCATAGCTGCTACTAGGGAAAATACTTCAATTTTTGTGGAATTCTCGAGAAATCGGCTCCACGATGTTAATGTTGATGGTCACGTCTGGAACAACGCAGTGAACATATCGACTTAAAAAAGGTAACGTACAGATAGTTAAAATCACGTGTGCCTCAAGTGCTTTGCTATTGGCTACTTTCAACGAGGGGGGGGGGGGGGCTAAGGTATGATTTCTTCAAAAATGTTCGAAAATTTCAGGATGGCAAGTTTCTGTGACACATGTGATCGTAACTGTGACATCACTTTTACCGTCACTGTAACAGAAAGGTGTAAAATAAAAGACATATCTACGTGTTCGATTATCTTTAATCGGTCTGACTTCAATCTTTGGTTTGCTGCCACTCCTGACGCTACGATACCTTCTTCTGTCAGAGTTTTCACAGCCTCATCGACTTTACTTTGTCTTCGACTGCTCACGACCACCTTGCATCCTTCTTGGCCCAAACGTCTGGCAGTAGCAAGACCAATTCTGAGGAACAATGATATCCTTTACAATTTCGATAAGCCATCGTCAGATAACTTTTTTAAAACTGTTTCAAGCCTGGGCTACTCATCCGTATAGGCTATGCAGAACGTAAAATCGCAAGTTGCAAAACGTTAACGAAAATAAAACTGCAACTATAGATGCTCCAATATGACCAAGCTGATAATCTAGTGTAGGTATCTAAGTACTTGTCCACCATGAGCGACGATTCGTTTTTGAGGGGATGGGGGGGGGGGGGGTATGATGCGAAATGTAGATGTATGGCGTGGAGGGGTCCCTCTCACATTTGAAATTTTTTTATGCAGAGTTTTAGAGGCAAACAAAAGTGTTAGAGCACAGAAATAACATTATGCTAAACGTAATCGCCAATAGCAAGAGAAATTATAGAACAGCAGGCGAGAAATACTTAAAAATTTGAGCTGTGAATGCACGGTGATGCGTATAGGCCTACAGGAATGAAAATATATTTGGCCCAGAGATTTATGGGGATTATGTTGTTGACCATTACAACCCTCTACCCATATTCATGGGAGGATCGCAGGAAGTTTATAAGTACTTGAAAATGTCGTGCACAGTTTTCGAGCCTCCTTGGAATATCTCGTTCTGGTGCCTTCTGACATGGTTCCTTTGGTAAGAGACCAGGTCATGATGAAAACACAGAAAATACTAACAGGTTAGAGTACTCAATATCTCTGCAAACTTTTCCTCTTCCTCTAACCCGTAAATTTCCCTACTGAGTGATTTTCCCCTGACTGACCTCGAAGGTGGAAGGGGGGGGGGGCTGTGCTTTCCGTCCCCCACCCCTTGAAACACGCAAATGTAACCATTAAAAACACAGATGGTGAATTTATTGTAAAGGCTGGGGGATCAATGCTGGCTCCGAAGTACGATGTCAACGGAGGAACTGGAGAAGTCATCAGTAATCGCCATAAACTCACACACAGTCCCTTCCACTGCATGAGGACATATAACAAGTTTTGTATGATTCCTGCCCAAAAAAATATTGGTCAATTATCTC
This sequence comes from Stichopus chloronotus, assembly GCA_021234535.1. Lineage (NCBI taxonomy): Eukaryota > Metazoa > Echinodermata > Holothuroidea > Aspidochirotida > Stichopodidae > Stichopus > Stichopus chloronotus. The sequence goes on along the minus strand of CM037832.1, from coordinate 38,094,879 downwards.
ACAGTTTCGCATCTGAGCGCACGTAATTGAAAAAAAAAATTCCTCCAAGTAAAGTAGACCCCATCAGGACACGACACAGTAAAAATTCACCCCCCCCCCCCACTCCACAAATTTCTAGATCCGCCCCTGACACCATACGTGATCTTATATGCAAAAGATGGAGAATCAATATGCATTGAACGTACATGACTATACGAGTTTGGGGTAATTGCCAGTGCGGTGCCTCAAGATACATTGACAGGCTTGAGCTCTTTGCATGTCAGTTTAAGCTGGAATATGAGTCGAAAATTTAAAGCCCCATTCTTGCGACAAGATTTTTCATATCCATTCCCATTGGTCTGTTTGCTTTATTGGGGCGTCTGACTTTTGTAGGGCCAACAAAAAAAGACAATGTTCATATTCAAATATCCGGGTGACGAATGCGGCGTCATAGTTCTCTTTCAGATTTCGCGATCTTTCCCCCTATTTTTATCTTCCCTGAAACACTGGCGAAGTGCAAAGGTATAGATGGCCAGGCGAGTTGCCAATTACAACTGAAATCCCAGCTTCGACATTCTGCAGAATCATGATTACAGACTCACCCTGAAGTTCCTCCAGAAACGATGCCAACTTTTCCGACAAATCTACGGGAAGACATCACGCCCGTTGGTAGAACCGCCTCGAGTTGGAGAGGCTCATGTGATAAACCCTTGCATACTATACGTATGCTATTCATGCATAGTGCATTACGATTATCACGTAGAGGGATGAATAAAATAAGCAAACATGATCTTCGGCCTTGTCATACCGATGAATATGGCGTTGAAGTACAATCGAGTGGCCACAGCCATGATACACTTTAAGTGTGCATAGTGTAGCCTGGTGTTCCATCAAAGTGAACCAGACCGGTGATAGACACCAAGGATGACTGTAACTGTATTTTCGACACAAATTAGAAGAAAAAAACAGAAATCATGTCTGTGTACTGTTTTCGTCATTTTACAGTATGGTAGTCGTTTCGTATACCTATGTATGGTGAAACATACATGGCAGTACTACCCATGTCGCACTTTATGTGAAGGAAGGGGTTCCCAAGTTGAGGACGTCTGATGCCCAGGAGACTTTGTCCGGAACAGTCAGACGATCGATCGATGGTCAACTACAACAAGTGCAGACCGCTGTAAGACTACTACCCACCGAAGCGGTAGACTTGTTGTGAAGGCATTCATACAGCGCGATGGTTTCTACCGTAGCATTACCTCCCCCCCCCCCCCCCTCGATCGGGTGTTTCAGTAGCTCAACGGGAATTTGAAAAAAAGAAGGAGATACGATTTCAAATTCAACCCGAAGACGTAAAGAAATTAAGGTTCACTACAATAACTTCCAATTTTTTTTTCAATTATATTCATATTTTTCAATTTTCAATTACGAGAGGGGGTTTGGGGGAAGCTTATCACAAAATCAATTGAAATCTTTTGGTAACACACATGATTACTCAAGGGCCTTGAAATTTTATCTAAGTCATACAAACGTCTCTCATTAATACATTTCTGCAGTCGACGTGACAAAAAACTAAACTGATGGGGAAAGAAATCTCTGTAACGAACTCGTCAGAACAATCAGACGATGCGTGTATCGATGGGTATTTGATAAAAATTGTGAAGGAAGGGTGGGGGGGGGGCAGGTTCCCAATGCCATTTTGTTAAAAGAGACGTTGCGCTGAAAAAGATTGGGAACCGTTGAGCCCATGGATAATAAAATACTCTAATGGTAGTTTCAAGGAATTATACATATGGCCTGATTTACAAATCTAAGTGTGTAAAGGCCTAAGTGCAAAATAGTATATGACCTTGAACTTGTATAGCTTAAACTGTTAACACCGTCCCGTACGTGTAAGTCGAGCAAACTTTGTAGAACAGCAAATAATATAATCACTCAGCAAGGAATGACAAAGGTACTTGGTGTAATTACATCAGTTATTGGCGTCATTTTCGTTTGGCTCTGTGACAAAAGGATGAATGGACTATAATCCCCTGACTGTCTGGTCATATTTACTTTTGCAGATTTGATCAAGTTCACTCACTGGATGATCAATTACAGATATAGCAATCCATGGTGGCCTCAGTTGTTGCTTCACGTTGTGTGTGGTCAGACAGTGTTGTAATGACTCGAGTCTCGAGTCACTTTCCTGGATGACTCTACTTGACTCAACAAGTCTTTTCACAATGACTAGAGTCAAACTATGAGCAAACAACGTGATATTACATGCTGTTTTGGTGTACATTTCAAGAAATGCACTAACAGTTGATAAATTGGAAATGGTAACAGAAACAGCTGACCCGTTGTAATCAGAATTTGTCTAGATTCTCTGTCGATTGTATTCATACACCTGCGGCTTCAATCAGCGTGTAGGCCATAGATTATATACGTTAATATTACATTTACAGTAGCTTTACAGTTGTGCTTTAATGCTAATTGAGTGCGTAGGATGTTCATGTTTGATGTGTATTTTCCCTTTTTTGTGTAAGAGGGGTGATACATGTACATATTTGGGTATTGTTTGATAAATACTCTTGTTACTGATGACTGGGGGAAGGACAGATTTTCGAACTTTACTGATCACAGGGGACTTTTTATGGCAGTGTGTTGGGCCAATCTCATTTAATGAAGAATGTCGTTTTGTTCAAACAGTGCCATGGTTGATAGTTTGTTAAATGGTGGTGCTATTCTGAAGTGAATATCTTGATTACTTTCCACATTTTCTTGAACAGATTGAGTAAAAAAAATATTATAAAAACATTAAACAACAGTAGAATCAAGCATAATGGCATATATGTCTTACGTCCTTGAACAGCTACAAAATTTTACATATTGATGCAGTCATTTTATGGGTGTTAGGAACCAAAAAAGAGTCTGTCTAGGGAACAAGTGTACATTTTGAACTGTGATTGATAGAAGAAATCCTTTTTTTGTGTGTGTTTGGCACACGGTTTGTACAATGGCTTTGTTTTTACTGATTTCTTTCGTTTATTGTAATACTTTTTAATTCCAAAAAGGATTCCTTTGTAAGCTCACCGTCCGGTCGGGCTTTTATGATTCTGGAACTGTACGTTGTGGAACAATATAATGAAAAAGGTTGCAATTATTCGCACGATTAACGGGCGAATTGCATAACCAATAACCGATTTACATCAGTTATTGGCAAGAACCTAACCCCTCCCCTAACGTATAACCATAGTAACGATCGCAGTTTGGTTTGGCTAAAATCTCGTTCGCACCAATGGCTCGATTAAATTCGCACGAACTTGGACGGGTGAGTAGCCACAATCTTAAAAGAAAGACAGTGAGGGTGGTGAGGAAGGATCAAAGTACATTGGCTACATTGACATATTAGAAAAAGGCCACTCAAAGCAAATAAGGAGACGACTCACTAAGTCGAACTTTGTCTGTAAACAACGACAGAATGGGACTTTCAGCTACTGACTGTCCTGCAATATCTATTTTTGACCATTTTATCAAGTTCAGTATTTGCCAATCACCAGTGTGTTTATGTCAATTCATCGTTGCTATTTTAGTTTTACTGCCAACGGATTTAATCCGATAGGAATGCTTATAGGAAAGCGAGACACGCTATAGTTGGTTGTTACTCTGATGACGTTCACCTACACCAGGAATTTTCAAAATAAACTGTCATTTTTGTCAACTGTCTCCGATTGATCTCATTAAATGACATGACGTTAGCTTTCTTTTATAATGTGTGTTTGCGTGATTCGTGAACTACATACATAAGACGTCAAGTACTGGTGATATGAAAATGGAGGTAATTAAAGCAGTTTTGGAAATGATAGGGTATACATACATATAAAGTTTGTGAGGGAAATATCGGATTAAACCAGTGTACATGCATGGTATAATACTGCAATATCTACATACCGTTCAGTGTGGCGTCCACGGTTTGGCGAGGAAAAGTGAAGGCGCAATTCACAGCAATTCACAGCTTACACTCACTGAGAACTACGAATAGATTATATTAATTTGCGGAATTGGTGTGAAAGTGGGAGCAATTACAATTACATCTTTCTGCTGATATTTTAAGATGTGTCACAATTTTTGGTCAGAAAAATGGAAACTTACTGGGTTTTGATATCCCTCCACGTTACCCCCCACCCTCACAAATTAAACTTAGATAACATATCAAGCAACGTTACTTTGGTGTCTTAATGGTCTCGTTGAACATCAAACCGAGTTGTTACTCAGTAATTTTCACTGCGTGCAAAGGTTTTGAGTGTACACCTATTTGACTGTTTCAGAGGCACGCCTGTTAGGGTTTTTATATAGAAAAAACCTGTAGTGCCTATTTAACAATAGCGCCATCGATTTAGATCTTGCAGTTTCATGCGTTTGTCTGCGTGTCGAAGTTTAGTGTGCTAGACTGGGTAGCCATGAACGAGGAAACATGCTACAGGTAACGGTGTGTTTGGGTGTCTACGGTCAGCGGTTCATGGAAAATGTGGTCGTAGGACCATTATATCAGGTGGAATTGTGTCCGGTGAACAGTATTTCCTGTGCGGCGGGATATAATAAAACTGGAAAATTTGTACGTATCTAGTAATTTTTGTCCGTGTGCAGGTACAGGTGCAAAATATACGATGGTGAAAGACATAGTGATACAAAAATCAGTATACCAACTTGTCTCAGAGTTTCGCGCTTTCTATTTAGGGTACCAAAACAACTTACTTACAACTTACAAAGAAAAACTTACATTTTTCTGTTCCTCTCTCTTCACGTGTCGTCTTACGAAATGAGGTCTCAAATGACAACTTTGTTTTTTCTTTTATTACAGTTGACATGATGAGATGACAATTTCTTTCTGGTCTCTTTTTTTTACAGTTATGTTTTCTTTTCACGGTTCACCCCTTCCACCAGCGGATCCATTTGGGGGGGGGTGCTCTAAATTCACGCATTGTGGAAGGAGGTCTTGTATCTAAAGGATTCACACAACAGTGATCTTAATTTGATGTGCCAGTATCTATATCAAACAGTGACGAGAAGAGCAACAATGGGATGCCTGTAATATAATATAAATTTAAGGTACAACTGGTCAATTTTGGAAAGTTTGTGGTGCCCATGCCGTGCACCCACTTCCCCCTCAATCCGCCATCCACCTTCCCCTCCCAATTTTCACTGTTGAGTTTCTACACAACAGATGCTAAAAACAATATCAGCCATATGATGGGCAACTTTATCAAAAAAAAATTAAAAAAAAACAAGAACGAGAACAACAAAAATAAAACACAACAATTAACAAAAAAATTAACAAAAAAAAAAAACAAATTTTATCTATTAACGTTTAACGTACTACCTCATTTCATTTTAATGTTTGAATAGCAAGCCACTGCGTAAGTTTCATATGCCTTCATGTGGTGTTTTTACACAACCGTGCTGGATTTAACTATTAAACTTGCAGCAAATGCTAGTAATAGAGCACGAGCCTTATTTCCACATATTTCTAGACACTTTGTAAGCTAGTTGAGCTATACGTTTGTGCTCACTCTTGGTGTACCTTGTAACGAATTACTAGTCATAAAGAAAAAAAAGACAGTATAGTATTGCAATTCTTCCTAAAACAATGGTGTCTGTTCGGATGGAAAATCCGGCCTGACGACAGCGGACAACATTTACTGTCACACCGGTCTTGGTGCAGTTACCTTGTATAGTCTCTTTGTGCATAGACTCTGCAGAGTCTGCTTGGGCTGGAAAGTTTCTGTAAATCTTGGTTCTGCCACCTCTGAACACCCACGCTGTACTGCTCTTCCGGAAGAGTGTTTACTCCCCCCACTGATAGCTGCCCTCGCAGACTCTGGACACTCGTTTTAATTATGCACAATTATGCACAACTTTTAACTAACACCATTGTTTTTCGCTACCGAATTCGGTAGAAGCCAATCACGGCCATCGTGAGAAATGATGGGAGTGATGATGGGGAAAGGACATACGACTGATTAGTTACGTAACTATCATGGTAAGTTTTCCCTATGGTATTTTTTTTTTCAGCCATCAACGGTCAAGGGTACTAAAAGGTGATTTGTTAGAGACACCCTCGGCAAACAACATCAGATGTTTAAACGCTGTAACTTTGTGGTATGTGTATGTACAAATGCAGCCAACCGGTGCATAGACACTACACGTCCGTTGTAAGGCAAAAACACAAGGTGATCTTCTAGATCTAGGACACTATCTACTGTGACATGTAAGGTCGGAGAATGTGTCCGTAGTACCTGGTCACGTCATCATTATTGAAAAAACCCAAACCGTCTCTTTTGCCCTCCATTTGTCCCCCCCCCCCCCAATCTAAAATCCTTGTGTCGCCACTGGTTTCAGAGCCATGAAATCAGGACCGAATGGTTAGCTCAGTTCAGTCGATAGACCATCCGCTTTCCAACCGGGAGGTCACGGGTTCGATTCCTGAACGAGTCATACCAAAGACCTACAAAAGAGGGACGGACCTTTGGCTCACTTGTATGGTGCCCAGCGTTGACGGACTAGAACAGAGGTAATGTTGTTGTGTTAGGCATCAGTGAGCATCTGATTGTAAGTCATGATGTCACAGAGGAAAGGTTTTCTGGATATGATAATATGGACGGTCGAATACATCAGCACCTTGAACATAGTCTACTAAGAGTGTGGATTTAACACTAAGCTTATGTATTTGTAAAATACCCATTGTAATACCTCTTCGGATAGTACTTTAGTAGTATTTGATGAGATCTTTGGTGTTTAACAATGTCCCACATGGAGCTCAAAAGGACCTGAAAGTTACGACTTTCCATCGACATATGACATTATTTTCTAATTTAAAACTGCCGCAACAAGTTTCAGGTGAACGTCTGTTACATTTATTCACAATAATATATACTTAACATTTTACATAACAGGATTCCCTTCTTGAAGTTGTTTTTCAAGGCACTGCGTATGTGAACTAATGTGACCCCTGCAGAGCCTTTGGTCTCAATTAACATCCTTGCATGTTACGTGCTAGAATCACATACTCTCTAAAACAGGGTCACCCTAAGTTTACCTGTCCCACTAAGTCTGGGTCCACCTATGTTTCACACGTAGCATTGTCACCCCTGTAGAGTCGCGTTACCAAGTGAACACCACATGGGTCTATCTTAAGCATTGCACACGCTTCAAATGTTTGCATATTTTGAACTTTGAGATTTGGCGTTCTAAATATAAAGTATATCATTTAAACATACATACCAAATATATGTTTAGTGTGAAACTAGATTTAAAGGAATTGTTACGCCTAGCATTCTCATCAGATAGCAGACCAATAAGAGGCACCGCATTGTGGAGAGAGGTTAATCAATTAGGCTGTCGGCACTGGTATACAGAGGTAAGTGTCACTTTCTACGAATTTAAAGAACAAGTGATATGAATCCAGAAAAGAGTTGGCTTCTTTCAGTGGGAGACTGCAGAGAGAAAATCCGAGTGATAATTCCTTGAAATTGTGTTCACATCTATTACCTTTTTTCAAAGTTTGATGAAACTGCGGAACCGATAATGGGGAGTGTCACACGATGTCAGTAGTTCTTTTGTTAGGTCAATATTTATTATCTTTCAATTACTTAATTGCTAGGTTTTACATTGGTAAGTGATGTCAATATTTTTTTAAAGGAGACAATACATTCTTTAGAAGTAAAAACCCGGTGGGCGCATGGAGTTCTCGGTTGTTCTTGAGTAAAGGTTAACTTCAACAAAGGAAAACTTCAGTCATATCATGTGAGTCGGTTCCCGAGTTGTCACAAATTTGCTTATTTGGCCTATGTTTGTCCACGATTAAACTGTAAAACAGGCATTTGTTCGTAAAATGGTCAATGTTTGATGGATTTCGATGAAAATGTGGCTATTATCAACGTTTTTAATGATTAATTCGGTCAATAATCCAAAATTGTGTTTTTATATCACATGTAGATCTATTTAACTAGCCTCGGTGTACAACCATTATGCTCGTATACATCCGCCCCTCATTGGGCATGCACGGACTTAAAGAAATTTGTTTGTATGCCAATCCATCTATGCAGTCAACGAGATTATACGTTGTGCATATCACGGAATGTAAACACAGCCATGAATGCAAGTTATAAATATGACATCATACAAGATAAACAATTAACTGTCAGAATACTAGACTGGAATACTAGAAAAACAAAGTTGGAAACTGAATTTGCTTCAAAAACTTAAGCAAACGTTAGGTCGTCATAAAATCCGGGAACCTTCCGTTTACGCTCTAATGCTCCACAAGACTCAGCAAATGGTTAAATGCGGTTCAGAACGGATGATATGAAAGTCTTACAAGCTTCCGTACTCTGTTAATCTTGATTTTCACCTGAATGAGAGAAAACAGCCACATATGTTTGTGGTCGTTAAATGAAATAAGACGTATCAACTGGTCAGGTAGTTGTGAACTTCCAGGTGTTTTAATTTTTCAACACCTCCTTTAATGTGACATGTTGGGGTGTGCTGGGAATTGAGTTAATTACCTTACATGTTTTTCCTTAGTCTGCGCAGGGAGGTGGTATTGCGTACCTGCAAAGTGTATCAATTTGTGCTATGTCAATCCATTCTAATCTACGTTAACGAAAATTCTCTCACTGAGAACAGTTATGACTGTAGCAATGGCTGTTAATTCTATTGTTGGATGGTAACGCCATAACTTCTGTGTACCTTGGTAACATGATCAACCGTTACTTCACAAATGTCCTTCCGCATACGGGGACAATTTCTAGCATTCCTTTCCTCCTCCCGCTCGCTCCTACCCGCCAAGGACCGTATCCTAACCCGAGTGACCCCGATCGTCATCATGGCCAGGTCAACCAATGAAACCATTAAATCTTTTTTATATGTGTCACACTTTGTTTTGGTAACATTTCTCTTGTTTTACTTTATTTTCATTTGTTCAGGACCAGATTAGAAAAGCCACATCCAGCTTTTCTTTTGTAACATTTAATTGTACGTTTTTAAAACAAATTAAATACAGAAACTGGTTTCCCGATAGAACTCACACATCCCCTCTCCAGATACATGTTGGGCAACAAATCCCCCTTCTCATAAATGCCTTACGAGGGACAGTCAAATGTTCTGAATCTCAAGGTACAGTTTATACGGTGATGACAGTTTACGTGGCGGCTATGCCTCGATAGAACTGCGCTTCTTTCACTCAATATATTTTCTTTTTTTGCATTTTAAACGATATATAATTTAAATGGTATAATTTTGGTCTGATACCAGTTTCCGAATCATCTTTCCCAACTTTAGACAACAAGATATGGCATTTGAAAGATTCGTAGGGCGAGTCGCCCTTCTCACTGGTGCTACGCAAGGGTGAGTAACCAGCAGCAGAGTTATACACAACAGTAAACAGTCTACTGCTATGTAGCCAGTTTATTCGGTATGGTGTAAGAATTAAAATAACCTTAGGCCTATAATCCATGTGGCCCACATGGGACCAATAATCTTAAACAACCTGAAGGAATCGCTACCATAGTTGTGAGGCAGTGACTAGAAGGACGCTCAGAGGGATAATCAGTCATAAATAAACATACAACAAACATAATGATGGCGAATTAGAAAATACGAAGGGATTAAGTGAAGAGAACCATATGAAGGAAAACAAAAATAGCCTAAAACAAAAGACCAACAACGTATGACTTATTTCATGAGTATTAATGAGGTGTCTTTCAAAAGCTACTTTTTTAAATGCACTAAAACATCAGTGCTTCACATTACCAGGGAGGGAATCCGATGTATTGACACTGAAGAATCTAAGCAAAGTTTGGGACAACTGTAAAGTGGATTGCAACTAACTTATGGTATCCTGTATTTATACTGTATATATAAATTTTTAAATCACGATTTTCGTGTGTGTGTGTGCGTGAGTGTGTGTGTGATGACATGGTTACATAGGCGATATTGGCCGATTTAGAACAATGTCGTATTCTCTCTCTCTCTCTCTCTTTGGCAGAATTGGTCTAGCTACGGCTAGACGGTTAGCTCAGGAAGGGTGTAAAGTTGTCCTGAGCAGTCGAAGACAAGAAAACGTGGACGAAGCTGTCAAACTATTAACAAAAGAAGGTCTCGAAGTGTCGGGACTGACAGGAAATCAAAGACGGAAAGAGGATAGGAAAAAATTGATTGATTACGTAAGTGAACAAATGAATTATTTCACTTCTTTTTATCCTCTGTACGATAAACGAATCCTCTACCTTTCACAGAGATGGGAACAGATATGGGAATTTTGAAGCATCTGGACTATTGTTTTTTTTTTTTTTGTTTACAGTTGTTGTAAATGAATTTTTGAAGTTGTGGCTGACTTGAAAATGAAAAGTTAACAGGAACCAAATTTTGTTAACTCTGTAGACCTTGATAACTTTATAGTTTCATTCTTTTCGCAGACTTGTGAAAAATATGGTGGAATCGATTGCCTATTCATGTGTGCTGGTGTGAGTCCACACCTAGGGAACCTATTAACGGTTAGTTTACAAAACACTATCTCTCCGAGCTCTGTTTTTTTTTTCTGTGGAAAAGTCTTTGATGTATACTTTGTGGTAAGACGAAATTAATGTTTGAAGTAGAAACCAGACAAGTCGGCATTTTTTTTATTTTGTACCTATATAATATTTATATTGCACTTAGTTCCCGTCAACGTTTTGAATTCCCATTATTTTCGAGTGATTCCTTTACCATTAAAGCGCATAATCTAATATTACATCTGTTTATATTATATTCTCTTACACAGGTGAATGAGGAACAATTTAATATTGTGAGTATAGACTTAAGCGTTAAGCTCAAATCCACGTTTATTTTTAATGTTTTTAGTAGCACACCGCAAACCACAGCACAGTCTATCCGGTAAAATGTTTTCATGTGTCACAATTAAGGATTCGTCATCTGCGAGCAAAATAAACTTTTCGTCTTGAACTTGATACTAGCTAACAAAATGAATTGTTCTGCTGGATGGTGTATCTGATTCTTGTACCTGCCAGTTCCACGAAAAATAAAAGGTCATAGGGTGCGAATCAGTTTCTTCACTAGCACAAACAGTGTGGTAAATATATAAATTCTACTTTAATATGACGATTACGGTGTGCAAAATTTACTCTGCAGGTAACGAGACGCTCGGGTGGAAAATTCGTGAGACAAATTAGTACAACTTAAAAGTCCAAACTGTAATAAGTTAACAGACAACTGAAAAATGTTTGTTAAAGGTTCTTGAACATACACTGTATGAAGGAAATTTCTTCATCTGTAAGTCAAATCTGTAATGAACCGTTCTCTTCGACAGGCATTCGACACAAATGTGAAAGCGAACTTTCAGTTCATACAAGAAATACTGCCAGTCTTTGAAAAGAGAGGGTAACTTTTGCTTAACTTTCTCATCTCATGATGGCGTCAGTTTCTTCTGGGAGAGTTTTTTTTTTCTTTATTTCTCTCGTTTAAGTTTTAACTTTCTCTGCATCCTCTGTTGTAAAATATTTTATTACGGTGCTTTCCGTTTCTACTATTGTTACATCGGTGCTCTGGCCGAATGAATAAAGGTGGTGGTATTTGAAGAAATAAAGCTTCGCAAACCTGGAAGTTCGGGGTTCCTGCCCTCATCCAGGGTGGTCGGGTCACAGTACGATCAAGTTTTCGTCCAAAAGTATATCTAAGGATTTTCCCTCTGAGTAGTGACCTTGTGTAAGGAAAATATATTTAATCTAAAATTGTTGAGCTGGAAGTCAACCAACGTGAAATTGTAATACAAAAACCACAGGTTTCCTGCGTCATCAAACAACAGTCCTTTAAGGCCCCTGAATTACGTCATTCACGACCTTTGAACTCGAGTTGAAGTCGAGAAGACAAATTACCTATGTGTGAAGGGAAGTTGTCATGTATTGTTTTGCCACGGTGTGGGTATGCAAGAGCGAGGAACGACCTACCTTGAACACGCAATGTCAAAAGATACATATAGGTTCTCACACATAGTTAGATCACCTCCCCTTTTGTATTGAGGTTAGGTCAAAGGTCATTTCTAGTCAGTCAAGACTCTTGAAAATGTTAAAATCAAAATGAAAATTATAGAAAAAAAGTGGGTAAGTAGCATTTAAATTTTAAATGAGGTATAGTGTATGCATGGTGGGATAAGTCTATATAAGTTTCACATGGGACCACAAACCAAAAACGTGTCAAAGTTTTTTTTTTCTCGACATTGTAAGTACAGTGCCTCACCCTGTGAAATTTGCATGAATGTTTACGCATGGAAGCCAGTGTATAAGTTCTGAGTGGGTAACTGACGATTACTTTTCAATTATAGGTCAAAGTCAACCTAGGTTAATAAAGATCAAATTACAAAAGAAAAATGTACATACATTCCCATTACTAGTAGATGTTCTCTTAATATTGGGGAGGTCGAGGGCCATATCGGACAATAAGGTTCAGCCAAAATTGCTTCTCCTGTGATAAGGAACTAGAAAGTCATTTCGTTAGTGTGCGCACACGTAGAGGAGATCATATTTTTTGACACTTTAATAATTTTATTCTTCAGAATTCCAACTATGTAACATCTTGAAGATGGCATTTTTCTTTCAGACTTGAGCCAACTCTATGACCTCGTATGAAAAAAAGACGCTTTTGACATGTTGAAATTACTTTCTCTCTCCCTTTCTCTCTGTAGTAAAGATACATTTTTGTCTCTTTTTTTGGTATCACAGAGGTGGTTCGATTGTAGCCAATGCTACGGCTGGTGTTTATGGGGTAATATCATCCTTTGGCACTGGTTCTGTAAGTAACAATCAGGCAATCCATGTAAGTCTAAATGCCTAGTGTATTCCCAATTACTTTGAAATCCACTGTGTTTGACGTCACACTTACTTCGTGGTTAAATATTCTAACAAGTCATAGATGATTCTGCAGAAGATGATGTCGTAGTCCACTTTGCTCAAATCTTCTCCAACCCTAAATGAGATATCATGTGGGGATTGGCTGCCTCGGATTAGTGGGCAATAAATGCTTATCACTCCTCAGCCATACATAACATCAACAACATGATATGTACAGCAGCTGCGTCGTACATTGCAAAGGAACCGATTCACTAAAACAGAGGTGTGCAACCTTTTCGAACACCGGGGAAAATCACGTTGATGTATCACTTCTAGAGGGCCACCTCAGTGAAAAAGTATATATATGTGACATCTCACTTTTACTCCCCCCCCCCCTCCACCAACTATAATCGCCCTTCTGCAGTGATAGTCTAACGTTCCCATCTTGTCATTGAACCCACTTTGAACTCGTCCGTTGGTAAAACTGGCCCAAGTGACAAACATGTCACTGGTATTTCAAATTTCAGACTGCTTCCTGCGAGTGAATTTTCCGATTAATAAAAGGCTATTGTTGAAACGCCGTTGTTTTTTACCGGAGAATATGCCAATGACGTAAAATTCATCGTATGTTCCAGAGAATATCCTCTTTTTAATGAAAAGAAGTTTCTTTATTGTCATAAAAGAAAAGTCAATTTTAAGATGCTTTTAGATCAGTGTTGTCACATATGTAAAGAGCGAATTCAAAATTACTACACGGGGCACACAGAAGGAGGATAGGTTCGACAGCACAAAGAAAGGGTACGTGTAAGGTGAACTAATGTCTGATATATTTTTATTTTCTCTTTTCTCTTATCTTTTTATTTTTTCAATTAATAATACTTCCCGTAGTCAAGGGAGGTAGGGGCAGGGGCAAGCATGATCAACATTATCTCACATGTGCTGGCGTTTATACTGGATTTTCTTTCCCCTGGCAGGAGTTATTTTTGTACACACTGAGCAAGACTACGCTTGTGGCCATGGTGCAGCATGTATCACGTGACTGCTTCAACAAGAACGTACGGGTGAATGTTGTGGCTCCTGGAGCCATCGACACAAGGTTCTTAGCAGGTGTAAGGATTTAGTTTTAGTTTATGTCTTCCTTTCCTTTATAACAGTAATTAACATTATTATACATAACTGATATTGAATAAAAATAATTACATGAATACGATACAAAGAGAATGAAAGATAATCTACTTTTTATACAATTTGAAAGGAAGAGGAACCAGAAGGGAGAACTTTTCGAGTCTGGTCCCTTTTAAGTTATAACTAGCTTTTAAAGGTCTGGTGACATGAAAATGACATTTTGAGGTATTGGGTGCATTAAGCATCAAAATGTTACAAATAGCCTCAAATTGCGTCAAAATCCGTCAAAAATTGACAAATTTACAGGCAAATTAGTGTCTCACAGCTGTGTCATGAATAAACATTGGCTAAATATGCAAATTTGTGACGTCACGGGAGGGACTCCTAGGATTTGTCTTATGTTAATCCTTTGTTTATGTAACCTTTATTTCAAGGTCATTTAATAATTTTATATGCACAGAGGATTTTATTTTGGAAACGTGTATTTTCTCCTTCAAAAATATCGATATCACTTACCAATGTGAAACGCTGTAATTACGTAATTAAGAGGCAAAATATGTAGGGTTAACAAAAGAAAAACTGACACTGTGCAACACTCCACGTCATCTGTTTTGCATTTTCTTCAAACTTTGAAAAGTCATATCTCAAAAACGGTAATAGATACAAACAAAATTCCAACGGATTTTCACTCAGGGTTTTACTTTGTAACGTTTGCATGAAGGGAGCTCTTTTCTGGAAGCATGTCACCCGACCTTTAACAATGACATAATTTGAGAGTGATTCGTACCCCTCTTAACCTATTCATAACCTAACCTCCAGTTTTCTCAATATGTCTGGGTGTGTGTGCGTCCGTTTGCATCTGTGTGTTTATGCAAGCTATACGAATATATGAATGCAACCTATACGCATGTTTTTAGAGTAAAAAGTGTTCAATTTTGTCTCTTCTCAAGGGTATCGGCGAGTCGAACTTTAACACCTACTGGAGCATTGCCTCTATTAACCGTCAAGACCCAGCCTCTCGGTAAAGTTGCAACAGTTGGAATATGTGTCACACTGGCACACACATTTATACATATATATATATATAGAATAACGGGTAGGGGTTCAATTAACTAAAATAGGATTACCCGAACACCCTAAGTCAGACCTTTATCAGTTGCAAGTTATAGATGGTAAATAAATAATGGAAAAAATGGTAAAGACTATATCCATTTTTTTTTGTGAATAGATTGTCACAGATATGAACAAATAAAGGACATTACAAAAAGAGAGAATTTTATGAATTTCGTTTTGTTAGACACAGATCGGACAATGAGTGTAGTTTCTATACCGAATGAGCATGCGCCTTGCCAAAATAGTTGAGTCTCCAACCGCACTGAAGTAAAAGTGTGCAGTGTACATGAAACGGAAATGTACATTTTGTTTTCCTCAAATGGCCATTTTGCGGCAAGCCGTGCTTTACTCTGATATCTCATAATACGTCAAAGTTCACGCATCGTCTTATGAATCGAGAACTTCATAATTCGTTACGTCACTTCCACATTTTAGTTCATGGTATTGTTCCCTGCGAATCGATGGAGTTGACTTGAACACACCGGAAACGTACAGACGGGTGGGGCCAAGTCCCAGGTAAACACAGTACGTGGAACTATACACAGTGAACGCAGGGCAACGCTAACCTGAAGGTGTTCGATTGAAGACGATTCGTTGTCTTTCTTTAACTTGAACAATTCAAACTCCTTTGTTAATTGTCACTCTTGAATTTCTGTTTCAGCTTGGGCCAGCCGGAG
The DNA here is from genome assembly GCA_021234535.1 of Stichopus chloronotus. NCBI lineage: Eukaryota > Metazoa > Echinodermata > Holothuroidea > Aspidochirotida > Stichopodidae > Stichopus > Stichopus chloronotus. Next base: position 38,079,122 of record CM037832.1, on the reverse strand, counting down.
GAGATTGCATCCACAGTCGCCTATCTTTTATCAGAAGATGCCTCCTATGTAACCGGTAACTGTATCATTGCGGCGGGAGGATTCCACTTGAACAGAAATCTTTAAAGGAATACACAAGTGGTTAAAGTAGGAGGGGGCGAACTTGCGTCCAAATGCAACACAGTATAAGAAAAATAAACGGACGAAAGTTGGAAAGTACTAAGGATGTTATCTGTACGAATTATGATGGCAAACGTTTGGTTCAATGGTGGTAATGAAGCCGCTCTTCAAAATCTTTGCCACTCGTGTAATAAGTGAAAGAGAATTCCACTGCGGAACACGCTTCAAACAAAAATATCTTGTTTATAATTTGAACCATTCATACTTGCTATGGCTAAGAGGAATTTCCAGTTACCTCGATCGAGGGATGTTGTGTAGCACCATCAAATTAGTGGGAAAGTCGGTAAGTCGGTCTTTGAAAGTGAAGTTACCATTTAACCTTGGCATTGTAAATGCCACAGGGATATTAGATTGGGCGTACAGTTAGATTGAGCTTAAAACGTTAAATGTCGTCGTTGAAAGATGGTTTGTTAAAATGTTGTCGATGTAGATCACTATACTTTCAAACCGCTATTAAAATATTTCTTTTTTTAAGCTTACTGAGATGTAATTAGTATGATCCAATTAGATGGTTTGTTATGATGTTATAGATATCCCATAATGCCATGCGCCACTGTGAATAAAAATATTATTTAAAAATTCGAAACTTTAATACAGATCATGCTTACATGGTATTGAGAACTGGGGATTACCAATGAAGACAGAAAAGAACGATTAATTCTTTTTTGAAAATTCGATCCATTTACTGTCAAATCCCTTCAAGATTGAGGATTGCTGACGCTTATTTCTGCATTTGTTTTCGTTATACCTCGGTTGTAACTGTTATAATATGCCTGTATGCGAACTGTTTTGTTGAAATAACTGTGAAAATATGTAACACGTTTCCTTTCCGTTGGTCACTAAACCGAATATTCCGAACCATTTCCAACGCAAGGGAAGGTGCGAACATATCAGAAATGTGTTATTTATCTCAGGCCATCCGTTTTTTAGATCTTCCTTATTTCCGAAATGTGCAAGATCCCACCTCAATGAAAACATTGCGACTTAAGGTTGAGCTATCGGCTGGCTCATGAAAATACAAAGGTCGTGAAACAGCTATTTCAGTCTATTTATTTTGGCTCGCACCATGAAAACGGTTCTATATATAGATCTCAGTTCAAATTAAGCTCGTTTAAACATGCATCCCTTATCAGATAATATTTATATGTAGTACAGCAAACACACTGAGAGAATGATAGACTAGTCACATAATGTTGCACTGGAGTACACATTGTTCTCTTGAAGATGGGTCAATGTTCAGCTATCATGAGGGTTGTCGTAATGCAGCCTGCCCATTCGTCTTGTTAAGTTTAAGTCTGGCGTTAATTCTGATAACAATAGGTAATTATAACAATAAGTAACAGTTTACGTAAATGCGGTAGATTACGTAGACTACACATTGTGAGTTACATTAGATGTACACGGTGAAGTCACTGCAGTGATGAAATGGTTGAAGTTCACCTTTACGTCCAGCTTTTCCATCAATTAATTAATTATACCCTAGTGTATTTTCGTTCTTTGTTGAAAGCAGAAGGTTAAAAAAAGAATATACCCATTGAGTGATAAACAATACGTTATGTACGGGAAACAGACGTGGCATTTGTTAGAACAAACGTTACTTTATTAAACTGATATTGTACAATTTGTATACCTAAGCCTCTTTTTTTTTTTTTTGTTCCTTATGTTATACTAAAGTGAAAAGAGAAGAATCGAAGGGTTGAAATGATTCGAGAGGTCTTTTTTATGGGAATGGGGCTGATATCTTGCTTCACTTTAGATATTTTCTTGTCTGTTCCGTTTCTGACTGTCCTCGTTCATGCATTTTGAAGTTCCTTTTCCAGTTTTGTAGGGAGATTAGTTTATGAAACCTCGTCGGATTTCCTCTAAACTTCCTTTCACTCCATGTCTATGCTTTTCGTCATCTTCCTCACAATTGCTGAAATGTTTAACTATGCATATGTAAAGAGATAAAAATAAATCAAATGAAACATATACGTATATGTCCCTTTTTTAATGATTTTATTGTTAGCATGAAAAGTATTTCATGCGCCCTGACCAATGGCATCATAGGCGTAATTACGTCACAATATCTTGAGTTTCTGCGCGACATGTTATAATGTCCAGATGGCTTACAACACTCAAGTGAAAATAAAAATGAAAACAGAGTACTTCTTCGAAGTGTCAGATGAGCCATAAAAGTCACATTTTATGACATATGACGTAAGAAGAGAAATATCACGAACAGAAATTTACGTTCGGAGACCCCATCATGTTGGAATGTCAATTGGCAACTGAGGATGTTCCATATATGGAAAGTAAAGGAGACGTAGGATAATGAGTATACTGCAGTGCTATTTAGTAGTTCCCTCGCCCCATCGTCCCGACCCCTCCCCCCCCCCCTCCTCCTCCTAAAAGTTTGTGAAACGTTTTGTAGCACATCCGTGGAGGAAAACGTGTTCATATATACAAGAGACACCTTACACGATTTTCTCATACAGAGCCACCATGTTTCCTCACATGTAGTGTGTATAAGTGTCACATGTTGTAACAGGACGGTGCAGAGCGTTAATTATCAGAAACATATTGGTCTGAAAATATGGAATCAAAGATCGAAACTCAGCATTTTTCCATACATATTTTTACATTTTGAGAGTGTAGATGTAACTTTTGCATGTACGTTTCGCCAAAATCTACGAGAACCCCCCGCAGCACCCCTCCGTAAGGTCAGTCCCTTGATGTGAACCTGTTCCTTCCGAAGTCTCTGGTTTTTAGATATTTTCTGCACCTCTTGTTCACCCCGTGAATAATATTCATAAATATCACACAGAGGTTTTCTCCTACTAGCGACCGTACTCATACCCTTAGTGCAATCTGCAAGGGGGGGGGGGGGACTAGGAATGGAATGCCTGCGCCAAATGCTCACCCATTGGTGGGAAAGTCTGCCATCGCCTTGGCGACCGGTCTTGGTCTCCGGCTGGCGATCATAATTGCTAACATTATTTTCGACGCAGCAGAAGATAAAAAAAAAAGACATTGACGTAAATAATGCCAGCATCATCAATTGTATCCTACGCCATAGGCTTGGAAAGCACAAGAGTTATCCGCGCGGTACATACAGCGATCTGAAGAAGACAATGGACCGACGTTACGTATATATGTTACATCACTCCAAACTTAGTTCCTTCCTATTGTAAAGACACACTGCTCTTCAACCAACAGGTTATACCTACTGAGCCAAATGTTTCCAAGGGGATGTTTAGTTAATTTTTCATTCACGTTTCTGAACTATTGCGATTACCCGAGAGAGGGAGGGTACTTCAAGCCATATCCCAGCTTTATCACTTACACAGTCAAAACCTACATCAATGATATAGATCTACTACTAGGGTACGTTGCTCGCTAAATGATGTCAACATTTCTTCAAGTCCGACAAACTTAGGCCAGAATGGTCTTCAGTCAGTTCAAAGATAGTTTTGGACTTAGTTAGGGACTCCTTTAGTATTTCTGGTTTCTTTTAATTGTTTAAGTGAAGATGTGTTGCTACATATGGCACCATCTACATATTGAGAGCTCTCAAACGTCGGCTGTGACAAGGACCACCATCCAGTGGCAATCACGAAACTTCAAAAAGAATCCAAAAATCCTTGACAAAAACGTTATGGAAAACTCCTTGGCCACAAAACTTCGAGTGTGTTATTTTGTTGGACAACCCTCCCCCTCCCTTCACTAAACTCCCTGTTTCATTAAGAACAAAGTAAACCAATCCATTCGTTTTTTTTTTTCATCGGTTTTCCATCTGTTCGACGAAGCTATCAGCAAAACATGAATCTCGAATGACTTTAGTGATAGCTTGGAAAATGGAAAGCAAACAAAGATGGGTACAAGGTAGACAAATGCCGGCTAGGTCAGCCCCTCGTAGATGTTTGCATATCAACACAAATAAGATTGTTGAAGCTCAGACGGCTTATCCCCCCCCCCCCCCCCCCATCCGTAGACTTACACGAGACCGTTACTTTCATTTGATATCGGACGATCATTTTAAAACCTTAAAAATAATCAAAGAGGTATCAACTACACTCACAAGATCCATCTTTTTCCGAATATTTGGGTTTTAGTTTTGCCAGTTAGGAAGCGATAGGAGGTCTTGGAAATTTCTTCCAAAACGAACAAAATTCTGGTCATTTGTTTGAGTATTTAAGATTCACCATCGTACGATAGGTATCCTATACACCTATACTGGGGTGCGTGATCTCGACAGAAAGTTAACACTTGACAGAGATAAATCAATTCTCAAGTTTATTATATATATTCAAACAAACAATATAGTTATTGAAACCAGATATAACCTGTCTGCGGCCTATAGATAAGTTAGATAGCTTTGTTGTTTCGGCAAGTCCTATTTGTGGTTACAGTTCTAAATTTGGTACACTGTTTAAATGATGAGGGGGGGGGGGGGAGCTGATATCAGTTGTTTATTCCTTTACATTACAAACGAACATCGACTGAGACAATGTAAAAGTTCATTTTTCTTTTCTGATATGTTACCGTAATAGTTCTGCTTGTTGTGCATTGTTGACTTTGTTTGCAAAGTCAGAAAGGTAAGTTTCAGAGGACGGAATTTTGGCACTGATAGCCATTTTATCAGTTCTGGTAGTTAGGCATGTACAGGTATTCTGCTATTGGTTCAAAAATAGGTGTAATTAGTTCTAAATATAGTTCTTGTTGTTGCTTATTCTGAGTCTAACAAATACAAACAGGAAAGGCATAATTGCAAAGGTCCTGAGTTTGGCTCCCTGTGAATGTAGGCCTGGTTCATCCTAAGCAATTGATATTTCATATTAGGAGATACCAACTCAAAGTGATGGAGGAATTGCCCTTCACACTGAGAAGATGGTAACAACCAGGAAGTTCAATTCCCGCAGGTATTACCAAAGCAGACCCCTGGTGAAACCAGTAGATACACACTTGGTTAGATACATAGATTCACTAGCCCAGATCCAAAACGGTAAGAACAAAACCGGTTCATGATTGCAGCGTTTCGAGCATTTTAATGCTTTCTTGGATAGGACAGAACACAGTGATAGCAGTGAATTTTACCTAATGCCCCCGGGTAATTGTGTTAATTAATACTTTACCTGCTTGGAGAATTGGCTGTGAAAGTTGCAGATTCATTTATGATAGATTAATAGGATCTAGGTGCCTTCATATTACCAAAATTCAGGCACAAAAGCTGTCTGAAGAGATACTGAAAGAAAAAAAAAATTAGCAAAAAATATCAACGGTCTGGAAGTTTGGAGTAAGCGTAACACGGCAATAAGACGCAGAATTACCACCAAATGTTGATGTAACACTGCACATTTTAATTTACAAAGGAGTACTAGTTGCAGCTTTGATTTCTGAAAAACGAATTCCAATTTTGCTTTGTCTGTCTCTGAACCATTTAAAAAAGAAACAACAAAATAAAAAAACAGACAGAAGAAAACACAATTCTGTCACCTTGTTTATTGCTGACAAGGTACGCCAACACGACTAGGTCATGTTGGGTCTGAAGTTATATTTTTGTAAGCACCATAAAGATAAACTATTTGCATTGAAGTTGTTTATCTTTTCGGATAAGCCACTTGTGATAGTGTCTACAGAAACCATCAATAGATGCTGGGTTAAATCAATGATATCTGATTCAGGGGCTATTAAATGCAGATACATTTTAAGCCGAAAGTAGCCTACTCGTGAAATAGCGACTTCGGTTGCCCATGATAAACGCATATCAACAAAGCAGATCTTCAACAAAACCTAGTAATACCAGTTTCCACTGTGTAGAAAAGTGAAGAAGACTTTTGAAAGGAGATATACAGAATTGTATTACAGCAAAGGCCAAAAAATACATTACAAAATTTTACGTATTTATACATCTGGTATCGCTTCCAGTAATTGGATATCCGTGAATGTAGTTGAATACGTGTGAATACAATTGCCTTTTTCAAAATCGCCAAACACATTTGGTGGTAATTTCAAGACACAAAACCAAGATTCGAGAGGGCGCGATGTTGGCGGCTGTCGGATTTTAGTGCACGAAAACAAGCCAGATACCAGATGATATGACTTTTTATAATTTAAGAGGCAGGTTTTAAATATAGAAACAATACAAGAGAACACGTCGAGATACAACCGTATAAGGAAGCTTCGTCGTAATCGGACAACCGTCGGCCTGGCGTTTGCGCCACTACCCGCAGAAATTAGTGTAAACAACTATTTCCAGAATGTAAACTTTTGTGAATCACTGTCATGGGTTGTACTGCAAATCTACTGTTCAGTTAATTAAGGAATCACCCGCTTAATTTTACGTTATTGTTGAGTTTAGAGTTCCTCATGCCGGTATACGATACTTCATGGGCTAGCTCTGTCCAACGCACTGAAATATTGATGACCGTTGTCAAATTGTTGTAACTGTTTTTGTATATCATAATCGAGTAGCGTATGCAATGGATGCTCACCTAATATGACCCTTCATTACCACTTATTTCCATTATAAGATATTGCATAAATATGTGATAGCAATAGCAATAATTATGATACATTACAATCAGGTTTGTGAAAAAAATACCATTTTTATTAACTGTCATTTAATTTAACTGTGTTTAGAAATAAATGGTGGATTATTGCCATAGTTAAATGGTTCGATACGGTGTTGCCGCATCATATAAAAGCGAAACAAGCAGACGGTTTTGTATGTGTTGCTTGTAACGTCATACGCCGTGTATATATGTGCACACTGCTGGAACATCTGGATCTCTTCACAATGTGTGTGTATACAAGCACTGGAGATTACTGACTCCGATAACTCTGTAAATAAAGGGTTAGGGCTTTTGAACCAACACTATCGCCAGGTTTTTCATACTACGCTGACAGCAACTCGCTCATACTGCGGTCATACTTTACACTGCTAGGCAGGTTCCGGTGTCCGTGATTTCATGTGCTTCGTTGACCAATCAGGTTATACGTAAACAAAGGATAGTAAACAAATGCACATTTTAAAATTACATTAAAAATTACCTTTTAATATGTTAAATATCTGACGTCACATGTTTTCAGACGTTCGGTAAGTATGAAAAGCGCTGTGCACCCGAAGTATGAAAAACCTGGCGATGGTGTTGGTTCAAAAGCCCTAACCTAAATAAAGGGGGATCGGAAGTCAGGTGATTCGACAATGGGGGGTAGGGCAAGAGGGGGGGCTGGTCTTGCGGGTATAGTTTTGGTATAATGTAATATTTGTTGGTGATATTGCTAGCGTTCCCCCTATTTGTATGCAGTATCCCTACATTTTTTTTTTTTTGGCCTTAAATCGCCTGCAGGGAAGTTTCATTTCCACTGATTTGGGAGGTATTTTGGGCACCACAATTTTCTTGGTACTCACGTTAACCAATTATGGTGCTACAATTAGTATTCCTCTAAGATAAATCACTTGGTAGATGCCAGGGTAATAATGGCGAATTTGCCCGATTAGAAACCCATATAGTGTACCCTCTTGAAGACCAACATCAGTCGCTTGTTCTAAAGGATATCACTATAAGAATAATCACTGCTTTACGATTGCTTCATGTAAATCTAGATTTACCTATTTTACGACTCTGGGACATAATGAAACTGGTTTTCAGTGTAGATAATAGAGAGAATTTGTGACTTCAAAGTTTACCAAAAACAATTGTGTGACATATTCCTGACCTCTCCCAGTTAAGTCCTTTATTGCGGGAGCGTCGGACGTGACAAGGGAGCGTACACGGATACAGGTTCATTGCAATTAATTCTGAAAGCTTTACAGTAAGGTTATATTATATCTGCAGTCTATCACTGGGTAGAACTACATGGCGACTACATGTCTTTCATGCACGTTATTTCATTCACAAAGTTTAATGCTGAAAAATGAATAAAATAAATTTAAAAGAAAAAAGAACACTGTTTAACGACAAATTCAAGAGAAGACTTTCCACATGTAATAGATTGTGCTGGTGTAAATATACGACCTAACAGTGAGTGTTGCTTCGTCACCACTGGCCACTGGCCTTAATTCTTAGAAAAATAAAAATAGTCAAGGGTTAAATCTACTGAACTTCATTTCTTTGGTAACATTTCCGAGTGCAAACAATAGATTGAAACAGTATACAATGTTCCATTGACAAAAATGGTTAGTATAATTGTTGATTGGTGTCAAAGGTGACATTAGTTAAAGACAAAAACTCATCACCCCAGTCAGTTTCAATTCTCCCAACCACCTTCGTCTAGTCCCTCTCTCAGCCTGTCTTAAATTCCTCCACATGGGTAATCAAAACAATGGATCCCTGTGTATGCTGGGTAATATGAGCTGCTCTGCATCTTTCGAATTTGCTGTCAATCTAAGAGCACTGTAACTTAGAACCAGTTGAGAATTTTGCTTTCAGGGAGGTAAAAATATAGCTTAGGGTGATGCAATACAGCCTTTAAGCTATAGTAATGCAATATATATCACATGCATCTAACGAGAACAAAATCGGTTTGTAAACGATGGGTTTTTCATAGCCATTTCTCTTGTCTTTTGTCATATCCATTTTGTTTTCAAAGTTTGTGCTGTTTGAGTCTCTCTGCCTTTTATCAAAAGGCCTGTCCGAAACCAAACCGTGTCCTCAAACTTTGCCAGTACATGGCTCATCGCATGAATCAATTCGATGTCTTCCAATTGATATTTGCAGATGACAACATAAGCTTTCCGTAACACCCAAAATAACGAGGTTTAATCACCTATAAACAACAATTTAAGATACAGCGATTTCACTGTATATTTTATATGTGCTGCATATAGCCTATACACACATACGATTCGCGTCGCCAATAGGCAACTTGCCATCCGACATTTCCCGTAAATTAGTCCTGACATGCACGTGTATACAGTGCGGCAACTGTACCTTTTTACCCATTTACGAAATTTACTGGTACAAAACTGATATCAGTGGGTAGGATATAACATTTCCTTTCTATTTTAATTAAAAATTGAGTGGCTTTGCATCGTCTCGATTTAATACTGGACTTTTTTTACCAGGTGTTCGAAACTTGGAGACCTCTCATAAGAAGGCTCGAATTCCTACTCTGCACATGCTTGCTCACCGAAGTGGCCATCAACAGAATTTTCTATGTTTTGGCAAACAGTTTTCATGTTCGTAATTCTTTGATAGTTTCTAAATGTTGACGTATTAGGCTTGAAAAATCACCCCTTTTCACTCATAAGCATCCAAACCCCAATGACGCCAAGAAACGTCATGCATAAAGTGTAAGGGAATGAAGCTCTTTTTGGGTGGTCACGCATAGACTGGTATCTTGTTTTAATCCTCAGAAACTTGATATCCAACCAGCGAACTATCCATGCTGTTTTTTACCCTAACGAACAGGTTGAATATCAGAGGAAAAATTGCCCTACTTCTTCCTTCCCTTTACGTACATTCCAGCAATTTAAATGATAGATCTTCATCCATCTCCATATTGAAGCTTGCAAGTCAATATTAGGCTGTGGATCAGTCAAGCTCTTGCTTGTCCGGTGACATGACTGACTTCGTAAGAAACGCAAATGTTGAGCCGATTATTAGAAAGGTTCCCGATATGGACAACAGGTCAGGAATCTCATTGAGGAAAACGCATCCAAGGACATAAGCAACCGGTGCGCACAATGGGAACAGGATGGACATTAACAAAAATGATATTTTGTGCAAGGCCCACACGAGGCATACAGCCCCAAGCAGTGAACTGAACGCCACGCAGGCGATTAGAGGGGTCTCGTAAAGCCGGGGCAATAGATGAAAATCGTTAGTCACACCCATCTGAAGCAACGCAGAGGTGACTCCAGCCACACCCATCAAAAAAATCATGACACCCGTGTGCCCCTTCCCTTTATTGGTGAGTACTTTGATAGCCATCGATGACAATACGTAACATAAAACTGACGCTGTCGCGATGAGAGCCCCGATGAATTCCCGCTGATAGTCCATCACTTCGTCTGCATCGAAAATGATAGGAGGTTTCGACACGAGAAAAATTCCGGTGAAGTTCAACAAAATCAGGAAGAGGTCAACCAGTTTTAGTGGTTCTCCAAAGAAAAAGCGATTCAGAATAGCCGTTGGTATAGGCTGATTCGTAATGATGCAACTCACATTTCCCAAGTGAGCAAACGCTACTGCTTCGTAAGCCAACACCAAGCCCGCAGCGTTTAAAGCACCACACAAAACGGACGCCGTCCAATCAGAGGCGTCGTAGCTATTGATATGGTCAAATTTGATGACTAGTAAGTAGGGTAGAAAAGCGATGCTCCGATAAAATAAAAGCTGAAAGGATGTGACAGATGTTACTACCTTGACGGCTGCCAGCTGGACACCCAAAATTACAGCAGCGAGTATCCCGTAAATTACAAATCTTTGATCAATTAGTACTCGAATCATCCATAATAGCGACTTTTCATCAGTTTTCCAACTTTTCGAAATATTCCTGAAAATGAAAAACAAACAAAAAAAAAGAATAAAGAAAAGAAAAACAGTTTAAGCGGTAATCAAGGTCTGATGTCGTCCGAAGAATTTATTATTGACGAAAATTCACGTCGGTCTGACCATTCGTTTTCTTTGTTACATGTGTCAGGTACGGTTAATTAATCGACTCCAAAAATCTTTTACAATAGAGGGGGGGGGGGGGAGGGAGGCCACTCTGCGATTCGCGGGCCAAATGCGTCCTTCACAAAGAGGGTTATGGGATCCCCAAAAGCAATATAGAGAGTAGGAAATGCAAACGAACGAAAGGGAACGTTACTAAAGATATTCCGTGGACTTGTGATGACTAATATTTATCGTCAAATCTTTACACTCTGTAGGCGACATATGTCGATATCATCGATTTTTCAGACTTTGGAGCTTTCGATAGGCAACGATAAGTCTACATGCGTACTATTACTTCTCCCACACAATTCTATCGTCTTATTCGTTACACATTACCGGAAGGCGACATCTTATTGTAGGACAAATGATTGTGGGGGGGGGGGGGGTTCCAATCCGCGGGGCAAGTCACAAACTTGGGAAAATGGTTGGACAGCCCTCTACATTCGTATAGTAAGAAGTTAAAAAAAAATTAGTGAGGTTAGCATGCAGAGCCCTGCTGTGACAGTGGAGTCAGAAGAGGATCAATAACTTTTGTTTCAAATAATAAGTCTGTCATACATAAACAGATTTTCATACAAACTCCAGGGGAGAATCCTCAACTCCTATTGTCAGTTGACCGAGCATTACCACACTGATAACATTCAACTTTAGAGTAAAATCACCGACGAATGACTACAAGGAACAACATATAGATCAACCGGGCAGGTCTAATAACACCTCCCTGGATCAACAGTGTTTTGTCGTCTGCTATCCTACCACGGTCCATTTCTTTGTCTTTGACACAAAACAATGGACGGTACTTTTTCTATCACGAACGAAGATTTTGTTGTGAATCTTGTTTTCCTTTTCTCGGGGTTCGTTTTCAAAGAAAATGGGGTTGTTTATAGACCCAAATTTTCTTTCGCTTTCGTCTTTTTTTATCAAAATCTCTTAAACAACTTTGAACCTGTGCATTAACTACAAGATAATGCACCCTCGGGGTTATTGCTATCACTTTTGCATTAATAACCATCGTGCATTATAATACTTCACTTAACGCATGCACGGTTCAGTGTTGATTAACCTTTCGCTGTGTTGCACTGTACTGCTGCCTAAAACGTTAAAAACAAACACTGATTTCGCTGAAAGGCTAAAAGATGTCCTCCCTCATATTACTATATTAATTAACAGAAATGGTAGAAATATTTGATCACCGTGAGTTTGGGTCCAGCAGTCCAGCAGCAGGCGATTGGTCAATGTGGTAATTTTACCGCATTCCATCCCAACACTTACCAAAACTTCAGTTGCTAGCATTTACACCGTTTTCCTAATGATTATATAAAACACTTTCTCTGTTTGATCCATAAACCTTTCACCATTACGCTTCTTTTATCAAAGATAATGAACTTTTTTTTTTTCAGTCATTTGTTTGTAGAATGCCGGCGTAATGTGGTTGCACATTAGAAGTAATTTACCGAGTTACTTGCAGATTCACCCAATGCAGACTCACTGTCCAGACTGAACGCTACCACAAAGATTAAGCTTGCAAAGGAAAGATCCCCAAACTGAGAATAATGGAAAGAGGTTGTGAACTCTCAAACTACGAACTATATTTGCAAGTGACTTTTGGAAACAGTCACAAAGAAGGGCTTTTTTTCACATACAGATTTCCTCTTCTTATGATGAAGTTTGTCAACTCGAGTATTATGCATACATTATCGTACATGCCCTGTCTTATTAAGAGTTTTTTATCCTGTAAGTTGAGGCTATTGATTTTTATTCGTCAAACTGGTTACTGTCATGCATAGCTGTGAAGTCGTGTATCAGCCAATATGATTCAAAGAGAGTACACAATTTATAGACAACAGAAAAAAGAAATTTCCATTGTAACATAACCACAGTCATGCGTTTCTCATTTCTCAACTATATTTGAACGTAAGTTCTATCTACATATGAGTAAATTGCCAGTTAATGCGTCCTTTATGTTGAAAATTATTATCATGAGATAGCTTAAATACTCCGGTATAACTTCTCAGGTGCTTTCTTCATCCGCCATCGAGAAACATTCGAAACGTTGATTTAGGTAAGAAACATTTAAATTTACCTTTGACCTAATCAAACTTCAAATGTCGAATAAAGCGGAAGTCGATATCTATACAATTTGCAAAATTTTGACGAGAAAACAAGTATTTGTGACACGGCAGCTCAAATATTTGACATTTTTTTTTCGAGATATCGAATGAGCGTAAGTCAGCATCTCGACAACTTGCAAAAGTTTGTCCAGATAACAAGTTACTCTCACAAGATGACTATATATCTTGCATATTCCCTTGTGTCAATATATCGTAGACCTGTCACTGTGATGGCTACAAGACGTCTTAATTCAATATTTAGATACAAATATTGGTGATAGATGTAGGGAATTTGTCACGATGTTGATTTCTCGCTTACCTTTCTGAAGTGGAAGTTTCGTTCTTTGGGGGTTTAGGAAGAAGCCTTTGAAGACCCTCGTCCTCTTCTGACATGACGTCATTAGGTTTTGCAACACTTTGAAGGGAACAAATTCAAACTAACTGCAATTATCGACGAAATACTTGCTTATTGTTGGGCGTCTTTCATTTCCTGCCTGCATGTATTAACTACAACGAGCGCAGGGATCCTTTCAAGCGTAACTGATTGTTGATATGAAGATATGTATTTTTTTTATGTAAGATTTAACTCGGTAACCAGCATCTTTTTGAGACATGTAAGGTTTCAACCAAAATGTGCATTGTCTGCTGTATCTCGAAATAACAATTAACTCGGAATGGTGACAGACATGCAATTCAACTGAATATGTACCCAAGTAGACGATAAACGGGGATATTGCCTTAAATTTCGATAAGAGATATATTATTTCTCATTCAGACACCTTTCAAGTTACATACACGGATGATTCACTGTGAAAAAAGTGATTGTGAGATTATTATTTATAAATAATAATCATAATAAATTGGGCTAAATAATTGGGCATAATGATGAATGGGGGACACCTTAATGTTAAACTGATAAGAGCTCTGGTCTTTTGGCTGTGACTTGGTAGCAGTCTAACGCCTGTAGAAAACTGGAAGTTATGCAAAGGACTAAATTTCCACGATGTTTAATGAAAAATATTAATCGAACTACTTAACACGTAGGTCAGAATGGAATCAACGACAGGCGGTGAGGTATAGCGATAGATGGTTAGGCTTTGGTTGACAAGTTTGAACAAGCACAATATCTACTTCGAAAGTATGATGATAATACTGACGTATACCTTTAGGCTCGTAAGTATTGACAAACCTAACCGTGCATGGGCGTTAGCAAATTTAATACAGGATCTGACAGGTATCACGGTCTTTTGAGTCTCAACTACATTATTCCTTTAACCGACACGGGTCACCAGTAATTAATTGTATTGGCATATCGTAGTATTCTTCTGGTAATGTTCTGGTTCTTGACATGACGCTGAACTCAGTAGGACTGACACAGTGAGGGACGTAGGCTATAATCAGTCTTGGAAGTTGGTGAGTTTTCCGCTATGGTGGAACTGGTGGTTGACCGCCGTCGTAAGGGAGAAGTCGAATGAGAGAAGGGTGTTCACGTCACCTTTGGTGAATGTTTGCTTTCGTAATTAGGTTGGCAAAGTGCAAAATGGTTCTACGTTTTGATGCTAGACATACTTTCAGAGATTCATAATTTGGAAATAATGGATTATAATTTTCCTCCAATTTTTTTTTTATTTTACACCTTTCTATGCCCATTTTCTTACTGGAATTTCCAATCCCCTTTGCTTACATTGGGTAAGCCTAAATGCAAAATGATGCACATTTGATGCTTTTGAATTGAATAAATCTTCAGGAATCCCGACTTTTTTAAGTAATGATATTTTTTTAAATTTTCACGAGGATTTTTTTTTTTTTTTTGAGGGGAAGTATATCTGCATGATCTTGTCATGTGCATCAGCTGCCTCGACCCCAGCATAAACCTCTGACGGTCGAGCTAATACGACAAGAAGGTTTCAAAATACGCATTACCCAAAGAAGGGTGACTGAAATTCACTATGGCTTGAATAAAACACATTACTCTAATTATTACAGAACTCAAAAGTCGTGTGTTGTGTTGGATTTGACGCCATACAATGTATGCGATGCAATAAAATGCTGACACGAACTGCTGTATCAATAAAAACATTTATCACTTGCAGCGCTGTTTAAAATTCAAACAATCACCAATTTGATGTTTATTCATGAGAAGGATAAGAGATTCAGCCAATCCTCACATGCTTCTCTTGAGGTACTTACACTAACCATTATGGTATATCTATAGATATCACGTCATGTCCTATCAAGTAGAAAAGGTCTTCTCGAGACATAATTTTAGCAAATTATGGAAATTCTGTCAGGCATAGTTGAGATCTCAGATATCACCTGTTGGTATATACACGGAAGCGTAGAAGGGACATGCAAAAGAAAAAAGAAGCATTTTGGCAAAATGATAATTTTGGTAAAGATTAATATTTTGACGATTTAACGAATTCGTAAAACAAGAACCTAAAAATTGCCCTTTTGCCGAGTTAGAACTTATCTTCAAAACTTTCAAAATTGTAATTTTGTCTACTTAGATCTTAGAGGGTAAAATGTCAATTTTTGAATTTTGCCATTTTAACGACTAGTTCCACATTCGGTAAAAATGACAGTTTTGTGAGTTTTGCATTTTGACGAATTAACTAAGTCGTCAATTTTCCGAAAATTGTCATTTTGCCCAGATGTTTTTTTTTTTCCTTTTGCATATTCCTTCACTGTTTTCGAAAAAAAATATGATGTATATGCGATTCGCTACGATGTACATACAGGCAGAATTGGTGGACAGACAGTGCTATGTTACAATTTCAGAAGCTGGCCCCTTTTTTTCAATGACCTGACTGTACTTCAATTAAATATTTATAACACATGCGTAGGATATGAGGTAACCGAAATTATAGCTTACAATAATGGAAAAACAGACAACTGTACTATGTGACTTTTATTTCGCTGTTGCAAATACAAATTGGCTGGGTCAGCTGACATTTTAAAGTCGCACAATTGCAGTAACGCGCACTAAATACTATTTTAAATGAAAAAGTCATGTGACGTCATGTCTGTCAAGTGACAATGATATGAAAATTCCCGCATTATGTGGTAGGTATAGGCGCCATATTACAGTCCTATGCGAAAGTTTCCCATTGAATTTGAACTCTAAACAAACGACTGGAAATTTTAGTAAACTGATTTCTCGTTGGCCTATTTACTTTTTTTCCGTCAACAAATATGCACGAACAACTAATGTAAGTGATTGTAGAAATTGAAAGACAGGCATAAAATCACAACTGATTAAAATATTTGTTTAAAGGAAAGATATTACGGGGAACAATCATTACGTATACTGGTTGTCTTAATTAGTGAATAGTTCTGCAAGCTTCTTCTATTTCTGATATAAAGGCAATGATAACTTATGTGATACGGCTGACAAAAAGGTGCCAAAAAATGCAAAATGCAAATTTTGAAGAGGATATATTTTGATTATGAACTACATGATTGTTTTAAAAGGGAAAACTTGAAAAAGAAGAAAATGTATGCATACATTGCAGGAGTGGAATGTATACTTCACTGACGTCATTTTGTAAATGTTTCCAAAAGAGACTGAAATAAATGTTATGAACAAAACAAAACAAACAAACAAACAAAGGAATACTACACGACGTATTCGGGTGAGAGTAACCGTGGGTCAAGAATTACGATGATTCCGTGGAACTTTCGGCCTCTGACAGTTTCTGGTGATCTGATGGCTGAAACTGTCACATCCTTTAAGAAATCGACATCTCACAATTTCTTCTGCATGTGAAAGTCTCTCGTGTTTTCATAGATTGATATTTACACGTGACATCATCCTTCCACGGTGATTGGAAGAAACTGACATATGACATCTGTCGGTTTCTTGTGATCTTACACAATACGGGCACACGACATCTCCTGGAACTCTGACTGGGAGAAACTGTCAAATGTCGAATTAAATTAATATATCCCAGTTTAATTTGGCAACTGGTATAAGTTGGAGAAGTGGTCATATATAATTTTAATTGACATTTAGAATTTATCCAACCTGACCCAAAGAAACTAACAAATGTCAATTTTAAATCCGTGTATGTCAATTTCACCGCTCATGACATTCCCGGCGGGCCATAGACATAGGTCATTTCTGCGTGTCCTGCACGCAACACAGCCTGGTGCACCTTCACCTACTGCAATGCCTGAATTAAAGTCATAAGTCAGTCAAGCTCTCGAGTGGCCGGTGACATCGCTGTTTTGGCGAGAAAGCCAAACGATGAGCCGATTATTAGCACGGTTCCCGATATGGATAACAGTTCGGGAACTTCACCGAGGAATACGCAGCCGAAGACGTATGCAATCGGTGCACACAATGTGAAGAAGATGGACAATAACAGAAAGGATATTTTATGCAAGGCCCATATAACGCATGCACTCCCAAATAATGAACTGAAGGCAACGCAGGCGATAAGCACGCTCTCGTCGAACGGAGGCAGTAGATCAAAATTGTTCGTTACAACCATCTGAAGCAACGCGGCGATGATACCGGCCACGCCCATTGAGAGGACCACAATAGCCGTGTAACACTTCCCTCTGTTGGTGAGTACTTTGGTAACCAACGAGGCCAACACGTAACATATAACTGACACCAACGCCACGATGGCCCCTATAAATTCCCGCTGGTAGTCTATCACTTCCTCTGCGTCAAAAATGATAGGGGGCTTCGACACGAGAAATATTCCCGTGAAGTTCAACAAAATAAGGAAGAGGTCAGCCAGTTTTAACCGTTCTGCAAAGAAAAAGCAACTCAGAATAGCGGCTGGGATAGGTTGATTCGTGATGATGCAGCTCACATTTCCCAAGTGAGCAAACTCTACGGCTTCGTAAGCCAACACCAAGGCCGCAGCGTTTAAAGCACCACACAAAACGGACAGCATCCAATCAGAGGCGTCGCATGTGATGACGTCGTCAAACTTGATGAATAATAATGAGGGTAGGTAGACGATGCTCCGATATAACAACAGGTGAAAGGATGTGACAGATGTTACTACCTTGACAGCTGTCAGCTGGACACCCAAAAATATCGGAACGAGTGCCCCGTAAACTATGAACCTTTGATCAATTATTGCACTTATCAGCCACAGAAACGACTTCCCAACAGTCTTCCAGCTTTTAGAAATATTCCTGAAAATTAGAACAAACGGTTACATCGATGATAAGACTTAGATATCCTCTGAATTACTCATCATTTAGGAAAATTACATCTGGTTATTCATTTGTTTTTTTTCAATTCCGTTATATGTATTCTATATAAACTGTACAGCTAAAAACGAACGTATATGACGTCCAGTATTTGCCATTTTGTCATCTTGTGAAGATGAATAGTGACTGTTCTGTTGCAAAATATGTATCTGTAACACATTAACATATTATATATTTTATTGTCATGGAGAAGGCTGTTGACAAAAAAAAAAGTAACAAAAAACACGTGATTCCCGCTCGTGGGATAGCTAAAAGATGTGGTCCAATATTGTTTATTTATGAGAAGGTAGAAAGGTATTGTACCATTTTGTCATCTGTTAACATCAATTTTTGATATAGCACTGCTTTCATATATATATATTCTGTATATCTATTACTATATATATATCTTCTATTTCTATTGCGAATGAGGACCCGACCGATGACAACATGGAGGCTGACGAAGTGACATCCGAAACGTTCGGCCTGAAATCGAAGAGAGTCCCACCCACGATCCCAGAGCTGGCGCCTTTCGAATCTGACATGTTACGATTGGTTGAGAAAGTCCAGTTCAAAAAGGTAGCCGACCACTTTCGATCCGACCTGCAGACAGATGCAAAGAATATCAACTCCTCCCAGAACATCCTTGTAAAAGCCGACAAGACCAGAAACATCTATAAGTTACACACCTCGGATTACGACAAACTTGTCACGGACAACATATCAAAGTCATACAAAAAAGCGGACGAAAAAACCGTCGCCGAAATAGAGAAAGAATCCCAATCCATAGCCGACAAACTGAATATCGATGACAGATTAAACAGAACTGCCCCCAAGCAGGCTTTCGTCACCATCAAGGACCACAAAGACAACTTCCAAAACAACACCAAATGCAAGCTCATCAACCCCGCTAAACCTGAAATGGGATGAGTGAGCAAAGCAATCCTAGACCGAATCAACAACAGCATTAGATCTAAAATAAACCTCAAGCAATGGAGAAGCACAACATCCGTCCTGAACTGGTTTAACAAACTAGAAGAAAAGGACAAGCTCACCTTCCTGGTATTCGACATAGTAGAATTCTACCCTTCCATATCTGAAGACCTCCTAACAAAGTGTCTAGCATGGGCCAAAAACTTCACACACATAAGCAACAACGAGTACAGCGCCATACTAAACGCAAGAAGATCCTTACTCTACGACCACAAAAACAACGTGTGGGAGAAGAGAGAAACGCGCAGGCAGTTTGATGTCTCAATGGGCGCATATGACGGAGCAGAAATCTGTGAACTCGTCGGCCTCTACATCTTAAGCATGCTAGAAAAAAAAAAACTCGGAATCACAAGCGTCGGCCTATACAGAGACGACGGTCTAGCGGTCATGAAATCCTTCTCGGGTAGCAAGGCTGATCGTTTAAGGAAAGAATTGACCAAGATCTTTCAAACTTGCGGACTAAAAATCACCGTCCAAACCAATCTAACAACTGTCAACTTCCTAGATGTAACCCTAGACTTGAGAACCGGATCACAGCAACCCTACAGAAAACCAAATGACAACCCGGCCTACATCAACCGCCTTTCAAACCATCCCCCCAACATCATAAAAAATATACCACAGGCTATCGAGAAAAGAATCTCGGAACTCTCTTCTTGTGAGGGGGCCTTCCACAAGGCCGCCACTACATATAAAAGCGCACTGAAAGCAGCTGGATACAGCTACGAAATACAATACCAAAGTAAACCACGCACCCAGCAGAAGAAAAACATATCAAGGAAAATAATATGGTACAACCCCCCATTCAGCAAGAACGTGAAGACAAACATTGGAGCTCAATTCCTGAAGCTAATTAACAAGCACTTCCCTAAAGACATCAAACTCCACAAAATCTTCAACAGGAATACGCTGAAAATCAGCTACAGCTGCATGAGAAATATGGAACAAATCATCCAGTCGCACAACTCGACCGTCCTGAAATCGGCAAATCAGGAACCCAACCAAAATCATTCAACTGCAGACAACCAACCAGCTGCCCACTAAGAGGAAACCGTCTCAGGAGTGACGTCATCTACAAAGCCACAGTCACATCAAACGATAACAACACATCATACATAGGCCTTGCAAGCGGACAGTTCAAAACCAGGTACAACAACCACACAAAATCATTCAGACACAACCGCTACAGAAATGACACCGAACTTTCCAAACATATCTGGGAGCTAAAAGAAGGACTACTCCATAAGATGGGATGTACTGAAAGGCTCAACAAACACAGCTAAGCGTGCATCAGGCCTCTGCAACCTATGCATCGAAGAGAAAATAGAAATAATCCGCAACAAGGAGAACAACTTAAATAAAAGAACAGAGTTCATCTCCACCTGTAGACATGGAAACACACACAAACAAAAACCCCCGAACCGTACAAGTCGAAAACGTTAGCTCACTGTAGCATTGGCCCATACACAGTTACAATCACTTGCCTGATGATCGCCACACTAAGAGCGTGAAACTCAGAGTAGCAATGACTCTTTGAACAATATCGGGAGATAGATATATATATAGATATATAGATATATATATATATATAGATAGATATATATAGATATAGATATATATATATATATATATATTATATATATATATATATATATATATAATATATATATATATATATATATATAAAGTGAACACCTCTAAATACTCTTTGATGAAACCTTAAGGACTATAAGACCATTCTAACAAGAGGACGCGAACCCAGGTGAATACAGGCTTTCCAAATTTGCAAACAAACATACAAATAAATAGTACTGGATCTTTGATATTTTACATGATGTTGAGGACTTTCCATAAGGTTTCAAGGGAATAAGGGCATTCCTACTTTCAATTTTCGTCTTATTTCTCGTGAAAGTATTGATCTTGCTAAGTATCTGACTGCATAAGCAAACGTGTTACGCTGCAAATTAATAAAAGAAAAAAAAAGGAAAAAGATGATATCGCATGAAGAAAAGAGCACATTCATGAATTAGCATAGGTTACACTAATTAAGTGTACGGGGACTGCATCTTCTGTTTAAAATGGTCGTGCCCCTTCCGATCTTTGTTACACATAAAGCTTCTTAAATGAAATATTTTAATATAAAAATCGTAACACATCGCTTACCATTCTGAAAGACAGTTGTCTTTTTCTGACGATTTGGGAAGAAGCGGCTCAATGTTTTCATTCGCTGTTGACATGACGTCACAAGACACGGTAAAGATTTAACTAGACCAGACGAGTGGAAGCAGTGATGAACACTGGTATTGTGGCATCAGTACTACGCCTTTCCTCCTCTACCCGGTCGTATTGAACATGTTAAATGCACACTACGTGTAGGGCTACGTATAAAATGCGATTAGAATACGGAGTAATCAATTGACTATTTAATCATAAGGAAAGGCTTTTATGTGAATCGGTGTAAGAGTAGTAACCTCTAACCAGCACATTTTGTTCTTGGACGGTATAGTTTCAAACAAAAAGTACATTTTAAAGCATACAGATTTTACATTTTGATACTATCTGAAACTGACTTTGGCCTACACCAGTACCATTTGATTATCGTTGGCAGTGATTTGACAACTTTCTAGAAAATGTGGTACCCAGAATCAACGTAATGTCACTCTTAGTGTTTTCTTGTTTGATTTATTCATCCATTATATGGCAACGTGATTGCAACATTGAAACACCGCACAGAATTTGACCTCAGATGATCTCGGAAGAGCTTTGATCTCCACTACAAACAATAGGGTTCTACTGCTTGATGTAACACATTCCCAAGCTCATTAGCAAAAGCTTTGATGATTCTCATCTTGAGATACCGTGTTAACAAGGTTTCAAGTGATTGACCTCTGTTGACCTCAGATGACCTTTGACCACAACAAAACACTAGGGTTCTTCATCTCAATATGTCCGACATACCATATGAGAAATATCCATCATTCCTATCTTGAGATATTGTGTCAACAGTACTTCCAGTGTTTGACCTCTGATGACCTTTGACCTCCACCAAAAAAAAAATACGGTTCTACATGTCGATATGCCCAACCCAACTTACCAAGAATGAGAAGTATTTATCATTCCTTCCTATCTTGAGACATTTTGTTAACGTTTACAGTGTTTGACCTCTGGTGACCTCATTTGACAACCACCCAAAATAAGAGGGTTCACGCCCTCAGAATAGGGCACCTGTGGAAGAAGTTTGAGAACTGTCAGCTCCCCTTCTTGAGATATCGCACACGATCACATAATTTTCTCATCTCTATACTTAGTATACAGGAAGGAGTTATTGTACTCCGTTTAATGGCCGGGTCAAGTCGCCAAACTGATACTTAAATGGTAGTCTACCTTAAACCCATTGTGGTATGCAACCGAAACTAGGTGGGTCAGTAGTCCTTTTATGGGGGTATACAACAGGGATTACCGATTGGGTTGGGGTGAAAATGGGTGTTCTAATATGTATGTGTGTACAAAAAGAGTGTACCACGATCTCTCCCTAGACAGTAAGTCGGATGAAGTTCAAACTTGGTGGGTAGGTGTTGGGGGATGAAGTGTAGGGTCATGAGGTGTACGACGATGACGTCATAGGTCAAAGACCAAGCATCACCGGTCATAAAGACGAAAACAACTTATTGAGCATTATCTCTATGACTGAATATCCTGGACTTATAAAACTACCATACATGGAAAGCAGACGAAACAAAGAGTTTTGTTAAATCTTGCTTTCTTCGCTTCTGTAAGTTCTGTATAACATTTCCGAGTCATCATTCACGACACATACATGACATAATCACAGCAACATAAACTGTCAACTAAACTGTCGATTTCTTATTCTCTATCGGTATGGCGTGGGCTGATGTATGCCATAATTTCACTATCCATCAGCTCCCCCACCCCCCTCCACACACACACATACATATGTACATTTGTGTAAACACATATCCATTTCAATTTAAACGTCAGAATATCTATGAAACTGAAAAATAATTACCAAAATTAACTAAAAAAAAGGTGAATTTTGGCTCGAATTCAGAATAGCTTTTAACTGTACCCTTAACCTTCCCTACTTTTAACATCACCTCCTCACGGGAACTTAACCCATCCACTTCAACCTGATATCCTCTCTCTATCATACCAAGTGTCGTGTTAGATGGGGGTTTTAGGGGTTTTCACACTCTTGGCACGACTGCCCCAGCGACGGATGTTTGTACGTCGTTGACAACACACTTAAGTTCCAGGTATAACTTACACAGAGCGAGAGAAATGTCACAACAAAGAAAGTCCAGAGAGAGAGAGAGAGAGAGAGAGAGAGGTTTCCTTTGATTTTGATCAATCAGAGTTCAAATTTATTGATGTTGATTTGACTGGCACACATAAATTAATTCGACGATGGTTGAATGAAAGAAAAATCGATGAAAGAGTTACATGATAACAGAGAAAAACGGGAACAGAGAGAGTTAACAACGGTGACACAGGCCTACATAGTACACGAGAGAGAGAGAGCGACGTTTACAGTTTGACATCCAGATTGCCAGTCCCGGGCCTGTGGCTGACGCTTAGCCTCATGGCTTCCCGGGGTAGATGGTCACGAGGTCTACGAGACAACGTTGACCAATCACAAAGCCAACGGTTGTCTATGACGATATATGTAGATGGCCGCTACCCGTGATCTACCAATCAGCTAAGCATTGCGAAATCTTTCTTAGAACAGTGTCTAAATTTTCTATTTTTAATGTATTGCCTTGTCTATTCTGACTGTCTGAAGTTTGTATGACCCTTTTGAGCACGGTGGCGTAGAATGACCCCTCCCTACCCCTTCTCTACGGCATCCCTTCAACTACCCCTTCCCCACGGCATCCAGGTTCCAACCACCATCCTCCCAATCGCCATTCTATGTAACAATGGCGTCGTTTCTCGCACTAGCAGAGCAAATATAAGTGACAAGACTCTTGAGTAATACGGAACAAATTTATATATTTTTGTGCTTAATGGCTGTCATTTTACATGACGCGACGAGAATAGTGACAATTCAAAGCCGTTTAACATTATTACTGAGCCAGATGGGTAGGGAATGTTTACTTTAATCAAACATTTAACAAGATCCACCATACCAAGACTTCACATGAAAGACTTAAGATATACATCTCTCAAAAAGAAAGTGAGATATATCTGAGTGTAAGCTAACATTCTGGTATCCAAACAGACTTCTACAAATGATAAGCTGTATTTACCATGACTGCGTGTTTACGAGGAACACAGACAACGGTTGGTATTATATGCATTATGTAGAATTATTAAATTACTGACACGAAATGTTACCTGAGGAGATATATGTAAAAAAACACACACAAAGGAAAGTGTCACCGATGTGCGATGCACGACCAATACGTGACTGACCGCATATTGTAAACCAGGATGAGACCACTGGCACTAGTAAGGGGGGGGGGGGGAACGAGGGACATGTCCCCCCCACACACACACACCGATGGGTCAAAACATTTTTTTTTTTCTCGAAAACTTGCTGAATACACAGGAATAAACTGCACAGGTAGATACACTAGGCACTTTCTCTGTTTTCGTTTTTTTTTTTTTTCTGTTACATTCACATTTTCTAAAAGCGAGTGCACACTCCTAATCCTTAAACCAGCCCACGTACCACTGTACCAACAGTTTAGTTCCTCCTAAACAAAGGACCTGGATATGCATCCTAAGTTCACACTGGCCATCACTGTATAACTGGATGAAGCAGCTAGCGGAAAAAAAAAAAACGCATCTCGACAAGCTACACAGAATAAGTGTAACTTTGCCAACATTAAAATATATCAAAGAAATATAAACAACAAATAATTTATGATGCCTGATGCTGTTGATGTTTTCGCTGCTAAGTAAACCTCGACCGACAAAGAGATACATACATGAATATTCTGCTTCACCGACAAAGTGAAGATTCTCGTCGACGAAAAAAAAAAAGAAGAAATAAAGAAAGACATATTTAGGTATTTGTTGGTATGCTGTTTCATTTAGCTTGAAACTATGTGAAGGAACGTCTTTATAATTTAGTTCCTGTTGAGACAAATGTTTAGTTTTCAAGTCGTTGTGTGACACGGAATGCAAACGTCTGTTGCCAGCTGGGGTTTTCCTCTAGGAGGAGCTCTAAATGCTGCATGGTGAGCTCCATGAATTTCTGGGGCTTGATCCTGACGTTTGATCCTGACGTTGCTGAGGCATCGATCATTCCATTGATCGTAGACATTGTCTATTACACTGGCGATCAAGAACTTAAACCAAACGGGCTTTGTGCTTCCCTTGAGGCGTTCTATAAGTCCTATAACACCGTCAGAATACATACAAATAGTACTTTTGAAACAAGAGGGCAATCCACGGAGTTGCATATCTCATCGCCAACATGCACATTGATTTCAATACAGGGCCTGCACATGGGAATTTGTAATAGTTTATTGCTAAGTACTTACAAAACTTGAAGTTAATTGGTTTAATAGTTCTCAAGGTAAGCTGGAAATAGCAATTTTGGGGCAAAATTGGCTCTTTTTTTTCTAAAAAATCAGCAAATTTGACTCGATTTACCATTACAGTAATATTATGTTAAACAATGTGTTCTCAGGTAAGTACTTACAAAACTGTAGGTTAATTGATCTAATAGTTCTCAAGATATGCTGGAAATACAAATTATGGGGCAAAATTGGCTTTTTTTCTCTCAAAAATCAGCAAATTTCACACTCTTTACTACAAAAGTGATATACCTTGAAATGTTTCATTCTCAGGTAAGTTTTTGCAAAATTTTGCATTAAATGTTCAAATACTATCAAGAGATGCTGGAAATAGCAATTTTGGGGCAAAATAGACTTTTTTTTTCTCAAAAATCAGCAAATTTGACTCGATTTACCATACAACTAATACATCTTGCACGTACTGGCAACATGCACAACCTTACCAAGTTTCAACCTAATCGCTCAAATGCTTTTCAAACTATTCGGGAAAAACCACAATTTGGACAGGTCCGGACGCACACATGCACGCACACGCGCACACACATTGGCACGGACACGTTTTCATTTATACCACCCAACAGGACCCTATTGTACCCATGGTCACCTTACCATGGGGTACCCCTGGGGTGTCGCTACTCACCCACTCCAAGCGTTTCCATGACAACCATTCTCCCATGGGTGCACAGTACAATATATAGCTCCACCAGCCAAGTGACTACAATATCTCATCTAGCCCCTATAGGGCGATGAGATAAAAATGCTACTGTCATATAATTCCGTAAATTTTGATAAAAAGTATCTACGAGAGCAGTTGATTGGTCAATGTAGGAGCATTTCAGTTAAGAGACTTATTAGCGGAGCATGGTGACGTTTGGGAAAAGACGAGAAAGAAGTGACACTATCCATATAGTTTGCTCACTTGTAACGCTAAGACTGCTGCGCCTCTCAGTGCTGGATTAACCATTAGGCAGACAAGGCATGTGCCTTAGTACCAGCAAAAAAATCCTGTCGGGCCACAAAAAGTTAGGCATTTTTTATGCGTTTTACGAGCCCGCGATCTAGTTTAAAAAATCAGCCCGTTCTCTCAAAGTTAACAATGTGAATTAGCGTCGGTCGACAAACTCCGGGACGGGTGCCTCCTATAGGTCGGTAGGGAAATTTGTCATATGAACATAGAAACATACACAGCCGTTCTTTTACTATGTATATGAAACAGGCCTAAGCATAGGCTATGCATCGGTACAGCAGTTAGCATAATTAGGCTAGCCAGTCTCTTTTGAATTCATATCTGCAGCTTTTAACATTATGGTCAAATCACTTATCACACTTGTGTTTGCCAAAATTATTGACAGCACTATGAACGGCACAAAAATTGACATAGTAGCGTATTTCCTTCCTATAACCTTCTTCAGCTTTTCCACACCATTCTATAGTAGACTCCATAGTGGACTCCATAGTGGACTCCATAGTGGACACCATAGTGGACTCCATAGTGGACACCATAGTGGACTCCATAGTGGACTCCATAGTGGACTCCATAGTGGACTCCATAGTGGACTCCATAGTGGACTCTATAGTGGACTCCATAGCTGACTCTATAGCAGACTCTATAGAGGACTCCATAGTGGACTCCATAGTGGACTCCATAGTGGACACCATAGTGGACTCCATAGTGGACACCATAGTGGACTCCATAGTGGACTCCATAGTGGACTCCATAGTGGACTCTATAGTGGACTCCATAGCTGACTCTATAGCAGACTCTATAGAGGACTCCATAGTGGACTCCATAGTGGACTCCATAGTGGACTCCATAGTGGACTCAATAGCTGACTCTATAGCAGACTCTATAGAGGACTCCATAGTGGACTCCATAGTGGCTCTATAGTGGACTCCATAATGGACTCTATAGTGGACTCTATAGAGGACTCCATAGTGGACTCCATAGTGGACTCTACAGCAGACGCTCTTCCTAAAAGAGGTTACACTCTTAACTTTACAGAGAGCGTAAAATTTTTCTGTTTGTTGTTACCTTTGCTATGGATCGAGATGCGAAATTGAGAACTAGATGATCATGAAATAGATATAATCAATACATGAAAATACATAAATAAATCAAAAGATATAATTTAGAACAATAATTCTAAGATTTGAGAGTCTCCTTTAATAACCTGGAAAGTCTTCGCAAAAGGACCATACATAGTTTTGTGCACTAATGTCATGATAATTTGGATTAAAGAAATATACTGAAATTCTCTCAAGGACTTTCTGTACATCTTTTTGCTTTTAAGTTTGTACGCAGGATTGCCCCATTAGTGTCACAGTCTGACATATGTGATCAAATGTGACAGAACATATAGTTTTGTTTCTTTCTGGTGCAATATACTTTGTGCTACATATGTTCGTGTTTTACAGACTCAACCTCATTGTCTAATACTCTAGTCATAACAATACAAGACATAAGACATTTTCACTGATCACACAAAACAAACACATCCCAGCAATGGCCTCACCACAGGGGAAAGGGGGGATGCATTGTCAAAGAAGATTTTGTTTGGTAATTGTCTGAAACTGTTTTATGCAACAGACTGCTGTAGAGGATGGGGTGAGGTTACCGACAAAGAGACTGATCAGTTTTATTGCTTTGTGCACTAGCTATGTAATAGCACTAAGAAAATCATTTTTTCTCCGTAAAGATTGCAGAATTTCAGCAAGCTTGATGCCTCATCGCAGTCTTTCTTGACATACTTCATTGACCTGAGTGAATACAATCCGCACTGCTTCAAGTTGTTGTAAGGTTTCACCAACAAATGTACGATGTAGCAATCAATTAATCATGGAGTGGGACTTTCCACTCTCTGTGATATGGGGGAGGGGTCCATCCAATGGGTAAGTGGAGTGCTCTTTCTCTTTAACAACAAATTCAGAACTGCTTAAGATACCTGAATTTGCATACTGATGCCCATGTAATTTGTGTCAAAATAAATGTTAAAGTTTACAACCTTCATTAGAGAATTTTTTAAGATCTTCACTTTCGACTCTTTCTTAGGTCATGTTGAGGGAAAAATTGGAGGTATGGGGGAAAATTTGGCAGTACATGAAAAGTGGGGGAAGGGGATGAGGGGTACGGGAAAACTGAGCTTAGGAGGGTGTAGGCACATAGGAGGAGGGGGGCGAGGGTGGCAACTGCCCCATGCTTGAGCATATTTCTTCTTATTTTTTTAATTACATCACCAGTAATTTGACTACTTTCACCCAGCAAAATATTTACATACAATTTAAAAACGGCCTGAGGAGTGCCATTCCCAGTAATCTGGGAGGTACTCTCAACCAAAATTTTCTTGGACTCAATCTACGGTGGTGATTTGTGTTGATTATTTTGCCTACACTCTTTGCCCCCCTTCCTTAAGTAAATTCCTCGCTTCCTGTCTGGGTGTGTGAAAGGTGTTGGTATGTAAACCACTCTCTGTAACCATGTTCTTGGTAAACTTTGAGCAAATGACACATCTTTATATGCAACTTTTTCAGCTTGATGCAAACTTTCAAAGAGTAAATATAAATGTAGGCTTCATGGTAGGCCTAATAGTTGTGTTCATGAACATCTGTGATAAACTCTAATTAAGTACTTCTATACTGTCAGATGTCAATCTTGCAGGAGGAACGATGGAAGGTTACTCTTTTCTCTGTGGTCCTGTTTTTGTTGATGAATTCACCGTGACATTCAACCATTAAGGACTTGATTCAAAGCAACTTATCCAATACATATAATCTTTCCAGGAATGTGTTAAAATTGTTGGCAAAGATTGTAGAAAAATAGATGCAAGGCACTATTGTTAAAAGTAAAGGTAACAAGTGAAAAGACTTGCAAAATCACAAAGTGACTGAGCTGGTCCAGCATCCCAATGGATCCTTCATTCAGCTGATGACATCGATGGAATACTGCGACAGCAGAGAAGAGGCTAGCTCCAGTTTCCATCCATCTTCAGGTCGATGCCAACTGGCCAAGAAACCCTGGATAGAAAAGCAAAATACTTTGCGAAAGGGAACTTCTGCAGCGGTGTATTCAGAACCATGCCAACTTTGATAGCGTACAGATAAAACCCATGACTGTTCTTCAATCTTTAAAAAATTTATGTGTTCAAATACACATTTAATAGCAGCATCCATATATATATATATTTATGTATATATATGTATTATCACTGACACACATTCGTCGATCACACGTCCACAACAACTTGCCAGTGATGTAACTCCCGGAGGCTTGGACTGTGCTGAGTCCAAGCTGATCCCCTGACAAAAACTGGGTCCCTGCTGCACTGATACACATTGGAAGGATACCCCTTTGAAAAGAAACAGCCAGTACTTTTCTGTGAAAGGAAAAGTGTGCAAGACTGAACAAGAATATACACATATTTTTTTCATGTGATGTGTATACAGACCCCCTGAATTGATCTTGCATAAATCTTTGGACCACCTGACAGGGGGGTCCTTTGGTACCATGGGCCCAGAAGTCTCCAGGCTCATTGTTGTGTAATCCGCTTCAGTTTCTCAAGTCAGGCTGTTTGCTGCAATGTGTCTCAGTGAATCTTATTTCTTACAAACATGGGGAAGACGACTGCCGAAGTAAGAGCAAAAAAAAACCGGTGTGAATACTTCCAAAAATAACCTTACCTTTCCCTGTTGAAGTGACGGATTAACAATTCTCCATCCACTTGCCTAAATCTCCTATAGGGATCCCCTCTGATCCTGCATCTGCATGAAAGAGAAAACTTGGCAGAATAAACTGATGTTGCCTTTCATGGAAAAAAAAAAAACTTGCTTTTGTATTTCCCAGTTTAACTTAAAATATACCAGATTTCCAAGTATGATAAACATAAGGATTAAATTTTTCAGAATGCATACGTTGCCAAGACCATTCTATGATAATTTAAAGAAAATAGAAAGCAAACAGGTGACGTAGTCACTTTGGTGATGACATAAAACTTTTGTCTTTTTAGGAAGTATACTTCAACAGTACATATACAAATCATGTCGAATGGCAATCAAATACACTTTCCATATTATTTTTTTTATTTCTTCATATAAGAGAGTCACTTACAGGAAAGCATGTCTGTGTTTTTGCCAACCTTCAAAAACGTACTTGGGCACTGATACTTTTAAACTAACAATTTGTATGTTTTTATGCAATATTTCTTTCAGGCATGGTCCTCCAAATTCAAATGAACACATGTGAAGGGCAATCTACGACAAACATCAGGACAAATGGAATTTGCAACCACTTTAACTATATTCTTCATTGTAGTCCTTTATTTGCTAATATCTATTCCACTAATTCCCATCAAATTCCTTCAAGCATTACTATCAATTATAATTATTTGTTCACCTGGGATCTGACCTGCTGTTCTGGATTTTCCTTATTCCCCAGCAAGGTAGTGATACAGGCCAGTATGCAGCTTTTTCAGGGAGGGGGTTTGATTTTACCCAACAATCATGATCAACTAATTGAAACTCTTTATATATGTTGCTAACGTAAGCTTACTATCATAGGCTGAGCGGAACTCCAGATCTTGTGGGGGGGGTTCGTCCGAACCCCCCCCCTGGATACGGGCCTGATATCATCACATGGCTTGATCTTTGTGAGGAGATTTTCTAAAATCACTGCACAATAACTACGTACACATTCCTCAAATTGACCCTCATTTATTGTGACACATTGATAGGGTAAATGGTCAAAGTAAAAATTGCTCATGATTCATCAGAGTAATAATTAAGTTACCATGGCAACAACACGGCAGTCTACCTCTCAGCAATCCGAACTATGAGACTAACAATAGATGATGCCATACTGTCCAAACTCTCTAACAGACAAAAAATAATCTGCTTGCACTGATGTGTTTACATTTGCAAGAAATGCTCAAATATGGTTCTTGCAGTCGCACAAGTTGCCGAATTGTGTCTCAAGTCACTTAACGATCATTCCAGACAGAATTCAGTAAATGATGGCAAACCTTTTTACCATGTTACCGCATGAATTTTGAGCAAGGGCATCAACCACATCGGATACAAGATGGAAAAACCTTTGAATGAAGAATATGGCTCTTACCTTTGATGTACTGTTTGATGAATGCATGGCAAGCAAATCTTAGAGCACTGTCGAGAATGTCAAACTAAAACAAGAAAAGGGTAAAGTAATGTCATTAGTCAATGATTATTCAAGAACATTTGAGTTACTAAAAAAAAAACACACCTAATGAGGATGTAAAACTTTGGTGACATTCCTGTATTGACCATTATGCTTGAATATTGCGCTTGTGGGAAGATGGATGAAGGTAAGGCGAAACAAACATGGTATCTTCCAAAACATAGTTGACATGCGATGTAATTATTTTGTTTGAACTGAGTTGCGCATATCAAGATCACGAGTACTAAAAGCAGTGTTCTTCACACATTTTAAAGTGAGGGGAGTGGTCACAGGTGTCAAGTGAATATGCCATGCACAAGAGATTGACTGAGGAAGGAGGATGGATTGCACGGAAAGAGTTCAACCTCACTCACCTCCACAGATTTTTGTTTACTGAGATGCTAAACGATGCAAAACAGTGCCACATAGAGACCCATTCCACACTCCATTCTGCAATCTGCACTGAATGAATAGGTAAGGTTCAGCAGAGTGAAAAGCAAGAAAGAACATCAAGACTGAGAGATACTTACATCAAGGTCTTCAACATCTGACTTGAGTAACTCAGGTTGGCAACTATCACCAGAGAAAGAAGGAGAGAGGCAGAGACAGAGAAGAGCAATCATTGGTGAGTTTCAGTAATGAGACAAATTCAGATCTTTGCAAAACTGCTTATGGGACAAAGAAACTCCAAAGCAAGGCTGGAGTTAACAGTTTGAACATGAAAAACAGGGCATAGGACCAGAAAGCTCTACTTGAGAGAGGTTTCAGGAAACGAGGTTAATTTTATGTTAAGGTTTTTTCAATAAAAATTTGGATGTGCTCTGTCAGTTGTTGGAAGCTTATCTATCATACCATACCATATATCATACATATCATACTATATCCATATTTCTAATTTAAAGAATCGAATGTGGCTACTGAGAGTTTCTTATAGCACAGCAGCAACTGTTACCAAATAAGCAGAGCCTGATATTGTATCTTTGACTTTACATTTTGTGGGGCCCAAGGAGTTTCTTACGTTCCTGCAAAATATAGGTAATGGTAAGGAGCCCCCCCCCCCACTCCTACCACATCCCAAACACGGTCCTGACAGTTTCAGTACTTTTGTGATAAATCATAAGCCATGGATTACAGTTAAATTATTCTTCAGATCTGCACAAACCTAAAAGAACTGATCGACCAAGTTAATTTGGAATCTTCCATGCCAAGATTCCCAGTCAGTTCGAGTATCTGATGACAAAAAGAAAAACAGCAAAAAAAAGGCTGCATCAAAATACTGGTAGATAAATCTTTCACATCCTAAACTTGATGCATTTAAGGGATGCACAAACAGAGAGGGAGAGAAGACACAATTCTTCCAAAAACTGGGATCCATGGAAGAAAGAAATGTAATTTGTAAAAAGAACATCACAGTGACTGCCCTCACCCATCAAACTTCATACATAAAAAAAGTATTCTAAACACCACAAGCCTGTACTTAAACTCTGTGGGGTTGCTTAGCACATTGTCAATTCTCGAAGGGGCATTTTTGCATTCCTGAGTGGGCACTTTTGACACATATGTTGTAAAAGTCATGGAGGGGAAAACAATTTCCTTGAGTCAACTTCAATATGCTCCTGTTGAAGTGCATGTATACTTTGGCACTTTGGCCTCCTCATACAGTACATGTTACACTATAACCATTCTAGAACCAGCATTCTCTGACATTCCGTTACAAACGTCCTTCTCCCTCATTCATGAAAACCATATTTTAGTCTGTGAGTGAACATCGTGACTGTAAGATTTCAACAACTGATATATGCTGTATATTGCCAACGAGACAATGGTAAGTGATGTGTCTAATATGCATTAACAACTTAACCCCAAAGTACCATGCAACTATCAGTCTATAGTGAAAAAAAAAAAAGCTAATGATCACTGATTTCAGAGTATTTTTAGTTAAATTTGCTGTATATATCAGTATACAGAGAAAAGAACTAATGATCACTGATTTCAGTGTAGTTTTATTTGCTTTATATACAACTAGTTAAGAAGAGCATCACTCTGACAGCTCCCATGTTCCCAACCGCTCGTACGAGCTGACAATCTCAGCTCGTATCCACAAATCCAAGTTCCATCTCTTCATGAGATGATCGTAAAGTAACCAGAACATCATACCAAAATGACTTTAGCTATCAGAATAGTGGTAATGTTGAAATGCTTTGAAGTTAGAACTTACAGTTTTAACGGATACCACGTGAGTGGTGGATGTTGCATCATCATCAGCATCCTCCTCCTCCTCCTCTACTACAAGTAACTCTATATTGACTGCGACTGATGCTTCAAGGGCATCATCCGTCAGCTCAAAAGATGGAGGGCTAGAGGGATATATGCTGACACGAACCTCCTTGTTTGGGTGTAATTTATTAATCTATAAGTAAGTAATACACAGAGAAAAAAAAAAGCAATTGTGTGTAATGACACAAGAAAACCATAAAATACACAAAACCTGCCCATTTCTTTCTACGTAGGTATCAGCAAGACAAATCCAAAGGCCACATTAAGAAATACCCCGTACATGGATTTCATGGGACCTCTAGATCTAAAAATCAGTTACAAGCTCATTTTCTGCTTGATTACATGTTATTATCTCACATGGAGGCACACAGCATTGATACCTGACACACCATCAGCTGTTACAGTTATCCTTGTAAGGAAGTTTCTATTCTATGGAGCATTTCTTCATTCATTCCTTCGGCATTGTGTTGAAAATGAATGCCAGAACACTGGAGAACACAGATCAGGAGACACAGTTTGACAACTGACCACACCGCATATACCACACTTGACACTGCTGAGGCCCCCCTATGTTCAGGAATGGTCACAGCATGTTTCTACAGAAACTGTGCAAGTCATCCATGTAATATGCATTTGTCTCTTGAGTCCTCTAACAACTTGTTCTCATTTCCTATCTACACCTCGAAAAAAAAAAAAAAAAAACCCGATCAAAGGCCTGTATGTTGATGAAATCAGAAGTGTGAGTTTCTGTTCTGTGTGAGGCTACTACATGGAATGTGGCTTTTTACTTGTCAAAACCTCACACACAATTTCATAGTCAAGTCTTAAACTGTTAGAAAATGATTTAATTACATAATTGTTAGGCCTGCAAATTTTAATAGTTGCATTAATCCAATATGAGAATATACGAAACAACATGACATTTGAGAGCAGTGAAAGAATCATCAGTCGTAAATTGTACGATGCTGTGCTGTAACATCATGAGTTTTATTGTAAAGGTTAAATTCCCACTGACACAAGCACGGACTGACGTGGTCAGCAGACGATTGAATAGTTACCTGAGGAATCAACAGTGAAAGCTCGTAACTTGCTGTGTTCAGTTGAAAGGTACTGTTTTCTGGTATCTATGGAAACATCAAAAGGATATAAGTGGACCCAATACCATCATTACCCTTACACTGGATTATCACTCCTTTTCATTTTCTCCCAACTACTCAACTTAGTACTGGTCCTTGCTCTTCAAGCGAAGAGGGATTCATTTGGTGAACGAATAGATTGAACTGATAACATGATAACAAACAACACACAAGACAAATGCATTTACATACATATGTAAGACAAGAATAAAGATATTGGTAGAATAACAAAGAATTGATTGAATTAATACCACCTGAAGAAATCAACAATACAGATCACGCATCAAAGAGTTCAGTATGCATTACATTGAAAAGTGAAAGATTGTATCAAAGAATTGGATCTTGTATGTCTCAAAAAGTGTGCCTGTATCAAAGAGTTGAGAATTGCCAAGAGTGATGCATGTCTCACGGAGTAGATATCAAAGGGTTGGCTAAAAAACAATAAATGATTACCAAATTTTTGTTCACATATTAGTGCATCATGACCAGCTTGTATTGTAAAAGGACTTGTATAAACCAATACCAGTTGAGAAGATAATGCTGCTTTTCAATTTAAACACATCAACCTTCTGAAACTGGTGGTATTTTTTTATAATCTTTTGTGAACATTGCAAATATACAGATGTTTTTCCATCGAATCAGTGGTGTATTGTTTCATTTTATTATCTGGACTTGTGCTTCAAAGAACACTCTCAAACATATCTATTAGATATTTACCTCTTCCTGTGTAAGGCTGTACGCTAAGTAACCACTACTATACAGTGCTTCTCCTGCAGTGTTCAGGGTATGATCTGTCAGCCATATGTAAAACATGTGGGAACTGTTAGAGACTGGGGCAAGGGGTGGATAGTCCAGGGAAACCTTCGAATCAACGGCAACATCGAATACCCGACCCTGCATGATGCAAAAAAACGAAAATGTGATCTTGTGTGTCTCAATTCTGATTTACACATAGTGAATCACACACAGCATTTCTGTTAGGTGGGTGTTCCTAACACAGCAACCTTGTAAAGTGCATCCAGGTGTTAACTCCCGCTATAATTGTTGAATGTCTATTTAGAAGGCTTTGTAACCCTAACCTTACCCAAAGCCTAACCCTTACACCCTTGTGACTGACACACTGCAACTACACACTCTCTTTCACTTTTAAGCCAAACAAATAATTTCAGCAGAACTGAGTGCCCACAGGTGGTTTATACCAGAATGCACAAATGCACTGTGGATTTGATGATTTCATTAGGATTTTTAAGAATCTGACATATAATGACTGATATGTATCATGTCTCAACAAGCACAACTGCATATTACAATTACAGTGATGCAACACCTACAAATTACATATGCCATCTGTTAAAGCTTTCCTCCTTGACATATCCTGTTTACAAGGTTTTCACAGTTTGACCCCTGTTGACTCCAAATGCCCTGTGACCTCCATCAACTCCCAAACTGATCTAACCATAGTCAGATCAGTTTAAAAGACAATGAATGGGACAGGCAGATTACTTAGTATAGTAGTGGGATAATAATGAAATAGCCAGATCACTTAACAAGGGAACTGAATGGAACTGGCATAGATTACCTAAGATAGGAACTGAATGGGACAGACATACCAGAGATCACTTGAAAGGAATTGAATGGGACAGACAAAGATAACCTAAGAATAGGAATTTAATGGGACAGACATACCACAGTCAGATCCCTTTGAAAGGAATTGAATGGGACAGACATAGAGTAACTAAGGTGGAAATTAAATGGGCCAAACATACCACAATCAGATCACTTTAAAAGGAATTGAAAGGGATAGACATAGATTACTTAAAATAGCAGGACAGACATGCAATCGTCAGATCGCATCAAAAGGGATCAACTGAATGGGACTGGCATAGATTAGCTGAGATAGGAATCGATTCGGGAAAGGGAGATAACTTCAAAAGAATTCACTGATACTGACAAACTGAGTGATCACAAACTAAAAGAATAGAATGGATCAGGCAAAGTGTCAGTTTTTACTATTATATTACTGACTGGGACAGACATAGTCTTATGGCTATTACTTCAAGAACTGGATGGGAGGAATGTAGTGACATTGCTGACTATAAAATGCATAAAATGAGATAGGCAAAGTCCAGTCACTGACTAAAAGAAGTTAATGAATGCCACAGATGCAGTCTTTTCACTTACTAATTGAACGAGAAATATATTGGCCAATCATTCACAACTAGAAGTGAATGTCACATATTCAAAAATTATTGCATTTGCAGAGAGACCATCTGATTTACTAACTAAAGACAGAACAGACTGGAACAGACACAGTAAGATTAATCACTAATGGAACTGAAACGGGACAGACACTGTCTGATAACTTACGCTGTGCAATAGGTCGACAGATGAGGTCAAAGTAGGGTCAGCCAACAGAGACAAGTCGATGCTGATAACGTCTGGTATTACAGGAACAAATACTGCATGGAACAAAAGATAGGAACAAAATGGCCGTAAAAAACAAAAACAAAATACATAAGATTTGAATTTTCAGCTTTTTTTTTTTTTTTTTAAATTTCAACCATTTTAGAATGGAATTGGGTATCAACAAAACTTGCATTGGGTCTCTACAGCTTGCTGATTCTATTCTAGTGACAACATCCAGTACTGTATCCACACATTTTTGCATCTCAAACTATTAAATCATTGCAATTTTATCCCAGAAAGCGGTGTCTTATACCCAGATTTAATACTGTCCACAGATCTATGCCTTATGGCAGTGACAAGACTCCAATGCCTTTCTCCATCACTGTACAACGACTCCTCCTGATCTTCAAAATGGACAGATCGAGCCTAATGCAGGGCCAGATTTACCATCGTGGGTGGCACACTAGGAACATTGTGGCAAAAATACCACATTGCAAGAAAGGGTACTTCCCAAGCCCATTTTCAACACAACAGACTTCCTTCAAGAGGATTTTAAACAGCTAGAACTTTATTTAAATTTAAATTATTTAGGATCGTGTTGATATCAAAGATATAGAGATTGATTTAGCACAAACGATCATTTGAAAATCAAGTGTTCAAACGTTTCTCCTGTAATATAGATTGATGAATGTGTGGTCACTTAGACAATGGTCTCTAGGGTGTTCAGTAAACTTTGACCGGAAAAAAGGCTATTTTAGCTGGAATTAGGCATTTCAGAGTTCGGCTTAATTGTCTTCATGTATACTGACCACTAAATGGACATTTTAAGACACGAAATAGCGTATGATATTTGAGTACCTACGGTCTCAGAAGGGAGGTGCTAGTTAACGGAGCTACGGCACTTTGAAGTCAGGTCTAAAGCCACCAAGGTCACACAGTATTGAATCTGTCTTCTGTATCCTTCCTGACTGACTGACTGACTGACTGACATTTCTATAAAGTTCATAAAGGATTGCAGCAAACACGATATGTACATCTCCTAAAGGTGCAGTAGGACAGTGAAGTTAGCCCTACTGCTACAGCATTGCCAGTTGTAGGGTCATGGACATAAGTATAACGCCTTTCATTGCCCGGTGTTGCTATGACAATACAACAGCTGGGTTTTAGGTAAAACAGGAAGAAAAATCTACATCTGGCTATTTCAGGAAACTTCCTGAAACATCTCATCTGAGTCATCAATATATTAGACTTCTGTCTCTTCAGCAGCGTATTTGCATGTGATCTCTTGTTCAGCAAAGGGAGATAAATGTATCCATTTATTTCAATGAAACAGCCATTGCTGGTTTCGTTCCAACAGCTCTGAAAGTGTTGGTGGCAAC
Organism: Stichopus chloronotus; assembly: GCA_021234535.1. NCBI lineage: Eukaryota > Metazoa > Echinodermata > Holothuroidea > Aspidochirotida > Stichopodidae > Stichopus > Stichopus chloronotus. The sequence continues at coordinate 38,040,075 of CM037832.1, read as the reverse complement.
ACAGCTAGGATCCAGTGTTTGCCCTAAGGTGAGGGATTGTGCGAATCCCGCATTTACCTCCTGAATCCTGCACAAAGATAAATTTTATGCATGAAAATCCCTCACACTTTTCCACAGCTTAGGTTGTAGCTACAATTTAATTGCAATTGAACCTTGTTACAACTCTCTTCTTGATTTTCAAAAATCCCTCCCAACTTTTCTCATTTTTTTCTTCACGGGGTTTCCCTCCCAGGTTCAATTCCTAAACACAAACTCGGCTAGGATCAAATTGTTTTCCTGAGCGAGTGACTTGTTTAAGTATCATTTGACTTAAATGATGTTGCTCAGTAAATGACACTGATCTAGAACCACCAAATGGGGGAAGAAAGACCTTTGAGCAAACTGTCCAGCTTATCATCACTCAAATTGTTGGTTTTTCAAGTATTTCCTACATTTACTATTGTAACTCCATTTGAATAAAGCCTTCCTGGTCTCACTGTTCACTTGCCTTCTTAGTTTTTTTTTTTTTGGTCTATGATCACTGTGAGGTCGGCTTGGCAAGCTAGGGGTTCCTTCTCATAGGACATCATCAGCATAACTGATTCAAGATGTTCATCAAGTGTGTTACATTGTTTGCTTTTCTGTCAAGATGTCATAACCCTTCACATGGATGGGGTGGGAAGGGATTGACACGATGTTGTTAACTTGCCAATCACTTTAATTTGTCCCTATGTCCTCTCATTGAACAGGGGTCAACTGGAATGAGAAAATAGCTATTTGGTGATCCACCATATCTTTTCACTGCAATGACTCTCAGAGAGGAACATTGTTCTGTCATCTTGTGGTTTCTACGACCATTTCTGAACATTAGCCAAAATGTCTCATAGGTGACACCGATGAAGGTGGAGGACTACTATGGGGAGACCTGAGTCCTCAGAGTGCACAATCAGTTTCTACACACACTGCATTGTGAGGACTGCATTCCTCTTTGCCTTTCACAATCTTTTTTTGGCTTCCCTTATTTTTTTCTCCTTTTCTCTCTCTTTCTGTATTTTCTTTTTTCCTTCACATCTGATTTAAGGCAGCCGTGAACTGAACGGAGCAAGTGTCGCTCACCAAATCGCGTCAACAACCAGTCTGAATGTGCATGTAAGGCGACAAAAACAAAAAATTAGCCCAGATGATCTTAAGTAGAAAGCCAAATGACTTTGTGATTCCTTGAAAAAGGCATGAGATACTGAGATACTGTGCCTCAAAGGTTTCAGATTACTGTATGACCTCCACTGACCACACATGAAGATTGACTACCATAAAAATGACACAGATCATCTACTCGTCGAGTGCTACAAATGTTAACAGTTTGAAGTTCCAGCAAAATTCAGTTGCAGAGATATCCTCCTTAACAGTTATTCACACTTTAACCTCTGGTGACCTCAAACTGACTTTTGCCCTCCATGAAAAATGAGCGGGATCACCTAGTCACAATGAGCCACCAACACACCGACTTTAAAGTTAAAGCACCTTTCCCTTCTTGAGATACTGTGTTTGCAAGGCTTTCAAACTATGGCCTCTGTTGACCCCATATGACCTTTGATCCCCACAACAAATGACAGACATTATCTACTCTTCAAGTACTACCATTGATAAGTTTTTAAGTTCCAGCTATGTTCAGTTACTGAGATATCTTCCTTACTAGGTTTTCATACTTCGAGCTCTGGTGACCTCAAATGACCTTTCACCTTCATGAAAAACAATAGGGAACATGTACTTACAATGGACTACCATAAGTCCAGTTTTGAAGTTAAAGCACCTGTTTCTTCCTAAGATATTGTGTTTACAATTTTTTTCAAACTATTTCCTCTATTGATCTCACATGTCCTTTGACCTCCATAAAAATGACAGACATCATCATCTATCAAGTGCTTTCAATGGCAAGAGTTTCAAATTCCAACAAGATTCACTTTCTGAGATATCTTCTTTCATAGGTTTTCATACTTAAAGCTCTGGTGACCTCAAATGACCTTTATACTGCAATGAAAAACAGTAGAGATCATCTGCTTACAACGGAAAACTAACAAACCAACTTTGAAGTTCAAACATTTTTCCCTTCTTGAGATACCATGTTTACAAGGTTTTCACACTATGTGCTTTATTGACCTCACATGACCTTTGACCTCCATAAAGAATGACAGACATCATCTACCAATAATGAGAGTTCGAGGTTACAACAACATTCAGTTGCTGAGATATGTGGCCTGTGATCTACCAAAAAAAAAACAAAATTAGGTAATTTTGTGGGAGACCGTGTGTATGTGCCCAACTGATCTATGCTTAACTCAGGCCATGGCCTGCTTTATATTTTCAATTCATGCATGTTGCCAAATCATTAGCACAAACAAAACAAAACGTATATTTTCTCTCAGTGAACAATATCATGCCAACATAAAAATGCAAAATACAGACCTTCCATCGTAGACAACGTGTCTGCAAGATTGTTTCTTAAGACGTCCGATATGACAGAACAGATCTGAAATGAATTGGACATTGAAACATGTAATAAAGCTGTTTGAGTTGCCATGAAAATCTGTCAACAGATGACTCAGACAGGGATGATACTCCAGTGTCTTGAATCTCTTAAATGGGAAATGTAGTCGATGTTTCAATTCCAACCAGCACTTAATACGCATCTATTCACAAATAGTCCCGATCGTAACAGTGTCATTTACGTAATGAGATCTTTCCAAATAATACTTCAAATTTCCCACAGTTGTCGTATAGCATGTCGACGTGTTCCGAGTATGACATACCACACGCACCCCGCCGTATCAACGTCATGGAAGCGCATGTGTGACATCACAGATTCAGGTAATTTTGCAACCACACGGCGACTTCCGAGCGATTGAAAAAGTATATTAATAAAAACTTTGTATTTTCTTTTGACATACACTTGTTTTACTATTAAATGGCATCTTCTTGTGAGAAAAAATTGTATTTCAAGTATCAGGACTATTTGACTAGCTGTAAATGGTTTTCCCTTAACCCCTTTTGTTAAAACAACTGAATTGGACAGACATAGTCAGATCACCACGACTGCAATATGCAAAGATTCACCTGCTCATTTGCTGCCTTCTTCAACATATCTTCGACATTATCCTCAAAGAGATTGTAAAGCCACCTGTGATATCGAAGAGAGGAAATTCTTGAACAGTTTCTGCAAAACCTCTTCACAATCAGTAGGCTGAAGATAGTGTATCACCATGACATTTAAATGAGAATAATGATGATGTAGGTAACAAAAGGGTTAATTTCAGACGATAAAAAAGGTCGATTGGTATAATTCCTAGGAAATGACTTTTTTGTGTCTACCAGCTCTGGGGTATACAAAACTAACTTTTGACAAAGTGCTCTACTCATCTTATTTCAAATTCAAAAGATGATTAGATATTCACCTAACCATCGTACAAATCTTGTTCTGTAGACTGTGATCTTCCCTTGATCTAGCCTTTCAATCTGGAAGCTTTGATCTTACTTTGATCCTTCATTTTAATTTTTGAAGGGATTGATAATACTCTATCCTCCAGAACTTTTGATCACTCCATAATCCTCTTTCTTTTTGTTTCCTTTTTCTTTTTGTTTCCTTTTTTTGTGCATTTTATACCCTTTGAACAAAGGATAATATTGTCCTGTTATCTCACTTGTATTGAGCTTTTGACAATGTTATGATCCTAAATTGGATTCTGCTGTAGATCTCTTTAAATCTTTTGTCAAAAGGTGGTCCTAATTTATATTTCAGAGCCATCAATTTCACTGAGAGAGTGTGAGTGTTTCTCTTTGATGCGTTATAATTTTGTGGGAGGAGTTTCCGCTAATCTTTCATCTACGTTCTGCAAGTTTTTATTTTGTCTGGAAAGGTTTCATCACAGTGGATCCACATCAAATTTAACATCCATGCCTCCTGTCTCCTCTGAAAAATTACAGCAGATGGTTTTCATTGCTCAGACAAAAATGTCTAGATCCTACCATGATGAGATAATTGAAGACACCCTTTGAAGAAATAGAGCTCCCTACCAAATACAATCATTGTTATTGACAAGAATATTGAGTTGGTTCACAAAAATTCATGATAATTTGCCATACCCATTGCAGGGTTTCCCCTGGCATTCTTTTTGTTAGGCGACCACCTCACAGTTTTTGGAGACCACCTCACAGAAACTTGCCATATTTGACACCTGTGCTGTACTAGTTATGGAAGTATTGATATCTCCCTCACTGTTGCTGGCACCATATTACCCCCATGGACTAATACCACCTCGCACTCTATGCAACACAGGGGAAACCCTACATTGTCCCCATACAGGTGATGGCAAGCGGTCAAACTTGGAGATTCCGAAAATCTGGCACACAACTGAAGCAATAATGATAGGATAATTAACGATTAACAACACTTATTGCAAATTTGTGACCATACAGTATTAACCATAGGCAGTCCCTGCTAATAATAAAATAACTACAATTTCTCACTTGTTTAGTAACTGTAAGAATAGAAACATCACCAATGAGGCTCATAAGAGGTATTGACAGGTGATGGTTTCCTCCAAACTCCTTACAAGATAAACAATATCAACTCAGACGGTTCTACATAATTTACAAAGCTACCATTGAGCAGGTGAGCAAATATTAAAGGTAATCAGGTATCTCCTTTAATTGACTTACCTCTGTCTTAGTTGACTCAACAGACATCACGACCCACACACAGAGTCATTCTTCTAAACAATAGAGCTCGCCTACTTACATTAGACTACCAACACACCAACTTTACAGTTCCAGCACCGTTACCTTCTCGAGATATCCCGTTTAAAATTACACACACACATGCACACACACACAAATTCACTTTGGCATAGATTTCTTGTGAAGGCAGGCAAGGAATCGAAAAGAACATTTGTGTAAACATATTAAGTGTTCCATGGAAGAAGAAACTTGCCTTTTTTAAAGGAAGGGTTACAACATGCATGCACACTGTAGAATGCTATGTAAATACACCTGTTAAAGAACTCACTCTTTGCCTCCTGATAACTCAATATCAATCTCTCTGACATCAAAATGGCAACTCCTGTGTTTCATAGCGATCGTCAGCCGACCAGATCCATCTTTACCTGCGATAAAAGTCAATGGGAATTACATTATTTTAAAACAGCAACCGGATTAAACCAGAGTGTTAGCTCTGAATATGGACTGCTCAAATAAGATGAGAAAAAATAATTACCAAAATCGGATTATCTCCATACATTGCACGAGGAAAAGTGGACAATTGCAAAAAATGCAAAGGTATTACGAATACTTTTCGGGTAGATGCCCATCAGAATAAACAGGCTAATGCTAGATGTAAAGGAACTCAAACTCACTCCAACATGAGAGCAGTATTATAGCCATTGAATTAATTAACTGTCCATCTTCACATCTCTTATCACTAGAGAGTTGGAATTTAGATATTTTATTGAAATGAAAGTATTCCCTGCACCGCTAGGATGCAAATTGATTTACTTTATACAAACTCTCAAGGCCAGTGAATAATACAGTGAAATGTTGAACAGCTGCTCCATTAAATACACATGATGTTGAAAAAAAAACCAGTCACAAATAATTGACCGTGCATCATACCAGCCACAAAGGCAGTCGAGAGCAAAATTCCCTTCCCTGAGTTGTGACAGCTTCTCTCAAATTCAATGACCACTTCAAAGAAAATGTGGAATAGGGTACTTTTTTTTCTCTAGGTTATAAGCTTGTATGTAAGTGTGTGTTCCAAAATTCATCACCAAATAAGTAGTGAGATTTCTTTAGTCACAGACAATATCCAACAGAGCCAATGATATTTTCATGACGGGACCCCTGCTGAGCCCCACATGGGTTCTCACTTGCAACAAAGGAGACAAGGTCCTTGTACTCACAATGGAAAAGCATCAAGCAAAATACTTTACTTTCTTTGATAACTTTACATATATGGTAATATCATGTCCACAAAATGTGTAAGATCTGGCATCTGCTGGCCTGAGTTGCTAGAACACATGTTAATTTGGACTCCACTGATGAATGATAACTTAGCCAAACAATCAGTAAACATGTTATGTTTATTATTTTATTCATATCATCTATGAAAAATCATTTCAGTATCTCTACAAAAACTTCACCCACATCCTAAACTCACGAGAAATACTTGTTCTACAGATTTTCAGTGTTTTTTATCCTTGAGATAGGGACTTACCAAGTTTCAGGGCGAATGGAGTTGACTTAATTGTGACTTTAACTTTGACACTCCCCTTGTCACTGACAGGAATGCTGAAAGAGAAAGAAATTTACATCATCATTAAAACAATAGAACTGTGTTCTATGTCCATATGTGAGCCACTAGACACTCTGTATATCATTTGCATATTAAAGACAGTATGCACAGAGAGTACTATGGCCGCACTGAAAATGGCACAACGTTTGCACTGCTATTACACTGAGATGCAAATCTATGATGAAAATGGATGATGCAGTAGTTCACAACTATTACTTTGAATGACCAATGATGTTGACAAATGCATAGCCTTTCCATGAAAAGCACAACTGATAACTGAGAGGAGCAAGTCACCATTAACATCTCTGCATTAACATACTGTACTGTGACTGCCAAAAGTTCTCCATTTCCATAAGGAGAACTGGGCTTCCTATCTGCATCTTGTTTATGAAATAAATCATTTTAAATTAAAATGGCCAAGGTGACTTCACTATTTGAGGAATGACTGACGCATGAGTGGCCATGCTTTTTTGGAATTTTTATTGTAAATACTGTACTGAAGTTGTAGCCCAACTTCACAACTCAACCTTTCTTCCAGTCATGACCCCTGTGTACTTTTTGGAACTTTTATGACTACATAAAACCAGTCATGAAGAATATTTGTGTTTTGTGTAAGGAACAGTTTGAATTAATGTTCTTTTTGCAAGTTAAATAAATCTCATGTCTTAACATTTAGTATGATCTTTTTACTTTTCTTGTTTCCCAATTAGGCCCAAACTGTTCAGGAACTACATTGTATATACAGTAATGTATGCTCAAAATGTGACATACATGTGTTGGTGGTAGTTATAACGTCGTTGAATCCATGCAATGCCAAATGTAGGAGTAACTAGTGTGGTGACTTTTAAACAAGCACTTGACTCCAAAAATAGTTGTCTTAGCCTACTGTGCAACATTGTCTGTTATCAGTGGCGGCGCTATGGGGGGGGGCATGGTCTCGGTTAGCGCTCGGTTTCACGATGCACGAAAATCTTTGCCCCCCAATATTTTCCTCTGCCCTCAGTTTGCCCCCCCCCCCCAAGTCTGACATCCTGGCACCGCCACTGTCTGTTATCTTAATACTCAGCCAGAAGTTGATCATGGTTCAAAGTGTTTTTATGGATTATGGTTTCTGTGTCCTGCGGAGTGTTTTGTCTATAGGATGGATATTGTATGCTTCCACACTGGTACTTTCACTCTGGTTTTCAGAGCATCTGATGCCATGACCTTCCATATTGGTCATTTTGACTGATCCCAACATTACATGCCACCATCACATGGTTAAGTACCCAAACCAGGATCACTAGCTCCCATTTTGTGCATCTATGAACTTGAAGATTGCTGTTCTTTTATTCGTCAGTCAAGTGCAAGAAGCAACGCCCTCACCAAGTGGTGCAATAGATACTCATGATCGTGATAAGCATCGAACACAATCTGCAGAAAACAAAACCATCAGGAAATCAGAAGTGTACCATTAGCTGATTTGCCATTTCAAGGCACAGAAACTTACATGCTGTGAGTGTCATAGGTCCATCTCGCATGGGCAACAATTCGGAGTTCACCTCCTTTCCAAGACAATCCAACACCTGGTAAGACACTTATAAATGACTTTGGTGAATGGTCCAGCTTCAGGATTGTGATACTGTTCAAAGAAATGGTAACAGAGAACTTGCAGTATGTATGTATGCATGTGACATTAATAATGTAACTTTATATAGTATTGAATTTAGTTTTCCTTCCAAACATGAATTCCTTTGTCAAATTCTGCTTAAAGTTGAAAAAGAAACATCAATTTGCTACTTTTTCTTTCCGGATGTTGTGATTGGCGACAGAAAGTCTCCCACAATGCATCAAAAGAAATTTAGTCACAAGAGCTGTCAAATGTTCATAAAGGATGTTCCAAGACACAACTGATAATCTCCCCAATATGATGCCTTTAATATCCTATTGAAAATACTCAACAAATAATCAAAAATACTCCTAGAATATTCAGATTTACCTAGAACAGCTACAGTACATTACTGATTAAAATCAGTGCATCGCTATATCGCAGAGATAAGTTTCTGAAAGAGCAACCAAATCATTGGACAGTGTACAATGTGTAATTAAATGGTGATATGACATGAAAGACAGATTTTAAAGTGTTGGCTGTACAAACAAACACATTGAAAGTGGTCACAAATGCCATCAAAATCCATCAAATATTGACAATTTATGGACAATGTCCTTTCTTAAACCTGCATCAAGAATAAACATCAGATAAGTATGCAAATTTTTCATTTAAAGTGTTGGCCTCAGCTTTATTTCAAGGACAACTGAGAATTTTACATGCTCCAAGGGTTTTCCTTTGGGAGCATGTTTTCCTTCTTTACAAATATTAATACCACTTACCAATGTGTAAGCCAGATGGCAAGTAATTACAAGATAATTTTGTATAGGCCTAACAAAAGAAATACCAACACTGTGCAACACTCCACATCATCAAATTTGCATTTTTATCAATCACTGAAAAGCCACATCTCAAAAACAGTAAAAGACAAAAACACCACTCTAAGGGGAAAAGTCCTTCATGGTTCAATCTGAAATTTTGAACCTTCTGAAGTATGCAAGCTCCTTCATAGATGCATGTTACATGACCTTGAAAGTGGTTTAAAGTGTCAGAGAGGTAAAGTAATGAGTGCTCATTTCTCTGAATACCCTTAAATGTATAGTACTGAAAGTAAAGACCTCACAGGTTTGCACAAAAGAAAATTTTCTCATCTCAACTCTGTTGTATTGTGTATACTGTGCAAATATTTCTGTAATTCAAGCATTTACTGCAGAACATTTATCACGAACGTTCTCAGGGCAAGAGAAAAGACTCACTCATAAACTCTGTAGTCTACTTTTCCAAGTACTGCAATCTCTGTGGAATCATCAAGGTCTGGTATCTCTGGTAGCATTGGCAGAATCTGGTTCGGATCTGTGACTGAATTTATTAAAAAACACCGAGAGGAGACATCATGAATACAAACTATAAGAGGTCTATATCTGCATGCCTAGTGATAATGAGACTAACAATTTGTTCAAGATGGGGGTCATGGAAATCATATGGCATTTTACTTTTAGAGACATTTCAAAGGTGTACTTAAAATTGAGAACCAACAAATATTTTGTTGTACATTTAGTAACTGTGAGCATATATTTACTTTAATTGTGAAAACTTGCCAATAACTTCCCACAGAGTTGCACAGATCTTACTCCAAAAGGCCTACTGTGTTGAGTACAGTACAGTATGTCCATTTCCCCTTTAAAGTATACTGCAACTCTGGTGGAAGGTTAGTAGACTGCAGATGACATCGTTGAAAAGGTCATGAAGAGTTTACATTTACAATACATACACACAGCTAACATTGGAAGGTCTGTGGGTGAAATGCGATGTCACACATTCTGGCACTGAACTCAAAGTTGCATATTGACAAAGATCTTAATGAAAGTAATACTTACAGTAGGAATATATATCTTCACAAAGACAATATGCCCTTTCTTGTTTGTTGATCAGGTAGAAAAGCACTCAACCAAATATGTTACTGTAATACCTGCCCTGCAGGTACAGTACAGATCTAACTTGCACACTGCAGAGTTTGGAAGCAGTGATACCTGAAGTGTTTGGAGTCTGTTAAATTATTTTCATGAAAGGAAACAGCGCTGTTTGCAATGTGTTAAATTACGAAAGTACTTTTATTGTACATCCAGTTTGGCTTATTCCCAATTAATTTACCCACAGTGAGAGAACCACTACGGCCATCTAAGTTAGAGATAGCTGTTGGTGCAACTTTAGAATCCATACCATATGAACGTGCTCGCTAGCTTCGATTCGATTGTTCAATTCGGTCCACCGCCATCCCTGAATAGTGAATGATGAATGGATTGCCTAACTAGCGTTGGTAAACAGGGTTAGGGGATCTGCAGGTTTGGGGATTGGGTTATGCGATCAGGTAGGGGATTGGGTTAGGTGTCATGATTCAGGGTTAGGGGATAGGGTTAGGGGAGTAGATACTTATTTACAGTATATGATTATACTGTTATATGAGTACATTGGATTATGCTTTTGTGTATCGTATGCGTTTTCGAACACTCAACCACCACAACCGCTCTCGTAGCGTAGTGGGTTATGCGTAAGACTTATGATGCGTCAGTTATCGTGATATCCTAGGTTCGAATCCTCCACTAACCTACTTTACTTTCAGGAATTAATCTATCACTTCTTCTACAGGTACTACATGTTGTTCATTGCACAGAAAATCAGTAATTTCCGAAAATCTAAAAAGAGAAAAAAAACTAGAAAAAGCAAAAAAAGGAAAATAAAACACAGACGCTTTGCTAACTCTTTTAGTTATCTGATACCTTGTTCGATTGGTACGGATTCTAAATTAGTACCTAGCTGTTGCATCCAAGACCCAACATTAAAAGCTTAGTACTGTAGGCTACACAGTCAATACACCGTTGCGAAAGTAGGATAGTAGTAGATACTGTACTGCTGTAGTGTAGGCCTAGACTACTTACAAAAATCGATGGCTTTCTGTGTTATTCGCGTCTTCATGCCAGCATTGTCTCCACAAGCTAGTTTTAAGACCACAATGAGGCACAGAATTCCTTTCAGTTTCACCATTGTTGAACCTGGAAATTTGATCCGTGGATGTTGTCTTTGACTTTAGAACTCTATATTACTGTAGCCTGTACTGTAGCCTACTTTGATTTTTGAGGCAAGTGGATACATATACAAACTTTGGTTCAAGTTGCTTGATCGAGACCAGTTACACGAAACTTAGGAAACCAAGCTAACGAATATATGCTTCAAGTCCACTGTGCTTATACGAGGCTGAAAATTATCAATTGACTGTAAGCGGTTATTTTGAAGTAATTACAGAAGGTGGTAAGTAATCTGATATAAAATGTCCCCACGGAACTTTCCATAAGTAAAATGCGTTCCGGAATTCCCCTTCTCCTGACTTAGGTAGTGTGGCAACTTTGTGAAGTCCCCATACAGCCCAAAACAGAACCGTACACTATGCAGCCTATGTGATATCCGTGGAATATGAAACTTTCAAAGTCACTTTCCCTAGGCATGTGAAGACTTTAAAGAAATAAAAATGAGGTTTTATAATTACTGAAGAAGAAAATACAACAGATCTCTTCAGTCTATCCTACAATAGCTCAATGAAAATGATATTCAACTCTACATAATGAGTTACACATAGAGCAAGCCTAATATTTAATAACTTGACAGTCGTCTTCTATTCTTTTTTATTTTTTTTTTTTGTTCTCCTACAGTTTTCTCTCTCGTCTTTTTCTTCTTTCTGTTTGTTCCATTTACATTTTCCCTTTTAGGGGTCCTTCGTTCTTTCTTTGTTTTCTAATTGTCTTCCACTTCATTACCGTTTCCCTAAAGCTAAGCCTCTTAATTTTTTGCTCAGTGCCTTACTTCTTGTCAAGTATCCGTCTTCTTTTCCTTATCGCTTCTTCTCTGTTTTTCCTCTTCTCTCTCCTCCCACCCGAATGTATGTTCTCCTTATCCTTTCCTGTTTTTTGTCTATCTTTTATTTTTCCATTTTTCTAGTCTTATTTTTCTCTTTACTATTGCCCATTTTTCTGAAAAAGATGGCTAATTAACACCCTTTTATTTATTTTTCTTCATTTATGGAGTTTGGGATAAATTATAAATTTAAGGTCCTTATGAATGTAAGTTAATCCCTGTAAGCCTTATTATCCTGTATGTTGCTGAACGATGTCAATGCCGAATAATTGATCTGTAAAAGTCAAACTAACAAAACGTCAGGTTAACCACCTACGGAGTCCTGTAAAAGACATATGACTATATAACTTTACAGTGAAACTTTCATTTTCCTTGTACTTGTACCTGATCAGTCTTGGTAAGTCAATCTTCCGAGTAACAACCAGTAAACCGAGCTCTCTCCTTTCTCTGTGGTCCTTGGCTAGAACTTACGTAGTTTTTTCTGCCCTATAGTGGAATTTTGTTTCATTTACGTCTAGTCTACCGTCAGATCTCCGGCTTTCTTTCTCTTTCCCTCTATCTCTTGATCAAAATGAACGGAACAGGACTGCCTGAAGTGATCCTATCCTGGGAACTGAGACTAAGTCGTTTTCCGTTTTCTTGTTACATTTTAGCTCATTTTATCGTCATGTTGTTAGCGGTACTTGGCAACCTTATCATCGTTTTGACCGTCTTTGGCGCGAAGTTTGAGCGAACGCCAAATAAAACGATCATGGGCAGTCTAGCTGTGGCGGATTTGTTCACTGGGCTTTTTGCCACGCCATCATCTTTATTCGCCCTAGTAGTTGTCAGCCGGTTCACCTGTGAGGCCTTCACGAGGCAGATATTATTCATGCCAGTGTTCGTATTTTGCGGCATATCGGTATTCCATTTAATAGCTTTGACGGTTGACCGGTTTATAGCGATATCTTCTCCATTGAAGTATCCTCTGATTATGACATCAGGTAGGAACAAAACGTATACTTCTCTCCGTGTGGATACTTGGGACTTTGATGGGTGTAATGCCCTCCTTGGGTTCTCTCGACCACCCTGACCAATGGGTCTGTGGGACATCTAACTACGAGGCTGACACTGTAATCGTCCATTCGCTAATGCTCTCGGCATTGGCGCCTATCTTTTGCACGATCCTACTCTGCTTCTACGCCCGAATTTTCTCAGTGGCCCATAAACACATGAAGGAGGTTTCCAAGAGACGGCGTGTTGGTATGGATGGAGCCGTGGTCATGAAGCTCGAGTCCAAGTCCCGAATCAAAGCCACCGTCACCGCGGTATTGGTAGTTTCAGCTTTCGGGATCTGTTGGTTTCCAGGAGCTGCTAAGAACATTATCGAAATTTTACTGGAACCGTCAGAAAGAGTTCAATTCACCTACCAAACCGTGGCCGAATTTTTCGGTTATTCCAATTCTGCGGTAAATCCGATCATATACGCATCTCGCAACAAGGTGTATCGAGACACGTTCATTCGGATTCTTCGCATACTCTGTCCAATGTTCGTGAAATCTCAAAAAGTTCGGAACACTTCCGAGCAGAGCAAAACTGTAAACAGTGTTTCTGTGTGACATGTTCGAATCGTTTACAACTGGGAAGAACATATATCAAGCAAAAGGTATCGTACATTTTGTTACGATAACCAGCTTTTGGGGCAAATAACACTTTTATCGCACAAATTGATCAACGCTGACATAAAACCATTGTCGTCAGACGTATAGTGAAACAGGTGAACAGTAATTGCAGTAAACCTGAAAAAGTGACAACAGCTGCAAAAAGTACGAGACCTAAAAATTGTGACAAATATGTGGTAGTTGTGACACAAGAACCAGTGGTCGTTGTAACACACGAAGTTAACTTGTGTGACAAAAGTGGTTAAATTGACTAAAAGGCATAATGAACATCACATGCATGACTAGCATTACAGGTGATTCCTCTCGTTATTAAAAGCATGACTTCCTTCACGGCAATAGGCTACAGTGTTAAGAGTTAGATCGGTAATGTTTCCTTTGCTGATGTGTACGTAAACATAACAGATTACGGCTGAGATTTACACTGCATGGTGATAATGTTAGATATCAATTAAGCTCTGGTGAGCAGCAGGTGTATTGAACCATGAGAATATTCCGTAGTAGCTCCATGATTGAACTGCGGAAAGTGCAATTCCTGATTGAACTGTTTGCTAGGGGAGGACTGGTAGCAGGGTCTCGGCCGGGATCTTCCATCAAACATCATATCTGTGGAGAAAATTAGATAATTCTGATTGGTTTTATGAAGGATATACTTCCACCTATTAATTCGCGACCGTGTGTCAATCTTTAAAAAAAAGCACAGTCGAGTGCGTCTATTAGAGCAAAGCGCCAGATAAGTTGACATGTAGCGCACAGGAAAATTTTGGCCAAAAACACTTTCCAAATTCCGGGAAATGGGATTTTCGAGACCATCGTTGCTATTTATTTCACGCCTCATCACACCCCCTGCGAATAAATGAGTTGAAGTACGTTTTCATGTAAATTTAGTAAATTTACCTACGGGATCGAAATACAATTGGAGCAAGTTTCCCCATACCCCCCCCTTTCGAATGACGGCGTCACTGACTGGTAGTTGTGAACAGTACAAAATGTACAAAAACTTTCAGAGACGTTTCCACTAAAATTCAGTCCCTCGCAGGCTTTCTCTTTTCTTTATGTTAATTTTAGAAATCATCGTTCATTTGATGTGATTCAATTGTTGTTTGTTCGATAAAATGCACCACAACATTCATCCCAGTGTTTTCTCTCGGACTCCTAGAAAAATAACAAAATTAACTTCCTACGATTTCACAGATCGTTCCATTTCTGTAAATTGAAAGAGATTCGTTTGGCTTTTTCGTGAGGACGTCTATTTTCACTCTGCAACTTACATATAGAGAGAAAGTGTATGTTCATATGTACAGCATATGAGGTAACTCGATGTCACGGTTCTCAGATGTCAGGGTTGCTGTTTGAAGTATTTTGCTTGTTCCAGAAGGTATGTGAAGGCACTAGCTTGTGATTTGTTGGAGAAGAAAAGGAAATGAGCCAGTTTTGCCATATTTTTACAAATATGTACCACCTTTTTGTGAAGATTTTCCCAAAACACTCCAGAAATCTTTGCATATTTGAAAAGATGTTTGCCCCACCTTTCTATAACATTTTAACCAAGTCTGTAGGTTAAAGCTAGGCAAAGTCGTGATTTAAAAAAAAAATGTTATCATTTTTGGGTTTATTCAGCCCTGATAAAGCATTAAGACTTTTAATTAAGATGAAGATCAGGGAGTGGGGTGGGAGTATATGAGTCATTTTTGTTCTAGAAATGTTATATCTTGTCGTTGGGTTTTTCTGGTATTTCCATAAATCGTTTACATCATAAATCTTTCGAATTAAAGAGAAATATAAGATGTCGAGTTATTGTAAATACCGAATGGCTTCCCTGAAGACCACTCCTTGACACGTCACTTAAAAAAAAAAAAAACGCCTTTCACAATGAAAACGCCTTTTACAGTGAAAGATCCAGACGGTCGGGGCGCAACAGGCGCGACCCCCTCTATTGTCACCTAACAAAAATGTAACAATGACGAAAATCAAAGAGGGAGAACAATGGAAGAAAGAGAGTGTAATGTACGAGGTGAAGCAGATGCAGTCACTGACTTAGTGAAAGCAACACAACTTTATTAAAATTTTCTCGGAAAGGAGAGGCGGCATTTTCCTTTCCTGAGACCTCTACACCTAACCGGCACAACGGACGTGTAACAGCTCTGACTGCATTCGTAATATGTTAAAGAAGGGTAACAGATCAACACCTGCGGGGAAAGGTTACTCTACACCCGGACGCTGATCCACCCCCCACTATCAGAAAACCTTGGATACGCCACTGTAACTGTTAACGTTTTGAAGAAATGGAACTTTCACAGGATGGACGCTTTGGGTGGGGCGGGCGATAGAAAATAAATTCGTTCTTAATGCCCTCAGTGTCATGCCTCCTTGTTTATCCCCAAATGATATATAAACCTGCATTTTGTAAAAACTAATAAACATTTTATCTAAGGAGGACAGTGAAAAAGATTTGAAATGTAAACTTTTCTTAAATTGCGAGTCTGTAAAGAGTCGTAAACAAAACATTGTACACCCGTGTTCCACTGGCTGATCTTTTCTTTGGCCAATCTTTCCTCTGTCAAACCGGCTCTATTGTAATCTGTCAGCGTACAGTCAGTAATGGGTAAAACAGCCTCTACGGATTGTGTAATGTGTAAACTACAGAGATGGAAGCTATGTTCTCTTGGGACCTCTCAAAATAAAAAATAAAAGAAAATAAATAATAACTCTTTCTGCTCACTGATATCTTTGACAAAAGTTTACTTTATCTCAGGTATAAGCTATTTTGTATGCACTTTCACGTTGTGATCACATACGGTCTATAATTATCGTTTTCACTAAGCTACTTTGCTGTGCAACGCTTGTAATTTAGTTTTTGAGAGCGGGCTTACTCGAAGTTGGTCTGAAACCAATTGATGGATAACCTTGACGGAAGGAGCGATTTAATTTTAATGTCATGGAAAATAAATACTGAGACCACATGGGGATTCTATCTCTTTAAAACGATTGAACTGACGAAAAGTGATATTTCATAAAAATCACTAACATTTTTGTCTCTTCATCGAGAAAAATCGAAAACGATGTCTCAACGGCATGTTTATGGATTTTTAAAAGAAATATTTATTTTAAAAATGGTTCATCGCACTTTCGGAAATCTGTGATGTCACACAGAGACAACCGCTTGAATACCTTTTGTTTTTCTTGATAATCTTGACTGTCAGGATAGTTCATAAGATGTGACCTTTCTCCAACATACCCATGCAGTCTAATTTTTCAGTGGTGTCAATTTGGTTATGGAAGCACCTCAATTTCAAATAACAATAAAAGACTTTTTTGCCATAATTTGCCATTGTTACATGGCATTTTAGTAACCTTGATTCAACAGGGAATCTTTCTTCAAACAGCAATGTCTTTATTACATTATTATTATTATATTATAATTTTTATACAACGCCTTTACTTAAATATTATTCAAAGGCTGTACAGAAAAACAACCAAAAACGATATACTAAACAAATTAACAAACAAGTGAGATAAAAACGTGGGGAAAAGTGCAACGACTAGAACCTACAGAAAGTCTTGAAAACAAGAGTAAACAAAAATACGTTTTTACATTTCTCTTAGATAAGCTAAACGAAGAAAGTGAGTTTAAGTAAAAGAGGGGCCCATTCCACAACCGGGGTCCACACACAAACAAACTATCAGTAAAGCTTGTCTAAGTAGTACGAGAGACAGCAAGGTAAACAAAATTTAGAGGATCGGAACACAACCTTATCTAGGTTTTGTTCTCGTATGGGACGTACTTGATTAAAGAATGGGGCATATTATGTAGCGAGTCATATAGGGACGTATAAACAAATAGACAAATTTTTAAATGGAACCTTTATTGAACTAAATGCAACTGAAATCGGCGTCGGGCAGAGGACGTCATCTTAACTCGAAAGGAAGACAACACGGGCGGCATAATTTTGTTGGGTAAGGAACAAGATGTCTGCATGCGAGATTGAAATGTCTGCACTGAAAAACTTAATATCCCTTGTCAGTGGAATATTCCTTTAATTGGAACGATTATTATACTGCCAGTGAACTCTTTTTTTTTCTTTTTTTTTTTTGCCATCTAACTGACAACCACGCATAGTGGCGACAACGACATGTGCATATACGTGGTGTGGATTGGGAGGGGGATGGGTGCATGGGGGGGGGGAGTGCTGTTGTTTTCTCCAAAGCATGTAGGCAAGATATCTACGGAAGATAAATCCTTTTTTGCTCTTCGTTATTTGATGATCTTAGGTCTGTTGATCCTCATGATGAACAGAAAATAGATGACTTAAGTCGAGGTGTATCTGAATACATGTTGTCTTCAAGTTCCTTGGAGAAGGAGGAGACGGGGGAGTTCAATGTCAATTACAGTCGGCTGTTCAACGTTACCTTTGTGTATATGCACTAATCAACATCGCAATAGCCCGCGTTGCATTTCTGTAAAGTCGTTTCTGGCCAGTGGGGATTTGAGCTGCCGAAAACCTTTGCGTTTAACATTTATTTCGTAAAAGAACCCTAAGGTCACTTGATTTTCTGACGATGTCCGGGGTTTCGAGGGAGGGTCATTTCCAATAATATCAAGAGTTTGCAAATTCACTTCAGAGACGGTAACTTTTGGAAGTATGAAACGGAGAGTGCAACGTCATTTTGCTTTCTCCGTCCTTTTAAAGAGATGGAGGAGGAGGCAGGATTTGTTAAGTTGCACACTTTCACTTTTAGGTATACTTTATAATGTGGTTAAAAATATCACTTGCAAAGTCAAGAAGATGGCAAAAGATGCTTGAATCCTGACAAAGAGGAACTGAAGGTGAACTGAAACCTGAAAGTTTAACAGTTTTTTCCCCTCATTACGTCGACTGAGGATGAGAAGCAACAAAAATTCGGACTGTTATAAGAGAGTCTTCTCAAACGTACTAGATGAAAACTGCGTGTTTCATTGTTCATACTGAATTAAGACCAATAGACTTACACCGTAACTGCCTTATACGCTACGTATGTGTCGTATGCGTAACAAATTTGAACCACAATTCCCTGGTAACCGGACGTGAAGTTGTAATATATCAGCCATATGGCAAGCCATTTTCACAGGTATCTTCTCAATACATTCGACGTAAATAAAATACAATTTCAACTTAAATAAACTTATATGGTGTAAAAGAAATGCGTTCTACTTAAACAAAATATAATTTTACTCAAGTAAACTGCAGATGTTGTATTTCACTTATATAAGTAGGATTCGTCTCTACTTAGGTCGAATACAATTCCAAGGCTTACGTGGTGTTCAATTCCACTTAAGTATAATTGAATTCTGCTTAGGTATTCTAGGTAAAAGGAATAGAATTTCACTTCAGTGAAAGTCTATTTTACTTAAGTGAAATGTACTCCACTTAAATGAAATTAAGGGGGTAAATGTTAAAATTTTGAAAGTCTGTTTCACTTTAGTGTAATGTATTACATTTAAGTCGAATTAAGGGAGTAAATATTGAAATTGTTTGCCATAAAACCTGCCTCCAAAATATGTGTGGTTGCTTAGTGTCGTAACATACCTGTCCTTCAAAAACTGAATTATAATCAAATGAAAAACGAAGTTCAGACTTGTAAAGATGATTTTTACTTTGATCGCTAAATCATCTGAAACATTATTATACCCTTCACCCCCCCCCCTTCACCGTCCCAGGAACAAATAGACACACTCTTGTGGACTTGACGAATCAATAATAATTATCTTAGGGCTTACGCAGTATTGCGCAGCAGTTGCACCATGCAAAGACCATGACCGTAACCATTTGAGGGGTGCTTTTTCGGTGGTCCATATAACTAACTGGGGTTCATATCCGCCAATAGTCTTCTACACTTAAATGGGCAAAGCTGAGTTGTTTCATGAAATTCACTACATTTTTTTTTCAATTTATCCATTCTATTCCATTTTATCTATTCTATTTGGTTTTTCAAAATTCGTGACAAGACACTTGTCCCATTATTTCGAATTCAAACGCAAACAGCCAGTACAAACCAGACCAAAGAAAAAAAGGAACATCCAAAAGTTTGACAGTTTTCATATTTATTGATGTGAAAGTCTAATAATTATATTCTAGTTAAAGGCATAGTCACGTCGTCTTGTATCCCTCAAAATCTTCACAAATTTATCGATATGAACTGAAAGTACCGCTTTAAAAATGTATTTTTCTTTCTACTTACTTTATGAAGATTTATACAAACTTTCAACGGAAAGTGCCCTGACTTGTATTAATTGTGGTTGGATTAGGTTTCTTTGTTATTAAAGAAGGGGAGTTTAAACAAAAGAATGTAAGGATACCTAAAACAGATTTGTAAAACAGATAAGTTGCATACGGTATACTTTCATGATTACCACGAAAAAGCAAAATCCACTCATTAGCTGTTAAGCAGAAAAGAAGTGTGTTACAATATGTACAAGGAAGTTAAGGATTACGGTAACTTACTTTGTCATCTGACGTAAAGATCAACCTTCCTGTATACACGTGATCTATGTATAATTGGCAGATTACGGGTCAATTAAAAGATTTCCAGAACATAACATCCACGAATAATTGGCCATGACGAATCAAGTTAATTTAAATTATATGCCATATTTTGTCAGTACATTCTGTAAACTTTCCTCTTGAAAAGTGCACTATAGACCAATTTAGTGAAGTAATTCTCTCTTCATTGATATTAATTTGATAAAAACAAAATGGTTTGAGGTGTGTATATAGTGTCGCTTTTACACTGATAAAATACCTGTATAAGTACAAATTTAACATACAATTGTTGACAGCAACGTTTCCTAAAAATGTCTGATTTATCGTATTACATGTAATCTAGGAAAAAAGAGGAAAAAAAAGCAGACGTCCCCTTTTTCACATAGCATTTAATTGACCCACAAAAATCAGTCAGAAACTATTATTCAAAACCGTAAAATCTGGTAACTTTTTCCATTTTTCTTTTCTTTGCTAATAAAGCCATATCACACTCGTCGAACCATACTGGATTTTATGTAATACATGAGACTCGCCAATCGCCCGTGCACTTTAACAATCTTTTTCGGGCCCGAGGCACTATACAGCGAGAGAGCTAGGGTGCCCTGAGCCTGGATTGCGTATTAATTTGAAGGCATTAATTATAAGACACTCGGAGATCTCTTGCGCCTACGTCTATCACACGTATATAGGTCATATAATTCTTTTACAAAAATACCGTGAGGGTAAACTTTTTTATGTCCTTTATTGGTACTGATAATCTATACTTAACTCAAGACCCCCAAAAATTCTTTTTGCAGTAGACCTGACTGGCCTGTTTAGACGTTCAATTCGCATAAATTTATAATTTTCATTGCAAAATTGTACCGTAGCTAGTGCTTAAGGATACATATAGTGTGGTACAGTGATATCACTAATTAGCCGTATATACTGCAAAGTGTTTGTAGTTTTTTTTTTTGTTTTTTTTTAGGTAAATGTACTTTTCAGTGGCATTTGCACAACACATTCTCTTAGTGAACTACTTGGAATACGTAAAACTTCTGTAAACTTCCAGTAAAGTTTCGCAAATATAAAAAAAGAAGCAAATGTGTTCTTTACAATTGTACCGATTATTAACTGTCATTTCCATTCCCATAAAAATACAGAACTTTTTGGTAAACCATGGGACATAATGTAAAATCTCTGTAAAAAAACGCAGAATATTCTATACAAATTAGAAACACGGAGAGTGTGCCAAAAATCCTACAGAACTTTACGGTATAATATACAAAACATGTATCTTAACAGTGTACATATCTGTTCTTATTCAACACACATTACGATTCTGCATATATTATAAATACACAATTGAAAATAATTACATCAGGAGATAAGTTATAGCACTAACATGTACTCAGTCGTCTTCCTTCGGAATGGTATCAGATATGCAGTGGCGTCGGATGGAAAAAATTCCGATTTGGTGGCTAAGGTATCAAAATTTCCACAAAGCTTTTCAAAGTCAGTGTGTATGTATTTCATATAGATATGTAAATTTATAATTATACCATTACAATGTCATTGTGTAAAGTTACTTTTTTTAATTTGAAGTATGTAACAAAGAATAAGTAGAAAATAACAATTCTTGATCAGTGTTATTTATCAACATCTGCCTTGTTACCATTCACCTTTGAACTACAGATCAGCTATGAGATACCGTCGTTGAACACTTAAAGTTAAAAAAAAAAAAAAACGAAAGCGGTTATGCTTTTTCTACTTATTCCATTAGACATAACGAGAACAATACCACATAATTGAAAAAGGACACTAAGATTTCGGTCAAATAGTGCCCAAAACAATTATCAAAGAATAAGTTGAAACTGTGCTGAATCGAGTAATATACCGCATTCGCATATTTACCTTTTTAGCAAGTTTCTTTCATTTTCATGCTGATCAGAACCAGACCTGATAACCTTCCTTCAGCTTCATTGTTGATCTAAGATCAGTTTATAGCTTGCTAAATGATCGCATGCCGCTCTTGAATCTCGTTTAGGCCTATCGACCCTCACTGCCTGTAGAGTTAAGTCACGAGGGGATATGAAATATCTGACTCGTTTCTTCTGGGACAACAGCGACATATTCTGCCCGCTATAGTATTAACAAGCATGGCTTTCATTTCGAAACTATTTTTTTTTATTAGTTCGCGTATTTGACTTTACTCTGACATCACTGTAGACCTGTCTACAACTACATCGTTTGAGTAATGTCACCTTACTCATGTCAGCTAACAATGAAACTTCATCATAATTATCGGGGAGAAGACAAAGAGCATTTCTGGACGGATTGATCAAAATCTGAAAATCCAGCGTTAACTGAAACTTCTGAACAAGCGTGTCAAAACAGAGAAAAGTAAACCTGGACTTGAAAATGGTTTTTGTAAATCATCGCTAGGCCCTGCAAACGAAGTTAAACCAGCCTGCATCTTTTTGAGATACCTTACCCTTTCTACTTCAAATGAATTACTGACACCATCTTCCAATGCAAGTACCATAGCTCTCTTACAGTTTAAGGCATCGTCATTTATTTGCGACTTCGCTGATGTTATAGCAACCCTTCTTTGGCCCTTCGCTGATCAGGAGAGCTGGCCAGCATGTACACGATGAAATGTTCACGCTGCTCGGCGCAGTGAGAGAGACCTTTCTACTGTACGGAACGCGAGTCAGTCACACTTCAAGCCTAAGTTAAACGACGAAATCTGTGGAATCATCAGTGACGGATCCAAGGGGCGCCACCCGTACACCAGACTGAAAGAACAGTTTTATATAAATCCCTCAGACGGGACACTCTCCCACAGTGGGTGAATCTAGTGCACCGTATAAATATAGAGAAAAAAACAAAATCCTGGATCCGCCCCTGAAAGATCATTGCATGAAAGTACGAATCATGCATTAGATATGTCTCGCAGTCATCCTAAAGGAAAACTTTCAAAAACTGGAAAAGGACATATCATTTCATCAAAAATGCCCCAAATCACTTCGGAAGGGGATGGGGGTAGCGGCAAATTTCTTCTGTCCTTCCAGCTTCCCTCTAGGGGGCTGCACTACTTATGTTCAAGTATAGCACAGTCCTTTTGTTTTGAATCCCCAACTGGATTTCAGTTTTCCAAAGCCCCACACGTCGGTACTGCTGCCGTATCGACAAGATTATGCATCGTATCTATTATTTTCTGTAATTGCCATGGCAACCTGTCGCCAATTTAATCTGGTAATTTTATGAGGACTTGTCTGGAGTTGTGCAACCCTGATTATGACTTAAATGGTCTTCATTGTGTTCTCTACTCTACCAGTTTTTTCTTCTTTATAAGCTTCGAGGTTTAAATTTGAATGTAAACAAAACCTTTGTTTTTTCCGTCGATTTTTCTTTTTGGTTCTTTTAATTTCAATTTGCTTCTTTGTATGGATGAATCCATTAGTAGTCCATCCAAGCAAATCAATAATATCACCACAGAAGTACAAAATCAAAACAAACTTAGCTGTAATTACTCTTCAAGGTGACAGAATACGGGTTTATGTCATCTCTTGAAATATCAAAAAGCGTTAGTTAATCCAACATTAAAATTATAATAAACAATAAATAAACACAATGCAAGACGTGCGATGATGAAGTCATGCATGTACTTCTTACGGAAATGTGTACAGACCATTAATGTTGAATGTATGTAACCAAGGGTTATCACGTATCACTAGTCAAGTGGATGATGTTTTGAATTATGGGTTGTCATGCATGGTAGTTAAAGGAGTAAGATTTGCTAATCATTTGTTAGCATATTCACTGGGTTTGCTCACCATCTTTTCGTTTAAAATTTATCCGTTGAATCTGAATAAGTGTTTTCTCTATTTTTAAAATTTGTTGAAAGTTAGATTTTTTCACGTGCGAGCAAAAAGACATGAGTGAATGCATTGTCCATCATCATCGTATAGACGGTGGTAACCATTCTAAGGGTAACTTTAAAATTAAATTTGTTCCCAGATAAATTTTGTTATGATATATATATATACATACATATACATATATATATATATATATATATATATATATATATATATATATATTAGGCAGACGTTGACACCTTAATTGTGGTCGATACTAATATCTTTCATGGTTGGATCAGGGGGTGGTTGGATTGTGCATTTCTTGCGACCATTTAATGTCAGAGTTATGATTTCCCTTTATAATTAGCTGTTTAGAGTAGATGTTATACCATGGAAGGGAAAAAAGCATTTTGACCTGAGCAACACGTCACAGAGATCTGTTCAGCGTTATGCCACCACAAGGTACTATACAGTTACCATTGACGAAAGATGCATCATGGTTCATGCAAGTTATTTAATTATGGATGTTTAAACTTCAACCTCGATAGATCTTCAAATTCCAATAACTAAACCTAAATATGCTGCATACAGAAATAAATTGGCGCGTAGGGAAAACTCGCAGTCACCAAACAAACAGTGGAAATATCCATTCAGCATTTTGACAGAAGCAACACGTCACAGAGATCTGTTCAGCGTTATGCCACCACAAGGTAGTATACAGTTGCCATTGACGAAAGATGCATCATCGGAAAGTAGAAAGGCGACCACTGAAGCGATTTCTTCTGGTTTTCCAATCCTATAAAATAAAATAAAAACAGAGCACTTGCAGGTACTGATCTCTGTGTGTGTGTGTGCGTGTGTGTGTGTGTGTGTGTGGTTTAGTATCAATGTTTCGTCGTTGTCTAGCGTCACGTTTTTAATTAACCATCTCTGAGGACTGAACAAAATATGAATGAAATCAGAGTTACCTTTTCCAGACAAATTTAAAGGTTTTTTTTTTTTTCTGGGAGAGGGAGGGGCAGATACATCTTCACATGCAAGAGAAAGTATTTTGAAAGCTGAATGAAAAAATTTAATTTTTCTAACCTGGTGATTGGATTATCCTCATAGTTTTTAATGTTGGTAAAATCCCAGTACTTCTGAAACAATTTCAAATCCAGACCCTGTGGTTGAAATGAAAAATTACATTGTTACATCTCAAAGTTTCATTAGGAAGGAACTAATGTAGTCAATACGCAAGTAGGTTATGAGCTTGGAAAACCATAGCCTTAAAAATTCTGTCATTTCACAGACCGATATACAGACCTGTACTGAATGAAAGACAGACTGACGCACAAACATGCACACCAATAGACAGTCCGAATGGCATACGGGCAGACTGGCTGAATCGTATTTAAACGAAATGTTGGCCTATATAATATATTGAGAAAAATATCAGGATAGCATAATTGTTTGCCACAATAGAAAAATCATCTGCTGAGCGAGCCCAAATTTTCACATCATTTTCTGTAAAAATACTCTTTACGATTTAAAACAAATAATATTTATACATACTCCTCTCAAGAAGGATGTCTCGATGGTTCCAGGAGCTACACAATTTACACGGATATTCTTCTTCAGGCAGTCAAAGGCCGTGTGTTGAACCATCGCTGTTTGACATAGCTTACTCAGACTATAGAGAGGAATGTTCTACAAATGAGAAGCATCCATAGAAACTAAATTAAGTGAACATTTCACTGACGAGAGAAAGGGTTCTTAAATTGAAGAGAATAATTAGTCACTGTAGACATATCAAACAGACATATCTCGTTCCTCACTCTATTTATTGCTGTTTGAATATAGACATCTCTGGTCAAGAAAAATTTCCAAATACCTCAAGGTTACAAAAAAACTGCCACATGAAACATTATCAAATTATCGGAAAAAGTCTTTGTTTTTCTCTAAACATTAAGCGCTTACTTAACCTTGCAATTTGACTTAAATTAAGATTGAGTATATCATAGGTTTACCTTGAAATATTGTGAAAGTTAGGGCCACATCCCTCAGATTACGGTAATTTGTCAGTGGAGATTATAAAGAAAAACACGGGATATTCGAGTAGTTGTCTTGAGGGGAAATCACAAATTTCCCATGATGCAAAGGGCCATTTTGAAATAGATATTTCTTTGCAAATTCATATCTTAGAAGTGGAGCATAATACAAAAATTCCACAAATGAGAAACATCCATAGAAACTATATTAAATATGGTATACAGGTATGGTTTTCACCAATAAAGAGAGAAAAACGTTCCTATTTTTCCGACATATCGATTTTCTGCATTGCTGGCCAATCCCTTAAATGTATCTAAAATGAAGTTCTCTAGTCTCTAACTTTTATCATTACCAAGCTCAATGATTGGCACAAACGTGCTTTTATACGTTGTTTTAGATTGTGATGGAGTGATGTAAAGTGAAACGATAGAGATGACCTTATCACAGAGTGAACGTTCACTCTTTGACTTTCACCTACTCCTCTTTACAAGGTATTTCTCTCAGAGACCTCCAGAGGATGAATGTCCTCTGTTTAACGTGCAGAGTTTGTACTTCAGTTCAAACCGGTTGTTCTCAAACGTCTTTTGTAGACTTCCTCCCATTGTGATCATCTTGAACCGTCCCAATCCCACCTCCCTATTCCTCACCCCCCCCCCCAAGTCCTACAAGTCAAAGTTGGACCCTCAACAATATTTTCCCCTCAGTTAATTTATAAGTCATTTATTTTATAAGGACAACAAGAATCCCCAGAAGGCAGACATACCGTTTGACTGGTATAAATAGCCCAAATACGGTTCAGTCAGTGTGAAGCTACAGCTTGGTCTAAGGCTGCCCTTAACCTCTCCAGTGGTGTGTCATAATCACCAGAGACCCTTACGTCCATGCCAACGCCCCCGATTCCCCTTGTAGTATGTAGGGCCCACCTGCGACTTCCCAAAGCCCTCTAGGAAGAAGTAGGGGTGTATGGATCACTTTGAGAACCGTTGGTTTAATCACTGAGTTAAAGCAGTTAATATTTTTGCTTTCAGAACCTTACTACCAAGTCGCGTGTAAAGTTTTTCAGTTCGTCCCGTTGCCCAACCACTACTCCACCTCCTTCCACAAAATAGCTATGCATGTAACGATAGAATACAGTCCAAGAACTGCATGTGTCTAACAGTTACACTCACTGTAATTTAGGGTAACACTTTATATCCTTACCAATGAAATCGACGCAAACTGGGCA
The DNA here is from genome assembly GCA_021234535.1 of Stichopus chloronotus. Classification (NCBI taxonomy): domain Eukaryota; kingdom Metazoa; phylum Echinodermata; class Holothuroidea; order Aspidochirotida; family Stichopodidae; genus Stichopus; species Stichopus chloronotus. Next base: position 38,012,982 of record CM037832.1, on the reverse strand, counting down.
TCGAACATGGCTAATGAAGCATTAGTCACCACACTGCCTGATCTTTGATTGAGTAAAGAAAAAACAAGAGACAAAAGATGGTGAAAGAAAAAATAAGAGGATGGAGAAATCACTGCAATAAGTGAGAAAATGGCATCACATAAAAGAATGAATACAACCGTTTGTTGAAATTCCTAAAACAAAGGTTGCCACAGTAAACAAACATTTTCGTCCTGGGGGTGAGAGTATAGGGACAGCTAGTTTGATCCTGGATAAACAGAGGACTGTGGAAGCAGATCAAATATATGTATACATACTTAGTAATAGAAATAGCTGATACGCTCCATTCCGGGGATTACTAGGGCTTTCGCCTTTTGTGGACGGAAACTTTTGAATTAATTGCATGTGTCGCTTCATGTGATTGTGAGTCCAAACGTTCTCCAACTGAAAAGTATTTTTTTTTAGAATAGGACTGTCTTCTTTTATAATACGTCGTACATGTAAGACATTTTGAAATTTTGTTATCCTGTCCTCCGAGTCCATCTGTGCATGTCTTTTGTCGTCTTTGGACAAGTGTAGAAGATGCTCTCCCGACACCTTCCAACGTCAAAGTCAGGGATCAACCACCAGCGAAGTATCTGCATCACCACCGACCTGCTTCTCCTACCATTAAATATGTTTCTCCTCTATAGGCTGTTTAGACCGGAGGATGATTCACAATAGTGCGCAAGGACTAAGTTTACATGATTGTTCTATATCAAAATCAAAGTATTCATATATGCAATCAACACTGTTTACCCTCGCTCTTCAAAATATGGGATGGTCTCTTGAATAAACTGAAAATTTGCTTTCACGTTCACATCGAATGTCTGAAAGGGATAAAATAATATTGAAGTAAGTAATTTTAATTTCAAAAGCATAACATAACAGCGATTTTCTATACAATTGAACAAAGTATGCATACACTTCAGAATAAACTGTGAATAGTGGCTGAGAAACATTTACGTTTAATGTATTCCTTTGATAAACTTATATTGCTATTGTTAAGTTTTCGTAAATAATATTTGAAAAGTATTCTTACGGTACGTATGCTGCATAATAAACATTTCACGTGTGTTTACTGCTACTCTTGAACATCCATCAGGTGCTGCATCCGCCCACAACTACCTCTAGTGGCAGATAATTATGCAGCGTAGACGAGGCCCACCTATCGTATGCGAGGCCACGCCTATCCTGCATATATTATCTGCACACATCATATTCGTAAGTGGCATGAAATGCAGGAAAGATGCAGACCCGTATCTGAACATCTGCCTAAGATGCGGTAAAATATGCTAGTTGTCAGATCACATGATCCAGGCCCGTATGCAGCTTGTTCAGTGGGGGTTCCATTTTACCACAAGGGGAACATTTTTACCGGACGATTATGACCAACACGTTGATACTCATCACACATGTTGCTAACGTAGGCCTACGATCATAGGCGTGACCCCCCCCCCCTCCCCTGGAAACGGGCCTGTGATCCTTAGCATCGGCTAATAGATGAATTGCAGGACCTGTTCATTCAGTGTTTGAGAGGTTTCGGGACAATTCCTCCTCCCGATAAATCAACTAACTCTTTTCTTAGCCCTGACCCTTTTCCTGAAGGAACTAACGGGGATTGGTGTCTGGGGTGGGATTGTTTTGGTTGGGAATTTTTCCCGTTAGAATTGTTTGGGGTAGGCTGTCACATTAGGAAGTTTGCTTCGGGAAATTTCCCGGGGGGGGGGGGGTGATTGTCCTGCTAGGAGTTGTCCTGTCATGATCAGAACATTATCATATAGGCATTAGTTTTTTGGGAGAAGGAGAGACACTAACACATTTGTTCCCCACTTTCTGTGACATGAAATTGAAAAAAAAAACAAGAAATCTAACTGTAAACTTCCGAACTTGTGTGCTGAAAATCAAAGACAATTCAACTAAAATTAATAAGGCCGGAGAGACAGGGAACAGCCATTTCCTGCAATAAGAGAGGTATTTTTACCAAATAATTTTCTCGGTAAGCTACCCTATAACCAATTACGGCGAATCCACATAGAGAAAACATATGACCTTGACGGAGCCATTGTTGTTTCCCCCCACTATACCCATTTACTCAAAGTCTGCTTACGCAGAAAGTGGCAGCAGAAAGGCATAACGGGGGGGGGGGGGGGGAGGACTAGAGGGATATATTCAGCCCCAATATTTGAAATGAAAGCGGATGCATAATTCAATTACGGTTCATCTAAAATCATGGGGTATGTATTAATATTTTATACATTGATGTTTTTCTCATTATTGCAAAATTACAGACGTGAAATTACTATTTAAAGGGAAATAGGGCGTTCAGAATACACCGATATGACATGCAAAGAAAATAGCTTTAATCATTGTTAAACCATTCAGTCTCATCAATAAACATCTACCAAAGCATCATCTTCTCAAAAGATTATGCATGTGATGCGTAAAGGAAGATGCATCATTTGAATTTTGAAAAGTTTGGGTGAACAAATTAGTGATGAGCAACAAATAACTGAATTTCGATCTGTGAGGAGCTTATTTCTTGAAAAGAAGGCTACAGTCTTCCTTACTTTGAATAATCTATCATTCTATGTTCACAAACATTGGTTTCAAAAATATTGATGTTTTCTCTAAAACAAACGCCCTGTTTCCCTTTAAAGGCGGGGTACATGCAACTTCCAATCAGCGGAAAATGACGTGTCCGGACATGGGAGGAGGGGGTTACATAGGGGTTGCAAATTCAACACTATTGTTCTGATGGCGTTGCAGACCATGACAGGGAGATATTTTTGGAAAAGCACATCAAAATCATATCTCATGTGATATTCCTCTTTCTGTGAAAATCACGTGGTTTAGTTTCCCTCCACCCCCTCCCCTTTCAAGTGTAGTATTGTGACGTACCACAGGGTTCGAAAGGGGCGAAAGCAGATTTTGTGGAGTATCCGTATCAAGCGACTGACATGGCGGTAAGGGGCTAATGGAAAGAGGTGTTCCAATTCTCTTTTGGATCTTTTTTTTTCAACTTACACAGTTGTACGTGAGATGCAAAAATTGTTATAAACTATGGCTAGTGTAGATAGGATCGACAGGATTGACAGACGATTATATTATCAAATTACGTCACCTACTGGTTATTTATTCATACTAGCCGCGTAGTTGAGGCCCCACCCCCTTTCACCACACATCACTGCTTGCGTGGATCACTGACATAAATGTCCATACCGTCAGTACTCAGGCATTATTAATCTTGCAATTCATGTACAGGCTACAGACTGAGAGACCTGACATCAAACGATTAATTACCTATGAGAATCATTTCAACATTGGATATTATTAAATATGACTTTTAAAGAAATTTGGAGCAAACCTTTCTCTAAATACTAGTACTTTTTTTCATTTGCAAAACATGGAATCGAAACAAGACGGTCTCTCTATTAACACATATTGAAAGAGGGTTTAGTCAAACCATAGACCTTCTTAGTATATTTTTTGTTATATTTTACTTACTTTGTCAAATTGCTCTTCCGTTACCTGAGAAGAGAACAAAAATAGAAAAAATAGGGTGAAGCTAAAAGAATAAGTAAATGACGTCACCATTGTAGTGGATTACTCGCAGTGATGGGTATTACTACTGAGCGAGTAATCGATCACAGAAAAATATCAGCATTACCCCACCTTTCACCACTTATAACGATCTGATGCACTTCCGGTGCCAACAGTAATAGCATAATGGGGTTTTTTCCCCCACTTTTCAGGGAGATATTCTTCATAATGATCGAAAACCACATTTAAGCTTTAAATGAATTTGAGGTGGGTTGAGGTCCCCGACAAAAAAAAAAAAAAAACCCACACCCACTTGCGAGCTTCCCTCGATTTGTAATATATGCATTTACTTATCATAGCGCGATTTTACATACGCCTATGTAAACCAGACGAAAGTCATACGTGACACACGAAACCGCCAAAATTTCTGAGGTTTCACCACTTGCCCTTCCAACGCTATCCCCCCCCCCCCTCCCTGCCTTCTGCGGTAGCACTTCTTGCCTGTAATTCATTTTATCCTCTCACTTCTTGGGACCTGTCACCGCCCCATTCTAACGATACAAGCAGCTGGTTCGCTACAAAATGCTACTTCTCCTTTTAGTTGCTACATGTTTCCAAGCATGAATTGACCAATGCAACCGCCTTGTTAAAGTTCTTTAATATTTTTGTGCGATTTCAGCATCTTCATTTTTTTGTCTGTATTCTTTGAGATGAAACGGTTTTGTCTGTGACATTGATATTGCTTCATATATTGACATGTTTTTACAAAACTATAACTTCATTGGGATGAATTGCTTACATTGACTGTTTTTGTATAACATCAAAAGCTGACGACACTTACATTGAGAATACTTCCCAAATGAGGATTGACGCCTGCGCATATGAATAGACAATCAAATCCGCCATATCTATCACAGGCCTGTGACGAAGAAGAGAGAATGAAATAATTATACCTTAAGCTGAAGACTTCTCTTGAGTCGTTTTCCAAAAAAAATAATGTTGTTACTAAATTGCCAGCATATTAGTGCAGGCAGATAGAAACAAGGTGAGCATTATCACGTGGTCACTTTTATATGAAGCTGTTTCAAACGTCCTACATAGACCGCCGACCATGCCGTATTGTTCTTCTTTGTATAGAATTTTCTCCTACACTATTATCTTTTTTATCTTCATTGCTTTTAGTAAGGTACCGTCGGTTAAAACCTTATTTTCATTGACAATATATCTTGGAAAGATACCCATCCGACAATTGACGCGCTGACAAGGTGGGGGGGGGGGGGGGCAACGACATCAGGCTGTCCACGTGACACTGATGACGGCAAGATGACGACATCAAGATACATGACTGACATCAGACTGACGTCATTTGACTGACGACATAAAACTGTCGACGTGAAACCGATGACGGTAGGTTGAGGAGATCAGGATGACCGTAAATTGGTTGAAGACATCAGATTAATTGCAGGGGATCTATCTTTGCCGACTTACATTAAATTTGAATAAAGGTTTCCTTTCTTTCACTGTTGGTGATATCGCGGTTATATCTCATGTCCAAGGGACGTTACACTCTGCATATACATTACGATGATCGTATCTCGTCTCATGTCAAGATACCGCGTTACAAATAACTTGTCAATTCGACAAGTTATTTTGTAACACGGTACCTCGACAATTTGACAAATTGTTTTGAGATCTCGAGTTAGGGTATTAAGTGGGTGTCTCGACAATTTGCAAAATTTTTGGGGAGATAACATAATTATTATTTCTAAAACAGTACCTCGACAATTTGACAAATTTCCCGAAGATGTCTTATTAGCGTAAGTTGATATCTCAACAATTTCCAAAATTTGTCGAGATTTACTCGAACAATATAAGTTTACATCTCGCGTGTCTCCCTATATCCGCCGACCATATCAATGTAAGGTTAAACACACTAGATTATGCGGCTACCCACGGTGAAATATGGCACTTTTGTGTGAACATCGCCGAGCATAAAGGCCTTCTTTAAAGGGGGTCATAGGTTCTGATCAGATTTCTCTGGGGAAGGGACGAAATAGAAAATGGGTAAAATTGACCCGCCCGTCGAATGTGACTTAATGTTGTCCCCAAATGAGTCTAATGGAGAGAAAAAGTGGGGGTCTCCCCTAGCTCTACTCACACCCCATCCTTGGCTCCAGGCCTGAGAATGGCTCATTGCACTGTAACTTGAAGGCTGCGGGCTAATGGGCGTAACGCACCTTTAAATTGTAGGTCTCACTTACTTTTTGAATTAATTTCAATCGATCGGATTTCTTCCCTAGGTGTCCAACTACTCCTGACACCTCGATGCCTTCCTCAAAGAGCGTTTTTACTGCTTGGTCCACATTCTTTTGATTTCTACTGCTGATGACCACTTTACATCCTTCTTGTCCCAGACGCCTCGCAGTAGCAAACCCGATCCTGAAAGACGTAAACTACTATCACTGAAGTTAGAGTGATCCAAAGGGGAGGGGGGGGGGGAGGGACTATGGAACTACCCAAAAGGGTGGACAAAATATGTGAATATAATTTATACCGAAGAATACGATATTCTTTTGTAAGGAAATTTGCCTTACAATTGCACACCTTTGTTGTACCTGAAGGTATTCAGTTATAGAAAAAAATTCCATGGGGGAATCCATCTTTCTTACACCCCTCATTCATTTCACTTTACCACCAGTTTGTTCCCAAAAGGACTAGTTGGATCCGCTGGTGGCTGACCGGTGCCATCAGTTGTAATCTGGTGGTAGGCCTATATATGTCCTTTCTTATATGAGACTCCGAGAACTTATTTACAGCTGGCCAAATTTTTCACGCCCTCCCCCCCCCCCCCCCGTTGAAAAGAAAAAAAATAATAGTGTTACAGGGGCAGCAACTCTCCGAAAAAAAATAACAGTCTCCAATTTAGACAATCAAACATTAGACCATCTAACACCTGTCGTCTTACATCATCGTGTTATAGCAGTGCTCATGAAATGAACCAAATCTGACTCGAACAGTCCAATGTATTTCTATTTTTTTCTCTTCTCCCCGGGAATTGAAATTCTAAATGAACGTAAACGTGTGTCCTATGACTGAAGTTAGAGGACCCTGCATTATCGAAGTTCGCTTCACAGTAACCGGTACTAATTTTTCTCGATTTAGCGCAATTGCCTCCTCCATGTGTGAACTCGCTGTAACCGTAGATATAGATATTGCTGATCAGCCCTTAGGTTTATAGTGGGGGAAGTTTGAAAATATCTCACTGCTTGAACGAAGGACATTTTTTTGTCAAAACGGCACATTATCTTGAAATTTGTCGAGTATATACCCTATAACACTCCCCCACCCCCCCCTCCCCTTAAACGGCGACTTCGGCTCTCAGTTTTGTATCAAAAGGGGGAAAAATGGACCTCCGTCAGAACGTACCTTGGATATCTCACGTATTTATCTCGGTGATACCTTTAATTCTACCTGACGCATATGCGTTGCCCACACGGTACTTATTGAATACAATTTTCTTGTAGAATACTTACCCCTGTGTGCCACCAGATATAAGAGCAACTTTGCCTGCGAATCTTCTCAAAGACATGGCGTTTTGCGTCGGTATCAAAAACTGTCTGATTTTAATATCCTGATAAACTGTAGTGGTGATGTGCCGAATTCTTTATCATTAATACTCACAGGTCGCAGTGCGTAACGCAACAGTGATAGTGAAATAGTCACCTGGCTGTAGCTGCAATTAAATAGAGTGCACCAAATATTAGTGTGGCTCGTGTAGGAGGACACTATTTATGAACCTATCAAGGCCGAAACTCCAGGTCTTTAACTATACAAAAGAGTAACAGATTCAATAGACCTTAAATTTTTCGGTGACCTACCTATTCGTCAAGGGTACAAAAGAGAACAAAGGTCCTAGATGTTTATATCTATAACCACACTGCAGGATCAAGTGGTATACCTATATACAAAGATATATGATGTATCTACACTATATATGACTTGTAGTTGCCTTTGGTGACTTCGGCCTTGTAGGTCAGTGGTATTGGTTGCCTTCAAGTTTCCGTTCGGGGGGCATAGGTCCTTGTTTCGACAGTTACAGGTTTCCTTCCAAGCGAAGTTGTTGGGGAGGGGAAGATGGGGCTTGTTGATCATTTTCAGGAATGTGTTGCTGCACGGTTGTTGCCCTATAGGGGGTTAAACCAAATGAGGTCCTCAACCGTGTTGTCCCTGGGTCAATGGTAGGTGCTGTAGGGTCCTACTAGTGGTGTACCGTAGTTCAGGGTTTACGTTCCTCGAAAACAGGTGCTGCATTCGTTGACTTATGAGGATGGTACTTTTTTATGATGGTTTAATTGGGGTAGTTGCGACGTTTGTTTATGTACGTAGGATGGAAGTTGTTGGACTTCCTGTATGGGTGGTGTTTGCCTGTTGTTAGGTGAATTAGGTGACATTTATGAAGTCAAATTATCATTTTCAGGTTGCAGTCGATGGTGATCTTGAGTCAAATTGTCCGTTTTTTTTTTTTTAAGTGCTCCCTTATCTGGTCTACTTCAAGTTGCTCCCGAAGTTGGTGCTTTTCGGACCACCCTCTCACTGTCCAAGCGGTGCACCACCCTTCGCCCTGTCAATACGAATCTCAGAAAAATCCATTGGCACAGAGGCCTTTATTTACCAACAAAATGAAATAATTGAAATATATTACTTCTATGAGTATTTAACTTCAAGTTCGCACCATCAAGTTCCAGGCAGTATCCAAACCGTGTCGACAAACACAGAAACGGTAAGACACGGTGATTGCGAGTGTGACAGACTTCATTGCCGTGATTAACACCGTACTCTCTCACGAAAAAAAAAGAAAAAAAAAATCAGACGATGTCTGGTTTCTTTCTCAGGTAGTTTACAAGAACACTGATAGCACAAATTGTCTTATATGTTTTATAATACTCGGTAGTACGAGTGCATATTTGCAAATATAGAATGAGTACCACGGTAAATTGTTATCATGATATTCCATGAGCAAACTTGACGATAAAACTCTACTAATAAAAACCAGAATGTACAATTGTATATTGTGGTCTCGATGATTTCATTACTAGGATTTTTTTCTGTATCTTAAGTATTTTGTAGTTTTAACCCTGTTGACCTCAATGACCTTGACCTGACCGCCTCAACAAACAACAGAGTCCTTGTACTCAATGTGGTAGACCTACATACCAAATATGACATTTGTTCAAGCTTCCCTTCTTGAAAAATCCTGTCAACAAGGTTAACACGATTTGACCCCTGTTTGACCCTAATTAAACGACCTTTGATCTCCATTAAAATCAATAACTTTTTTTGTACGTAATGTGGTACACCTACATATCAAATATGACATTTGTCCAAGCTTCCCTTCTTGCGTCATATTTAGAATATAAGTGTATCACATTGAGTGAAAGATCCCTATCGATTTGTTTTTTTGGTTTTTGTTTTTGTTTTTTGTTTTTTAGTGAAGGTCAAATATTACTTGAGGTCAAGAGGGGTAAAAATCTTGTAAACACGATATCTCAAGAAGGGGAGCTTCACCAAATCCCATATTTAAGATGTTGATGTACCACATTGAGTAAAAGATCCTTTTGGTGGAGGTCAAATGTCATGTGAGGTCAACAGTGGTCAAATTGTGAACACTTTTAAGCACGATATCTTAAGAAGGAAAGCAGAGATGTATGTTATATGTAGTATGTAGGTGTATTGCATTGAGTACAAGAATCCTATTGTTTTTTTGTGGAGGTCAAAGGTTATTTGTGGTCAACAGGGGTCAAATCGTGAAATATTGTGAGCATGATATGTCAAGAATCTCAAGAAGGGAAGCTTGGACAGGTCTCATAATTATTAGAAGGTGTGCCACATTGAGTACATTAAATCTATTTTTTTTGTGACGGTCAGTTAGGGTCAACAGATATCCAATAGTGAAAAACATGGTAAACACAGTATGTCAAGAAAGTTTGCACGGGGCTCATATTTGTGTGTTTGTATCCTAATTAAAAAATATAGCCCAACAATCGTGATTTTTGTATATTTCCTGTGGTAACTATGGGAGGGTCGACATCTTGGAATAGATATCCACCCAGGCGATAATGAATGATACTGCTCATACCAGCTGGTGGTTTTACACCCACTATAGTTGATATTTCTTGTATGCTCGGTGCATGTGCATGCATGCAAGTATGTCGATTAGCAGGACAGACCAGCTTGTGCACATACTGCAGGAGCGACGGTTGCACGAGAGTGCGTATTCAATTTCCTGTGCATGTTTAGTCCATGTAAATCTACAGAGCGCTTTAACAAGTGTTAATGTTCTTCGCTAAGTTTCATTGCCTTGGGAAAGCTATAGACTGTTTACCAGTGGCATTATCTGGAATTAGAAACCCTGGTTTACTTTGCGAAATGTGCCCAGCTTTTGGAACCACTGATTCCAGGCAGTATTGTCGCCTCACTGAGACCTGTGTAAACACAAACTTGCATAGTGCAAACTTGGACTGATCTTGCATTCAGCATGCATCAATCATATACGCTTCAAGATCTCAGTTGTTTTTAGTGAGGGTCAAAGGTCAACTGGGGTCAGCACAGGTCAAACCATGAAATCGTTACAAACACAACTCGAGAAGGTAAGCTTTGATTGATTTCATGCATAGTGAAATAGTGGATCACTTTGAGAAAGAGTATTTGGTTTGTGCTGTTTTGTCATGCATATTCATGACATGTACATATAGTCAAAATTTCTTTTCCTTGTGCATCAACTTAATTGTGATCGGCAGCAAGTCTGTTCTGCATCATCGAAACCACACTGCATTTTCTAATTCTTGTTAAACAGAAGATTGTTGTTTTCATTGTCGCTTTGTTCGCTTGCTTTTATCACTGTGTAATGAATACAATTTCAGTTTGTCAGTTGATATGCCTGGGTGACAATATTAATATTGTCCTTTGTTCACGTATTTGAATAGCGTCACATGTTATACACACAGTGAGATATAGAGAGCAGGGAGTTGCTATTTGAAGCTCCCTGTTTAACACAGGGAGCAGTCACTCACTCTCTGGTTAAAGGCAACGCTTTCCGTTTTGCTATTGGCGTTCAGAGGTTAGACTACAGGGAGCTAGCTACTCCTTTTATTTGTTATAGATAGACCCATGTACTCATACATGGACCGCATTTACATTAAGTACTGGAAGATTACCAGAATCCCCGTCCCTCCGGCTGATGCAGATGGGCAGAGGTAATTACAGACATCTAGTGAATGGTTTAGTCCTTACTTTGTATACGCAAGTGGTATGGTTATACAGTTGTATATGCTGTTGCACTGGAACAGTACAGGAACCACAAGGAAGTCCAGCGACTGATGCAGCCTACGTCCATTCGCCATGGCTGACTTCACGCACTGTCACGTGATATCGCGGAAGTATTGTCAACTTCGAGTTATGTGTCAGAGAAGCCCAAAGAAGCATCAACTAATGTAACCCATAGAAATAAATAGGGTATTTACCTCTGTGATGTAACCTCACAAGGTGCGGTGTGTACTTTTGTCTTCAGGTTTGGGTTGCGTTTGCCCCCGAATTATAAACAAGGCTGGTAATCAGTTGTGCAAGTAGGATTTTTTTTTTTTGGGGGGGGGGGGAGGCTCTCTGGGAACTGACGATTGTTATGAAGGGGCTTCCGTTTACTAAGAGGAGCGCCAAAATGAGTTGATGTAGAGCGTGCGAAATTTTAAAGTTTCACAAGAAAATGGTACTTGCCAGGTTTACTAACAACCATACAACATGCGCTATTTTGATTAGAAACACGTAATTTGAATTTTATTTTAATCTGCATACAGATTTCTGTGAGGACGAATTATCTCAGCTGGCCGGACTTAATTGGTTAATCCCATTGTAAAAGAGAAACAATCTTCACGTTCACACAACTACAAACTTTCTATTAACCCTCGTCAAAAAAGAAAAAGAAAAAATGCGACAAACTGTTGCATGCAGACATTCACATAAACACAGCCACACGAGCCCACGTACCTTACCGGCTCACCGAAATTGTACACCATTTACGGGGGGGTCTTGTTTTGGTGGACATCTTTCTTCATTCCCAATTACACCTTTGTCAGACTTAAAACATAACACACTGCAAATGTTCGACTTCAAAGGGAAATTCAAGGGATTTTCAACAAACTCTACACGTAGCATGATAGTGCATGGACTTATTAGGTGACCAATTTCAACATCTTTCCATACAGAAACCCTGACGATTGGACAAATAAATAATGAATCTCCAAGACGAATTTGTCTTAATCTATTTGTCTATTCGAGTTTTTTTTTTTTCAAAAGCATTCAAAGTGGAGTTTGAGTGCAATGATGAGTTGCAGAGGATTGCTTTTAACAAAGATTTTCTACAGTCGCGATTATCCTTATCAACTTCCCAGTCATTTCTTGCAAAGATCACCAGTGGGAGTGTTTCGGCGCGACGACGGTGAGGACTGACGGAAAAAAATTTGAACATTTAACATCGTGGAAAAAGAATGTCATGATTTCAACAGAGTGAAGGTGATAAACGGTTCAACGCATACTAAATGTATAAATAAAATCCCCCTATAAAACTGATGGTAATTAATAGCCTAACTTGCAACATTGTTATGCAAATTTCATAAGTGATAAGTGATGTCATCTCCTCACATTGATAACGCATTTCATGTTTTTCTGAAAAGTTTACACCAAATTTAACACTTCAGTATCTAGTGCTATCATAATGTGAATGTATGAGGGGTTTGAGAGTTTTGCGAGATTCACATGATCAGTACTTAAGCTGAACACGTATTGATTTCACAGTCAAAATAATAAATTCAATAATGAAGAAAAACAAAAGACTTCACCAATGTGAGGAGATGATGTCACTTCTGCTTGCTTTAAGTTCTCAGTTGGTAGCAAAGCGGGCGCTATAACCTTAACTGATAATATCTCGAGAGTCACGCATGTGAACTGAATGAAAGTTTCACCAGTGTATATGGTTAGACTACCTCACTCTTAAACATACGTCCCGAGGACACCAAAGGCAGTTTTGGATATCAATTTGTCCAAATAGAGAAAACAGTTTCTATTGAGTTTTAGTCTACATGACCTTAAATAAGGCGAAATAAATATCTGCATGACTAGTTCATACTTGCAGATATCATTGATGCAGTTACAGATATCTTTAAATGAGCCATTAACGATATGTGACGTCATATTTGATGATGACATCAATTCAAATTGAAGATATCTTAAATAAACCAGAATTATGACACGTGACCCCATATTTGATGATATCATAAATTCGAATTGAAGATATCTTTCAAATAAGCCATAATGAACGACGCGTTGTATTACTGATATCTTCAGTGGATTTGATGATAACTGTCACTGAATATCAATATGTTATTTTCTTGATATCTCTAAAGGATGCATCTTTTTATACAGATATATCATGACACATATTCCAGATATCATGATATCAATTCAATTTATTGATATCAGCAAATACCTGGGACGAATTGCAGATATCTCTGAGGAATTAAAGACATCTCATTAAATAATTGTAGATATTGTAATGACGTCACTCATTATTTGATGATATACTCAAAAAGGGAGGTAAAAAATAAAGCAAGTTGCCACATTTCCCAGCAAATTAACTAATCATGCTAGTGAAATAAACATATCTCCATATCTATATTTTTTCCGAAAACAGTGGTTTTCAAATACATTTTCAGACAGTATGATATTTTACTCTCTTCTTTTGTGGTGTTGCCCTAGTTGTGAGAATAAAAGCCAATTTTAAGTTAATGTTCACAGCCGACATAGTTGACCGGCAGTTGCAATAAACGAATCAGTGTGTATATCACTTCAAAGTTATAAAATCACCACCAGGTGAAGTAACGCAATGTCAATCTTTCCATAATTTGCTAACGTCTTTGAACCGATTGCAGGCGACTGTAGTCATCTGTCCTGGCAGATTATTACATCTTTTGACTGCAGTTTCGCCGCGATTAGTTCATCAGTCGGTATTTTCAATGACGAGCTCAGGGGATTCAATCCTTTGCTAGTAATATTCCAATACTTGGCGGCTCCACATTCACTTGATGACTGACTAAAGTCTAAGAATCCCAGGCTAGCGCAGCCAAAAGGAAAAAAAAAGGTGGACAACGGGATTCTCTCCAAAATTAACTGGGCCAAAAATATTGTTTCGCCGAATAATTGAGTGAAAAATTGTATTTTATAGAAGAAATTATACATATATATGCAATTGCACATTTTCGTTACATCAAATCGCATCGAGCTGGGTGGCTGGGAGTCATGACCTTAAACAAAGGGGTTTTTTTGGGGGGGGGAGGGGGCGTCGCAAGAGAGCAAATGGCGACTGTGGAGCCTGGAAACTTTTTGGGTAAGCACCGCCTCAATTGATGTGGAGCTCCGCTTAGATAGTCTTCACACAATTTTAGCTACCATGTAAGCATTTTTTCTAAGTTTGCCTCCTTGATATGCGACCTCCCAAGACTATTTTGACTTCTAATAAGAACCATATATTATTATTATTACAAAATTAATAAAGCGCCACAACTATAAAATTATAATCTGTTGCGCTGTACAGTATAAAATATCAAAACAGAAAAAGAAAACAGGAAACCAATAAAAGCTAAAGGGCTAAACGTTAAAAGCTTGTTTACTTCAAATGACCTTTCACCTCCACCAAAACAATAAGTTCCTTCTAATGTATGTATGGCACATCTACATACTTAATATGAAATCTGTCTAAGCTTCAATTTACAGTTGACCCCTGTTGATTGCAAATGACATTTGACCTCCACCACCGAAAACTGTAAGGATCTTATAATCAATGTGGCACACCTGTATACGTAATATGAGATCCGACGAAGCTTCCCATCTTCAGATATCCAGCTTAAAAGGTTTTCAGTTTGACCCCTGTTGACACCCAAATGACCTTTCACTTCCACTAAAAAACAATAGGGTTCTACTAATCAATGTGGTACACCTGCATACTAAATATGAAATCTGACCAAGCTTATCTTCTTGAGTCACCGTGTTTACAAGGTTTTCAAAGTTAACCCCTGTTGATCCCAAATGACCTTTGACCTCCACCAAGAACTATAAGGTTCTTCTGATCAATGTGGCACACCTACATACGTAACATGAGATCTGTCGAAGCTTCACGTCTTGAGATACCAAGTTTACAAGGATTCCACAGTTTGACCCCTGTTGACCCCAAATGACCTTTCACCTCTACCAAAAACAATACACTTCTTCTAATCAATGTGGTACACCTACATACTAAACATGATATCTATCAAAGCTTCCTTCCTTGAGATATCATGTTTACAAGGTTTCCAGTTTGACTCCTGTTGACCCCAAATGACCTTTCACCTCCACCAAAAGCAATAGGTTTCTACTACTCAATGTGGTCCCCCTACATACTAAATATAAAATCTGTCCAAGCTTTGCTCCTTGAGATATTGTGTTTATGAGGTTATCACAATTTGACCCCTGTTGACCCCAAATGAACTTTGACCTCCATCAATAACGTTCTTCTACTCAATGTGGTTCACCTACATATTGAATATGAGATCTGTCTAAGCTTCCCTTCTTGAGATATCGTGTTTACAAGGTTTTCACACTTTGAACCCAGTTGACCCCAAATGACCTTGGACCTCAACCAGCAACAATAGGGTGCTTCTACTCTCTTCTACTCAATGTGGTACACTTACACACTAAATATGAGATCTGTTGAAGCTTCTCTTCATGAGATATCATGTTTACAAGGTTGGGTGTCACAAATATACATACACACACACACATACACACGTATGCATGATTTTAAAGATTATGATTATCTTCGAAAGCAAAAATGTTTAAGACACGGAACATAAATATAAACAAACAGTGAATAGTTTTAGCATTGCTTTATTTTATGCATTTATCGATTTGTATGAAATTATCATCCTGTTATTATTGGTTTGAATATTCATGAACCTAACTGTTCAATAATAAATGCATCTACCTTTCTGATTCCTTAATAGTTTGAAAGTCTAATGGTTGCAATTCAATATTAAAAGTGGATGTTTCAATGCCACTTTGAGCTCATACTTTTTCCAGTGTATGACACAAGCATTAAACTAAAGATGGACCACAAATTGCAAACATTTCCATCGAGCTCTGTGCAAATGTTCACATTTCAACAATCATACAGGGTGAATCTAAAGACCCTCTGTAAATTTTTCTGTGTAAATTGTTAAAAAGCAGAAATGATTATGGTATTCTCTCTGTTTGATTTTTCCATTCAAAAAAGAAACATTGACGTTGACAATTAGTGTTCACAAAGGATTAAAACTTCTGACCTGCGAACCCATGTTGATACTTCCGTTACGTTACCGGTTTGTTACCATAACACATTACACACCAGCATGACAATGAAGCGTTCTAGTCGCATACACGCTGAATTTGGTCACGTGCAGGATGAACCCTTGGGAAACTTTGGATATGGGTAGCAATTTCAGGACTGGGTCCTCACATCGTCAGACGGGTGCCCAGTGAGACCAATAGTAACGACAACGTATATCTGAGATACATCACATTGTTTGTTGGAATGCTGTGGATGGGCACAATGCGTGTAAAATAAATCCCACTATAAGATGACTGTGAAATCTTCCCCCCCCCCCAAAAAAACCCGTAAATTTCTGCGATATAAGGCACAACAAAAATAAGGCACAACAAAGTGACATATATAAGGCACAACAAAGTGACAAATATAAGGCACAACAAAGTGACATATATAAGGCACAACAAAGTGACATATATAAGGCACTACAAAGTGACATATATAAGGCACAACTAAGTGACATATATAAGGCACTGCAAAGTGACATATATAAGGCATTCAGTAAACAAAGGAAAGAAAATATCTCCTTTGATCTTTTCATTTACAAATGAGTGTTACAATTATGTCTTTTAGGCACAAATTAATGAAAAAATTCTTACAAAATATGATAAAACAATAATAGATCTATGAAATGCTAGGTTAATTTTTTGGAAAATTTTGATTTGACATGACTTTATCTAGAAACAGGCACAAACTTACAAACAACGATAGAACCACAAAAATAATTAGTAAAGGAATGATTCACTCATGGCAGTTAAAAAAATGACCTAGAGATAGTGTTCATGATAAACTTCTTAATTCTTCTTGAATACTAATTTAAAAATTTAATATTAAAAGAACCAATGATATTGCAGCAACTTTGCAACTGGAGGAGGATGCTTTGGTCACTGCTTATTATACACACTTTGTAATGAATCAAATTTTAAATCTTAAATGCTCTTATTAAATCTATCTCCAAGATAACATCTGGAGTGGATGTTCTCAGGATTTCATGTTGACAGTCACACTGGTGTGGGGCATTTTTCAATTTTTGTTTGGAAAGCTATCTTAGTGAAACTGCAATCTTACACAAACTTGTTGGAACCCCAGCACAACCCCACCAAACCAGAGCAAGCACTGACGAAGGTGGAGAGAGGGTTGTACCCACCCCAAAAACAAATAACTGACTTTCTATCAGAGAGAAACTTATTTCTTGAAAAGAAAGGGACACCAATGCAATACCCTTGCTTATTTTGAATACTCCATTCTGTCTATCAGAATGAAGTAGTTTTGAATACTCCATTGTGTCAATTTATGATGCTGTCCTCACAAATACTGGTTTTACAATTACAAATATGACCTCTTTCTGCAAACAAATGCCTTATTTCCCTTTAAGGTTAAGTTTGGTAGCACCGTAAGAGACCAGAGAACTAAAATGGAAATAAGTTGTTCGTTTTATGGAAAATATTACATTTTTGAAACTGATATTTGTGAACACGAAGTGGTAGACTATTCAAAATAAGGAGGGATGGTGGCCTTCTTCTCAAGAAATAAGTTTCTCACAGAGAAATTCAATTAGCATGTTGTGCAAGAATAATTTGTTCACCAAAATTTCAAAAATTCAAATAATGCATCTTCCATAACTCATCTAATGTTTTGAGGAGATGAAGCTTTTGAAGATGTTTGTTGATAAACCTGAATAGTTTTACAATGATTAAAGGGAAATAAGGTGTTTGTTTTACAGAAAACAATCATATTTTTAAAACAAATTTTTGTGGATAGAGAATGGTTGGTTACTCAAAATACGGAAGAAGAGTAGCCTTATTTTCAAGAAGTAAGTTTCTCACAGATAGAAATTCAGTTATTTGTTGCTCAACAATAATTTGTTCACCCAAACTTTTCAAAATTCAAATGATGCATCTTCCGTTGCATGATTTTTTGAGGAGATGAAGCTTTTACATATGTTTATTGATGAGACTGAATGGTGTAACAATGATTAAAGCTTCTTTCTTTGAATGCCATATTGGTATATTCAAAGTGCCCTATTTCCCTTTAAAGTTATTTTCTTTTTTTGCCATATTAGTGCAATGTAAACACCCTATTTCCCCTATAAGTTACAGCACACCTTTTTCGACCTTGTGCTCTGCCTCTTAACTGGACAACTTTTTAGAAGAGTGTCCAAGTCAAGTGAGTCAAACTTGTTTGCAGGCATGTAAGCAAGTACAGCACCAAAGTTATAATGAAAGACGGATTTTGATGGCTTCACCTTTGGATGTGACCATCAGCTTGACAATATGGAAGACATTTAAATTGATCAAGGTGAAGAACAGAAAGGCAAAGTATGGTCACACATAATTGTTGCTATGGTTACAAACCTTATCAATCAGACTTTTATTAGGTCACATGTTTATCCTAGTGACTTCACCAGTTGAATGTGTTGATGACCTTCTACATCCAGTTATTACATATGCCATACAGACCATCTAAATCAAGTAAGTGTACAAATTGGTGGTACAGACCATCGTTCTCCGGTTACTACATACATCAGTGGTAGAGACCTCCTACATCCATTTATTGCATATGCGATACAGACCATCTAAATCAAGTAAGTGTATAAATTGGTGGTACAGACCATCATTCTCCAGTTACTACATACATCAGTGGCAAAGGTCTCCTTTCTCATTCAGAAGTTGTATACCTCTGTGGTAATGATATTGGCAGTGTATTCATTAATGGTAATAGTTCCAACGACTATCTCAACAGTATTCATGGCAGGATAAAAGGCTTTCATGCAGTAATACATAAGGCAGCTTGCAGTGGTTCCAAATCTTCTCCTATGGCAGTTGGGTCTCATCTCATCCGGGATGGCAGTTGGGTCTAATCTCCGCCTAGATGACAGTTGGGTCTAATCTAACTGTGCTATGTCAGGCACAGGTATCAGCAATTTGGACACGGTCTTCTTAACAATGTTCTCTGAAGCTAAGGGTAAAAAAAAAAAGATGGCTTTAATTTTTTGGTTTACATTACAACCTGAAAATAATACTTCATCAAGTGTGAGTAAAAACTTAAGGGCACCATTAATATAATCATGGATTTTTCCTACAAACATTCTGCAAACAGTTGAAAAGTTAACCCCCCTCCCCCAAGTTGAGCTTGTTGGTCTATACTGCAATTTTAAGCTCGATTTACCCCACAGGGCTCATTTTGCCAAAAAATGAGGTAAGAGAGACCAAAATAAAACCATGCAAACATCAAATATACCAGCCAGAACAAATGAAAACAATTATTTTTAATTTTTTTGAATTGTAAATAGGTCAGTTGATTACTATTGATGAAAAGAGTCACACAAACCTCCACCCCTGAAACAAGAAAAATGCCAGACTTGAACAAGAGAACCTGCAGATACTGTAAAATAATAATTCAGGCCTTGAAGGGCAGTCATATTGCTATGTTAAACTACCATAGAGCGAAGAAAACCTGTACAACTTCACCACGAGTGACCACCAAATTATCAATTGTGAACAAAATTTAGTACACCTCTTTGCACAAGGTCAGTTCAGGTGGGAAAACCTTAGTTAACTCGTAGAAGAAAATTTTCACTGACTCAGACACAGCACTAATTATGTCCAACTCATGGAGGTTTTGTGGATGCTAAAATTAATAAATTGAGCACATAGATGCATAATTTGTACCATCCCTTTTGATTGCCTTTGGATCATCATTGATCAAAGACAAACTGACACTTTGAAACATGTGCACCATGGGGAAGATTCTTACACTTCTGTAACTTAGCGACGTCTATTAAAGGGTATGAAGTGGGGGGGAGCAATCACTATCTCTTCCTAGGGTCACTTTCCACTGAATGCGCAAGCAATCCATTTATGGAAACAGCTCCAAACCATGTCAGTTTGGTGATTTTAGCAGGCCAGTGTAGTGCAATGTCAAGGGGATGCCAACACTGAGTTGAAGTGGGGCACTGGTCACCTGTGAGACTCCCTACCTGCCACTGAACTGTGTTCCTCCAGAAGCGCCTTCATATTCAGAACGTCGTCTATGTGCCTGTAGTTCCAAATCTGATAAACTTGAAGAGAATTTAAATTGTCATGAGTATATAGAAAAAGATTTAAAGAATTTTTTTTTTTTGATGCTATACAAAAACAGTATCACTTCACACACATACAAGCCTCACATAGTCCTGAAAAATGAAATGAATGATTTTACAAGACATCATTTCACATGCAGGCAACTGTAATCACCCAAATACAGAGAGAAAAGTTTTTGTTTTCCTTCTACTTGTGTGCTACCACCTTGATTATCACAACTGGGAAAATATTTTCTTCTGAGACTGGATGATGATTGCCCCTTTCTGGAGGGAACTAGCCACAGAGCCACATCCCCCTTTCTATAGTTCTACATAAGCTATGCAACAGAAAGTAAACAGCACATACCGTTTGGCCTCAGAATACATGACAATATTCAAAAGGCAACTGAGTCCCACACAAGAAGCGAACAGATTGGATACACTCTAGTGAAACATACCAAGGGATCATTACTTTTAAAGCAGTAACACCACTATGTCCAAATATGCAATTATTTAATCACACAATAGTGATGATCCTTTGACGTGTCGATTCATCAATTCTTTGGTTGATATTAATCCCTTCATATAGCAGAGAATTTATGAAAACAAATGATTCACAGTAAGTCTTACGTCTCGATTCCACGTCACTTTGACTAGAGCTCTAAGACAAAGGAAGCAACATGTCTGACTTCTGTGTTTTTTTATTTTCTCTCTGAGGTACTTGCAAAATATGCAAAGGAATGGTGATGACCTAAAGATTAATGATTACTATGCAGAAGCTGACTTGCAGGTTATGCTCGATGAGAAGTGAGATGATTCACAAACATGCTATAATGACTTGTCAGGTAGAAAGATGACCCTGACTAATTATTCCTTGCTTTGCTATGAAGTCTCACTGGTATTCACACTGATATTCTGCACTGTGGTATTGACTACTATCAGTTTGAGTTATCACAAGTTATGACAAAACTCTTTTGTCCGTATCTTTCTGAACCGACAGAGTATTGGAGACATAATCAAAAGATAAAGGCATGTGCCAGGGTCAAACTTTGCCACATGATGAAATTGAGAATGACGAATTGAGCATGTGTGTTTGCGGACAACTGTGTGGTGATATATAATACACTTAATGATCAGACGTCACTTCAAATGTCTGCAGAGTGGATATTACAAGGGAACATCCACTCCGGACTATACAATGGTGTCTGGACTAAACGATGGTGTGCAAACTACAGAACTGTCTGTAGACTACACAATCGTCTGTAGACTACAGAAAGGGTCCATGGATCATGCATCCGTTTGTGAGCTATACAATCGTCAATGGACCACACAGTGATCTTTACAATGGTCTGTGGACTATACAATTGTCTGCAGACCACAGGATAGTCAGTTGATGATGTCAGTTGATGATTCAATGGTCTGTGGATTATGCAATTGTCTGCAGACTGGAATGGATGATGCAGTGGTCTGTGAATGATACAATTGTCGGTGAATGGTGCAGTGGTTTGTAAATGATACAGTGGTCTGTGAATGATACAATGGTCTGTGAATGATACAATGGTCTGTGGATGATACAATGGTCTGTGAATGATACAATGGTCTGTGAATGATACAATGGTCTGTGGATGATACAATGGTCTGTGAATGATACAATGGTCTGTGAATGATACAATGGTCTGTGGATGATACAGTGGTCTGTGAATGATACAATGGTCTGTGAATGATACAATGGTCTGTGGATGATACAGTGGTCTGTGGATTATGTGGCATTTTGCACTACAGGGATACAATGTAACTACCCATTTGTGAATTGCAAACATTATGACAAACCTGTATGGGTTTCTCCGATCTCTGTTGAGAGAGCGGCGATAAGTTTGCCCATCTGTTTCTCTTCCACAATATCTTGTTGGAGGTTCGTGAGTTGCTTTATCTTCTTCATAGCTGGTTTACCCGTGAGACCGGCCGACTTGAGGTGAAGCTCTTGTAAGTGATAGACACCTGCAGAGTAAAATATCTCAATAGTTACTACAGGAAATTAAACATCAGTGACTTTCGGCTAAGGCATTACCTTGGGTCCACACTGTTGGTTTCCTGACATTTCAACTCACTGAGATTCGACTTTGGATCATAAGAGTAGAAAGAGAAAGAAATCACAAAATAAAATGTACAGATTGCATGGCAGAGTGGACGCCCACAAGTTGCCTTTGTGGTCATGAATAATTCATTTATTCCCAAAGTAACATGATTCATCTTTTCAGTGATCCCAGCTACAATTCCAGTGGGTAGTATGAGGTAAAATTACCATAGGAAGTGATTATCTAATTGATTAGTTACATGAATGTAAAAAAAAAATTACCAAGTAGTGCAAAAACAAACAGAACATTTTCGGAGATCCCTATGTTGAGCTTACACACTGGATTCAGAACTCAGCCATACCCTGCTTTTGGGAAGTGTTACATGTACTGTACTCTTCTGTATCATTCATGACTCCTACATTAGCTTCTACATATGCAAATAAGTGGCAAGAAAATACACATTCCTGGAGTACAGTATCTTTGAGTTATATCCTCTCAGAAACTAAAATATTGAGATCCACAGAGCAGCAAAATTAATCATTTTCATTTTTCAAAATAATTCATTCTCATCAAGCTGCATCCAATTAGAAATAAATACTAGAAAGCCAAAAGGCTTAGTGATTCCTTGCCTCATGATATATATTGTAACAAACATGAATCGCCCACACGACAAGCATGAGATCCCACACAGTTATCCTACTTGAGATACCATCTTAGTAAGGTCAAAACCTTTTGAAATCTCGTGACTCAAAATGACCTTTCACCTCCACTTACAACAATAGGGATCACCTACCCTATATGGCCATCAACATGCTAAATATGAACAATTCACAATTTAAGTATAACATCTCTCACATTTATCACCCTTAAAATATCATGTATACAAGGTTTTGACCTTTTGTCACCCCAAATAACCTTTGACCTACACAAACATGAGAAAACTCCCAAACGGATAAGATGCTGCAGGGGAACAAATTATATTTTGTTGTGTCTAATAACTTGATAAAAAGGTAAACATGTTTATTTAATCAAAATTATAGCACTTTATTTTGTCGAGTTACAGCTATTGGTGGCAGCTCTTCCGTATTTGATTTTTTGGCGTGATGCCCTTCCCAATGGCTATGAGGTCCTTGAAAATAAGCAAAAACGGATAACCCTATTAAACCAGAATCTAGCATGACTTGCAATTTTGCCTTTAGTCTACTTAAAGACACAGCACACAGTACAAGTTTCCATGGTTTGATACACAGTAGTCATTTGTTTAAAGCTTACCTGAACTACTGTAAAGTGAAATAGGGCGTTTAGAATACACCAACATGGCGTACAAAGAGATTCGCTTCAACCATTGTTAAACCATTCAGTCTAATCAATAAATATCTGTCAAAGCTTCATCTCCTCAAGCATTATGCATGTGATAAGTAATGGATGCATCATTTGAATTTTAAAAAGTTTGGGTGAACAAATTATTGCTGAGCAACAAATAACTAAATTTCTGATCTGTGAGAATCTTATTCCTTGAAAATAAGGCTACTGTAATTCATTACATTGAATAATCTATCATTCTATGTCCACAAATAATGGTTTTAAAAATATGGTTGTTTTCTGTAAAACAAACGCCCTATTTCCCTTTAAGGGCTAAACAGAGACACTGTTTATAAAGTAAATGGTTAAGTCCATTAAGCACCTGGCTCAACAGACTGTATGATTTATTCTGGATATTGTCGTTTCTACTGGCAGTCAATTGTGATAAATTATGTCAGATAACAGAGACCAATTTGAACAGAGGTGGGTCAGTTACAATTTGATTCATTCAATTAAGCAATCACAGTTCATGCACGCTCAAGGGTATTTGATCCAAATGATCAGTAATTTAGTTCTTTTTATAAAGCTAATAACCCGTGGTATATTTAATCAATTCCAGTTTACAATTCATGAATGCTCACATGTCCTTATGAGGACAGTGGCAGGTTTGCCAAATAATAATCTTTGATACCAAATTTAATGTTGTCTTCATCTTTTCTTTATGGTTATCAAAGAGACTATGTTGGTATGTCCTAAAAGAAGTTCTCAAATCAACAACAGGATTCTACATTACAAGTATAAAATTCACTAGAAGTTCTTTAAATATTGTAGATTCAAGTTTTGCACATTTTGACCTCCCATGACCCCAAATGACCTTTCACCTCTACCAAAAAAAAAATAGGGATCATCTACTCGATATGGGCAAACCACACGCTAACTATGAGATCTCTCACATTTATTGTTCTGGAGATATCGTGTTTACAAGCAAATTTTCAAGGTATTTACCTTCTGACCTCTGGTGACTCTTGCACTCAATAAGATACACCTACACACTTCGTATGACATCTGCTCAAGCTTCTCTTCTTGAGATACCGTGTTTACATGGTTTTCACAATTTGACCCCTGTTGACCCCAAATGACCTTTGACCTCCACTGAAAACAATAGGGTTCCTCTACTCAACATGGTACAACTACATACTAGACATGAGATTTCTACAAGCTTCCTTTCTTGAGATATCATGTTTACAAGGTTTTCACAATCTGACCCATGTTGACCCCAAATGACCTTTGAGCTCCACCAAAAACGATAGGGATCATCTACTCAATAAGGGCAACCTTCATGCCAAGTATGAGATCACTCAGAGTTACGATTCTGGAGATATCGTGTTTACAAGCAATTTTCAAGGTATTTACCTTTTGACCTCTAGTGACCCCAAATGACCTTTGACCTCCACCAAAAACAATAGGGATCATCTACTCAATAAGGGCAATCTACATGCCAAGTATGAGATCACTCAGAGTTACGCTTCTTGAGATATCGTGTTTACAAGGAGGCGTCACACACGCACATACACGCATACACACACACACACGACATCACCATCGCAGAGATTCCTCTGCCTTCGGCAAGGAATCAATAATAGGCTCCCTCACAAAGAAAAATTTCTCACGCTAAAATCTGCAATAAAGACCACTCTCAGCTCTTACCTCCCTTCTGGATTGAAGTGGTCTCCACAGATCCCCAGGCACATTTGACAACTGCATTATGTTGTTTGTCAAAGTACTGGAATGCTTTCGATAGATACTCCTGCTTCCAGTTGTCATCCGCACCGAGTGCGGCTCTGACGGACGCTCGGTGAGCGAGGCTGTCTGAAAGTGAACGTTTAGTAGATTGTTCCAGAAAATTATGATCATTGGAGATGTGTTGTTACGGAGCTATTTCACCAAAAAGTGTTGATTTATGGCATTGCAATATTAAACCTTTCAAGGACAAAACCACACTGTGCTACATGTATTAGAAGTAATGAAAAGTAAGGCTATGAACAAAGATTTCAAAAAGGTTTGGGTTAGGTAGTTCCCTTCTAATTTTCATGCACTGAACTTCATTTTTATTTTAATATTTCATCCATTTCAGTCTAATTTTTTGTATGATTTGAGGTAGTGATGATGCCTTCATAACACTGGGAAACTTTAAACATGGGTGCTAATGCAGTGGCCTGGTATACATGCAGGCATGCATGTATATCTAAACCCATAAAGAGCAAAACCAATGCAATGTAGCATACAAGTTGAAACTTTGTGAAATAGAAAGAATATCAAATTAAATCACGAATAACAGGGAATGCAGTATTTACCCTCAAAACCTCTCAAACTTAATTGCCAGTATTTATCACCCTAGTCAAAAATAATTCAAGGCAAAGGTGTCTTAAACTTGGTACATGACTTGTGGGTAATTGAATGATCTTAAACATCATTCTTCAACCACTACACTTGCTGGTGTGTTTTTACACGAACGGGAGGAGAAGCCAACAACTCGAAACATGTCACAACTTCCCCAAGTAGGAAGTGAAGACAATGTTACACAATGTAATTAGATTTGAGGTTTCCCCATGTTAATTCCCATCAAAAACATAACTTGCAAATTAAAAAAACCAAAATAATTTGAAACAAGGTTAAGCAAACAGGAAGCTTAAAATGCACATATTAAACCGTTTATATTCTGGTAAAAAACATCTTAGCTTTCACTTTAGAGAGTTGTGCAACGTCCTCTGTAAGGGAAGCCTCACAAGTCTAACCTAAGATGATCTTAGGTCCACAAAGCTTCACACTGCTGATGAATATGCAGCCTGAATATCCCACTCACTTGGGTGCACACAGCCTGTACATGGGCTCTATGAGGCCACCAGCTTTGTGCACTGGAGCATTTCTGTCTGGTTGATATACTTCTAACAATGGGTAGCAACAGCTCACTCTAAGATGATCTTGGGTTAGATTTGTGAGGCTTCCCTAATTCTGCATGTAGATCACTGAGGAAAAGCTTTAAAAAAATAATACAGTAAATACCATATTCCCACAAGTGAACAGACTCATTCACACCACCAAGCTCTGTCACCCAAAATCCACACAGCTTAGAATGAGCAGTTCGCAAATGGAATTTTTCTCTTGTGAGCTGCACATATGGCACCATATGTGCCGGTTTGATGTTGTAAGTTCGTAGTTCGTACAGTTTTCGTGTAGATGCTGAGGAAGATAGTGTCACCCTCTGTGCTGAGGTCAGACCACTAACACCCTGTAAGAGAAGTAAACCAGATAAACAACTTCTCAGAAAGAGGCAAATTGAGAAATTATTTGAGCCAATGAGAGCAACCAAATGTGACCATCAGAAAATATTAAATTACTAGAGAAAATCATTCAGAAAATACCAAAGTGTGAGAGGAGTCCAAGTTTCTCTGGGACTACCCAAGAAAAGAACAATACCTTCAAATGTTTACAGTAGTGTACAGTATTTTACAGGTTTCAAATATGATGCAGCTCGGCACTTGCATACGTAAAACTTACCTCTCTGGCTGATCTACACTAGTAAATGTAAGCCTTGTCTACGATGGTGAACACTTGTAGAACATGATGGGAGTTTGATTAACATGTAACAAAATTAGACCTGCATGCCAGCTACACCTGAAGCACATACAGCTGATAGGGAAGTAGACCTATGCAAGTTGACACTTCATAATTATAAAAATAAGAGAATCAGCATTTGTTTCAAATGTTTTGGTCAGTAGAGCACCTCATTCAACTCAAGCGAAATTACACGCAAACGTAATGCGGCACAGTACGGCAGATTCATGATGTGGCAAAAAGTTACTGCTGATGTAATCACCTCAAAGATGAAAGCTAGAGCAGCAATGGTGCAGAATCTCACAGCTTACCCATAACTTTGTGGTAATTTTTAAGGGAACTACCACATTAAAAAATTATTTTGCATCACTAGTTTCATTTCACATCCAAAAATATGAAAACAGTCATCTTTTTCTTTTAAACATTCCTCTCTGTTTTTTTTTTTTTTTTTCTGGCGATATGAAAACTTATTTACAAGTGGAAAAGTGTCCTCTCAGAAATTTTTCCAAAACCGAATTCAATCATCATTACTCACTCACTGATGCTCATTTGTATCTACAGTAACACATGATCTACAGGATCTACAGTTACCATGGATCTGCTGTCACTACAGGTAGTAGCCTACACCAAGGAAACTAGAGAGCTTTGGAAAAGCTGAATTTCTTGCAACAACTCAAAGTGCCCCTTCAATGTCTAGACACCGAGATGTACCTGAGGAATTATACCTGTGTAACTGTCTGGCCCATGGTCTGATTATTCAAGGAAAGATTAATCAACACCTGACTGTGCATTAATAGAAGGATAACGCACTCTTGGAGGGTTAACGCAAGTTATGTGCAAGGGCGCAGCTCGAGTAAATCTCTTGAATCAACCGCCCAACCTGCGATCCAACCCCCGAAAGAACCGTGAAAAAAAGTAAAAACATGATTAATGACATGTCAAAAATGTTTGTGCACCACAGACAAACCACGACGACCACTACTTTCTGAAAGAAAGCAGATGATAAAACATAATCACCTGACTGTAATGGGCAAATAGGAGTTGAGGATTCTTACCAGGTATGAATGCATCATTCAAGCACAATAGACATATTTGAGATGTTGTATGATTATGTTAAAGGGGTACTTTGAGTTTCTTCAAGAGATTTATTCAATTTTTCCAAATCTGCTAAGTTTCCTTCATATAGTAATGACAATATTGGATATCAAATCCTTGTGCACCATTAAAGGAGGTTTGCCTGGCAAGGAACATTGTCAACAACTTTCAACGCTATGCAAGATTCTCCTCACAACGAGATACAGTACATTTTGAAGCACTGTATTCATATATTTGCACTGCAATCTCCTCATGAGGAGATACAGTACATTTTGAAGCACTGTATTCCTATATTTGCCTACAATGACCACTGAATGCCCTTTGATGGTGACTTCCTGATACAACAATTAGTCCTATGTCCAAGGATCTTGACCACGGTGGCATCCACAGAAGGATGAGGTGCTCTCCCTCTAGACCTAAGCAAACATGTAGACATATCCTATAGTACTCTAAAGGAGGCTTTGACACTGTGAGGTCTAAAACCAGAAATTTTGCCATTGGTTACCCCAATGGCACACAAAATCCGGGTCGAAAAGCTGTTGAAAAACCTTCAAAACAGCAAAGCTATGGGCACTGACAATATTCACCCATGGGTCCTTACACAAATATGGCAATGACCTTGCTCCATTGATCAGGCATCTTTTCCAGTACAATCAAACTCTTGTGGTTATATCCCTAATGACTGCAAAAGAGTAAACATTTGTCCAATTTTTAAGAAGAATGATAGCTCTCTCCCATCAAATTATCGCCCTGTCTCCTTGACTTGTATTTTTTGTAAATTGCTTGAATATATTATAAGCTTGATGGGTCGCTTTATATGAATACTTTTATCAGAAATCACAGCTGTGATACTCAATTAGTATCTGTTATCAGTATGTTCTTGATGTAAGCCAACCTCAGAAGGGAAATAAATACACTGAATAGCTTGTACTGAATAGGATTAGCTGATGTCAATTCAAAGCAGTTTGAGGTTGGCTTTCATGGTACATACTCTGTTATCAATGATTGGGTCTCTGCCTTTGATGAAAATAAACAAGTTGATGTTTTCATTCTGGATTTTGAGAAGGTTTTTGACATAGTTCCTCGTGAACTCCTGAAGACAACGTATTCTTCCTTGGGGGTGTCTAGGCAAGTTATTACCTGAGTGGATGACTTTCCGCCCACTCACAATCTACTGTTGTCAATGGTGAGAGTTTTGCTCCTTTTGGTGCTCCTCAAGGATCCACCCTGGGGCTAGTTCTTTTTGGTCTTACATTATAAATGATATTGTGGAAGTTGCAACTTCTGAACTTTAGGCTGTTTGCGGATGACTGTTTGTTATGGGGTCACTGAAGATTAAGGCTGTGACAGTTAGTAAAAGATTGGAAACCAGTTTTGGCGGCCATGAAAACCGGTTTTTAAATCAAAACCGGTTTTTATCAAAATCTACTCTGACCATATGCATAATGCACTTACGTACACATATGGAGTTCTTTATTGTGGTTCACGTATGTACGCTGCATTAGGCGCCACAGGTTATGACGACAAGCGTCTACTTTTTTCTCCTACAGGCAGAGGAATAACATTGTTTTGCTTTAAAACACAAGAGAAAAATATTGACTAAAAATACAAGTTTTTCTTTTGTTCTTTCTTTTGTTTTACATACTTATTTGTTCGATAGTCGAATGCCATAGGGGTAGGGGAACTGCCACTGCACCGCAGAGACTGCAAATTATTTTGAATAAGAATTCGCACAACTGTTGGTCAAAAGTTATTCAAGTTTTTCGACAAATCCTTCAAAACACCGACAAGACGTAGAAACTTTCCATTAAAAAAGTGTGGAATGCCTTATTGAAGTAAAATTTGAAATGGAACAAAAATCAGGATCGGTTACTAACCGGCTTTTTCCTAGTAACAGGTTTTTTCGGTTTCTCGAAAATTCCAAACACCGAATCAAACAAAACCGGTTTTAACCTGTTTTCAAATCAAAATCGGTTTTCTCAACAACCTCACTGAAGATTCCTGTGACTGCATCATGTACTGCATCAAGAGGTTATCAGCCTGGGCTCATGGGTCAAAACTTGATGCATGAGATTTCATCCAGTCAAGTGTAATGTTACACATATCTGTTACTAGGAAACCTAAATAGTCTGATACTAGGAAACCTAAGCCAAGAACTTTTAAGTACAGTATCAATGAGATTTTTCTGATGAGGGTTTATTCGATAAATTAGCTAGGGGTAGCAACACCATATCACTAAAAGTCTCAACAGGAGTAATAACAGGCATATTCAATCTATTTGTGCTAAAGGAAACAAGATCCTTGGCTTAGGCTATGACATACAAATCTTTCTTTTGTTCTGAAGAAGTACATTTGACTGCCATGTAAAGGTTTGACTTGGCCATTGTTGGAATATGCTTGTCCTGTCTTGCTTCTTGGACCCACATCAGATTACTCTTTGTGATACATTGGAAGGTGTGCAAAGACATTCTGCAAGGTTTGTTATATTATAGCAATGAGTATTTCAGGAAAGTTGGCTCAATAACTGCTCTTTTGAATGATCTGCAGACTCTTAAATATTGCTAAGGATTTTTGTGGGCAAGCTAACATCCCAGTATCCAATCTTTGCAGATCTACTCGTCTCACTCGTAATGTAGAAATTGTATGCATACTGTACTTACTGTACAAACACTTTTGTTTCCAGTATTATACGGGACTGGAATAACCTCCCTAGTTACAATAAGGTGTCTAATTGAGAACTTCTCCCAGACTTGTGGAATTCATTGTGATTACCTTGGCTTGCAAATTTGACTAGACTACATGGTGAATACCTAAAGGCTGTCATCTCAGATGTATCACGATGCTCAAATTAAAGAAGTGCTTGGATTTTCAAATTTTGATTGCCGTATACTGTACAATTGAGTTGGCTTAATTCTTGTGGGTGCGTCAATACTGAGTCCACCCACCATCATGTGACGTAAGCTAGACAGAGATCTAACTAAAATCTGTGGCCTACAAACTAAATACTTATAGGCCTAATTATAACCTAACACTGTAGTATCTGTACTATCATTGCAAAACATCCTAAGTAAAAATAAGTTAGGCTCAAGTAGCACTGTAAGTTGCCTAACCAAGCTTTCATCAGTTTCGCGAATTTTCATTCAAAATCTCCGTCTTAACCGTCTTACCTTTGCCACCGATACAACTTGACGAACTCTGTGTGGTTTCCCAAACTGAAACATTTTATTGTTTCTTATGGAAGTTACCGAGTCGATTTCGACGTTGAAAGACGGGCTAGACAGAGTTGGTTCTACAGTAGTACCGATTTCCGCATCAGCAGCACAGAAAGTCTGCAATCAACAGTCGACACAAACAGTTTCAAAACAATGAACAGGTGCATGAACCCATCGTCACAGGGTCATACCAGGGAGTTGCTATTTAAATAACAACTCCCTGGTCATACCTGGTTGGTTACTGGTATTTCAAACAATAGGGTTCCTACGCGGAGATAAGTAAGTAACCCTATCAAATAATCATGTATCCGCCCTAATACATCAATACAGACATAAGGGCCGGGATGTAGTCTGTGTTTCTTTATGAATATTTAGTGTGCTGAGCGTAAAGAAGCGCACCAACCTGATCACCTGATCAATACAGATAGCCCAAACTACGAAAGCCTATTCGGGTCTAGTGAAAGTTTGTTCAAGTTTCAGAAAAATAAAAGTCCAATTTTTAATTTGATTAAACATGGTAAAAATTAAATTAAACAACTTCAAAATTTGATTAATCAGATAAATTATCATTCCGTTTTCTTAAAACATGTTCATATGAATGAAAATCTAAGTTACTTTTATGTTCAATTTGTGCTTCACCAATCAATTAGTGCCCTCAATATGGAAGCATATGTATTATCCCTGTTCCAAAAGATGGTACCATTATACGTGCATGAATGATCTCAGACCAATTGTCCTCACTTCAGTTGCCATGAAAACATTTGAACGTCTTGTTTTCGACCATTCTAAATCTGTAACTGCTTTAACTAAAGTACAGAAGATGCTACTTTATATTTATTAGATAAACGTTATGCTCATCTTGAATGTTCCAGATTTAGAAATGTTTCGACTAGTGTTACGTTTTTATCTCTCCGCAGCATTCAACACCATGCAACCATGCAAGTTAGCTGAGAAGTTAAGTGAAATGTATTATGTTTCCAAATATTTAATAAGGTGGCTACTATAACTACCTCTGTAATCGTTCACAATATGTTAAACTTAGTAACCCTTCTTGCTGCTCCAAAACGTTTGCAATACTGGCACCCCAAAAGGAACTGTGGTTGTACCTTTTCTATTTACAATATACACCTCAGATTTCCGGGCCTGTAATCCTAATCAGTGTGTGCTCTTTAAGTTTGCCGATGACTCTTGTTGACCTCATCTCAGACAATAACGACAGCCATAATCTCAGTGAAATAAATTTGTCAGATATTGTGAGGCTAACTTCTTAGAACTTAACGTTTCGAAAACTAAAGAAATCAAGTTCATTAATTATAGAATAAAACATATGCTCATACCTGACCCTGTTAAAAACAGGGATAAATCTGTTGAGCGGGTCAGTGATTATACGTACCTTAGTGTTATAATCGATTATAAATTAAACTGGGAAAAACATGTTGAGTATATTGAAAAGTCGTTTGAAACCAAGTTTCTACTGATGGCGTTAACTGAATTCATTCGACGTCAGACTCGATATACTTGCCATCTTTTACAACTCTGTTATTTTAAGTATTTGGTCTTATTGTATTTCGTGTTGGGGTGGGGGAATGTGGGGAAAACAAATATGAAATGTGTTGAAAGCATGGTTGAAAGAGCTAGCCACATACTTCAAAGAACCTTGCCGTCAAGCGACCCATTTTATGAAAAACATATTGAAAGATTAGCCATTCTGCTTACTGATGTTAGCCATCCTCTCTCCAGTAAAATAAACGGATGATAGGCTTATTGCTCGCAGTAGCAGACTGAGTCCACTGAACGCATTTACTAACCGCTACCATATTTCTTTCATAGTTCTTTCTGCATGTTGTCTGTTTGTTTGTTCTTTTTAATGTTGGAGGAGGTGGTTACTTTCTGTATAGGTCACTAGTTGTAATATCGTTTGCATAACTGCATTATTTAAGCATTTCTGTGTCACAGACGATGTTTTAATTTTTTCTCTCCCCTACGTTCGTCTCTGAATTGTGATTAGATCATTCTTTTAATTGTGCAAGTATAACGGTACTTTGTAAAACAAGTTACGTGAAATATTTTGAAATTTGATTAAACAAAGGAAAATTCCAAATAAAATCCCCATTAAATAATTTGATTAGAGTAACTTTTGTTTGAGTTACTGTTGCATATTCATTACGTAGGCGGTTATAGAAAGAACCGTTAATTTTCAAATATGATTTCTGTTTTTACTGTTTTTATGCCAATCCCGTTGCTTTTCGAAGTATAGTTCCTGTCATTTTCCTTCACTGAAAGACAAAGTCCTTTCATGTACAGCCCCGCGTGTATATTTAAAATTAGAAAAAGTTAAGATCAAACATACTCTTATCTGTTTGGTTTTCAGTACACACGCAATCACTTTAAGTTATTAAGATACCATCCATGGGTTGCTCTGATATGAAATCAGATTTGTGGCGTGGTCAAACTAACTGTATGTATTGATGCTAAATTCACCACATTCTAGCCGTTTAAAATATCCAACTCATCCTTTCTGGGGCTTTGTCCCTGCACCCCACCAGGTCCCTGTTCGCATTGCCGCTACAGTGGCATTAACCGGCCTCCTTCACACAAAATAAAATCCCCTTTTAATTTTAAAATGCATGGTGACTCACATATCGCATTTCAAAACACAGATTTTGGACGCAAAACACAGAATTCGGATTTCAAAAAACAGCCGTCGGATCTCAAAAACATAACTTGTAAATCAAGGCACGGAAAACAGAATTTTGATTCCATTTGGATTATTTTTTTTTTTAGGTATTCCTCTCAGAACAAGCATGGTTGCAACAGGTCTCCATATAAAAAAGACTTTTCGCCGGCTTGCTAGCCTGGATATATGATCAAAGTACATTACAAGCAAACACCACGAGCAAACACCATTTAGTTAACTGTTGACTTACATGTCATACTGTTTGTGTAGGGTCGTCAGTATCACTGACATATATATGCTACGCACGCGCCGCGTACACAAATTACGCTCATCAAATTATCTGTTGTGCATCTAGCTGCATGCTCGGTTCGGGCCTTATGTAATCAGCGAATGCGATAACATTAGACGAGTGAAAGATTCTAGAAGTTTTAGAAAGTAGCACGAAGATTCAAAGACGAGACATTTTAACATCAGGCTTCCTATAAGCACGATGAAAATGGCAATACCGAGAAACTTGCCTCTGTTGCTCATTGCAGATGGCGTCCTGTTGCCCGGTTCTTCTATGAGAGTTCCTGTCAATAACCCCAAAAAGTAAGTAAGGCTAGGCCCGAAGCCAGTATACAAATTCGTATTAGTTACTATACATGCACAGGCATTCGGGGAGGCCTAACTTAAGACTTAGTTAAGGCTTAATACGAACGTTTGATTCCCGATGAAACAACCTGATGTTACACTTTCACTCAGCTGGAGTACGCGTAACTTACGGGGCCTAACTTAAGTACCATTTATGTTCAGCGTTACTAACTTGAGATATAAGTGCTCTAGCGTACTTGCAAATTGTAGTGTAGACTATGGTTGGCCAGTTGAGACAAACGTAGGTACCTGAAGGCCAGGATCAAACGTGACAATGCATTTTAAAGACATTTTAACAATGTATTGTATTTTGGGTAATAATCACAAATGTAGGATCCCTTCCATTTCTACCCTAGTCAGTTTACTGTACAAATACTACTGTACAATTTCTAGTGGGTGTGCCGTACTCCCCTTAGGACAAGGGAATGAAAGTCGTAGAATACTGACCACCACCTGTCCACTGCATGAGCTGAAACGTACCACGGAAAATGTTCATCATTTGAAAAAAAAATCATTCAAAAAAAGAGAAATCTGCCAAAACTTTTTACCATGAATTTCATCGGAATTTGTTTAAAACGCTTTCTTAGAATAAAAACTTAACTTCGTAACAGTATGAAGCCTTACACATAATGTTCTTTTTAAAACTTCACTGCTGCCAAATGGAATCAATAACCAGGCCTATCCTGCAGCCCCACCTTTATAATATCACGGTTCCTTCCTGTACATGTGTTTCAAGTGCAGAGTTCTTCCCTGCAAAGTTTTGACATAATCTTGAGTGGGGCATTATCAGTCATACAGTAGCCTGAAATTTATGGCTCAGTTTCTCAGAAGTGCACCACAGGGGTCATACTAATGAATGCCCGTGATAGCCCGTAATAGCCCAGTCAGAAAGCTGAATGCCTGTTATGCTCAAGTGAATGCCCGTTGTGCGCATGCATGATTGATCTTACATCCTGCACTGAACTTGAATGCCCGTCGTTGATTACAAGAATACTCTGATACTATAGTGAGCGTTGATGGAAAATAGATTTTAGTACCGGTACTATAGTAAAATGGGGATCCGGTATGACTTACATGCATTTTTCTACAAAAGTAAAAAATTATGAACATACCGTAATTTGTCTACCCTAAATAAAAAAAGACGCTCGCCGCTGTGCGGGCTTTTATCCACAGTTAAAAATTCACTTAGAGCGACACTCATTTCACACAGGGTCAGTGTTCTATAAAGAGTCCACAATTAGGTAGGCCCTAATTAATTCTTCGTATGGATATGTTTTTAACGAAATTCGTTTCTAATGAAGCGATAAACAGGTTGTTTTATTATTGTTAACTAAGTAGTTTGGAACATCATTAACTTAACAATATCAGATGACATGCATGTGGTAACAATTGTGTGAGTACATTCAAGTGAGGTAGGTCCTCCTCTGCTCCACTTAGAGTCTGGCTACCGAGTGGTTACTCAGCCATGTCCCCCTTCCCCAGAATCGGCCTTGATGTTCTTTTGAAAGAAGAGAGAAAGGCAATTTCTTGGACCGGAGACCTATGTAGGAGTATCTCTATCTAACGACACTCCGCTCAGATAGTACACAATTCTAACTAGTATGCTTTTACGTCACGTGAGCGTTCTCTCCCCCCCCCCCACCGCTCACAGTGAAGGAAATTGCGACCACGTCGCCTCTGGTCGTTCGTGACTTCCCTACTGTTGCAGGCTGATGGTTCCCGAAAAAATTTTTGCCTCTTTGGGTAAGAACCCAGAGATGGCCAGGGAAGATCCCCCTGCCCCACCTGGTGTACTCGGCTCGTATGTACAGGGCCTTGTAATAGGATTTCATGTCTGTAAATTCTCAATGAGGAACAAAACAAAAAGAGAGAAAAAACAATCACGGAGATGAAACTAACTTATCGTGGACGTGCTATACAAAAGAAAAAATCATTATAGTTGCTAGATAAGTCTGTGTATAGAAATAAGCAGATTAGGCTAATTCCCTAAGCTGAATAAGAATCAGTCAATGCCATACCAGCTAATTGAATGTATAGTCTTTCATTTGCAACTTTTGTGGGCAAGAGTCGGCATGAACAGAGTCTCACACTTCGGTACTTATAGCGCCTTGATGAAAGCAGTGGCATGAGGATTTATGATGCCGTGTAGTTCGGTAGACTGTGATTGATGTAACCGCTTGTAAATCACATGTAAGACAAATGTCTAGCTGAAATAAACTCTGTATAGTTGGGTGTTGTGATCTTTTCAGCGTACACAACTTGAACGTGCGAATACGTACCCTAAGCTTGGTTGGGTCTCATTGGTCGACGTTGTAGTTAAAGTCTGTGAAGGGGGCGGGGCTACATTGGTGAGTACAGATTAATAGCATGTTTACTTTTGGAGTTACTTTGTCCATCATCTGCACACATCACACACAATGTTTGTCCGTACAACTAAAAAACAAATATGATTAGTTTCAAGATTTTTTTTTCTACTTTCATAATATTTTGGGACAGTCAACAATGATCACAACCCTGTAAGTTGCAGCTTCAAAAGGATGACCTCCCTTAATTTTCAAAACCGAGCACCTCCCGCCGTGGCCCTGCCACCTGGCTTGCCTATCATGATCAAAGTAGGCAGTTGGGTTAATTGGGCAACTTATATTCGGACTAATAAGTAATGTTCCACAATTTTTCACAAATTGGATCTAATCCGCTTCTAAAAAAATGCCGAGTTCACAAAGAGTCGAATACGTACACATATTACAGACAGTGGCTTTGAGTTCAGGCTCAGGACATCACTGCATGAAACTGTATCATTGCCCCGTTTCTATTCAAAAGAATTGACATTTCATATAGAAAAATGCACCTAACATGATAAACATCATTTTCGGCCATGAGGAAGATTCTGAATGTGATTTGATTTGGTGGTTTTAAAATTTCTTTTCATTCTCTTTTTTGTTTGACGACATTGCCCTTTTTGACCCGACAGAAACTCCTTAAACAGGTTTTAACAAGTACTTGCTAAACAGGTAATTGTGAAACATTTTAACAGGTTGATGACAGGTATAGGTATACTATTAACAAGTTTGAACAGAACGCTAGCAGGTTTGACCTCTTACTTAACTAAGCCAAGATGTATAATGCTGTTTAGATTTAGCTTCTTTTTTTTTTTTTTCAAGAGATTGTGCTGGTATTAGACAAAAAAAAAAACTGCCACTACAGTAAAGTAAAATTAGCCTGTTAGTGTTCTCCACCAGGCTGGGAGTGTTGGGGGTTCACCCCTCAAAAATAATGAGAGACCCGCAGGGCCCGAGCATCCCCACTCTGTCGCAAGGGGTTAAGATAGGCTAATCCCATGTCGAATAGAGCACATGATCATGCCTTAGTTGCACGATTTACCTTTTTAATCATCACAAACGTCTGGGGTTGAGATTGACCCCGTTCCCTCAAAACCACTTGCACCATGCATTCCCGACGATCATTTCGTGATCATATCGACCGCCGGCGGTCGCCACTTTCTCAGAGACCAAATGTTTTGTTTTTTATTTCTCCATTTATCACAACATCAGTATGTGGAAAACCACGTGGTTAACTTGATGTCATTGTCCTTCATTCAGAAAGAGTGAATACCCCAAAACGTGTAATCAAACAACAGACCAAATATAAAAACGTGATTGGGATTTACAGATTCTGACATTGAAAACAGAATTCTACAGGTGACATTGGGCTTCCGTAGCTAATTGATTCGACATTCACAGACACTCGTGGTACACATCTCAAACGGGCATTCTACACAGCAGATGCAATCATGCATACACAACAGGGCATTCACTTGAGCATAACGGGCATTCAATTCTGTAGGACGGTCTCTCACGGGCTATCACGGGCAATCATTAGTATGACCGCACCACAGTTCATCGATACTCAATTTTTGTTGCCATACTCCCATAGCCATTCTGTCTTTGCTCCAATGATATTTGTGTCTTAGTGAACCTAAGGCATACTAGCTTCTACCCCATCATTGTAGAGATAAAACTTGATTCTGTAGTTGGACATTACCTTTTTCACCTTGAACTTTTTTGTTTTTAGAATCTTCCCCTGGGAAAATCTCATTCCAGTAAAGCAACTTGTCATAAACATTCATCAACTGTAGAATGTCAGCATTTTACTGTCATATTGCAGATTCAGTCTGTTCTGTTGCTCTTCAAGTCCTGTGGAGGAAAGCCATCCTTACTATTTCTTTGTTGTGAATCGTGATAAAAGCAGAGACTGTGAACATATGTCACTGCCATTATTTAATTTGTCCGCTCTTTGATTCTCCAACTTTTCCTCGTTCATGTCGATTTATTTTTCTCTTGCCTTTGTCACACAGTATGATCATGGTAAAGACACACATACTGAAGCATAACACACTGAGCAGTACAGTTATCGGTGTTATCCCTCAGAAGGCATTGTCGGAGGTGAGTGGAGTTGAATACAATTGTAGTTTCATTCACACATATAGTCATTCATTGAGTCTTGATTTTCTTGTTAGTGAAAATACAGAAATCAGTTTGTGCTTTATTCCATTGTTAATAGATTCTTAGCTTTTGTTGAAAGGTCTCAATTATTGGGACAGACAACTGATGTAAAGGCCAGTGAAGCTTGGTTTCTGCTTGGTTGCAAAACATTCAATCCAGATGTGTTGCGATATGTTTTAGTATACCCATGATATTCATCAGAATTCCCTTAAGTCCACTACAAGTAATAATCTATCTTAGACAGTAACAGTACAAGTTATCATTTAAAAACAACCTACATTGCTGCAAAAGATTGGAATGATCCATTCCTTTTCATTGTAAAACGGAAACTCATTATCCTCTTTTAAAAGTCATCTACTGAAAATTTTACCGCTGTTTATATCTCATTTTTATTCAGTGTTTATGACTAGGTTTTCTGCTTTAGTACAGTATATTGTTTATGTCTTTTTAATCCAACTTTGGTTGTCTTTCAGATTTACCTTTGGCTTTAATTTTCACATTACTGCTTGTTTGTATGTTTTGAATTGCGTTGTTGGCCTTGTTAAGTTTTTTTGATTCCTTGCCGAAGGTAGGCAAGGAATCTATGCGATGGTGATGTTGTGTGTGTGTGTGTGTGCGTATGTGTGTGTGTGTATGTTGACTGCCTTTGCTTGTAGACACGATATCTCAAGAAGGGTAACTCTGAGGGATTTTATACTTGGCATGTGGAATGCCCATATGATATAGAAGGCCCCTATTGTTTTTGGTCAAGGTCGAAGGTCATTTGAGGTCATCAGGGGTCAAACTGTAAAAACCTTGTAAACACGATATCTCTAGAAGGATAACTGTGACTGATGTCATACATTAGTATGTGGGTTGTACATATTGAGTAGATGGTCCCTATTGTTTTTAGTCGAACCGTAAAAACCTTGTAAACAAGATATCCTCCAGAAGGATAACTGTGACTGATGTCATACTTGGTGTGTGGGTTGGTCATATTGAGTAGGTGATCCCTATTGTTTTTGGTCGAGGTCAAAGGTCATTTTAGGTCATTAGAGGCCAAACTGTAGAAACCTTGTAAACATGATATCTCCAGAAAGATAACTGTGACTGATGTCATACTTGGTGTGTGGGTTGGTCATATTGAGTAGGTGATCCCTGCTGTTTTTGGTCAGGGTCAAAGGTCATCATTTTAGGTAATTAGAGGCCAAACTGTAAAAAGCTTGTAAACAAAATATTTCCAGAAGGGTAACCATGACTGATGTAATTCTTGGTTTTTGGTTTTTATTGTTTGTGGTTGAGGTCAAAGGTAATTTGAGGTCACCAGAGGTCAAACTGTAAAAACCTTGTAAGTATGATATCTCCAGAAGGTTAACTGTGACTGATGTCATACTTGGTTTGTAGATTGGTCATATTGAGTAGATGATTCCTATTGTTTTTTGGCAAGGTCAAAGGTCATTTTAGGTCACCAGAGGCCAAACTGTGAAAACCTTCAAACAAAATATCTCCAGAAGAGTAACCATGACTGATGTAGTACTAGGTGTGTGGGTTGGTAATAATGAGCAGAAGATCCCTATCGTTTTTGGTCGAGGTCAAAGGTAATTTGAGGTCACCAGAGGTCAAACTGTAAAAACCTTGAAAATACGATATCTCCAGAAGGGATAACTGTGACTGATGTCACACTTGGTGTGTAGATTGGTCACATTAAGTAGATGATCTCTATTGTTTTTGGTCAAGGTCAAAGGTCATTTGAGGTCACCAGAAGTCAACCCGTAAAAACCTTGTAAACACAATATCTCCAGAAGGGTAACTGTGACTGATGTCATACTTGGTGTGTGGATTGTGTACATAAGTAAGTAGAATACTCCTTTTGATTTTGGTGGAGGTCAAATGTCATTTGAGGTCACAAGTGGTCAAACTGTAAAAACCTTTTGAACACAATATCTCCAGAAGTGTAACTGTGACTGATGTCATACTTGGTATGTGGATTGGTCACATTGAGTAGGTTATCCCTATTGCTTTTGGTGGAAGTCAAATGTCATTTTAGGTCAAAAAAAAAGGTCATTTTGGGTTAAAGGCTTATTAATGTGGTGTTTCAAGAAACATAATTGTAGTTGATCTCATACTTGTCATGTGGATACTTCATGTTTGTTATAATATAACCATATAGCAAGGAATCACAAAGCCTTTTGGCTTTCTGGTTAACTATTTCATCTTTTTGTGTCTCTATGATTTAAATAGGACGTCTGGTGATCCTTCTGCTAATCAAGTTTACCCTTTGGATGCTGGAATAAATAAAGAAGAAAACATTATGACTTGAACATGGATGCCCTTAGACTAATTTTAATGTGTTTGATGCCTGGCATTATTTTAATTGCTTGAACTCATTCATGATGAGAAGCAACCAACTCAGCTTTCATGACATTACTGTACGTTCTTCCAAGGAGGACTATATTTATGTTAATTTCATATATTTTTTTTTTACAGCTCTTTGCAAACGATGTACAGCAGATGGTTGTAACAGTTAATCCTCAACACGTTTTCATCTTTTCATCTCAATGCATGTTTTGTCTTCATTGGATATTCCCTATGCGGCAAAAAGTCATAAGGACAATTGAAGACCCATCCAGATGCCTTTGTGAACAAATTTCATGTGCGTGTACTGTAAAAGGACTTTTTGAGAGATAGAAATCAAGTGCACTGTATGTTGGAACATAATAATAGCAATGAACTGGAGCAGTGAAATCAGTCCATTGTTGGACCACAAATCTTAATCTAATTTACTGTGGTAATGATGTTCATCAGCTTGAATGTGATGTGCTATTAGATAGTACTCTGTTTCACTTTAGTTTGCGACAATGGTTTCAACTTCTCTTGCCAGTCGATCACTTATCATCTAACTCACTGCTTGTTTAAAGCGTCATGATTGTTAGAAGGCCTGGCCAGTCACCAATGACTGTTAGTTCATCCATTTTGACTGTCGTTCATCCATTTTTTGTACACAGAAGGATAATCTGGATGACATTCATAACATTGGCACCGCAGCCGTCGTCGTTCAGGTGACCTGGTACCAACTGGCCATGCCCTGCCTATACGCTCCTGGTCACCGGCCTCTGTCGCTTTAAAGTAGACAAGTTTCTCCAAGAAGATCCTTACCTAATGGCAAGAGTGACTCAGTTGGACAAGCTTCCAGGAGATGGAGATGGTTAGTGTAGGATGAGAAAAAGAAACTGTTTATTTTTATTTGTTGCTCGAAGTTCACTACTTCCAAGTATGCTTTAAGTTACTGACTTTCAATTTCTAAATGGTTGTTAATCTCAATGTTACTGTATCTCGGTTATTAAGCTCTATGTTGTTGCTTTATATGGTTTAGGATGTTGGTGTTTAAGTTTTATGGCTGTATAAAGCTGTTGATTATTGTGAGAAGGCTTTTTGCATATCATGTATTTTGCTGTGCTGACAATGTTTTAGGCTATTCGATTTTCTTTTGTTAGAGCTGTTGCCAGTGGCCTGAAACACAATGTTTGAGGCTGTTGGCTGTTATGCTTAGGGATCTTAGTTTTCATGTTCAGTCTGTTTCTTACTGTATTTCAGGGCTGTTTGTTAATGTATAATTTTAAGCTATTGTTGTATTTTAGGCTGTTTGTACTATTGTAGGCTGCTTGGTATTTATTTTAGACAAGTGGTCATTGTGTTTTATTCTATTGGTTACTACTGTATATTTTAGACCATTGGTTGTTGTATTTTATGCTGTGGGTCACTGGCATCATATTTTTGGCTGTTGACTTTTCTTGTCTTGAGTGTTCCTGATTGCATTGAGGCTGCATGTAGTTGTACTTTAAGCAAGTCATTGGGTACTATGTTTAGTGTTTTGAATGGTGTTGGTTTGTTACTATGGTTTTATGCTGTTTTTGTCATGCTGTAGTTTTATAAAGTTTGAGTTTGTACATTAGACAGTTTGCAGACTTTAAATTCAATAAACTCTCGTACATCCCTTTCTAGGGTTTCAGGTTTTCCTCACGTTGTTTTGTTTAAGAATAGTCCCTCTTTTATTTCATTTTACTCTCTAAAGATCTTTTCTTGTTGTCGACTTGTTTTCATACATTCCTGTGATTGTATCTTCTGTATAGTATTATGTTTCTCCTCTCTTTAATCTGTTTGCTGTCGCAGAGGATGTGTCCGGTGTGAACGTTGCCGAAACGTTCCGTCTCCATGCCAACCAGTTACTGGAAATGTTGGATGTAACTATGCCAGTGGTGGGCAGATTAAAGGTACTGCATTTTATTTACTTTCCTGACTTACACCATCAGATTTACCCCATCAGAGTAATTTTTCGGAAGGAATGCTTACCTTTACTTTATGTGCACAAAAGTTGTTGAATGGTCACTCAAAATGAGAATGAATGTAGATTGTTAAACGTCCAGGGCAGTTTACCTGCAGACTATTTAACAGTATTGTAGTTTGTCTTTAGGACATATTGAATAAACTTTTGTTGTTCTCAAAAATCTCTTTGAAAAGAAGAGGTTTGGCTGAAGTTGCACCTTCGTCAAAATTTGAAATCATTCTTTCATTGCAGAGGGTCATGGAGAAACTTCCTCTTACACGACTGCCTGATATCTTTGCTTCCATCGTCAAAGCCTCTTATGATGAGAAGTTACAGGTAAGCTAAGAAGATGGAGCGGAATAACTTGAAATGGCTTATTTGTTTGCATACATGTGCTTTCAAGATAATTCACGATGGCATTCACATGTGAGCACTACAAGGAGAAAAATGTCTTTTGCATTTATTCAGAAAGGCCAAGATGGAAAAGATTGTCTGTAGTTAAGTTTGGTGAATCTGCCTGTTTGAGTAAGAGAGTAATATGTAATCTGTAGATGATTTTCAGCTGTCACCATGCATTTTGAATGTGGGACAATGTGCCACACACCTGGTACTGATAGTTATATTTGCTCTATGATGCCGTGGATTCTGTTACTACTGTGTCTCACTTCTGTGTGAACCACTGGCCTTCATATTGTATTTATCAGCTTTTTCTCTCATCGTTCATTTCACACACTAGCTGAATGCACTCTGTGATCCATTGTATGTTATTCTTGTTGTTGAGTGATGCCCTGAATTAGTTTGTGTTACATCTACTAATGCTGTTTAGGTGATTTCTTACCGTGGTCAACTTGTCATGCACTGATCCCATTCTGTCCTTATTGCCCTCTCATGTATTTACACTTTCATTTTTTTTTTATTACTGCTTTTGTGATTCACTGTCCTATTACTGTTCGTATTGCCTTCTCATCCATTGATCCTTTCATTCCTTTTATTGTTGCTTTTGTGATCCACTGATTCCATTACTGTTCTTATTGCCCTCTTATCCATTAATCCTTTCATTTCTTTTACTATTGCTTTTGTGATCCCCTGATCCCATTACTGTT
Source organism: Stichopus chloronotus (assembly GCA_021234535.1). NCBI lineage: Eukaryota > Metazoa > Echinodermata > Holothuroidea > Aspidochirotida > Stichopodidae > Stichopus > Stichopus chloronotus. The sequence continues at coordinate 37,968,399 of CM037832.1, read as the reverse complement.
CTTATTACCCTCTCATCCATTGATCCTTTCATTCCTTCTATTATTGATTCCTTGCCGAAGGCAGGCAAGGAATCTCTGCCATGGTGATGTCGTGCGTGTGCGTATGTGCGTGTGTATGTGACGCCTTGCTTGTAAACATGATATCTCAAGATGTGTAACCATGACTGATCTCATACTTTGTGTGTGAGTTGGTCATACTGAGTACATGATCCCTATTGCTTTTGGTGGAGGTCAAAGGTCATTTGAGGTCACCAGAGGTCAAAATGCGAAAACCTTGGAAACACGATATCTCAAGAAGGGTAACTGTGGCTGATGTCATACTTCGTGTATGGGTTGGTCATATTAAGTAGATAATCCCTATCGTTTTTGATTGAGGTCAAAGGTCATTTGAGGTCACCAGAGGTCAAAATGCGAAAACCTTGGAAACACGATATCTCAAGAAGGGTAACTGTGGCTGATGTCATACTTCGTGTATGGGTTGGTCATATTAAGTAGATAATCCCTATCGTTTTTGATTGAGGTCAAAGGTCATTTGAGGTCACCAGAGATCAAACTGTAAAAACCTTGTAAACACGATATCTCCAGAAGGGTAACTGTGACTGATCTCATACTTGGTGTGTGAGTTGGTCATACTGAGTAGATGATCCTTATTGTTTTTGGTTGAGATCTTAGGTCATTTGAGGTCACCAGAGGTCAAAATGTAAAAACCTTGTAAACGCGATATCTGAAGAACGGTAATTGTGACTGATGTCATACTTAGTGTATGGGTTGGTCATATTAAGTTGATAATCCCTATTGTTTTTGGTTGAGGTCAAAGGTCATTTGAGGTCACCTGAGATGAAACTGTGAAAACCTTGTAAACACGATATCTCAAGAAGGGTAACTGTGACTGATGTCATACTTCGTGTGTAGGTTTGTCATATTGAGTAGATAATCCCTATTGTTTTTGGTCGAGGTCAAAGGTCACTTGCGGCTACCAGAGATCAAACTGTAGACACAATATCTCCCGGAATCTAGCCTTGACTGATGTCATACTTGATGTGTGGATTGTATATACTGACTAGAAGAATTCTTTTGTTTTTTGTGGAGGTCAAAGGTCATTTGAGGTCACCCGCGGTCAAACTGAAAACCTTGCAAACACATTATGTCCAGAAGAGTGATGATGACTGATGTCATACTTGATATGTGGGTTGGCCATACTGGGTAGATGAACCCTATTGCTTTTGGTGGAAGTCAAATGTCATTTGAGGACACCAAAAATAGGTCATTTGGGGTTAAAAGGCTCATTAATGTGGTGTTTCTAGCACAATAATTGTAGTTGAGCTCATACTTGTCATGTGGTTAATTCATGTTTGTTATAATAAAACCATGTTGCAAGGAATCACAAAGCCTTTTGACTTTCTGGTTGCTTTTGTGATCCACTGATCCCATTACTGTTCTTATTGCCATCTCATCCATTGATCATTTCACTGTCATAAGTGCTTCTGTGAGATCCACTTAATTATGATTGTCCTCTCGTCCAATTATCATTTTGCTTAGTGATTCTGATCTTATCCTTCATGTTATCCTCTCTGTCATCAATTAATTCAATAGCTCATTATTTACTGTTATGTGACTCGTTGATCCCACTAGTGGTAGTTCTTAATGCCTGTTACCCATTGATCCTTTCACTGTTATCACATTTCTCCTGTGTGATCCAGGATCAAATAACTGTTAGTTAGACCTTACTTCTCTCTGTCATTGTTGTTCCTATCATTAATTAGTTACTGTTTTGTCTCCTTCTGATCCCATTTCTGTTGCTGTATCTTATTGTCCTGTCACCCATTGATACTTTCACAGTTGCTGGCACTGTGTGAGCCACTGGATCCCATTGTTGACTATCACAATATGATCCCTTGCTGTTATTATCTTGTTTGTTGGATCAGGTTTTGGATGCAGTGGATATTGAGGAAAGGTTTCAGAAGGCACTGCCCTTACTCTTGAGACAGTTGGAAGGCCTCCGACTGTTGAAAGAGGCAAAGAAGGATGGTGATAAAGAAATCCTGCCTCCTGGTCTGAGAGAGAAGGATGCCATCATCTTGAAACCACCAAGATTCAGAAGCAGGGATCATGAGAGGAGAGACAGAGACTCTGATGGAGATGAAATCTCAGAACTGGAAGAAAAGATCAAGTATGTGATAGTGACAATAATTATTATGAACACTTATACTGCTCAAGTGTGTGATAGTCACAACAATTGCTGCTTGTACTCATTTAGTCGTTGGTAGTTACAATGATTGTTACTAATGCTCATATGTGTGTCCAAGTATGTGTTAGTCACTCACAATCATTACTATTAACACTTATTTTACTCCAGTGTGTAGTAGTCAAAACAGACATTCTTGAATAATTTAAATTGTCTAAGTGTGTGGTAGTCAGAATAGGTGCTAGTAACACTCATTTGTGCTGCAGTGTGAGCTAGTTACAATAATTGTAACATTCATACATTCTGAAGTGTGTCGTAGTCACGTTGTAAAGAATTAAGTCACAAGTGATTACAATAATTATGTATTACAATTTTATCTACCATTGTTAATCTCGAAACCCATCATTTGCACTTTTTTGCACACAAGGTACGGGAAAATTCCCACAGCGCTCCCGTAGAAAGTTTAGGATCTTCTACAACACACTTTTGACAATTTTTTTGCACACCCTGAGTTGCTAGATGTCAGATTAGCTGGTTTAATTGTATCACTTAGGAAAAAAAACTGTTTTCATTTCATTGGAACTATATTGGTATGTCAGAATGCTTAAGTACTGGCTTTGCCTTACAGAGCTGCAGAAATGCCCGAACACGCTGCCAAGGCCTGCCAAAAAGAATTAAAACGACTGAAGAAGATGCCAGCAGCAATGCCAGAGTATGCCATGACCAGAAACTACCTAGAACTGATGGCAGATTTACCCTGGTCGAAAGCATCTGAAGATAGACTGGACATTACCAAAGCCAGGTGAGAGAAAACGGTTAATCCTTTTTTGATTCCTTGTGGTAGCAAAGGAACCTATGCAGATGTGGGGTATACGTGTGTGTATGTGTGTGTGCATGTATGTGTGTGCGTGTGAGTATGTGAAGGTATGCTACGCGATTACTCAATAACCGAGTCGTGAATGTTTTTCAAAGTTGGTGCGTACGTGTATGATGTTGAGTAGATGTGCCCTTTTTTTATTGGTGGAGGTCACAGGGCGTTTGGGATCACCAGAGGCAAAAAAGTTAATTTCTTTCAGTTGCTGTAACTTGGTGTCCTGGTAGGTAGAGAAAATACAGTAACATTAATGTCATTAATATGAGAAATAAAAATAAAGAAACTAAATAAAAAATAATAAATAAAAAAATAAATAAAATAAGGTCAGAAAGTGATGTGTTATTGATGTCTCTCCTGTAAGACATTTTTAAGGGGGATAGTGTAATGGAAAATTTTGTTCATCTATATGAAGTGCATATGAAGACCCCATCTGACCTTTGTGACCTTTCTGTGATGCATGAATAGGTCTTGCTAAGTCCAAGTTATTGACATTTCAGTGAAAACACATGAAAGTAAGTGCAGCAGCACAGATTGTGCTCATTACAAACTCAGTGTATATATGCACCAGTATGTAAGTTGTTGTGTCATTGCTTCTGCATAGAAGGTACACACACAAACATACTGTACCTGTACTTGTGGTCAGTAGCAATTTCCATCCACATCATCTGGGCGTGGTTGATCTTGATTGATCAGTGCCCCCCCCCAAAAAAAGAAAGAAAAAAAACTCTATGGTATCAGCAAACTTTGATATATATGTATGATAGGATGGTTGCTAAATGACGTTGAATTTTACTAGTGCCCTGCAATTTCTGACCTCCTTTAATATCTTAATAGGCTGGGCTTAAAGTTAAAGCATCTTAAGGCAAGGGACCAAAGTGCCCTTGGGCACTTTTTCTTTGTTTTATTAAAATATGAGTTGGACTGGCAATGCCTGTCCTGCTTCATCTCTTCGAAGCATCGTGCATACGATGAGTTACGGAAAATGCATCACTTAAATTTGTGGTTGAACAGGTCATTCTTGAGCAACAAATAACTGAATTCACATGTTGGAGAAACTTATTTTTGAAAAGAAGGCCACTTTCCTCCCCTATTGTGAGGATTCTAACGTCATGTCGCCAGGAATATCAGTTTGTTAAATGATTTTAATCTAGTAAGACAATTACATTATTTTCCTTTAATATTATCATTGATTCATTCCAATGATTGGAAAATCCTAGAGGCCTTTGTTTTTTAAAGATGGTTGTTGGTCCAAAGTAAAGTTTTTGTCAGAGAAAGTTTTGATGCATATGTTTTTCGTGTTTCATTCATCTTCAGGGTGGACTTAGACACCGATCATTATGGCCTGGACAAACTGAAAAAGAGAGTGATCGAATACTTGGCTGTTCGTCAGATTAAGAACAGCTTGAAAGGTCCCATCCTCTGCTTCATCGGCCCTCCCGGTGTCGGCAAGACCAGTGTCGGAAGATCCATCGCACAGACTCTGGGCAGGAAGTTTCACAGGTTAGTATCAAGTGAAATCAAGATACTTTGACCCTTAGCAACAGATTGTGGTAGTTTGTTCTAATCAAATGATGTTATCTTTCACACCACTGAATGCCATTCACGACTAACAAAGACAGTCCCCAAAGTAACAGCAAACTGCCAAAGTGATGTATGTCATCAGCTGACTTTGCAATCCAAAATAATTTCATATGTGGAGTAAATCATAAGCAAACCCAATTGGCTAGCAATTCCATACAAATCCCTCTGACCCTTAAGTGAAACAAAGCATTACACAGCTTAAAATGAATGGAAAAGTTGAAGCATGTTAAAATTTGCAGACCCACAGATTTTTAACTTTTGTGCTTTCTGCAACATCAGGTACATTTAAAAGTAGCAGAACTGTCTTTCTCTGTCTGTCTGATCATATTTTCGAAGTTGTACCCGGAAATACCATTTGTAGATGGTGCCCCTTTTTAGGTATGTTGTGTAACGGTTGAAGAAGTAGATAGGCTTTTGCTTGATTTAGGAAACCTAATTAGCCAGTGGAAGCCGCTTGTGGTTTAATGTCTACATATGCTTTATGTTGCATAAGCATATACAGGAGGCTGTCTGTATCCATATTGTGTGTCTGGAAAGTTCTCAAGTAAATTGACATTATAACCTTGTTTTCTGTCAATTAATTGAGCCTGTAAAGTACATTGTTCTTTTGCCCAATCATCGTTTTTTTGGTCAATGTAATCCTTATATTGCAGTAACATCTTAACATGAAATGTCTCTGTAGCTGTGATGTGTGCTTGCTGAATTTTCTGCAAATCGAATTCCTTGCCTCATGTAATAAGTATCAGACATGAGCTAGTGAACTTTAAAGTTTTTTGTCAATTTATAAATTTGAATTTGAAAGCTTGAGGATCAGGACACCTATATGGACTCATCAGAAGCCCATATGGACCCTATACCATGTTGATCAATGTCGCAGGTGCATCCCTGTGGTGTTATGCCCTTCATGTGTTGAGGTATTACGTAAGCAGGAAAAATTTTTGTCAACACACCTTTGTTATGTGCTTTACTGTCAAGCCCTTTGTTGTGGTTTTTATCGCATTCAACCATCATACAGGATTTCATTGGGTGGTTGCTATGACCAGTCGGATATACGAGGCCATCGGCGGACCTACATAGGCTCAATGCCAGGAAGGATTATTAATGGATTACGCACGGCTGGGGTCAACAATCCTGTCTTCCTTCTGGATGAAATTGATAAATTGGTAGGTTCAAGATCATATCACATCTTGGATTTATTGGTCTAGCCTGTCTTTATTTTGCTCGTTCGTATGTTTGCTCTAAACTTTCGTCAGAAATCAAAATTGCATCACAGTGAAATCATTAATGTAAAGTGTATGTTTACAATAGAAGTTGACACATGAGATTCAGTTGTCACTAGTGTTCTTGCGATATGAAATTTCGAAGCACGATGTCAGAAGCACTTTCCCCTGAATTGCCAAACGTTATCAAAATATCATAGGGATAAGTTGGAACCCAAGCATACCTGAATAAATATGTGTAAAACCATGGATTGTGTACAGAAGTCACATTATACAGCCTAAGTCTAACCTGAATTCTAACATGATACTTTATTTTCATGTCAATCAATTTAGTTCATTCAAGTTTTATACAACCTTAAGGTCTGATTTTTGTTTCCTAACATTATTTACTGTAGTATATGATTCAAATCTGTTCTGTTACATTTTTGTTTCCTCAAATGTACAATGGATATTGTTTGGGTCATTTCACAAACGATATCAGGAGCAAAGTCTCAAAACAACGTCGTTTTCCGATATTACAGTATCACAACAACACTAACTGTCACTATTGAATTTAATTCAATTTGGCATTCACTACATTCCTGTTGTAGGCAAGATTTTATCAACTCATTGCAACAGTCAACGTTTTCACTTTTGACGGACTGTCATTAAATAACACCTTCATTTGATGCAGTCACAAAATAATGAAGAGAGAATTCCCCATCGAAGCTTGGCAAGGTTGCCATTTGCATTTTCTTTCATCTAAAATCCTGTAAGTCCATTGTCCGGTATTGCTGCTATCTTGTGCCAGATATTACTTCAGGAGATATTACCAGAGGCTTCGCCTCCCTAGCATTTCTTATCCTTGATTATATTCTTTTGTTTTTCCCCCTTTTGTCTGATACAGGGCAAGGGACTCCATGGAGATCCTGCAGCAGCCTTGCTGGAAGTTTTAGATCCTGAACAAAACTTCACCTTCACTGACCAGTATCCTTGAAAGTACACAAAATACTAACACAAAATACTACACTGAGAAGCTGGGAAACGTTCTTGTGTTCGTCTCATCACTTTGCTTTTTGTGTAGCACATTTTCAACTTAGGCTTAAATTCCCTTTATTACAGTTACCTAAAATGGTAGGTCCTGTTTTGCATTTGTTGATTTTTCCTTAAGAGTTGTTGAATAGTTTTGGAGTCTTGTATTGATCCTCTTAATCAAAATTGGCACACCGTTTGTCTGCCCCTTTGATGCCATTCACCAGTCAGTATGCACCATTTTCAAATATTAATCATCCTTAACCGAACCACAGTTACCTGAATGTGCCTTTTGACTTGTCCCAAGTCCTCTTCATAGCAACAGCCAATAGTGCTTCCACAATTCCTTCTCCACTGCTGGATAGGATGGAGATCATCCACGTGCCCGGATACACTCAAGAAGAAAAGGCAGAGATTGCAGTTCGCCATCTCGTCAGCAAACAGCTGAAAGAGCACGGATTAACAGAAGAACAGCTCCAGTTTACGGAGGACAGCATCAAACTCATCAGTGAGTAAAGGATGGCATCAAATGAATGTTACGTTTGTTTTCACATGATGTAGACAACATACCACATCTGTTGAGTAATATCACGCTCTCTGTAATTAGGGTACTTGTATTGTTTAATCCAGTGGAGCATTAGATTCATCAGTGCATAAAAGATATCGGCATAAATAGTTCCTCTTTAAAAGCAGGGAGGTGAGTATGTCTTTTGTTCCTTTTTAAGAAATGTTCACACTAATTCTGGAAAAGTCTCTGCTGGGCTGTAAGTGTAAGCTATATGTCTTCCTGACCATGGAAAAGGTTAGGAAATGGTACATTTCTGAGAAATCCATAATTATGAAAAATAGATGGATGCATAGAGATAATATTAGTTCGTACAACATTGCTGACATTAAGGGATCCACTGATGTGGGTTTTTGGTGCCGATCCGATGACTGATGTTTTTGTCAAAACGTCGGCCAATATGTGATTCAATATTTCACTGTCCTTCTTGTTCTCATCTGAATAATGTTATTTTTTTTTTGTACCCTGTAGTTTCTAGAGTGCTTTTATCACAATTCCAAATCAGCACAAATTTTACAGGTCTCAGTAAAAGAACATCCATGAGTCATAGAAGAGTCCTTCCTCCACAAGAAAAACACATTCACAAAGCTTTGTTTTACCTTTTCAGATTAAAAACAGCCCTCATGAGGCATTTCTGAATTCCTACCCTCGTTCATGGATTGATAACATCATGGTGCAAATATATTTTCAGGTTGCTGAAACATAGGCAAATGGAATTAGCAAAATTTTGCCCATCCGATGTTGAACTGATTGTTGTAAAAATTCAGCTTGATCGGATGTCCAATCCAATAGTCATTTGACCTAATTACATACATTTTGGGGCAGAGTATGATTGGGAGTGTACTTACATTTTGGTAAAGAATGAACATGGATGGTATGTGTGGGGTACTGATGTGTTTTACCAGTCATTTTCTGCTCGCCATGATGCTGTCATGTAGGAACCATCACTCTCTACACTAGTTTTGCAATGCATACTGCAAATTATAAAACATACCACACTATAAAATGTTGCTCATTTTATGGCATAGACATATAAAAGGAACCCCATTCAACACAAAACGGACAAAAAAAAGATTTTAAGTACTGCTGCAGTGTGCTGTATTGATCAGGCCAAACTTTATTGTGATTGAGACGTGCTCATTATTGACGTCTGGAATTCTTGGCTGTGACTATGTGATATTGTAGAGAATGTTCATAGTCTGTAGAGTTTACTTCTTTACCTTGCAGTACCATGTGAATTAAAAAGAAAAGAAGACTTGACATTCCTTGTCATAGCTGCAGTACAAAAATTGAGTTGCTAAATGCCAAAAGCCAGTGGTTACCACATTTACTCTTCTTTCGAAATTATGCTTGTAATATTCTTTCTCCCTAAATTCGTTTTACTCTGATGAAAGTAGGAATTTTACTCGTTAAGGACAGATACATCATTCATCTTTGTCATCGTTCATCAACGTGTCACCCTTTCTCTCAGTTTCAAGATACACCCGGGAATCCGGCGTTCGTTCCTTGGAGAGGAAGCTGGGATCCGTCTGTCGAGCGGTCGCAGTGAAGGTCGCGGAACACCAGTCTCGTCACAAGAACATGGCACCTGCCCCTGAGAGGGAGGAGGAGGTTGCCCCATCTCCTCAAACTCCCGATGATGCCTTGATTGACTTGCCTCCGGAGATGCCCATTGTCATTGACAAACACGCCGTCAGAGACATTCTTGGTGTGAGTAGTCACAACAGAGTTCTCCATTTTGAATCTGTTGACAATAAGTGTCTTTCGTCTCTCTCTGTTCTTGCAAAAATAAATTTACTTATGTTCCTCCTACGAACGCTGACCTCACTCAGACTATGACCCTCATTACTCTGTTTTATAAAGTGACAGTCCAGTCTATCATCACATTCTGCTTCACTGCTTAGGGTGGAAACACTATGCTTAGAGGCTAAGAGGCATAGGCCTAAATAAGTTGCATGTATTAATTGAGAAAACAAGAAATGTCATTCACAGGGGCCAAGTTCCGTAGAAAATGCTGCTTGACAGCGTAACAGAATTGAAACATGATCATGTCGTCAGAACATTCCTCATGGGTATCAGGCACAGTTCAGTTCTTATACACCTGCTGTAATGAGATGCAGAACCAAGAAATGCATGGGCCATTCTCCATCTTGCCTATGAATTTTGCAGGAAAAGAGTGAATTTTGTTTGTGTTTCATGTAGCATTGTTATTGTTATAGTTTTAAATTTCATATATTTTCTTTTGTTTTTTTTAATCATTTTATGGCTGTTTTACTGCAATGATGGGAAGACCAATTCATTTTATGGTCAATAAAGATTCTTATATCTTATCAAGACATGGAAGATGCAGAGTTGCTTTAAATTATAGTTACTTATCCTTTCAGTGAAGAGAGAATAAAATAATCATATTACAAGGTACCCTCCATTTGTCGGACCACTGAAATGCACCAGAACACGTTTGCTTAGTCGTCCTGCTGGCGACCAAATTATTAGAGTCTAACACAGTAAACCCAACGTTACTAGCTTAGGCGCCCGGGCAGGGATGGAAAACCTTGCGAACCTGGTTCGCGGGAAATCGACGACACTCGCAGGAAATCCTGTGTGTCGGGACACGTTTTTTTTTTTTTTTTTTAAAAAAAAAAGGGAAAAAACCGGGAAATCTTCAGAGAAACAAAATAAATGAGGGAGAACCGGGAAAATGCTGTTCAACAAATATTAAAAGAAGCTCTCTTGATTGCTATTGCTTACAATACTCACATAGGCAAATAGCGAATGTTACCTCTATGCCAATAAACCACGATGTCCAGTATATCTGACACCACCACGCAAGTAACCAGAAATTATCGCCAGTTTGCTTTTAGGCACACTTCAGCCGCCCTACACACCCTATGAACCTCAGTGCCCAAGGATGATTCGCGCAGCACTCGTGCACAATTTCATCTAGCTCCGTCGGTTTTAGTGTTTTTGATTCCTTACCGAAGGCCGAAGGAATCTATGCGATGGTGATGTCGTGTGTGTGTGTATGTATATGGGTGTGTGTGGGTGCGTGTGTGTGTGTGACGCCCTGCTTGTAAACACGATATCTCAAAAAGGGTAACCATGACGGATCTCATACTTGGTGTGTGGGTTGGTCATAGTGAGTAGATGATCCCAATTGTTTTTGTTGGAGATCAAAGGTCATTTGAGGTCACCAGAGGTCAAACTGTAAAAACCTTGTAAACACAATATCTCCAGGAGGGTAACTGTGACAGATGTCATATTTAGTGTGTGGGTTGGTCATATTGAGTAGATGATCTCTATTGTTTTTTGGTGGAGGTCAAAGGTCATTTGAGGTCACCAGACGTCAAACCGTGAAAACCTTGTAAACGCAATATCTCCAGAAAGATAACTATGACTGATGTCATACTTAGTGTGTGGGTTGGTCATATTGAGTAGATGATTTCCCTTGTTTTTGGTGGAGGTCAAAGGCCATTTGAGGTCACCAGAGGTCAAACTGTAAAAATCTTGTAAACACAATATCTCCAGAAGGGTAACTGTGAGTGATGTCATACTCAATGTATGGATTGTATATACTAAGTAGAAGACTGCTATCGTTTTTGGTGGAGATCAAAGGTCGTTTGAGGTCACCCGAGGTCAAACCTTGCGAACACATTATCTCCAGAAGGGTAATGTTGACTGATGTCATACTTGATGTGTGGGTTCCCGATACTGGGTAGGTGATCCCTATTGCTTTTAGTGGACATCAAACGTCATTTGAGGTCACCAAAATGAAGGTTATTTTGGGTTAAAGGCAAATGTGTTGTTTCAAGAATGGTAACTGCAGTAACTCTCATACTTGTCATGTGGATAATTCATGTTTGTTATAATATAACCATGTCTCAAGGAATCACAAAGCCTTTTTGGCTTTCTGTTTTTTTTATTTTTTCCGAACTCAGCACAAGATTCTCTCTGCAATTAGTGAGAACGGAGTGCTTTCATACAGTAGGTACGTATGTATACAGCATACATACAGTACATAGCGGCGCAACAGACCCATGCGGCATGGCTTGACCTTTGTACCTTCTTTACGTTTACAGGCCTACACACAGATGCAATTGTAGCGCCAAATACCTTTCTGGAAAACGTAACGTTACCCGCAGTGAAAAAATTGCCTCGATTAAACCATTTTGAAATATGTGGGATGACTTTTATTTTTAACTTTTGTTTTTGCTGCAAATTTCTGCTGCCTGTTAATGGTCACAGTTATCAGGGATGAAAAAGTTGGGTACAAATGTCGTAGCTGCAACAGGTGGCTGAATTTGAGTATTATGAATGCGATAAATGTCCATTTTGGGACAGTTGTTCCCATTTTTGCATTTAAAAACTTTTCTTGGAATCATGCCAGGACTTTTTACGGCAAACTCGCAGAGCTTTTTGTAAGTAGCACAGCTTGTAGTAGTTGACAGTGTGTAGTGGTCTATGATCAAGACATTCTAGGCCTATTGCATATCTATTTAGTGTAATATCGTGCTCAAGTTTCACTCGTTTCTGACATTTTGTCAGTGACACTTCTTCACATTTAAAAAGGCACCGTATATTGCAACAACGCAAATAGCCTGACGTTAAGCTTTTGTGATTGATTTTTCAAATATTGTACAAGTTTTCAGTTACATTTTTTGTGCTCAGCTACAGTTCATGTAAGATTTATACTAACACTTGTTTTTTATATCGAGTTTTGAAGGACGACCAACAATGATGAAGGACTACCAAATTGTATGAAATGTTCACAAGCAGGTTGTCCTTTGGACTACCAGTAAAAAGTCCTTAAATTCGCACCCTGCAATGTCATCATACCTATTCATTTGTCTGACGTTACTTTAGTGTTACTCTGTTGAAGAGAGACATTATTCATTTAAAAGTGATGCAGATAAGTGTATGTTGTGGCCTTTACTCCAACAAATTATAACAAGTACAAAGTAATCTTGGAGAAAGAATTGTGAAACAAACCCAGCAGTACCTCCTCACTGGTTATTCTTTCAAGATGTTTTCTGTCAAGAAACATTTTAAAGTCTTACGTTGATAAGTCATGTGGGGTTTCTTTAAAATGATAATTTTTCCACACCTTGATTACCCATGTGCGTGCATGAATGGTTTTGGTAACGCAACTGCAGAAATGTGCATTCAGTCTCAATGGCACCTGTGCTTTCTTCTTTTAACTTTTGTAGCCTGCCATCTTTGAAGATGAAATGTCTGAGAAACTGTCTCAACCAGGCATAGCAATAGGTGAGTTAAAACAAGACTTGAATAGCAGCATTGTTTTAGAGATGCACCTCAACAGATGTTGAGCTGCATCAAAAAAAAAAAAAATCTCTAGAGTTGAAACGCTCTACTCTGTTTCGGAGGTCAACTCAACCATGTGTGGTATTTGGTGGATTAAAAATTTAGATGGGTTTGGAGTAGCATTTTCACAGGTAACCCGAGTATCCGGCTACCCGAATGGCATTTTATTTTTCCGATCCAAAATTGCTACCCGATTCCTTCGTAAAGTAAATAACGACACAACCACTGTGTGGACGCACTGTGTCAGATTACCAAATTTCCCCAAGCATACTCAGCCAGAAGCTGAAAACGGAATTTTCTTCCGTTTCTCAAGGAAAATAGGTGGTCCTATCCTTGAGGTCTAGTTGAGTGTATGTACTGAACTAGTAAGATTCCACCACACAAATGTGATGTACTGTACTGTGGATTACCAGTGTAAACAATAAAGCCCCCATTTTGGTCGTGTACCCGGGTACCCGGCAGTTATTAGAAGAAAGAGTACCCAATTAAGAGTTGGAATCACTGCAAACACAAACGCTAATTTGGAGAGAAAGTCAGCTATCTGTGTCAGTACGTGAACTAAAACTTAGTCATATTAGTTTGCATATCATCTCAACGAGGGGAACGTCAATAGTTGAGTTACAGCAAAAGAAGGTGCTAGATTTACGTGGATAAGTCAGATTTTTTACACCAATGTTTGTAGATGCAACATGATAGATTACTCATGTAAACAAGTTTCTCACAGATCGAAATTCAAGTAAGTGTGGGTCAAAGGTAATTTGTGCACCCAAACTTTCATAATTCAAGGGAAACATCTTCCGAAACTCATCACATGCACAACGTTTTGAGGAATTGGAGCTTTTGCAGATGTTCGTTGATGAGACTGAAGGGTTTAACGATAATTCAGATTGTTGTATTTGAATGCCATTTTGGTGCACTGCGATTGCCCCATTCCCCTTGAATGTATGCTGTAACTCCAAAATGTTCCCATGTCGTTTTGACTGTTTTGCTCTGCAGGTCTGGCGTGGACTGCAATGGGCGGTACCATCATGTTCGTGGAGGCAGCAAAGATGGGAGGTGACAGAGAGCTCACCCTGACCGGGCAGCTCGGTGATGTTATGAAGGAATCTGCCCAGTTAGCGCTGAGCTGGGTACGGAGTCATGCCGCCGAGGTCAGTCGTTGTCGGGACGAAGATGGTATCAGCTATATCGCTATCGCCACAAATCATTGGTTGGGATTTTGCTGCCATGTAGGGCAGAGGATGTCTGGGAGCGTACCTACATATCTGTCGTAGATTATAAAACGTAGCTTAAGTGAACCATAAGCTAGCATGCTGAAAGATGATTTTGAAAGTTAAACCTTTATTTGTGTACTTGAATTTATTTACAGTGAAACAAGATCGGATGTCTTATTGTTTCACATGAAGGGTGACTTTTGAATTTATTAAAACTTTGAGCTATGCTTTGATTCTCATGAAAGCTCTGTTTTGCTGAATTACCTACTTTCTTGAGTCCAAAACAGCTTACATTGTGTGATGTGTGATGCAAAGATAACTTTTGTAGAAGGTATCAACCATGTAATGTTACTATATCAGTGTTTGCTCCTTTCAAAGGGAAAGGACAAATGTATTTTATGAAGATATTTTCTCTCCATATACTCCAAGAAGGAACCTCACTTTTCTGCGGCATAGAGCATGGGTCATAAACATCCATAAAACTGAGGTGCAAATAAAATGTTATCATGGCACTTTTAAAAATGAAATCTCATCTCAAGATAAAATTGCATAACATACCAACATCGTAGAACCTCCTTCTCAATTGTTGACGCCACTCCAGTTCGTAAAGGTCGTATCTGTTTTTGTCATCTCCCAGGGGCTAGACTAGGAAATCCAGTCATTTCCCCTGACGAGTTTCCTTCGTCGAGTGTTTTTCATTATTACCCATGCATGTCTTGAAACATTCTGTATTTTGTCCTTACCTGAGTAGTCACCTTTGCTCCATCCCTTAAACAGTGCGGTTTTGATCTGAAGACGCAGGAAGACCTGATGAAGAAGACAGACGTTCACATCCATTTCCCAGCCGGAGCAGTCGGCAAAGACGGACCGTCCGCCGGAGTCACGATAATCTGCGTTCTCGTGTCGCTGTTCAGGTACCTGTAGTCATTGAATTCAACTGCAAACAGTTTTAGGTAGCCATTGAGGTTTCCGAGCATTGGTATCAACAGCCTGCTGTACGTGAGATGATTCTCCAACAATTTGTGATGATGAAAGTTTAAAAAAGATACCACTGGCAGCATGATAGATGTAATAATCTAGTGTGTGCATTGTCCGGGTAACCACAGTCCAGAATTTTGGACCGGGTAGCTACCGCAGAACTGGGTGGTGACGTAATCAATTGGGTACGCGATGCAGGCGCTGATGCTATCATTTCTCTTTAATGTTTCTCTCAAGTAACACAATATAAACAGAAATAAAAGAGTATCATTGGAACAGTTTTTTTTCTGTGAGATCAAGATCTGTGTGATTAAACGGTTCATTTCTTCTTTACCTCTTTTACAGCGAACGTTGCGTGAGGTCTGACACGGCCATGACCGGTGAGATAACGCTGCGAGGAACAGTGGAACCGGTGAGTTTGTGTGAAATGAATACCATGTTTAATAGCCAGGAGGATGTTTTCCAACTGCATATTACTCATGCAGGTATCAATAAAAAGAAAACCATATTTCAGATGTCTTGATTTGTTGTACATTTTATAATTAAGTTTGAGTATTCATAAACCTTTTCTTGCACCTTCTTTATCATGTTCTGTTGAAGTGTGCAGTGCCTTTTGATGATGGTTTTCATTGAATAATATGTTAGAATTAAAACCTCATGCAAAAGATATTAGTAATTTGATACTCACCTTGAGTGTATACCTCTTCATATACCAACCTATTACGTCTGCAAGCTGTGATTCCTAGTTATCCAACCTTTTGCCACTTTTTGGACTTGTTCCTGCTTAACATGATTTTTCGTAGGTGTTATCCTACCTTTTTTAACTTGCCACAACTCAAAACACGGAAAGAAAAGACAAGTATTGTCTATTATAACGTGGTGGCGTGGCTGGTGGTGTTCAGTTCTGGGATAATGGAAAAATTGAAAAGTGTCATAACACATCATCAAGTGGTTTAAGGTATTGATGTAAACTACTCCTGTAAGCCTTAATAAGACCTAATTCTGTTCTACATAATCAGTGTAGTAGATATAGATGCTGTATTCGTTGGATGGTACATGACTGTATAGCAGTATCAATGACAAAAATGTCTTGGCTGTAAAAATGCATCCATCTCTGCAGTTACTGCTGTAGAGTTTGGTTTAAAATTGAATTGACAATGAAGGAAATGCTTCCTACGAAAATAGGTCAATGTCCTTGAAAACCAAAGGTGATAGGTTACATCTGTACAAGGATTTCTAAGCTTTCATGTTTGGATGTCAGTTTGCCCAGCGAAGAAATTCACACCCAGCATCCATTCAGTCCCCCCCCCCCGCCTCACCTACATCCTTCTTTCCTAATTTATATCCATTTCTTCATTATTATAAAATTTGTATTTTTCTTTCCAGGTGGGAGGCATCAAGGAAAAGGTTCTGGCGGCTCATCGTGTCGGCATCCGTCGGGTAATCCTGCCAAAGGGAAACGAGAAAGACTTGGAGGAAGTACCAAAGCATGTAAGATCAGAGATGACGTTCATCTTTGTCAAGACCCTGGAGGATGTTCTGGAAGCTGCATTTGATGGAGGATTTCCACATCTCAAGAGAATGGTGGCTGTGGAAGATGCCCTACAGAGTAAATTGTGACCAACTGCATGACAAGCATAGTATTTCTGTAGATTTGAGATTTTCAGATCAAGATGCAAGTATGATGTAAAAGGAATTAATATGTTGCTATGGAAACTATGAACAACTCTCAGTACTATTACATGTTGCTATGGTGATGCTAAATCTCAGAGATAGACACTATTGATGCCATGGCACAAATGGTCGGGAAAGAAATTGCAGTGAATTAGAGAATTAGAGAAGTTGTCCTGCCTATATCATGGTTCATGTTGAACTTTTCTCTTGGTATTGTACCGGACTGTTGTACAAAACACCACTTAAAGACTCAGGATGGTTCAATGATTTTAAGGTAGCTGATATGTCAGACTGTCACAAGTTCAAAACAGCAGATTTAAGACAACCGCTAATTCCGGAATTGTTTTGTCTGTCAAATTTTGTGTGAATAATCAAACCAGTCCAGTACTGTATGCTCATTTGTCATATTGGTCACCTCAGAGAATTGTGGTCGTTACCTTTAAGGATTGTTACAAAGATGGTTATAGAAGTTTAGACCCTCAAACAGTTTAAACTGAATTATATCAATACAAGTTCTGTGTTCAATAAGGCACTGACCAAATGCAGGAAGAATGGAAAGGCATATACACTCTGTGTGTGATCATATGTTCAGTTCCAACCTGTCTAAGATTTTGTAAGTGAAGATACCTTGATTGTATTCCACAAAGTATCAATAGATAGAGAAATTTCATTGTAAAGTAGTTCATGTAAAATATAAGAATAAAGAAAAATTACAATATTGTAAATCATATGTATTTTTTTTTTTCAACTTTCATTTCTTGTAGTAGATGTATGTGTTTTTTAGTGTCACATGTTATTGCTCCCATGTCTAGTATTTTGGAGTTGAGGGTATTTTTTTTTTGTTCTTTGTCATTATGATTATTGTAGCTATGGAAGACAGCAGTGTTAATGTCTTGACCACAGAAGTTTTGGTTGGAATTCCTGTGTTTGGTATTATCTCACATTGTGAGGTTTCGTGAGATTCAGTAAGGAAGTGATATAAAGGAAAGGTCCCAATGGAAATGATGTGGGATGCACCACCGTTCTGGTTAAACCTGATTTTAGTAGATTATAGTTATAGTAACATTACCTAAGACACCAACAGTAAAAGTCACCTGACTGACAGGGTGTCATCAAATTAAGGGCCTTACCTCAAGGAATTCATCCACAGATATTCAGTCAAGCAAAGTTTTTATTTCCAGTAAATATGAACTATTGTGTTGATCCGTGAACCATCTCCTCCTATGCAAGAAACTCTGTTGGCTACATGTTTGTGGACTTGAAGGTACCTATGCCTATGGAGTTTGCCGCCATGCCGTCCTGTTGTAAACCTAAAGGAATGTGTGTGGGAATTCAGGATGTTTTTATCAGCATGATATGATACTGGCATACTTTAAGGCAAGCTGGATTTTTACACCCTTGGATACGACAGTGCACTGGTGTTTTGTACCATGTTGCTACAGCAACTACCCTGTCTGCACCCATCAACGTCATCAAATTGGCGACTGCTTTGTTATGTAGGTGGTTTGATTGATCACTGATTTAAACCAAGTATGTTTCCATTATGTTGTCATTTGCTGTTTTCTTTTTAATCTGTGAGTCATTTTACTGCAATTTTGAGCGACCACTTGTCACAAATTGCGTGACTTTTTCTTTATTAATCCATATTCATGACCATTATGTACAAAAAGATTGTATAACAAAGTTTATGATGATTGAAAAGGTGCTGCATGCAAACAAATAAAAAATATTTCAGAGTGAAGTAGTTACTTGTCACTTTCTGTTTGAAAGTTATAGTTTGTCAATGTCTACGAGTTTGCAGCTAGAGCACCGCCTTCTCTTTGACCCTTTATCCTCCTCCTGTAAAAGATGGAACCAGCATCGCTGTCAGTGGCTGAAGTTGTGTTCGTGTACTACTGCTTTGTTTTAATGATACAGCTTTAAAGAGCTCACTTCAACAGACAAAATGTTTAAACTGTGATACAAAAGAATACCAAAGGGGTGACCAAAGGAAAGTCAAAAAGTAAGTTTTGTTTCAAGATAATTTATTGCTCCCAGCCAACATAGACTTTGATGGCCATCTTCAACAGAGGTTTTGAATACATTCTCACTGATAAAAAAAAGCATGACCTGTCACCCAATCACAATCACGCCATGCTTTTCTGCTTTACTTTTACCGAGTGCCTTTAAAATGTAACACCAAAAGAAACAACATAGTAAAGATAACCTTGTCGTTTTGATAAATTTGTGGTAGTTAGTGAGGCTTGTTGAGTTGTGTTGTGAAATTCACTTATTTTTCCTTAGCCTACCAATTTTTCTTGAGATGCTAATGACAAATGGTCAAACTAAGAAGATCCGGCACATGCAACAAACGAGCATTCAACCATTCAATTTGGTTTTTGAAAATTCGTGACCAGATACTTTTCATATTAGCACCTTTTCATATTGCATGCACCCATCAGCCACTACATGCTAGTAAGGTAAAAATTTGAACCATTTAGACAGTTTTCATAAACATTGGATGTGAAACTTGGCTATTCTAATTACAAGTATTGTCATGTATTTATACCTTTAAAAATCATCACTAACCTATTGATATCAACTCAATGTGCCCCAAAATGTCAGGTGGGTCAACAAAGTTATATAAAATCGATAAAAAATCATTGACAGCAAAGTCAACGGTCATCGACCTTAAAAAATTCATTTTCTGTCAGAAATTGTATTTAATTTTCGAACTGAAAACTTGTCAGACTGAAAGCATGTATTTCATAATCAGACTGAAAACATGTATTTTATTTTTGGACTCAAAAGCGTGTATTATTTTTTTCCAACTGAAAAACATGTATTTCATTTTCGAACTGAAAACTTGTCGGACTGAGAGGTGGGCCCCGGGATATCCACTGAATGTGTGCCCCCCCCTTGTGCTTACACTTCCTGCAAGTAGTTGTCCATAGAAGGACAATGTGACCAGGTTTGCACTTCAATTTACGACCCATAGAAGTCCAGTTTTGACCCGGTTCCATATGCTCCACGATAGTTTAAAATTGTCATTTTTCTCTGGTCCTCCTGATGAGATTTCTTTCCAATTATTTGAAGTCAAAAACTTGGCCTATGGCATTTGAGTGAGTACAGTTTTCAACTTTTTCACACCACAATGTTTGTTTAACATCTGTTAATCAAAACAGGTTGACTCCTAGACAAATTCCAACAGTAATGAGTTAAACAATGTGTTCCCACCATTTTGGTCTCTTTGCACTGCCATTTGCAGAGACCGCCATCTGTTCAATTTTACCAAAACTGCGTGGTCTTGGCTGGTTGATAAGTCAGACCAGTTTGCCACTTCATTAAGATACAACAGACCAGTCGACATCAGTACCATCACCATAATGATAATACTTCTACTTGCATTCAGTAGTTACAAATTTCCAAATTTATTTACAATTTGCATGCTGATGAAAGGACAATAAAGACATCGAGCATAAATACGTGTAACCAAAATATTTATGTCCATGGAGGAGGGGAAAAAAATGAGTTTAACATGGAGATTTTTTTCTAAAATTTGAATCTATGCTACTGGTAGCTCCTTTAAATTCAAAATGATTGTGATACCACTACATGAATATATAAATATATGTAAATGTGTGGGAATATAAAAATATATGTAAAGGTATGGCAAGTGATGCAACAGAAAATACGCACACGGCGAACAGAAAATGTAGCAATATGGTTCTAGTTCCTGACATGGGTTCTGGAAAATTTACTGGAGCTACAGTGCCACCATGGAAACACCTTTTCATAAAAACCTGTGTTGCCTCTAACACTTTGAATGATGATCTGGTAATTGTGGCAGCTGCTAGCCAACAGAATCAAATTTTATGTTATTAAAGATCTGTTGCTATGACAACACAAAAGTTGACTGGCTGTAAATTATCGTCAGGTTTGTGAAGATGTTCTGATAACAACCATGACTGTTGGTTGTGAAAGCAGCTATGTAGCAAGGATGTTTAATTGCCAACAGCCCATGATCTTTAAAGGTATTGGACACTGAAGACAATTAATATTCTACAAAAACTAGGAATATTTTTCTATCTTTATTGGTGAAAACCAGTATCTCAACAGCATGCTCTGTTCAGAAGTTATGGATTTCTAAAGATATATCTATTTTAAAATGATTCATTACACTTTTGGGGATCTGTAATGTCAACCAGGCACAACTTCTTGAATATTCTTAATTTGTATTTCGTCACCATTTTGACTGTCCTAAAAGAAACACTACAAATAGATTAAGACATGTGCCCTAAATTTCTGTCATATTTTAAGGTTAATCTACAACAAACCTTTAGAATCAACAATTTCACAAGCATCAAATTTCAAGGTTGAATATATGGGCTTCAATTTCAAAGACAGTAATAATTTGCCACTGTATCATGGCTTGCTGGTAACCTAGGCAACCAGAAATATTTCTTGACAGAGAGGTCTCTCTTCAAATGGCAATATCTGAGCAGGAACAAGATGCTGACAAAGGTTTGACATGCCTGCCAGACAAATTACTCTTTCATTTAAAAACCCCTTTAATTGTCAGTAAAATGAATATGATACTATTGGTTTACATTCAACTTTTCATTCAACTGGCAAAAAATGGCAGCACCCTTCTCTGAATTTCACTGAGTGTGTAACTTGGACAGGAAACAATATCTCTGAATGAAACTTTGGGAAGACATTTGTCAAACACTTCTGCTTCATTTTGATAAATACATTCCCAGGGTTTCTCCCTCCTTTAAAGATCAAATTTGCAATACAATAATGGATTTAAGAACTACCTGGATTTTACTCTTTCTTTAAATAACAGTCTCTCCTTTATTTTATTGCCTCTGCTTATCTTTCATATTTTAATATCACCAGCCTACTTATACAGCAAATGGTGATTCAGTGAGTTTGTCTTTCATCAAACAACAGATTCATGGAGGGCGTGATTCAGTGAAAAGAATACTGCTAATGAAGCTCATAATCCATTTAAAATCCCCCAAAATAAAACTGTCAGACTACGTCACTGCTGGACCTTTCTTTTCCCTTTGTCAGTTCTCCAACTGATGAATTCTTTGTCTTTCCAGTCTACCACGTACCCCCCTCCCCATCCCCTCCCACTAACTTCAACTGTTCGTTTCAACGAGCCACATTTTACCTCTGAACTACTTCCAACATCTCAAATCTAAAGTCCCAAGTCTGATAATCTCTCTCTGGCTTCCATCAAAAACGTATTTGCTTTTGTTTTGTTTTTTGTGCCTGTTATCTCCACCAGCAAATTTTTGCATGATATCATACATGTTTGTGTCTGCTCAAGAAGACAGATCCTCAACCTGACAGCATGTCTGGTGTCGTATCATACTGTATCATGCAGGAATAGTCCTGCTGAGAGACGACTTCCGTACGCAAAATGAAATTCCGTGAGAGTAAATCCATCTAGGCGGTGTACATATGTGGAAAATCCTGCCAGAATCGGAACAACGAGACCAACTTGACTTTAATACATTTTGTTTTGTCATGCAAACGTCGATACTTCCTAAAATGTATTTAAGACCACAGCAAACTCGTTTCTTTGCCGCTTAAGTTTTCAACTCAATGTATAAACACAAAACAAACATCCAATCGCCATCCACCACTGAAAGAAAGTACGAAAGCAAGCAAACATTGCAAACAAAGACTGTCAATGTACCTGAGAAAAAAGCACAGATTCAAAACCAATAAAGACTGCATTTCTTAAAGAAAGAATAACAAAAAGGATAAGATATTGCAAAATTGTTGCTGGCAAAATAGTATAAACTTCACAGAAAGCTCTGCATGAGTACAAAGGTTTTATGGTATTTGGAAAAAAGACAACCAGTATAATCAGACGCCTGCCTAATAATCATTATTCAATTACAACCAGCGTTCCCCCCCCCCCCCCCCAGACACACACTTTACAAACATAAAAGTTTGCATTTAAAGTAATGTATGAGAGACTTAGAGGGCGCTAGCTACATCTCGGTACCAGTTGCTGTGTACTATTAATCACTTTACCTCTCAACCATTACAACTAACATTTTCACAACTATTTTACAACCAATTTCAATATTTCACCCTTATTTTTTTTTTTTTGGTCAACTTACAATTATTTTGGGAATTCCATGGTCATGTTTGAGCATTAGGATCATTCTTTTAATCTTCTCTCATGAGAAGATTAAAATCCTCCCTCAATACTCAAACCAAATAGACACCTGTTATTACCAGTTGAGGTTATATGACTGGCTTACCATGAGAATTTATGCATGAGAGTCTTTGGATCAGGAGCTTAACATTTGTGATCAATGTGCTTCAAGGAGAAGAAATGTTTTCATAGTAGTATTTTATAAATATTTAGGAATATAATTAAATTTTTCAACAAAAATATAGAGCAACTTTAGTGTTTGATAATCTTGCTGTGCAAGATGGCTTTTATGAGACACTCCTCCCTACAATTAATATACTTACATTAATATATCAAATTTGATTCATTTGTTCAGAGCAATGCATTTTTAAAAGGAGAGATGATAGATTTCTTCGAAATCACATGTGTGCCCTGCAGGTCTAAAATTCTGACAAGGCCATAGCTAGACACACCCAGTGGTGGTGAGACGGGGGGGGGGGGGCAAGGTCCCTCAGCAGTGGTATTCTGGAGGCCACAGCAAGTGTAAAAGGGAGCCAAACATGGTTCTCTCAGCACCTGAAATTTAGGTGTCTATTCAAGAAAACATTGTCACTTACATGCTTTCTAGCATGTTAGTGATGATAGGGTTACACTTGAGTCTCACCTTACCCCCAACCCCCACAAAATATGCACCTAGGCCACCACTCAATAAAAACGTTGAAGAAGTCCTACCTGGAAAATTTTCATCACTATGGATGGCAGGAACTCATCCACGATTTCCATAACAGGAACAAACAGTAAGGAAAACAAAAGAAGTACAGGCAAAAAAGTAGAAAAAATAAAGAAAAATGTTAAGTGAAATAAAGAGGGAACAGAGATTTTTTGCAATTCATAAAACACTGTATAGAAACACAGGATATATTTGATGCCCATAAATGGCATCAAACCTTCAAGGCAGGCTCTGGTAAATACATGCTGAGGAATAACTTACAAAAAAAACGTTTTAAGTTGGCGAAATGTTGCAAAATATATTCTCTATTTAACTTTCTCTTGGAAATATCAAATCAGTGTCTGCCGGTGATGCCAAAAGATTTTCATAGTCGCTCATTCGTGACATCAACTTACTCTTTCAAATTAAATAAAGAACACTTTGTTTCCATTTAAAATATCTCAACCATGAAATAATACTAATACTTTTTATGGCTTACTGTAAATATATCTCTCTGGAATGGAATGACAAGTCTTTTACGTTAGCAATTGTAAAATGAGATAAAAGAAAAGATTGCCAACCAGACTGGGATATTAAAATTCTCTCAGAGGTCCCTCTTTCTTTAATGTGTATACAGGGCAGTTCTGAGCAAAATAAGCTTCACTTTTAAACAGAGCAGAACTGAGTAATGACCTCAAAACTGAGGGTGTTGTCGGTATAACTGTCTGCTATATCAGTAGATAACAATCAAATACCACCAAAGACAAGGGCTGTTTACATCGTAGAAGTAAAACCTGGACTGATAAAGGTCACTATCAGTGGAGAAACGGCTGAAAGTATGAGATGACCGACATATTGATTCTGCATATTCACATATTATGAGATGAAAATCAACAAATGTTATGGAGCTTTGCACAAAGGCATCTTTATCCAATGATTAAAAAGAACTCTGTGTAGTTTTGAGCTCCTTATTGTCTCAAAGGTCTCCACATCCACCTCCAGATGATGTCACACGGTCTCTTTCCTTGCCAATGTTTCTCCACAAATGCAGCAAGGCGAACATGCAACTTTGACCACCCGGTCACAGAAATGTAACAACTGGAAAAAAAACTTTTTAAACTGGTTCAGTCAGTATTACATGTTGTAGACATCCACAGCATTAAAAAAAAAACAAAAACAAAAACAGTGTAATCTACGGGCAAATAAATTTGATGAGTTGGCCAAAAAGAAAAAGAAAAGACGTGGTTAGATAAGAGAGATATCAATAGCTATCAAACTAGTAATCAAAAAAATTGAATACTGTGAGTTTCAACTTTACTTAAAATTTCTATTTTGTAGAAGGAAGACCCTTTTAATGAAAACTTGCCTTCAACCAATAATACTGAAAGACTAAAATTTTACCCTAACTGTTTAAAATCATTACACTTCTGATAGAATGGACACTTTCAAGGGTTCTTGAAATTCCCATTTTGCCAGTTTTGTTTTGAAAAACTTCACTTCTGTCCCCTGACACTCCGCACTGTTTAGTGGTACAGTGAAATGCTATAATTTTACTGATACCACCCTATGAATATCACCAGAATGTTGAGCATAGGAAGGAGGTGTTTCTCACAACACAGGGGAGGTGTTGCTTCTTACGCCATCAAGTAGTTTCAGCACAAGTAGGCGTTGTCTCATCTGACGTTATAACCACGTCACCACCGTGACATTACCCTGTCTCTGTCTTATCCTAGATGAATGTCTCACTGTCCCTTTAATGAACCATTCACGATTACATAACATTGTACGCGAGCACGAGAAATGCGGACAAAACCAGCGATTGCCTCTTCTTCCGTTAATTTGACATGACCCTATATAATGTACCAATGTTCTCAACATCAACCTGATGTTAAGCAGTGCAGATCGGAAACCATTTGCATCGAGTTACTTTGCAAAAGCTTTCATAACCATGATAGCTATTGCTAGGTAACCATCCATTCATACATGGCTGACCTGTCTAACAGCGACAGCTGGAGGATACAAGAAGCCTTTCGCCGGGAACCTTCGATTTCCGATTTCGATCTCTACCTTCGAGTGGTGGACGTAGTCGTGGGTCACTTCCCTTGCTTCACCAGAAGTCTGGTCCAGGTTTGTGACCCATCCCAAACAGACCAGCTTTTGGAGTGTGGGCCCATACCCAGCTGAGGTGGTGAAGCCAGTAAATTTGCCATTGATGTAGATGGCCTCTCCGCCCCAAGGCCACATGTCATGGTCTAAATCGTGGTCTTCTAACAGAAACATCGCGAGGTGCCTCCGGGGGCCCTCTTCCCGTTTCCTGAGAAGTGCCTCCCGTCCAATGAAGTCGACACCCTAGAGATAGGCAGAGAGAGAGAGAGACTGAAAAAGCTAGAGAGCTTGAAAAATTGCAACACCTGCTAGTTATAAGCTCACCCTTCAGCAACTGAGTACTGGACACAAGACAAGTAATTTATTAAATCTGAAATACATAAAAGCAGCATTAATGACCTCAGAAATGAACAGAATAGTGAGAAGAGAAAAAAAAAAGAATCAAGCTGAAGATAGCACATGACATGCATCACTTTGATGGATGATTTAGAGAAGTTAAGTGATCTTTGACCGGTTGATTTTAAACCCTGCTTTTTAACTCTCTAGTTTGATCTACCCACCTCACGTTAAGATATCGTTGAACCATGAGGTACTCTTGTCAACTTGGTTCATGCCATCATCATACCTCATGGAATGCCAACAAAACCTTGCGTCTCTGCAAGTTTAGATGAAACTTCTTTCCGCAGTTTAGAGTGCCAGTGATCATGCTACGTGGCACTTTGGTTGGCACTTTTCTTCACAGAACTTTCCAAGAGAACTTTCCAAGAACTTTCCACGAAAGGTAAAACCAAGAGGGGTAAATCCAAGAGGGGTAAAACCATTTGTAAAACATGTACAATCCCTGAGGTAAGGTGTTTTGGAGGGAAGGGGTTCCACCTTACTTCTAGATAGTTTTGATAATTGAGATGCTAAATGATGCAAAATGGTTCCACTAATTCAGTAGAGACCAATTCTTTGCTCTTTCTGAAATGGCAGTAGCACGTTGTCGACTTTTTGGCTGAACGTATTTTTCGTAGTGTGTGGGATTTTAAGGAAGCGGTTGCTAACCCAGAGGAGTGGTAATTTTTTCATGTGGGTGGGATGCCCCCCAAATCCCCCTGTTGAGGGCAATGGTAGGATATTCAATACAGATGGCTTTTATACAACAAACTTCTCTATCAGGTCATGGCATTTCACATGTTTCACACACAATTTTTTGTGTCTCAAGACAAACAAATGATTGGAGTTGTTCAAAATTAAGAAAATCACATTTAGCATTCTCATACACTTCAACTAGCAGTTCACGATGATGTAGACAATAAACATGATATCCTCAGAAGCAAACACACCTTATCGAACTTGACTCGATGTTCCCTTCCAATTTCAAATGGAGTGGCATCGTCCACGAAGTCCTCACCCCAGTAGGGGTAGAATTTTTCCAGCCTCAGCCATCGGAGGGCATTGTAACCGGCATCTCTGATACCGTAGATTCTTCCTGCCTCTTTCAGGGCATCATAGACATGAAGAGCATGCTGTTTGTGATCAAACCAGAAGATGAAAGTTACTTGAGAAAAGAGAATAATGTAAACAGCAGGGAAAGCCCATGCTGCAACAGTGAGATGAATCCTGAGGGAGCTCAATAAACATCAAGTGGTTAAACCTCAAGGGCAGTAATATGCCACTGCCGGTCAGCAACACACGGGTCTGACCAAGGAGAAAAACTGCTGACCATCCCTGGCTAGGAGATAAGGCTTTCCAACTAGCAATATTCTAACAAACACTCAGATAAAATAGCCATTATCAGAAGTAACAGCATCTCAACCAAAGAGGCTTTTCCTGAAACTCAAATTTTCAAGCAGATTCCTCAACATATAAATGCATCTCACAGGACCAAGAGAATGCCATTCCCTGCAATATGAGGGTATATGGAGCAAAAAAATGTCTGTTCTGCACTAAGTTGGTCCTACTGGCACTTAATCTGAACCAAGCGGACACCTGCACAAGGGCATACATGTGACATAAATCTCAGAACAGTAGCAGTTACCACTGAAAAATTAACCCACAAAAGCCATTTTTTTAACAGGGAGTTAAGCTTTACAGCTAACTGATGACCGATAGAAGAGACACAGGGTAACATTTATTCTTTACGGATGCATTTGTTTCTAAATGTAGTTGGAAAATGAAAGTGATTTGACAGTTAAAACACCATAAAGTTTATTTAAAGACTTTGTGATTCCTTGCCAATATTCATGAAGAAAGATAACCCAAATACTGTGCAAATATTGAATCAAACAGTGTGAAGCCTATGTTGACAACTTGATTTCTAACTATGGTCTCTGCTGACCTCAAGTGACCTTTGACCTCCATAGAAAATCACACAATTTCTTGCAAAATTTAAATCTCTCTCTTTACAAACTCATTCCCAAGACTATTTTCTGCAGGGATATTAAGTAAACAAGTTTTTGACAATTTGAACTCTTGTGACCCCAATAACCTTTCGCCTCCACCAAAAACAATAGAATCATCCACACACCAAGTACAAGATCAGTAAACGCAACCCATAAATTGACCTCTGGTGACCTCGAATGACCTCTGACCTCCATAAAAAAAATAGGTTACCTACTCAGTAAGACCAACTCTCATACCAAGTATGAGATGAGTCAAGGTTACCCTTTTTGAGATATGATGTAAACAAGGTTTCCACTTTGTGGCCCTTCTCCAGTTTGATAAAGGAGATAAAGAAGCTTAAAAAAGTATACATTTTTCTGTGGGACTTTCCTTCTTCAAACTGTTCTTATGTTCCACTAAACTACTCCTGCATACTATTGATATTCTCATCACATATTTTGCTGTATCAAGAGAAGCATGAGTACATATTCTCACTTTTCCATCAAGACTGTTCATCAATACAGAATAGAACTATGATAGTCAGACTCACTTGAGAAAAGAAACCTACATCCTTTTATGAACTTTTGGATGTAAGATGGTCTAGCACAAGCCCTGAATTAACGTATAGGAGCTTAAGCATAATGCATATCCTTTATTCAACAGGTTTTACAAATTCCTGTTTCTCCTTCAAATCTTTCCACATTGATCAAAGTCAAATCATGTAAAACAGAACAGAGCTCACGGCAACCTTCGTACTCTAATTGCGTTGACACACAGACACCTGGTATTTTCTTGATGCATTAAATGTACATTTGATAAACATTCAGACATTCAAGCATTTTCAAATCAAGATAAACCTACACTGATTGCAGCGATGGAAACCTTTGGACACAATAAAATGGTGTTAACTCACAGAAACCAGGTTAATTATGTGACACGATAAACAAAAACATTCACAAGATATTGATTTTCAGTATCAATAAAATCAGCAGAGTGATACACAAGAAACGCAGCCATCACATCAGCTTCAACGTTACAAAGCTTCGCATGAGTGAGAAACTCAAACAGTCAAATAGTCTTGACGTATTTTGTTCACTAGAGGTTGAACTACGAGACGCCACATCGCTTGAAAAGCTTGAGTCTTTTGGCAATCGTAACCAGAATGAGAGCAACCTTTTGACACAAAGACCTACCTCACACCGGATATAGATCACAAAACCATCCTCCCCTGTGTGGGTTATGCTGATTATGCGGACTTTGCTTGCATAGCCAAGGTCAATCTCCTGGAGCAATGAGAAACAAAAGTTTGGTTTGATTGATTTGACTGACCTAATTAATCTACTACCTATGTATCTCAGAAAGTGACCCAAACAAACACAAAGGTATGAAATAAACTGGGGTCAATATTTTATGGTAGCAAATAAGATGATAACATGTCAGCCCTTCAGTTGATTTAAGAACGGTTTTGAGATGCATTCCCGCCCCTCAGCCACCCTAAACATACTAGAAATCCAGACATGGTGTCATACTTTTACACCTTTTTCTTGCTACCTCAAGGTCAAAATCTTTCTCACTAGAATGTCTACTTATTAAAATATGGCTTTGGCACGATGTCCCAAAAAATTTCTGAAGGATGGAAGAGAACATTGGTGAAGATATTTGAAATGTTTCTAGCATATTATAGCATTTTATAGTTTGTGAACAGTACAGATAATTTTTTATTAAAACAAATACAAAACATAACTTTGTGTGGCATCAATTTTCGTGTAAAGCATATGATGATCTTACTGAGCACATAAATGGTTTGAAATCTGAAAGCTTTAGGGACGTTTCTGTCAGTTTCTGTAGTACTTCTCTGGCCCTGGGTCCCATGACATTAAGGCCACCGTACAGATGGGTCACATTCTGCAGTTTAACAGGAACCATCGCTCGGAAGATGCCTTTCAATCCAGCGGTAACCCCTGGCAAGTTGGAAGCTTGGGCAAATGATGAAGTAGCTGAAAAACAAGAACACAAGAAGAAAGCAAATCAAATACAACAAAATACATTTGTGACATGAACCATTGTTATTACACATAGAGCTGCTGACATAGCCCCAGCACTCATGATCACCATCATCTCATCATGATCAACATCATCAGAAAGATAATGATCATCTTATTACTTTCATCATCATTGCCATCATCATCATATCATCATCATCATCATCATCATCATCATCATCATCATCATCATCATCATCATCAGTCATCACTGCCACAATTAGCATCATCATTGCCACTTTCATGATGATTTATCACTATCAGCACTATCACAATCAGCATCACTATCAGTTTCACTATCACTACAATCATCACTACCACAATGATCATCATCATCACTGTCACTATCACTATTATCATCATCACAATCATCAGTAGCATCATCACTCTTCATTATCAAAACTAGTATGATCATCATCAAAATAAACACTATCAAAATCAACATCATCATCACTGTCATCATGACCATCATCAAAACCATCACTATCATCATTAGCATTATAAAAATTAGTATCATCATTGTCATATCATTATGATGTCACAATAACCACTGTCACAATTAGCATCACCATCTCTGTCTTTATCATTATGACCACTGCCACAATAATCACTATCACACTTAGCATCATCATCACTGTCGCTATCACTATGACTATCATCACAATCATCACTATCACTATTACCATCATTGTCAATGTCATAATTACCACCATCAAGACCACCATTGCAATGAACAACATCACTCTTTCTACCAGACTTAGATACAGGATGTTGCTTATGCTTCTAATATTTTTTTATTTTGTAAATAATTTGCAAATAAATGATAAGAACAGATCACTACTTCAAAACATATCACTACTTCAAAACATCTACAATATTGTCCACAATTTTGGGGACATCATTGTTCAACTTAATTTGATTAAGCCTTACATCAATGAAAAGTTTGTATTATCAAACATACTAGTTTGGTGCTAGCCTGGCCACTGTACAGTCATTTTCATAGCCGCCCCATTCATTCAACATTCCAGTGTGAACCAAATGACCAACTGGCATGTCCATCTCGTTGGGGCACAACTTCTGTAGCAGTTGAAGAGCCTCTGAGCCCTCAGACTAAATAGAACAAAACAAAGGAAAAAGCAGTTAGAACACAGCTTCATTAAATTCTGCTTGAAGGGCTACATAATTACTAGAAGAGAATGATGTGTAGTTGTGAAAACATCATAATTGTTACCAGTCTATCTTTAACTCTTGTTGAACAATTTCCAAGTTGACTTTACTCTCTGTAATGTGTGAGATATAACATGAAGGTTACAGCACTAAACGTAACCAGTGTTGAAATTTGAGCAATTTAGTTGGTAGTCCAGTGGACACCTAACATGTAAAATGTGGTAGTCCTTATCAAAATCCAGGTTTGTCCTGTCCTAAATCTTGCCATGACTTATGTCTAAGTTGCTGCACCTTGAAGATACAATACCTGCATTGTGTTGGTTGTTTTTCGTGACAGTGTTTCAAATATTGTGCGTAACCTCTTAAAGCCTCTATTCATTGACTCCAAATATGTCTAAACTTAGTATCACTGCAAAGAGAAATGTGTACTGAACAAGAATATCTCTGTTCCATGAAAGTTAAACTAAAGCAATTTAAGTTGGTATGAAATTGCCCCATATTCCAAGTCCTGCAAACCTCGTGACACTGTCAAAGATCGAGTTGATATCTATGTGGGGTCACATAATGGAGAAACTCACAGCATGCGTCCTACAGCCTTCTATACTCTTGCTAGTTGATGCGCTGTAGTGTTGCTGAGGTATGCAGTACGCATTAGCGATTGCAATGCTGCCGGTGATGGCGAATACCTTTTCCAGTTGGAATATGGTAGTCTCCATGAGACTGTCTAGTGTTTCACAAAAATAGCTGTTGTAAGCCAATGTTTTCTACTTTGGAATTTCCTACTCAAGGAGGCAAGGACAATAACTTAACTTCATCACCCGTAATTATGTATGGTATGCATTTTTTCTAGCTAAACCAACTACCGTGAAGAACAGCAAAACTGTCCTATCCTTTTGATGAATTTAAACTGTAGAAATACATGCAAAATAAAGTAAACTGCAGGAAGCTCTGTTCACAATACTTTCATCACAACAAGGATACAACAATGTCAAGACACATGACAATGACAATAGACCAACTGACACTGAAACCAAGGACTGACTGCTGTGACAAAATTCATTTAACAGTTTAGTGTTAAACCAAACAAAAACAGTTTGCCTCCATCAAATCTAACCTGCACATAGGAATTAAATCATGTGATAGATTTTTCATCTCCTAACACCTGAAAAAACTTAGATTTTTTTTTACTGAGATGGTCGTTTGAATAAAGATTGATCTTCAGGGTACTGTAAGGTCATGCTCACCTTCAATTCAAATTTTGTAAAGAAAGACATATCCATGGCACAGACTGTCTCTCGACAGGCCCAGTACTCTCCTAGCACCAAATCAAACCAGCCCGGCTTTCCGTAGGTTGGAGTCTCTGTCTCAAAACCATACTCCTCTGGAATATGGAGAGCAAAATAAATCTCAAAAATTACAAGTGGAAGAGTATCCATTTAGCAAATGAAGTTAAAAAAAGAAAATACTAAAAAAAAAAGAAAATAAAAAATCATGTATGTAATATACATGTAATGCTACTGACATCACCTGGAACATTCAAAGATATGTTAATTTTTATCAAAATCTTACAAAAACAACCAGACTTAAAATATCTGGAGGGACTGGTTGCAATGTTACAGGTTACAATAAACATCACACAACAGTACTCTAAAAGTAACATCAAAGATGGTATATACAAGCCATATGCAATTATCCACCATGCATGCAATATGATTACATTTGCATTGACAACTGCGTAGAAATCATACCGCACACACAATGCTTACATGATGTATGTATGAATATATCACATCACACACCATATATGTAGTAAACACACAATGCCCAACTAAGGTCACATGTCATAATATCTAATTACAAATGTTGTGTAACAAGGTGATGCACACAAATAATGCACGGGCCCTGCGTCCCACAAGTCATCACAATAACGGTAGACATATTCAGCACCTGGGGGTTCATGCATTTACACACACAGTAACTCTAGTGTTTAATGTACATGCAAGACAGTATACACAACCTGTACTACAGTATACTGTATATTGCACGATCGCACAAAATATCATATCAATGATAACTTTCATCCTAACTATGCTACACTATCATGTCAAACTTGTCTGTTGGTACTGCATCAATTAAGCTTTTCAATCAAGCCTTTACATGTGACGAATTTCCTGATGTGTGATTTGACAAAGTTACCTCTCTACCAGCAAAATTCTTTTCGACATAAATTAATTCATCAATTTGATGCTCTTTTTAGATAACGACTGAGCAATGCATTTCCACAGTAGCTTCATACTAAGATAAATTTGTTACAGTTCTATAACCACTGTTCACAATGTTGAACTCGTGACTCCATTGCCAAACCACATGAGAACATTGCACAAATATTTGAATGCAAAAAACAAAAAAACAAAGACAGCTAGCACAATACGAACTATCCACAAACAAAGGTCTCAAGTACTTATGGACAACAATGGCCATTGATACAGATAACAATGGTTTAATTATTAGAGAAAACAATGCTCCAACTATGAATTTCATAAGGTGATGTTTGCTACTACTTGCCAGTGTCACTCATATTAGCGAACCACTTTGGTGTCTCCATCCCACTTCTGTCACCGAAAACAGCTCCCGATGCAGCGTGGCTTGCATACAAAGGAGAACACCTTAGCTTCCTACCAGTGTTGTACTCAACTCCAGGGAACCCTATTCTGTAATGAATACCTGAGGAAGTGAAGAAAAAGTAACCAAGATTCACTCTTTAGGAAATCGAATGCGAGAAAAACATGCACAATACCACATATTAGGTAGTGGACAAATGTGCAATCACACTTTTTTGCGGTGCTGTTGGCACTTTTATTATTATTATTTTATTGCCTTCTCCTCAAATTTACCAAAAATGTCAATTTGTTTGGCAAAATCAAAAGGAAATGTAAATAGTTCAAAACCATGAAGTCCCATTATCAATGTGACTGAATCTTGAACAAACGGTAACACAAAATTAAGAGCTAGTCATAAGAAAAACATGTGTGGAGACCCTCTTGGCTGCTAACACCATTACACATCATAATTTAGGAATGAACAGAAGAAATTTCAGCAAAAAGGTAAGATAAGGCACACTTTCAAGGGGTCTGCAACCCTGCTGTATGGTTTCCCATCATGTGCTCACGCGTGTGACCATGTTATGCATTTACTTATGAATATACAGATTTGGGCATTTTGACTTTATTGATATGTCCAGGCTTTAACCAATACAAACAAACAATTGCAGCTGCACCATCCTTCCTGGCCAACAGAATCATATAATGATAAAATCAGGATCAACCTTACCCTCTGTTTCCGACACCCTGTCGATCAGAAACGTCTTGTTGTTGTGGTACTTGGAGAAACGTCTCACGTCCACGGGCCAGGTATTACAGGGGGGTCTACCTTCCATCAGCCACTCTGCTAGGACCTTCCCAGCACCTCCAGTGGTAGCTATCCCAGAGGAGTTGAAACCAGCCATCACCCAGTAGTTATCAACCTTCGAAAGTGAGAGGAAAGAACTAGATAGTGACATACATTATAAACCTGAAAATGTTTGAACAAGAAGAGATGACGACCTAACAGTAGGTAAAATTAGATCCAAGTGAAGGGTAATCATGAATACAGCAACTTACACATAAAATTAAGAAATTCATGCAGATGGAAAATGTAATGGTTGGTTTGTCCATACACATGTTCATGTCAAAAGGAACACATGCAACATCTGTGTAATCTTAATTAGTCCACTATGGATAGAGTAGTGGTTACTGCTTGAGAAAGGAAACCCTTTTATACCTCCAATTGTTGTTGGGTTTGGCACAGTATGACACAACAGGAAGTCGGCACTGCGGACATACAGTCCAGCATGCTATGCTATTGTCCTTTGTAAATTTACACATTCATTTGAAGGCCAAGCCCAGAAAACAGCTCTGACTCTCACCTCAGAGGCAGGACCCACTAGAGGGGACATATCTGGGGTGAAACTCTCTGGACCGTTGAATAATTGCTGGACCTCTGCCTTGTCGGCTGCTGGGACCCTCTTCAAGAAACCATCTAGAATTGGTCCTGAGAGACAGAGTGAACAACGTATAACAGTCTTGCTAATGTCATAATCACATTTTTTCATGCAATACACTGTTTCTCTAAACAGTACAGAGTATCCAGATGTACATCTGTAGACAGTCTCAAGTTAGGAACATTCAAAAACTTTGTAAAACTGTAGAAACAAGTCACACCTCCTTTTGATTATTCCTTTGCATGGTGGACCTCCTATTCGACATCTGATGAAACCTTTGATCCTGGTAGTAGCTTTTAACCAGCATGTTATCAAATGAATTTTTCTCTACAGATATTCCAATGTTTAAACTCACTTCAAGTCTTGCAGGTAGTCCTTGAAAGGTCAATATCCACAAGATGCAACTTATAAAACCCCCAAAAATGCGGAAATCTTACACTATCATAGCAAAGAATGAATTGAACGGTTCTGTTTTCATTCACTCAA
This sequence comes from Stichopus chloronotus, assembly GCA_021234535.1. Classification (NCBI taxonomy): domain Eukaryota; kingdom Metazoa; phylum Echinodermata; class Holothuroidea; order Aspidochirotida; family Stichopodidae; genus Stichopus; species Stichopus chloronotus. The sequence goes on along the minus strand of CM037832.1, from coordinate 37,932,720 downwards.
TGTTTTCTGTATAAAATTTGTGTGCCTAGACTATCGCTACAGAGAGACTCCCCCAAAAAGGTTTTACATTTTTTGAGACTTAATACAACCAGAAGATAACTATGTGAGATTATATAAATTATGGGTATAACTGTTTTGATGTTTTCATTTATTTCACATGCGCTTCCCTTCTATATATGTCAACAATGTATTTTCTTTACATCAGGTGTGGCCAACCTTTTTCAATGGGGACACACTGCCACCTTTGAACTTCCTGAGGACCACACGGGCTTTAAGTCAGCTCTCTGTTATGCATCTCTTCATAATGGCTCCCTAATTTGAATTTTATAGAGAGAAGCCAACATTTTGCAAGGTTATTACATCTTACAAGCTTTTATGTGAGAAATATCTTTCTTCCCTTCACTCATTTGTTATTCTCCCTTATTTTTATTCCTCTTCAGGAGGGGGTTTGGGGGCCGCATGATCCCTCTCTGCATACCACATTTGGTCCACAGGCAACAAGTTGGCCACACCTGCTTTACACAACACAACATAATGTCTCACTGAAGTGGTCCCAGTCTTCTGGCAGAGATGAAAATTCAGCCGGATAAGGCATGCCCTTGGTGTGAACGGGTTTGCCCTTCGTGCAGAAGCCCCCCGTCATGAGGCCCTGCCCCCAGTCACGGATGTAGCATTCATTGTCGAGATCTCTAACATCTGAGCATAGTGAACAGCAACAAAGAAAAAAGGCACATCTTGTTTAGGTCAAATGAAAAAAAAAACCTTGCTTCCCAAAAGACTCACTCTTGAAATAGTCATGAATGAGTTACATAAAATTTGTAATTTCTTGAAATAGGCATGAATGAGTTACATAAAATTTGTAATTTCTTGAAATAGGCAAGAATGAGCTACATAAATTTGTAATTTGCATATTAGAATGAGATCCAAACAAAGCCTTCCATATTTAAAAAGTGATGGATTTCATTCAAAATATAGCATCCTTTAAATACTGATGACTAAGTGGACCCCAAACAATTGGGGGGGGAGCTAAAAGTCTGAGAAAAGAAAAGATGGGGATGACGGTATGAAAATATTCCATACCCATTGGTTGACAATGGTAGCTAATCATGAGATGCGAGATGTAGACATACCACATTGGAACAGCGCTGGGTATCAACAGAATTTCAAACTCTTGTGGAAATACAGAGTTACATCTAAAATGCTATTTCAATAGTGTGACCCATTATTACCGATATGCTGAGTTATCATTCCTATCATTTCACAAATACTTTTATCTTACTTGAAAGACAGTTCACACTGTGATGTGGCATACTGATAATTGTGACAACTTTCAGAGTTGTGTCAAGTAAGCGATCTCATCTTTCCAAGCTTAATCTAAATGACGGCAAGTTAGCAGCCATCGATTCCAGACCAGCCCCCCCCCTTCACCCCATCCCCAGATATATTGGTCTGTTACTCCCAACAGTTTGATACTCACACGGTGATCCCCTTGGATCGATTCCCTTCAGTGGCTTAGTGATGAGATACTGGTGTTCGTTGGGATGTAAAGGTATCTTCACGACTGGATTGCATTTTAAGCCAAGTTCATGGGCCCACTGAGGAATAAACAAAAGGGAGTTAAATGAAATAACACTGCCTCATACAAAAAGTATACCTCACCCCAGAACATCAGTAGAGAGACATTTTCAGGCTTTCAAGTGAGCTCCGGCAAAACAAAAGGATTAAATATAATAAAAATAATTCTGAACAAAATAAGAGAAAATTAGGATTAAGCATTCCAAAAGAAGTAGATCTTATTCAAGGTTGCAAGAGTAGTTTTCATCAATACTTCACTTCTTCTACCTCCTGTATTGAAGGCTGAGGCAGCACCCAGAAATGACTACCCATCACTCCTGTGCAAAAGCCATGCTTAATATAATTGGAGGTAATACACTATTTCAAGAGCATAATATCTGACTGCTCCACTGTTTTCTGAGTTATGGCAAGTCCCTGCAAGGAAGTAGGGTACAAAATGTAGGATTTTGAAGACAACATTAGCAGAAGTACAATGAAGAGCAATAAAATTAGGAGAAAGTAGGATAAGTAGGAGTCACTTGACAACACTCATTTAAAATTTCATTGCTCCAAAGTGTTACATCTTTACATTGTTGTAGCTACTACACATATTCCACACATTAAAACATTTCACACACTAAACACAATCTCACATGAACCCCAGTTCAAATTCTTTCTCTGAATAACATTAATATGCCACATACAATTTGAGGAATTTTACCCTTTGCACTATACAAGTGTTTCATAAAACTTAGGAAGAAACACAGCATGTTTGCCAATCATTTAATAGCAGTGCCATAGAGTAGAATGTAAAAATCAGCACAGAACGTAAATACTATCAAATGTTTGAACAAAGTTAGCATTTAAGAGGCAGAGCAAATGTTGGGAGTACATATTACACCTTTGTTTGCAAACATTTTTGAGACATTTGTTCCCCAAGGGTGCCCTCAGAACACACATTAAAATGGTTGCACAAACAGATCAAAGGTTTCCTTTGTCTTGGCACTGAACTATTTATACCCAACATAGGTTGTCAGGTCCCTGCTGTAAAGAGAATTAAACTAAACTCATTCACAACGTTTTTGGGCAAATGACCATAATGTAGAATAGAAAAACAAAAACAAAAGAACAAAAACATGCAAATTCATGGTAAATGTACTTTTAGGTGAAAAAAGTGAAAAACAAAAAGGGGTGGAGGAACAAAACCAAAACAACATCTGACTACATGCAAGTAATCAATTGTTGAAGGGTGTATGGAGCTCTAAATTGGTATTAGTGAGAATACACTTATTTGATTCTGAATTGGGAATTGTGATCTGTCATCAGAAAATGGAAATCTGGAACTGAAACATCATGGAATTTTGTATGTACAACCACCCACAGAAAACAGCCAAATTTGGGTCTTTTAAAACACAAAAAAAACTTGCCCCTCTACTGTAGTGGAAAAGGAGAATAACTTCAGTATCTCTCTAGAATCTCTTGCTTGTCTCTCAGACATGGTCAATGTCAGACATGGTCATGGTCACTTTGGCACTTTGGCAAAAGCGTGCTCTACGATGGGAGCGACACGGATTTATGAGTGAAAGTTTACACTCCAAACCACGTCACAGTTGGCTTAAACTTACCATACCAGCACAGTTGATAAAGTATTCACAGTTGACTGGCCCCTGGTTAGTGTGCACCTGACTGACCCGCTCCTTAGTCGTCTCCACCCGATCCACTCTGATGCCTTCCACGATCTCGACACCTTTGGAAAAATCAGAAAAAATGACGTGACCTCGAGTCCTGCGACATCACTTCCATCCATAGGGAAAGAGTACCAGTTTGTATACAAACAATGTGAATTTTGTCAGCTGAGTACCCATTTATCTTTTCCGCTCACTGCGCCTGACTGCAATCTACTCACCGTTTTGTTTGGCTCCTTTGGCCAATGCCATGGAAATGCTCGTTGGATCGGCAGAACAGTCACCAGGGATGAAGAGAGCTCCCTGAAGGTCTTGGGTCCACAGCCATGGAACCATCTTTTCCACTTCAGGAGGGGATATCATCTCGCACTCGATTCCCTCAGCCCTTCACCCACGATTACGGAGAAACAGAAATTTATTATACTTGAAGTTCACTCCATGCATCATCAGAAATGTGACCAGTAATTCTTTGCCAGTAGGCTAGACTTGAAGCAAATTTATCATTTTGCTTTTATCGCTTCAAACTAAACAGATTTCTGTGTCAGGGTGTAACGATCAAAAAGCAAAATGCAAAGTTTGACACCTTTCAGTCTCTGAAAACATCATGCATACCAGGGGGGTTTTCACTTTGACCACTCTGCACCTGCGATAACTGTATAATCCATAGAAATATATGAACCAGAATGACATCTGGGAGCAGCAACTGAAGCCAAGAAATATAGAGGGCATCCTAACTCTGTAAGGCAAAAGGTTTTCTGATCTCAGAGTGGAACTACTACCAACACCAACACATGCTGTCACCTCTTTGCCACATTAAAGAGACTCATTGAGTTGATATCAATAGGTTTGTGATGTTTTCTAAGAGTACCAACACATGACAATGCTAATAATAAGCATAAGCGGTCAAGTTTCACATCAAATAGTTATGAAAAACTGTCAAAATTTTTGAATATTTGACTCTAACTTGTACTGGCTGGGTGCATACCAATACCCTGTCAGAACTAATGAGAAAAGTGTCTGGTCATGAATTTTCAAAGACCAAGTTGAATCACCAATTACTCACTCATTACTATTTCTTTGTATCTGACACATGGGGATCTGCTTAGTTTGACCATTTGTTATTAGTATGTGAAAAAAACTTGACAGGAATAGAAGAAAATTAGTGAGTTTCATGTCACAACTCAATGAGCCTCTTTAACTTTAGGATACTTTAACTCACAAAAACCACTTAAACATTGGAACTTACTTTTCTCCTTTTCCCCTTATATGATCAGTTCACCTCAAAGTAACAAATGGTTGCATTCACTTTTCATTTTCCAAGAAGATATATTTAGATATCAGACAAATTCATTTCAAAGTATGCATTAACTTCTGATCAAATGAAACCACAGAATTTTAATTGAAAGTTTACATCCACAGACGTCAGGTGCGGTATCACAGTATTTTTGACCTAAAACACTCATCTTTGTACGGTAATTAAAACGTACATACAGCAAGTTTGATGACTTAGAAATGGCACTTCTAGTAATTGTGTTAACATTGCCCCAAAATAATGTCTATTTACTTCGCACAACTAGCCTGTTTTGGCATCCATAAATACAACATGGGTCACCCACTTTCTGTATCTACTGATCATGGACAATTTAAACATCAAAACTGTATTTCAAAAATCATTCCATTCTGGAAACAAACACTGCATGACCTGCAAAGACTATTGAACCTTCAGAGAACTAAGTTATTTCTCCATCCACTTCTCTTGTACTCCACCTTTGCTTCCCATTTCACTTACCTTGCTCTACTGGCCTTTCGTTCTAAATCCAGCATCCTTTCTTTTGTCTCTGCTAATGCTAAAGATCCAGTGATTTTCAAGCCTTTGAAGAAACAGACAAACAAACACCTTTGCCAAATATCAGAATATAAGAGGTGTGTTGTACAACAATGATTTTTTTTGCATGGTAATTACTTTAACTGTAGTCACTTGCAGCATATGTACAATGTCCTTTATCAAACTGCTGCTGAAAGGAATGCTGGCTAAAGTAGAAACGGTCTCTGAAATTCTCCATTTCTGTCAGTTTTTTTTTTTTTTAAAACAAAGCTGAAACAAAAGAGGAATGTCAATCACCATCAATTGGAACCTGTCTTCCCCCTCTGTTGACCTATCTTTTCAAACAAGGAGTTATCAGCTAAATAGCATGCTATTCAGCACTCTCCGACCTGACTGACCCCAGAGGTGGAAGGTGACTGATACCAGCACAGGTGGCTTGCCTATTGCAAATATGATTAGCTATTGATTAGCTAACTATATTGTGCATCTACATTGAATACTACCAATTCAGCAGCATTGTTGGACCCACAAATGTTGAACACTGCAAAGGGTTCCACTACAAACAGTGCTAATTTGACATGCCTTTCATACTGTAAAGCAAAATATGCAGAAAAGAGACATTTTGCATGATATCATTAAATGGTCCATATGGCCCACTTAGACCCAAAAATGTTGAACACCTTGGGGTCCACTGCCACAATGCTAAGTTGACAAACATTGCACATAGTAAAGCAAAATATGCAGAAAAGCATGATTTCATAAAATGGTTCGTGTGGCTCCACATGGGACCAATAATCCTGGACAACCTGAAGCAACCACTACCATAGTAGTAATGTGACACACTTTCAACTGGATACAGTTCAATCTGTGGGAGAAGAAGCGTTTTGCATGCTTTAGTAACAGGGCCTATATGACCCCTTTGGACCATGGACCCCAAAATCCTGAACACCTGAGGGTCCACTACCACAATGCTAATTTGAAAATGCTTTCCATGACTTAAAGCAAACTATGCAGAAAAGAGACATTTAGCATGATTTCTGATCCTGAACAACCTAAAGGAAAAGCTTCCATAATAATAATGTAACACAATTTTAATTGAATATCATAAAATCTGTAGGAGAAGAGGCATTTGGCATGATTTCACAAAATGGTCCTTGTGGCTAATTTGGACCTTGGACCCAAAAATCTTAAACATCCTGAATGCGCCATTACTATAATGCATCCATACACCAAGTGCAAATTTTGTCCAAGCTTTATAACTAAAGATATCCTGTTAAAAAGGTTTCCAGAGTATGGCCACTAGTGTCCCCCGATGGCCTTAGACCCCACAAAAACAATAGGGCACTCCTTCTAAATGTGGTAAACCTATAGACCAAGTGTGACCCTCATTCAACTTTCGCACTGAGGTTTGAGCATACCCAACCAAGTGTCACAGACACACACCCACACACACATGCCAACCTGACTGCATAGGTTCCTTTGCTGTTGCAAGGAACCAACAGGATGTATGTGTCCTAATGATCCAGACTTTGATACTCACAGTTCTGTATTGTTCTTTCTCTCATACAACTTTTCTCACATTCCCCCCCCCCCTCCCCACACTTCTTCTCCCTATCTCCCATATTTCTTCTCCTGATTCTAGCTGGGAGACTCCTGAGTCGTAACCATAGTGATTCTTCAGTGCAAACTGAATGTCATCCTGGTATAGAGGGTATGAGGGGAGGGATGTCCCCATCCCCTTTGGACCTTTTCTTTCTTGGCAGACAGACAGAGACAGAACATACTGAGATGGCAAATGGTGTAATTTTTTTCGACTCTTCAGTTAACTTTTTTCAAAAATTGTTCCTATCCTGTGTTTGAAATGAATGTATGCTCTTTGGGTTTAGATTTGGGACTCTGGATGACTACCTCATCTTGCATCAAACGACCAGACAAAAATGTGGGTTGTTTTATACTGCAAGAATATTTATTCCCATGAACCTTCAGACATTGTGCAAACAATTTTCATTTCATAATACAGTGGCTGGTAGTCTAGCAATTTGCTCTTCATGCTGATTGGATGGGTCAAGGCCGGCTACAGTCCATCGCCAGTTGGCATAGCTGAATCTCTGCTTTTCTCTCTCTCATATCTCTGCTCCTTCCACCCCACCTTGTTTCTTTTTCCTGCCCCTCCACAACCCCTCCCCTCTCTATCCTTGTGTATAGTCTGGTTCCAGCACAAACACAAATATATTTCCCAACAACAACTACCGGTACATACAATTACCTCAGAATGGAGACATCAAGATAGACATGATCTCCAAAACTTTTCAAAGCAATGAAAATAGGGCTGTCAGCATCCATCATTGCCATTCTTTCCAGTTGAAAAAAGTACATTCAACCTCTCTCTGACTATTTCCCAATTAGAGCGGGTTAACACAGGTACATTTCGTTAAAGAAAAATTTCGTTGTGAAAATTAACTTCTACACACTGTCAGCTAAATGCTAGAACTACAGCGACAACGACTGCTTGAGCAGGTTGAGTTTTGGCTTCAAGTGAGAATGTCAACTACACTGAAAGTTGAAGTTTGCCATTGCCTTCCTTTTTGTGTACCCACATTTGCATCAAACCCACAACAAACAAGATAGAAAACATTGTGTTTATCCAATGTTATTTTATTATCATGACATTCACATTTGCTATCCCATCAATTCTGAGCGAGCATGTTTACTTCTAGAGCATATCAACAAAAACAAACGGTGGCAGTCTTTAATCAAGATACCACCATCTCTGTTGGAATCTTCGAGTAGATGAGGGGTAAGAGGGTAAACACGCTACAGTCCAAAGAGCAATGCTGAGAAACCTTGAGTTTAAAGAAACTAACAATAAGACTGATAAAGCAGAAACAAAGGCTAGAATTAAAAAGGATGGTATAATCACTCTGGGTTAAGGAGTCCAAACAGAAACAATAGCAAACAGTTAAACAGCAATCAACTTTTCACCCAGGGGCCACATAATCTAAACCCTGTCACATATTGATGACTGTATGCTTCCATTTCCACCTGGTTAATGTAAGGAAAAACCATTGCCTTGAAGTCTGAATGTTGCACACAGTATGCAGGATTTCTGATGGTGTTTCAAGAAACTTAAATCTATTATCTCTCTTGTTCTGCTAATGACAACAAGCTTGAAGTGAGAGTTAAGTCAAAGTAAACACTGAAGGAAATTCCAATTCAAAAGAAATCTGACAGCAAATTACTGCAGTTGTCCACAGGTGTTCAAGAGGGGCAGTCTGCCCCACAAGTAAAAATTACCACCCCCTGACATAGCAAACTGCTCTCCCCAAAAATGACTGAATCCCCCTACTCCACCACTCAGCCCAAAAACATTTGACAATAGACTTTACTGCCATTTCGAATACAGCAAGAAAGTGTGTCTATGTGTCACCATTTTGCATCATTTAGCATCTCAATTATCAAGAAGTTTGGAGGTGGTATTGAACACCCTTCATTAAAACCACTCGCTGGTGACCTCACTGTGATCATGTACACGCCTCTCAGATAGCCATCCCCTCTCAAAAATCTGTAGAGAATACTGGGTGATAGAGGTAATTTTGCTTCTTCTTACATCCAGATAACTTATAAAAAATAAAACAACTTAGAGAATGCCCATGTCCATAGCATACCTGTATTCACACCTGTCTCTTTCTCCAAAGATCCATAAAGCTTTACACTCTCCTTGCACATGCTGGTCATCACCCCAGAGCTTCTCAGTTGTCCAATCAACCCAGCTGCATGCCACGTAGTTCCACTTGTTAACCTTTGTGGATATAAAAAGATTTAAATGTATAAGTTCATCGAATTAGTTAAAAGTTTGATACACACAATGAAAATTACCTCACCAAACTAGGGGTGTACCAGATACTGTATGGAATTTAATAATCCATCCGGAACAGGATTTGCCAGAACAACGAAATTACGACCACATTTGGTCAATGCAAGAAATAGAACTTTCAAGGTGGGGTTATGTCAATTTCATTTCTATGTGAGCAGAGGTTTGGCATTTTTTTTGGGTGAGGGACCAATATAAAAATGGAGTCTAGTACTGTATACCTGAAATTTTTTACTACCATTAGGTTATCTTGGTAATTTCCCCACACACAAACAGTGGAATTTGCGGTTTTGTGATTTAATGGCATATATATAATGATAAGAAAGCCATGTGCCATGCCCCTAAGGGGGGTAGGTCTAGGGGGTAGGCAGATTTAAGGATGTAGGATTCAGGAATTTGCTGATGAACAATTTCATTGGCAGGACTTATCTTTAGGATGTATAGTTCTCCAAGAACCATAAAATATAGGACTACAGTATGAAGACACTCTATGTAACGTGAAATTTTCTGAAATTTTTCTTCATGTACCAGTCATTGGTATTATATTGCATCAGCTGTGAATCCTTGATTCGTAAAGCTTATTTTTATAGTCAACGTATCATTAAGTGCATTGGAATTGTGGTTAGACTGATTTCAGTTTACAAGAAACAGTACTACTCTCACTACAAATGTGGTTTGGTAACTATTGTTAATTCATTTACACTTACATGTATTTTAGATTTTCACACTATTTCTTTTATCTTATCTTATATTTTAACCATAATTCATGCATTATAGCTCACAAAAGTACCGCAATAACTTGCTACACTTTGTGTTATGCTACCTACATAATGTACCCGTAATAATTACTCAAACCCTGTTTGACCCTCTGTTAAAAACATATATGATTTCAGTATTTTTCTGTTTGGTAAATGTTTTGATAAGCTTTGGGTTGATTGTCAACACTTTCAACTTTTACATTAGTAGTCACTTCTACTTTTGACTAATTTCATATCTATGCCTACAGTACCTCTCTTTTCTGCATGAGGGGGTGCGTTGAAAGTTCATAACTAGGAATGAAACCCTATCATTAGATTTATAATATTAACAGCACTGCAACCCTATTCTATGCATCTAACTAAGACTTGCAGTAAATTAAGCTGTACTGTATAGTTTACCCACAAGTCCAGCAAACAAGGCCAGATTTACGAAAAATCTGGCCGAGTGCTGAATTTGGAAAAACCCTTAAATCTGGCCAGATTTGAGACGAAATGCACCCCTGCACGAAACCAACCAAACTTTTCTTAATATGTCTGTCATTCTTTTTCAGTGCCCATTTCACAGCTTTCTGCTGCTCACAAATCAAAATATCACTTGCATTAATATTAAAATGTACGTATATGGAGCATCAGCAGTAAAAATACTTAAGAGAGCCCTCCAGTACAGCAAGCTTGTTTAGTTTAAGAGAAAATGAATTACAGCAAACTGAAGCTACAGTAGCAGAGGGTTTAGCAGCACTCTTGGATTCAGTCTCCATATCTCCACTATCAGTCGTCCTCTGATCAGCTAGCCACGATGTGTCTAATTGGCCTGTCCACCGCATGCATCGTAGACTTGCGCAGTGATCTCTTGTTTTGATCAACAGATACTGTAGTACACTGCACAGTATTTTACATTACAGTATTTATTACAAAATTCTTTATGTTTATATTTTCTTCCACTGTTCTCTGTTTTTTGTTCACCAAAGGTGATGAAATTGGGACATCCCACTTTACAGGGGTTTTTATACTTGCAAATCGGGGCTCAAAATTGAAAAAGTGATGTTACACTACTGTACCTTCCTTGTTCTAGCAGAAGAATATCCCTCCAACCGTACTTTGCCAGATGATACACAACTGAAAGTCCAGCTACTCCACCACCACAGACAACTACCTTGGCATCTCTCGGCAGGCTGGATGGCTTACCCGTCACGCCATGCACCAACCTAGTCCCACATTTTGGTCTCCCCCACTTGCTGCCGCACCTGCAGACAAATTGCCGCAGATGTGATTGGTGCATGACTCTCATTCTCTGTTACCTTCAGACATGTACCTGCAATGTAACAAGCAAATTAATACTGTACTTCTGAATATGTCAGCAGGTCCAACCTCTGATCATTTCTAAGGTATAATTAAGCATTTCAAGACCTATTGATGAAGATGAGAGTAATGCCGCAGTTCACACTTTAGGATACAACTGAAATGGTTTACAAAGTTACCCGACTAAAGATTTTGTCTTCCATCCCAATGTCACCATCCTGCCTTACTTTGAATTATTTGTTACTCTGCATTCATAAATGTTGGTTTTTAAAACATGATTTTGTTTTTCTGAAAAACAAACAATATTTCCCCTTAAGATCTTGTTCAATTAGTTCAATGCAAAGGCCGTTCTCATGTTGAGTCTTCATGCACAGATGGTGAATGCATCTGCAGTCAAAATGAGATGCCTAGCTACTTTTTTTTTCACAGTACTGTGTTGCATCTATGCCTAGTTCCCAGGTATCCATGTACAGTACCTGCTCAACCATGTCAGGATCCAGAGCTAAAAATAGCCTACCAGTAGTACTACTCTGAGCCAAAGGTTCGCCAAAGTTTACGTACAGTATAACATTTAGCATGCATGCCAAAACTAAGAACATTTCAAGTGCATGTATTGTAAAACTAAGACTCTAGTAAGAGAACCTGGAAATACCATACAACTTAGCAAAATGTTGCAATACTTCACAACATAATACTAATACGTCACAACAAACTCGTAGGCGAACAAAAGATGCATTTCAGAAAATTCAGGTACCCGGATTATGAATAACCGGCCAACAGATTTGTCTGTTACCTAGGGTTACTTAGGCTAGTCTAGGCCAAACTTAAAAGTGGCAAATCGCCTTAGGCCTAGCTTATTGTCTAACCTTAGGCATAAACACAGGTCTTCCTAGCGTAATACTATTAGTATATACGCTAGGACGACCTGTGGGCATAAATCGTTAAGAACTGGAACGCCAAAAGGTGTTTAAGCTTAACTTACCTTATGACTTTACCAGTTTGTTGCGGACTACGCAAGATGTTCATAAGTTTGCTAATTGTGATCGTTCATAGAAATACGCATCTGAGAGTGATATGCATGCTGTGACTTATCATATTGCAGTCGACAGACACACAGTACTTTAATGTCGCTTACGTACACATCAAGTACGATGTGGGTACGGTCACTTTACTTGCTCAGACTCGGCGCAGATTGCCATTTCTATTTCGGTGTTGCCAGAAATCCCAAAGCAATTTTAGCTGAATTACAAAACTGCTAGTAGACGTTTTTTTTTTTGGACGGTTGTTCACTTTTCAAGACGCGGTTCAGTAAGCATGTCCTGGAACTGGATCAGGACGCATACTGGAACTGGAAGGGGAGGGCCCTCACGTATGACTTCTAGCGCAGGACTATCAGAACCGTAGAAAAAATTCTCTGAGGACCATCTACGTGAAGCGTCACCATCAGGAGCGCAAAAAAGAAATTGTTTCTTTACAAACCCTCCAGATGGCCGGATATGATACTTCCCGCCCATCCAGTAACATCAGATGAATCACCGGTGGTCCTTTGGCCGACGGAGGGCCATCGGTTGTCGGTGGCTGACTGAGCAACAGCTTGCATGATACGTCACAGTCTTTTAGCCAATCAGCAACCGACAGAATGGCGGCCAGAGGTCCGTCATCAGGCCCATCAAAATATTCTTTCAGGGTGGGTGTTCTAAGCTTCGTATAGGCCTAGGCCTACTTAGTTTTGAAATATGAATCCCATGTCTACAGTAACTCAATAACTGAGGAAAAGATTAATCTATGAAAAATATCAGATAAGTTGAGGTGACAATAAATTATTCTTCCTCTTTAATTTATTCTTGGTGCACTGTTTTTTTTTTTTTTTTTTGGGAGGGGTGGTGTTAAAATGCAATAAAGTTAATAGACTTCACATCTCTAACTTCAAGATCTTTTCCTCTTTTTACCTGCCGTTTGTGTGTGTGTGTCTTTTTTCTGCTTGATGTTCGGAGCCAGTTTGCGTTGTACTTAACTTTTGTCTCTCAGGACAGGGAGAGTACAGTAACCCATAATGAACACATGTTGCAATACACTGAGTGAGGTAAATACCACCTGACTGTGGTATAGGGAGACAAACTGAGGATAGCTGCATTCAAAACGACATTTTCGTGGTCTATCCAACGAACCGAAGTACGTTTGTCACAGTAGGAATTACAGCATAGTTGAGCGCTTCACACACCAATCCGTTCAGAAAGCCCTCTCAAAACGTCACAGTTTGTTCCCCTCTTCAGTTCTTGATTCTAAGTACGCATGCGTAAGTGCGTTTCGATGCCGCGTAACCGTCAACTTAACTGCGCCTCGTAATTGCGCCGCGTAATTGCCCCGCGTAATCTGCACTGCGTAATCCAACCCTGTGTATGATCCTCAGGTTATGTTGCTGTAATAATACATATTTGTAACATTGGACAGATTGGACAGAAGAGACAGACTATACTTTTTTTTCAAATTTACCGCCTAGCCGGTGTCACTTCTTTTGAGTGTCTCGCTTCCGCGAAATCTAAGGTTCGCTATTGCAGCCCTCACCAAGCGGTCAGAGAAGTGACGTTAATCATCTTTGAAGCAACTGAACGCTTATTTAAATGTCTAAATTCTGCGTTTACACATATGTTCGATTTTAGCCCTGCGCGGATAGGCCTAGCTGTCTGATTTGTGGCGAAAAGTGGGTCTTTAACATAAATAACTAAACTTAGGTCCAAACGTATGCCAGACTGTGTCCACTTTGTCAAATAATCACATTTAGTCACATTTAGTCCGTCGTCTTAAAACCATGGAGTTACAAATGGTAAAATCTTCACAACTTATCTCAACTCCTTATCTCCCGATGCACCCAGTAACAGTTGCAACAGGAGAAGGAAGTTTTTTTTTTCTTGATTAAAAAGGTTGATGACGTGGATAAGAGATAGGATGAGTGAACAACGCTATAACGGGCTGATGCTGATGCATGTGAACAGGGATGTCGCAGTTTGCTTGTTATTCGGAAGTAATAGATGAATGCGCCAAACGAGGGAATCGTCGGGTCGAATTTTAAGTGTGACTTTACGTTCCACTTCCCACTAACTAAACATTAACTAAGTAACTAGACATGACATCATACGCTTTACCATAAACACCATGACTGTCACAACTTGGCAAGAAGAATTCTATGGTCGACGGTGTCGAATGCTTTGCTAGATCTAAGTATAAGCCTAGGACATTTTCCCCGTCGTCTTAATATTGTAACACCGCCAAAGTCTGTCGGTGAGGACACGTTTCGTCCGGCTCGAATGGAGGAAGGTGTAAGAGAGGGGGGGGGGGGTGGTACAAGGACGAACTCAGAAATTACCAGAAAGCAGATCATGTACGTTTATAAATATTATAATTGCATCTCACTCACGTTGTTGGACTTACAGACAAAATAAACCGTATGCGCAGGGGGTACGCACACATAGAGAGAACTAATACAATTGTCGGACTCTGCCTAAGGCATTACAGCTGACATAGCTATAGGCCTATATAGCCTCTGGCCCAACGGTCAGGCACTGCGCAAGTGTCGGGCGGCGCAGGTGTCGGGCAGTGCAGGTGTTGCGCGACGCAGGTGTTGAGCACTCCGCAGGTCTCGGACGGCGCAGGTGTCGGGCACTGCACCGATCGGAGTAGCCTTTCTTTGGACTTAGGTTCCAGCAGCCGCATTTCGCACCCGACCCGAAGAACTTAAAACTGTAACAACTTCGGCCCGACCAACCGACTAACTAACTAATTTTAAAATGGTCTCTTGATTAAATACCCAGGAAATAAGCCAAGGCAGGCTTATGTCCGCACATAAACTACAGTAAGGCCTCAGCCAATCACCAACACTAAACATTAAGTCGAGACCACCCAGTCCGAGTCCGAGTCATTACCTTTCGAGTCCGAGTCCAAGTCCTTAACGTCGAGTCCGAGTCGTCGAGACCATACCCTTATATGTGAAATATGACAAGATTACCAACAGGACTGTAACCGGGATCATATCTTTATGGTGTGTGAAGGTCAAAAATTGCCACTAACTCGATGTTTTTTCCACTGCTACAACTTCGGACACTACGAATACCTTATTAGGCTTTGATCCAGAATTGCAAAAGTGTGGGGGTGGGGGTTCACGAAAAAAGCACCATCAGGCTCGACGGAAAAAAAGGGGATTGAGCAATTTCAATGAAAGCATTGCAAGAATCGTTAGCATCACGACGAGCAACGACTTGGGTAAAGTCTGTACATTCAACTGATTGAATAAAACTATCGAAGTTTCTGTTGTTTCCATATGCCATGTAGTGATATGCCAGCATACCCTTTCTTATGCATCTGATTTGCTGGTTTATACCGGGTACCGGGTGTACGCGGTTTCGCCACGTACCTGTCCTTGTTTCTACGCTGTTATGGAGCCTGGTCACATGCAACTGCAGCTTCTTTGTTACATACAGTGTTAGGCTGTTGGGTGAATGGTTTCTTTTCATACCCTACGTGGTGGGGTTTCCCTCTAGACCTGGGGTGCAGGGCAAGCTTTTTGAATCCCGGTCCAGATATGAGGAATGAAAATTTTTCAAGGTCACACTCGACTAACGCACTTCTACTGATTTTCTGACTTTCACTCAATATAAATCTTAATTCACAAAAACATTATCTCAATATTGTATTGTTGATAAGTAATGGGGAAATATAGGCCTCCCTAACAGCATTCAAAGAGATGTCTGGCTCTGACGATTTTTTTTCTTTAGACATCTTCCGGACCGCAAAAACGTCACTGGCCGGTGGCATGCGGCCCGCGGGCGGTAGTTTGCCCACCCATGCTCTAGACCATAAGGTCTACGAGCCGATATTGGCACGTACGTAACACCTAACCTGACTTTGGATCCCAAGAGAGAAGGTCAGTGAGAACGAAATGCAGTTAGGGTCAGCTAAAGCGACTCTGAAAGATGATAATGGATTAACATCCAACATCACGGCATTGACGTAGGAAGACTCCATGGTCTTTGTTCTTACTTGAGAGGGCGTAATTTTAAAATGAAGGTTAATTAATGATGCTAACCCTCCGATCGACCTACTTGTGGGATTTCGAAAGTAACCCTCGCAGATATCTTTCAGGATGATAAATCAGCTCCCACTGAGTGGAGGAGAAAAAACTTGCACCAGAGTGCACAGCGCCTTCAAGTCTCTCACTCAAAAATAGATATCCTAGGTATGAGCCGACGCCACGCATGACAGCTATTCGTCAAAGTCAAGGCATCGTTTTAAATTTGGCACGGATCGAGGTGAACGCAGAGGGCCCGATGTTGATTAAAGACCCTTTTTTATTAAAACGTAGAGGATGTGACCCTTTGATACTGTTTCGAAAATTGGTTGATTTATTTTACACACCTTTCTCACCTTTGATCAGATGCTATATTTATCATCCGAACGAACGACATCTTTTTAAGGGTTACGACGGCGAACTGGATCTCGATATGAGCAAGTGTATAGTTTATAGGTTTGCTTTATGGGATCTCGAAAGTAAGCAAGGAAGAGCTTTTTATGTGCAATTACCCACGTACAAAGGCCAGTTTTTTGGCAGTGAAGTATTTTGTAACTGGTACCCAAGGTTGAAGATACACGTTAGATATGTGAAAACGAGGGGCCTTTGCTTCATTTCAATTAGCACACAAAACTTGGGAAACTGAGTTCTTGAGCAATTCGTTGTTGTTGTTGTTGTTGTTAATTTTTTTTTGAGGGGAGGGGGGTAGGGGGCATTGTTTTTACTGACTATGTAACTTTGATAAGAAAAAAGCGCGTACGAAATGAAGAAACTAATATAGCTCATATGAATTCCCTCAAGTTGACGTCATTGTATAGGGCATGGGACTAACTCCATTATATGGGACAGTTTCTATTGAATCCATTCCCAAGTTGAAAGGCAATTGAAGTTACGCTTTTTACTGGGCGTTTGAGCTGATTGGTCAATTTCACCACACTATCACAGTGAGCAGCTGAAGCCACTGTGACTCTTAAAATAACGTTTAAAAGGATACAAGAAGTAAAAAGGGTGAGGGGGTGGAATGTGGTTTTGGCGAAATATGGTTGGCAAGTCTTCTACGTCATCACATAGATAGGCTACGTGGGTAATGTTATCTAATCAAAGCTGTCAATGAGTCGAGCCAAAGGATATTGAAAATGTGTCTTTTATTTGCTCCACTGCCATCACGGAGTTTAATGCCGGTGACATTTTACTTACTTTTTGTGCAATTCGCTGCAAGTTCTGATTTCACCCACTAACTGGCCTCATATCTTTACTTTGTTATCTTTTGGTTTGTAATTACGTGTAAATAGTGCGCAACTTCCAAGCCTGTGACGACGGGCATAAAAGAAACAAGGATCTTCTGTACATCATACAAACTCTTCTCGTGGCAAGTCATCTACAACAGCAACAAAATAGTATAAGCATGGCTAAATATAAACATTCCAACAACATTCTACCTGATCTAGCCTATGTACACATTACCTGAGGGGATATAAACGTTGTGGACGTGTGTGAGTGTGTGGCTGTGAGCTTCCCCCCCCCCCAACACTGGAGGGAGTGATAAGGGTACTGAAGTTTAGTTGGAACAGGAAGGTGGTACAGACCCTTGGTTGGAATTACGGAAGGATTAATTTGCTTTAGGTCCTGTGGTTGTCATACGCCCCTAGCAAAGGTGGACAATTTACTCTGATCAAGGGGGTGAGTGATGTGCACTTCAGAAAAAAAAAAATCGCATGCCACAAAATGCTCCCTTCAGTTACAGATACCCGATAAATGGGTTTCTGGTCGGGTTTTGGATTGTAAACAGGAAATGAGAACGATCGGTCAGACAACACAGGGAATGAACACGACATGCATTGGTATAGGGTGCAGAATTTCTTTAGAAATTAATCTGCAAGGGGCATTTTTGGTCATGAAATTCATTTTGTGTTTAATTTAGCCAATGTAACATGAGTCCATATTTGTCCCACGTCACGAAAAGATAAACCAAAAATCTTTTTTTTTCTATTAAATTTATGGGGTGACGACAGTCAGTAAATTAAGGCAAAATACCAGAAAATACAAACACTAGAAAATGTAATTAAATAACTCATGTTCAATGTATTTGAATTCCCTAGGAGAACATGTTTTAAGGATTCACTTTTTTTCTAAAGAAAAAGCAATTTCATTACACCGAGCTATACTGTGTAATGGACGTCATGGTCGAATTTGATTACAACGACTTCACAAAATCATACAGGAAACATTGTATACAAAAACATATAAAACAAAGTTGAAAGTGCAGTGAAAAGAAAACAAAATTCGACGGCACACATTTGTAGACAATTACATTGTATCGTGTAATATAAATTAAAAACACACACAGAAAAATACATACTTCAAGTTGTCTACATAGCAATAGCAATTATGTTTCCGTTAAGTACCGAAGCATGATGAAGGTATGGATGGGTGTGGGGGATGGGTAGGTGAATTCCAAAGTCCCCCCCCCCCCTTCCGTCAGCCCCCGTTGTCAAGAACACAAACATCTAACCTAGACTTCCCTGGTAGGTATAGATCTAGAAATGTACAAGAAAATGGCCAGTCCTTACAGTTACCACGTCACACTGCATTCAAAGCCGAACCCAAATAGAAGCATCTTCAAGAAAAGCGCCTTCGAGAAAGTTAAAATGTTGGGATGGGTAGGGTGACGTCACAAAAATACTGTAAAAAGACGACAGCTTCTTTGCCAGTTTCCTCAATGCCAGACAGACCAGACCGATCGCTCAGCCTGTTGCCGACATACCCATTCGTGCGGCAAACTCGGCATTATATAATATGGCCGTGATAATGCCATCTGAATATGGGGAGAACCATCCTCAGGCTTGTTAATTGTGATGGCATCTCTAAGGTAACTGACGTGGGGACATATGGGATAACTGTTCTCACAGGCGGTTCAGTTCTATCATATAGGGAACTCGTTGAGTTGGTTCACAAAACTTACAATATTTTGTCACACCTGTTTAGTGTTACTCATATGGTGATGGTAAATGGTCAAACTTAGAGATAATTCTGACCAACTGGCTTACAACTGAGGCAAAATGATAAGGTAATTAAAGAGTGCAGCCACTTACATGATTGTACATCCGTCTGTGACCAGACTCTTTGTACCGTACTGTATCAGCAATATACGCATGTACACGAATAAATACAATTCCCTCACATTTTCAGTAACTGTGGGAATAGATGATTGATGGTCAGTACCAACGAGGCTAATTAGAAGTATTGGCATGCATACAGTGGTTTCCTTCATACTCATCACAAATAAACAATATTAACTCAATGAGCCCTTGACCATTGTACCTGACCGTTTAGTGTCTGACCATTATCGTTAACACCCATAGCATAGCTGATCGTTACACCCATAGCAATTACACTCAAGATCTTTACTTCAACTCGGCCACATGGAAACAAGCAACGTGTTATGCATATTTTCTTAGACCTGCCAAAGCAATAAACCAACATCAACTTGCAGTATATGGCTGTTTACCCAGAGCAGTAAATAACGACGTTTTTGTAAGGCATAAAAACAACGGTAAAAATACGAGTTAAATGGCCAAAGGTTCTCATCACCTGGCCATAAATATACCTCTTAAATTTTCGGCACACCCTGCATGTAACTTGTGATTCAATTACATGTCGACTTTCAGTTGTTGGTGGAAATATATTTTCTTTTCTCTTTAGGCATTAGTTTTCTTTCGGTACTTAATACCTTCACAAAAATTATGCCGGCATTTGCATTATATGTTAGAAGTCGTTGCCTTGATACATATATGAGCCTATATTAGAACAATGTGACATTTGAACATTTGGAACATTCATGAGCTTCAGAAATGATGGGTGCACGTCTTCAGCCCCCTTTTATCCCCACTGTCATTTCCATTTTCTTTGCCTGAGGTGCTTATCACCGTTACTGTGGCAATTGAAGGGAAATTCAATACCACCCATCACATGCCTTTCATCTGCTATATCGTGAAAAAAAAAACAACCATTTTGTCAAAGATCTCACTCTTCGAAATACCTTATTTTGATGGCTTTTGAGGCTTGTTGAATTGTTTCGTGAAATTCACTTAATTTTCCTTAGCCTGTCAACTTTTCTTAACTTTGTTAATCACAAGTGGTGAAACTAAGGAGGTTCCGATGTGTCACATACAAGTGAACATCAATGCACGAGTATTCAACGGCTCAATTTGGTTTCTGAAAATTCGTAGCCAAACACTTTTCCTATTAGCACTTATTCATATGCACACTTCAGCCAGTGCTAGTAATAGGTAAAAACCATTTTGACAGTTTTCATAAACGTTGGAAAACTTGACTAATTATGCTAATTATAAGCGTTCTTTTGTGTTTATATTCCTTTAAAATCAACTCAATGTGTCACAAAATGTCCGGTGGGTCTAAGCAGTTTATAAAATCGATCAAAAAATCATTGACAGCGAAGTCAAAGGTCATTGACCTTAAAAAAAAATCATTTTTGAACTGAAAACGTGTACTTCATTTTCGGACTGAAAACTTGTCGGACTGAAAACCTATCCAACTGACGGGTCGACCCCAAATGATCACTATTAGTTTAAATTATCAACCATTCCTCCTTGCTTCATGAAAGTGTATGGAAGTGCATCATAACACTCGAGCTTTTTACAACTGTGGAACTTGGAAGTTGCCATACAATGTACAGAGACGATTTTTTTTTTGCATTACGTATGGAGGTCAATTGTTCTGTGAGGACTAGGCGTGTTCAGAGTCCACATGGTGTAGACTATGGGGCGTTCGCCTCTAATGTCTTGTCTTGTTCTCCCGCAAACGGCGGGGGAAGGAAAAATGTTGAATATGAAGATAAAATATCTTTCATATAGAAACTTAATCAATCCCACGTGGAGGTGGTCACAAATGAAAAAAATAATGAAGAAAAGATCCCCACTTTTCTGTGATAACGCCACGAACGAGGAGCCACTGACGTCAGGTGTACGTAGTCATAAATTACTTTTCAACCAATCAAATTTCGTCTAGGAATTGTCTGAACGGAGTGTCGTCCGCTAGTGCAATTTAGGCCTAGGTGCGCGCAGTATACACACAGTAATACTTCCCGCGTATCCAAAAAGATCAAAATCGAAAGTAAAATGTCTCAAAGTGTCTGTTATGCACATGTTTTTGAAACAAATGAGGAAATTAGGCCATTTAACGAAAAAACTTGGAGAACTTTTTTGCATGGTGTACAAGTATGGGAGAATTTAGATGGTAAACAGGCCGAAGTATCCAGGTGTTTTCTTGAAAACAATTCGTGTGATGATTTGTACGTCTTACCAATACCGGAAAACGGAGGATGCCACCGTAAATGCTACCAGTATTTTACAGATATTTCCAAACAGAAACGGGCTGTGAAGAGGGTTGCTCATGAAAAACGGGAAGATTCTTCTGCTACCTGTAGTACTACTTCTGTCTCGGTTATATTTGCTAGGCGTAGACTAATAGAGCTAAAAATAAAGCTTAACGTTTGAGCAACACTCACGGTTTGCAGCCGCCCAAAGGCGCACCGCCGCTTAGTTTAGTAGAGTAAAGGTCAGGAAGGACTTAAGTCCTCATAAAAGACCCTGAACCACCGAAAACCCTAAATTCTCCCACAAGCAGCAAAGTAACGATCAACAGCATTTTTAAAAGCATTCACACAAGAAGTGGAACCAATGGAATCAGGAAGAGCATTCCACTCATCGATAACTCGATCTTTGTGAAAAGAAGCTATTTCTAACTCCTGATCTACAATAGTTCTTCTGAAGCTTGAAACAAATGAATGCCCCCCGCTTAGGCCTAGGGCCCAAACATTTGCGGGAAAATGGTTGGAAACAAGTGCTTGTAATGCCAAACGCTGAAAATGAGATTGTCTTTTAAAAATATTTTCATTTTATTGTTATAACCAATAACCAAACCACACAAGCAATAGGCCTAATGCATTAGGCGTAGGTGCCTTCGCACATAGGCCTATAGGATATATATATAGGCCTAGGCTATATTATATATATATATTTTTTTTATAGCTAAGACGTTAATTAACGTAACAGGCCCAAGCTATAGCCTAGCCATCAGCTTCATTCCAGTCCAGCCCGCTTATATAAGTCAAATTTAAAATTGTAAGCACAAACGCCACCCTCCTACGTTTAAATAAAATTACAATTAAATTAAGTTGCAATAATATTGCAGTATTATAGCAAAAGCTCTTTGTACGAAAGATCACGATGGTGTAGTGGTAAGCCGTTCGCCCAGGTAGTTTCAGAAAAAATTGTGTTGCGAGTTCGAGTCCCACCTCGTACAAACTTTTTTTTTTCCGGGGCAAATCTTTTCTCGTCTTTTCTCACCAAACCTTTTAAGGCAGCCGGCCATTTTCATAAACATTGTGAGATAGGTCTTTCATTCGCTATTTTTTGGGGTAATTTTGCTCAAAAGAAGGCATGAAAAGTTGACAAAATGGGAAGATACACTAACAGCCTTTGGGAAGGCTAAGATCAACGACCAAACTGTTTCGCCGAAAGCCGCAGCGGAACGGAATATTGGCGAATAGATAAAAAAAACAACCTTTTCGGAAATTCCCAGAAAAATGCCGTACACTCCTGACTCGAACAGCCAGGGCGTTTTTATGAGTAATCAGTTAAAAAAAAATATAAAACAAAAAAAAAAACGGTGGGACTGGCAAGTAAATAGATTTGGCCTGATTTTACGTATTTAGGAAATGTTTCTCAATGTCAGTGGTTTTAGGAGTCATATCGTTTAAGTTAATCCTATATCACATGATGTTGAAAAGGTATTTTGGTTATTGGGCCAATCAGGGGGGTAGGAACCGGGGGGAAGGGGGCACGTGCCCCCCCCCCACTTTTTTCCCGAGTAGCAAATGTGCCCTAAAGACTCACTCTAGATATTCTTGAGCCCTAGTCTTTACCATTCTCACCATGATCTCTTGATGCATACTAATTACGGCATGGAAGAGGCAAAAGGGAAAATGTTGCCCGAATTTTCTACTGAAATTCCTGAATTCTGAAATGCCACCAAAACGTGCTTTGCGCGCATCTGATTCCATGCATATATCTCCGTAGCGGTGACCACTTAGTTTTATACTATAAAATGATACTTTTGAAAAAATACCAATTCTTACGTAAAGTGCACATATCCGACGCAGGATTTTTCTTGTGGAGGGAAGGGGAGGTCATCAAAAAATACCATTCCTTTACTAAAATACACATAACGGAAGCAAGATTTTTCTTGTGGAGGGAAGGGGGAGGTCATTGCTGCAATATTGCTCTTTTCACATAATAGGGCAAATTTTCGATCAAGTGACTACTACCTAAAAAGTCAAAAGTGTGGAGGGTTGTCAGTGTATGTGCTCAGGGGCTAGTTCTGAATTTTTAATTTAAATATCGACCTCAATTTAAGAGCGGAATTTTGTAGACATACATAGCAGACTCGTTATTTACAGTTTCCAATTTTCTTTTTAATTTTAAGCAAATAATATATCCTTAAAACGACAATATATGACACCCGAGCCACCCCTGCAATGCATTTAGCAATATCAGATGGCTTTTTTATGTGAATTGACTTAAGTTAAGTAGTTCAGTGAAAATCTGAGAAGCACACCAAGTGAGGGCGCTAACACAATTTTCAGATAATGACCCCCTACTCGCTACCCTTCCCTTGCTAGATTTAAATTCGTTTCTACGAATTTTAATATCATGTATTTCGCTTCATTTCAAGGTTTCCATACACTCACAAACAGTAATTTGAACATTTATCTTCATGTGGATTTTTACTGAAATTAGCATATTTTATAGAATTTTCAATCCTGTTTTTCTGGCCACTGTGACCCGACTCGGAGTGGGATCGCATGACTTCATTTAGGAATACCATTTTTCTGCAAGAAAAGAGAATTTTTATTCCCTGCCAACATGGAGAGAACAAAGCTTAATCTTTAGTAGCTATATTAGAACATGCCCCATAGTCTAGTGGATAGGTGTCGCACTTATGAACATAAACTCTCACTACTACCTTTCGTCCTTCGATTGGATGTCAATATCTGGTGAATATTCGTTGGGTGACGACATCTCTCCGTCACAGTAACCGGACAAAAGCGATGAACGTAGAATATTGCAATGGGATCCGAATATCGAATAATCATCTGGAAAAGAGAAATAAAAATAAGTTTCGTCGTTGGGCAATTTTCACCGTTATTAGCAGGGAGTTGCTGCAGACTTCCTGGTTGCATCAACGTTTTTTAAAAGTTCTCAGGCTGCTATTCTGTTCTTTCTCCCCATCCCACCGCATCCCGCTGTGACGTCTCCTTACCTGTTTACGTCAGTTTTCACTTTCTTTATTGAAAATTTTACTGTTAAAACATTTTCCGTCCGCGAAATCCATAGATTCTCTCAAAACCATTCAGTACCAGCAAAGTCTCACCCTAGCTATAGGATAAAGGACAGGGCTCCTCTATCCATCTTCTTTATAAAGGCCTGTATAGTAACATTTCCAAAACATTAACTTGCAACAAACCTTTTTGCATGCAAAATATGACTCTCACACGGTCATGTGACACAAACTGAGTTTCGGATTGGTTCAAACCTGCAAACATTCCTGCAACATGTTTTTAAAGAACTGGCACGACAACTCTTTTGAAACATTTTCGAAACGCTTTCGAATTGTATTGGAATCGTTGCGTAACCCTTGTCTACCCTGTGCGACAAACTAAAATAAGCCTGTGATGGGTCTGAAGACTTTTGGAAACCGCAAGACAATATATTTCAGAGAGTGGAAATCCAGCCGTTTCACCCAACTCCCATCTTCGAAGCTCGCTCCATTTTCAGAGATGTAAAGGGTTGAAAGATATTCACTTAACTTTGAAATATCCATTGTTCGGTACTTCGTGACGTCCTTCTTGTGCAACTCACATATACCTTCTTTTTGAAAATGTTTCTATAACCTTGAAGTTTATTGTCAGTTTCTTGAAAAGCACTTTGAATGGAGAGAGTGTGTATAGTCAAGTAACCCCTTAATGGTAAGACCGTGATTACGTTCTTTGTCAAGGGGAAATGGTTTCTCTTTAGCAACATAAGGTATTCACTTAAATTTTGCCGGGTAATAATTCTTTCTTTAAAGGTCGTGTGGCATGAATATGACACTTTGGTGTATTGGACACATGAGGCACTGAAAATGTTGAAAATAGCTACAAATTCCATCCAAATCCGTCAAAGTTTGACAAATTTACAGGCAAATTAGTGTCTCACAATTGTGTAGTAAATAAACATTGCTAAGTATGCAAATTTGTGACATCAAGAGATGGACTCCCATGATTTGCCTTATGTTAATCCTTTCTTTTTATGTAACGTCTTTTTCAAGGACATTGAGAAATTTATGAGTCCGGAGGGTTTTAATTTGGAAGCATGTATTTTTTCCTTCAAAAATATCGATGTCCCTTACCAATGTGAAACTCAGCAATTAAGTAATTAAGAGGCAAAATATATAGGGTTAACAAAAGAAAAACTGACACTGCGCAACACCCCACATCATCTGAAAAGTCATACCTTCAAAACGGTAATAGATATTAACAAAATTCCAACGGGTTTTCACTCAGGATTTTACTTTGCAACCTTTGGCATATCACAATCATTAAGCGGAACAATAAACTGACACACTCAGGATATTAACCCAAGTTTGACTATACTTCTAAATTTCAAAAGCACAATCCTACAAAATAATGTACATGGAAAAAAAAAAACGAATTAGCAAAACTATGGGAAACGGTGAAATATTTGCTGAAACAATTACTGAAGTCGTTATGAATATTGAAAGCTGTAGCCGTAGGATACCTCGTTTCTTCAATACGGACGGATGCCTGGTGACCGGTACCATGAGTGGTGCTGGTGACGTCATGTCCAATGGTGACGGTGACGTAGAAGGCAATCGGAAAGATGACGCGTATGCTTGAAACGGAAACGGGGAACTTCCGGTTGTGAAAGCGAAGTATTTCTGAGCTTGTTGATTATATGACGTCATCAAAGTCGTTTTGTCTTGAAGTAGGTTCTCGACTCTTTCTCTGTTAATCAGATAATAAAATTCTTCAGAAACATAGATTTTTGTTTTATTTTCATTAAACATAAAATTTAGTCATTACTTTGTAATTCGTCTAGTCTGTTTTTAAACATTCCTGGAAATGACACACTGGCTCTTGACTTCCACATCTCGTTGGAATCTGCAGTTAGTGATTCAAATTATGAACGAACTGTAGAAAGCAATTCAAAAATTGCATATTTGAATGCGAACCACAATACAGGGTAATACGCGGAAATCTTATTGAATTGTTCCCCCTGACTGTCATATGTAAACAATGCACTCAGTTTACCATATATTTGTATCTGCAAATCGTACGTAACACATTTGCAATAAAGGAAGACATCAAATTAATATCTGGAATTAATCAATATAGGATTAAAGAAAATAACTTTTCACGAAGGTAGGTTTCATGTCAGTCAGGGCCTTTCACTGTGTTGTACAGTTTCATACACATGATATTTTCATATCTGAAGCGGTTAGCAGCCGGTTAGCTGTACTTGTATATACCTATCTCTCTGTGCAAAGTTGTATACAATATAAGTTCAAGAAGATGTAGGACTATTTGCCAAAGGGGACTACCATGCCAACAATCATTGCAGTCTGACCCCGAATCAAGGATAATGAAGTTCATCTTCCAATAAACACATCCCCTATATCTGACACTCTTTCTCTGAACAGACCATCGACTCTTAACATGTGAAACAATAAAATAAAACAGAAAGGATAAAACTATGCCACTTTGAAAACGCATCTTGTAATTTATTATATGTGAACATGAATTATATAATTGTCTTCAATAGCTATAGCAGCCACTTGAAAGGGTCACGTGACATCCCTCTTAGATTTTAAAGTCTCTCGGCTTTTCTTCTACGCTATTTTTTTTCCCTGGTTATTTATTTACTTTATGTCCTCAAGTTGAGGAAACTGCGACACTAAGATGACAGAGTGTTATCTCAAACTATGTCATATTTATTTACAAGTTATCCTGTTATCTTTCGCTAAAAGCCGGATCACAATTGACCCGCTACGAGAGTCGACGATTTGTTTATGACGTCACTAACATATCTCCCAGGTTTTAAATGAATGGCGTGAGGATAGAAACCTCGACGGGAGTGAAGTTATTATCTGATTGGGTTTTAGTACCCCATTTATCTGCATATGTCATTCGTGGCCAACCTTTAAACTCCCACTTTTCCGATGACTATTGGCCAATGGGAGACAGCTTTAGAGAAGTTATCAGATAACGTCAAATGCCGCTCTCGTGGCAAACGTCTCTCATCCTGAAATTTATAGATCAAACTGCCATCGACTCGATCTAGAAATCACTTACAAAATATTTGTTTAAAGCTCTTGGAGGTTTTATCATTTCCCTGTCTTGTTAATTGGTGTGACGGGCAATAAAATGTCGAGAGGTTTCTCTACCGTCACTTGAAAAAGAGTGAAGCAGATGAACCGCTAAAACGTAAGACACCGTGCCTTCATAAACGGTATCTCGTTGAAGCCCCCCAAACTTCAGATTCTTGTCGCCTCACTGCCAAGGTGTTGACAGATTTTCCCCATTTATACCGAGAATTATTAAAAGAGGGGTTTTGTTTTTTTAACCCCTGAGACAATTCGGAAACAAAAGCAAAATAGAAAAATAAAATAGGTGAGGAGAACGGGACCAGATTTTGACGAGACCGTCCAACGAATCATTTAAAATGATCCGTGTCGTAGGGATTTCAAACTTTCCCCCAAGTTCCCAGGGTCAAGGTTACGCAAAGGTAAAAAGTGGTTAGTGAAACTGTTTTCCACAAAACCACAGGCAGTGCCGACAAACGATTACGTGTCCTAACAGCCGATATATGCTCGTAAATTTTGCCTGATATTTGGTTAGGTTATGAAATTCACCCTCTTTCTTTCGTTTTTCTTTTCTTTAACTTCATCTTTTTCCCGTGACGGTAAATGTTTTTTTTTTTTCTCCTACTACTTGCAGTTAACCATCTGACCTTAAGTCTCACTAACCGTGAAAACGGAATACTTTAAACTGATAAAAGTTTAAAACGTCCTGAGTATACCTGTCGTCTGCTACCCGGAGATATAAAAAAAAAAAAATGCCAAAGTTATTACATGGTAGTAATTTTCAAGAAATATTTGCCAATGGTTTTTATGGTACTCATACATTTTTTAATATTTTTAATGTTTTACCCATTCGTATTCATCTCTTTAGTTGTACAAAATATTCAAAATGTTTCTTTCTTCTTTCTATTTTAACGAATTCCGTCGCCCTGTGAGTAAAGGTACTTGAAAATACTCAAGCTTGAAAAAAATGTTGGAACGTTTCAGGTGTAATCTAGCTGATGACTGAGTAGTTCAAACCGTCCACTTGTTCCAGAAGCCGGTCCGGGGAGGGTGTCGTGGTTTCACGTGAAAGTCCCCCCCCCCCCCCGGAAAAACCAAAATGTCCAAAACTGAACAATTGCATACTCCTAATATTTGATAATATTATTTATATTCATTATACTCCTTACATTTGGTTATTGCAGGTATCTGATTGTTGCTTTTCTTGTCACGGTTGTGGTGTATAGAAACTCGTACACCACATGGAAGAAGGAAGGTACTGTTCCAAAATGGTTGAATCTAGCGAATTCCCCCCCCCCCCCCACAAAACCCGTGGATCCCCCGTTGTTCTACAAAGGTACTGGTTCCAATGGTTTTACTTGCTCTGTAAGGAGTGGTTGAAAATGACGATTTTGTGTTCCGTTTTTTTTTTTTTTTCGTCGTTTTGTTCTTTTTACTGTTCAGTTAACGGCTATACAATGGCTGTTTACAAAAAGAATCAAGCTTATGTGTACAAATAGTTAATAAATGATATAGACACAATTCTCATTCGCACGTGGAGATGGTGTTGGTATGTACGTTATATCACTGCATAATCAACCATAGTGCATACTGCATGATCCACGTTCCTATAGAGTATCTTAAATCTTTTTGAGGCCTAATGTATAAAACGCATTTCTTACTAGTCTCCCTACGTATCAAACTTGCAACAAATTTTACTCAAAATAGAACTTTCAAAGGGGCATTTTAGCATCTCCAGGAGGGAGGAATTGAGACCCATACAAACTCTAAAAATAGGATTGGCGTACATTTAGCTTAAAGGTTTATCTCCTTCATGGTAAGAGTAAACTATGTCCTAAAATCTTGGAGTGCTCTTCAGGTCGAATACTGTTTTCCATTATTTGTTAAGGATGAGATTTGTTCGACGAATTAATGCTGTTAAGACTTGTCTGCTGAATATCCAGTGGCCTCCGTTTTGATAAAGTTGTGCTTTTCAGCCCTTTTGCCGGTGTATATACAACCATTTTCTTTCCATGGCTCTTTCTTTTTTTTTTTTGTTATGATTTATATCTCAAAGGATGTTACACCTACCTCTCAAATTCTGTTAGACGGGTTGAGTCTCGGAATCCTTTTGCAAATGGATTGCTGTCTATTTTTAATCTTGTGATCTTCGGAAGAAAGTGAACAATAAAAACAACAAAATGCCAACAAAACGTTACATCATTCCTACCATTTTAATGGGCCAGTTTGTTGGAAGCTTGAAATGAGGAAGCATTATAAAAGGGTCGAAAAGCAGGTTGAATGAAGATGTGAGTCTCCACATGAACAAATATGCATTTTCAAAACAATTTTGTATCCAAGCATCAGAAAAGTTACCTTCAAAATACAATGGATAAAATGTAATTTCATTTTATCAGTATCGTTTTGAAACATGCAAGGACTGATTATCATATTAATACATCATGTGACGTCAGGCTTTTCTTGATATATACGTCCTTACGAACGTTACTCCGTTAGTCCGGTTACTCTTTGCACGCTCTCGTCTATTCAAGTTAAGTTATACACACACACAAACACAGTCTATCAAAACTTCATTGCTAGGCTTACTTGCAAATTAAGTGCAAGGGTGACATAGTGCTGTTAGCATATAGGAAAAGAGAGACTATACCTATTTATAAACAGAGATATTTAAAATGCCTGTTTAACCAGAGTGACCATGATTTTACGTTCTGTATGATAATGAAATAATAGTAATGACAGAATAATACTAGTAGGCCTAATAGCACAAATAATACTAGCAACAATAATAATATTAATAACATTTTTATTACAATTTTATTTAACACTTTCACTTTCATCATGGAGTGAAACGATCATTGGGATTTTTAATGTGAATATTATAATCATAAGACTGTATTTTAACCCTTATAAATAGAAACAATATCCTTGTCTTCATTTCACCTCGCCAGTATTTATAGGTTTCCCAACGCCTCAATTTCCCCTCCCCTCCCAATACCAATAAATCGTACACCACCCCTCCACCCTGCTTCCGACAACGTATACTTACCAATTGATTTTGGTAAGCTGTTACTGCGGTGAATTCCGTCTCTCTAAATGCGAATGTTCTGGTATGTTGAGAGCCGAGGTACTTCTCAAGATTATCGGGGTCTGCCCTGGTCGCTTTCACGAGATGTACCCGGGGTTGGTATCGATGCATTGAATTTAGAATAATCTGCCCATTTTGTTAGAGAAGAGTACGAAAGGTTTTACTTGTCAGGTCGAACTTCCAGTAGATCATTAACCTAAAAGTATCTAGTTGTTCGAGAAAAGGTCCTGGAATAAATTGGCTCAATAAAACATTTTTGTGAAGCATCCACTCGTTACCGACAATATTATGTAAAACGTCATAATCAATCAATGGCGTATACCCAAGGGGAGGGGTTTCAAACCTCCAAGACGCATGTGACAAAATAAAACGTTCACGATGTTGAGTAAAAAGAAAAGCAAATGTCCCAAAATACAAGGTACAAAGTTGCCCAGTAAGGTGTCACTCTATTGTTCATCACCAACAAACCGTGGAATACGACATGTAGTTTAACAGAGGTCATTTTTAAAAGATTAAAATGGATCGTTTCCCCATCACGGACGTATGTCGCGTATGCCTACAATCAGTCCATTGCTTGTACTAAAAATGTCTTTTCAATTTAATATTTTATAAATCAAGCGTCAACTTGGTTTTTCTTTTACGTCATCAATTTCATTGATAGGGAACATATTTCCGTATTTATAGAAATTTTCCTTTTGTTCTATCACTTTTTACCTGTACCACCACCACCAATTAAAAAAAAAGACATATGAAACAAAAACATGGGCTATACAATTATTTTGGTGGAATCACTGTGGGACATTTGATGCAAATTTTCTCGAAATGATATGAGTAGATTCTTTTTTGTAGATATGGGCTCAACACTTTTATAAAAATTGACAATTTTACATTGTAACAAAGAAAGTTCAGGAATAGATATATGAAAATTCAATTCGTAACGTCCTTCATACACTGACGTAAACCGTCCATCAAAAATAATCAAGAAATACAAAATGTAAAAAAGTATAAAAAAATTAAAAAAGTAACATGCTTTGGAAACCACTCCTTTCAACATTTGCACGCACGTCTTTGATAGACTTTTTTTTCTTTTCTTAAGATGGTGTGATTAAAAACCATTTTTGAACACCTTTGGGATTAAACTGATAACACATTCTTCATATTTTGTCATATTTGTGTACAAAAGGAAAAAAAAACCTAACAATTTTTGGACAACTGAATGACGAAATTTTAAAAAGAAGTAATCAAAGAAAAGCACGTTATAGACCCCACAGTTTCCTTGTTTTGCGGTTTGATAGTTCGACCTTTGAGGACTAGGTAAGGATTGCAAAACAGGAGGGTACGGGTCAGTGGAATATGTGTTAAATGTTCATTTCTTCAACTACAGATATAAACAGTGTCTAACTCACGTGTCCTTGACCATCGAGGGCGTTGTTTGTCAATTTGACCTTCTCGAAAGATATCATCTGTTTTGAGAGTTGTTCACCGGTGTAGGGTGAGTCTGGATGAAGGTACAACCGGTTCTTCATCGGAGGGTCTGCCTTACCGGCTACTAACCAGGAGGAACGGTGGTAGGCGTATCGGTACCGTTTGTTGTCAACTGGTAATATGTCCAGTAATACGATATATCGCGATTTGGGGTCTAGGCCGCTGAAGGAGACCCTGAGAGCAGGAAACATTCGCCTTCGGAAAAGATGAAAATATGATGATGAATGTAGTTACATTTATTGATTTTACAACTATTAATTTAACGTAAGTTATTGTCAGTAAATGCATAATCATACAATAATTTTCATTATTATCATCAAATGCACAACTAATGTACTTGTGACACCTAGTAAATACAAACAGTCCATCACGAAAGAATTCTAGGACCTGCTACAGGTGCACATTATTTACCTTCAGATTACTGCAATGTTTACTAGTTTAGCGATGGCTTCAGTTGGTAACCAGCTATAGGCCTCATGTTAGTGGCATGAACCATTAATTCAAAGATATCAACCCATGGATGCATTATACACATAACTCACTGAATCTTTGTTCCCGTCTGCTATAATGACAGAGATACTTTTTTACAAACTTTTTTCCTTTTATCACTGACATTCATTCCAAGTAAAAGTTGATTCTTGTGATCATATCGTCTCAGCTTCCTGCCTCCCAAACTGTGAATATTAGCCCAATGAATAAATCAGAATTTGCTTACCCCGTTTATTGAATACGTCCATCATTATTTAGCATTTGCATAGTATATATATACATAGTATGACATCACTAAATGACATTTCACAAACAGTGTTACAGAGTCAAATTACTATATGACTGGGAGAGGAAAAGGTATTAGAAAAGAGTAGAAGTAGGCGCTTTGCTAAGCATTCTTCTCCCTATGTGCATAGCTTCACACGAGAAGGACAAGTTTTTATAATCTTTATGATAAGTTTACTTTGGTTTCAAATGACTTTATTCAACAAATCAGACTTTATTTCCAACCGATTTGCTGACACAATTTCTACTGAATCTGCAGATCAACTGCCGTTCATCAGATTCATAATTTGCGATGAAAGTTACCACCAGGAGCTGTGCCATGAAGTTGTATTGAAGTGTCTAGCTCATCGCGATTAGTGTTACATTGTAATTCGAGTTTATACCACCCCCCCCCCCCCATTTACCCTAGCTCTGTAATCCCACGCATACACTGACCAAAACAAAAGAAGAAGAAAAAAAAGGAAAAGCTAATTTATTACCGAAAGGTCATTTCTTGGTTACATTTTGTAAATTACGACTTCTTTCAAGAGCTCCTGAATTTGTTACAACCTGTCGATATCTATGGTAGTAGCCTCAACAAGCCATTGAAAAGAAAAAAAAAACGAAATAAGTTCACTAATCATAAAAAAGGTTCAAATAGGAAAGGTCTTATTTTGCTTCCAAAATTGTGTGACATATTTATCTTTTGAATTGTATGCACCAATGTAGTCTTTTACAAACAGTTGCTATGGTCAATTGAAATTTCTGATAACGCGTCAACGTGTAAATATTGTATAAATGAAGAATTGTGAGGGGTTGAAAATCACGCCACAATTTTGAAAGAAAACAAAAATGAAAACAGAGCTATGGTGATTGCAAAAAGCGCAGTGACATAATGTGACCCCTGAATTCGTCAGTTACTGAAGTTATACAGTTACACGACTGCTCATGCGTGGCCTCAATGTCGGTAAGAAAAGGCCTCCTCGTTCGAAATCATTTTTTCGAATGTCTCCACGTGCATTTAAGTCATTTTCTTATTTGCAGCCCATCCGTGCACCTGGCCATGCGCACTGCATGTTGCGTATATGGCATCGGTGTTGGAGTGTACATAAAAATCGTTGCCAAAATTAGAATTCCCATTGACACAGGGTTGCAATTTGGATTACATTGGACTTTTTGCTACGTTGGAATAATAAACGTAGAAAAGTTAAGGAAAAAACTCGTTCGCGCATTTGTCCCCTTCTTATAGGTTATACAGGTCAGTGAATGAATGGTGAATATTATCACGCCAATAGTCTAGGTGTACAAAATATTGAAAGCACGATTATTGTTCACAGGGTAGGATACACCAAAAGACAACCGTACCACACTGTGTGTATGTTCTTGTTTGTTAAAAATACTGTTTGAATAAGATTGAAAGCGTAAAGGTGATTGGTCCTCTTTTTAAAATCTCATGTGACCTCAGTTTTTTCCTGACAAGTCTCTGCTCACACGTTTACGGTTACCTTTTTTCTTTTCAAGTAGCAATGAAACATTTTAACATGGCACGTGTGTGTGTATGTAAAGCTAATCGCTATCTTAACACTATTATTAACAGTATTATTAACTGTAAACGGGTACATTCAGACAATCTGGGTAAAATTATCAGGTTTCAGCTGGCAAATTCTGCCATACGATTTCCAATTCTTCTAACATAATGACAAAAAGTGTAAAATATGATAATGTAGTGGTTGACAGTTTTGATTCAAATCAACCGTGCGCTCCATTGAACAAGCCAGTGGGAAGTGGTTTTGAATATACTGTTAGTCAAAACAACTCAGGATCACTGACCCCGCAATGATGGTGATTATGTGACCAATATTTGTAAATACAGTGCGTCCTTTCACCAAATAATACAATTCCCGATACCGACCAAGGAGGGACTACTTGAGTGGTACATTTTTGATACATCAATGAGACCAGTTGTGCCGTTGCATATATGCATTATGTAGGCGCTCATAACACTTAGTCCACACAGAATTTCCATAATGTGCTAAAATCATGTCTCGTGGAAACCTTTATCTACATGATAGAACATGAGGTGATATCGAGTCATACCATCATGGTCAGGGTTTGTTCCTTCGATTAAACCTTATAACATATGATATCATGTGAGGATTGGCTGCTTATAGTAACAACCGTCAATTTTCAAATATTATTGCTTTTTTTTACTGTTTTTATGCCAATCCCGTTGCTTTTCAAAGTAGTTACTGTCATCTTCGTTCATGAAAAGACGCATTCCGTCCATATACAACCTCGCGAGTACATTTAAAAGTAGATAAAAAAGTTAATATCAAACATATTCTTATCATTCTGGTTTTTCAGTAAGCACGCAATCACTTTAAAGGGGAATTCCAGTCAAGGAACATGTCTCCTGACTTATTTAGACATTTTCAAACCATTTTCATTCATATTCTTGACGTTTTGAAATGAACTCGTGGGCAACATGATATGTTCAAACTTCCGCTCAACTAAGTTTCTATCATTATGAACGTATATGAAGGGCGCGGCCATTATGACCGTGATCTCGGTGGCTTGTGACGTAGTCGACGACCAACGATGATCAACATGATTAACCTACATAATAATCAGACACACTGTGTATTCAATGTGGCTATCACAAGATAGAATTAGTAATCGATAAAATCGAGATAAAACACATAAGAAAAGGAATTTCTCATCAAAAGGCCACACTGAGTGCAGCTTAGGCGGTGCGAAGATAAGGTAAACGTAATCTTTAGTAACTACAAAGTAAATCTTTTCAGAGACAGGGGAATAAGTCATCTAATCGCTAATTATGTAGGACAATCAGGTTGGTCGTCGTGGATTAGAGTTGGTCGTCGACTACGTCACAAGCCACAGAGATCACAGTCAATTACATTGTAATGGCCGCGCCCTTCATGTACATGCATAGTGATAGAAACTCAGTTGAGCGGGAAGTTTGAACATATCACGTTGCCCATGAGAAGTTCATTTCAAAACGCCAAAACGCCAAATTGAAAATAAATCGAAAATATATATTGAAGAGCGACGAAATACATACCTGCCTGACTTTGTAATTATCATTTCTGTTCCAAGTTCATGAAATCTTTCCCATAATTCCCTTATCTCTAAATGGCATTGCACGTTTCCGAGTTCTTCTCTGCAGTTAGCGTTTCCCCGGCACTCTCGACAAGGCGATTTCAACCGCACCGCGGTATCCGGTATCGTGCCGGTGCTCTTCGATATGCCTGTCTTCGGTGGAAGTGAGACGTGATGTTGAGGATACAACAACGAATACGGATTTCTCGAACCGTAAAAGTCGTTAAATTGTGTCTTGGCATCTGGTTTGATATGACGACTGTATGGATGGTATGAAAACTGATCTTTAGTTTTGAATCTTCGGTCATCTGGAAGAAAAAAAAAATACTGATAAACAGAATAAAACCATGAAGAAAAGAATAAAAAATACTGTTTTTATTACGAGTAACGTACATTCTGTGCAATGGAATATGGAATGACGTCATGATGGTGATGCAAACTGCAAAAAATACGGCAATAATTTCCAATTATTAAATTCAATTTTTCTCTCTCTACATGTTAAGTTGTGAAAAGCTTCATCTCTTGTCATGAAACTGCCAGCCTCTGAATCCCCGTGATCTCATCTTGTCGTCAACTTAAGGACGCGTGTTTGGCTGTATCCCCGACCACTCCCCCATGCACCCACGTCATCCCAAGTTCATACCCTGTACATCGCGGTCATTGCTTATAGAGGTTAAAATATAAAATCATTTTAAAAACGTGAAAACTACCGTATGTCTCATGTCTCCTGTTTTTATTACTACAATAGTTACAATCAACATATATAAACCGCAAGAGCACGTGTCATTCAAGTTGGACCATGTACCATGGACCATGTATGTAACCACCTTGTAGTCGTAATGGCGGCTGTAGTGCAAATTACATTCAAGTAAAATTAACATAATTCTCACTATTGTTCAATTAATAAAAGTTATCACATCGTCATCATTGAAATAACGTTCCGTTGGGTCAATAGTACCTTCTGGTGCAGTTTAGTCTGAAGATTTATCAAATGACTAGAACCAACTATGATGAATTATGGTGGTGTGAATGTCTGGATGATCATGTACAACTATTGCGTGGTGTGTATTGATGAAACGCAGACGACACTGAAGAGCACATCCTTGTTATTCCCAAAAAATTAAATATGCAAGATGTTGATTTATTTGACCAACATGCTCGACAATCACGTTCACCTTATGTAATTTATTTAGATTTGTCAGTAGAACTGATGCTTGCTAAGCCGGTTCGAACCTAGAAGTATACATACATAAGGTCTAGAGCAAATTTTGGTCCACTCCTGTGGCCCGATGTGGTTTGGAGTGGCGAACGCGAAGGAAAAAAAATTGAAAAATGGAAGAATATTGAAGAAGAAAAAGTAATCAATTTTGGGAAAAAAAAACTTAGGTTATCTCGAAATTTTCATATAAACTGAGATAATTAGACAAAAAAATTGGACTTTCGTGGAAGAAAACTTGTCATGAAAAAGTGAACGAACTTTCCACCTATCAGAAGAGGGGGCCCCTAATAACTTTTTTAATGATGGAGAGTTTTTAGGAGGAAGACAGGCAATTAAAGGGGAGGCAGATTCAACACGAATCCCCTGCAATTATTATGAGTAGAATTTACCTACCTCTCTCAAAAGTGGAAGGGACTAGTTCGCCTCTCCCCCATTCGCAACTGTGGCCCCGACAGACATGTCACATATGGTAAATTTTCGATTTTTTCATTTTTGGCGCCTCTTCCGCCCCCCCCCCCCCCCCTCCTCCTACCCGACTGATCATAGAAACTATTTAAGGAGCAATCGTGGAGGAGACAAATTTCCTCAGCCGACAGAAAGCACATGCAGCAGTTAAAGTCACATTTGACTAAGTTGTGTAACTTTACTTCTCTAAGGGTAACATAACAAGTAAAACTGTCATTTTTGTTGGTTGTGACGTTTCGGTCAGAATATTTACCGCCGGTCAAATGTTTACTCACTATCTTTCCGAAATGAAGACATACTGATGTAACTTTATGTAACCACTATGTAACCTTATTCTCATTCAAAATAAGCATAAACAATAAAAGAAAACGCCAGGAAATGGGGTATAGTCTGGCCAGCCATTCCATTAAAAGCTTATTTCAGCACTTTGAACTTTGAAAGCGGGTCAAAATTCATGAATCTGGTTACCTTATGTGACGTACTTAACCGAAAAGTCTCACGCGTGTCACCACCAGAGATTTATATTCACGTAACGTGATCTTTGACCCAGTAATTGAGTTTCAGTAATTAATAATAACGGGCTGACAACCTTCCTCGCGTAACTACTTTATTGAAGGGATAGAGATGACATGACCTGAGACGTCGTGTCATGTGACCATCGAATGAACGAGCAGTTTGTTTGTTTTGCTTCATCTTGACAGTATTTTAATTAGTTGTCAGCAACTTAATCTAGTAATTGTAACAAAGGAGGGTGTATCGCTCAAAACTAGAACCTTCGGCATATCTGCTAAATCCAGTCAATCGTGAAAACTATTCTTATGTACATTGACGCGAAAGTTCAAACCAGTTTTCACTTACCTATAGTACAGCAGGTGCATATGGACTGAGCTCCGCGTTGGTGTGAAATAAGCAAAATGTGAGGGCATTATTCATACAATGTAGTCCCACCACCCCCCCCCCCCCCGCACTTCCACCTCCATTATGTTTCCAACGTCGAATCTTCCCATATACTTACGAATCATTTAAATAGAGAGAACACCAAAGTATATCTTATGTGTGTGTGGGGGGGGGGGGGGAGGAGCTGGAACAAGGAGGGAACCCCAGTCCAATATATGGCGCAGATACGCTTACCCCTCAAAGTTTCCGACCAATTTTTAAAAATCCTTTATATGCCCAGTAACTACGAAATTGTAGACTAAATAAATATCTGATTAATGAATAGATGAACATGGCAAAATTAAATTACAAATTTACACATTTTGTGGCACGATACATATTCTGAAGGCTTCTAAGTTTTCAAAAATTTCCCAGGGGTGATGCGACCCCTACTTTTATACTCCTTCCCAATTAAGGAGGGCAGATCACAGTCCTTCAAGGGCTCATCCCCCACTCCCTACCCCCTACTCCCATCCCCTACTCCCTACCCCCTACTCCCATCCCCTACTCCCTAACACTAGCCTTTAATTTCACCTTTAATTTCAACGAAATGATGCACGGTAATAATTTACAAAATCACTTTTCATTTAATGTTTTTTTTTTCTTTAGAGCAACAATAGGGGGATGTCATCTGGTAACCCTGTACATGATGAGAGCCTCCGTTGGCCATGCCTGCGGAGAGCTAATGTATACTTGCGGTAAACGAGCCACCGAAAACAAGCCAGGTGAATCGAGGTGTAAAATAAATCGATACCCTTGGAGATGATGTTACCACCGATCGAACGCTTTAAAAATAGAACATCAAAATTAGGTACCGACGGTCTCTATCACGAACATCTTAAAAAGATAAATAGGTCAATTTTTTAAGGAGTCAAGTTTTTTTTTTTAACCACGCGGATTGGAGATCATTTTGACGGGACGTACCGATACTCTCCTGTAACTTTTAGACAACTATAATTAAACGTGTGAAAGATTAAAGTAACTCAGCAAAGATTAGTACGTTTGCTGTAATAAAAGTTTGCCGTTTTTTTCCTGCCACGTAGTCACAAAGACCTTTAACTAATCCATATTTTGCGAAAAATAACTGGATAATTCCTTTGTCGGTTTTGACAATTTCTTTGTTTTGCTTCGCTTCAAAACAGGCAGTTCATATGCTTTTTTACCATTTCGTGTTCTTTAATGATATATGGCTATATGGTGTTGAAAATTTATGATTCACCAGAAACATTCTTCTTTGGTAGAAACGTGAATTGTTTTTGCTCCAAACGTGTCATTCGATTGTACAGCATGCTCACTGAAAGACTGGTGCTTCCTTTTAAAAACGAGGGTTTTATATCTGAAAATGTAGAAACACAAACAGTGACAGCGAAGCATATTGTACAAAATGCGACTCCCATTTCCAAAAGTTTGGTTTTTTGTTATTTCTTTCTCGCAAAGGTCTAGTTGTTGATTTTTAGACGACTTTGCTTTCGAAAAAATGGATACCATTTCTTATTTCAAGTTTTTTCTGAAAAATTGGGTTTTTAATAGTAATAACATGAAATAGTAGGGTTGTTTATAATAAAGTTCACAACTCTATACGCACAGGAACCCAAGGGGTGATGTTGAATAAAGGAAAGGAAGACAAGTACAATTAAGAAGAGCTGTAACTATTGTGTCCGTAGTGAGCTTCATCTATTATAGAATCTTAGCTGTGACCAGGGTTGTAGGAAGACAAATTTTAGTCGGTCGGGCTCCAAGAAATGAAACCAGCCACTTCTGATGGCATCCAGAGGCCCTCACGAGGAAATCTGGTTGGGTCCAGGGGATAGGGTGCTGCGCCCAGGAACTTTCCAGCCTAGGCCTTGTAGGCACTGTTATGGGAAAGTACGCGTTAACAAGGCCAGTTTTCTCCTGTCGTATTGACTACATTTTGTGAAGTAAGTGCTGGGCGGTAAGGCGTAAACTGATCACGAATGCCGGGAGGGAATTACTACTCCGGGGGGGGGGGGGGGTCGGGCACCAGGCACTTGACTATAGGCACTGCAGAGGGACTCGAAGTAAGTACCCATTAAAGGGACACATTGAGCTGATATTCGATAAGCTTATGAAGATTTGGAACGGTATAGTCACATGGCAATGCTTATGACTGGCATAATTAATGAAGTTTTACATCCACTGGTTATGAAAATTCGAAATGTTTGAAGTCTAAACTCTGGTATGTACTGACTGTGTGCATATAAATAACTGCTGATGTGAAAAAAAAAAAAGTTTAAGTCATGAATTTTCACATACCAACCTGAATCGTCCATTATTTCCTCACTGACGTTCCTTCCACATGTACGTAGTTTCTCTTGGTTTGATCATTTGTCATTAGTATGGGAAGGAAACTCAACAGGTTAAGTGAATTTCATAGAAAACTCAAAGATCCCCTTTAATATTTTAAAACCATAGAAATCTCAAAAATGGAATATGAGTTTTGATGTAAGGCTTACATATATGATCTGTCATTTTAAACGAAGGTCCCCCCCTCCCCCTCTAGGGCTGTGAAAACAGATAGCTTTACAACACCTCACATATACTCTTCTCAAGTGACATGGACTTGCTTGATCATGTAACGAGTGGATGGCATTTTGAGAGTAGGCCTATTTCTTCTTTTTTTTAAGTGGGTCACCGTAAACCTGGAATCCTTTAAGTAACTAAATGTATCTTGAATTAATGGGCATTGATTAGTTTGAAATTATCATACGATAAATCATCACATAGAGATGGCTTCTTCTTTCATTATTTTTTCCTTCTTTTTTTTTGTCAGTGTTTGAGGGAAGTCTGCGTGAAAAGAACTACTAGAACCTTTTTTGTTATCGACACGTTTTCCATGCAAGCAGTTTACAGCGTTGGACATGCCAACTTCCCTTAACGCAAACAGGCAAAGTGATCTCTGTATATCGGGAAAGAGAACATCATTTCTGCTCTCAGAGCAGCAACAGAAAGAACCCGTCTTTGAATTACTAGTTAATCTCATCAAATTAATGTAAACAACTAATAAGTCATATAAGTAAGTAAGAGTTAACTATCGTTTGTCAATGTACCGCATTGGCTAAATATGTTCAAAAAAATATATATATCCACCTCTTTTCAAAACTCAGCTACGAACAAGACACCAGTTGTCAGTCTGAGCACAATATCCAACGACATCGGGTTTAAAATTCGCGTAATTATTATAAAACAGAGTTGGATAATTATATTTAGTGTCGATTTGACGATTTAACCTGCATGTGGCAAACTCGTTGAAGTGAATATTTCCATAACTTTAGGTTGGACAATAAAGTGAAGATTGTGGGACCGACGCTTAGGATCTTCTGGTTACGTACCTTTCAGTCGTGATGTGAATTAAATAGTTTTGCAAACACATATAACCGCAATGTTGTATAGAATAACACTCGACAGTGTCCGGTGAGACCATTTATTTCAGTAATTAAAATTCATACATATATATATGTATCTTTTTTTTTCTTATAAAGTCATGTCAATAATCATCAAATATTGTGAAGAAAACTGAATGAAATGAAACTTATATACCGTCTGTCTTAACTGAACTAATTAGAACCATTGTCTTACTGCTAATAAGAATATTCAATGTACGAGGCGTATAAAAATATAGACTTATATGTAAAAATGTGTAATTATCACATTTCCGTCTTACCTGCAGTGTATATACGTACGAACAATAAATACTCATGAACATATTGGTCTAAATATTTAGGAATGTTGATGACTTCTTTGCATCTAAATACTAAAATGAAATATTTGACCGCATACGCACGTGTAAAATTTGTTTCATTTCAGTAACATTACAGCCTTTCTCTTTTGACATTCACTCAAGTTAATGTTTTAAATCTCAAGCAAATTCAATCTTGATTTAATGTCAGGTGTATGGATTCGAAATATTCGATATAGGCCTACGCACTTTCTTAATTTTGTTGCTCAACCTTACATTCCAATGTAAGTTACCTTTCCCATTGAGTTTGCTCCTACCGTCAACCCCGACCCTCACCACTTTCTCACTGAGGGGGTGCATCGGCCTTGTTGGTGGGCATTAAACAGGACCAACAGTTGTAAACACAAATAATCAGTGACTATGGGAGCATATATTGCATAATAATCACACGAAAAGCGAGTAGGCCACCATATGACCCAAAGTTTTGTTGTTTCTTTTGTGTTTCACTGTATAAAATGTGTCTTGAAAGAAAAATCTAAGCCAGAGCAACCAGTTTGCTAGAATACCACACCTACCTTTATTGGCATTCTTTGGCGCAGTTTTTCTATTTAGAAGCGATTCGATTGAGAACGCTGCGGCCCGAGATGACAGCTTAGTTAGTTTCCTCTCCTCCATTTAACTTGAAATCAAGTTTGGGGATTACGATACATCAGAGAAGAAGACAGAATAAAAAAAGGAAATGTTCAAATGTTTTTACTGACTAAAAGTGCTCTCTTTCCCCACACGAGCAATGTTTTCACACAAACAGCAACGTCCAGTCCGTAAAACATTTATACTTTGGACACAACGTAAGCATTGTCCTAGTATTTCTTCTCGAAAAAGTATTGTCCTCAGATTAAACGTCAGTAATAATCCTGTCTTGAAAATGCTGCAGTGTTCCAAGTCTACGTATATGCAACAGAGCTTTATACAGAAAGAACATTTACTCCATATAAAAGAACAGTGTTCTCTCGTATACAAATGTGTTCTATATATAAATGGTACGAGTTTCGTGAAAACAATGTCCACTATATAAATATCAGTGTTTTTTTTTTTTTAAATAGTGTTCTAACTATAAAAGAGCAATTAACAGACCACTTCACCGGAGCAGACGTGTGATCTGTAAAAGTCAACAGAACAACATCCTGTGTAACCACGATAGAGTTCTCCCATAAAACCAGTGTTCTCTCATGAAAACACAATGAAAGTGTTCTCTCAAAAATAGCAGTGTCCTCTCATAAAATATCAGCATGAATCCTATAATGAACAGAAGTGTGGTCTGCATAATCAGTTGTGTCCTCTATGTAGGCACACTACTCCTTTGCAAACGAAAAGTGTTTTCTCATAAACAGCAGTGTCCTCTCACAACAGCAGTGTTCTCTCAAAAATGGTACTGTCAAACTACTTGATGCAACTGTATGATCGAAATTCAAACTTCGAACAAAGTTATTTCACCAACTGTTCGTTATAATTTGTAAATTAACTAAAAAGCTGTCGGTAAGGAAGAAAACTACACTCTAGGTAAAGGTTTACCCTAACTGATCAAAACAAGATAAGCTTTACCAGTTGTTCCAATGAAGAGGATCCATGGAAAGAAATGACACAAAAAAATCGAAGACAAGTTTATATAAAATGAAAGATTCTTCCAAGTTCAGTAATTCATGAAATCCTATGGAAATTAATCAGGAAAAGTATGGCAACATCCTTGCCTGTCCTTGCCCAAAAACTAATCGAAAGAACTTCTAAAGAAGTTTTACTCCCCCTTGTCTTCTGGTTGACTGGTCTATAGGGATGAAAAGTTTTTATTGATATGTTAGAGAGAGAGGTACCCCTTTGTAAACAAATAAGACGCCCAAACGGAACGGAAAAGGGTGTCGTACGGAGTTCCTTTGTACGTGTAGAACGGAAGTCTAGTGCTCGTTATAGTGATAGCTCCCTCTACATAAAATGAACTCTGATATGGATTTTAGTCCCGCCTTAACGACGTGCAGTTTGGCGAACTTCTTCGCGGTGACCGTTTCAGTATGTATTTAGCAATGCCATGGGGTCACCCAGGTTAAACTGCGTGACT
Source organism: Stichopus chloronotus (assembly GCA_021234535.1). Lineage (NCBI taxonomy): Eukaryota > Metazoa > Echinodermata > Holothuroidea > Aspidochirotida > Stichopodidae > Stichopus > Stichopus chloronotus. The sequence continues at coordinate 37,888,351 of CM037832.1, read as the reverse complement.
GTGAAATATGTAATGCATCGACACAAGTTAAAATAAAGACCTTTTGTTTTTTCGTGTGATGATATTATCATATTGATGGGCATAGAAACAAAACTAAAACAAGGTGAAAAAACCCCATAGAAACAAGGTTGAACATTTTTATCAAACTTTCTAAGATTGTATTCCACCATTTCACAAACTTTACAAAGCAGGTTAGCAGCCGATGGGCTCTCAAATCTGCATTGCTTATTCACGCTTTATGACGTTATATGTTCAGAGGCAAACACATTTTGCTATAATAGCCAACAGAACGTAAGATTGTGTCTGGCCAATAAACATATTGAAATTCGGCCTGAGACACACAAAACACGTGTCCTAGAGTCATTCTCTCCTAACCACCACTCCTTCTTCCCCTTTTCGCCTTCTTTTCAAAACACATGAAAGAAAAGAGACGTGTGCCCCGTCTCTTAGATTCTAAGAAATAATTAACAAAATGAATAACTGGTTTATAACTCACTCGGAGGACGAATTGTACACCACGATGCTAATGAGGTACCGTTGTGCATCACTGGAGTCTTTGTATATGTTTTACTACAATAGCAGAAAATCGTGGAACAGGTGGTTGGTGTACTATGGCCCAATTATTGTCGATGATGCCAGTAAACCTTGTCATTATTGTACGCATGTTTGCGTGTGGTCGGGAATGACAGCTTAATCATAGTCCCCCCCCCCCCCTTCGAATTCCCCCACTTTATCCAAGTCGGTCCCACCTTTGTTGACATTGTGCTTATAATCAGGTCATTTATCCCTATTAACACTCTCTCAGCCGACAAACGAAGCAACCACCATATAGAAACTCTGAGCACGGCACCTTTAATTGGCTTATAGGATTAAAGATCAAGCCCTGTGTGAGCTGAGAAGAGAGATCCTGTTTAACGGCTAGTAGAAATGGCGAGTTTTTTGTCGGGGAAAGTTAGTGGAGGTAGTTTCAAGTCATTAAGGATAATTTTACCAGATGAGAACGTGTTAGCGGTTGATAATGAGATGGCGTACGACTCTGTTCTCAAATCAACACAGATATCTCATTCACTCAAAATAGTACTGAAACCCATCCCGAAGAGGTGGTTTGGCAGGAGGCAATCTCGTCGCTTCTTAAAGTTTCTTATGATTAGCGATGATCTCCGAGACACGGAATATTAATCTCTATACCTGTCTAGACTGTTTAAAAATAACAAAGCGTTACAGAGTTGACAAAAAGGTGAAGATGCATTTTAGAGGTAATATGGGCAGCTGGCTTCGTAGTTTTTTTTTCTCACTTTTGCTCATTCCTGACTGTAATTTTTTAAAAGCCCACATCTTGTTCGGGGATGCTTTATTGATCCCCTGTGATTGAACCATACCAGTGGGGGTGGCTTTCTGATTACGTAATAAACGTGAAATTGACTAAGACTCCAACAAATTCTGTACAGCTGGTTGGCATTGTCCGGATATTTCAAGAATGTAAGCACCAATCAATTCATCTTTAATGAAAGAAGGTTAGCTCTTAGCCAATCACAGTGATGATGTCAATTAATGACATATATGGGTCGATCTGACGTCACGTGTATTGAAAACGCCATGGAAGGTAACGACAATAGACAAAAGACAACTATGTAGACCCTCTGTCTACCATGTGGTTTTAACGAGGTTGTGTGTGCTGGTAGAGAAAGTTCAAGTTTTGATCGTTGTTTCTTACTTGATGTAGCTTATTAGATAATTTTGTCCCTTGACTCACCTCAATACTTAACGGGCGTTTACGGCTGAATCATCTACTCGTACTTCCCGGTTAACTTCTCTGCGTCAAACTCATCTTTCATGGGCCTGCTATTTTCCATCTAGAACCCTTGAAAAACTCCCCTTAGACCCCTCCCCATGCGGGCAAAACTCCAACACTGATGTATCCCCCCTCAATTAGGATAGGCTGGCTATCTGGGGGTCTGCCCCCCTCCCCCACTAATCCCAGTGGCAGACTACAACGTATTCTCACACTGTCATCTTTCATCCATTCAATTAATTCCATGTCGGTCACTTCATAGGTTAACTAACTCAAAGTTCGAGTGCATAAAAAGGTTCGCATAGGCTATAAGCATAGAATAAGAAATTAATATTTGAAGGATATAAGCGCTCTGACCATTGCGAAAATTATGATAAGATTATGTAAATATTGACTACAAAGCTTATCGGTCATCGTTTACATGGACAAATATTGTGACAAAAATGATAACAATATTTGTCCTGTTTACAACTCGTCATGTCGCCCATTCACCTGTATCCCGAATCAGCGGCTTTGAAATACACAGCGAGCCACCCGTCGGCACACCGTACCGAAAACCACAGAGAACTGCAGTACATAAACACAATGACCAATATACCCTCTAAATATGTTAACACGTTCATGCACCATCGTAAAAGTAGTTTTCGTTTTATACCTTTCAAAGTTGCAACTAAATTAATATTTTTCTTTTTCTCAACTTTCAACGTAAGAGAGTGAGAAAAAAAAAGTAGGGAAGGACGAATTGGCTGCTGGATCTGGTTATACTCAGTAGGATCACTGTTTTCAAGATAATCAAAACATATAAGATAAGCCAAGAATTCCACTCGATTTTACAAGTAACGAAGCTTGCATCGACGCCGCTGGCAGTTAGGTGATGGAGAACAAAGCGAACACAAAGTTGTTTTAAATTTGACAGCTTGCTAATCATACTTGTGTCTATAGATTGTGCACGTATTCCGTTTTGTATTTGATTACATATATATATTTATATATATATATATATATATATATATATATATATATATATATATATATATATATATATATATATATATATATATATATATATATATATATATATATATATATATATCCTAGGTAGGCTAGGCCATGTTAGTCAGTTATGATGCAAGCTACGCGGTGCACGCTACACTTATTATAATGCAAGTTTAAGTGTGCAGAATAATGCAAGTTTAACTGTACATATTACTCTAGAGGTATTTCCAGTGTCATATTACTACATACGGTACTGTGTATGTTACGCAAAGAGAAATTCAGAAGATCAAGCCTGGATACCCAAATTGCAAATATTTTTTTCTCCTTCACATTAACCAGCTATTATTGGCTTTCCTATAATTTTCAATTGTAAACATTTATTGTTAACTGCAGAATAATGAAAAATGACGCTGACGAAAAAGTTAAAATTGTGACAGAAGTATCCCATGGTAATTAAACACTGTCCTTGTCCAAGAAGGACAACTTACTAAATCTTGTTTAAGAACTTCCTCAAATCTTCATTTTACCGATTTTTCTTTGTTTGTTTTTACACTTTCCAGGGTGAATTACCTCGAAAAGTGCAGGCAGGGCACCCACCTTGACATTGGACCTGTTGGCACCTCCCTTGAGCTTAGCCCGGTTTTCCCTCCGGTCCACCACCCGGTTCGTCACACATACTACATGCAGTTTAGTGAGGTTAACGGAAAGTTTCTCACTCTCACCCAATCCCAACATTCCCTGTATAGTCGCCGCGTAATTGCTCGTAAGCCTGTCAACAAGTTCGCGAGTGTAAACCACTATCGTGTTTGACGTGGTGCGATCGCTCGATCTAAAAGTACTTGAAGAAACGACAAGGGGGTGTAAATATTCATCGCTATAAGGAGGGTCTACTGCGGAAACACAATCCAGAGATACCTTCACACCGATATAGTCATCCCATTTCATTTTGCCTGCTGCTATTTAAAAGACCGGTTGTATCTAAAGGACACTTTTTGTGTTCATCATTTTTTTTTTGTCGCCTTTGGTTGATAGGAGGAGAAAAATGCTGGCTAAAAATAAAAATTCCATCTTTGATTAACAGGATGAGCAGCCTAACTCAAGTTTTACAAGTTCCTCTCTATCTTTCTTGTTGGATCAATTTATGAGATTTGATTATTTTGGTTTCCTCTCCCCCTCCCCATCACATGATCGCACTCATCGACAGCCGTCTGAAAACATTTTAATGCACGTTATAAAAAATTTACTCATATTTATCCCTGAATGTGTAATTAATGAACCGACAATTGTATTTTGTAGAACGTCATGAGAACATTACTGGATTTGACGTAGTACTAGTCTTGTATTATTATCATTATTTTTCATTATTACTATTGTTATCATTATTAGTTGTTAGTTCTAGTGTTTCCATATTAAGTGTTTTCAATTCTTTTTTTCATGCAACGTAACCACGTCAAATTCGTCAGGGGGGATAAAATTGTTTTATCTTCGGATATTACTGTCATTACACACATATCACCTTCTGCGTATATGGGTGAGAAACCTACCTTGACCAATAATGAGACAAATTTTTTAAACTTAAATCTTTGGAAAAAAATCTTTGATAAAATAGAGGCGGCTATAGCCGCATCTCCCCCCCCCCCCCTTCCCCGTCCTCACCCACTCAGTCTTACATTTACACACTAGCGAAGTAAACGTGAATAATTTAGCACTTTGTAAATATCAGCAGTACAAAAATTGATGTTTTTGGAAGAGAAATAACCCCGATCCAGCTCAAAAATATGATTACCAGCTGTTCAACTCCTCTCTTATCATCGGTGAAAAAATGATTTTGTTTCATTCCTTTCAAACTAGGACAGATTCCATTATATAAATATTTTTAATACCTTGTTACAGATTTATATCCTAACAACCACAAATCGCATTTAGAACGGTTTCTTTGGTATGGTGTGGGGGATTAAATCTGTCTTTTATGATGAGCACCAGCTATAACCGAGGATTACGTTTTAATGTCAAACTAAACATACACGGAAAACCATACCAAGCTACTGAAACTCCCATGCAGTATGGCTGTCCCTGGAGAGAAGGCCTTAATTAATATGTTGAAAAGCCTCTCACCGGAGATTTTTTTCCTTTCGAAATAACATTGTCACATGATAAGCCCTAATTCTTTAATTTATATGTTTATCCTCTGATAATCCAGAAACTGTGATTATAAAAATATTTTAATCATTTTCTTTCATACATGCGACATCATCCGGAGGTCTGGACTGTGTGTTGAGTTTTATCACTTTAGCAGCCATGTTGTCTGTGACAGATAAATGGTGACAGCCCCACCCTGTTAGTGTCACGAAAGGATTACCGTGTGACAGGGCGCTCATACGGAGGTAAGTCGACCCACTTTTTTCGGTATTTCTGATGTCTGACTCTGCCGCATTTTACAATCCAGGTTCTTTGTAGGATGCAAGCTTATATCGAACCTGTCTTGTACTGTTCATGTCATTGAAAGATTATCACTGTTCTTCTTGATCTTGTCCAGTCTGGATCATCGCAAAAAAGGAAAGGTCGAACAAAACTTACAAAGACGACCCTTCAGGGAAGCTCATTTTGAGCAAGTTGGGTTTTAGGATCGGAGAGGTAGGCACACAGGAAAGGCTCAACGGTATAGGAAAAAAAAATTCAGTGCCCAGGAATATATCGATGACGTAACCAGACTTTTTCATTTTTCCGGAGGCTCCTCACTAGAGGAACAGGATAACCTAGAGTTAATTCGTCTTCGATACCAAGTGACTATACCACGAATCCGTCCCTGTACTTGAATTTTCAAATCTTTGACGACTCGTGTGGGTGGGGATAATATATAAGGCGGGGGGGGGGTAATATATTGGTAGAAAAAATATCTTTTTCTTCTCAATTTCGAGTAGTATGAATTTGATCTGTTTTACAGGTCGCAACTCGCAGCTTTCCAAATTAGGAACAGGTAGGTGTTAATGACGCTATACTTGGAAGGCGTGACATTGTGAAGAATTGTCATAGGGAAAAACCAATCACTACTCAATTGGCTGCAGTTTATTACTCTATAATCTTTTACGTTTATGATGGCAAACATTTACTGAAATCCCCATTTACATTAAGAAACATATATACGTATGCAGGACTTTGTGTTCAATCTGTAACTATCTACAATTCTAGGGGAGGACCAAATTCATCAGAAAAAATAACGACCAAATAACGACCAAATAACGACCAATTTTCTGAGCGAAAACTGTATGTACTCCAGCTTTACGAAGGTTCGAAATCAACTTTTCGGATGTATAGGTTTACCACAACACTAACCGGTTCTGCACCTGCATCTGACGTCATCTGCCACAATACTTTCGTCGTTCCCCCCCCCTCCCCACCCACACACAAATGCAGATTGCGCATGTACGAAAAAAAACTAGAAAGGGTATAAAGGTTATGTTTGACATTTCTTTATGTCTTTGTGTACAAACGAGGTTGTTCATTTGCGGGTTCATTCATAGAACGAAAAAAAGCGAAAGTACTTAAAGTAATGGCATGAGAACAGTAAAAAGCAGAACCCATATTTGAACGCCAATGGCTGTTTTCTGAAGAAGTAGACCGCGCCCACTTAATGAATATGCAATAGGGCACGTATATCATTTGTATATCAAAAACCATACTACTCAAGTCGTAGCTCCTTGATCGGTTTATCTGGCAATTATGGTAGTTAGTAAAACGATGCACTGTCTTTCCATGTAAAGTACAAAGTTATCTCGTCATTACGGAATCAGCGGTCAGCTGTTTCGACCGACGACTGAATATTCAATACTAGTATACTTCCCATTGGTTTGTTCAAAGAATCGCACGGTGAAGTCGAATAAAACTGTCAACCACTAAATTATCTTCTTTTATACTTTCTGTCGTTAGGTTGTAAGAATTTGAAATCATATGCCATACCTTATCACGTGAAACCTTCTGCTCGTTTTCCAAAAGTGTTTGAATGGTGGAAGTGAATCGAATTCTAAACTTTTGGATATGAAATAATGTTTTTACTTCCTGTGTACGCACACAGTCACTTTAACACTGAAGGAGGCTTCAGTGTTTCTTCTAGGATAAAGGATAAATTTCAGACCACTGGTCCTAACGGCAGAAGAATGTTCTATAAAACTTTCTTCGTTCATGTATCTCTGTGATAGGCCCCAGTGTTGTAGGCCTACCTTTAGTATATGATTTGTTATTATTATACGCTGTGCTGAAGCTGGTGTTGCTTCCTTTCTTCTGACTCGTTTACAGTCTGTTGGCACAGAAGTAAATCAAATATTTCACGGTAAACATTTGGGTTTTTCACCCTCTAACCACATTCACACATAAAACTTAAAAATGTATTCCATGATTCTTCCATTTTTTGTTTCTCGTTTCCTTCATAAAATCATTTATCATTTGCAACGATGAAAGAAAAAAAAAAGTAAATTGGGCATAACGTGTGAGGCATGTTATATAGGGTTCTGTCAGTATTCAACAGTGTTAAAAGAAAAAAAGAAAAGAGAACGGATGACAAGCGGGAAAAAAATAATATGGAATGCAGGTAATAAAAGCTCATGAAACAATTTACTTTAAACTTGACACAATTTTAACGACTTCTTTAAGCGATCATTTCTGAAACGTGACTGCTTCTTCTTTTCGGTAGATGTTCTGTTGTTGAAGCAACGGGCGAAAGGTTTTCAACGGATGACGGCAAAGAAAACAACAGGGCTAGAGAGGAACTTCAGGCAGGTAAGCTTTTTTTTTCACGGGGGAGTTATTGATGACAATAACGGAGAGGTAGTCAACACTTCACTGAATCATCATAGGATGGCTCAATGACTTCACCCACTGACCCAGGGAAGGAGAGGAACCAAAATACAGAACTAAACCACGAGTGGGGTCAGTGAAATGGAAATGTGAAAGAAAGTATGTGACGTTAAAAATAACACGGTGACTGGAAAACATTATCGGTGTATTTTCGGTACGGCAATAGGGGCGCCACTGGGGTCTAATGATGGGAGGAGGGACACACTTTGATGTACGCCTTTGACAGGACAATTTCTATCTGTATATACGTACTGTCGATGTCTGTTGACGAGAAGCCTGGTGAGAAAGTTATGGGAGGAAACACCTCCCAGACCATCGGAAATAAGGCATTTCCGAGCCCATTTTTTTTTTTTTTTTGTCAAACCCAATAGCTTAAATACTTTGTCAAGTAATTATTTGTGGGGGGATCAAAATATTATTCGGGGTGGGCAGCCCTCTATGCCCACGTAGGAGGCGCAAATTGGTAGCAATTGTCTACAGGAACTTCGCGGGGGGAAATTGAAAAGGAATTTTCCGGTGGGTAGGCAGTGGTAAATCGTTGAAAAAGATTTAAACTGCGGTATACGATTTGTAGAAAAGCGGAAATGTGGTACTGAGGGCTATATTTATAGATTATTCTCTCAACTGAAAGACATGTCGATCGTTTATGAATATATCAGAGATGCAGTGGCGTAGATAAGAGGATGACATGTTCTCTCGCCCCCCCCCCCCCACCCTCCACGACAGGTCGGTCCACGGATGGTCCATGTGAAAAAGTTTGGAATGTACATAGGCCCGTTAGTATGTACATAGGCCTAAATGTAGATAGGCCTGTTAGTCATATATGGAGAGGGAGAGCATTTACAAACTGTACCCTCCAGAAACGGTTCGTGATCAGCAGTTATCCCTGCACAAACAATCCTGTCTACGCCACTGCTGAGATTCGCGCAAATTCACTGAAATAAAATCAATTTTATCACTGCCCACCTTCATCCACTTCGGAACTATTATGTGACAGCCTGTTGTGCGCATACGACAATATCCAACGTCGAGTCAAACTAGTTATGGCGTTTTTGCAATTTTACAGTGTCGTTTTTAACAAATTTTATTTTCTCCTTTTTACGTTTCGATAGATATTATTTAATTGATTGATGGATCTATATCGATAATGTGATATTTATTGGAATACTGTGTGATCATCGCTGAGCCGCTGGCGCTATATATTGTTTTTCGTTGAGATGACGAGGGGCTGCAGACATAATATAGATTCCATTGACGTCATCAGTAGGCATGCCCATCCTCCATATTGAAGTCGATTGTTTATCATGATAGATTGTAATTTTAGAGATTGCAACATTAATGTTACGCGGAGAACTATGTGAGTAAGTAAACGGCTTCTGTGTTCTATGATAATCGATATTTTATCAGATGACATAATCAAATATATTACGTTATTTTATTAATAGATTTTAAGAATGAAACCAAAGTCATCATTATTCGATAGTCAGCAAACGTTTACCTGAATGTAAAAAAAAAAACCAAAAAAAAAACATACGCTTATTCGCTCGTCAAAAGATTTTGAAAAGGTTTTGCAGGCTGACGACACCCGAACTAACCTTATTCTTGCTGCGCGTCACTTTTATGTGACAAAAGTTTGGCCCGGTGTAAGTCAACTTTTACGACGCAAAGACACCGCCGGCGTGTCAATCATATCCAGATGTATCCAATACCCCAGACCTCTGAAACAATAACTCAGGACTACTGAAACGGAATGCATATATCATCTGCTGATCTCACCAATAGAGTTATGGTCACCTGTAAACAAAGGAGCTTCATTAAAGCAGTATAACGCCACTTTAGGTTTCAATATGGAAACTTAATTTAACCCGTGTACTGCAGGAACCAATAAAAAAACAGAAGCCAAGGAAGTGTCTACAACCTGGTTACAATTTAATGATTGGGGGTGGGAGGGGGATCAGACAAGTATACAGAGTGGAATCGAACCTCCTCCTTATTTATTTTCCGTTTTCTATTCTCTCCATTTTATCATCACATCACACCCATCCCCTCTAACTCGTCAATCCTTTACTACCTCTCGAAAAGAATGCTTCCTGATCATGAATATCGTTTTGGTGTTCATGACGACAGTCTACAAGTATGTAGCACACACTCAGATCACTACAAAATATGAGCGATAGCCCCAAAACAAATTTGTTTACAATCATAAATACACTATTTGTAAAATCATGTACATCTTACATCGTGAACCCTGATCGTGAACACTCGTGTAAGCATCAGTTATGTTAAATGATGAAATCATGAGAGCACTTGGATTGGTTAAAATATGAAGTGAATTGAATAGTTTGGTTTACGCACTAGAGTACTCCTTTCACTGTTTAGAGTCAATTCATAGAACGCTAGAAAGTGACGTCACATTGCGTTAACTGAAACGGGTCGGAGTTTGTTGAGGAAATCATAGCAACAGGCGATGGAGTTTAAGACTACTGATATTTCATTGATGAGACAATTTTGGGATAGCAAATCCAAAAGCTGATCTAATCAAAGGAAAGAATAATGTAATATCCCTTTATAGTAATGTCCCAAGGAACTTCACGAGAAAATGTAATTATATCTACAGCAGTAAAGAATGATATCTTAACGTACATATAGTTTACCATATGTTTCATACTTGCCTACTTTCAATTATGTTCATTGTTGCTAAACAAAAATAAAAGTACTAATCTCTTCTGTGGTCAGTTAGTAGATGTTTAATACACACTGACGGAAGGGATTGAAAAACACCCTGCATTTTTTCTTCTTTTTTCATTCGCACCTGCATGTAGTTGGTATCCAATTGCTTTGAGCAACAGACGACTGTCCTGATCGAGAAAAAGAAGACATCGAAACTATATCATTACATGCCATGATTAGTAATAATGCAATGATCATAATTAATGATCATTACTAACGATCGATCATCATTAAAGATCATCAATGATCATTGATGATGATCTACAATCATTTGTGGTGACCAATGATCAATGACCATTGATGGTTATCAATGATCATTAATGTTGACCAATGATGAACGATCATTAATGATGATCTTTGATCATCGATGATCAATGATTATTGATGACGACCAGAAATCAGTGATCATTGATGATGAATGGTCAATGAAACATTTGAGAATTGTTTATCTGAATATCATCATAATTTCAAGCAAAAGACAGGTTCAAGTATATCACTTCCGATAGCCAATTACATTACTTTAAGGAAAGTTGCTTTGACCTAATGTAAAGGTTGATCGTTTTTCCTTCCAAACTGGGGCCACCGGTGTTTATGATTTTGCAGCGACCCTAACAAAAAAATTAGATCAAAATGAAATGTTTCGCTTCTAACTTTAAAGTTAATTGTTCCACAAATAAACGCACTCAACAACGGCTGCAGTCTGTCAAATACATTCATAAAGAACTCATTGGCTGATATATGTTTCCACGTCAACTTGTCGCCATGTTGGTTGACAGGACATGAAATTCATGTCTATAGTTTAACATTAAAATGTGTATGTTAACCAATCATCACATAGCTATGACGCTTCCGCCCTCTTTGCTCCTTTTCCTTTTCTTTTCTGTTGTTATTGCTTTATTTCGTGGAATCGGTTTATGTAATTCTTTTGTAAGTACAGTCTTGGGAGCAAAGTATACATCCTTGACGCCCACATATCTACCTATCTCTTCCAAGGATGCAGATCGATTCAGAAAAGAACAGAATTGGCAGGTTGATTTTATCAATCAAAGCAGCCCTTTTTTTTAAAAATCGTTTCTCATCTCAGTACATCGTCATATTGAACGTCCGCTCAGTCAAGTCGGATTAGGGCTAAAATAACGGTGACGAATCTGTGGTCTTGTCACAATCCCGTTTAATTCATTCGTGTATATAACAGTGTGGCATTTTCTTGCATACTTGGTACCATTACAATTGATAATTGAACTGATTGCTGGAAATACACACCTTCCCGAACCTCAGTTACCCAATTATCATCTAAAAACAATATACAGACGCGTGAAGCGATCAATATGAACTATATGCATCGTCTACTATAGGAGTATGAATATTCATGAAATCATAGGTTGCCATCACTAATGTAAATGTAATGTATTTTAATCAATGTTTTATTTACTTCTCACAAATGTAAAAGATATTACTTATCTCCGTTTCTCGCTTCTCAGTGTACGTACAGCCGAACAATGTGTTCCTCCTCATGGGGAGTCGTCGAACAAGATCTCTCGCTGAAATTGTTTATTTAGGGAAAAAAAAAACCGAAATAATGTAACACTGTGAACAATAGCAAACATGTTTCATATACTCATGTGCGTAACATGAATTACGTAGGTGCCGCTTACAGAGTGTAAAAATAGAGTGAGTCGCTTTCGTCATTAACAGTTCAGCTGTGAAATCCATCCATGTGGTTAGCCTGAGCATTGGCTACCGTTATTCAGGCGTAGTTGAAACTTCTGCATCTCCATTTTTTTATATATATATATATACAAAAAAAAAAAAAAAACACTGACAAAGCAAAGAAACCCAAAGCTCAGTGGAAGCTTGAGTCTTCAAACAAAGAGCCCTGGTTCGTATCGGGGGGGGGGGGGGGGGGGGATTAAGATAGGAAGAGAGAGAATTAAAACTGCAAGATAATAATGATCAATATGTCAACGTAATGTTAACATAAAACAGTTCCAGTTCACAGATTGCAATAACTAGGAGATCACACTGTAGCCTAAAAAAGGGAGAAATCCCAGCAGTGATTGTAAACACGTCACACTATGCTGAAAAGGAGCTCAACAGAAAAAGGTCACCTAATACCACAGATTTAGATTTCGGTCGTTACTGTTTTGAACGATGAGATTAATGTTGGTTAATGCATGGGAGGGCGTAGTGAAGATTCTCTTCATTTTGGGGTTGACATGTCGATGGCGGAGATCATAGGGAAAACGAATCGGTACCAGCCCGTGGAAACAATCCTGTTCGCATTTCTCTCCAGCAGAGGGAAAACACGCGTTAAGTTCGTTCGCAATGACAAAACTTACCTGGCACGGCTCTGTATCAATAATGAGAATTCTGTTTAAATGACACAATATGAAAATGCATTTTGGCTTTCGTACTTACGTTTTCATATATACATGAGTAGCGTACCAAGGGCGCTATACAACAATCTGGCCGTAGACAAATCGCCTGATCTTTCTTACTGACAGTCAGTGCAAGTTATGATGTGAAAAATAGTTGGTGAGTCTATCCCGTTTTTTAAAAACATGTGAAGGGAAAAACCAAAAGGGATGAGGGGGTTCTCCATGAAATGACGGTCTCATTGTTAACATAATGTGACACTCCCTAGTCAATGGGGGTGACAAAACAGTAACCAAAGCGAGACTTGAATGTAACAGATGGCGATGTTTAACTTTGGTTTGTCCCACCCACAAACGTAGTGTTCCACGGCAACCTAGAGGTGCGGAGGGGGGGGGAGGGAGTTTGTAACCGAAATGTTCGTAAAAGATCGATTCTTTTGCCCCGTTTGTCGAAAACATGTTGAGGGACGATCCAAAAGAAGTGCGGGGGTACTTCAAGAAATAACGACCTCATAGATTGTTTTACTTTGGTTTATCACAACCAACTTAGTTGTTAGATAGTTGCCTCAGGAAATGCTATTGTCAGCATTTTCTTAGATGGAAAATTCATCTCATTTCCTGACAAAGTCTGATCAAATCTGCACATTGAATGATAAATATTGTACTTGCTTGAATTTTGACGGCAGACAATTGGCAGCACTACCATCATTCCTGGCGGTGTAGGGCGCTTAAGTACTCAAACTCAATTTTTTTTTCTTATTCTTAACTTTTGCTATCTTGTTGATTATTTTTGTTCTCTTTTTCTTTGAGTAGGTCGGTGTGTGTGTGTGTGTGTGTGTGTGGGGGGGGGGGTGTCCAGGAGTGAATCCCCTGACCATATGGCAGCTCCGCCACTGTCCGTAACTAGTTTGTAACAGTCTGTACAGTGGGCAGTCTGAGACTAAACCCTTCTGGTCAATCCGTGACACGATAGGTAATTAACATTGAAAAAAAGATGTTCTGTTGATGATGTACAGAAATTTTCTTAAACATTGAAGTGAACGCTGAATGCTCTGTGTTCGAGCTAAGTTATGCTAGTACAGGCCTAGACTCAGGCCCAGCAATGTAGTGACGACCATTTACGACCGTTTAATACTAAAAAGTACAGTAAGATAGTAAGTACAGTAAGATAGTAAGTACAGTAATACTATGAGGGTTCATCAGGCGGGGATACATGTGTGAGCGAACCCGGCGCAACCCCCCTCCCCCCCCCCCTTCGATGACCAACAATTTTATTTTTACCAAAATGGGCAAATAGATATGCAAAATATGCTTCCCGGAGTCTGGAAAATTGGCTCTAAACGCATCTAGAATTCCAATGTTCTTGCGGAGGACCCGTAAACACCCCTCGTGGGGGTTTAGACCCCCGCCTTCGACAAACGGTGCGTGCGTCACCACCCTCCCTTTTCAAAATCTATTTATATATTATCAATATTTTTCGCCGGTTCTATTTTGCCCTTTTGCCTCACTGTATTAAATAATCGGGTAAAGGTTCATTAACATCAGTTTTATCATCTTTCCATCTTTTACTTATTAAATTCCATTATGGCCACTTCTCTCTCTCTCTCCACTTCTCTTCACCTCTCTCCACCTCTCTCTCCACCTCTCTCCCAAAGGGAAAAAAGAGAGAAAGAAACAAGAATCATATCCTTCATCAGACTGAACATTTCAAAGCTTTCGAACAGGCTGATAGCCTGCGTAGCGTTTCCGCCCATATGTGACTGCCGCCGGAAGAGCCTGACGACGGTAGCCGAGAATTCCTTTCACAGAGCCCAAAAGTTGATGAGCAGTAACGCCAATTCGCATATTACTCACGAGGTAAGCGGTGCACACTAACTCAAATCGTTGTTAGTAATTAGTTGTCCCTGCACTGTGTGTATGTACACACGGTGCCATGGGGTACCACTGGAAGGGGGAAAGGATGTCCAGTTGCATTGTTCACAGTTGAACTAGGCAGATATGTGCCACGGTAGCAACGCCCCTCTCCAGACAATCGCCTTAGATGTATGTAAATAAAATTTGCATAGAATTTCTACTGAATTAAAAGGAATTTGTTTTCGAAGCCTGAGATTATTAATTATTTTGGTAGGCTGAACCCAAACCAACTCGCCCACTACGTGGGGTAACAGGCTCAGTTCCTTTCAACTGGATAGCTAGCATACCATTACTGGAAGTAATCATTATTACACACTTGATTTAGTCACAAACCATCTCAGTTAAATCGATATGAAGTAGGATATACAAAAAATAAATACGTGTCACATCCTTCTTGGTTCTGAGGGGAAACAAATTCTCCAGAAAGCATGAGGAACTTAAAGGACGGAAGCATGTGTGACTTTTCAAGTTACAACTTAACGCCTTAAAAACCGGATCGATGAACAGATCAGCTATGTGTAAATCACGTGGGAAGAGGTTTCCCAGGTTTCATGATTCTTATGGATTATGCGGTTCAACTACGAAACCATTAGATGGGATTAACACACTCCATTCCGACAGAGGAGTAACTTTGAATGTATAATGCTTTAATAGATAAATTGTCAATTTTGTGCTGCTTATTAAAATAACTGTAGTATTTAATACTATCATTATCAATAGCAGAAGTCCAGCTAGAATCGTGGAAATCGTTTCAAAAATCAGTGTGGAGGCTACGTTAGATTGCAAGCACGAACCTTCCTATACCTGCAGCATTGTACTTCAGAAGATGGAAATGTTGATTCTTTTCCCCTTAAAACTATAACACTATACATATAAGTCCACCATGTGTATAAAAGTAAACAAATAGAGAATTTAACTGAATTTCTAAAAGTTGTAACAAGCTGTAAAATCGACTATGCTCTCATTAGTGTGGACTATACATGTCCAACAAACTAAGCAAATATCCCCAAATTCCTAAAAGATTTAAATGCTTTTGAATCACAAATTTCCGATTTTATCCGTGTTCATCCGAAAAAAAAATTCTTACTACTGCAATTACCAGTAACACTCTAATGAGTGAAATTTCTCCTACTTTCAGACAAGGTCTTTGTTTGTTTGTTTTTTTTTTTTTTAAGGTGGCTAACCTGAGTGAGCACATACATGTAGAAATTCATTAAACATATCAGCACAATCTTAAAGACGCTCATTTCGCTTTTTTTTTTAGAAAGAGAGGGGGGGGGGGTGGAGAGAAAGAAAATGAGGGACAAACAAAGAGCAACTTTTCTATCCTTATACATTAACTTCATTTTTGAAAATACTTTTTTCATAAACTTCCTGCCAAGACCTAAGTGATAGGAATATTGATTATTAACCATTTTCAAGGCACCTTGAATGATCTCCTTCAACACATATCACTTTGAGATCATGATATGGCTGTTCATTGAAGATTGCTTTCGTAGTTCACAAGGTGATGATGCACCACTGAACGGGTAGTATTGCAATGCTTTTGTTTTAAATAATTCAACAATTTTCATCGCAATGGACAACGCAGTTTTCCTATTATTTCTAAATGACGTGACTGTCAGTTTATTATCAAAAATTAATCTACAGTGGTGTCTACCTTTTTCTGTGGCTTTTAGCAAGCCAGATCTATCTATAGAACTATAAAAACAAAATTGTTTATTTTTCTACATATTTACATTGCCATCGTATATTGCCTATCGATTGTGCAACACACACGTAATGTTTTGATACCCTACACCAAAGAAATTAAAAATTGTTTTCTTTTTTTCTCCAAAGATATGATATACGCTTGAGCTGTTAGAAATTAATACTCAACGCACTTGGTATTATTTCTATGCCTGTACAGCTTTAAATAGTGAAAAACAATTGTAAATGGTCTTTTAGTGAACAGGCCATAGAATAAATTGTCAATAGCAATTTCATCAGCGTATCAAGTTTCATGACGTCAGTTGTAATGCAATCATGCACGCGATGATCATTAATTGTACCATTCATCATAATGCACGACTATTACATATCTATGGTACCCCTGCAAATCGATATTCAACGATCTGAAGGTTGTTAGTCAAGTATATGTTCATTACTGCCAAGGAAAAAAAAGTGCTCTTGAGTTCATCCAGAGTGAAGTATCTCGGTTGGAGAAATAGCTTTGGCCTTGAACTCCCACCTCCTTGTACTGAATTTGTCAGCTTTGAAACGAAACTTCGGAAGCTGACGGCATGTTACCTATAACGATCGGAGCTTAGGCATGTTTCAAGTGTGTAGTGCCTGTTACATTTCAAAATGCCGTAAAAAAAAAAAAAAAAAAAACAGATCTTGAAAGGAAAAAAGTTTCAGTTTGTTCATGTAACTATCATGACAACTGATGACGTCATAATGCCAGTATCTCTTGAATTATGGCAATTGTACCGAACAAAAATCAGTAGCAAGGCCTTTGTCACCTCAGATCAGTGCTTGATTTATTGTTATCACAGTTACACTATTACGACACAAATATGCAAATTACGAGGCAAGACATTGAGGTCAAAACCCCAACCCAAAAGTGAATGGTTTATTGTTTTCTTTTTACTTTTATTTCCTTTTTTCCATGGTCATATCTTGATATTTCTTGTAATATTAATATGACAGTGAATGTATACGCATATTTTGACAATTCACAAAACCTCTGCAAAGGAATTAGTTCACACTTTGAACACACCGTTAAAAAAAAAAAGATAAGGATCATTCAATGGATGACGTGATGTGTTTCTGATTAATAGGAGATTTCCATGCCATCACACTTTTAAAATTAGACTTACGAAACTACACTAACAAAACGTAAAATAAGAACTCCATAACTTTTAATTAAAATTTTGCACACAGTTAATATAAGTCTTACATTGTGTATACAACAATTTTACTAAAATGTAGTAAAATTTAACAAAATTATTTATAATTTACATATACTGTTCAACTAAATTATGTAAAATGAGAACTCCATAAATTTTACATATAATTAACGTAAAAGTATATGTAAATTCTATTTCTTCTTATTTTACCGTTACGTTTTGTGAGTGTATAAGAATTATTCCATATTTGACTAGCGTGGACTTCAAAATCTTTTTGACGAGTCTTGAGAAAGCTCCCAAATGTTAAAATCTAAATAAAATTTATTTTATTTAAATTTCAAGTTGTCTATCTCATGCTAAGTCGCTCTATACGGAAAAGATCTCAACGATTATTCACCACATTTATATTCGATTGTTGGACACAAACCGAAAGACACATTTTTGTCAAACGTATTATTTATTAAGCGAAGTTTTGCAGGTTGGTTACAATATTTCAAATTTTACGACCAACTACCTAAAAAATGTAACGGCTCCATATGAATTTTACATCAAACATTAACAAAATCTGTCAAAAATGGAAATAACCGTTAAAGCTCTCTAAAGCGGTATTACATTTAAAGTCTAATGTGAGGAACAGAAATGTAGCCAAGAGTACGATTTCTTGGGTAGGAACAGTTATCACTAGCGAACATAACTGGTTAGACATGAACATGCCTGTTACCAAGATAATAACTAGACACTTTATGCAAAAATTCAAAACTTTGTATTTATTTTTTTTTTTTCTGACACTTGAAAGCACTTTCACCACAAATTTTAGTTTCCCGACTCTCACTAAACACTTTGCCAGGTGTTTTCTCATAAGATTTCTTTCTGCAAGCCAACATTTCTTTCTCGAAATCTTTACATTATGTTCATGGTTTGTTTGAAGGAATACTTGTAGAGAACAGTAGGTACGAATGTGATGTGCAACCTTTTTTTACAATTGCATATCCCCATTTAAAACACTGTGCAAGAAAATCATTGTACAAAGTGTTCATACAACGTAAAATATTGCTGTTTATCACAGAATATGACTTTTGCTTGAATATTGATCTTTTCTGTGTACGGGTCGAGAAAGTTGAATAGTATTGAATGAAATATGTTTTAAGACGTTTGAAAGTATTGATTGTAGGAGTGCGTTATGTTTTTAAGTCTGAAACGAAATGCACATTATGCCATTGGCTTGTTGTTCTAGCAGATGTCCATATCCTGCTATACAACAGTGCATTGTTGGCTAGTTGTTCGAAAAAAAAGTGTTGAAAACTGTGGACAAAAAGGCAAAGCTGGCTATTTTTTTTTTCCAGTATATGATCAAAGTCAGGGTTGCGTATGTTACCGACACTGAAAGTTTGTATTTCCATAACAGAATTCTCCGCAGTAATATATTGTAGATGACATATATGTACTAGGAGGAAAATTTACAGAAGCGCAATATGCTCTGATGGACTGAATTACATTACGCACCGCTCCATGACTTGCCTTGCTCCTTCATCAATATTAGAACTGCTGCTATGTGTCCGTATTTCTCTACCGTAATATTAAGGTGTATAATATCATGTAGCAAGGAATGACGATTTCACTCATATATGTACCGAACTTATGCAAGAGTGACTTCATTTTAGAGAACTTTTATTTTGTGGTGAAGCCTTTTCAGTTGGAACATCACTTTGAAAGACAAGTGAGGGGAAACTTTGCAGCGTGAAATTAGAAACAAAGCAAAATGAATTCCACGGATGATTTCTCGTACGAATTTCGTCTGAGACTGGATTGGTTCCAGTTTTGTATTTATATTCTTGCCCAAGGAACGCTCCTCTTTTTGATCGTTATTGGAAATTTAGTGGTCATTGTAACAATGGCCAGGGAGCGAACCTCCCAAAGTCCCAACACCTTATTTCTCGGTAGCCTCGCTGTTGTCGATCTCATCACAGGAATACTTTCGCTACCTCCGACGGTCTACGTTCGTGTCGTCATCAGTAGATATACCTGTTGGGCTGGTTTTAGACCATTCTTCTTCATGCCAGCGTTCTCCTGTTGCGGGGCCTCTGTTTTTCATCTGGTGGCCTTAACCGTGGACAGGCTCATCGCGGTCTCTTGGCCTTTGAAGTACTCGATCATAATGACGAAGAGGAAATGCAAATGCATCATCGCTTTCACCTGGTTTCTTGGGATTGGACTCGGAATCATACCTTCTTTCAGTGGGCTTGACGATGCGTACAAGTGGGTTTGTGAGATCGAATACGAGCCCGGTGTCATAGTGATACACTCCTTCATCGTGGCCGCTATCACACCGACGCTCTCTGTGGTGTTGCTTCTCTCTTACGTGCGGATATTCTCGATCGCACAGCGTCATGTGAAGGACGTGGCCAATCGAAGACGAGCCGGTATGGACGAAGACAAAGTTCGAAACTTGGAGTCAAAGTCTCGAATGAAGGCAACCATCACAACGGTCTTGGTGGTGCTTCTGTTCGTCATCTGTTGGTTACCACAGTCTGCTAAAATGATCCTAGACACTTTGTTGGAACCGTCCCAGAGAGTCCAGTTTATCTACCAGACTGCGGTAGAGTACCTCGCATTCTTCAACTCTGCCGTCAACCCGATCATTTACGCAATGAGAAATAAAAAGTACAAGGAGGCCTACAAATCGGCTCTGTGCTTCTTCGTACCGTTCTGCTGTAAGACGAAAAATGATAAAGGCAATGATAAAGTGTTCGTTCACAGCACAGTAACCGGGAACACGGTCCTATCAAGAAGCTCGTCACTTTATCAATAGTTGAAAATGATGATATTATTCATACGGTCAGACTACAACGTTGTGAGAAAGACCAGATGGGCTTAGGCATTCGCAACTGACACATACTCATGTTAAAGAAATTGCCATAATATTCAGAACTTTATGTAACTTTCATATCGTGTGTAAGTATTTACTGGAAAACATTTGAAATGGTAATATTTGATGATAAAGAGACGAGAGTATTTCCTCATTTGATTTTATTTCGTTTACACAACAAAATTAAATGAGATACATTTCCAAACAAGAAAGTATTTAGTGTAAGTGATATGCATAAGGAAATAATTAGCAATTGACAAAATCTAGATGCAGGTGAAAATGTAAAAAGAGGATTAATTCATTACAATGTAAGAAAATAATTGGTGAATAGTGATTACAACTTTATCGGAACTAACAACTGTAAGATAGTAGGTAGGGTAGAGGATTTGGGAAATTCTGGATTGAGGAATTTAGGATGAACTGTCCCATGTTGTAATTGTGTTTGATGTAGTGAGGGAAGTGGTCTTCATGCACTATAATTATATTTTCGTTTCCCCATCCCGTCTACAATCATTAAGGAGTAGTCACTATACTAAGCTTAAATTACTAAATCATTCAAAGAACAGTTTTCGGCGGAAAATATATATCTTTGAGTGAGGGTTCTTCTCGAGTTAAATTTTAGCTGATCTGTTGCATCTAGAATGTGGGGTGTGGTTCGGTGGGATTAGAAGGCCGATAAATGGTGTCGTTTTTAGAAATAGAAAGGTGCATTAAGTGTTATGTTGGATAAGTTGGATTGTATGGTCCATTTAGAGATTCGTGGCATTTCAGTCACTGTAAATTGATCCCTTCTTCCTATGGAGTGAACTTTGACTGTCGTGATGGTACACTAACTATATCAATGTTAAACATTATGGCACTAATATCATCGTTAAGTATTTCAATTAGTGTTCACCTAGAGGGTCAACAGCAAGGCAAATGGGTGGGTGAGGGTAACTGAAACACTGAGTGGAAGTGAAAGACCGAGAAATTCGACTGGTGTCGTTTTTCATTCATTCATTCGTTTTTTTTTACCACCTCAGTGTGAAACAGAACAAATTTATTACATGATAGGATAGAAAAATTATATAGAGCTAGAAAAATCAAAGGTAGGAAATTATCATGAAGCATATTACTGAAATGAACGGAGACCGAAAAAAGGTTTGAAAAGAAACTCATAGGAAGTATGGCCATGGTGCTAGAAAAGAAAATAAGTAGAGGTAAGGCTGGGGGGCAAAATGATTCTAAGGGATTACTCTTTTAATACTTGACAGATGAAATTAAGTCATGTTTTAGTGGTGTATATTTTGAGATTTTTGTTAAACATAACAACTGTAGTATACTTTGATATAATATTAAAGCAACTAATTCTATAAATTAATACCAGTGTAATACATACATTTTTGGTTTCCAAGTTCAGTTCTTGGATTAGAATTATCGAATTAGGGCAGCATTACGATACGAGTTGTATAATGATGTTATGCCATACGGGATTGCATATAGTACTATGTAAGCTGATGTTTACAAGGCAGTACATAAACAACCCAAATTGCATAGTATGTATGTTAATGGTCATAACATCAAGTGTCTGAAACAGTGGTAGTGTGCGGTCAATGAAGAGAGCATTACACATGGTTCGCGCAGCTCTCGTTTGAACATTATGAACACTATTAATTGCGTAACCTTTCCGGAAGCCCGTGTAATATTGCCAAAGCAATACATTACATAGTAATAAAACAACTAAGTGACATTTTTTAGTCTATTTGTAATGCCTACAGACATCGCTACTTTACCACACACATCATTAATATGCTATGTCCAATTAAGGTTCTGATGTACTGCAACCTTTAAAAATGTTGTCAAGTTACTCTCTTTGTAATAGTATTATTTATTTTAATATTGATAGGTGCTAACTTGTTTCCCTTGGGGTGAAATGCAATCAAGTTAGTTATATCAGTATTATATGAGACTTTGTTACTACATAGCCAATTATTAACGTAGCCTAATACAGTACATTCTTTATTTGTATTGCGACTTCCGTTAAATCTTTATGATGATAAAGTATAGTTGTATCATCAGCAGACATTGTGAAATTTAATTTATTAGAAGAAGCATTAGTATCATTCATATGAATGTAAATAGTAGAATAAAGAATACTTTAAAGTGAGTGACCAAGACACAAACCATGAGTTTCTCTCAAGTTAAACAGGTTGTCATCACTTCACTTCTCCTTATAAGGTCTCCAGTAACAAACAGCGAGCCCTCCTTCTCTTAACATATTTATTCTTCATAGGCTGAGCAAATGTTGACTATATACTCGGATACAGTTATGTGACAAAAGAAATGAGAAAAAAATCGTTGACTTTCTTCATCCTAGATCTGCTCTGAATCCTGAAACACAATGTGTGATGTTCTTGGTAACCAAAATATGAACAAATGCCGTGGTACTTTATTTGATGTTCTTCTATCTTTAATTTTTTTTCTCTTCATTTCATATACATCAACATAAGCTTCATAAAAAGTCACTCACATTTAACATGAGCAATAAACATTTCCCAATATCATCCATCCCAGGTAATGTAAATATAACGTGATTCTGATACATTGAAATGAAGATGTACAGAAGCTCCCAATATTCTGAGTATTGTGAACTGAATGATTTCATTGCAACTCTTTGACTTCATTTGATCATTTACTAGATATCATACTGTCGATATGTCCATTATTCCCCACTGTGATATTTCTTCATTACGCAGCGGTTGACAATGAGTTATATTAATTTCACTCACTGGGGAATCGTACCGAGACAAGCTGATCTTTTTCCGGCGAACGCTATTTTGTTATGAATTATTTTTAAAAGAAAAAGAAAATTCACAGGAAATTTTTCAAGTGTGCCAGAAAATAGTAGAAAGAAGAAATGAATATCACGGATGACCTCTCATATGAGTTTCGTCTGAGATTAGATTGGTTCCAGTTTTGTATTTATATTCTGGCCCAAGGGACGCTTTTCTTTTTCATCGTTGTTGGAAATTTAGTGGTCATTGTAACAATGGCCAGGGAGCGAACCTCCCAAAACCCCAACACCTTATTTCTCGGTAGCCTCGCTGTTGTGGATCTCATTACAGGTGTAGTTTCTTTACCACCGACGGTCTACGTTCGTGTCGTCATCAGTAGATATACCTGTTGGGCTGGTTTCAGACCATTCTTCTTCATGCCAGCGTTCTCCTGTTGCGGGGCCTCTGTTTTTCATCTGGTGGCCTTAACCGTGGACAGGCTCATCGCGGTCTCTTGGCCTTTGAAGTACTCGATCATAATGACGAAGAGGAAATGCAAATGCATCATTGCTTTCACCTGGTTTCTTGGGATTGGACTCGGAATCATACCTTCTTTCAGTGGACTTAACGACCCGTACAAGTGGGTTTGTGAGATCGAATACGAGCCCGGTGCCATAGTGATACACTCCTTCATCGTGGCCGCTATCACACCGACGCTCTCTGTGGTGTTGCTTCTCTCTTACGTGCGGATATTCTCGATCGCACAGCGTCATGTGAAGGACGTGGCCAATCGAAGACGAGCCGGTATGGATGAAGACAAAGTTCGAAGCTTGCAATCGAAGTCTCGAATGAAGGCAACCGTTACAGCGGTCTTGGTGGTGCTTCTGTTCGTCATCTGTTGGTTACCACAGTCTGCTAAAATGATCCTAGACGCCCTGCTGGAACCTTCCGAGAGAGTCCAGTTTATCTACCAGACTGCGGTAGAGTACCTCGCATTCTTCAACTCTGCCGTCAACCCAATCATTTACGCAATGAGAAATAAGAAGTACAAGGAGGCCTACAAGTCGGCGCTGTGTTTGTTTGTACCCTTCTGCTGTAAAAAGAAGAAGGGCGAAGAAAACAGTAAAGTATTTGTTCACAGCTCAGTGACGGGGAACACGATCCTATCGAGAGACGCGTCACTTTATCAATAATTGGTCAAAAAGAGACCCTCCGGAAACGGGAGGTCTACATGACAGCTCAGTAACAATTCCGATATACCGTACTGCATCTAAAGGACATCCTCGTGGATGTTAAAATGGTAAGCGTTGTTTTTAAAGACTCTTGTTCTAAAACAAGTATAGGTGCAAAAAATTGGAACGTTGTAACGTTTTAAAGAAATTAGTATATTTCATCATTTTTTGTTTGTTTGTATGTACTAGGGAATAGAAGAAACATATATACCTCTTAGTTTTCTTTTTATTTTATAAAGGAAAGGAACATAAAAAGCTTTATGCTGTATTTTATTTATTTTACTTTTGGTATTTTGCAATGACATTCTGCCCTCTTAAAATATATCCTGGATGCTCAAGGAATTCATTTTCAAAAGATAAACTCTGAGAGGCTGGTTAAGTAACTTGATTAACTTGACGTCACGTCGACTGTATATCCGGGAATGACCGCGTTGAACTATTATTGCTAAGAAAAATTAATTAAATTAAGAATTAATTATTCAACAGTTGTCAGAGAATAATTGAGGGGAGTTCAAGTTTGAGGCGCCTGGATGGAGGGAGGGAGAAAACTTGGATAACATTTTAAATATTGTGATAGGGATGGAAAAAGTCTGAAAGAATGGAAAAGGAAACATTTGTTCGTTGTTTTGTTTTTAAATGAAAACGTAAATTAATTTGAATGGCATAATCTTAGCTTTCCTTACTTACAGATTCTGTAGTGCTGAAGTTGAAACTTTTGTTAAGTTTTAATTGCTCTTTCCCTAATATTATGAATCGTTTTTGTGCAAACATGTGTGTAATACGTAACTTACCGAATACAATGTAAGCGGATGACTGCGCGTATGAAATACTGTTGAGAAAAAGTTCTGATTGATACATATAAAAGGGAAAAAACTCAATAAAATTCCTCACTTTCATATGTTTGTAATCGTAAACAGTAATTGCTCTAAGATAGTTATCGTAAACATTTCAATGTATTCAACGTAATTCAATGAAATTTTTACTACGGTGTCGAGTTGACATGAATTGTTCCTCATAGATGAAATGCTTGCTGTCTTGCATAAAAAGATACAACCAAGTTGGCTGACAGGCTTTGTATATATACCTAAATCGTCACCTTAATTTAACGATAAAATATTCTTCTTCGGAAGATTGGCCACTCTGTTCACTCTCTTGGAGTGAAAATTCTTTCTTTGACAGTTAGAAAGTAGCACATCTCTGGGGAGATTTGAAGATTTACCATTCTAGAGGGAGAAGCGGAGGAAGAGAGAAAAGCTTTTAAACTACTGCATGTGACTGAGAAATACCTCTTATGAAGAAAGTATATGTAGTTCCTTACTGAAACCGTAAATCTAGTGTAACTGTTAGGGTTTTAAATGTTCTTACGTATATAATCTGCAATTACAAACACTGGTTGCTTTAAGACATATTTAAGACATGTATTCGAGTTGGATTACAAACAATTTTGTTTATTATATATACATGTGTATTATTATCTGCTAATTAATGGCGATTAATAGAGGTGTTTTTAGAAATATTCAGTTTTTATCGAGATAGTTACGAATTGTACATTACTTTTTCATTTTTACTCAAAACGTCAGAACCGTGTCTGTAGAGTTGAGACCTTGCAGCATATACACCTATTTTCTCAATAGCCCCAGTAACTTATTTCAATTATATATCCTTTAACAAATAGCTTAATGTAATGAGCTAACAATATTCATTGTAACCTCCCACATTATAATTGTTATCCACCCAATCTTCGTCATCAGAACTCCTTTCTTTTCTAATGAATCTCTCTTTCGTTTTACCTCCTTTCTTGAAGTTCGTCCTTTTCACCGTCATTAAGATTAATCTACTTTTTAATAAGTAAAATCTCTTTGTCTGTCTTACATCTTTTATTCCTCACGGTAGATTTCGTTTCGTCGATTCGTTTAATCAATCGTTATTGTGTCTTTGCTGTCTTCAGTGTCTTTTCAGTCAGTTCTGCTTTATTCGGAAAAACAGTAGAAAAACAAAATGAAGTTGAATTTCGTATTTCGGTTTTCTTTTCTTCTTTCTTCCTTTGTTCTTTGTCTGTTTCTCCATCTTAGTACACTTTCCTCCTAAAATGGCTGAATTTCTAACAGATTTTAAAATCCGTCGTAAATTCCCAAAGGGACTGAATGTTTTCTTCGAGTTTTTCAGTCTCCTCTTTGATGGTATTTAGATCACCTTCAAATCCCTGAGATTACCTTCAAAGCTCTCTGCTGTCTACGGTTCCACTTGGTATGCATAAGTGATCAGCTAAGTGTATCTTACAAGGGTTTCAGTAAATCGTGAAGGAATGACGACGAAAATGTGGGCGTGGTACTGTAGTGCTGGATGAGGAGAGCTAATGTGGGTGTGTTAGTGGTGGGTATTTGAGCTCCGGAAAGTTGATGCGTATCAGTATTTTGTATCCTACTTACTTCGACCACCTATGTGCAACCTCACATCCGTGATTCAAACTGAAGAGAAATGTTAGACATAACTGATCAGAGAATGTTACCACTCTGTATTCAGATTGAAGCAGTTGAAGATATCCACTCTGTATGTAGCATGGTCAACGTGATTTTTCAATTTCTCTGACTTTTTCCTATTTATTTGACACCAATTGTCATAAATTGTCTTTATCTTACATTTGTCTCTTTTCGCAGCTCGTCAAGTTTAATCTCAATTGTAGCCTAAAATTTCTCTTTTCTTCTTCAAATGTTACTCTTTTTTTTTTCCTTTCTTCCTTGAAAGCTTGACAACCTGTGTTTTATCGTCAACTTTATATTATTCAATACGTTGATTGAAACATTCTAGCTCCTGTGGCATAATTTTAAAATACAGCAAATAGAATTCAGATGGAGTTTACCCTCAATCTGGGAATGAAATTAAATGTCCGTGAAATGATGTGATCATAATTAATCAAAGATCCAAGAAGGTGTTGAAAAATATGTAGACTTCTGCTTGGAAACACTTAAAAATTAGCTTTTACTATTGATAACGTTTACTATTGATAAATAAAAATTTAGTCAATCACGATTGACATCAGAGGAAAGATGAAGAAAAAAATTCTTTAATAGGGCTGAAGGTCTAATTAAAATCTCGAATGAGGAGATAATTTCTCTTTCTTCCTTGAATGCTCGACACCTGTGTTTTATAGTCAACTGTATTTTATTCAATACGTTGATTCAAACATTCAATCTCCTGTATCGTACGTAATTTTAAAATATTGCAAATAGAATCCAAATGGGGATAATATTCTAATCCTAGAAATATGGCATGACCTGAATCACTTCATTTCACATGAGACCATAAACTGTTGTCGTATTGTTTTTAGTCAATGTTCAACTTGGAATACGGATTTTTAAACAAGTCAATAAGATGTCATAAAGAACATTACAATGTATCACACTAGCATGGACGTCCACAGGTGGGGGACAGGGGGGACATGTCCCCCACTTTCAAAAGTGGAGGGGATATCATATCATTTGCCCCACCCACTTTTCAGAGCAGTTATTACAAAAGTCACATGTATATGCGCGATTTTCTGTCACAATTGCGATGGATGCTGTGTAATTCGTCTCCCTTGGTGTCAGAGCGGCATCTTTCTACCAGTACTTTCTGTCGGAATTTAGTTTTGTGAGACAAAACTCTCTGATCTGGTTCTAGTGTAACTAAAAACGACTCAGGAAGGCCTTCTCCTGCGATCTAGAGGGGTCTTATGTACCCAAAATTTTCTGGTAGCTACGCGCCAACTAATGGTGGCGCTCTGCTTAGACCGTATAGTGTCCCCCTCACTTTCTGAAACCTGCTGACGCCCATGCACACTAGAAATCTTTTTACTTGAGCAGTAAGTAATATTTTATTTGAGCTGCTGTTTCTGCGCAATGGATGATTTGCCTTACTTTATGTATAACTTATGTATCTATGAAGTATGTTGTTAAAGTTTTGTTTTTATTCACGAAGCCTCACAGTAAATGGTATAATCTGATGTTATTTTGATAAATTTAGTGGAATTAGCTGCATATAAAGGAACTATAAGTAAATTTAGTAACCAACTGTAATATAAACATATCACTATATATATAGTCCTATACAAACATCGCAATCTTTGTTCTAAGAGTGTTCAACTTTCTTTACTTTTACTAGGTTCTTTGTTCTATTTGAGAGTTGATTTCAGAAGCCTCAGTTGTGAAAAACTTTATTTTCTGTGATTGCCGGTGAAAATATATATTTAGTAATTAAATTTCAAGTTTCAAGTTTGTTTTTCTTCTTTCCTTGTTTACAAGAACAGACATTTGATAGCGTTACATAATATTTTATCTTCGTTTACAAGCATACATTACAAAGACCTTTTTTTGCGCTTCATTTTACAAATGTGTGCAAGTGACTACCTGGTTGAAGATTGATCTCATCTGCAAAGTTAAAATATTTCTTGTCATCCCTTGCCATGGTGATAATTAAATCCCATTTTTGTAACTACTTTGATCAGATATAAGTCAGAATGTTGATCACGTTGATCCAGTGGTTAACCCTGCGTCGATGTTTACCAAACCTTTTTGAAGACAGGGCCTTTCGATGCAGGGTTCAGATTTATCTCGAACACCTGCGTCATACATGAGTCAGCACTTCATCCAAAATTTGTTGGACTTTCACGGAAAATCGCACGTGATGCGATACTGATCACATAAGTTGCTTGAAAAATTGAACCCTCCAGAAATTCTAGTACTTGCAAATAAACAATAAATCTCAGGTTTTAGCCTAGACGTTTTCCAGTTCAGTTCCACTGATAACTTAATTTGGATTACATCAGACCGTGGAAACCTTTGTTTACTTTCACTTTTATCAAACCCAACCGAAGCCACCGGTCTTCAGCAAAGCATAACAATTACAATTTATTGTCTACTAGCTCAACTGTAGGTAGATGGAGGATATGAGGAAAGAAGATACGACCTAAGCATCTGTCACTTCGGTTTGTGTTTACAGTATAGTAAACATTTTGACATTCGATTCCAGCTGTTAGCTATGCCCACTATAATCACCTTTAAACTATACACTTTTGCATGACACTGTCCTGCATCTACACAATCTTAATTATATGATAAATACAAACACACTGGAAGAAGAACTATACAGGACTATTGGAATTGCAACCATCCTTTACCCCACTACCTCAAACGTCGTTCCTTATTGCATCAAAACAGTAATCGATCAAAGACAACAAATCGGTCAATCCATCGTGGCTAACTTATCCGTTGTCCAGGATATTATTCTTTAGTCTCAGTTTCTTCTGTGTGGATTTTTTTCTCATCCCCCCCCCCCCCCTCATGAGATCAGACGCCGGTTTATGGGGCAACGACCTGCAATGCAGTTAGGAAGAAAAAATAAAATGTCAGAGGAGTAATTTTTATGTCTGCTATTTTCATAACAATTTATTATGAATTTTAATGTTATTGAAAGCGTTATTGCAGAGTTCCCATAGACCATGAGACACGCTTGACTGCACTTACCGTCTACTGGTCTGTAATTAAAATGGCTTCATTCATGTCTGTTAATTTCATAACAATTTACTAACTATTTCGATATTTTGAGAGCGTTGGTGCAGAATTCCACATCCCTGATGGGATAGGCTACGCGTGACTACTTCTGCTCTAGCGCTTAGGCTAGGCCTACTACTAACTGAACAGCCAATCACTGCAGTAACTTCATATAGCAAGTGCTGTTACTTTGAGCAATAGCCTATAGTTGAGCTAGATTCTAGGTATCAAAAGGTCTATACCACCGTATTGTACAAAATTTGAATAACACAGATTGCAGAACTTATACCAGTCTAACATTTTCATTATTTAATTAAACAGGAAAATACATTTCTCACAAGAATTATATTTTTTTCAGTTTGAATGACTAAAACAAAAAAAAAGAAGGGCAATATCGTCAAAAGTTCGACTTAGTGACGGTGATGACCTCATCATTTCCTCTGAATAGCAGGACCAGAAGTTTTTGAGTTAACTCTTCGGCTAAAATGACGTCTGAAAGGAATACTCATGAATGATTGCTACTGAAATGTCGATGTTTTACCGTCGAGGTTAAGGTCAGACTCTTAAGTTATCATTAAGTTAAATTCTAACCTCAATGCCATTTCTCGTCATGCTACCTACGACCCCGTAGATAAAAAGAAAAAGAAATATGGCTAATCTATTACCATTACGCAGTTCACACATATTTTCTTTAAAAACGCGACAGATTTGGAGAGGAAGCAAAAAGTGCATGCATGCGCATGGAAAAGGGAGTTAATGGCTGTAAAGTTAAGACCTTCGGTCTGTAATAACCCTAGTTAAAATTGGTAAAATGGCATTGTTCAAAATTCTTTCAATGTGTAAGCATTTCATCTCTCTCTTTCCGCCTGATTTCAATATACACTTCAAATGACTTATTTTAAATTGATGTAAAATAAAAACCCGAACCTCTACAAATATGGCCATGAAACGACTGATCGCATAGTTTTGCATCCGAAGGTCACAAAGATTACAGCTCAGTAAACTATTGTGTAGTAAAATTTCATAACAGAGGTATACTTTCAAGTCACGCTATCTGAAGAATTAAATCTTGCTTGTATTGGTAGGAGTAAACAATATACATTTTACTTACAAACACTCTGTTGATTGTCATTAGTATATGCCTATAGTTTTATATTTAGTTCAACATTTTGTTGTTTTTGAAAAAGCTAAGACTAACTTGATCTATGTTTCTCATTATAGCTAAAGGCAATAACATATTTTTCATCTAGATTTTTTTTCATTGAAATAATTTTATGCGAAATTCTGTTTATTACTACATAGCTCTTGCAGTAATTTTTCTTGCAATCAAATTTTTTCATAAAAAGAGAAACAGAAAGAGAAAACATCACCTACATAGGAGAAGACCGTTATTGTCTGAACTGACTGTGATGAATACAAGTTACGTTGATATTTAAAAAAAGGTTGATGACTTATATAAGTTAGCCTATCGTTCAAATGTTTTATATGTCTAAACTTTATGTCCAATATCGTCCAAACTCGTTTTGCGTCATCGACGATGATCGGACATCGATTAACCGTAATTATGATAATTTTGT
Organism: Stichopus chloronotus; assembly: GCA_021234535.1. NCBI lineage: Eukaryota > Metazoa > Echinodermata > Holothuroidea > Aspidochirotida > Stichopodidae > Stichopus > Stichopus chloronotus. The sequence continues at coordinate 37,856,846 of CM037832.1, read as the reverse complement.
AAAAAACTACCATGAGGTTTGCTTGTTTCCCCGATCCCTGCATGGTGCCCTACCGACCCTGACCGTGACAAGGCTGGGGGGGTGCATGTCATTCTGTCGTCGGCTTTTTATTTGACGATTTTAAAAATAAATTCATTTAAACTTGAGCAAAGTATATGTAATTGTAAGAGACAGAAATTATCTGTAGAGAAGCTGACTGGCTCTTTCATTCTCGAATCCGTTTTCAGTGTAATTTTTACGAGGTGACCGCGACGTGATCAATTACGTTGCATTAGATTATCACAGATATTGCTGTCGTGCCATTACCACTTGACTGGTATCCAGTCTCCCATAACATCAAAATCACATTATGGAGCAGATTTAGCGTTTAGTTAAGCAGTAATTAACGTTTGATTAGTCCTTCATTGCGATCAATAAATGCCCAGCATTCTTTCAACATTTTAATTCTGTTTGTAATGTGAAATTCAACGTCATTACATCGATTAGTTTTCAAAGAATTGATATATAATGAGAAAGCAATCAACTTAAATTTAATTGAACACAAAATGATTTGAGGTTATTATTGTTACTTGGAAACAGTGAGTTCATTCGTAAATATTGGCAACATGGTTACTAATCGTTCTCTCCAATGTTGCTATATCCTAAACCTTTTATCTTTTCGAATTCCCTAGGAAAATGCCGGAAACTACTTGGTCACGACTTTTAAGTTTTTGGTGTTTTCAAGTACACTTCTGGGAAAGTGTATCATTACCGTTATTAAGCACAACACACGTACGCCTTTATCTTAATAAAAAACAAACTTTTTCTTCAGATCATTTCAGAGGAATCTGATTATTATCAAAAGTTGTTTTCTATTTGTAAATACCTTGCTATGTCCGGCCGTCTTTGGGTAAGGCTATTTTCTGGTCCTGTAATTGACTTAACACCAGATTACACATTTTAACAACTACTGGCCTCCATGTTTGAATATCACTTCCTTGTGCAGTTGTAATAAAAATGATGATTATAATGATGATCTGTCATGTGCCAAAAATAAACCTTTGAAATAAAACTTTAAATATTTCAGTTTTCACATTGGGAAAAAAAAAAGAAACATGATAGGTGAATATCGACTGCTTGACCATTTACTTAATCACATCTTCACATCGTCTCTCGCAAATTAAACAAAAAAAAAGTCTCATCAAGTTTTTGTCCTCTTATTGTGATTTTCACTTTCACTAAATTTTCTTTAGTACACTTTAAGAAGTATAGTCAATTATAGTCACTTGCTTACATTAACAAAGACTAGACAGTTAAACGATTACTTAAACCCTTTTTTTCACTGTCACTTCACTGAGTACCGCAAATGGGCACACTAGACACTCCACACGCCATGCCTGTTTAACTGAGTCAATTTTTAGTCAATTTTCAGCAGAGCAAATTTCATCAGTCACTGGTATGGACTGATATTTTGTTTATCGAACCGACTTGAAATTAAGCACAGTTGCTCAGCAACAGACTGAGTGGGAATCCGAAATTGCATGAGTGAGCGATGAAGTATCACTGGCGAAGATAAATCGCTGGATATGGCGGTGAAGAAATCAGTGATAAATTAGTAGCAAAGCAAAACGGAAACTCGTCTCGATTGGGATTGCTTTAACCGAAAGTGCCCGATTATAATCTATGGATAGTTCAGTGAACCAATCGTTCATTAGATCTATACTCTTCAGCTCTTGTTGGGATATATGTTAGTGTTCCCCCCCCCCCCAAAAAAAAAAAACTTGAAGATAAGGAGCTAATCCACGGAGTTTCATATATCCATAGAGCAGAATATTATGTCTTGGCGTTTATTCGCCCTGATGCTATATAGCCATGACAATTCCATGTCAATCAGTCATTGCTTTCCCGCCCAAAACTACTTCCTCTTGATTTGCCCTCTGATCTTTGACAAATGCTTCTTAGAGAAAGTGTCACCATAAAGTATCTCTTCAACAAATATAAAGGGAATCGATTAAATGAGACCATTTCGGTAACCTGAAGGTGTCGACCTTAGCAGTCGTTGCTATTGTAACTGTAGCTACATATATCAATTTAGTAGAGTAGGCTAACTACTTGATATCTCATCGTCCTATAAATAAGTGATTTGATAAAGGGAAAAATTCCCACAATGTTCAGAAAACTTACTCACAACTTTTGCCTTATTCACATCATGTTAACCAATTGATAACGTTATCAATAATACCAAGAACCATAAAAAACATAAAGGACAATCATGCAACTTGATTACGATAATACAGAGGTCTGCGTACGTGAATTCTATGTACCCATCGATCACTTTTTTCTGGGCCGAGAACCAGTTTATGCACGTACAATGACCCATGTAACTCGATTCTGAATTTAGAACTTTTTTTCGTTCTCACTGTTGAATACGTACTGATATGATTTATAATATGTGCTCAGCATTATTTTAAATATCGGTTACGGAGAAAAGCAACCGCTCTCATTAATATTAAGCATAGAAGAGAAGCTTTAGTTGGAAATCGAGCGATTGTTACACAGTAATTAGACTAAGTGCATGTCTTGAACAACACGCATTTCTCTCCGCTCACTTATATTTAGGAAGGTACTTATTATGACGTATTTTAACATCATCTCTCCGCGTCTTCCTCTGTGACGTCATTGCTAAATCCACGACTGTTGCTAACAGTAGCACTGATTTAAGGAGGGAGTAATAACAGTTCAAGGTTTGTAAGCGCTATTATGTTGCTAAGTAACACTGATGATAACTTTAGACTAATAACAAAAGAATAGAGGAAACCAAACAAGGAATGATTGTCTCCCATATGGAAGATAGAAAAACAAGAAGAGAAAAACTGAGCTATCACTTCTCCCTAAATGAAGTATATGTTTAATTATTGTTCTGGAAACATGTCCGGAATTTTAACCCCACATGATGAAGGAGGGTGATAGATAGGCCAATATGAAAAACCGTTTCTTGAAAGAGTTGTAAATTATAAAGTTAATCAATTCTTCTTTGGTGTTATATCTTTGTCACATCATGCACCCCCCCCCCTATGCCCCACAACTTTGATGAAAAAATGAAAAGTAGAAAGTGAACTAATGTTTGCTTAAAATGTCAACTACATTTCAAAATGTCATACACCATATTCACTTCAATTTGTTTGTTTGTTTGTTTTTTTTACGTAGATACACTCTCTGATATTCTTTTTCTTCCACTCCGTTTTCATACTGAGGGTATTTTATGGAGACAGAGTCTATGGAAAGCCGTGTTGGACAAATAGACCATTATTTATCCCGGTATTAATTCGAATATATACCAGTGTTAATTTCATTTTATACTGGTATATATTCAAGCAAATCAGAAAGCAGGAAAATATACCGGTATATAATAGAATTTATCCTGGCATAAATTAAAATTTATACCAGTACTGAATGTAATTTATACCGGTATAAATTCGAATATATAAAAGTATTAATTCGAAGTTATACTAGCATTCAATATAATGTATCACCGGAAAAATTAACAAATATTGAATATGTACCGTATTAATTCGAATATATAAAGGTGTTAATTCGAATGTATACCAGTATAAAATCAACCAATCAGAAAGGCTGAATATATACTGGTATTAATTCGAATATATGCTGGTATTAATTCGAATTTATACCGGTATTAATTCGAATATATACCAGTATTAAATCAGCCAATCAGAAATGCCGAATATATACTGGTATTAATTCGAGTATATACCGGTATTAATTCGAATATATTCTGGTATTAATTTGAATATATACCAGAATTAAATCAGCCAATCGGAAAGGCCGAATATACACGCTATTAATTCGAATATATACAGGTATTTTTTTCCATCTCATTTATTCGTTATCAATATATATATAGTTCATGTTAAACATATATACAATGGTGATGATAATATACATTTCATTTCTTCTTTTTCGATGATATCAGCCGTAATACAATAAATACTTATATTTCACCGGCTTTTGGACAAAATAAGAACGGATGTAGACTAGACATGCAAAGTATTTTTAGGAAGGAGTATTGTTGAAGGCATACTAAAACAAGTCAATAAGATTCGATTTCAATTTGGAGGCACAAAAACAGATTAAATTCACCAAAATTAACATGCTGAATAAATCTTAATAATTACTCAAAAAGGCTTGGAAGGTGATTAAAGCATTCTTTGAGCATGTTAAATTTTCTTAATGCATTTCTGGGAGTGCCGGCTTTGGAATTAATATAAGCTTCTGTTTTTAAAATAAATTTCAATTTATAAAAGAACTCATTACATTTCGGCAATGTCTCATTTAACTTGCAGTTATATACATATTTACAATGCAAAATAAAAAAATTCATTGGATGATCTAACAATAAGTTGTAACCAAAGAAGAAGTCTTTTCTTGTCAAAATAAATTGCATCCCAAAGAATAGTTGTTCGGTATCTTAAAGGAAACTTGAAGTAATATGGCAATCCCCAAATAAATGTTCTATGGTCTCAGTATCCATTTTACAAAACGAGCATATAGGCTGTCGATTTTCTTCATTAAATAAAGTAGTCTATTGGTAGCAAGCAATCGATGGAGAAATTTAAATTGAAAGTACTGGACTTTGGTTTCACGAAGAGTACGAAAAGGGATTCTAAAAATAATTTTCCAGTCCTCCTCCTTAAGATTAAAGAGTAGGTTCCACTTGTCTACCCCACGTGGAGGTAGAGAGACGTGGGGTATCAAAAGAGAATAAATTTGTTTTGAAAGATTTGGGTTACTGGGGATAGCATCAACGAGGTGATCGTCTTGGGGGGCTGGCTACGTCAAGCCGAAACGAATTTTTCCACATAATAGGGATAGCCGAAATCATCCCCCCAAAAAAGTTGTGAAAGGGTATCTTCTTACATTAAATTCCTCACAAAACTGTGCATAAGAAATTGGTAAACCATTGTTTCTAAATAAATCTGTAACATACAATAGTATATGCCAGTATTAATTCGAATATATACCAGTATTAAATCAACCAATCAGAGACGCTATTTACGTGGTACACATGAAAACAAGCCGTTCTTGCATGCACTGTAGTAAATACGTGTTGCCCCTACCTAAATAAAACCATTGACAATTTGGCAGCAAATTATAGATAATGACTGGCAAAGAGGAGTTTTTAAATGATTTTGAGCCCGTAGAATCTCTGCAATGCCGCTGGTTGACATTTTATCATGGGTCCGTCTTCAAGGCTGACTTTAAAATGGGCGCGAAGCTAGGGTGTTAGATGAGTATATTTGGAGGCCGATGATCCGAGCCGTGGGTTTCCAACCAACGCTTGATACTTTATCCAGTTATAATGGACATTTCACAATAATTCAAAGACAATGAAGCTACCTGCGAAAAGGGTATTGAGTGGCACAAAGCTTTGAAATTACACCTCTCTTAACGATTTAGAAGTGTTTGCAAATAAATGAACTATATTTGCTGATGTGAGTTTTTTTTGTTTTTTTTTAATTTCAGGTTGTATTAGTGACAATGAGCAAACTATACTCACATGTACTCAGACAAACATCTTCATCGTTGAATGTCGACCGGTATCCAACGTATGGATCGTTGTCTGTAAACAAGTTGATGGCTTCCCAATTACCTTTACACTGTTGAAAAAGATTGATCACATGGAATTATGAATAACAAAACCTCAAATAATTGCTGATTATAGATTCTTTAATAACCAGTTTGTAGTTGTTTGAAATATTTGTAAGTTGAAGTTAAACTCTTGTGTACGGGTTCAATTGTGAATGTTTCCCTTGCGATTCCCATTGCCGTTTACAAAGCTCTGACTTTTTTGCCATAAAGTTGCAGTTACAAGGTTTTAAGGGAAATACTTGAAAAATCACAGTCTCGATATTTGTACCTGGTGTAAAGGAAACAGTCACTGACGTCACACAGTGGGTTCCACTTGATCAGTTTGTTGTTGGCACATATCTTCATCATAGAGGAAAGCTATGTGAATGTCATTAACATATCATGAATAAACGTAACAATTTAATGACAAATGTGTCAAATGAAATGACGAATCTCTTTCTTATCTTTTTCGATCTGTTTGATTATTTTTTTTCCATTTGTGAAAAGCTGAAAAGATCACCCGTGATCCATTTGAGGGGTGAGACCCGCCTCCGCTGAACATATGGTAGCTACGCCACTGCTCTTACTGTCTTAGTCTCCACTTCTATGGCAGGGTGCGGTATCGAAAAATTAATGTGTGTGAAACCATTGATTAATGTATATAATGATAATTACAATTATTCATAAAAATTAAATAAAATATTAACAATAATTAGCCTTATGTAACCTTATTGTTCTATCGGTTAGTCTATGTTATATCCTTCCATTCTTGAACAAATTGGAGAAATGCATTTCCTTTGATGTAATCGCCTTGTCCGTTTCAAAAACGATCGGTGACAGATTTAAAGTAAGATGTTAGTCTAGAATACGTGACCTTCTGTAACTCATCTGTGAGGTTCTATGGTTAAGCCCTGAAAGTGAGGTCGATAGACAACAACCTTTTTTTCCCCGATTGCAATCCATGATCAAAGTAACATAGATGGAGGCCTCCCTATCAAGGACAGCAATCATTGTTTTAAATATCAGGTCAACCTCGATAGCGGTAGAAGAGATTGGTGTTATTAAGTATATTAGATTTAGGTACGCATGCTCACGTTTTAAACTATGTTTTAAACTATTGTATACATGTGATATCGAGATTCGTGTTGCGTGTATGGGAAATGGGAACAAAAGTCCTGCCAATTTGCTTTTATTCTTTTCCTATAGCACTTCTCAACATCTTGTGCGGAATTGAATACTGACTAACGCACCCATGATAATTCAATATAATCTCTGAATGAAAAGTAATGTATTGCCAAGAATGAAGGACATTGCCCTGATAAATTATGGAGCACTATTAAGAGTCATGTGATCACTCACCGGTAAAGTACCGGTTTAAGTATACCAAAGCAGCAATCCATGAGGAATAATGCTCTTCCCAGTTGTCTATATATCGCTACAAATATGTGAAAATAATAACATCAAATAACAAGAAAGCAAAAATGCATTGTGCTGTCGATGGATTCCTTATGAGGATTTTTTTTTTCATGAATCTGACATATTGCATAAAGCAAGTAAGTGTAATACGCCCGGTTATTGTAATATTACTGTAATTTATCGTACCACCAATTGAGATGTAGAATGACATCTGTTGACCCGTGTTGATGACTGATACTGTAGATACCCATCTGAACATGCAGAGCTGCATATCCAAGAGTCTCACTACATACCAAATATCAAATCTGTGCAAGCTTTTTCTCTTGAGATATCGTGTTTACAAGGTTGTCCCCTGTCGACATCAAATGATCTTTGATTTCCATAAAAAAAAAAAACAATAGACTGCTCTTACTCAATAAAGTATCTGTACATACCAAAAACGAAATCTGTATAAGCTTCCAGTTTTGAGGTATTGTGTTTACAAAGCTTTCACCTATTGACCACTGTTGACCCTTAATGACCTCGCACTCGGTAAGATACTCCCACTTATCAAATAAGACATCTTGCAAGTTTCTCCTCCTGAGATATTGCGTTTGCAATGTCTTCACTATTTAACTCCATTGACCCCGAATGACCTTTGACCTTCACCAAAAACAATAGCCATCTTGTACTCAATATGGAACACCTACACACCAAATATGACATCTGCACAGGCTTTCCTTTACAGACACCAAATTAGTTTTAACCTCCACCAAAAACAATACGCTTCCTGTATACATAAACATACCAAATATGAGATCTGTACATACTTCCTGTGGTGAGATATCGTGTTGACTAGGTAGACGTCACAAACATTCATACACACACATACATAAACCAGCATGCTTACAAAGGTTACAATTTCATTGAAACCCAAAATTAATAGGCCCCGGGTAATCTTATCCTTTATGCTAGAGAAGATTTAAGACTACAGTTTTGTGGTTAAGGTCAATTATTAGGAGGTATGACCTATCAGTAAGCTGATCCTGTGCCTATGGAATAAGAAGAAAAACCTGGATTTCAATATAATTAAAAAAAACTTTCGTATTGCAGTAGTCTCAAACCAGTGAATGCAACACCCTGCGCAAACTTGACCCAAATGGTGGCGCTAGTAGTATATTATCAGCAAGGGTTTGAAAATACGCTGCCATTAAAGGTCTGGTGACATGAAAATGACATTTTGAGGTATTGGGTGCATTAGGCATTCAAAATGTTGAAAACAGCCACAAATTGGGTCAAAATCCGTCACAAATTGACAAATTTACAGACAAATTAGTGTCTTACAGCTGTGTCATGAATAAACATCCGCTAAATATGCAAATTTGTGATGTCAGGAGAGGGACTCCTAGGATATGTCTTATGTTAATCCTTTGTTTATGTAACCTTTATTTCAAGGTCATTTGAGAATTTTATATGCCCAGAGGGTTTTATTTTGGCAGCATGTGTTTTTCTCCTTCAAAAATATCCATATCACGCACCAATGTGAAACTCAGTAATTAAGTAATTAAGAGGCAAAATATATAGGATTAACAAAAGAAAAACTGACACTGTGCAACACTGAACGTCATCTGTTTTGCATTTTCTTCAAACTTTGAAAAGTCATATCTCAAAAACGGTAATAGATATAAACAAAATTCCAACGAATTTTCACTGAGGGTTTTACTTTGTAATGTTTGCATGAAGGAAGCTCTTTTTTGGAAGCATGTCACACGTCCTGTAATGATAATACTATGGTAACAGGAAGGTAACGTTTAATTGTTGATCCTTTCATCTTCTTCGAATATCTCCACTATACGGCAGATTACGGTGGCTGGATGGGGCCGACTTCATTTCTTGTTTTTCTGACTTTTTTGTTTTTCTGACCTTTTTTTTCGTTTTCCTGACTTTTTCCGTTATTCCGACTTTTGTTTTCGTTTTTCTGACTTTGACGATCCCCCCCCCCCCCTCCTCTCTCCTATGGCCTTATCCAGCCGCCGTATGCGACTCTCACAGAACTCGGACGCTGCGACCTTGAAGACAGCTCACTGGCAGGGGTTGCGACTTTTCACCCAATAAGGATAACAGTGAGGTTGCATTGACTGCATAGGTTACATATTGCACTGCAGTTGGAACTATTATCATTCGTTTCCCATATTTTGTATTTTCTTTGATTTTCCTTGTTGATCACGACGCAATCATTTTAACCGTATTAGAACTGAGGAGAGATTTTTTCTACAAAGTTTTTGCAGACCAGTAAAACAACTCTTTGACTGTTTATCGAGACTCTGCATTCCTCTGGTCAGCGTGGAAGTCGGTCGACGTTACAATATGACGTAACACAGAAACAAAGATCTTTCAAAGGGGGTGCTTTCAACTGTGACACTTAAAACTTTGATTGCATAACACTGGATGATACCACAAGGACATCGAAGGTAGTTTTGGATATCAGTTTGTCCAAATATTTGAAGAAAAAAGTGTTTAGGGTGTTTTAGTCTACATGTCATGACCGCTTTAACAAATATATATTATATGGCACTATGTTGCATTTAAGTTGGTTAAGGTCACCCACATTTTTAAATACCCTTCTAAGGCGAAAGTTTGCAATTTTCTCTTGGCCCCAAAACTACCAATCATCAACATGAGCGTCGATTAAGTGGTGGGGGGGGGGGACATCTTCCCCACTTTTTCAGTGGAGGGGACACTGATACATCTTTCCGTTATCAAAAATATATTTAAAATCACGAAATGTACACTCTCCATATAGTTCAGAAATAAGCCACGAAAAGTAACCATTTCTATTTAGCTTTATATGATTAGGCATGGTGGCAATAACATGTGTACAGATTGCATATAGTATTTGGATTTTGCTATTGCAGTATATAAAAGATGTGGGTCCATCGTCTAACGGGGGAAGGGGGTGTGGGTGATGTCCTTAGGTACTTGAAGCAGGGATGAAATTTAGCGGTCGTCCGGTCGTCCGAGACGACCAAAATTTCTGTAGGACGACCAAAGTTACTACCTCAGGTTGTCCTTTGGACGACCAAATTTTTACCCCTGGTCATTTATATTGTGACACAATGCGTACAACTCAACACTGAGATGCAACCAAAATATTTAACATGCATGAACTCCATTCCAAAACATCTGTTTTCTTTCACAAAAAACCGCCAAAACAACCTGAAATCCACTGTACGTAAAACGCCAAACAAACAGCCTCAGTGTACAAACATGTTTCAACTGATTTTACTGTACCAGACATGCAAATACAGTACACAGCAAGTACCAGATAGATGAATCGCAGTCGAAGAATTCAGTCATATGTGCCACTGCAAGGAGAGCTGGTATGAATTTTCTAAATAGTGATAGTACCATTCAAGATTAGTGATGTATCATATTTTGATTTGAAACAAACATTATATTATACAGAGATTTACTTCTATATGATATATACAGTACTTTACAGCATCAGCGATTCTAGATAATGACATTTTTTTTTATTATCGAAGTGAAAAGGTGGAATTTTACAAGCCTCCTTCTGGAAACCCCCCCCCCCCCCTTCCCTTTTGAGAAACCCTGAGCATTACTTTTAAGTTACAAGTCAGCAGTATAATTTAGCTGTGGAAAGCTTCACCCTGTATAAGAAAGACAAACATGGTCTTGACTGTGGAAAATACACATTTTGCACATTTCTTGTTTTTATATGTCCGTTGTGGAGGACGACCAAATTTTTGGGAGGACAACCAAATTTTTGCAGCTGGTTGTCCTTCAGACAACCATTTTCAGTTGCTTAAGGATCATCCCTGTTGAAGGGAATGTAAATAATTGAAGTCTCAGTAAAGACTAAGTTGAAAAAGTTTTGTTTACTTTTTATTAAGTCTGAAAGTCTAAATGATAATTGCCACGATTTTTGTGTTGACGCCTGTCATTTATGTGCCCACTCTCGCAACTACAAACAAAAAAGTTTGGTTGCGCTGCTGTATATTATGAGTTCGTCGTTCCTGAAACAGGCTCGACAACGGCGCCACCACTCAGAAACGACAAAAAAAAGCACCCACCTCCTCTCTACCCTAACGTGCAGCTTCGACCCTGCTATTACCTCTGTAAAGTTACATTTTCCAGATATCTAGTCCTATGTTTGACATAAAGCTGAACTTTAAGTTACCTAAATCAAAGGACCAGAACTTGAGTTCAGAAGTATAACCTGACATGACAGATATTTAAGGTCTATCTGTAAAATAAAATTTGGGATATTTGTATAGATGTATAATTTTAACTATTTTCCCCTTAGTTTCCGATATCTCACTCTTGATTCAGAAATTTGGAAGCAGAGATCTCAAAGTAATTTTTGCTATACCTACAGATTAATTTAGATGCTCTTGGAATTTCAACTTTTATGCCCTTTCTTTGATAAGTTTAATCCATTAACTCCAAAAAACGTGCCTATTCTTCTGAAAATATATACAGAAGAAGAAATGTTATAAAGCAGAATAACGTAAAGCTCTTAGAATATGCTACACGCAACGAATCCAATTAGCCAGTATTTATTGCTACAATCGTGGACAAAATACTTTTGGACACCCCGCTCTCCCTTTTAATGTTGGCTATAGGATTACCGTTCACAGTGTACATTCATTCCTATTGCGCAACATTAGAAAGGGGCTGAGGGTTCCATGTTATCCTCTAAACTAAAATTTAAAATTACGATTGCAGCGTAGAAAGGCAAAGTGTCCCAACAATTTTGTCCAATATTGTAGTTCGTACAAAGTACCTGTCTCTTATGACTCGTAGAGCAAGTTGACCAACGTTCCTTAGGCAAATTGTTTTCCTTTTGTTTACAGTTCTTTCATATCAAATACCTTGCAATGAAAACTCTTGCACTCAAGATGGGCGTCACGATGTTGGTCTACTCGGTCTGGGGCAGCATCCTCTCAAAAGTCAACCAGTTCGACAAATTGAAGGTCGGAAACCGAGATTGTAACTTTCTTGAAATCAGAAGTGGTTTTTTTTTTTTTTTCGTTTTTTCTTTTTTTTTACTGCAAGACAACAAGTCATATGCAAAGTCATGGCTGAAAATGATTTATATATATTTTATAGCGATGCCAGTTTGTAATCAAAATAAAACCACTAGCAAATAACCAACGAAACCGACACGTGGCAAGTATAGGCATGTTGAACGTTTTTGCAGCCAAGAATGACATGCGCTGTCAAAATAAAGGCTACATGAGTGAGAGTTTTTCTTAGCTTCAAATGGTTGAATGTTAACATCAGATTTACAGGTTGAGACGAAGATGTCACGAGATGGTTCATTGAAGGGTTCATTAATTCACGATCTTCGGAAGAAAATTATCATATCTAAACCTTCAAGGGTTCAGTTCGATATTTTTCATTCCTTGACTTCTTACACGGTAGCTACAGATCCATTGGTTGCTTACTCTGGCAGATCTGAGATTGATCGTCTGGTCACTCATCCCACCGACGAAGAGAGCGTATGCTGTAACTGATGACTCTTCGTTCGTTCATGTATTTTGCTCTTTTTTTGCACAAAGTAGGAAATGCGGATAAAATCAAATAAAAACTTGCGGTAAGAGAACGGAGAATGTGATAATGCTTAGCTGGTAGAAGTTAAACCCACCATACTTATTCACAAAAGCAGGAGCAGAAGTAAAACACACTCTCCACCACACGAGAGTCAACATTTCTGAACTGCGTAAATGATTTTTGACCCAATTTCTATTTTTGAACCAATTTGCCAGAATTTTGAGGCTCGGCTTCTATTCAGGTCCCAGTGGATTCAGTCGCAATCGTTGGCATAAGGGGGGGGGGGAGGGTCAAGTTATGCGATGCTGTTACGTTATGTGATGCAAAAGCACGGCATCCCTGTACTACATCGGGGCACCTAGGGCTTTTTACGCGCCGGATAATTGAGGAAGACTAGGCCAAGCACCACCATAAGTTGGCGAGGGGAGCACCAGGTCGTGCTCTCCACCATACCCATGCGACTCTGACAAATAACTAGCACGTACAAACACAAAAGCCTGTATAGCACAGGAGAGTAAAAGGGAAAATATTACCTGAGTTTCTTGCTTAAAGAAATATCATAAAGTGACTCTAATTGTAATACTGATACTTTTGTGGACATCCAGCGGAATAGTGGAGAACAGCAGAGATCCATTCACTACGGTGGCGAACGAATGCTGACTCCAGAAAGTGCTCACTGCATAGAAGGAGAAAAAGGAATGTTTTATTTGTGATTCAAGAATCATTTGAGAGAAATCTTGTTAAACATAGCCAATCCTGTCAAAACAGTTTAGAATCCATGGGAGATTATATGACGTCGTTTTAATGTGTAACGACATCAACTATATCGGGAGGGGGGGGGGGGGTTGGAGAACAAGTTATATGAAAAAGTGCCTGTGAAGTGTGCACTATATCTATGTTTTCTGCATATTGCTCTTATAACTTTATTCGTTCAAATAGTTCATATGCTTCACTAAGTTCCTCACTAAGTAAAAGATCGAGCGATTTCATATCCCACGTTTTGCCAACAAATCTGAAATATTAAAAACGACGTCCATGGATAATTGTGTAAAAAAAATTCTGACAATTGTTCAGTCGTTTAAATTAAAACATCTATGATACTTGAGTACTTTTACAAAAACTACGCTTATGTTTTTTCTATAATATGAAGCAAGTGCTTCCCTTTAGTTAATGATTCTATAAGTATAGGGTACTTTTGTTTGTAATGATTCCATTTTGCCAGTTCTGTTATTTATGTAACCACTTTTGCAATTTAGTGCAAATTTATGTTAAAGTGTGAAGTTTGGTTCCAAGGGAAAACTTAACATAAAATAGTCCCACCGGTACTTGGACCCAATTTAAATCGAGGAAGCGGTCAGTGACGTCAGTTTGTATACGTCCAACTTGATCTGTTTACGTGGTGCCACATCAAATGATTGTTGGAGCGTATCTTCATCAAAGAGGAAAACTACATGAATACAATTTACATATCTTAAATAAAAATATCAAAATTTAAATATGCATGAAACAGAAAGACGATATTGAATTTAAATATCCAAGAACAATCAACAAGACACTAAGACGAATCAGTGTCAGAGAGGGAGATCCACCGATGACGTCACTAGTTATGTTCTATGACATCAACAGTTATTGCAGAACATAAATACACCAAAATAAGATGATCAGTTTTATTTGATCACTTTGATGAAGCAAAACAGCGAACAGATAAAGCAAACTGAAATCAGCGAAACTTGATAACTAAAGTAGAGAATTTTGATAATCCCGTAACAAGTTTGGTTTGTTTCTTTCTCAGCGATGTTTGATGTGTTCATCTCAGAAACAACAGTCTGATAGGCCCTATTGTTTACAGCTAGAAATTATAAAAGCCTAAAACAAATTACACTCTTTTTTCCCTATACTCTATTCACTACATTGGTAAAGCTATGTTTTCATATATAGAGACTTATAATGACCACATTAAGTGTTAGTGGGCATAGTTTGAAATTTTGCAATTTTATGACAACGTACGGTAAGTAATGCTTGTATGAAAGCTGTTTCTACTTCTAGGTCTTAAATCATAATTATGATCTAAAGTGTTTGTTTTTTCTTCCTGTTCAAAAAGATGTGAAATTTAGCAGAAATCGTGGCAGGCATGTTTTTCATGCATTGTCAAGTTTTTGAAATGAACTTATTAATAATAGTCTCTCCACATGAACAATTGACTTTTTAATAATAAAATCGTTTTTTTTTTTAATTTATCTTTTCAGAATCAAAGACAATTTGTTAAGAAGTATTAAATAAAGATGTTACCGGTGTGCTACAGGAAGTGACCTTTGAGCTCAACTACGAGGTCAGGGGTTAAACCAGGAAAGTGAGGTCGATAGACAACAACCTGATTGCAATACATAATCAAAGGAGTATAAATGAAGGCAGAGATTATGTACGGTTTCTAGTGCCAAGTTGAGTTTTTCTGACACCTTTACCCATGAACCTAAAATAAAAGGGTAAAAGGCATTGGTATTGGCAGAGTGTCGTCGGGACTATCTACGCGGAGCGTCACCATCGGTTGGCGCAGCACGTACAAGAAATTTTTTGGCCTTTCAAAGTCAAACCCTACGGATGGCGGGAAATGGTACTTCCCGTGGGGTTCCAAGCTGCATGCACCTACCCTTGAAATAGGGATCTCATACCTGCAATTTCTCAACTAGGCTCCTCTATGACATAATTTCAATGTGTGAAAAATGGTAATAGGCCTTCATATCATATGGGTTGAGATGATAAAGAATTATAACGAATCGTCATCCTGTTTCATTTATTCTTTAAAAAAGTGGCAAATAGTAAGGGGGAGGGGGTGAACATACCTTTAGACCCCACTCTTGGTTGATAATGATCTATTTCTGAGGTTGAAAATAAAAATGAAAATTTGGGTATGCGGTTGAACATTATCTAACTTTGCAACGAAGCGACGGGAAACCCGATTGGACATTTTTATTTGGGGGGGAAGGGGGCACCCTCGAAAAAATAAGCGTATTGCATGCACCTGTTTTGAAACATTCAACTATCAACTTTCTTAAAAATTGAAATGACGTACTTATAAGTAGTAGAATTGAAATACCTCAGGTTGTAGAATTCACTTAGGCCTACTTTTACATATTAATATGACAGAATATTGGTTGGTATTGCTAAAAGCTTTAATTCAGTGCATTGACAACTATACTTTTAGGTACGGTATTTATTTATTTGTTTTTAATTCAGCGTTAGATTTGGAAAAAAAATAAAGGAACATTGTTTCTGGATAACATGTCATCATAAATATCGAAGATCTTAATTGACAATTCAAGGATGCGTATTGCCAATGCCTACGTGAAAAAAATATGCCGACAGTTTTGCTGCGGATCCCTTCCGCCAGCCGCATATTCGTATACTGCGTATGTCCATAAACAGGCGCATATGCGGCCCATCGAAACCTCGAATCAACGATTTCTCAACTTCATGAACACCTTGTTCAAGTGTGTTGTTAATCTCTTTCCTCTTAGTTTTCAAAAGTCACACTTGACGCCCAGCTGATTCCCATTTCTGTTCCCCAACCCCTCAGTTTGGGCATACCAGTTCTCCCCAACGTACCGTCCCTCCCCCTCTCTTTTCTCTCCTTCGTTTTTTTTTTCTTTTTTTTTGCTTGCTCTCCTACATTTTTCAACATCATCCATCGTGTCCCCAAATTTCTGTGGGGGAAGCACTCTGTCCCCCAACCGCTGGCTACCCCACTGGATGTCCCGTAAAATTGCATCATAACTCAACATATAAACCACTGAGAGCTATATAGAAAGAAAAATGACGTCTTTCTGAAGGCGGAACATTGGTACGTGTGACGTTTTAAATGATGGAACTGAGGACTGATCACCGTCTTGATGGATGGGTCCCGTTGTCCCCCCCCCCCCCCCACCTTTGAGAAACTTTCGTTTATCTAGGGTCACTCATAATGGTGGATAATGCTGCATTTGATGCGAAATTTAACCTGAATATATCTCCAAGAAATCCGTCCTTTTAAGGTATGATTTTAATTCCAACATGTTCCTTTGTAAATTAATTCTTTTTTAGACCTTCTATGAGTAATTCGGAGTGACAACGTGGCTGAGGTCGGTTGATGTTCTCAGTGTAAAGCTATAGGTAACTCAACACCACTAGTAAGTTACTGTACATTGTTAGGACAATATGCCATTAGACCTCTCTCACCTCGATACTCCTAATTTTCTTGCTTTACAGCTTTATCCACAAACAGTTCATAGAAGGAGGATTTGATAATGTAATTTGAGTGTGATTGCACCTGATTTGCAGAGTCACTGGAAGAAACAAAATCTATAAACTTCACACAATGACGTCACACATTGATTTGTGTTTGCTTATGTGCATTTGCAGTTCTTGTCCTTGCCATTCTGGAATATTCTAAGTTTAAAATAGTATTTCACCAAAATACTCAAGAATAGGGACGGGATAAGACAAAGCAGGGAAGAAAGAAATGCTTTCGGTCATGCACTTTAAGTGATATAGAAATATTGGCAAATGCAATTTCGGTGGGATTGCATTTTAGTTCTTCTCACATAATTGTTTTAAACCTGCCTCAGTGAATTAAACAGTCCTAGGAGCTTAAGTTGCCACTCCTCAGTCTCATCTTATCTCATCTATTACCTTTCTTTTTTCACAGAATGTTACACTCTTTGATTTGCTGATTATATTTAGTTAAACTATATTATTCTCAATAAATTTCACTTGAAATTGAATTAAAGTTACACTAAGCTGAATGCATGGAAGGGTTTTGACGTTCACCTGTAAACAACAATGCAGAAACTGCCGCCAGCTTGTAGATAAACAAAACTTGCAACGCACACTGTTTTCAGCAAAAGTCGTAAATGGTATCTCAACTGCTCCGTAGACAATCGCATTTTCAAAGTTTCTTTTAATTAATATTCATAAAGGCAGTGCCTCGTTGATAATATGACCTGTTGAAGTAAGAATAAAGGTGACGTTTCACTACTATTACGAGATTGATGCTCTCATAAATTCAAGATTATACTATCATTATGTCATTAAACTTTGTGCACGTTTCTTAGGTGACAATGTTGATATTTACAACAAATATTCAAAAATATTTCACGCAATAAGTTGCTGGTGTGTGATTCTGTGTAAATGAATTGGAAGTTGCGAAGTCACGCAAACAAAACAGGTTGCTACCTTAACGACAGTTTCATATCATAGGAAGGTGATTTCGTGGTCTGGACACTGCACAATCGGACGCAGTAAATGTTAAAATGATGCCATCCATTGACCGAGCCGCATGACAAATGCTACTACAGATTACAACTTCCTACTCACCTTACGCGATTGTGACTTACTCAATGAACCTCACAGCGGATGTATCACCGGCACATATTACACATGGTAATATGAGGGCATGTGAAATCTAAGGATACCGAGAGACATCATTACGTTAAATATGTAAACCCTCACAAAACATAGCAGGGCGGAATTGTGTGGAATGTTTCCTACAAATACACTATAATGAGGAATTAAGCTTTTGAACCAAGATGGTCTCATACACTAAATAACGTTGTTATGTGGTTAATTAGTGACCGGAAAAACCGTGGATATAGTTAAGCGAGGCAGTAAATTAGCAGGGCATCATTCACAAAGCCTTACTGGCATAGTTGTTTGTGACTCTCTTTATATTAATTATAAAACAGATAAGTCATCACTTAACATACAATCGCGAGCGTCTAAATGTTAGTTTCCTCAACCTGAAACATCCCTGTGCATTACACATTAAGGTCTTCCTTTAAGAAATTCAAGAAAGTCAACCATAGGCTTCCATACTATGCACCTAAAACCTGTAACCTTAAACCCATGTAGAGAGTTAAATTATTCCTATCCCAACTTCGTAACATTTGTTGCAAGTTACATATTATGGAAAGGTACTTTTCAAGTGGCCTGTCTTTCAGCTTCAATTTTTCTCTGGGTGAGTGAAAACAAGAAGTTTTTATTTTCTTTCAGCTTTACTCGTACTTATTAGCACATCTTCTCTGAAACAGCACCAGTTAATACCAACATTCTAAGTCAAGTTAATGAATAACATAGAATTGTTATAGACCGTCAGAAACTGTCACAGGTGTTTGACTGAGAGAGTACCAATACTTTGCTTAGCGGTTTACAACTGCAGTGGCATGTATATTTCATTGGATTAAACGTGTTTTCTTACAATGCCAACTATCCCTTGACTCATGCAAGGGGTGTCATGGTGGAAAGGCGTAGCTCTCATTTTTAATATCAACAGGGGAGTTTACATGCCCCTCCCCGTAGTCCGTATACTGATCATTTTACCACATTTAACTCCATATCGTTTTGCGATATGCGATGAAATTACCTATAGGCATATATAAACTGTATACTCTTCCTTCATATTATTTGGTAAGGTGGGCAGGGCCTGTGCTGTTTATTAATGTGGGATGGAACTTCTGTGGAACTTCTGAAGAACCTGGAATTACGCTACGTTACATCAGGGAGTTGCAACTCCCTGGTTACACTGCGCGAAGCGCGCCGAATTTTTTTTTTTTGTTTCTCATCAGAAAAATTTCCTCTGGATAGCGAAAACACACCTTTGTGGCTGACTTCTGTATCGCATCGACTTAGACTGCCCAACTGGGGGAGCATCACCCGAGAGGGAGGCGGAGTGCCCCCACCCCAGTCACCTCACCCAAAACCTGTTGAGTGTCTTCAATCTTTTTCCTTTCCCCTTAGATAAGGTTTTAAGATATCTCTAGGTAAAAAATCTGAGTGGAAGTCTTGTGGAATTCTTAAAACAGAAAGGTCAATGCAAAATTATGAATAAACAGGCAATGGACATAAACATGTATCCATTTTCAGGCCACTTCAGGTAGGAGTAAACATCATATCGGGGGCAACGCCTCCATGCCCCCCCCCCCTTTTTTTTTTTTTTTTTTGGTGCCACCACTGGCTAGGGTAGCAGCTCTTATGAAACTTGGATGATGAGACAGTATCAGAAATTGTTAACTGTTGAACCGTTGAACCGTGAGTTCCCGATGAGGTTCCCGATGAAATCCTGAGTGCCTGGTGAAAAATTTATGAATATTCACGACAAAGGTGTCTGCGCACTAGCGTTAAGCTGAGCAGACTGTAGACGCCGAAGTTGCTACGGAGAAGCTGAGAAGCCATTTGCGTTACAGTATGGAGTTTGCCATATACTTTCATTTTGAACACAGGTTAATTCCCAACCTCGTAAATCATGTTCATATATCTATATATAGTTTGCATTTTTTCATGCATGTGACAATTAATAGCTGCAGAGTATTGTTGTTGTTGTTGTTGCTGCTGCTGCTGTCGTTGAGAGGAATGAGAAAGGGTATACGAAACAACTTTTACAACTAGATATGTATTTGACTTTTTATGTTAAATGTTACTGCCAATATCATTCCTACGTCAAACATGGTTGCGAAATAGGCTAATCATATCTTGTTTTTCACTCCTTGAGTTGTTGTTTTAATATCATTAACGGAGATAGAGAGGTATTACGTAATGTCTTGTTATTTTTTGGTTCATTGTTAGTTTTGAATATTAATAACTTAATTCATTCAGGTAGCAGCCGTCTTCTTTCAGTCTCGTCTTCAAATTTACCAAAGATTGTTTGAACATGAGTAGTACCGTGCACCGAAGAACTCCCTCTTCTCATTCCTATCGTTCTTTTAAGTCTCAATCCTTCTTTTTCGTATACAATTCTTTTCTTTTTTAAGAGTAAAAAATAAGTTGATTGTATTGATCATAGTTGGGAGGATCAGTATCTTTGCTCTTAATTTGATAAATTTGACTTTGTTTTCTTGGGTTTGGTGAAATGCATCCAAGCCACTTATTTACAGCAACAAAGAAACAGTACTATCTTTTCAATTTTCAGTTTTAATTTCAAGGCTATATCTCATGTGTTTAACAAAATATAATTGTAAACTTAAGTGTTGCAGCTGTGCTTAGACCAACATACGAACGTCATGGCATAAAATGTATCGCAGCTGATGACCATGTAGATATTACCCCCAATCCCCTTCCGAAAGCAAAGAAGAAACAAACAAATAGCATTAAACTAACGAAAAAAAAAGACAACATCAAAGTGACACAAGGAGAAAGAAATGAGAATACAGGGAGAGAATCGAGACAAAAGGAAGAAAAAGGGTGCAAAGATGGAAACTTACAACAGAAAAGTCTACAATGATGGAAACTTAGAACTATAGTATGCAGTCAACTAATAATAATTGTTGAAAACAATTTGTTAAGTATACTTTGGAAAGAATGCAGCGATAGATTGTATTTTTTTTTTGGGGGGGGGTTGATGTCCAGGATTGGGAGTGTACTTCAGTACTCAGGAGGACATTTTCTTTCATCTAGAAAAAGAAACAAGAAATGGGTCGAATAACTTAACAGGTTGTATGAGTGTGGAGTATGTTAAATAATTATGAAGGTGGAGCAACGCCACTGACTGGAATTTTTTTTTTTTTTTTCTGACCAACACAGGTCTTAGATGGCACGAGAAATGGCACCGATTTTGGCTGTGAACCGTTCGGTTACAGACAAATACTTTAATTTGAAAGAAACAGTTCCTGATTTCATAGTGGGAAGAGTTACATGCAACTGTTTATGCCAACTACAATCTTAGACAAAACTCGTTGGGAAACCAAACCCCGAACACCCACCCCCCTTCCTTTGGGCTACGGTATCACTGTTCACAGGGTACACATTCACTGATTCAGCACAACTTTGGAAAGGGGCTCGGGGTTTCATGTTATCCTCTGAGCTAAGATTTAGGGTTACACCGCAAAGCATTCCACGGTCCCAAAAGTTTTGTCCAAGATTGTAGTTCCATTGAGTTGGAGGGGGCATGCCACGCGTCTGGTGGCCAAGCTTGTGAAAAATTACAACTCAAAAGTTTTCTCTGAAATATGTTAGGCCTAAGTATGACACGTCTGTAGTTGAATCTTATACACATAACGTTTAGGTACCGTATCTAATGTTATTTCAAATAAACTTAAGATATTTAAAGCGTAATTGCAGATACGTTTGGAAAAGAAATTGAGGTATCTAAATATCCGTTGTCCCAAATCTCAAATATTCCACATTTGACTCCGGAATCTGAAGTCATTTGTAACGATCTCATTAAAGCCAATGAACATATAGCCTGAAGGGTGCACACATTCAATTAACTTTCACAATAATGAAAATACCTTAGGATTGAACAATATTTCTTAGTCAGATTACTTTTTCTTTTGTTTACAGATCTACCATATCCAACACAGTCTACGGATGACTCTTGTACACAAGATCAACGTCATGACGTCAGTCTACTCTGTCTGGGGAACCAACCTGTCAGAACTCAATCAGTTGAAGAAAAGGGAGGTAGGGCATGGAAATTGAAGTATTTCATGTTTATCCCGGTTTTAAAATCCGGAGTAGTAAGTAATGGCAGTAGTAACCAGTGGTACCTTGGAGAAATACCATCACATATTCAATGAGTTCTGGTTCATTGCCAGATTTGACTTAATTCATTACTGAATTCAAACCGAAGGTCCTATCTCTCTATCTCTCCCTCTCTCCCTCCCGCCTTTCTTCTTCTTCTTCTGCTTCTTTTTTTGAATACCATGAACATGAATGGCCTTGGCAAGTTTCAAATAATGTTTGCAATTTCTTGTATCTTCTACTTGACTACTGATGAAAAAGACCTTTTACTATCTCATGTTTGCTCTCAGTACTATATTCACATCCAATGTTGGCTGTTACCAGTTTTTTTACACGTAGTGCAGTTTTGGTGGATGGATCCATATCACTACATATTATTAAGCACTTATATTATATGGACTCACATACAATTTCGTGTGACGTCATTTACTGTTTATAAACTAGGTAAACCTGTCCTTTCAGTATTCTACGTTGCTCATAGGAGGTTTTGCTTTGCATTGACTCAACATTTTTGGGTTCAAACACAAATTAGATATTGAAAATAGAATAGGGGTCCAGATGACATTGTTCAGATAGATGTAAGGTAATACAAACCCATACAAAGTATTTTGTAGTCTGTGCAAAAGATACAGCCCCTTCTATTATGAAGTAAGCACTATTACTGGTGGCATTTCTGTACCATAGCTCCAAAGAATAGACCCAAAGTAGACTGGAAGTACCAAATAGAAGGAAAGATAAAATGACGTCACAGTGATTCAAAAAATGAAAATATCTTAGTTAATTGCGCAAAATGTTATTTTTAAGGTTTAAGAACTATTCTTTAACATTTTGTTGTATATCTGATTTATATGCCTAGTGTGGGTCTGTGTGTGTGTATCAGGGTTTCACGGATTTGCACAGTACAACATAATTGACCTGAGATGAATTTAGGTACTATGGTCTACATGGTACACACCACAGTCATAGTGAAATGTGTAGCATACTACATAATATCATCCCAAGAATGTTATCAATCAGTTGAAGGTTTGTTACACTGAGAGCAAAATGATTCAGAAATATGAGGCAAACTATTTTTTTTTTTGCTATACCTACAGTTTAGTTTATATACACTTGAAATTTTAACTTTTATGATCCTGGATATGTTTTATCCATTAACGCCAAAACCCCCTTGCGTATTCTTCTATAAATAGATCAAGTCAAAAGAAATGTTATAATTTACTATTTACGTATAAAGTGGAATAACCGAAAGCTCGACGAATAGACTCCGCCGAACCCTATTTCCCAGTGGTCCTTACTAGTTCGTGTAATACCTCGTGTGTGATGACTCGTAGAGGAAGTTGACCAATGTTTCTGAGTCAAATTGTTTTCCTTTTGTTTACAGTTCTACCATACCCAATACAGTGTACTGAAACCTCCCGCACACAAGATGATCTTCACGATGTTGGTCTACTCGGTCTGGAAAACAATCCTGTAACAGTCAACCAGTTCAACAAAATGATGGTGAGAAACTGCACTCTTCAGTTGTCAAGACGTTATAACACTTTTTTTCGGATTATAAAGCAAAATCGAGGTCGCCCTTGAAACTTGACCCTTAAAAGTACCATCAAGGAGGTTGTAGAACCTCCCAAGGGATTTCCCACCTATCATGTGCTTGGTAATTGCTTGGCCTGTCATGGCATTTAAAAATTTCACTAGCTTTTCAGATTTTCAGGTTAAAAATTTCCGTAACCATTCAGATGTTCCTCTAAAAGGGGTGAAAATTTTGGGAGATGTCCCCCCCCCCCTCCCGCCCTGAAAATGCCCACAGACCAAAATATCACTAAGACACCTTCGAGTTTCTAAAACAATCTAAATCTTCTTCAATCGTCCTGATTTTCACATCATCTCTACTTTCATTGGTGCTCTTCAACATTCGAATAAAACAAATAATGATGATGACTGAAAACATGATGACAAAGTGATTGCCGTGGTTCATTTTAGGCACTTTTCCCGAGGGTTGACAAACTTCGCAGATACACAAAATCTAATGGTGGCATGGTAGCTGCAGGGAGATTTACTTCAAAAGAAGCTCAGTCGAGAGTGTCGGAAGGATAGAGAGCGTACTCATGAGATGCTCAAATACTGTACTTACTTGTAACACTGTCTTTACCAAGATTAGGGAAACCGAGATAATACATTTTTTGAGATGAGAAGTGTTTTTTTCTTTGTTTTTTTTTCTTATTTTTTTACTGAACGACACCAAATCATATGTCATGGCAGAAAATGACTTATATATAGTTTATGGCGAAGCCGGTTTGTAATCCAAATATAACCACTAGCAAATTATTTTAACCAAGAAAAAAATTAGCAAGTCTATTTTAAGGTATTTCAAGCCAACAATGACATACGCTTTCAAAATAGGCTACATAAGTGAGGGTTTTACTTACCTTCAAATTGTTGAATGTTAATATCCGATGCACTGATAGAGACAAAGATGTAATGAGATGGTTCATTGAAGTTACGAACTTTTAGACATTTTTTAGACATTTAAGAGTTCATTTCGATATTTTTCACTATTTTATTTGTTACACAGTAGCCACAGATCCACTGGTTGTTTACTTTGGCAGATCTGAAAAAGGTCACCTTGTGACTCATCCCACCGACGAAGAGAACCTATCCTGTAACTGTTAACTCTTTGTTCGTTCATTCTTCTCCTTTTCTTACAAAGTAGTAAAGAAAGATAGTATCAAATGCCAGTGACGCAAAGAAAATAGAGAATATGATAAAGTTTAGCTGGTTAAAGGGAGATGCAATATTCACGAAAGCAGGAGCATAAACAAAACACGCTCTCCCACCATAAGCGTACGAAGACCAATATTTTAGGAGGGCATAAATGATTTTTTTTTCTTTTTCCTTTGAGCCAAGTTGCTCGAACTTTGGGGCTAAGCTTCTATTCTGCTCACAGTGGAGTCCCAATCGTTGGTTCATGGGAGGGTCAAGTCACAATATGCTGTAAAAGCAGGATATCCGTTAGCCCTTTCTAATGCTATTCTGTCTTTTAAGCCCATAACATGCAGTTACCCCCTTTACTTCAACAGGTCTTCCCTCATATATAATTTCTTTAATCGTCCATCCAACCGACATAGAGCTCCCCGCATAAAGCTCCCCTTTACACTTAACCTGTTTCCTATTCTATCATTCCTCGTGTCTGTCGGTCGTCGGACTGCCGTTCATCCGAATAGTCTTGGTGCGTGAATGAGAATGCACGAGACACCGTGTGTGCATGCGATAAAGGTGACCCGGCCCAACAGGGTCCAGACATCAGTCTACTACGGGCACCCAGAATTTTTAACTACAGTGGAGGATAAATGAGAAGAGCAAGGGGGTGTCACCATGAGTTGGCGAGGAGAATCTCCTACAACGCCAAAATCGCCCTTCAAAGACTTTTCAATTGACCCGCCATAAAGAAATTTCCCCACTTGGTTTGCCCGATGGTGGGGGGGGGGGGACATGATACCACATCGTGCTCTCCACCATAGCCTTGCCACTCTGACAAATAACTAGTACGTACAAACACAGAAGCCTATATAGTACAGGAGAAAAAGGAAAATGTTATCTGAGTTTCTTTTTTAAAGAAATATGTTAAAGGTGACTCTAATTGTTATATATAATATGGACATTCTTGCGGATATCCAACGAACCAATCTGGAACAGCTATAGGAATGCATACACTACGGTGGCGAATAGATGCTGACGTCAGAAAGTACTCACCACATGCATGGAGTAAAACGGGGTTTATTTTTCGCAATGACTTGTGATACAAGGATCATTTTTTATCGTTTTCTTGACCTTCGTTAAGCTAATGCCAATTTTGACAAAACAGTTTAGAATACATGGAATATTCTGTGACGTCTTTTTAATATGTAATAACGACGATAGACACAAACTATTTGGGGCCTTGGAGAATAATTTGTATAGGAAAGTGCCTGTGAAGTGTGCAATTTATTTATGTTTTCCGTATATTGCTCCGGTAACTTTATTCGTTCAAATAATTCATATACTTCACTAAGTGCCTTAAGTGTAAAATATCAAGCCATTTCATGTCCCATTTTTTGCCCAAAAAATCTGAAATATTTAAAACGACGTCCATGGGTAATTGTGTAAGAAATTCTCGCAATTGTTCAGTCGTTTCAATTTAAACATTTATGATATTTGAGTAATTTTTCAGAAACTACGGTTATTTTTTTTTCTGTAATATGAAGCAGAGGTCTCCCTTTGGTAAATGACTCTGTACACGTAACATTTATGTATAAGTTTAATTGATTTATTTTAATAGTTGAAACGTGAAACATTTTCTTTTATAATATTGTGTGCATCTGAAATAAAATAGATTTACCGATTGACAAAGATAAACTGAATTCATTTCTCCTATTTTTCATTTTCTTCCCATTTGCCTACTCTAACATCTCCCATGGCACTTCCATTTTAGTTAGCTTTAGCTTAAGAACTGTTACTCAGTGGGCAATGATGAGAACTTCGTACATAAGGTAGGATTGTTCCTATATGAACGACCGAGAATACATACGGTAGGCTAGGCCAGTAATGACGTTACTGTATGGTATTATTTGTGTTATTAGAGAAGTATATAAATATCACAGACAGTATAAATATCGATGCTTATGAGTAGTAATTGACATTTATGGCTGATCGTTCTCTTTAGAGTAAAACCACGAAAATTCGGATGCAGTTGTTAGTTCTCTGAAAATTTTATCAATTCAGCAATTCTGACATTCACCAGTTGAAAAAATATAACTGAAAAAGCCCCAACCCCCCACCCTTTTTGTGAATACCATATCCCACATATATAACACCCTATGTTTGGAAGTTATAGGTTGTTAGACATAAACTTATTTCCCAGTAAGATATTGGGATGAGCATTGTTGAAATTATCTATGGCATTAGCATTGTGGGAATTATCTCATGTCATACCAAACAACCTAATTGAATATCCTTGTTTATCTTTACAATTTCAACTTTCCTTCACCCATGATGATACTTTAGGAGATGTGACCTTCATTTTTCCAGCAAGCTGCAGTCTATAATTCTAATTTTCGCAAAGTGTCAATTTTCAAGGTTAAATATTGCATTTTATCGAATAATACCTGCTCTTCACCACTTGTCTCTTCCATAGAGGACGGTATTGGAGGAGATGGACCCAGAAAAACTCCAACTATGTAACCTTGAATGCAGCTATGTTTCACAATGATTAAGTGTAGGTCATCAAACTTTACCACAGCGGGCCATGTCAAAGATGTGATACAATTCCGAAGGTCCGACATATGTTTTACCTAAATTGAGCTTAATCCTTGCCAATCATTGTACATTGTACGTCACCAGTGTCAAGTAAGTGATCCAAATACTGTTAAATAGATGCAATACTTCACCTTGTGATGATGTACTTTCCACATCTTCAAGCTGCACAAACACCTCCCCCTTCCCCACACACATACACACAAATTGAGACAGACAAATTTGTCTTAGGCATACTTTACTAGTCATACAGGTCAATGTTAGTCGCATGTTATTCGTTAAAAAAAATTGTCATCTATGCTGTTTAATTCACAGTCACAGTGAGATCAGAATGTGAACTGTGATTGCGGGGTTTTTCGCCTACAGAAATGAGCTGTGTTAGCTGATGTGTTTCACTTTCAGGTTCTATAAAAATGAACAACATACACTCACGTGTACTCAGACATAGCCTCGTCGATTAGTAAGTAAGCTGCGTTTGTTGTGAACATGTATGTAGCTTTTCAACCGTTACACTATTGACAGGAGATTCGATCACATGGAATTGTAAAATTATGAACAACAAACATCGAATGATTGCCGGTTGTAGATAGTTATGATAATCGACAAGGAAGCCGTATAAGATAGTTGTACTTGAATTAAACACTTCAAAATATTGACCAGTTTCATCAGTTAAATGGAAATAAGTTCGCTTCATCTCCTGAAAGCAAGAGAAGAGATACAGACGATACATTTTTTGAATTTTATTAAAGTTTCGGTAAATAAAATACTTTTGAGCAAGAAATAACTGAATTTCTATCTGTCAGAAAACTTGTTCGTGAAAAGAAGAAAGAAGTCTTTCCTTATTTTAATAAACTATCATTCTGTGTCTGCAAGCATTGGTTTTAAAATGTTGTTTTGTTTTCTTCAGTAAAATAAACGCCTTATTTCCCTAGTAGTTGTACTTGAATGAAACCATTCAAAGGATTGGACAGTTTCATGTTCACGGCTTCAATCATTTTAAATTTTTATTTGTGATGATTCCATTTTCCCAGATCTGTTATTTTTGTTACCACTTTTGCAATTTAGTGCAAATTTATGTCAAAGTGTGAAGTTTGGTTCAAGAGAAAACTTAACAGATAATAGTCCCACTGGTATTTGGACCCAATTGAAATCTAGGAAGTGTTCAGTGAGTCGCCTCAGTGTCAGAGACTGAGATTCATCAATGAAGTTACTAGTAACGTGCCATGGCGTCATCAGTTATTGCAGAACGTATGTACACCGAAATATGATGATCAGTTTATTTCTTTGATAAAACAAAAACAGCAAACAGATAAAGGAAACTGAAATCAGCCAAACTTGATAACTAAAGTAGAGAATTTTGATCATCCCATAACAAGTTTGGTTTGTTTCTTTCTCAGCGATGTTTGATGTGTTCATCTCAGGAACAACAGTCTGATAGGCCCTATTGTTTACAGCTAGAAATTTTAAGAGACTAAAACCTATTACGCTCTATTTTCCTATACTCTGTTCACTACGTTGGTAAAATTATGTTTTCATATATAGAGACTTGAAAGTATAAAGACAGAAAACACCACAGATTTTAAGAATACATCTAAAAAGTGAACAAAATTAATGCAGAAAATACGACATGTTTCGAAAGGCACTGCTTTCATCGTCAGGTACAAACTGAAATGAACTCTAATGCATGGAATTTGTGACAAATTGCAGAGAAAGAAGAAAAAAAAACACATGAGAAAAGTAGATTAATGGAACAAAGTGAACAATGGACTATCGAGCTGTTTGTTTTGATTAGGTTTCTCCCAGCTGATGTGTAGACTTTCTTTTATCCGAAGTTGGAGCTTAGTGGGAGCTGAGTCGACAATTTTGAAAGAGTTTTGATCGCATTTGCGAGTGCTGTTGGAGATTTTTTGACGTGTTTGTAAACATGTGAATTCTTGTCAGATTTAAGATGTTCAGAAATGCGTGTAGCCAAGTGTCTATGGGTTTCCCCTATGTAGCAAGCATTACAGCTTCAGCAATTGAATTTGTAAACCACACGTGACTTAAGACTGAAAGGAATTATGCCCTTAACAACAAACAAGTTACGTAATTTGACTGAGGTAAAGACTAACTTAACATCAACATTTTTCCAATATGATCTGATTAATTGTCGAAGAGACTTATAATGACCACATTAAGTGTTATTAAGCATAGTTTGAATGCTTCCAAATTTATGACAACGTACGGTTAGTAATGCTTGTGGAATCGTTTTATGAAAGATGTTTCTACTTCTAGGTCTTAAATCATAATTATGATCTAGAGTGTTTGTTTTTTTCTTCCTTTTCAAAAAGATGTGAAATTTAGCAGAAATCGTAGCATGCACGTTTGTCATGCATTGCCAAGTTTTTGAAATGAACTTATTAATAATAGTCTCTCCACATGAACAATTGACTTTTTAATAATAAAATCGCTTTTTTTTTAATTTATCTTTTCAGAATCAAAGACAATTTGTTAAGAAGTATTAAATAAAGATGTTACCGGTGTGCTACAGGAAGTGACCTTTGAACTCAACTGTGAGGTCATGGGTTAAACCCAGAAAGTGAGGTCGATAGACAACAACGTGATTGCAATCCATGATCAAAGGAGTATAAATGAAGGCAGAGATTATGTACAGTTTAGGTGCCAAGTTGAGCTTTTCTGACACCTTTACCCATGAACCTAAAATAAAAGGGTAAATGGTATTGGTATTGGCAGAGTGCCGTCAAGACTATCTAAGCGGAGCGTCACCATCGGTTGGCGCAGGACGTACAAGAAATTTTTTGGCCTTTCAAACCCTACAGATGGCCGAAAATGGTACTTCCCGGGGGGTTCCAAGCTGCATGCACCCACCCTTGAAATAGGGATCTCATACCTGCAATTTCTCAACTAGGCTCTATGACATAATTTCAATGTGTGAAAAATGGTAATAGGCCTACATATCATACGGGTTAAGATAATACAAGAATTTTAAAGAATTGTTCTTCCTGTTTCATTTATTCTTTCGAAAACTGGCAAATAGTACGAGGAAGGGGTGAACATACCTTTAGACCGCACTCTTGGTTGATAATGATATATTTCTGAGGTTGAAAATAAAAATGAAAATTGGGGTATGCGGTTGAACATGATCTAACTATGCAACGAAGCGACGGGAAATCCGATTGGACATTTTCATTTGGGGGGAAGGGGGCGCCCTCGAAAAATAAGCCTGTTGCATGCACCTGTTTTGAAACATTCAACTTTCTTGAAAATTAAAATGACGTTTTTGTAAGTAGTAGAATTGAAACACTTCAGGTATTAGAATTGACGTATAGGCCTACTTTTATTAATATGACAGAATATTGGTTGGTATTGCCAAAAGCTTTAATTCAGTGCATTGACAACCATACTTTTAGGAACGGTATTCATTTATTTGTTTTTAATTCAGCGTTAGGTTTGAAAAAAAAATAAAAGTTCTGGATTACATGTCTTAATTGACAATTCGGGGACGCGTATTGCCAATGCGTACGTGAAAAAAATATGCCGACAGTTTTGCTGCGGATCCCTTCCGCCAGCCGCATATTCGTATACTGCGTATGTCCATAAACAGGCGCATATGCGGCCCATCGAAACCTCGAATCAACGATTTCTCAACTTCATGAACACCTTGTTCAAGTGTGTTGTTAATCTCTTTCCTCTTAGTTTTCAAAAGTTACACTTGACGCCCAGCTGATTTCCATTTTTATTCCCCAACCCCTCAGTTTAGGCATACCAGTTCTCCCCAACGTACAGTCCCTCCCCCTCTCTTTTCTCTCCTTCGTTTTTTTTTTTTTTTTTGCTCTCCTACATTTTTCAACATCATCCATCGTGTCCCCAAATTCCTGTGGGGGAAGCACTCTGTCCCCCAACCGCTGGCTACCCCACTGGATGTCCCGTAAAATTGCATCACAACTTAACATATAAACCACTGAGAGCTCTATAGAAAGAAAAATGACGTCTTTGTGAAGGCGGAACATTGGTACGTGTGACGTTTTAAATGATGGAACTGATGACTGATCACCGTCTTGATGGATGGGTCCCGTTGTCCCCTCCCCCCCCCCCCACCTTTGAGAAACTTTCGTTTATCTAGGGTCACTCATAATGGCGGATAATGCTGCATTTGATGCGAAATTTAACCTGAACATATCTCCAAGAAATCCGTCCTTTTAAGGTACGATTTTTATTCCAACATGTTCCTTTGTAAATTAATTCTTTTTTAGACCTTATATGAGTAATTCCGAGTGACAACGTAGCTGAGGTCGGTTGATGTTCTCAGTGTAAAGCTATAGGTAGCTCAAAACTACTAGTAAGTTATTGTACATTGTTAGGACAATATGCCATGAGACCTCCCTCACCTCGATACTAATAATTTTGTTGTTTTACAGCTATACCCAGAAATATTTCATGGAAGGAGGATTTGATAATATGATTTCAGTGTGATTGCACCTGATTTGGATAGTCACTGGAAGAAACAAAATCTATAAACTTCACACAATGACGTCACACATTGATTTGGATTTGCTTATGTGCATTTACAGTTCTTGTCCTTGCCATTCTGGAATATGCTTAGTTTGAAAGCATATTTCACCTAAATACTCAAGAATAGGGACAACATAAGACAAAGCAGGGAAGGAAAAAATTCTTCCGGTCATGCACGAAAAGTGATATAGAAATACTGGAAACTAAGGCAAATCTAATTTCGGTGGGATTGCATTTTACTTCTCAAATAATTGTTAAAACCTGCCTCAGTGAAGAAAACAGCTCCTAGGAGCTTCAGTTGCCACTCCTCAATCTCATCTCATCTTCTCATCATCTCATCTATTACCTTTCTTCTTTCACAATGTGTTGCATTCTTTAATTTACTGATTGTATTTAGTTAAACTATGTTATTATCATTAAATTTGACTTGAATTAAGTAACACTGAACTGAATGTGTGGAAGGGGACAGCGCGGTTTGGACAGTTCACTTGTTAACAACACTGCCGTAACTGCGACCATGTGTGTAGGAAAACAATACTTGCAGTGCAGCCTGTTTTCAGGAAATGTTGTTAATGGTACCTCAACTGCTCCGTAGACAGTCGTATTTACTGCGCCCGCCTGTTTAACACTGCAGAAGACGTGAAAATTCGTAATGAATATTCATTACGGCAGTGCACCATTGATAAAAATGACCTGTTGAAGTAATAATAAAGGGATTTTTTTCACTAATATTACGTGATGGGTCGTCTCTTCACTTCAATATTAAATTAGCATTATTGCACTGAACGTTCTGCGCATTTTTTGTAGGTAATAGGATTGCTATTCACAACAAATTACAAAATGTTACACTACATACGTTCCTAGTGTGGGATTTTGAGTTGATTAATTGAAACCATTATTTAAGTCACGTCAATCGTTTGTCTTCTTCACCGTCACCTCGTTTGATACTACAGGATGTGGGCGATTATTTCACTGTCATTAATAAGAAAATGATAACTTCATCCCTATTCTGTACATAGCCAATCAGGACGACGTGACACACCAGCAGCGTAACTATTTATCGGTTTTTCCATTGTGAGTAATAATATGAAGGATTAATTCCACCCTATTCTGAATGTATTCAGTCAGTGTAAGGATGCCGTGACACACCAGTAGCGTAACTATATTAAAAATACATCGCTAGTAATACGCAACAGGTCAATATTACAGGTCTCGTACTAATTCACTTAATCACTACAATTAGACATTTACCTTCTGAACCAAGATGGTCCCATACACTGAATAACTTTATTATGTGGTTATTTAGTGATTGGAAATCGTGAAACACCGTAGATAGTTAAGCGAGGCAGCCAGTTATGATGGAATCATTAACAAAGCCTTACTGGCAATGGCCAGTAAGGCTTTACAATGTCCACTTAAGGCTTGTCATTCTGTTTCTATTAACTATAAAACATATACGTCATCACTCCACGTACAATCGTGAGCGTCTTGATGTTAGTTTTCTCAGCCTGAAACATCCTGTGAGAATTCAAGTTGTGCCTTACACATTGAGGTAATCCTTTATGAGACTCAACAAAAAGTCAACCATGGGCTCCCATAGCACCCTTAAGCACGGTCGTGTTCACATTTCTGTGATTCCTGTTTTAACTTCATGCTAACATTGTTGCAAGCTACCTACGATGGAAAGGTACTGTTCGTGTGACTTGTCTTGCAGCTTTGGTTTTAATGTGGGTGAGTGAAAACAACGTTTTTATTTTCTTTCAGCTTTACCCGTACTTACTAGCACATCTTCTCTGCACCAGTTCCAGTTGATACAAACATCAGAAGTCAAGTTAATGAATCACACAGAACTGTTATAGAACGTCAGAACCTCCGTCACTGGTATTTGGTGTGTGTTGACTGAGAGAGTAGCGATATTTTAGTTAGCGGCTTACAACTGTAGCTTGTGTATTTAATTAGATTGAATATGTTTTCTTCTTACAATGCCAACTATTTCTTAGCTCATGCAAAGGGTGTGGTGGTGGGAAGGGGTGAGGTTATTCTGAATATCAACAGGGGCGTTTACATCCCCCACCTCCTCCCCGTAGTCTGTATACTGAACAGATAACCATATTTAACTCCAGATAAGCGATAACTGTGCCAACGATATTGCGGAGATTCCACAGTAATGCTTTGGGTTATTTATTTTTTTGGGGTGGGGGTAGTTAAGTAACTCTAGAATCAAAGTTTTTAAGAAGTCATAGAGTTGTAGTGATGTTAGACGTTACTATGATGCATCAGTTGTATGTAAGGTCAACTTTCTCCTTCTAGAATGTTGGTATATAAGTTTATGGTGGGGGCCAGGGGCAAAGCCCCGTTTGTGGTCCAGGTAGAGAAGTCCTCTGAGGCTTTGAGGTGTTAGCATACCTCTGGGTGAAAAATTAAATCTCAGGGTATGTATATTTTGGTTCCAAGTGTATCATTATATGCAATGATTTGAAAATATGTAATTATTTCGTCTATTTTCCTCCTGGTAGGTCAACATCTCATGCTATCCTAAGTTTTACCAACAAAAATTTGGATGCGTTTGAAAAAACTCATTTTGCATCTGACATTTTTCGTGACCTTTCGAAAGACTTTGATACACTTGATCATAACATTTACTCAACAAGCTTCGGCACTATGGTGTCTGAGGGGTCACAGTTGATTGTTTTGGCAGCTACTTGAGTAATCGTTACCAATTTGTTTCTATCGATAATATAATTTCTATACCTATCACTTGTGGCGTTCTACATGGCTCTGTTCCAAGTCCCTGACTGTAATCATTATTTATGTTAATGACTTTCATGTAGCCAGTAGTAAGTTCCATATAGTTTCTTACGCTGATGATACGAGTCTCTTCTTCTGCAATAATGACATTAACTCTCTGCTATATACCGTTTAGTGGGAATTTATCAATATTAATAATTGGTTTTGTGCGAATAAGTCATCATGTAACGTTAGTAAAACCAAATCTATGGTTCTCCTCACGACCTCTTAGTATTTCATCCTTGCTTTTACGAGTATCCGTTTCAACGGTCTTAACATTAAACTTTCTACTTTTACTAAGTTTTCTACATTGATAGTTATATATGTACATTGATAATCATCTTACTTGGTATAAGCATGTTGAGTACGTCGCACAAAAAGTGTCAAAAAGAGTTGGTATAACTAGAATGCCTTCAATTTGTTTAAGAGGCCTTATTGATCAGGTTTTTTAGGTTTCAGATCATAGCAAAATTCGATGTCAATGACATAGAGTTCAGGTTATCCTCTATGTGTCGTTGGCTGCAGTGTGTCACATTCATTGATAGGACTGTAAGTTTACCATTATGAGGCCGGTCATTTGGTCAAAAAAGGCTGCTTGAGATGATCACGAAAGTTAACAGTACTTGTTTCAAGCCATTTTCATAAAATGTGTATATACTGTAGGGATCATAGTTTTAGCACTGATTTATTTTTCCCCTGGAATCTAAAGTGTAAAATTGGAAAGCGCGCAAACGGTGGGAATTTTTTTAGTTATCCTACAATAATATATTAAAATATCAGTACCGATTAAAAGCTTATACAGGTCAATAATTTTCCCTGCCGTTGGGCATACTACCTACGCTGTGTCTCACTCCTCCAGTCCCTACAGATATACCGCATGGCCAACACAAGAGAGAACAGCAGCAAGGCTTTGCGACAAGGGATGAAATTCCCTATAGGCCCATATAAACTGTGCCTTCATGTTACTTCATAGGGTGGACATGGGCCTGTGATGTCTATTAATGTGGGATGGAAATCCTGAAAAACCGGGAAGGCCTTTACGTTACAGCACGCGTAGTGCCCCGAAAATGTCTGGTTCTCACCGGAAAAATTCCTCTGGAGAGCGAAAACACACCTTTGTGGCGGACTGCCTTCTGTATCGTATCGACTAAGACTCAACATATAGTCTTTGAAGGCTTTGCTTACAGACCATTGAAATATATATTGACCAAGACTGTGAACCATTTGAATTTACGCCCTTACGTTATATTAAAAAAAAAATAAATAAAAACAAACAAAATCACGCTACTTGATGTTCATATCCATCACCTCTTAATTTTCACCGTAGATATAATCCAGTTCCACTTTATGCACTAGGTCGTTAGAATCAACGAATAACTACAAAATTTGAGAAGTGCAAAATCACCAAGTATGATTTCAGTGTCGTAGCTTTCATAAAACTATGCTTTCGTTGAGCTCACTGTTATCATTCCGTTGCCCTAAACTAACCATTCCCGAAATATTGCATGTCGGGGGTGTAACTTTCTACTGCATATTCATAAGCTTGCAGCAATATTATCCTTCAATCATGCACATAATATCGTTACAGTGAGTGTTACTTAATTTCAAGTAAGGAATAATTCTACTCTCTTTGATTATCCAAAATGTCTTTGAGAAAACTGATGTTATGTACAAATTTACAAAGAGTGAATATTTACTTTTTATGAGTATTCATGTCATAGGTGTCTGCGCACTAGCGCTAAGCACAGCCGACTGTAGCGATGAGTCACCAAAGTTGCTACGGAGAAGCTGAGAAGCCATTTGCGTCACAGTATGGAGTTTGCCATATACTTTCATTTTGAACATAGGTTAATTCCCAACTTAATAAATTATATTCATATATCTATATATAGTCTGCATTATTTTCTGCATTTAACAATTAATAGCTGCAGAGTATTGTTGTTGTTGTTGATTCTGCTGTTGTTGAAAGGAATTAGAGGGGGTATACTAAACAACTTTTACAACTCGATATGTATTTGACTTTTTATGTGAAATATTACTGCAAATGTCATTCCTAGGTCAAACCTATAAATAAATAGGTTAATCATATCTTTTTTCACTCGTTGAGCAGTTGTTTTAATATTATGAATAGAAATAAAGAGGTATTACGTAATGTCTTGTTGTGTTTGGGTTTATTGTTTGCATTGAATGTTAATAACTTGAGTCAATCAGTTAGCAGCCCTCTTCTTCAGTCTCTTCCTTACCAAATACTTTTTGAGCATGAGCAGTACCGTGCACCGGAAAATACCCCCTCCCCATTCTTATTGTCTCAGTTCTATAAGTCTCGATCCTTCCTTTTCGTTGACAATATCTTTTGTGTTTTATGCAAAACAAATAAGTTGGTTGACCATTGTTGGGAGGACCAATATCTTTGCTTTTAGCCATTTAATAAATTTGACTTTGTTGTCTTGGGTTTGGTGAAATGCATCCCAGCCATATAAAATGCAACATGTACTTTCCGCAATGTGTGTGAGGTGGGGGAGGAGGGAATCATGTCAGTTTCAATCAAGGCTTTCCCCCGAAAGCAGAAACAAAGAAACAGTGCTATCTTTTCAATTTTAGTTTCAAGTCTATATCTCACGTGTTTAACAAAGTATAATTGTACAATTAAGCGGGGTTTTTTTTTTTTTTGGGGGGGGGGGGTTGATGCCCGTGATTGGGAGGGTATTTCAGTACTCAGGAGAACATTTTCCATCATCTCAGTAGAAAAACAAACAAGATATAGGCGGACGAACTTAACAGGGTGTTTGAATATAGGTGGAGCTACGCCACTGATTGGAAGGGGTTTTCTAACTAACACAGGTCTTAGATGACACGAAATGGTACCGCTTAGGGATTGTTCGGTTACAGATAAATACTTCTATTTCCAAAACAAAGAAACAGTGTTAAGAGGCTGACTTTTGTACAGACATTTTACTTTGAGTTTTCTTTGTGATACGAGTTACATGCATCTGTTTATGCCAACTGCAATCTCAGACAAAACTCGTTGGGAAACTCCGAACCCCAGCCACCACCCCCACCTTGGCTACATAAATTGGAAAGAACTTCGGGGTTTTATGTTATCCTCTAAACTAAGACTTAGGTTTACATCACAAAGCATTGCACTGTCCCAACAGTTTTGTCCAAGATGTATGTATGAGACTTCTATGGTTGCATCTTAGATACCTAACGTTTAGGTACCGTATCTAAGGTTATTTCAAATAAAACTAAAGATATTTATAGCTTAATTGCAGATATGTTTAGGAAAGAAATTGAGGTAACTAAAGATGCCTTGTCCCAAATGTCAAATATTCCATATTTGACTCCGGAATCTAAAATCATTTCTTCTTCTTTCTTATTGGAGGAGGGGGGGGGAGGGGGAGGAGGAGAGGAGGAGGAGGGGGAGGAGGAGGAGGGGAGGCGGAGGAGCGGGAGGAGGGTGAGGGGATGGAGAGGAGGGAGGAGTAGAGGGGGAGGAGGATGAGGAGGAGAGGAGTATTATTATATTATATTATTATTATTTAGTATTATTATTCTTCTTCTTCTTCTTCTTCTTCTCGTTCTTCTTCTTCTTCTTCTTCTTCTTCTTCTTCTTCTTCTTCTTCTTCGCGTTCTCTTCGCGTTCTTCTTCGCGTTCTTCTTCTTCTTCTTCTTCTTCTTCTTCTTTCTTCTTCTTCTTCTCTTCTTCTTCTTCTTCTTCTTTCTTCTTCTTCTTCTTCTCTTCTTCTTCTTCTTCTTCTTCTTCTTCTTCTTCTTCTTCTTCTTCTTCTTCTTCTTCTTCTTCTTCTTCTTCTTCTTCTTCTCTTCTTCTTCGCGTTCTTCTTCGCGTTCTTCTTCTTCTTCTTCTTCTTCTTCTTCTTCTTCTCTTCTTCGCGTTCTTCTTCGCGTTCTTCTTCGCGTTCTTCTTCGCGTTCTTCTTCTTCTTCTTCTTCTTCTTCTTCTTCGCGTTCTTCTTCTTCTTCTTCTTCTTCTTCTTCTTTCTCTTCTTCTTCTCTCTTTCTTCTTCTTCTTCTTCGCGTTCTTCTTCTTCTTCTTCTTCTTCTTTCTTCTTCTTCTTCTTCTTCTTCTTCTTCTTCTTCTTCTTCGCGTTTCTTCTTCGCGTTCTTCTTCGCGTTCTTCTTCTACCCGTTCTTCGCGTTCTTTGCGTTCTTCGCGTTCTTCGCGTTCTTTGTTAACAATCTAGGTAAACCTGTCCTTCTAGTCTTCCACGTTGCTCATAGGAGGTTTTGCTATTTTGCTACGTTTTCGTACTTTGAAAATAGAATATTTGTGCGTAAGAACCTTGTTTCGATACATGTAAGATAAGATAAAACCTCACAAAGTATTTTGTAGTCTGTGAAAAAGATATAGCCCCCCACCCCCTATTATGAAGTGACCGCGATTACTCGTGGAACCACTGTATCGTAGCTCAGGAGAATAGACACAAGGCAGACTTCAGTGAAGTACCAAACTGAAGTAAAGATAAAATGAGGTCCGTCACAGTGATTTCAAAATGAAAATATCTTTGGTTATGGTAATATTTTTATTTCTAAGGTTTAAGAACTATTTTCTAACTTTGGTTACATATCTTATTTGTATGCTTCGTGTGTGTTATCCATACTGGGTTGCACAGTACAACATAATTGGCCTCAGACAGGTGCTATGGTCAACATGGTGCACACCACGAACGGATTATAGTCAAATGTGTAACATACAACATAAAATCATTCCAAGTAGAACATTATCAATTAATTACAGGTATGTTACATTGACAGCAAAACGGGACGGCACATGTTGTCACATATTGGTTTTCGAAAGTTGGTGCATGGTGTTGAAAAAGTTAACACTGACAACAACTCCAATGTTTTGAGGCATTGTCAAGTTTGAATTAAACACATTTTTTGAGAAAAGTGTACATGCTTTAATGGAGTTTATGTAGACTCTGAAGACTTTTTTATTGTACCATCATTTAGTTGAAAACATTATATATTTGTTCATTTTGGTTTTCTTTAGTAGAACCTTAAGGTCATTAAGATGTGCGTTCCTAGTCTAACTAGGGAGGGGGGGGGGGTGACGTGTTTGGGTATATAAAGAAAATGTAAATGATAACTGAATCCTTCTCAGTCCAGACTAAGATCAAAAGGTTTTATTTAGGGGGGGGAGAGTTTTAAAGTCTAAATGATCTTTTACGTTTTTTTTTTTTTTTTTTTTGCAACTACAACAAACGAAAAGTTTTGTTACACTTCTAAGTGTTCGTCCTTCCCAAAACGGGCCTATTCTTCACCACCCAGAAACGACAAAAAACATCCAGCTATTTTGTACCTTTGGAACTTAGTACCCACATACCCACCCCATCCCTACCCTAAAAAATAACCTTGGCTATACGACCCTGTGTTTAC
Source organism: Stichopus chloronotus (assembly GCA_021234535.1). Taxonomy (NCBI): domain Eukaryota; kingdom Metazoa; phylum Echinodermata; class Holothuroidea; order Aspidochirotida; family Stichopodidae; genus Stichopus; species Stichopus chloronotus. The sequence continues at coordinate 37,816,779 of CM037832.1, read as the reverse complement.
CTTTGTAAAGTTACATTTGCCAGATATCTAATTTTATGTTTGGGATAAAGTTTAATTTTAGTTACCTAAATTAAAACCACCAGAAATCGAGTTGAGAAATTTAGTTTATAACCTGACACGTCATATATTTTAGATCTATCTGTAAACTCAAATTTGAGATCGTTGTACACTATTGAAAAATGTCTGTATTTAGAGAAAATAAAGCAAAGAAACATAAAAGGAATGCAGAAGTGTTCTGACAAATATTTGCTACACGATATCGAAATTTCTTATGTATTTCTTCGTTTTAATTTCTCTAAATTAACAGACATTTTTAGCAGTGTATATATGCATAATTGCAATGATTTTCTTTTCAATTTCAAATATCTCCCTGTCGATTCAGAAATATGAAGCAGAGATCTCAAAGTAATTTTTTGCTATACCTACAGTTTAGTTTATACAACACTTGAAATTTAACTTTTATGATCCTGGATGTGTTTTATCCATTAACTCCAAAACCCCCTTGCGTATTCTTCTATAAATAGATCAAGTCAAAAGAAATGTTATAATTTACTATTTACGTATAAAGTAGAATAACCTAAAGCTCGACGAATAGACTCCGCTGAACCCTATTTCCCATGTGGTCGTTACTAGTTCGTGTAATACCTCGTGTGTGATGACTCGTAGATGAAGTTGACCAATGTTTCTGAGTCAAATTGTTTTCCTTTTGTTACCAGTTCTACCATACCCAATACAGTGTACTGAAACCTCTTGCACACAAGATGATCTTCACGATGTTGGTCTACTCGGTCTTGAAAACAATCCTGTCACAAGTCAACCAGTTCAACAAAATGAAGGTGAGAAACTGCAGTCTTCAGTCGTTAAGACTTTATAACACTTTTCTTCTGATTATAAAGCAAAATCGAGGTCGCCCTTTAACTTGACATTTTACAAGTACCATAATACCACTAATCATTCCATTGACTTACAGGTACGTCATATTAGGGATTTCCTACCTATCATATGATTGGTAATTGCCTGGCCTATCAGGGCATTTAAAAAATGCCGCATGCGAACATTAGAATTTGGCGCTGAAAGGGGTGAAAACTTTGAGAGATTCTCTCCCCCCCCCCCCTCTTCCGGGCCGTGAAAAGGCTCACAGACCAAAATATCACTAAGACACCTTCGATCTTCTAAGACAATCTAAATCTTCTTCAATCGTCCTGATTTTGACATCATCTGCCGTGGCTCATTTTAGGCACTTTTCCCGAGGGTTGACAAACTTCGCAGATGTACAAAATCTAATGGTGACAACATAGCTACAGGGAGATTTGCTTCAAAAGAATTTCGGAAGGATAGAGGGCGTACTCATGAGATTCTCAAATAGTGTACTAACTTGTATTATTGTCTTGACCAAGACTAGGGAAACCGAGATAGTAAAGTTCGTGAGATCAGAAGTTTTTTCTTTTCTTTTCTTTTTTTCTTATTTTTTTTTACTCAGCTGAACAACAACAAGTCATATGAAAAGTCATGGCTGAAAGCAACTTATAAATAGTTTATGGCGGAGTCAGTTTGTAATCCAAATATAACCACTAGGAAATTATTTTCACCCAGAAAAAAATTAGCAAGTAAATTTTATAAGGCATTTCAAGCCAACAATGACATACGCTGTCAAAGTAGGCTACATAAGTGGGGGTTTTACTTAGCTTCAAATTGTTGAATGTAATATCCGATGCAGTGATAGAGACAAAGATGTAACGAGATGGTTCATTGAAGGGTTCATTAATTTACGAACTTCAGACGAAAGTCTTGATTTTTAGACAATTAAGAGTTCATTTCGATATTTTTTACTATTTTATTTCTTACACAGTAGCCACAGATCCACTGGTTGTTTACTCTGGCAGATCTGGAAATGGTCACCTGGTCACTCATCCCACCGACGAGGAGAACGTATCCTGTAACTGTTAACTCTTTGTTCGTTTATTTTTCTCTTTTTCTCACAAAGTAATAAAGAAAGATAGTATCAAATGCCAGGGCCAATATTTTTGGAGGGCATAGATGATTTGTGGCCAAATTTCTTCTACTTTTGAGCCACCTTTGAGGCTCAGCTTCTATTCTGCTCACAGTGGAGTCCCAATCGTTGTTTCAGGGGAGGGTCAAGTCACAGTATGCTGTAAAAGCACGACATCCGTTAGCCCTTCCTGAGGGCTCTTCTGCCATTTGAGCCCATTACGTGCAGTTACCCCCTTAACTTCAACAGGTCCTCCCTCCATTTTAATTTCTTTAATCGTCCATCCAACCGACATAAAGCTCCCCTTTACTCTTTACATGTTTTCTATGCTATCATTCCTCGTGTCTGACTGCCGGTCACGCGAAATCGTGGTGCTTGAATGAGAATGTACAAGACAACTTATGTGTATGATACATAAGTGACCCGGCCTAACACGGTATAGACATCAGTTTCCTACGGGTATCCAGAATTTTTAACTACAGTGGAATATAATTGAGGTAGAGTACACGGGGTGTCACCATTAGTTTGTGAGGAGAACACCAGGAAAAAAAATGGACAGTAATATCTCCTGCATCGCCGATATCGGCCTTTAAAGGCTTCTCAAGGGACACGCTTAAAATAAATTTCCCCAGTAGTTTTGCCCGATGGTGGGGGGGGGGGCATATGATACCACATCGTGCTCTCCACCATTGCTACGCCACCCTGACAAATAACTACGAACAAACACAAAAGACTATATAGTACAGGAGAGTAAAAGGAAAATATTATCTGAGTTTCTTGTTTAAAGGAATATCTTAAAGGTGACTCTAGTTATTAATATGGACATTCTTGCAGATATCCAACAAACTAATATAGAACGGCAAAGGAATGCATACACTACTGTTGCGAATAGATGCTGAGGTCAGAAAGTACTCACTGCATGGATGGAGAAAAACGAGAAGTTTTGTTTCAAGCAATGATTTGTGATACAAGAATTTTTTTTAACAATTTTGGCCTTCGTTAAGAGATAGCCGATTTTGACAAAACAGTTTAGAATACATAGAATTTTCTGCGACGTCTTTTTAATATTTAAAGAAGATAGACACAAACTTAATGGGACCTTGGTGAATAGAAAAGTGCCTTTGGAGTGTGCATTTTATCTATGTTTTCCGCATATTGGCCTGGTAACTTTATTCGTTCAAATAATTCACATACTTCACTAAGTGCCTTAAAAGTAAAAGATCATGCCATTTCATATACCATTTTTTGCCAACAAATCTGAAATATTAAAAACGACGTCCATGGGTTATTACGTAAAAAAAATTCTGACAATTGTTCAGTCGTTTAAATTTAAACATCTGTGATACTTGAGTAATTTCACGGAAACCACGCTTATTTTTTTTCTGTGATATGAAGCAGAGGTTTCCCTTTAGTTAATGACGCAGTAAGTATAGCCGTTAGTAAACGTAATGAGTTTAATTGTTTTATTTTCATAGTTGAAACGTGAAACAATTTTTTTTTATAATATTGTGTTCATCTGAAATAAAATAGATTTACCGATTGACAAAGATAAACTGAATTCAATTCTCCTATATTTTTCATTTTCTTCCCATTTGCCTACTCTAACATCTCCCATGGCACTTCCATTTTAGTTAGCTTTAGCTTAAGAACTGTTACTCAGTGGGCAATGATGAGAACTTCGTACATAAGGTAGGATTGTTACGAAGTACGAGTGTTCCTATATGAACGACCGAGAATACATAGGCTAGGCCAGTAATGACGTTACTGTATGGTATTATTTGTGTTATTAGAGAAGTATATAAATATCACAGACAGTATAAATATCGTTGCTTATGAGTAGTAATTGACATTTATGGCTGATCGTTCTCTTTAGAGTAAAACCACGAAAATTCGGATGCAGTTGTTAGTTCTCTGAAAATTTTATCAATTCAACAATTCTGACATTCACCAGTTGAAAAAATATAACTGAAAAAGCCCCAACCCCCCACCCTTTTTGTGAATACCATATCCCACATATATAACACCCTATGTTTGGAAGTTATAGGTTGTTAGACATAAACTTATTTCCCAGTAAGATATTGGGATGAGCATTATTGAAATTATTTGTGGCATTAGCATTATGGGAATTATCAAATGTCATACCAAACAACCTAATTGAATATCCTTGTTTATCTTTACAATTTCAACTTTCCTACACCCATAATGATACTTAAGCTGGAGAAGTGACCTTCATTTTTCCAGCAATGTTAAGCTCAGTTTACAATAATTCTAATTTTCACAAAGTGTCAATATTAAAGGTTAAATATTGCATTTTATTGTATAATACCTGCTCTTCACCGCTTGCCTATGATAGAGGGCGGTATTAGAGGAGTTTTTACTCAGAAAATTGCAAATATAAACCTTGAGTGCAATTATGTTCTTGCAATTATGTATTTGGACCCAACTGAAATCTAGGAAGCTTTCAGTGAGTCGCCTCAGTGTCAGAGACTGAGATTCATCAATGAAGTCACTAGTTACGTGCCATGACGTCATCAGTTATTGCAGAACGTATATACACCAAAATAAGATGATCAGTTTTATTTTTTTGATGAAACAAAAACAGCAAACAGATAAAGGAAACTGAAATCAGCGAAACTTGATAAGTAAAGTAGAGAATTTTGATAATCCCGTAACAAGTTTGGTTTGTTTCTTTCTCAGCGATGTTTGATGTGCTCATCACATGAACAACAGTCTGATAGGCCCTATTGTTTACAGCTAGAAATTAGAGCCTAAAACATATTACGCTCTATTTTCCTATACTCTATTCACTACATTGGTAAAATTATGTTTTCATATATAGAAACTTGAAATGACCACATTAAGTGTTATTGGGCATAGTTTGAACGCTTGCAATTTTATGACAACGTACGGTAAGTAATGCTTGTGGAATCGTTTTATGAAAGCTGTTTCTACTTCTAGGTCTTAAATCATAATTATGATCTAAAGTGTTTGTTTTTTTTCTTCTTCCTTTTCAAAAAGATGTGAAATTTAGCAGAAATCGTAGCATGCACGTTTGTCATGCATTGCCAAGTTTTTGAAATGAACATATTAATCGAAGCCCCTAGCTTCGATCCTTGGATTTACTCAGCTCGTCGTGTGAATTTTTTTCTCATTTTCACCTGCGTTGGTGGCCATGAATAGTTGCGTTATACGTTGCTGAGCACACAAGTATAATGACATATTCAACAGGGAGGTGACCAGTGACGTAGGTATTTCTATTGTTTTATTAAGTGCTAATCGCCATTTTGGCCTGCTTGCAAGACCCTTTGAATTTTATCATAGTGAGTAACACCGTACCCTTTCGAAATATTACCGACTTTCACTCAGGGAAAATAGGGGATTTGATTGATTGCTTCAAGTCGTTTCCACCTACCCAGCATTCCGTTCATTGTAGCTTCAAATTGGTACTGACAGTGACATATGCGGCTAACGCTCAAGCTGCCCGGTAGTAGTGATACCCACCATACTACGACCAAGGATATATTAGTGCGATTATTGTGTTCCTTCTTTTCACTTCGCTACTTGAAGAAGTATCTTCAGTTTACCGCCAGAATCCGTTGCTGGCGGAGTTTATTGGGCCTAGCATTACTCCCGCTTCGGTTTTCACAGAGTTTGTAGGTTAATATATATGCAGGCATTACTTGGCATTTGTGAATTCACTGTGGTGGTGTTTCGTGTGCGTTCTCGGAGCCATACCTAAGTGGCTCTTTGTGCGTGCCGTTATACCATCTAGGCCAGGCTTAAAGCTGATTTGTTTGTGTTACAGTTTGTCAGTCTCATTTTAGATGCACATAACTCGTAGCCTAAGCCGTGCGTGTTACTGTGCGTATCTGCAATCATGGGTGCAGCATATATGTTCACAGTCCCAATGGGCATCGATGTACTTGCCTGCAAGTTCAATTCCTCTAGTTAATAATAGACTCTCCACATGAACAATGGACTTTTTATTAACAAAATCGTTTTTTTTTTTAATTTATCTTTTCAGAATCAAAGGCAGTTTGTCAAGAGATATTAAATAAAGATGTTACCGGTGTGCTACAGGAAGTGACCTTTGAACTCAACTGTGAGGTCAGGGGTTAAACCAGGAAAGTGAGGTCGAGAGACAACAACGTGATTGCAATCCATGATCAAAGGAGTATAAATGAAGGCAGAGATTATGTACAGTTTATGGTGCCAAGTTGAGCTTTTCTGACACCTTTACCCATGAACTTAAAATAAAAGGGTAAAAGGTATTGGTATTGGCAGAGTGCCGTCAGGACTATCTAAGCGGAGCGTCACCATCGGTTGGCGCAGGACGTACAAGAAATTTGTTGGCCTTTCAAACCCTACAGATGGCCGAAAATGGTACTTGCCGGGGGGTTCCAAGCTGCATGCACCCACCCTCGAAATAGGGATCTCATGCCTGCAATTTCTCAACTAGGCTCTATGACATAATTTCAATGTGTGAAAAATGGTAATGAGCCTACATATCATATGGGTTGGGATGATACAAGAATTATAATGAATCATCATCCTGTTTCATTTATTCTTTAAAAAACTGGCAAATAGTAAGGGGAGGGGGTGAACATACCTTTAGACCCCACCTTTGTTTGATAATGATCTATTTCTGAGGTTGAAAATAAAAATGAAAATTTGGGTATGCGGTTGAACATGATCTAACTATGCAACGAAGCGACGGGAAACCTGATTGGACATTTTTATTTTGGGGGAAGGGGGCGCCCTCGAAAAAATAAGCCTGTTGCATGCACCTGTTTTGAAACATTCAACTTTCTTGAAAATTAAAATGACGTTTTTATAAGTAGTAGAATTGAAACACCTCAGGTAGTAGAATTGACGTGTAGGCCTACTTTTATTAATATGACAGAATATTGGTTGGTATTGCCAAAAGCTTTAATTCAGTGCATTGACAACCATGCTTTTAGGTACGGTATTCATTCATTTGTTTTTAAGTCAGCGTTAGATTTGAAAAAAAAATAACAGTTCTGGATTACACGTCATCATAAATATCGAAGATCTTAATTAAGAATTAGGGGACGCGTATTGCCAATGCCTACGTGAAAAAAATATGCCGACCGTTTTGCTGCGGATCCCTTCCGCCAGCCGCATATTCGTATACTGCGTATGTGCATAAACAGGCGAATATGCGGCCGATCGCAACCTCGAATCAACGATTTCTCAACTTGTTCAAGTGTGTTGTTAATCTCTTTCCTCTTAGTTTTCTAAGACACACTCGAAGTCCAAGTACTTCCCATTTCTCCTCCCCATCCCTCAGTTTAGGCATACCAGTTCTCACCCAACGTACCATCCCTCCCCTCTCTTCGTTTTTTCGCCTACATTTTTTTTTTGCTCTTCTAATATATTTTTCAACATCATCCATCGCGTCACCAAATTTGCTGTGGGGGAGGCATTCTGTCCCCCAACCGCTAGCTACGTCACTGGAGGTCCCCTAAAATTACATCACAAGTTACCATATAAACGACTGAGAGCTCTAGGAAGAGAAATGTCTTCTTTGCGAAGGCGGAATTTTGGTACGTGTGACTTTTTAAAAGATGGAATTGATGACTGATCACGGTCTTAATGGATCGGTCGGGTTGTCCCCCGCCCCTCTCCCCTTTGAGAAACTTTCGTTTATCTAGGGTCACTCATAATGGTGCATAATGCTGCATTTGATGCAAAATTTAATCTGAATAAATCTCCAGGAATTTCTTCATTTTAGGATATGATTTAAATTCCAACATGTTGCTTTGAAAATTATTCTTTTTTAGACCTTATATGAGTAATTCGGAGTGACAACATAGCTGAGGTCGGTTGATGTTCTCAGTGTAAAGCTATAGGTAGCTCAAAACTACTAGCAAGTTACTATATATTGTTAGAACAATGTGTCATTAGACCTCTCTCATCTCCTCAATACTCCTAATTTTCTTGTTTTACAGCTATACCCAGAAATATTTCATGGAAGGAGGATTTGATAATATGATTTCAGTGTGATTGCAACAGAATTGCATAGTCACTGGAAGAAAAAAAATCTATAAACTTCACACAATGACGTCACACATTGATTTGTGTTTGCTTATGTTCATTTGCAGTTCTTGTCCTTGCCATTCTGGAATATGCTAAGTTTGAAATAGTATTTCACCAAAATACTCAAGAATAGGGACGGGATAAGACAAAGCAGGGAAGAAAAAATGCTTTCGGTCATGCACTTTAAGTGATATAGAAATATTGGCAAATGAAATTTCGGTGGGATTGCATTTTAGTCCTTCTCACATAATTGTTTTAAACCTGCCTCAGTGAATTATACAGTCCTAGGAGCTTAAGTTGCCACTCCCCAGTCTTACCTCATTATCTATTACCTTTCTTTTTTCACAATATCTTACACTCTGTAATTTACTGATTATATTTAGTTAAACTATATTATTGTCATTAAATTTCACTTGAAATTGAAGTAAAGTTACACTCAACTGAATGCATGGAAGGGTTTTGACGTTCACCTGTAAGCAACAATGTAGAAACTGCCGCCAGCTTGTAGATAAACAAAACTTGCAACGCATGCAGCCTGTTTTCAGGAAATGTCGTAAATGGTATCTCAACTGCTCCGTAGACAATCGTATTTTCAAAGTTTTTGTAATGAATATTCATAAAGGCAGTGCCTGGTTGGTGAATACGACCTGTTGAAGTAAGAATACAGGTGTTTTTTTCACTACTGTTACGTGATTGATGGTCTCATAAATTCAAGATTATACTATCATTATGTCATTAAACCTTCTGCACATTTCTTAGGTAATAATGTTGCTATTTACAACAAATATTCAAAAATATTTCACTCAATAAGTTGCTGGTGTGTGATTGTGTGTGAATGAATTGAAAGTTGTTCAAGGGGGCACACCACCATTAGCTGTTCCATTGACTTACACACTAAATTACTTCTGTTTCCTACCCCCCACAGCCTTGTCACAGTTCACAACCCCCATAAGCTACCCCTCACATGAAAGCCAACAAGTTGGCCTATCATGGCACAACAAATTTACCATAGCATGACCGTTTAGATTTTGAGATACAAGGGGAAGAAATTTAGAGGGTGTACACAGCCTAAATCACCTCCGATCCATCTAAATTTGCCGTCACTCAGGCATTGACATCTCCCCTTTCATATCCATAAAAAATCTGCCACAACTGATCCTCTTAACATGAAAAATTTACACCTAGAATGGACCTAAAATTGACGGTGTACTCCCGGTACTACTTTTCTCAGGAAGGCCGTACCTCTAATAGTGGTGTGCCCCCTCAACAAACGTTGTCGAGTTATACTGATTCGTTTTTTCAAACAGGAAACGTTAACGTGTATAACTTCCGCCCATTGGATTTGAAGTCATTCCGTAGCACCGATGTTACGAAGAAGTCATTCCTCAACGTCTAAGGATAGCGAGAGACATCACTACGTTTAATACGTAGTAACTAAACCCTCATGAAACACAGCAGGGCAGAATTGTGTGGAAGGTTTACTACTAATTTCCTTAACCACCACAATAAGACACTTAGCTTTTAAACCAAGATGGTCTCATACACTAAATAACTTTGTTATGTGGTTACTTAGTGATCGGAAAACCCGTGAATAGTTAAGCGAGGCAGCAAATTAACAGGGCATCATTCACAAAGCCTTACTGGCATAGTTGTTTGTGACTCTCTTCATATTAACTATAAAACACATAAGTCAGCACTGAACATACAATCGTAAGAGTCTAAATGTTAGTTTCCCCAGCCTGAAACATCCTGTGAGAATTAAACTTGTGCATGACACATTAAGGTCCTCCTTTATGAAATTCAACAAAGTCAACCATAGGCTTCCTTACTATGTTCCTTAAACCTGCCATGTAGAGAGTTGTATTACTCCTATCTCAACTTCGTAACATTTGTTGCAAGTTACTTATTATGGAAAGGTACTTTTCATACGGCATGTCTTTCATCTTCAATTTTTATCTCGGTGAGTGAAACAAGAAGTTTTTATTTTCTTTCAGCTTTACTAGTACTTATTAGCACATCTTCTCTGCAACAGTACCAGTTAATACCAACATTCTAAGTCAGGTTAATGAGTTTAAATTGTTAAAATTGTTATAGACCGCCAGATACTTTGTAAAAGGTGTTTGGTGTGTGTTGACTGAGAGAGTACCAATACTTTGGTTAGCGGTTTACAACTGTAGCTTGTATATTTAATTAGACTGAACATGTTTTCTTACAATGCCAACTATGTCTTGGCTCATGCAAGAGGTGTGGTGGTGGAAAGGAGTAGGGTCTATTTTTAATATCAACAGAGGCGTTTTCATGTCCCCCCCCCCCTCCCCGTAGTCCGTATATTAAACATTTTACCATATTTAACTCCAGATCAGCGATAATTGTACCAACGATTTTGAGGAGATCCTTACAGTAACATGTGAGATGAAATTACCTATAGGCCTATATATACTGTATACTCTTCCTTCATGTTACATGGTAAGGTGGGCAGGGCCTGTGCTGTTTATTAATGTGGGATGGAACTACTGAAGAACCTGGAAGGACTCTATGTTAGAGTTCGCGAAGGGGCCGAAAATTTTTGGTTCTCCTCAGAAAAAAAACATCCTCTGGAAAGCGAAAACACACCTTTGTGGATGCCTTCTGTATCGTATCGACTTAGACTCCCCGACTGAGGAGAGCATCACCCGAGAGGAAGGGGAGTTCCCCCACCCTCACCTGGCCCAACCCCTGTTGAGAGTCTTCAATCTTTTTCCTTTCCCCTTGGCTGAGATCTTAAGATATCTCTGGGTGAAATATCTGGATGGAAGATTCGTGGAATTAGTAAAACAGAAAGGCAAATGCAAAATTACGAAGAAACAGGGAAAAGACATCGACACGTATGTATATGTCAGGCCACTTCAGCTGGCTAAACATCCTTATGAGGAAAAATGTCCCCATCCCCCCCCCCCCCCCCCGTCCTTATTGCTGCCGCTACTGGCTAGGATAACAGCTCTTGTCGTGAAACTTGGATGATGAGACATTATCAGTAATCGGTAACTGTTGAACCGTGAGTTCCCCAATAAAACCAAGTAACAGTTTCACCTTGGCACACATTTGGTAGGACATGGATACCATGAGTGTGGGGAAAACGCGTACAGCTAACTATGATGCTTTACTGTTGTCATGGCAACACTAAGTGACGATGCACTGTCTTTGAAGCCTTTGCTTACAGACCATAGTAATATATATTTACCGAGACTGTGCACCATATGAATCTGTGCGCCCTTAAATAAAGAAAAAAAAAACAAAAACAAAATCACGCTACTTGATGTTCATACTCATAACCCCTTAATTTTCGCTGTAGATATAATCCAGTTCCTCTTTATGCGCTAGTTTGTGTGAACCTTGAGAAGAACAAAATCACCAAGGTTGTTGTCAATGTCGTGCCCTTTTTGAATGATAAAACCATGCTTTCCTTGTGCTCACTGATGTTATCATTCAGTTGCTTAAACTAACCATTCCCGAAATACTGCATGTTGGGGGTGTAACTTTCTACTGCATATTCATAAGCTTGCAGCAATATTATCCTTCCATCATGCACATAATATCCTCACAGTGAGTGTTACTTAATTTCAAGTAAGGAATAAGTCTACTCTCTTTGATTATCCAAAATGTCTTTGAGAAAACTGATGCTTTTAATAAATTTACAAAGAGTGCGTATTTACTTTTCATGAGTATTCACGACATAAGAGTCTGCGCACTAGCGCTAAGCAGAGTCAACTGCAGCGCAAGGTCGCTACAGTTGCTACGGAGAATCTAAGAAGCCATTTACGTTACAGTTTGGCTTTTGCAAGATACTTTCATTTTGAACACAAGTTAATTCCCAACGTTATAAATCACATTTCATATATCTATGTATAGTTTTCATTATTTCCTGCATGTGATCATTCACAGCTGAAGAGTGGGTTGTTATTGTTGTTGTTGCTGCTGCTGTCGTTGACTAAGAGGAATTAGAGGGGGTATACTTAACAACTTTTACAACTCGATATGTATTTGACTCTTTATGTTAATACCACTGCCAATATCATTCCTAGGTCAAACATATAGTTACGGAATAGGCTAATCGTATCTTTATTCACTCCTTGAGCGGTTGTTTTAACATCATTAATGGAGATAGAGAGATATTACGTAATGTCTTGTTTTGTTTTGGTTCATTGTTAGTTTTGAATATTAATAACTTAAGTTATTAAGGTAACAGCCCTCTTCTTTAAATCTCTACTTTTTTAGCATAGAATTTTTGAGCATCAGTAGTGCCGTGCACCGGAGAATACACTCTTCTCATTCCTATCGTTCTTTTAACTCTCAATCCTTCTTTTTCGTACACAATTCTAAGAGTAAAAAAATAAGTCGATTCTATTGATCATCGTTGAGAGGACCAACATCTTTGCTCTTAATTTAATAAATTTGACTTTGTCTTCTTGGATTTGGTGAAATGCATCCAAGCCACTTATTATCAGCATCATATATATACTTTCCGCAGTGTGTCTGCGGTGGAGAGGAAGGATTTATGTCAGTTTCAAACAAGGCGTTCACCCGAAGATAGAAACAAAGAAACAAAACTATCTTTACAATTTTCAATTTTCATTTCACGTCTATATCTCATGTTTTTAACAAAGTATAATCGTACAATTAAGTGTTGCAGTTGTGCTTAGACAAACATACGAACGGCATGACATAAACACGGAAGAAACGATTTTTTTGGGGGGAGGGGGGTTGATGCCCGGGAATGGTAGGGTACTTCAATACTTAGGAGAACATCTTCCTTCATCTAGAAAAAGAAACAAGAAAAGGGTCGAAGACCTTAACAGGGTGTGTGAGGGTGGAGTATGTTAAATAATTATAGCTATAAGTAGGTCCAGCAACGCCACTGATTGGACGTTTTTCTGACCAATAAATGTCTTAGATGGCACGAAATGGCACCGTTTTTTCGTCCTAGACTGTTCGGTTACAGACAAATACTTTTATTCGAAATAAACAGTTCCAGTTTTCTTTGTGAGAAGAGTTACATGCAACTGTTTATGTCAACTACAATCTTAGACAAAACTCGTTGGGAAATCCACGCGTCTGGTCTCCAAGTTTGTACAGGATCACAAACTTTAAGTTTTCTCTGAGATATGTTAACTTATGTATGAGACGTCTGTAGTTGCATCTTAGATACCTAACGTTTAGGTACCATATGTAGGGTTATTTCAAGTAAACTTAAGATATTTAAAGCTTAATTGCAGATATGTTTGATACAGAAATTGAAGTATCTAAAGATGCATTGTCCCAATCTCAAATATTCCACATTTGACTCCGGAATCTGAAGTCATTTGTAACTACATCATAGTAATTTTTGCTATACCAATACAGTTTAAATTAAAACTTGAAATTTTATTTTAATATTCCTGGTCATATTAAATCAATGTACTCCATAAACGTGGATATTCTGTTATAAATATATATTCATAAAAATGTGGTAAAATGTTTTATAATAAACTGTTAAATTAAAGCCAAGGAACATATAAGCTGAAGGGCGCACACATTCAATTAACTTTCACAATAATGATAATACCTAGTATGTTATGATCTTAAGAGGAGGTTAAACAATATTTCTTAGTCAGATTATTTTTCTTTTTGTTTACAGATCTACCATATCCAGCACAGTCTACTGATGACTCTTGTACACAGGATGAACGTCATGACGTCAGTCTTCTCTGTCTGGGTAACCAACCTGTCAGAACTCAACCAGTTCAACAAAAGGAAGGTAGGACATGGAGATTGAAGTAGTTTATCCCGGTTTTAAAATCCGGAGCAGTAATTGATGGTAGTAGTTACAGTGGTAGCTTGGAGCGATACCCTCACATATTCAATGCGTTCTGGTTCATTGTCAGTTTTGACTTAATTAATAAATTCATACCGAAGGTCCTTTTCTCTCTCTCTCCCTCTCTCCTGCCCTTCTTCCTCCTCTTCTTTTTTTAAATTTCTCTTCTTTTTCAAATACCATGAACATGAACGTCCTTGGCAAATTTCAAGTATTTGCAATTTCTTGTATTTTCTACTTGACTACTGATGAAAAAAAGCTTTTACTATCTCATATTTGCTCTCAGTGCTATATTAACATCCAATGTTGGCTGTTACCAGTTTTTTTACACGTAGTGCAGTTTTGGTGGATGGATCCATATCATCGCAATAATTAAGCACTTATATTATATGAACTCACGTACAATTTCTTGTGACGTCATGTTTTGTTTACAAATTAGGTAAACCTGTTCTTTCAGTCTTCTACGTTGCTCATATGAGGTTTTGCTTTGCACTGTTTCAAAATTTTCGTGTTCAAACACAAATTAGATATTGAAAATAGAATAGGGGTCCAGTTGACATTGTTCAGATAGATGTACGGTGATATAAACCCATACAAAGTATTTTGTAGTCTGTGAAAAATATATAGCCCCCTCTACTACGAAGTAAGCTCAATTACCTGTCGCATTTCTCTACAATAGCTCAAAAGAATAAACCCAAAGTAGACTGGAAGTACCAAATAGAAGGAAAGATAAAATGACGTCACAGTGATTCAAAAATGAAAATATCTTAGGTTATTGCGCAAAATGTTATTTTTAAGGTTTAAGAACTATTCTTTAACTTTTTGTTGTATATTTGATTTATATGCCTAGTGTGTGTGTTTGTATCAGGGTTTCATGGATTTGCACAGTACAACATAATTGACCTGAGATGAATTTAGGTGCTATGGTCTGCATGGTACACACCACGGTCATAGTGACATGTGTAGCATACTACATAATATCATTTCAAGAATGTTATCAATCAGTTGAGGGTTTGCTACACTGACAGCAAAATGATTCAGAAATATGAAGCAGAGATCTCAAAGTAATTTTCTGCTACACCAACAGTTTAGTTTATATAACACTTGAAATTTAAATTTATTATCCTGGATGCGTTTTATCCATTAACTCCAAAACCCCATTGCGTATATTCTTCTATAAATATATCAAGTCAAAAGAAATGTTATAATTTACTATTTAAGTGTAAAGTAGAAAAACCTAAAGCTCCACGAATAGACTAAGAATCCATTTTGCCAATGGTCTTTACTAGTTCGTGTTATACCTCGTTTGTGATGACTCGTAGAGGAAGTTGACCAATGTTTCTTAGTCAAATGTTTTCCTTTTGTTTACAGTTCTACCCTACCCAATACAGTGTACTGAAACCTCTTGCACACAAGATGATCTTCACGATGTTGGTTTACTCGGTCTGGAAAACAATCCTGTCACAAGTCAACCAGTTCAACAAAATGAAGGTGAAAAACTGCAGTCTTCAATCGTTAAGACTTTATAACACTTTTTTTCTGATTTTAAAGCAAAATCGAGGTCGCCCTTTAACTTGACATTTTACAAGTACCATAATACCACTAATCATTCCATTGACTTAGAGATACGTCATATTAGGGATTTCCCGCCTATAATGTGATTGGAAATTGCCTGGCCTATCAGGGCATTTAAAAAATGCCGCATGCGAACATTAGGATTTGGCGCTGAAAGGGGTGAAAACTTTGAGAGATTCCCTCCCCCCCCCCCCCCTCTTCCGGGCCCTGAAAAGGCTCACAGACCAAAATATCACTAGGACACCTTCGATCTTCTACAACAATCTAAATCGCCTTCAATCGTCCTGATTTTGACATCATCTGCCGTGGCTCATTTTAGGCACTTTTCCCGAGGGTTGACAAACTTCGCAGATGTACAAAATCTAATGGTGACAACATAGCTACAGGGAGATTTGCTTCAAAAGTAACTTAGTCGAGAATTTCGGAAGGATAGAGGGCGTACTCATGAGATTCTCAAATAGTGTACTAACTTGTATGATTGTCTTGACCAAGACTAGGGAAACCGAGATAGTAAAGTTCGTGAGATCAGAAGTTTTTTCTTTTCTTTTTTTCTTATTTTTTTACTCAGCTGAACAACAACAAGTCATATGAAAAGTCATGGCTGAAAGCAACTTATAAATAGTTTATGGCGGAGTCGGTTTGTAATCCAAATGTAACCAATGGGAAATTATTTTCACCAAGAAAAAAATTAGCAAGTATATTTTAAGGCATTTCGAGCCAACAATGACGTACGCTGTCAAAGTAGGCTACATAAGTGGGGGTTTATACTTAGCTTCAAATTGTTGGATGTAATATCCGATGCACTGATAGAGACAAAGATGAAACGAGATGGTTCATTGAAGGGTTCATTAATTTACGAACTTAAGACGGAGTCTTGATTTTTTAGACAATTAAGAGTTCATTTCGATATTTTTTACTATTTTATTTCTTACACAGTAGCTACAGATCCACTGGTTGTTTACTCTGGCAGATCTGGAAATGGTCACCTGGTCACTCATCCCACCGACGAGGAGAACGTATCCTGTAACTGTTAACTCTTTGTTCGTTTATTTTTCTCTTTTTCTCACAAAGTAATAAAGAAAGATAGTATCAAATGCCAGGGCCAATATTTTTGGAGGGCATAGATGATTTGTGGCCAAATTTCTTCTACTTTTGAGCCACCTTTGAGGCTCAGCTTCTATTCTGCTCACAGTGGAGTTCCAATCGTTGGTTCAGGGGAGGGTCAAGTCACAATATGTTGTAAAAGCACGACATCCGTTAGCCCTTCCTGAGGGCTCTTCTGCCATTTGAGCCCATTACGTGCAGTTACCCCCATAACTTCAACAGGTCCTCCCTCCTTTATAATTTCTTTAATCGTCCATCCAACCGACATAAAGCTCCCCTTTAAGCTTTACATGTTTTCTATGCTATCATTCCTCGTGTCTGACTGCCGGTCACGCGAAATCGTGGTGCTTGAATGAGAATGTACAAGACAACTTATGTGTATGCGACATAGGTGACCCGGCCTAACACGTATAGACATCAGTTTCCTACGGGTATCCAGAATTTTTAACTACAGTGGAGGATAATTGAGGTAGAGTACACGGGGTGTCACCATTAGTTTGTGAGGAGAACACCAGGAAAAAAATGGACAGTAATATCTCCTGCATCGCCGATATCGGCCTTTAAAGACTTCTCAAGGGACACGCTTAAAATAAATTTCCCCAGTAGTTTTGCCCGATGGTGGGGGGGGGGCATATGATACCACATCGTGCTCTCCACCATTGCTACGCCACCCTGACAAATAACTACGAACAAACACAAAAGACTATATAGTACAGGAGAGTAAAAGGAAAATATTATCTGAGTTTCTTGTTTAAAGGAATATCTTAAAGGTGACTCTAGTTATTAATATGGACATTCTTGCTGATATCCAACAAACTAATATAGAACGGCAAGGAATGCATACACTACTGTTGCGAATAGATGCTGAGGTCAGAAAGTACTCACTGCATGGATGGAGAAAAACGAGAAGTTTTATTTCAAGCAATGATTTGTGATACAAGATTTTTTTTAACAATTTTGGCCTTCGTTAAGCCATAGCCAATTTTGACAAAACAGTTTAGAATACATAGAATTTTCTGCGACGTCTTTTTAATATTTAAAGAAGATAGACACAAACTTAATGGGACCTTGGTGAATAGAAAAGTGCCTTTGGAGTGTGCATTTTATCTATGTTTTCCGCATATTGGCCTGGTAACTTTATTCGTTCAAATAATTCACATACTTCACTAAGTGCCTTAAAAGTAAAAGATCATGCCATTTCATATACCATTTTTTGCCAACAAATCTGAAATATTAAAAACGACGTCCATGGGTTATTACGTAAAAAAAATTCTGACAATTGTTCAGTCGTTTAAATTTAAACATCTGTGATACTTGAGTAATTTCACGGAAACCACGCTTATTTTTTTTCTGTGATATGAAGCAGAGGTTTCCCTTTAGTTAATGACGCAGTAAGTATAGCCGTTAGTAAACGTAATGAGTTTAATTGTTTTATTTTCATAGTTGAAACGTGAAACAATTTTTTTTTATAATATTGTGTTCATCTGAAATAAAATAGATTTACCGATTGACAAAGATAAACTGAATTCAATTCTCCTATATTTTTCATTTTCTTCCCATTTGCCTACTCTAACATCTCCCATGGCACTTCCATTTTAGTTAGCTTTAGCTTAAGAACTGTTACTCAGTGGGCAATGATGAGAACTTCGTACATAAGGTAGGATTGTTACGAAGTACGAGTGTTCCTATATGAACGACCGAGAATACATAGGCTAGGCCAGTAATGACGTTACTGTATGGTATTATTTGTGTTATTAGAGAAGTATATAAATATCACAGACAGTATAAATATCGTTGCTTATGAGTAGTAATTGACATTTATGGCTGATCGTTCTCTTTAGAGTAAAACCACGAAAATTCGGATGCAGTTGTTAGTTCTCTGAAAATTTTATCAATTCAACAATTCTGACATTCACCAGTTGAAAAAATATAACTGAAAAAGCCCCAACCCCCCACCCTTTTTGTGAATACCATATCCCACATATATAACACCCTATGTTTGGAAGTTATAGGTTGTTAGACATAAACTTATTTCCCAGTAAGATATTGGGATGAGCATTATTGAAATTATTTGTGGCATTAGCATTATGGGAATTATCAAATGTCATACCAAACAACCTAATTGAATATCCTTGTTTATCTTTACAATTTCAACTTTCCTACACCCATAATGATACTTAAGCTGGAGAAGTGACCTTCATTTTTCCAGCAATGTTAAGCTCAGTTTACAATAATTCTAATTTTCACAAAGTGTCAATATTAAAGGTTAAATATTGCATTTTATTGTATAATACCTGCTCTTCACCGCTTGCCTATGATAGAGGGCGGTATTAGAGGAGTTTTTACTCAGAAAATTGCAAATATAAACCTTGAGTGCAATTATGTTCTTGCAATTATGTATTTGGACCCAACTGAAATCTAGGAAGCTTTCAGTGAGTCGCCTCAGTGTCAGAGACTGAGATTCATCAATGAAGTCACTAGTTACGTGCCATGACGTCATCAGTTATTGCAGAACGTATATACACCAAAATAAGATGATCAGTTTTATTTTTTTGATGAAACAAAAACAGCAAACAGATAAAGGAAACTGAAATCAGCGAAACTTGATAAGTAAAGTAGAGAATTTTGATAATCCCGTAACAAGTTTGGTTTGTTTCTTTCTCAGCGATGTTTGATGTGCTCATCACATGAACAACAGTCTGATAGGCCCTATTGTTTACAGCTAGAAATTAGAGCCTAAAACATATTACGCTCTATTTTCCTATACTCTATTCACTACATTGGTAAAATTATGTTTTCATATATAGAAACTTGAAATGACCACATTAAGTGTTATTGGGCATAGTTTGAACGCTTGCAATTTTATGACAACGTACGGTAAGTAATGCTTGTGGAATCGTTTTATGAAAGCTGTTTCTACTTCTAGGTCTTAAATCATAATTATGATCTAAAGTGTTTGTTTTTTTTCTTCTTCCTTTTCAAAAAGATGTGAAATTTAGCAGAAATCGTAGCATGCACGTTTGTCATGCATTGCCAAGTTTTTGAAATGAACATATTAATCGAAGCCCCTAGCTTCGATCCTTGGATTTACTCAGCTCGTCGTGTGAATTTTTTTCTCATTTTCACCTGCGTTGGTGGCCATGAATAGTTGCGTTATACGTTGCTGAGCACACAAGTATAATGACATATTCAACAGGGAGGTGACCAGTGACGTAGGTATTTCTATTGTTTTATTAAGTGCTAATCGCCATTTTGGCCTGCTTGCAAGACCCTTTGAATTTTATCATAGTGAGTAACACCGTACCCTTTCGAAATATTACCGACTTTCACTCAGGGAAAATAGGGGATTTGATTGATTGCTTCAAGTCGTTTCCACCTACCCAGCATTCCGTTCATTGTAGCTTCAAATTGGTACTGACAGTGACATATGCGGCTAACGCTCAAGCTGCCCGGTAGTAGTGATACCCACCATACTACGACCAAGGATATATTAGTGCGATTATTGTGTTCCTTCTTTTCACTTCGCTACTTGAAGAAGTATCTTCAGTTTACCGCCAGAATCCGTTGCTGGCGGAGTTTATTGGGCCTAGCATTACTCCCGCTTCGGTTTTCACAGAGTTTGTAGGTTAATATATATGCAGGCATTACTTGGCATTTGTGAATTCACTGTGGTGGTGTTTCGTGTGCGTTCTCGGAGCCATACCTAAGTGGCTCTTTGTGCGTGCCGTTATACCATCTAGGCCAGGCTTAAAGCTGATTTGTTTGTGTTACAGTTTGTCAGTCTCATTTTAGATGCACATAACTCGTAGCCTAAGCCTTGCGTGTTACTGTGCGTATCTGCAATCATGGGTGCAGCATATATGTTCACAGTCCTAATGGGCATCGATGTACTTGCCTGCAAGTTCAATTCCTCTAGTTAATAATAGACTCTCCACATGAACAATGGACTTTTTATTAATAAAATCGTTTTTTTTTTAATTTATCTTTTCAGAATCAAAGGCAGTTTGTCAAGAGATATTAAATAAAGATGTTACCGGTGTGCTACAGGAAGTGACCTTTGAACTCAACTGTGAGGTCATGGGTTAAACCAGGAAAGTGAGGTCGAGAGACAACAACGTGATTGCAATCCATGATCAAAGGAGTATAAATGAAGGCAGAGATTATGTACAGTTTATGGTGCCAAGTTGAGCTTTTCTGACACCTTTACCCATGAACCTAAAATAAAAGGGTAAAAGGTATTGATATTGGCAGAGTGCCGTCAGGACTATCTAAGCGGAGCGTCACCATCGGGTGTTCCAAGCTGCATGCACCCACCCTTGAAATAGGGATCTCATACCTGCAATTTCTCAACTAGGCTCTATGACATAATTTCAACGTGTGAAAAATGGTCATAGGCCTACATATCATACGGGTTGAGATAATACAAGAATTTTAAAGAATTGTTCTTCCTGTTTCATTTATTCTTTCAAAAACTGGCAAATAGAAAGGGGAGGGGGTGAACATACCTTTAGACCCCACTCTTGGTTGATAATGATCTATTTCTGAGGTTGAAAAGATGCAAATTTGGGTATGCGGTTGAACATGATCTAACTATGCAACGAAGCGACGGGAAACCCGATTGGACATTTTTATTTTGGGGGGAAGGGGGCGCCCTCGAAAAAATAAGCCTGTTGCATGCACCTGTTTTGAAACATTCAACTTTCATCTTTCTTTAAAATTAAAATGACGTACTTATAAGTAGTAGAATTGAAATACCTCAGGTTGTAGAATTCACTTAGGCCTACTTTTATATATTAATATGGCAGAATATTGGTTGGTATTGCCAAAAGCTTTAATTCAGTGCATGGACAACCATACTTTTAGGTACGGTATTTATTTATTTATTTATTTATTTATTTATTTATTTATTTATTTGTCTTTAATTCAGCGTTAGGTTTGAAAAAAAAAATAAAAAAACATTGTTTCTGGATTACATGTCATCATCAATATCGAAGACCTTAATTGACAATTCGGGGACGCGTATTGCCAATGCCTCCGTGAAATAAATATGCCGACCGTTTTGCTGCGGATCCCTTCCGCCAGCCGCATACTCGTATACTGCGTATGTCCATAAACAGGCGAATATGCGGCCCATCGAAACCTCGAATCAACGATTTCTCAACTTGTTCAAGTGTGTTGTTAATCTCTTTCCTCTTAGTTTTCAAAAGTCACACTTGACGCCCAGCTGATTCCCAATTCCGTTCCCCAACCCCTCAGTTTGGGCATACTAGTTCTCCCCAACCTACCATCCCTCCCCCTCTCTTTTCTCTCCTTCGTTTTTTTTTTTTTTTTTTGCTCTCCTACATTTTTCAGCATCATCCATCGTGTCCCCAAATTCCTGTGGGGGAAGCACTCTGTCCCCCAACCGCTGGCTACCCCACTAGATGTCCCGTAAAATTGCATCATAACTCAACATATAAACCACTGAGAGCACTATAGAAAGAAAAATGACGTCTTTCTGAAGGAGGAAGTTTGGTACGTGTGACGTTTTAAATGATGGAACTGATGACTGATCACCGTCTTGATGGATGGGTCGGGTTGTCCCCTCCCCCCTCCCTTTGAGAAACTTTCGTTTATCTAGGGTCACTCATAATGGTGGATAATGCTGCATTTGATGCGAAATTTAACCTGAATATATCTCCAAGAAATCCGTCCTTTTAAGGTATGATTTTAATTCCAACATGTTCCTTTGTAAATTAATTCTTTTTTAGACCTTACATGAGTAATTCGGAGTGACAACGTAATTGAGGTCGGTTGATGTTCTCAATGTAAAGCTATAGGTAGCTCAACACCACTAGTAAGTTACTGTACATTGTTAGGACAATGTGTCATTAGACCTTCCTCACCTCGATACTCCTAATTTTCTTGCTTTACAGCTTTATCCACAAACAGTTCATAGAAGGAGGATTTGATAATGTAATTTGAGTGTGATTGCACCTGATTTGCAGAGTCACTGGAAGAAACAAAATCTATAAACGTCACACAATGACGTCACACATTGATTTGTGTTTGCTTATGTGCATTTGCAGTTCTTGTCCTTGCCATTCTGGAATATTCTAAGTTTGAAATAGTATTTCACCAAAATGCTCAAGAATAGGGACGGGATAAGACAAAGCAGGGAAGAAAAAAATGCTTTCGGTCATGCACTTTAAGTGATATAGAAATATTGGCAAATGCAATTTCGGTGGGATTGCATTTTAGTTCTTCTCACATAATTGTTTTAAACCTGCCTCAGTGAATTAAACAGTCCTAGGAGCTTACGTTGCCACTCCTCAGTCTCATCTCATCATCCCATTATCTATTACCTTTCTTTTTTTCACAATATGTTACACTCTTTAATTTACTAATTATATTTAGTTAAACTATATTATTGTCATTAAATTTCACTTGAAATTGAAGTAACGTTACACTCAACTGAATGCATGGAAGGGTTTTGACGTTCACCTGTAAACAACAATGCAGAAACTGCCGCCAGCTTGTAGATGAACAAAACTTGCAACGCAGCCTGTTTTCAGGAAATGTCGTAAATGGTATCTCAACTGCTCCGTAGACTGTCGCATTTTCAAAGTTTTTGTAATGAATAGTCATAAGGGCAGTGCCTCGTTGATACATATAACTTGTTGAAGTAAGAATAAAGGTGTTTTTTCACTACCATTACGAGATTGATGCTCTCATAAATTCAACATTATACTATCATTATGTTATTAAACGTTCTGCACGTTTCTTAGGGAATAATGTTGCTATTTACAACAAATATTCAAAAATATTTCACTCAATAAGTTGCTGGTGTGTGATTGTGTGTAAATGAATTGAAAGTTGCTCTAATGTGTCGATAGTACTTACAGCAGATCATTGCAAAGAAATACTACTTCCGAAAGTCGAACGTGCAAACAACATCGGATATATGAATACATTGGACAACTTCCCGTGTGGTATTGAACTTTGGTAATTTGCGAGAATGTAAAATCTATGGATACCGTGACACATCACCACGTTACATACGTTATATCTAAACTCTCATAAAACACAGCAGGGAGGAATTTTGTGGAAGGTTTACTACTAATATACTTAACCACCATAATAAGGCACTGAGCTGTTAAACCAAGATGGTCTCATACACTAAATAACTTTGTTATGTGGTTATTTAGTGATCGGAAAACCCGTGGATAGTTAAGCGAGGCAGCAAATTAACAGGGCATCATTCACAAAGCCTTACTGGCATAGTTCTTTTTAACTCTCTTCATATTAATTATAAAACACATAATTCATCACTTAACATACAATCGCGAGCGTCTAAATGTTAGTTTCCCCAGCCTGAAAAATCCTGTGAGAATTCAAGTTGTGCATTACACATTAAGGTCCTCCTTTATGAATTCAACAACATCAACCATAGGCTTCCATACTATGTTCCTTAAACCTGCCATGTAGAGAGTTGTGTTACTCCTATCTCAACTTCGTAACATCTGTTGCAAGTTACTTATTATGGAAAGGTACTTTTCATGTGCCATTTCTTTCGGCTTCAATTTTATCTCAAAAAATAAAAGTTCTGGATTACGTGTCATCATAAATATCGAAGATCTTAATTGACAATTCGGGGACGCGTATTGCCAATGCCTACGTTAAAAAAATATGCCGACTGTTTTGCTGCGGATCCCTTCCGCCAGCCGCATACTCGTATACTGCGTATGTGCATAAACAGGCGAATATGCTGCCGATCGCAACCTCGAATCAACGATTTCTCAACTTCATGAACACCTTGTTCAAGTGTGTTGTTAATCTCTTTCCTCTTAGTTTTCAAAAGTCACACTTGACGCCCAGCTGATTCCCATTTCCGTTCCCCAGCCCCTCAGTTTAGGCATACCAGTTCTCCCCAACGTACCGTCCCTCCGTCCTCTCTTTTCTCTCCTTCGTTTTTTTTTTTTTTTTTTTGGCTCTCCTACATTTTTCAACATCATCCATCGTGTCCCCCAAATTTCTGTGGGGGAAGCACTCTGTCCCCCAACCGCTGGCTACCCCGCTGGATGTCCCATAAAATTGCATCATAACTCAACATATAAACCACTGAGAGCACTATAGAAAGAAAAATGACGTCTTTCTGAAGGCGGAACATTGGTACGTGTGACGTTTTAAATGATGGAACTGATGACTGATCACCGTCTTGATGGATGGGTCGGGTTGTCCCCCCCCCCCCTCACCTTTGAGAAACTTTCGTTTATCTAGGGTCACTCATAATGGTGGATAATGCTGCATTTGATGCGAAATTTAACCTGAATATATCTCCAAGAAATCCGTCCTTTTAAGGTATGACTTTAATTCCAACATGTTCCTTTGTAAATTAATTCTTTTTTAGGCCCTAAATGAGTAATTCGGAGCGACAACGTAGCTGAGGTCGGTTGATGTTCTCAGTGTAAAGCTATAGGTAGCTCAACACCACTAGTAAGTTACTGTACATTGTTAGGACAATGTGTCATTAGACCTTCCTCACCTCGATACTCCTAATTTTCTTGCTTTACAGCTTTATCCACAAACAGTTCATAGAAGGAGGATTTGATAATGTAATTTGAGTGTGATTGCACCTGATTTGCAGAGTCACTGGAAGAAACAAAATCTATAAACTTCACACAATGACGTCACACATTGATTTGTGTTTGCTTATGTGCATTTGCAGTTCTTGTCCTTGCCATTCTGGAATATTCTAAGTTTGAAATAGTATTTCACCAAAATGCTCAAGAATAGGGACGGGATAAGACAAAGCAGGGAAGAAAAAAATGCTTTCGGTCATGCACTTTAAGTGATATAGAAATATTGGCAAATGCAATTTCGGTGGGATTGCATTTTAGTTCTTCTCAAATAATTGTTAAAACCTGCCTCAATGAATTAAACAGTCCTAGGAGCTTACGTTGCCACTCCTCAGTCTCATCTCATCATCCCATTATCTATTACCTTTCATTCTTTTTTCACAATATGTTACACTCTTTAATTTACTGATTATATTTAGTTAAACTATATTATTGTCATTAAATTTCACTTGAAATTGAAGTAACGTTACACTCAACTGAATGCATGGAAGGGTTTTGACGTTCACCTGTAAACAACAATGCAGAAACTGCCGCCAGCTTGTAGATGAACAAAACTTGCAACGCAGCCTGTTTTCAGGAAATGTCGTAAATGGTATCTCAACTGCTCCGTAGACAGTCGTATTTTCAAAGCTTTTGTAATGAATATTCATAAAGACAGTGCCTCGTCGATAAATATGACCTGTTAAAGTAAGAATAAAGGTGTTTTTTCACTACTATTACGAGATTGATGCTCTCATTAATTCAAGATTATACTACCATTATGTCATTAAACTTTTTGCACGTTTTTTTAGGTGACAATGTTGCTATTTACAACAAATATTCAAAAATATTGCTGGTGTGTGATTGTGTGTAAATGAATTGAAAGTTGCTCAACCGTTAAAGATATGTTCAACTTGGCTCATTGCCAAGGTGAATTACTGCCCCGTAACAAGATTTACACAACTGAGAATAAAGCGGACGTTCCTGTGTGATATCAGACGTTAAACTGAGGGCGTGTGAAATCTAAGGATACCGTGAGACGTCATATGTTAAATACGTAATATCTAAACCCTCATACAACACAGCAGGGAGGAATTATGTGGAAGGTTTACTACTAATTTACTTAACAACTATAGGAAGGCATTTAACTTTTAAACCAAGATGGTCTCATACACTAAATAACTTTGTTATGTGGTTATTGAGAGATCGGAAATCCCGTGGATAGTTAAGCGAGGCAGCAAATTAACAGGACATCATTCACAAAGCCTTACTGGCATAGTTCTATGTAACTCTCTTCATATTAATTATAAAACACATAATTCATCACTTAACATACAATCGTGAACGTCTCGATGTTAGTTTTCTCATCCTGAAAAATCCTGTGAGAAAGTTGTGCATTACACATTAAAGTTTTCCTATATGAAATTAAGAAATGTCAACCATAGGCTTCCATACTATGGACATTAAACCTGTAACCTGCATCCCATGTAGAGAGTTATGTTATTCCTATCTCAACTTCGTAACGTTTGTTGCAAGTTACTTATTATGGAAAGGTACTTTTCATGTGGCGTGTCTTTCAGCTTCTATTTTTATCTGGGTGAGTGAAAACAAGAAGTTTTTATTTTCTTTCAGCTTTACTCGTCACGGTACTTATTAGCACATCTTCTCTGCAACAGTACCGACAGTTAATACCAACATTCTAAGTCAAGTTAATGAATTACATAGAATTGTTATAGACTGTCAGAAACTCTGTCACAGGTGCTTGGTGTGTGTTGACTGAGAGAGTACCGTTCCTTTGCTTAGCGGTTTACAACTTTCTCTTGTATATTTCATTAGATTAAACATGTTTTCTTACAATGCCAACTAGATCTTGACTCATCCAAGGGGTGTCATGGTGGAAAGGAGTAGGGCTTATTTTTAATATCAACAGGGGCCTTGCGATATGAGATAATTTTACCATATTTAACTCCATATCGTTTTGCGATATGCGATGAAATTACCTATAGGCCTATATAAACTGTATACTCTTCCTTCGTGTTACTTGGTAAGGTGGGCAGGGCCTGTGCTGTTTATTAATATGGGATGGAACTTCTGTGGAACGTCTGAAGAACCTGGAATTACTCTACGTTACAGTGCGGGAAGCGCGCTGAAAATTTTTGTTCCTCATCAGTAAAACTTTCTCTGGATAGCGAAAACACACCTTTGTGGGGGACTTCCTTCTGTATCGTATCGACTTAGACTGCCCAACTGGGGGAGCATCACTCGAGAGGGAGGGGGAGTTCCCCCACAATCACCTGGCTCAAAATCTGTTGAGAGTCTTCAATCTTTTTCTTTTCTCCATAGCTGAGGTTTTAAGATATCTATGGGTGAAAAAATCTGGGTGGAAGTCTGGTGGAATTCCTAAAACAGAAAGGTAACTGCGAAATTATGATTTAACTGGGAATTGGACATAGACATGTGTGCATTTGTCAGGCCACTTCAGCATGGGGTAAACATGTCCCCCCCCCCCCCCCCGTTTTGGTGCAGCTCTTATGAAACTTGGATGATGAGACAGTATCAGTAAATAATAATTGTTGAACCCGGAGAAAAATTTATGAATATTCATGACATATGAGTCTCCCCGCTAGCGTTAAACACAGCCGACTGTAGCGATGAGTTACTGAAATTGCTACGGAGAAGCTGAGAAGCCATTTGCGTTACAGTATGCAGTTTGCCATATACTTTCATTTTGAACATAGTGTAACTGGTGGTGTAAATTGTTCCTCTGTGTCTCGCTATCCCTTTAAGAGGACAAAGTATCAAATTGTGTTACTATTGTTTTTTTACATCGGCTGGGAATGACGAAGCTCTGAGACTTTTTGTTGTGAGATATATAGTAAACACGCCCGAGTTCTTCCCCTCGTTATCGGAGCTTATCTCCGGTGCGGTGTCCTTGGAAGGGGTGTTTTCTGGGTTATTGGAGGAAAAGTAAGAAGGAACTAAGTAAAAGATCCAAAATAGGAGAAATAAAGTGGTTTCCGGGGGTTATAGAAGAAGTAAAGTTTTAGGTTCCTGATAGAGAGCTGTTTTCTCCTCTCTGACGGGCAGTTCTGAGATCGCCAGAGAACAAGCAAGACTAGAGTCCGTGAAACTTGTGTGATTGCATTGTAGCCACGTTCCGACACAGTTAATTTGTAAGTGTGAGTTTTGATATACCTTTTTTTACGTAAATGATTTAAGTCGTAATTGATATTTCACCAAAGGCCGAGACGAGGTTTATAATTTACAGAGTATGTCCCGGCGTTATACCAAATTGTGTAATTTCTGGTGATAACTTATCGCTACCCTTGCAAAGGTTATTCGGTCGTTCATGAGGAGCCCTTCCCCCGCTTATGAAGTAACTCATGTTAAATTTGATCTAGAGTCTGTACCCAAGAAGATTGCGACAATGCAGACTCCTAAAATATTTGTTCCCGACCGCTACTGATTTTGTAAATGTTACTGCTTTGGCTCTGTGAGTGAGGCGGGCTTCCGTAGTTGAACTTAGGCCGAGTAAGAACGCTTCGTTGTTGCGCTGCGTTACGACGCTGCGTAACTGCGCCGCGTAATTGCTCTACGTAACTGCGCTGCGTAACCCTGTGCTGCGTAATTCTACGCTGTGTATAACGAGCAGATTGCTGTAGTAAGCTTTAGTGTAACCTTAAGATGATTGCGTAATTGTCCAGAGGTTGAACGGAAAAGACAGAATATACCTTTTTTCCAACTTTACCGATCATCTCCAGTGTCATTTCTTTTGAGTTTCTTTCTCCCGCGAAACCTAAGGTTCGCTATTGCAGCCCTCACTAAGCTGTTAGAGAAGTGACGTTACAATAGGTTAATTCCCAACCTAGTAAATCATGTTCATATATCTGTATATAGTTTGCATTTTTTCCTGCATGTGACAATTAATAGCTGCAGAGTATTGTTGTTGTTGTTGCTGCTGCTGCTGTCGTTGAGAGAAAGGGTATACGAAACAACTTTTACAACTCGATATGTATTTGACATTTTATGTTAAATATTACTGCCAATATCATTCCTACGTCAAACATGGTTACGAAATAGATTAATAGCAACTTGTTTTTCACTCCTTGAGTTGTTGTTTTAATATCATTAACGGAGATAGAGAGGTATTACGTAATGTCTTGTTATTTTTTGGTTCATTGTTAGTTTTGAATGTTAATAACTTGCGTCAATCAGGTAGCAGTCCCCTTCTTTCAGTCTCTTCTTTAACACAGAATTTTTCAGCATGAGTAGTACATCGCACAGGAAGATACCCCTCCCCATTCCTATTGTTTTTTTTTCAAGTCTCAATCCTTTTCGTTCACAATTCTTTTGTGCTTTAAGCAAAACAAATAAGATAATTTCTTTTTATAATCGTTGGGAGGACCAATATATTTGGTTTTAACCATTTTATAAATTTGACTTTGTTTTCTTGGGCATCCAAGCCATGTATACAGCATCATATACTATCCGCAGTGTCTGTGGGGGTGGTGGGGAGAGAATTACGTCAGTTGCAAGCAAAGCTATTCACTCGGAATCAGAAATAGATAAACAGTACTGTCCTTGCAATTTTCAACTTTAATTTCAAGTCTATATCTCACATGTTTAACATAAGTATAATTGTACAATTAAGTGTTGGTGTTGTGCTTAGACAAACATACGAATGGCAGGGCATAAACACGGAAGAAACTGTTTCGCAACTGATGACAATGTATAGATATTGTTGTAGGATGGATACAGTAAATACACGTTGCTGCAACGATGAGACACACTTTAATTCTGGTCTGACTTAATTTTATTTCTCTCGTTGTACACCATCTTTTAAAGTCGCATCGTTCCTTCGTTTAAAGGGAAATAGGGCGTTTAGAATACACCAACATGACATACAAAAGAAATAGAGTTAGTCATTGTTAAATTATTCAGTCTCATGAATAGAGATCTGCCAAAGCTTCATCTCTTCAAAAAATTATGCATGTGATGAGTAACGGAAGATGCATCATTTGAATTTTGAAAAGTTTGGGTGAACAAATTACTTTTGAGCAACAAGTAACTGAGTTTCTATCAGTGAGAAACTTATTTCTTGAAAACAAGGCCACAGTCCTTCATTATTTTGAATAATCTATCATTCTGCGGCCACAAACATTGCTTTTAAAACTATGGATGTTTCCTGTAAAACAAACGCCCTATTTCCCTTTAAGCTATTCAACAACTGTGTTTGATCTTCTGCAAGATAAATCAAACAGAAATACGATTTAGAAAGCCCAACTCGGCATCCGTACACCATGACACATTGGGGAATCCCCTTTTCAATTTCTCCACGTGACGGGCCTACGGCGACTAGCGTGGTGCCCTTGCACTTCCCCAAGGTAAACAATCCACATGTGAGAATAAAACTTCCGTAACTAATACAACGTGAAACACATAAAGGTAAACCGTGAACAATACATTCTCCTATCAGGCCTTGCAGTCCTAATCTTGTACCAACCGTCACAAACGTACTACGACTAGGCTGGTCCGAACTAAACAACCACGACTATAATTTCATCTTCACCCTATCTGCTCATCTGATATCAAAGAGAAAGAAACAAATTACATACGGGTATCTTTGTGAATCAGAAGGGAAATTCGTAACGGTAAAATGAAGGAAACTTGGCATCTGTTAACATAGTTGCGTAAGTACTCGACAATCATACGGTTACGGTAAAACTAACACTACGCTGTGCTATATCGCATGAATACAACTCGGGCGTCCAGCCTAGGGAAACCCTAAGAGGACATGACAGATATTACCCCCAACCCCCTTCCGAAAGCAAAGAAGAAACAAACAAATAGCATTAAACTAACGAAAAAAAAAGACAACATCAAAGTGACACAAGGAGAAGGAAATGAGAAGACAGGGAGAGGATAGAGAAGACAGGAAGAATAAGGGTACAATGATGGAAACTTAGAAATATAGTATGCAATCGACTAATAATATGGGGGGGGGGGGCTGATGCCCGGAATTGGTAGGCTATTTCAGTACTCAGGAGAACATTTTCCTTCATCTAGAAAAGCAAGAGAGGGGTGGAAGAACTAGCAGGGTGTGTGAGGGTGGGGTATGTTAAATAATTATAGCTATATGTAGGTGGAGCAACGTCACTGATTGGAAGAGGTGTTCTGACTAACACAGGTCTTAGATGCACGAAATGGTACCGCTTAGTCGCCCTGGACTGATCGATTCCAGACAAATACTTTTATTTCCAAAACAAAGAAACAGTGTTAAGAGGCTGACTTTTATACAGACATTTTATTTCAAGATTTCTTGGTGATAAGAGTTGCATGCATCCGAACCCCCCCCCCCCCCCACACCCTTGGCTACATTATTACTGTTCACAGGGTACACATGCACTGATGCAGCACAACATTGGAAAGATCCTCGGGTTTTATAGTATCCTCTGAACTAAGATTTAGGTTTACATCGCAAAGCATTGCACTGTCCCAACAGTTTTGTCCAAGGTTGTATTTCCATGAAGTTGGAGGGAGCATGCAACGCGTCTGGTCGTCAAGCTTGTCAAGAATCACAAACTTTAAGTTTTCTATGAGATATGTTAACTTATGTATGAGACTTCTGTGGTTGCATCTTAGATGCCTTAAGTTTAGGTACGGTATCTAAGGTTATTTTAAATAAACTTACGTTTCAGATATTTAAAGCTTAATTGCAGATATGTTTGGAAAAGAAATTGAGGTATCTAAAGATGCGTTGTCTCAAATCTCAAATATTCCACATTTGACTCCGGAATCTGAAATCATTTGTAACGATCTCATAGTTATTTCTACTATACCAATACAGTTGAAATTAAAACTTGAAATTTAATTGTAATGTTCATGGTCATGTTAAATCAATCTACGCCATGAACGTGAATATTCTGTTATAAATATATATTCATAGAAATGTGGTGAAATGTTTTATATTAAAATGTTAAACTAAGGCCAACGAACATATGGCCTGAAGGGGGCACACATTCAATTAACGTTCACAATAATGAAAATACCTAGTGCGATATGATCTTAAGAGGAGGTTAAACGATATTTCTTAGTCAGATTATTTTTCTTTTGTTTACAGATCTACCATATCCAACACAGTCTACTGATGACTCTTGTACACAAGATCAACGTCATGACGTCAGTCTACTCTGTCTGGGGAACCAACCTGTCAGAACTCAACCAGTTCAAGAACAGGAAGGTAGGGCATGGAAATTGAAGTATTTCATGTTTATCCCGGTATTATAATCCGGAGCAGTAAGTGATGGTAGTAGTAACAGTGTAGCTTGGATAGCTACCCACACATATTTAATATCTTCTTCTTCATTTATTGTTTATAAACTAGGTAAACCTTCCTTTTTGTCTTCTACATTGCTCATAGGGGTTTGCTTTGCATTGTTTCAACATTTTCGTGTATAACACAAATTACACTTTGAAAATAGAATTTTGGTGCGTAAGGGGTCCGGGGTATCGTGTTTAGATGGATGTAAGATAACATAAACCCGCACAAAGTATTTTGTAGTCTGTGAAAAAGATATAGCCCCCTCTATTATGAAGTGACCCCGATTACTCGTGGAACTTCTCTACCATAGCTCAGGAGAATAGATACAAGGCAGACTTGAAGTACCAAACTGAAGTAAAGATAAAATGAGGTCCGTCACAGTGATTTCAAAATGAAAATATTTTGGGTTATGGTAAAATTTTTATTTCTAAGGTTTAAGAACTATGTTTTCACTTTGATTGTATATCTTATTTATATGCCTAGTGTGTGTTAATCCATACTGGGTTGCACAGTACAACATAATTGACCTGAGGAAGGTCTACATGGTACACACCAAGCATGGTTGTAATCAAATGTGTAACATACAACATAATATCATTCAAAGTAGAAGATTATCAATCAATTGCAGGTATGTTACATTGACAGCGAAATGTTACGTCATGTTTTGTCACATACTGGTTTTCGAAAGACGGTAGTGTAGAAAAAGTAAACAACCGCAATGTGGTGTGGTACCGTCAAGTTTGAATTAAACACAACTTCCTAAAAAGGTGAATATGCTTTAATGGAGTTTATGTAGACTCCGGAGACCTTTTTATGTGTGTTCATTCTGGCTTTCTTTAGTTGAGGCTTAAGGGGTTTTTCTCTCTAAGTTGCTTGATAATATTTGAGTGAAGTTATGAAAAGTAAAAAATATTGGTATGCATTGATATAAACATTGAATATCGCGTCATTTACAGGGGAAGAGTCATGAGATGGAGCCAAATACAGCTTTTTTTTTCACAAAATATAATTTCAAAGTTGAACTTAAAGCATATTGACACTGAAATTACATGTAATTTTCATTTTGGCATTTAAGTTGGCTAAGGTCACGTACATGTATAAATACCCAAATCTACTAAGGCGGAAGTTTGTAATTTTCTTCCCACGCCCAAACTACCAGCTCTCAACGTAAGGGTCGATTAAGGAAAGGGGTGAATCTTCCCCACTTTTTAAGTGGAGGGACACTGACACAATTGTCCGTTAACAACATACTTAAATCACGTAATTAACACTCCTTATACAATTCCAACCTAAGCTAAGGCAAGTAACCATTACCGTACTTAGCTTTGATGGGGCTATATGGTAATAACAGACATATAGCACATGATAGTATTTGGGTTATATTATTGCAGTGGTTCAAAGATGTGCGTTCATAGTATAACCAAGGGGTTGGGGGGTGATGTTCTTAGGTACTTGAATGGAATGTGAATATTTATTGATTTTTTCTCTGTTCAGACCAACTTCTGAAGAGTATTATGAGTTGTTCTGACCGAAACGGGCATTACTAGTTCCTGTGGTACCTCGTGTGGGATGCCACGTGGAGGAAGTTGACAAACATTCTTAGTCAACTTAATTATTTTCTTTTTGTCTAAAGATTTATCATATCAAATGCAATGTACTGAAACCTCTTGTACACACGATGTTGGTCTACTCGGTCTGGGACACCATCCTGTCACAAGTCAACCAGTTCAACAAAATGAAGGTGGGATAACGAAATTGTAAATTTCTTTATATGAGAAGTGTTTTATTTTCCCTTTTTTCATTCTTTTCTTTTTACTGAAAGACAATATATCTTATGAAAAGTCATGGCTGAAAACGACTTACTCACGGTTAATGTCGAAGCCAATTTGTAATCAAAATATAGTACTAGCAAATGACTGAAACAACGGAAAGCGACAGGTAGCAAGTCTAGCCAAGAATACGCTGACACTGTAGGCTACATAACTGAGATTTTTACTTATAGCTCCAATTTGTTAGGTGTTAGTATATCAGATCTATTAATTGAAACAAGTATGCCACGAGATGGTACAATGAAGAGTTTATTACTTTACGATCTTCATAAGAAAATCATCAATTTTTACACACTGAATAGTTCAGTTCTATATTTTTCCTTCTTTGCTTTCTCATACGGTAACTACAGATCCACTGGTTGTTTATTCTGACAGATCTGAGAATGGTCATCTGGTCACTCATCCCACCGACGAAGGGAGCATACCATAAATGTTGACTCTTTATTCGTCCTTTTTTTCACACGAAGCAGTTAATAAACTTACAATCAAATAAAAGGAACCAAAGAAGAATAGAAAATATCATAAACTCATCTTGTACAAACCAGAACCACCGTATACATATTTACAAGAGCAAGGGGAAAAGAAAAACACACCTTCCCACCACGAGCGTACGGGAGTCAATATTTCTGGGGGATGGATGATTTTCGTTTGAATTAATTTTTTGAATCAAGATACCCGAATTTTGAATCTCAGTTTCTATTCTGGTCTCGGCGGAGTCTCAATTGTTATTTTAAGGGGGAGGGTCAAGTTACAGTGTGACACGGAAGTACACTACTACAGCGGAACAACCAAGATTTGTTACCATGGTGTGTGATAATTGAGGAAGATTAAACGGAGCGCCACCATATGTTGGTGTGGAACTCACCAGGACATTTGTAGATAGTATAATATCTTATAGACCGTAGGAAATAGCTCTTACAAGGCTTCTTAAGAGTAGTCATGGCCCAACAAAAAGAATTTTCCTACCAGGTTTGCCCGATTGGAAAGCTGTGGAAAGGATACGACCCCCACCTTGTACGCGTATGCTCCCCACCATTGCCCTTTGCAATGCCACCCCGATAAATAACTAAATACAAATGCAAAGACTATACAGCACAGCAGAGTAAAAGGATGTTTTACTTATTAGTTTTTTCGTTCAATATAATTAATTATGATTCACTAAGTGTCTTACGTGATAAAAATTGAGTCATTTTACGTCGTCTGTTTTGCCAACAAATCTGAAATATTGACAACGACGTTCATGAATAGTATAATTGTGTAAAGATATTTCCGACAATCGTTCAGTCGTTAGCTTTAAACGTCATCATACTTTAATGGAAATAAATACCGAGTAGTTTTACAGAAATTACACTTCACTGTTATCTATAATTTGAAACGAAGATTTCCGTAGTTGATGACCTTTCTACAAGTAGCCGTCAGTTAGTGTGACCTTTTGTATATGTTTTATTTATTTAATGTTTGATACATTTAAATATCTGTTTTTATAGTATTATGTGCAGCTGAAATAAAACAGTTTACCGATTGGCAAAGATACTGATTTAAGTTCTCCTGTTTTCATTTTCTTTCCATTTGACTACTCTAACATCTCCCATATGGTACTTTCATTTTAGCTAGTTTTAGCTCAAGAACTGTTACTCAGTGGTCAGTGATGAGACCTACGTAATACGTTCGGCTTGTTACGAACTGTGAGTGTCCCTATGAACGATAGGGATGATATATTTCATGAAATGGAGGTAAATGTCAGTCACATACCATTCGTTTAGAAAACTCTAGTGTGGTTATTTTTGTTATTAATAATAGTAACCTGATGCTAATAATTGTACTTTTTGATATGTTTGACCTTCTTTACTTGCCGTTGTGGTGTACTTTGGTCTGGTTGCCGCGTTCTGAGTCTTTTCTTAGTTTTGATCTCATATAGTTTCACAACTTTAAGGCTTTTCCTCTGAAAATGAGCTGTTGTATTTGATTTGACGCGTTGTCTTCCAGGTTATATTATTAGTATCAATGAACAAAATACACCCACGCATGCATGGACTCATACATAGCCTCGTCATTGAATGTCGATTGGTATGAAAGCCTTCTTGCTTGTAAACATGTCTATAGCTTCCCAAACGCCCCTGTTGATAGAAGAATTTGTTCACATGGAATTGTAAAATTCTGAACAATACAACACCGAGCGATTGTAGCCGTGTAAGATAATTGAAACTCGATTTATCCCTCCATAGATTTAAACAATTTCATCTGTTAAAGGGAAACAAGTCTACAGTTTTTCTAGGTTTACAATTCACCAACATGGGAAACAAAGAAAACAGCTTGAACTATTGTTCATCCATTCAGGCTCATTAATAGACATCTACAAAAGCTTCATCTTCTCAAAACATTATGCATGAGATGAGATACGGAAATGCATCGTTTAAATTTTATAATAGTTTTCATAAATCAATTTATTTTTGAGCAACCAATAACTAAATTGATGTCTCTGAGAAAATTACCTCTTGAAACGAAAGGCAAAGTTACAGGAAGGTCTCTCACAGGTTCCTTCTGCAAGCGTTTGGTTTAAAAAATTTGTTTTCTTTTTGTGTAAAACGAACGCCTTGTGTCCCTTCTTGTTGTACTTGAACGTATCCATTCATGGGACTGAACACTTTTCTGTTTATAGCTTTAGTTACATTTTTTTGTTTTTAATGTTTCCGTTTTGCCGGTACTGTTATTTATGTCACCACTTTCGCAAATAACTGGAAATTTATTTCAAAGTGTGAAGTTTGGTTCTACAGGAAATACTTAAAATAAAATAGTCCCACCGATATTTGTAGTTGGACCCAATTTAAATCGAGGAAAAGCTGTTTCTTTCTTAAATCATAACTACGATTTAAAGTGTTCGTTTTCTTTTCCTTTCCAAAAAGATGTTAAATTTAGCAGAAATCGTCATATGCATGTTTGCCATGCATCGTCAAGTTATTTTAATTGACTTATTAACAATAGACTCTCCACATGGATAATGGACTTTTTAATAATAAAAATCACACTCGAAAATGCAGTAAATTGCTGAGAATGGGATGATATAAACAATGACTTTCGTTCCTTGAAGAATTCAAAATGATTTCATTTAATCTCATATATGGGACATTCACAATATTTTTCCACAATCTTTCTTTCAGCAGTCCCATAGTCTAAACTAAAAAAAGGAAACTAATTATTACATTTCTGATTATGAAGGCGTGAAAGTAGTTGATCTTCTCGGAGGAAAAAATACAGCAAGATATTTGCTGATGATAACATTAAAATGATAAGATGATTCAAAATTTAATTTCTATCAACTTTTAAGAGTACAGATGCTGATCAATTACTTGACTCAGAAGGTATTGAAATGTATCTTACTTGTCCAAAATGATCAAAGTCAGCCGAGATCTTTGCGGGGATGTTTATACATGTCAGTCTGTTGTAGTCACCGTAAGTCGAGACAAAAGGAACGGATAGAACGATCCGAGCGACGTCACCAACAGTTGTTGAAGCAAGGGAAACATTTACGTGTTGAATGATTTTGAAGTTTATCATATCGACATGTCATGTCATTCTCTGTTATCGCCCTTTGTTTTTTAATAAGTTACAGGAATATGTTCCTCGTTGATGTAAGTTTTAAAAATCGTATATATTTTTTTTTAATTTATCTTATCAGAATCAAAGACAGTTTGTCAAGAGATATTAAATAAAGATGTTACCGGTGTGCTACAGGAAGTGACCTTTGAACTCACCTGTGATTTTCTAGGGTTAAACCAGGAAAGTGACGGGCGATAGACAACAACCTGATTGCGATCTATGATCAAAGGAAATATAAATGAAGGCAGAGATTATGTACGGTTTATGGTGCCAAGTTGAACTTTTCTGACACCTTAACCATGAACCTAAAATAAAAGTTAAAATGTATTGGAATTGGCAGGACTATCTAAGCGGAGCGCCACCATCAGTTGGCGCAGAACAAAAAAAAAAATTGGTTGGTACAAAACAATTTTGGCTTTTCAAGCCCTACAGATGGCCGAAAATGGTACTTCCCGGGTGTTCCGAGCTGCATGCATCCACCCTTGAATCAGGGATCTCATGCCTGTAATTTCTCAAATAGGCTCTATGACATAAAATCAATGTGTGAAAAACGGTCATAAATATTCTAGGTTGAGATGATACAAAGAATCATAATGAATTATTCATCCTGTTTCATTTATTCTTACAAAATCTGGGAAATAGTAAGGGGAGGGGGTGGACATACCTTTGGACCCCACCGTTGGTTGATAATGGTCTATCTCTGGGCTTGACAATACAAATTGGGGTAAATTGGGGGTCGAACATGATCTAACTATTCAATGATCATAACTGTGGTGTAATGGTTTCAAATTTACTGTTATTACTGTAGTCTCTATGTCAATCGGGTGCATATTAGTTTTACTTCAGTGCATTGACAACCAATACTTTTATGGGATTTATTTATTTGTTTTTAACTCAGCGTCAGATTTGGAAAAAAAAAGTAAAGGAACGTTGTTTCTGAAATACATGTCATCATTATTAAACATCGAAGATATTAATTGAGAATTCGAGGAGGCGTATTGCCTATGCCTCCGTGAAATAAATATGCCGACTGTTTTGCTGCGGATCCCTTCCGCCAGTCGCATACTCGTATACTGCGTATAAGCATAAACAGGCGCATGTGTGGCCAATCAAAACCTGGAATCAACTATTTCTCAACTTCATGAACACCTTGTTCAAGTGTGTTGTTAATCTCTTTCCTCTTAGTTTTCAAAGTCACACTTGAAGCCCAACTGCTTCCCATTTCTTCTCCCCACCCTTGGCAGTTTAAGCATACCAGTTCTCCCCAACGTGCCATCCCTCCCCTCTCTTCGTTTTTTCGCCTTCATTTCATTTCGTTTTTTCTTTTGTTTTTTTTTTTGCTCTCCTAGTATATTTTTCAAGCCCATCCATCGCGTTGGGGGAGGCACTATGTCCCCCCCCCCAACCGCTGACTAAGCCCCTGGAGGTCCCCTAAAATTACATCACAACTTACCATATAAACGACTGAGAGCTCTAGAAAGAGAAATGTTTTCTTTGTGGAGGCCGAATTTTGGTACGTGTGACGTTTTAAATGATGGATCTGATGACTGATCACCGTCTTGATGGATGGGTCTGGTTGTCGCCCCCGCCTCTCCTTTGAGAAACTTTCGTTTTTCTAGGGTCACTCATAATGGTGCATAATGCTGCATTTGATGCGAAATTTAATCTGAATAAATCTCCAGGAATTTCTCCATTTTAGGATATGATTTTAATTCCAACATGTTGCTTTAAAAATCATTCTTTTTTAGACCTTACATGAGTAATTCGGAGTGATAACGTAGCTGAGGTCGGTTGTTGTTCTCAAAGTAAAGCTAAAGGTAGCTCAAAACTACTAGTAAGTTATCATACATTGTTAGGACAATATGTCATTAGATCTCTCTCACCTCGATACTCCTAAGTTTCTTGTTTTACAACTATACCCAGAAATATTTCATGGAAGGAGGATTTGATGATGTGATTTGAGTGTGATTGCACCTGATTTGCATAATCACTGGAAGAAACAAAATCTATAAACTTCACACCATGACGTCACACATCGATTTCGGTTTGTTTATGTGCATTTGGTGTTCTCGTCCTTGACATGCTGGAATATGCTAAGTTTGAAATAATATTTCATCAAAATACTCAAGAATGGGAAGAAGATAAGACAAAGCAGATAGAAGCAAATGCTTTCAGTGCACTTGAAGTGATATAGAAATATTGGTAAAGGCACATTGTGTAGGTAATTGTATTGTTATTTACAACAAATTAAATAAAATGTTTACATTGCATAAGTTGCTATTGTGGGATTGTGAGTTAATGAATGGAAAATCAGTATATTTGGAGTTTCCCGTAGAGCCGGGGAACTAAACAATGTCTTTACATCTGTACCGTCATGCCCTGACGCGGCAGAAGAAAAGGCCAGTACAAGCATAATCGGCGGAATATTACACGCAATAATCTCTAAGGTTGCTAGCTGTTGCTATTAATTTAATCTGACCTCAGGTCGTGTAAGGATGTCGTGAGGCACCATAGTACGTCAAACGTATCAAACGAAAAGCCTTGGTAAAACGCAACAGGGCGAAACTACACGGAGGGTTTCGTACTAATTCACTTAACCACTATAATTAGACATTTACCTTCTTAACCAAGATGGTCTCGTACACTAAACAGCTTTGTTATGTGGTTATTTAGTGATCACAAATCGTGAAAATCGGGGATACTTAAGCGAGGCAAGTTAACAGGGCTTCATGAACAAAGTCTTGCCGCCAATGGCCAGTAAGGCTTTGCAATGGCCACTTAAGGCTCGCAATTCTCTTTCTATAAACTATAAAAAAAAAAAACATAAATCATCACTCTACATACAATCGTGAGCTTCTTGATGTTAGTTCCCTCAGCCTGAAACATCCTGTGAGAATTCAAGTTGTGCATTACACATTAAGGTCTTCCTACATTAAGAAATGTCAACCATAAGCTTCCATACAAATTAAGCCTGTTGTGCAGAGAGTTATAGTATTCCTATATCAACCTTCGTAACATTTATTATGGAAAGGTACTTTTCATGTGGCGCGTCTTTCAGCTTCAATTTTTATCTGGGTGAGTGAAAACAAGATCTTTTTTTCTTTCAACTTTACTCACACTTATTAGCACATCTTCTCTGAACCAGTAGGCCTACCAGTCAATCATTCTAAGTCAAGTTAATGAATTACATAGAATTGTTATAGACAGATAATCTGTCACAGGTGTTTGGTGTGTGTTGACTGATAGAGTACCGATACTCTAGTTAGCGGTTGACAACTGTAACTTGCATATTTAATT
The DNA here is from genome assembly GCA_021234535.1 of Stichopus chloronotus. Lineage (NCBI taxonomy): Eukaryota > Metazoa > Echinodermata > Holothuroidea > Aspidochirotida > Stichopodidae > Stichopus > Stichopus chloronotus. The sequence continues at coordinate 37,775,579 of CM037832.1, read as the reverse complement.
AGATTGAACATGTTTTCATACAATGCCAACTATGTCTTGGCTCATGCAAGGGGTGTCATGGTGGAAAGAGGTAGAGGTAATTTTGAATAACAACAGGGGCGTTTACATGCCCCCACCCCCTTCCCGTAGTCTGTAAGCTGAACACATTAACATATTTAACTCTATATAAGCAATAACTGTACCAACGATTTTGAGGAGATTCCACAGTAATGCTTTGGTTTATTTGTTTTTTGAGGGGTGGGGGTAGTTAGGTAACCGTAGAATCACAGTTTTCAAAAAGTCTATAGAATTGTAATAATAATGGACGTAATTATAATGCATCAGTTGTATCTACAGTCAACTTTCTCCTTCTAGAATGTTGGTATAAGTTCATGGAGGGGACCAGGGGCAAGGCTCCGGTTTGGGTCCTGGTGGAGAAGCCCTCTGAAACTCTGAGGTGTTGGCATATCGCTGGGTGAAAACATAAATCTCAGGGTAGCTATATTTTTTTCCAAGTGTCTCATTATACGTAAAAATTCCAAAAGATTGAATTATTCTGGCTATTTTTCTCCTGGTATAACCTTCCGTGCTATCCTAAGTTTTACCAACAAAATTTTGGATGTGTTTAAAAAAGTCATTTTACATCTGGCAATTTTCTTGACCTTTCGAAAGCCTTTAATACACTTGATCATAACATTTTACTTAGATACTATGGTGTCTGAGGGGCCACAATTGATTGGTGGGGTAGAAACTTGAGTGATCTACCAATAATGCCAATTCTGTTCCTTTACCTATCACTTAAGGCGTTCCAGAAGGCTCTGTTCTAGGTCCCTTGCTATAATCATTAACCTTCATGTATCCGGTAATAAGTTTTGTATAGTTTCTTATAAGCGAATATGCGAATACATGCGAATAAGATATCATTAAACGTTGGTTAAGCCAAATCTATGGTTTTCCGCACGACCTCTTAGTATCTCAGTCTTGCTATAACTAGTATCCGTCTCAGTGGTGGTAATATTTAAGTTTCAACTTACACTAAGTTTTCTACGTTGATATGTATGTATGCATTGATAATCATCTTACTTGACATACGCATGTTGAGTACGTCGCACAAAAAGTGTCAAAAGGTGTTGGTATTACTAACTGACTTCGCCACCCTGGTCCGGACAGGTTGTCTTGTTACTCTATATAACAGTCTTATCCTTCAGTATTTCTCTTGTTGTAGCATTGTTTGGGACAGTACTTACCCTACCAGTAGTCAGCTTTTTTTGTACTTCAAAAAAGAGCTTTTCGATATATTTGTAACGAGGACTAGATCCATCATACAATCCCTGTTTTCCTAAACAATGATATTCTTAATACTTACGACATTAATCGATATTACGTTGGCATTTTCATATAATTGATCGCATCCAGTGGCATGTGAAAGGATTTCAGAGGTGAGGGGGGGGGGCACAATCTGGGATTCGCACTATTGACATGGACAGGGGTGTCACTATAGTGCACCCTGGGTGAACCAACAACGTGAGTGTGCACGCGTGGGGTGCAGGGGCTCGCGTTACCTCCAGCAATAAAAGATAATAAGAATGCCTTACATTTGTTTTAGAGGCCTAATTGATCAGGTTTTTATCGTTTCTGATTTAGCGAAATTCGATGACAATGACATAGAGTTCAGGTTATCCTCTATGTGTCGTTGGCTGCAGTGTGTCACATTCATTGACAGGACTGAAAGTTTACCATTATGAGGTCAGTCATTTGGTCAAGACGGCTGCTTGAGATGATCCAGAAAGTAAACAGTACTTGTTTCGAGTCATTTTCATAAAATGTATATATATACTTGAGGAACATATATAGCTCTAGCGCTTCTTTATTTTTTTCCCTGGAAACTAAAGTGTAAAATTGGAAAGCAAGCGAAGGACGCGATATTTTTTAGTTATCCAACAGTATATCCAACAGTAATATATTAGAATATCGATACCAACTGAAAGCTTGTACAGGTCAATAATTGTCCTGGCAGTTGGGTCCTATTGGACATACTACCTACGTTGTATTTCCCTAGTCCAGTCAGTATAGATATATCGCATGGCCAACAAATAAGAGAACACCAGCAACTAGGCTTTGCGACATGAGATGAAATTACCTATAGGCCTGCATAAACTGTGTACTCTACCTTCATGTTACTTGGTAGGGTAAGCAGGCCCTGTGATGTCTATTAATATGGGACGGAACTACTGAAGAACTGGAAGGACTATACGTTAGATTGCGCGAAGTAGCCAAAAAGTTTTGGTTCTCATTAGAAAAAAACTTCCTCGGGAGAGAGATAATACACCTTTGTGGACTGTCTTATGTATCGTATCTACTAAGACTCCTGGACTGGGGGAGCATCACCCGTGAGGGAGGGGGAGTGCCCCTCATCTTCACCTGACCCAACCCCTGTTGAGAGTTTTCAATCTTTTTTCTTTCCCCTTGGCTGAGATCTTAAGATATCTCTGGGTGAAAAATCTGGGTGGATTTCTAAAACAGAAAATCAAATGCAATTATGAATAAACAGGGAATAGACATAGACATGTACGCATTCGCCAGGGCACTTCAGCTAAGTAAACATTCTAATGGGGGAAAATGCCCCCATGCCCCCCCCCCCTATTGGTGCCGCTACTATAGGTTAGCAGCTCTTATAAAACTTGGATGATGAGACAGTATTCGTTATCGACAACTGTTGAACCGTCAGCTAGTAACAATTTCACCTTGGTATACATTTGGTAGGACATAGATAACCTGAGTGTAAGGAAAACTCGTACAGCTAACTATGATATTTTGCTGTTGTCATAGCAACACTAAGTGACGATACACTGTCTTTGAAGGCTTAGCTTACAGACCACAGTAATATATATTGACCGAGACTGTGCACCATTTTAATCTATGCGCACTTAAATAAAGCAAAAAAAAAAATCACGCTACTTAATGTTCATACAGATCACCCCTTAATTTTCGCTGTAGATATAATTCAGTTCCACTTTATGCGATAGTTTGTGTAAACCTTGAGAAGTACAAAATCACCTAGTTTGTTGCCAATGTTGTACTTTTTTTTAATGATAAAACCATGCTTTCCTTGTGCTCACTGTTATCATTCTGTTGCTTAAATTAACCATTCCCGAATACTGCCTGTAATTGGGGGTGTAACCTCCCTACTGCATATTCATAAACTGGCAACAATCTTTGCCGTCCATCATGCACAGAATATCGTTACAGTGAGTGTAACTTACCTCCCTCAAAAATTTAATTCTGCTTTCTTAGATTATCCAAAATATCTTTAAGAAAAACTGATGTTATTTACAAATTTACAAAGAGTTAAAATTTACTTTTTATGAATGTTCATGTCATAGGTGTAAGCGCACGCACTAAACAGAGTCGACTGTAGCGCTAAGTCAATAAAGTTGCTGTGAGAAGCTGAGAAGTCTTTTGCGTTACAGTATGGCGTTTGCCATATACTTTCATTTTGAACATAAGTTAATTCCCAACGTAATAAATCATATTTTATATATCTGTATGTAGTTTTCATTATTTCCTGCATGTGACCATTAATAGCTGAAGAGTGGGTTGCTCCTACTGCTGCTACTGAGGCTGTTGTTGAGAGGAATGAGAGAGGGTATACTAAACAACTTTTACAGTTTGATGTGTATTTGACTTTTTATGTTAAATATAACTGTCAATATCTTTCCAAGTTAAACATAGTTACGAAATAGGCTAATCATATCTTTTTATCACTCCTTGAACAGTTGTGTTAATATCATTAACGGAGATAGAGAGGTATTACGTAATGTCTTGTTTTGTTTTGCTCATTGTTAGTTTTGAATATTAATAACTTGATTCAATCAGGTAGCAGCGCTCTTCTTTCTGTTTCTAATTTACCAAAGAATTTTCGAGCATGAGCAGTGCAGTGCACCGGAGAATACCCTCTTCTGTTTCCTATTGTTCCCTTAAGTCTCAATCCTTCTTTTTTGCTTATAATTCTTTTGTGTTTTAACAGTAAAAAATGAATTGATTCTATTGATCATCGTTGGAAGGACCAATATGTTCGCTTTTAGTCATTTAATGAATTTGACATTGTTTTCTTAAGTTTGGTGAAATGCATCCAAGCCATATATACAGCGTCATATACTTTCCGCAGAGTACGGCCTGACATAAACACGGAAGAAACTGTATCGTAGCTGATGACCATGTAGATATTACCCCCAAACGCCTTCCGGAAAAAAAAAAAGAAGGAACAAACAAAAAGCATTAAAATAACAAAAAAAAAAAAAGACGACATCAAAGTGACACAAGGAGAAAGAAATGAGAAGACAGGAAGGAAAAGGGTACAATGATGGAAACTTAGAACTATAGTATCAATCAAGTAATAAGTAATAATAATTGTTGAAAACATCTTCGTTGTATTTACTTTGAAAAAAATTAAGTGATACATTTTTTTTCATGAGGGGGATGGGGTATTGATTTTATTTCCAAAACAAAGGAACACTTCCAGTTTTCTTTGTTAGAAGACTTACATGCATCTGTTTATGCCCACTACAATCTTAGACAAAACTCGTTGGGAAAGCCCTAAACCCCCCCCCCCCCCTTCCGTTTGGCTACAGTATTACCATTTACAGGGTATACATTAACTGATTAACAGTTTCATGTTATCTTCTGAAGTACGATTTAGGATTACAAAGCATTGCACTGTTCCAACAGTTTTGTCCAAGATTGTAGTTCCATGGAGTTGGAGGGGGCCTGCCACGCGTCAGGTCGTCAAGCTTGTGAAAAAACCACAAACTTTAAGTTTTCTCTGAGATATGTTATCTTATATATGAAACGTCTGTAGTTGCATCTTATATACCTAACGTTTATGTACAGTATCTAAGGTTATTTCAGATAAACTTACGTTTCAGATATTTGAAGCTGAATTGCAGATATGTTCGGAAAAGAAATTGAGGTATCTAAAGATGCATTGTAACAAATCTCAAATATTCCACCATTGACTCCGGAATCTGAAGTCATTTGTAACGATCTCATAGTTATATGTGCTATACCAATACAGTTTAATTGAAAACTTGAAATTTTATTTTAATGTTCCCGGTCATATTAAATCAATCTACTGCATAAACGTGAATATTCTGTTATAAACACATATCCATAAAAATGTGGTAAAATGTTTTATAATAAACTGTTAAATTAAAGCCAAGGAACATATAGCCTGAAGAGCGCACACCTTCAATTAACTTTCACAATAATGAAAATAACTAGTACGTTGTGATTCTAAGAGGAGGTTGATCAATGTTTCTTAGTCAGATTATTTTTCTTTTTGTTTACAGATCTGCCATATCCAACACAGTCTACTGATGACTCTTGTACACAAGATCAACGTAATGACGTCAGTCTACTCTGTCTGGGGAACCAACCTGTCAGAACTCAACCAGTTCAAGAAAAGGAAGGTAGGGCATGGAAACTGAATTATTTCATATTTATCTCGGTTTTAAAATCCGGAGTAGTAAGTGATAGTAGTAACAGTGGTAGCTTGGAGAAATACCCTCACATATTCAATGTGTTCTAGTTCATTGCCAGTTTTGACTTAATTAATTACTGAATTTACACCAAAGGTCCTTTCTCCACCTCCCCCCCCCCCCCTTCCTCTTCTTTAAAGTACCATGAACATGAACGGCCTTGGCAAGTTTCAAATAATATTTTACAATTTCTTGTAACTTCTACTTGACTTTTGTTACACGTACTGCAGTTTTCTTCTTCTTCTTTTCTCCCTCTTCATTTATTGTTTACAAACCAGGTAACATGTCCATTTAGTCTTAAATGTTGTTCATAGGAGGTTTTGCTATTCCAAAAAATTTTTGGGTCAAACAAAAATTAGACTTTGAAAATAGAAAATTTGTGCGTAAGGACCTTGTTTACAGAGATGTCAGATAACATAAAACCTCAAAAAGTATTTTCTAGTCTATGAAAAAAGATATAGCTCCCTCTATTATGAAGTAAGTTCGGTGACTCGTGGAACGTCTCTGTCTAGCTTAGGAGAATAGACACAAGGTAGACTTGAAGAACCAAACTTAAGTAAAGATAAAATGAGGTCCGTCACAGTGATTTAAAACTGAAAATATCTTGGGTTATTGTGAAAAAATCTATTTTAAGCTTTAAGAACTATTTTTTTTTAACTTTGGTTACATATCTTATTTGTCTGCTTAGTGTGTGTTTATCCATATTGAGTTGCACAGTACAACATAAATGACATGAGATTAATTCAGGTGATATGGTCTACATGGTACACACCACCAGCGGTTATAGTCAAATGTGTAACATACTACATAATATCATTCCAAGAATGTTATCAATCAGGTGAAGGTATGTTACATCGACAGTGATACATTTTGTCACATATTGGTTTTCGAAAGTTGGTGCATGGTGTACAAAAAGTTAACACTGACAACAACTCCAATGTTGTGTGGTACTGTCAAGTTTGAATTAAACACAAATTTTAAGAAAAGTTTACATGTTTTAATGGAGTTTATGTAGACTCCGACGACTTTTTTATTGTGCCATCATTTAGTTGTAAACTTTATGAATCTGTTCATTTTGGGTTTTTTTTTTCTGTAGAATCTAAAGGTTATTCTCTGCATTGGATTTTGTTATTGTAGTATTTCAAAGATGTGGGTGACGTGCTTTGGTACATAAAAAAATGTAAATGATAACTGAACCCTTCTCAGTCCAGACTAAGATCAAAAGGTTTTTTTTTTTAATTTTAAAGTCTGAATGATCCTCCACGTTTTTTGTTTTTTTTTTGCAACTAAAACAAACGAAAATTTTGGTTACACCACTTAGTGTTCGTCCTGCCCAAAATGGGCCTCTTCTTCACCACTCAGAACGACAAAAAAACATTCAGCTATTTTGAAACTTTAGAACTTAGCACCCACATACCCACCCCATCTCTACCATAAAATTGACCTGAGCTATACGAACTTGCGTTTACATTTGTAAAATTATATTTCTCAGATATCTAATTTCATGTTGGAGATAAAGTTTAATTTTAGCTACCTAAAGTAAAAGGACCAGAAATTGAGTTGAAAAATTGAGTTTACAACCTGATATTTCAGATATTTTAGATCTATCTCTAAACTCAAGTTTGAGATCTTTGTACAGTGTTAAAAAATGTCCGTCAATTTAGAAAAAATAAAACAAAGAAATATAAAAGGAATGCAGAAATGTTCTGGCAAATATTTGCTAGGAAATATCTGTATTTTTTATTTATTTCTTTGTTTAATTTTATGTAAATTAACAGATAATTTTAGCAGTGCATATATGTGTAATTGTAATTATTTTCTTTTTAATTTCAAATATCTCACTCTCGATTCAGAAATATGAAGCAGAGATCTCAAAGTAATTATTTTTTGTTTAATTTATAAACACTTTAAATTTTAACTTTTACGATACTGGATATGTTTAATCCATGAACTTCAAAACAACCGTGCTATAATTATATCAAGTTAAAAGAAATGTTGTAATTTACAATTTACGTACAAAGTAGAATAACGTAAAGCTCGACGAATAGACTACGAATCCATTTTGCCAGTGGTCTTTACTAGTTTGTGTGGTACCTCGTGTGTGATGACTCGTAGAGGAAGTTGACCAATGTTTCTGAGTCAAATTGTTTTCCTTTTGTTTACAGTGCTACCATACCCAATACAGTGTACTGAAACCTCTTGCACACAAGATGATCTTCACGATGTTGGTCTGGAAAACAATCCTGTCACAAGTCAACCAGTTCAACAAAATGAAGGTGAAAAACTGCACTCTTCAGTCGTCAAGACGTTATAACACTTTTTTTCGGATTATAAAGCAAAATCGAGGTCGCCCTTGAAACTTGACCCTTAAAAGTACCATCAAGGAGGTTGTAGAACCTCCCAAGGGATTTCCCACCTATCATGTGCTTGGTAATTGCCTGGCCTGTCATGGCATTTAAAAATTTCACTAGCTTTTCAGATTTTCAGGTTAAAAATTTCCGTAACCATTCAGATGTTCCTCTAAAAGGGGTGAAAATTTTGGGAGATGTCCCCCCCCCCCCCCGCCCTGAAAAAGCCCACAGACCAAAATGTCACTAAGACACCTTCGATTTTCTAAAACAATCTAACTCTTCTTCAATCGTCCTGATTTTCACATCATCTCTACTTTTATTGCTGCTCTTCAACATTCGAATAAAACAAATAATGATGAAGACTGAAAACATGGTGACAAAGTGATTGCCGTGGTTCATTTTAGGCACTTTTCCCGAGGGTTGACAAACTTCTCAGATACACAAAATCTAATGGTGACAACATAGCTACAGGGAGATTTGCTTCAAAAGTAACTTAGTCGAGAATTTCGGAAGGATAGAGGGCGTACTCATGAGATGCTCAAATACTGTACTTACTTGCATTGTCTTTACCAAGACTAGGGAAACCGAGATAGTAAAGTTCGTGAGATCAGAATTTTTTTTTTCTTTCCTTTTTTTCTTATTTTTTTACTCAGCTGAACAACAACAAGTCATATGAAAAGTCATGGCTGAAAGCAACTTATAAATAGTTTATGGCGGAGTCGGTTTGTAATCCAAATCTAACCACTGGGAAATTATTTTCACCAAGAAAAAAATTAGCAAGTATATTTTAAGGCATTTCGAGCCAACAATGACGTACGCTGTCAAAGTAGGCTACATAAGTGGGGGTTTATACTTAGCTTCAAATTGTTGGATGTAATATCCGATGCACTGATAGAGACAAAGATGAAACGAGATGGTTCATTGAAGGGTTCATTAATTTACGAACTTAAGACGGAGTCTTGATTTTTTAGACAATTAAGAGTTCATTTCGATATTTTTTACTATTTTATTTCTTACACAGTAGCTACAGATCCACTGGTTGTTTACTCTGGCAGATCTGAAAATGGTCACCTGGTCACTCACCCCACCGACGAGGAGAACGTATCCTGTAACTGTTAACTCTTTGTTCGTTTATTTTTCTCTTTTTCTCACAAAGTAATTAAGAAAGATAGTATCAAATGCCAGGGACAATATTTTTGGAGGGCATAGATGATTTTTGGCCAAATTTCTTCTACTTTTGAGCCAACTTTGAGGCTAAGCTTCTATTCTACTCACAGTGGAGTCCCAATCGTTGGTTCAGGGGAGGGTCAAGTCACAATATGCAGTAAAAGCACGACATCCGTTAGCCCTTCCTGAGGGCTCTTCTGCCATTTGAGCCCATTACGTGCAGTTACCCCCTTAACTTCAACAGGTCCTCCCTCCTTTATAATTTCTTTAATCGTCCATCCAACCGACATAAAGCTCCCCTTTACTCTTTACATGTTTTCTATGCTATCATTCCTCGTGTCTGACTGCCGGTCACGCGAAATCGTGGTGCTTGAATGAGAATGTACAAGACAACTTATGTGTATGCGACATAGGTGACCCGGCCTAACACGTATAGATATCAGTTTCCTACGGGTATCCAGAATTTTTAACTACAGTGGAGGATAATTGAGGTAGAGTACACGGGGTGTCACCATTAGTTTGTGAGGAGAACACCAGGAAAAAAATGGACAGTAATATCTCCTGCATCGCCGATATCGGCCTTTAAAGGTTTCTCAAGGGACACGCTTAAAATAAATTTCCCCAGTAGTTTTGCCCGATATTGGGGGGGGGGGGCATATGATACCACATCGTGCTCTCCACCATTGCTACGCCACCCTGACAAATAACTACGAACAAACACAAAAGACTATATAGTACAGGAGAGTAAAAGGAAAATGTTATCTGAGTTTCTTGTTTAAAGGAATATCTTAAAGGTGACTCTAGTTATTAATATGGACATTCTTGCTGATATCCAACAAACTAATATAGAACGGCAAGGAATGCATACACTACTGTTGCGAACAGATGCTGAGGTCAGAAAGTACTCACTGCATGGATGGAGAAAAACGAGAAGTTTTATTTCAAGCAATGATTTGTGATACAAGATTTTTTTTTAACAATTTTGGCCTTCGTTAAGCCATAGCCAATTTTGACAAAACAGTTTAGAATACATAGAATTTTCTGCGACGTCTTTTTAATATTTAAAGAAGATAGACACAAACTTAATGGCACCTTGGTGAATAGAAAAGTGCCTTTGGAGTGTGCATTTTATCTATGTTTTCCGCATATTGGCCTGGTAACTTTATTCGTTCAAATAATTCACATACTTCACTAAGTGCCTTAAAAGTAAAAGATCATGCCATTTCATATACCATTTTTTGCCAACAAATCTGAAATATTAAAAACGACGTCCATGGGTAATTACGTAAAAAAAAATCTGACAATTGTTCAGTCGTTTAAATTTAAACATCTGTGATACTTGAGTAATTTCACGGAAACCACGCTTATTTTTTTTCTGTGATATGAAGCAGAGGTTTCCCTTTAGTTAATGACGCAGTAAGTATAGCCGTTAGTAAACGTAATGAGTTTAATTGTTTTATTTTAATAGTTGAAACGTGAAACAATTTTTTTTTATAATATTGTGTTCATCTGAAATAAAATAGATTTTCCTATTGACAAAGATAAACTGAATTCAATTCTCCTATATTTTTCATTTTCTTCCCATTTGCCTACTCTTCCATTTTAGTTAGCTTTAGCTTAAGAACTGTTACTCAGTGGGCAATGATGAGAACTTCTTAATAAGGTAGGATTGTTACGAACTACGAGTGTTCCTATATGAACGACCGAGAATACATAGGCTAGGCCAGTAATGACGTTACTGTATGGTATTATTTGTGTTATTAGAGAAGGATATAAATATCACAGACAGTATAAATATCGATGCTTATGAGTAGTAATTGACATTTATGGCTGATCGTTCTCTTTAGAGTAAAACCACGAGAATTCGGATGCAGTTATTAGTTCTCTGAAAATTTTATCAATTCAGCAATTCTGACATTCACCAGTTGAAAAAATATAACTGAAAAATCCCCGCCGACCCCCCTTTTTGTGAATACCATATCCCACATATATAACACCCTATGTTTGGAAGTTATAGGTTGTTAGACATAAACTTATTTCCCAGTATGATATTGGGATGAGCATTATTGAAACTATCTATGGCATTAGCATTATGGGAATTATCAAATGTCATACCAAACAACCTAATTGAATATCCTTGTTTATCTTTACAATTTCAACTTTGCTACACCCATAATGATACTTTAAGAGAAGTGACCTTCATTTTTCCAGCAATGTTAAGCTCAGTTTACAATAATTCTAATTTTCACAAAGTGTCAATATTAAAGGTTAAATATTGCATTTTATTGTATAATAGCTGCTCTTCACCGCTTGTCTTTAATAGAGGGCGGTATTGGAGGAGATGGACTCAGAAAAATTGCAAATATAAACCTTGAGTGCAATTATGCTCTTGCAATTATGTATTTGGACCCAATAGAAATCTAGGAAGCGTTCAGTGAGTCGCCTCAGTGTCAGAGACTGAGATTCATCAAAGAAGTCACTAGTTACGTGCCATGACGTCATCAGTTATTGCAGAACGTATATACACCAAAATAAGATGATCAGTTTTATTTCTTTGATAAAACAAAAACAGCAAACAGATGAAGGAAACTGAAATCAGCGAAACTTGATAACTGAAGTAGAGAATTTTGATCATCCCATAGCAAGTTTGGTTTGTTTCTTTCTCAGCGATGTTTGATGTGCTCATCACATGAACAACAGTCTGATAGGCCCTGTTGTTTACAGCTAGAAATTAGAGCTTAAAACATATTACGCTCTGTTTTCCCATACTCTATTCACTACATTGGTAAAATTATGTTTTCATATATAGAAACTTGAAATGACCACATTAAGTGTTATTGGGCATAGTTTGAACGCTTGCAATTTTATGACAACGTACGGTAAGTAATGCTTGTGGAATCGTTTTATGAAAGATGTTTCTACTTCTAGGTCTTAAATCATAATTATGATCTAAAGTGTTTGTTTTTTTTTCTTCCTTTTCAAAAAGATGTGAAATTTAGCAGAAATCGTAGCATGCACATTTGTCATGCATTGCCAAGTTTTTGAAATGAACTTATTAATCGAAGCCCCTAGCTTCGATCCTTGGATTTACTCAGCTCGTCGTGTGAATTTTTTTCTCATTTTCACCTGCGTTGGTAGCCATGAATAGTTGCGTTATACGTTGCTGAGCACACAAGTATAATGACATATTCAACAGTGAGGTGACCAGTGACGTAGATATTTCTATTGTTTTATTAAGTGCTAATCGCCCTTTCAGCCTGCTTGCAAGACCCTTTGAATTTTATCATAGTGAGTAACACCGTACCCTTTCGAAATATTACCGACTTTCACTCAGGGAAAATAGGGGATTTGATTGATTGCTTCAAGTCGTTTCCACCTACCCAGCATTCCGTTCATTGTAGCTTCAAATTGGTACTGACAGTGACATATGCGGCTAACGCGCAAGCTGCCCAGTAGTAGTGGGAACCACCTTACTACGACCAACGATATATTAGCGCGATCATTGTGTTCCTTCTTTTCACTTCGCTACTTGAAGAAGTATCTTCAGTTTACCGCCAGAATCCGTTGCTGGCGGAGTTCATTGGGCCTAGCATTACTCCCGCTTCGGTTTTCACAGAGTTTGTAGGTTAATATATATGCAGGCATTACTTGGCATTTGTGAATTCACTGTGGTGGTGTTTCGTGTGCGTTCTCGGAGCCATACCTAATTGGCTCTTTGTGCGTGCCGTTATACCATCTAGGCCGGGCTTAAGGCTTATTTGTTTGTGTTACAGTTTGTCAGTCTCATTTTAGATGCACATAGCTCGTAGCCTAAGCCTTGCGTGTTACTGTGCGGATCTGCAATCATGGGTGCAGCATATATGTTCACAGTCCCAATGGGCATCGATGTACTTGCCTGCAAGTTCAGTTCTTCTAGTTAATAATAGACTCTCCACATGAACAATGGACTTTTTATTAATAAAATCGTTTTTTTTTTATTTATCTTTTCAGAATCAAAGACAGTTTGTCCGAGATATTAAATAAAGATGTTACCGGTTACCGATGCTACAGGAAGTGACCTTTGAACTCAACTGTGAGGTCAGGGGTTAAACCAGGAAAGTGAGGTCGATAGACAACAACCTGATTGCAATCCATAATCAAAGGAGTATAAATGAAGGCAGAGATTATGTACAGTTTATGGTGCCAAGTTGAGCTTTTCTGACACCTTTACCCATGAACCTAAAATAAAAGGGTAAAAGGTATTGGTATTGGCAGAGTGCCGTCAGGAATATCTAAGCGGAGCGTCACCATCGGGTGTTCCAAGCTGCATGCACCCACCCTCGAAATAGGGATCTCATACCTGCAATTTCTCAACTAGGCTCTATGACATAATGTGAAAAATGGTAATAGGCCTGCATATCATACGGGTTGAGATGATACAAGAATTTTAAAGAATTGTTCTTCCTGTTTCATTTATTCTTTCAAAAACTGGCAAATAGTAAGGGGAGGGGGGAACATACCTTTAGACCCCACTCTTGGTTGATAATGATCTATTTCTGAGGTTGAAAATAAAAATGAAAATTTGGGTATGCGGTTGAACATGATGTAACTATGCAACGAAGCGACGGGAAACCCGATTGAACATTTTTATTTTGGGGGGAAGGGGGCGCCCTCGAAAAAATAAGCTTGTTGCGTGCACCTGTTTTGAAACATTCAACTTTCTTTAAAATTAAAATGACGTACTTATAAGTAGTAGAATTGAAATACCTCAGGTTGTAGAATTCACTTAGGCCTACTTTTATATATTAATATGACAGAATATTGGTTGGTTTTGCCAAAAGCTTTAATTCAGTGCATGGACAACCATACTTTTAGGTAAGGTATTTATTTATTTATTTGTTTTTAATTCAGCGTTAGGTTTGAAAAAAAATAAAGGAACATTGTTTCTGGATTACATGTCATCATAAATATCGAAGACCTTAATTGACAATTCGGGGAGGCGTATTACCAATGCCTACGTGAAATAAATATGCCGACCGTTTTGCTGCGGATCCCTTCCGCCAGCCGCATACTCGTATACTGCGTATGTGCATAAACAGGCGAATATGCGGCCGATCGCAACCTCGAATCAAAGATTTCTCAACTTGTTCAAGTGTGTTGTTAATCTCTTTCCTCTTAGTTTTCAAAAGTCACACTTGAAACCCAGCTGATTCCCATTTCTGTTCCCAACCCCTCAGTTTGGGCATACTAGTTCTCCCCAACGTACCATCCCTCCCCCTCTCTTTTCTCTCCTTCGTTTTTTTTCTTTTTGGTCTCCTACATTTTTCAACATCATCCATCGTGTCCCCAAATTCCTGTGGGGGAAGCACTCTGTCCCCCAACCGCTGGCTACCCCACTAGATGTCCCGTAAAATTGCATCATAACTCAACATATAAACCACTGAGAGCACTATAGAAAGAAAAATGACGTCTTTCTGAAGGAGGAAGTTTGGTACGTGTGACGTTTTAAATGATGGAACTGAGGACTGATCACCGTCTTGATGGATGGGTCGGGTTGTCCCCTCCCCCCCCCCCCTTTTTGAGAAACTTTCGTTTATCTAGGGTCACTCATAATGGTGGATAATGCTGCATTTGATGCGAAATTTAACCTGAATATATCTCCAAGAAATCCGTCCTTTTAAGGTATGACTTTAATTCCAACATGTTCCTTTGTAAATTAATTCTTTTTTAGACCTTCTATGAGTAATTCGGAGCGACAACGTAGCTGAGGTCGGTTGATGTTCTCAGTGTAAAGCTATAGGTAGCTCAAAACCACTAGTAAGTTACTGTACATTGTTAGGACAATATGCAATTAGACCTCTCTCACCTCGATACTCCTAATTTTCTTGCTTTACAGCTTTATCCACAAACAGTTCATAGAAGGAGGATTTGATAATGTAATTTGAGTGTGATTGCACCTGATTTGCAGAGTCACTGGAAGAAACAAAATCTATAAACCTCACACAATGACGTCACACATTGATTTGCTTTTGCTTATGTGCATTTGCAGTTCTTGTCCTTGCCATTCTGGAATATGCTAAGTTTGAAATAGTATTTCACCAAAATACTCAAGAATATAGGGACGGGATAAGACAAAGCAGGGAAGAAAAAAATGCTTTAGGTCATGCACTTTAAGTGATATAGAAATATTGGCAAATCTAATTTCGGTGGGATTGCATTTTAGTTCTTCTCACATAATTGTTTTAAACCTGCCTCAGTGAATTAAACAGTCCTAGGAGCTTACGTTGCCACTCCTCAGTCTCATCTCATCATCCCATTATCTATTACCTTTCTTTTTTTCACAATATGTTACACTCTTTAATTTACTAATTATATTTAGTTAAACTATATTATTGTCGTTAAATTTCACTTGAAATTGAAGTAACGTTACACTCAACTGAATGCATGGAAGGGTTTTGACGTTCACCT
This sequence comes from Stichopus chloronotus, assembly GCA_021234535.1. Lineage (NCBI taxonomy): Eukaryota > Metazoa > Echinodermata > Holothuroidea > Aspidochirotida > Stichopodidae > Stichopus > Stichopus chloronotus. The sequence goes on along the minus strand of CM037832.1, from coordinate 37,760,098 downwards.
GTAAACAACAATGCAGAAACTGCCGCCAGCTTGTAGATGAACAAAACTTGCAACGCAGCCTGTTTTCAGGAAATGTCGTAAATGGTATCTCAACTGCTCCGTAGACAGTCGCATTTTCAAAGTTTTTGTAATGAATAGTCATAAAGGCAGTGCCTAGTTGATACATATAACCTGTTGAAGTAAGAATAAAGGTGTTTTTTCACTACCATTACGAGATTGATGCTCTCATAAATTCAACATTATACTATCATTATGTTATTAAACGTTCTGCACGTTTCTTAGGGAATAATGTTGCTATTTACAACAAATATTCAAAAATATTTCACTCAATAAGTTGCTGGTGTGTGATTGTGTGTAAATGAATTGAAAGTTGCACTAATGTGTCGGTAGTACTTACAGCAGATCATTGCAAAGAAGTACCACTTCCGAAAGTCGAACATGCAAACAATATCGGATATACTAATACATTGGACAACTTCCCGTGTGGTATTGAACTTTGGTAATTTGCGAGAATGTAAAATCTATGGATACCGTGACACATCACCACGTTACATACGTTATATCTAAACTCTCATAAAACACAGCAGGGAGGAATTTTGTGGAAGGTTTACTACTAATATACTTAACCACCATAATAAGGCACTGAGCTGTTAAACCAAGATGGTCTCATACACTAAATAACTTTGTTATGTGGTTATTTAGTGATCGGAAAACCCGTGGATAGTTAAGCGAGGCAGCAAATTAACAGGGCATCATTCACAAAGCCTTACTGGCATAGTTCTTTTTAACTCTCTTCATATTAATTATAAAACACATAAGTCATCACTTAACATACAATCGCGAGCGTCTAAATGTTAGTTTCCCCAGCCTGAAACATCCTGTGAGAATTCAAGTTGTGCATTACACATTAAGGTCCTCCTTTATGAATTCAACAACATCAACCATAGGCTTCCATACTATGTTCCTTAAACCTGCCATGTAGAGAGTTGTGTTACTCCTATCTCAACTTCGTAACATCTGTTGCAAGTTACTTATTATGGAAAGGTACTTTTCATGTGCCATTTCTTTCGGCTTCAATTTTTATCTCAAAAAATAAAAGTTCTGGATTACGTGTCATCATAAATATCGAAGATCTTAATTGACAATTCGGGGACGCGTATTGCCAATGCCTACGTGAAAAAATATGCCGACCGCTTTGCTGCGGATCCCTTCCGTCAGCCGCATACTGCGTATGTGCATAAACAGGCGCATATGCGGCCCATCGAAACCTGGAATCAACGATTTCTCAACTTCATGAACACCTTGTTCAAGTGTGTTGTTAATCTCTTTCCTCTTAGTTTTCAAAAGTCACACTTGACGCCCAGCTGATTCCCATTTCCGTTCCCCAACCCCTCAGTTTGGGCATACCAGTTCTCCCCATCGTACAGTCCCTCCCCCTCTCTTTTCTCTCCTTCGTTTTTTTTTTCTTTTTGGTCTCCTACATTTTTCAACATCATCCATCGTGTCCCCAAATTCCGGTGGGGGAAGCACTCTGTCCCCCAACCGCTGGCTACCCCACTGGATGCCCTGTAAAATTGCATCACAACCTAACATATAAACCACTGAGAGCTATATAGAAAGAAAAATGACGTCTTTGTGAAGGCGGAAGTTTGGTACGTGTGACGTTTTAAATGATGGAACTGAGGACTGATCACCGTCTTGATGGATGGGTCGCGTTGCCCCCCCCCCCCCCCCCACTCTTTGAGAAACTATCGTTTATCTAGGGTCACTCATAATGGTGGCTAATGCTGCATTTGATGCGAAATTTAACCTGAATATATCTCCAGGAATTCCTTCATTTTAGATATGATTTTAATTCCAACATGTTGCTTTGAAAATTATTCTTTTTTAGACCTTACATGAGTAATTAGTCCCAGTGACAACGTAGCTGATGTCGGTTATTGTTCTCACAGTAAAGCTAAAGGTAGCTCAAAACTACCAGTAAGTTACTGTACATTGTTAGGACAATATGCCATGAGACCTCCTTCACCTCGATACTAATAATTTTCTTGTTTTACAGCTATACCCAGAAATATTTCATGGAAGGAGGATTTGATAATATGATTTCAGTGTGATTGCACCTGATTTGGATAGTCACTGGAAGAAACAAAATCTATAAACTTCACACAATGACGTCACACATTGATTTGGATTTGCTTATGTGCATTTACAGTTCTTGTCCTTGCCATTCTGGAATATGCTAAGTTTGAAAGAATATTTCACCTAAATACTCAAGAATAGGGACAACATAAGACAAAGCAGGGAATGAAAAAATTCTTCCGGTCATGCACGAAAAGTGATATAGAAATATTGGAAACTAAGGCAAATCTAATTTCGGTGGGATTGCATTTTACTTCTCAAATAATTGTTAGAACCTGCCTCAGTGAAGAAAACAGCTCCTAGGAGCTTCAGTTGCCACTCCTCAATCTCATCTCATCTTCTCATCATCTCATCTATTACCTTTCTTCTTTCACAATGTGTTGCATTCTTTAATTTACTGATTGTATTTAGTTAAACTATGTTATTATCATTAAATCTGACTTCAATTACGTTACACTGAACTGAATGTGTGGAAGGGGACAGCGCGGTTTGGACAGTTCACTTGTTAACAACACTGCCGTAACTGCGACCATGTGTGTAGGAAAACAATACTTGCAGTGCAGCCTTTTTCAGGAAATGTTGTAAATGGTATCTCAACTGCTCCGTAGACAGTCGTATTTACTGCGCCAGCCTGTTTAACACTGCAGAAGACTTGAAAATTCGTAATGAATATTCATTACGGCTGTGCACCATTGATAAAAATGTCCTGTTGAAGTAATAATAAAGGGATTTTTTCACTAATATTACGTGATGGATCGTCTCTTAACTTCAATATTAAATTAGCATTATTGCACTGAACGTTCTGCGCATTTTTTGTAGGTAAGAGGATTGTTATTTACAACAAATTCTAAAATGCTACACTACATAAGTTGCTAGTAGGGATTTTGAGTTGATTAATGGAAACCACGCTGACCTGAATATATCCGCTCCTTGTAATCACTAGCACCTCAAAGAACTTTACAGGAACGTATGCGGGCGATTGTTTCAATGTCTGAATTCGTTCGTCAATGGGTGAAATCGTTCGTCAATGCCTGAAGTCGTTCGTCAATGTCCGCAAGTGCGGATGTACTTCTTTGTCAGTCAGTGTACGGATGCCGTGACACATCAGCAGCGTATTTAAAATAAAAATACATCGCTAGTAATCCGCAACACGTCAATATTACAGGTCTCGTACTAATTCACTTAATTACTATAATTAGACATTTACCTTCTGAACCAAGATGGTCCCATACACTGAGTAACTTTATTATGTGGTTATTTAGTGATTAGAAATCGTGAAAAACGGTAGGTAGTTAAGCGAGGCAGCCAGTTATAATGGAATCATTAACAAAGCCTTACTGGCAATGGCCAGTAAGGCTTTACAATGGCCACTTAAGGCTTGTCATTCTGTTTCTATTAACTATAAAACATATACGTCATCACTCCACGTACAATCGTGAGCGTCTTGATGTTAGTTTTCTCAGCCTGAAACATCCTGTGAGAATTCAAGTTGTGCCTTACACATTGAGGTAATCCTTTATGAAACTCAACAAAAAGTCAACCATGGGCTCCCATAGCACCCTTAAGCCTGGTCGTGTTCACATTTCAATGATTCCTGTTTTAACTTCATCCTAACATTGTTGCAAGTTACCTATGATGGAAAGGTACTTTTCATGTGACTTGTCTTTCAGCTTTGGTTTTAATGTGGGTGAGTGGAAACAACGTTTTTATTTTCTTTCAGCTTTACCCGTACTTACTAGTACATTTTCTCTGCACCAGTTCCAGTTGATACAAACATTAGAAGTCAAGTTAATGAATCACACAGAACTGTTATAGAACGTTAGAAACTCTGTCACAGCGGTGTTTGGTGTGTGTTGACTGAGAGAGTAGCGATATTTTGGTTAGCGGCTTACAACTGTAGCTTGTATATTTAATTAGATTGAATATGTTTTCTTCTTACAATGCCAACTATGTCTTAGCTGATGCAAAGGGTGTAATGGTGGGAAAGGGTGAGGTTATTTTGAATATCAACAGGGGCGTTTACATCCCCCACCCCCTCCCCGTAGTCTGTATGCTGAACAGATTACCATATTTAACTCCAGATAAGCGATAACTGTGCCAACGATTTTGCGGAGATTCCACAGTAATGCTTTGGGTTATTTATTTTTTGGGGTGGGGGGTAGTTAGGTAACTCTAGAATCAACGTTTTCAAGAAGTCATAGAGTTGTAGTGATGTTAGACGTTATTATGATGCATCAATTGTATGTAAGGTCAACTTTCTCCTTCTAGAATGTTGTTATAAGTTTATGGTGGGGGCCAGGGGCAAAGCCCCGTTTGTGGTCCAGGTAGAGAAGCCCTCTGAGGCTTTGAGGAGTTAGCATACCTCTGAGTGACAAATTAAATCTCAGGGTATGTATATTTTTGTTCCAAGTGTATCATTATATGCAATGATTTGAAAATATGTAATTATTTTGTCTATTTTCCTCCTGGTAGATCAACCTCTCATGCTATCCTAAGTTTTACCAACAAAAATTTGGATGCGTTTGAAAAAACTCATTTTGCATCTGACATTTTTCGTGACCTTTCGAAAGACTTTGATACACTTGATCATAACATTTACTCAACAAGCTTTGGCACTATGGTGTCTGAGGGGGCCACAATTGATTGTTTTGGTAACTACTTGAGTAATCGTGACCAGTTTGTTTCTATCGATAATATAAATTCTATACCTATCACTTGTGGCGTTCTACATGGCTCTGTTCTAGGTCCTTTACTATTCATTATTTACGCTAATGACCTTCATGTAGCCAGTAGTAAGTTCCATATAGTTTCTTACGCTGATGATACGAGTCTCTTCTTCTGCAATAATGACATTAACTGTCTGCTATATACCGTTTAGTGTTAATTTATTAATAATTGGTTTTGTGCGAATAAGTCATCATGTAACGTTAGTAAAACCAAATCTATGGTTCTCCTCAAGACCTCCTAGTATTTCATCCTTGCTATTACGAGTATCCGTCTCAACGGTCTTAACATTAAACTTTCTACTTTTACTAGTTTTCTACGTATACGCATATATATATATATATATATATATATATATATATATATATATATATATATATATATATATATATATATATATATATATATATATATATATATATATATATATATATATACGTTGATAATCGTCTTACTTGGTATAACCATGTTGAGTACGTCGCACAAAAAGAGTCAAAAAGAGTTGGTATTACTAGAATGCCTTCAATTTGTTTAAGAGGCCTTATTGATCAGGTTTTTTACGTTTCAGATTTAGCAAAATTCGATGCCAATGACATAGAGTTCAGGTTATCCTCTCTGTGTAGTAGGCTGCAGTGTGTCACATTCATTGACAGGACTGTAAGTTTAACATTATGAGGCCGGTCATTTGGCTGCTTGAGATGATCGCGAAAGTTAACAGTACTTGTTTCAAGCCATTTTCATAAAATGTGTATATACTATAGGGAACATAGTTTTAGCGCTGATTTATTTTTTCCCTGGAATCTAAAGTGTAAAATTGGAAAGCGCGCAAACGGTGGGATTTTTTTTTAGTTATCCTACAGTAATATATTAAAATATCGGTACCAATTAAAAGCTTACACAGGTCAATAATTGTCATGGCAGTTGGGTCCTATTGGACATACTACCTACGTTGTATTTCCCTAGTCCAGTCAGTATAGATATATCGCATTGCCAACAAATGAGAGAACACCATCAACTAGGCTTTGCGACATGGGATGAAATTACCTATAGGGGAGTGAAAACACACCTTTGTGGCGGACTGCCTTCTGTATCGTATCGACTAAGACTCAACATATAGTCTTTGAAGGCTTTGCTTACAGACCATTGATATATGTATATATTGACCGAGACTGCACCATTTGAATTTACACCCTTAATTATATTTAAAAAAATACTAAAAATAAAAACAAACAAAATCACGCTACTTAATGTTCATATCCATCACCTCTTAATTTTCACCGTAGATATAATCCAGTTCCACTTTATGCACTAGGTCGTTAGAATCAACGAATAACTACAAAATTTGAGAAGTCTAAAATCACCTAGCATGATTTCAATGTCGTGCTTTTAAAAAAAACTATGCTTTCTTTGTGCTGTCTGTTATCATTCCGTTGCTTAAACTAATTACTGCCGAAATATTGCATGTTGGGGGTCAAACCTTCCTACTGCATATTCATAAGCTAGCAACAACCTTATCCTTCCATCATGCACATAATATCGTTACAGTGAGTGTTACTTACTTCCAGTTAGGAAACAATTCTGCTCTCTTAGATTATCCACAATGTCTTTGAGAAAACTGATGTTATGTACAAATTTACAAAGAGTGAATATTTACTTTGTATGAGTATTCATGACATAGGTGTATGCGCACTAGCGCTAAGCACAGCCGACCGTAGCGATGACTCACCGAAGTTGCTACGGAGAAGCTGAGAAGTCACTTGCGTTACAGCATGGAGTTTGCCATATACTTTCATTTTGAACATAGGTTAATTCCCAACGTAATAAATCATATTCATATATCTATATATAGTCTGCATTATTTTCTGCATTTAACAATTAATAGCTGCAGAGTATTGTTGTTGTTGTTTCTGCTGTAATTGAAAGGAATTAGAGGGGGTATACTAAACAACTTTTACAACTCGATATGTATTTGACTTTTTATGTTAAATATTACTGCAAATGTCATTCCTAGGTCAAACCTAGTTAAGAAATAGGTTAATCATATCTTTTTTTTCACTCGTTGAGCAGTTGTTTTAATATTATGAATAGAGATAAAGAGGTATTACGTAATGTCTTGTTGTGTTTGGGTTCATTCTTAGTTTTGAATATTAATAACTTGAGTCAATCAGTTAGCAGCCCTCTTCTTCAGTCACTTCTTTACCAAATAATTTTTGAGCATGAGCAGTACCGTGCACCGGATTGATTGACCATTGTTTCAAACAAGGCTTTCCCCCGAAAGCAGAAGCAAAGAAACAGTGCTATCTTTTCAATTTTCAATTTTAGTTTCAAGTCTATATCTCACGTGTTTAACAAAGTATAATTGTACAATTAAGCGGTTTCTTGGGGGGGGGGGGGGGCTTGATGCCCGTGATTGGGAGGGTATTTCAGTACTCAGGAGAACATTTTCTTTCATCTAGAAAAAAAAAAAAAACAAGATATAGGCGGACGAACCTAACAGGGTGTGTGAATATAGGTGGAGCTACGCCACTGATTGGAAGGGGTTTTCTAACTAACGCAGGTTTTAGATGACACGAAATGGTACCGCTTAGGGATTGTTCGGTTACAGATAAATACTTTCATTTCCAAAACAATGAAACAGTGTTAAGAGGCTGACTTTTTTAAAGACATTTTACTTTGAGTTTTCTTTGTGATACGAGTTACATGCATCTGTTTATGCCAACTGCAATCTCAGACAAAACTCGTTGGGAGACTCCGAACCCCAGCCCCCCCCCCTCCCCACCTTGGCTACATAAATTGGAAAGAACTTCGGGGTTTTATGTTATCCTCTGAACTAAGACTTAGGTTTACATCACAAAGCATTGCACTGTCCCAACAGTTTTTGTCCAAGATGTATGTACGAGACTTCTGTGGTTGCATCTTAGATACCTAACGTTTAGGTACCGTATCTAAGGTTCTTTCAAATAAATCTTAAGATATTTATAGCTTAATAGCAGATATGTTTAGGAGAGAAATTGAGGTACCTAAAGATGCGTTGTTCCAAATGCAGTGGGGGCGCCAGAATGTCAGACTTGGGGGGGGGCAAACTGAGGGCAGAGGAAAATGCTGGGGGGCAAAGATTTTCGCGCCCAGCGCGAAACAGAGCGCGAAGCGAGAGGCTTTGCGGGTGGGGTCTAGGGGTAAAGCCCCGGTTGGGGTCCAGGGGGCGAAGCCCCCGGAAGCTCTGAGGTTTAAGCATATCTCTGGGTGGAAAATTAAGCCCCAAGAGAGGTACATTATTTATTTTTATATTATTCATTTTTTCGGTTGACCGTACTCCAAGGTTCCCAACTTTTTTTCTTTGGGGGTACTATTTCACATTTACGCGGTGCCACCGAGTACATACACACACCCACACACACACACACACATAGGCTACATACACTTCCATTCCATTACTATATTTAGGAAAACAACGACATTCCTATATTTAGGAAAACAACCACCTACCCGCCCTTCCCTTATGCTGGACGGTAAACATTCCAGAGAAAATTGGTCTGACCAGGCTTGCCTACTGTTGAAGTGGCTATGGGCATGATATAAAACTGGCAGCCTGTGTAACATAAATTAGTCATTTATCAATCATGGTTCCCCGGAAGCTGTTCTTATTCAGTCCAATGCCAATACATAGTTTTGTGATTAAATTAATTTTGGATGAGTACAAGATCTGATTAGGAAGGGTAAGAGCAACTGGGGGGCAACTGGGGGGCAAGGAAAAAATCTGGGGGCAAATGCCCTCATCCCCCCTCCCCCCCCCCCCCCCCCCGTAGCGCCGCCACTGCCCAAATGTCAAATATTCCATATTTGACTCGGGAATCTGAAGTCATTTGTAACGACCTCATAGTTATTTCTGCTACAACAATACAGTTTGATTTAAAACTTGAAATTTATTTTAATGTTCCTGGACATATTATATCCATCTACTCCATAAACGTGAATATTCTGTTATAAATATATATTCATAAAAATGTGGAAAAAATGTGTTATAATAACTGTTAAATTAAAGCCAAGGAACGTATCGCCTGAAAGGCACAAACATTCAATTCACTTTCACAATAATGTGTGATGATTCTAAGAGGAGGTTGACCAACGTTTCTTAGTAAGATTATTTTTCTTTTTGGTTCCAGATCTACCATATCCAACACAGTCTACTGATGACTCTTGTACACAAGATGAACGTCATGACGTCAGTCTACTCTGTCTGGGGAACCAACCTGTCAGAACTCAACCAGTTCAACAAAAAGAAGGTAGGGCATGGAGACTGAAGTATTTCTTGTTTATCTCGGTTTTAAAATCCGGCGTAGTAACTGATGGTAGCAGTCACAGTAGTAGCTTGGATAGATACCCTCACATTTTCGTTGTGTTCTAGTTCATTGCAAGTTTTGACTTAATTAATTACTAAATTTATACCAAAGGTCCTTTCTCTCCCACCCACCCCCACCCCCTTCTTCTTCTTCTTTTTTAAAGTACCATGAACATGAACGGCCTTGGCAAGTTTCTTCTTCTTCATTTATTGTTTACAAACTAGGTAAACCTGTCCTTTTAGTCTTCCACGTTGCTCATAGGAGGTTTGGCTATTTTTGCTATTTCAACATTTTCGTGTTTAGACACAAATTATACTTTGAAAGTAGAATATTTGTGGGTAAGGACCTTGTTTAGATACATGTAAGATAAGATAAAACCTCAGAAACTATTTTGTAGTCTGTGAAAAAGATGTAGCCCCCTCTATTATGACGCGACCTCGATTACTCGTGGAACGTCTCCATCATAGCTTAGGAGAATAGATACAAGGCAGACTTGAAGAACCAAACTGAAGTAAAGATAAAATGAGGTCCGTCACAGTGATTTAAAAATGAAAATATCTTGGGTTATGGTAAAAGTTTTATTTTTAAAGTTTAAGAACTATTTTTTAACTTTGGTTACATATCTTATTTGTATGCGTAGTGTGTGTTATCCATACTGGGTTGCACAGTACAACATAATTGGCCTGAGATGAATTCAGGTACTATGGTCAACATGGTGCACACCACGAACTGATTATAGTCAAATGTGTAACATACAACATAAAATCATTCCAAGAAGAACATTATCAATTAATTACAGGTATGTTACATTGACAGCAAAATGGAACGGCACATGTCGTCACATATTGGTTTTCGAAAGTTGGTGAATGGTGTTGAAAAAGTTAACACTGACAACAACTCCAATGTTTTGTGGCACTGTCAAGTTTGAATTAAACACAGTTTTTGAGAAAAGTGTACATGCTTTAATGGAGTTTATGTAGACTCTGAAGACTTTTTATTGTACCATCATTTAGTTGAAAACATTATATATCTGTTCATTTTGGTTTTCTTTAGTAGAATCTTAAGGTTATTCTCTACGTTGGATTTTGTTCTTGTAGTATCTCAAAGATGTGCGTTCTTAGTCTAACTAGGTGGGGTGGGGGGGGGGGTGACATGTTTGGGAACATAAAGAAAATGTAAATGATAATTTAATCCTTCTCAGTCCAGACTGAGATCAAAAGGTTTTATGGGGGGGGGGGGAGTTTTAAAGTCTAAATGATCTTTTACGTTTTTTTTTTTTTTGCAACTAAAACAAACGAAAACTTTAGTTACACCACTAAGTGTTCGTCCTGCCCAAAACGGGCCTCTTCTTCACCACTCAGAAACCAAAAAAAAAATCCAGCTATCTTGAAACTTTGGAACTTAGCACCCACATACCCACCCCATCTCTACCCTAAAAAATAACCTTGGCTATACGACATTGTGCTTACCTTTGTAAAGTTACATTTGCCAGATATCTAATTTTATGTTTGAGATAAAGTTTAATTTTAGTTACCTAAATTAAAACCACCAGAAATTGAGTTGAGAAATCTAGTTTATAACCTGACATGTCATATATTTTGGGTCTATCTGTAAACTCAAATTTGAGATCTTTGTACACTATTGAAAAATATCTGTAAATTTAGAGAAAATAAAGCAAAGAAACACAAAAGGAATGCAGAAGTGTTCTGACAAATATTTGCTAGACAATATCTAAATTTCTTATGTATTTCTTCGTTTTAATTTCTCTAAATTAACAGACATTTTTAGCAGTGTATATATGCTGAATTGTAATTATTTTCTTTTTAACTTCAAATATCTCCCTGTCGATTCAGAAATATGAAGCAGAGATCTCAAAGCAATTTTTGCTATACCAACAGTTTAGTTTATACAACCTAACACTTGAAATTTAACTTTTATGATCCTGGATATGTTTTATCCATTAACTCCAAAAACCCCTTGCGTATATTCTTCTATAAATATATCAAGTCAACAGAAATGTTATAATTTACTATTTAAGTGTAAAGTAGAAAAACCTAAAGCTCGACGAATAGACTCCGCCGAACCCTATTTCCCTGTGATCGTTACTAGTTCGTGTAATATCTCGTGTGTGATGACTCGTAGAGGAAGTTGACCAATGTTTTTGAGTCAAATTGTTTTCCTTTTGTTTACAGTTCTACCATACCCAATACAGTGTACTGAAACCTCTTGCACACAAGATGATCGTCACGATGTTGGTCTACTCGGTGAGGAAAACAATCCTGTCACAAGTCAACCAGTTCAGCAAAATGAAGGTGAAAAACTGCACTCTTCAGTCGTCAAGACGTTATAACACTTTTTTTTCGGATTATACAGCAACATCGAGGTCGCCCTTGAAACTTGACCCTTAAAAGTACCATCAAGGAGGTTGTAGAACCTCCCAAGGGATTTCCCACCTATCATGTGCTTGGTAATTGCCTGGCCTGTCATGGCATTTAAAAATTTCACTAGCTTTTCAGATTTTCAGGTTAAAAATTTCCTTAACCATTCAGATGTTCCTCTAAAAGGGGTGAAAATTTTGGGAGATGTCCCCCCCCCCCCCCCGCCCTGAAAAAGCTCACAGACCAAAATATCACTGAGACACCTTCGAGTTTCTAAAACAATCTAAATCTCCTTCAATCGGCCTGATTTTCACATCATCTCTACTTTCATTGGTGCTCTTCAACATTCGAATAAAACAAATAATGATGATGACTGAAAACATGATGACAAAGTGATTGCCGTGGTTCATTTTAGGCACTTTTCCAGAGGGTTGACAAACTTCGCAGATACACAAAATCTAATGGTGGCATGGTAGCTACAGGGAGATTTGCTTCAAAAGAAGCTCAGTCGAGAATTTCGGAAGGATAGAGGGCGTACTCATGAGATGCTCAAATACTGTACTTACTTGTAGTATTGTCTTTACCAAGACTAGGGAAACCGAGATAGTACATTTTTTGAGATCAGAAGTGTTTTTTTCTTTGTTTTTTCTTATTTTTTTACTGAACGACACCAAATCACATGAAATGTCATGGCAGAAAATGACATATATATAGTTTATGGCGAAGCCGGTTTGTAATCCAAATATAACCACTAGCAAATTATTTTCACCCAGAAAAAAATTAGCAAGTCTATTTTAAGGTATTTCAAGCCAACAATGACATACGCTTTCAAAATAGACTACATAAGTGAGGGTTTTACTTACCTTAAAATTGTTGAATGTTAATATCCGATGCACTGATAGAGACAAAGATGTAATGAAATGGTTCATTGAAGTTTTCATTAATTTACGAACTTTTAGACATTTTTTAGACATTTAAGAGTTCATTTCGATATTTTTCACTATTTTATTTCTTACACAGTAGCCACAGATCCACTGGTTGTTTACTCTCCCAGATCTGAAAATGGCCAGCTTGTGACTCATCCCACCGACGAAGAGAACCTATCCTGTAACTGTTAACTCTTTGTTCGTTCATTCTTCTCCTTTTCTTACAAAGTAGGAAAGCAAGATAGTATCAAATGCCAGTGACGTAAAGAAAATAGAGAATGTGATAAAGTTTAGCCGGTTAAAGGGAGATGCAATATTCACGAAAGCAGGAGCATAAACAAAACACGCTCTCCCACCATAAGCGTACGAGGATCAATATTTTAGGAGGGCATGAATGATTTTTGACCAATTTCTTTTACTTTTGAGCCAAGTTGCCCGAACTTTGAGGCTCAGCTTCTATTCTGCTCACAATCCCAATCGTTGGTTTCAGGGGAGGGTCAAATCACAGAACGCTGTAAAAGCATGGCATCCGTTAGCCCTTTCTAGTGCTATTCTGCCGTTTAAGCCCATTACATGCAGTTACCCCCTTCACTTCAACAGGTCTTCCCTCATAGATAATTTCTTTACTCGTCCATCCGACCTACAGCTCGGCCCCACATAAAGCTCCCCTTTACACTTAACCTGTTTCCTATTCTATCATTGCCCGTGTCTGTCGGTCGTTGGACTGCCGTTCATCCGAATAGCTTTGGTGCGTGAATGAGAATGTACGAGACACCGTGTGTGCATGCGATAAAGGTGACCCGACCCAACAGGGTCCAGACATCAGTCTACTACCGGCACCCAGAATTTTTAACTACAGTGGAGGATAAGTGAGAAGAGCAAGGGGGTGTCACCATGAGTTGGCTAGGAGAGCACCAGAAATGATATAGACAGTAAAATCTCCTACATCGTCAAAATCGCCCTTCAAAGACTTTTCAATTGACCCGCCATGAACAAATTTCCCCACTAGGTTTTCCCGATGGTGGGGGGGGGGGGACATGATACCACATCCTGCTCTCCACCATAGCCATGCCACCCTGACAAATAACTAGTACGTACAAACACAGAAGCCTATATAGCACAGGAGAAAAAGGAAAATGTTATCTGAGTTTCTTTTTTAAAGAAATATGTTAAAGGTGACTCTAATTGTTACATACAATATAGACATTCTTGCGGATATCCAACGAACCAATCTGGAACAGCTAGGAATGCATACACTACGGTGGCGAATAGATGCTGACGTCAGAAAGTACTCACCGCATGCATGGAGTAAAACGAGGTTTGTTTTACGCAATGACTTGTGATACAAGGATCATTTTTTATTGTTTTCTTGACCTTCGTTAAGCTAATGCCAATTTTGACAAAACAGTTTAGAATACATGGAATATTCTGTGACGTCTTTTTAATATTTAATAACGACGATAGACACAAACTATTTGGGGCCTTGGAGAATAATTTGTATGGGAAAGTGCCTGTGAAGTGTGCTATTTATCTATGTCTTCCGAATATTGCTCTTATAACCTTATTCGTCCAAATAATTCATATGCTTTCCTAAGTGCATTAAGTGTAAAAGATCAAGCCATTTCATTTCCCATTCTTTGCAAACAAATCTGAAATGTAAAAAACGACATCCATGAAAAGTAATTGCGTAGATACATTTTTGACATATATCATACTTAGGTAATTTTACAGAAACTACACTAATTTTTTTTTCAATATTATGAAACAAGTGTTCCATAGTTAATGAACGTGTATGTAGCCGTCAGTAAATATTCATGTATGAGTCCTCCTCTCTCATTTTTATGTTTTAAACGTAAAACAATTTTTTTTATAATATTGCGCAGCTGAAATAATATGGTTTTACTGATTGGCAAAGATAAACTGAATTCAATTCGCCTATTTTCTTTTTCTTCTCATTTGCCTAATGTAACAAAACATCTCCCATGGTACTTTCATTCTTGCTAGCTTTTGCTCTAGAACTGTTACTCCGTGGTCAACGTTGACTCCTTCGTAATTAGGTAGACTTGCTACAAAGTGTGAGTGTTTCTATATAAACGACTTTGATGATACACATAGGCTGGGCCAGTAATAACTTTACTTTATTTGTGTTATTAGAGAAGTATATTAACATCACAGACAGGATAAATATCGATGCTTATATGATTATTAATTGACGTTTATGGCTCATCTTTCTCATTGGACTGAAACCATAAGAATTCGGATGCAATTGTTAGTTTTCTGAATATTTTTATTAATTCAGCAACTCTGAAACCTTTATTAGTGGAAAAAATATATAACTGACAATTTTGTTCTCATTTTTTTCTTTTTTGTAAATACCATATCTCACTATAACACCCTATATGTTTGGAAGTTAAAGGTTTTTAGACATAAACTTATTTCCCTGTAACATATTGCATTGAGGGAATTATCTCATGTCATACCAAACAAACTAATTGAATATCCTTATTTCTCTAGTATACAGTTGTACTTAAATGTGACAGTTTCATGTTCATGGCTTCAATTATTATGTATTTGTAATGTCTCCATTTTGCCCCAGTTCTTTTATTTATGTCAATTTTTTATCAAAGTGTGAAGTTTGGTTTCATGAGAAATACTTAACATAAAATAGTCCCACCGGTATTTGGACCCAATTTAAGTCGAGGAAGCGGTCAGTGACGTCAATTTGTATACGTCCAACTTGATCTGTTTACGTGGTGCCACATCAGAAGATTGTTGGAGCGTATCTTCATCAAAGAGGAAAACTACATGAATACAATTTACATATCGTAAATAAAAATATCAAAATTCAAATATGCATGAAACAGAATGACGATATTGAATTTAAATATCCAAGAACAATCAACAAGACACTAAGACGAATCAGTGTCAGAGAGGGAGATCCACCGATGACGTCACTAGTTATGTTCTATGACGTCAACAGTTATTGCAGAACATAAATACACCAAAATAAGATGATCAGTTTTATTTGATCACTTTGATGAAGCAAAACAGCGAACAGATAAAGCAAACTGAAATCAGCGAAACACGATAAATATAGGAGAGAATTTTGATCATCCCGTGACAAGTTTGGGTTTGGCGTCTCAGCTATGTTTGATATGTTCAAGTCTGACTGGAACAACCGGAATAAAATTAAAAAAATGAAAATAAAGATAAGAATAAAACTTCTGGAAATCGTAACATGCATGTTTGTCACGGATCGCCAATTTATTGGACAGCTCACTTGTAAACAACAATGCAGAAACTACCGCCAGTCTGTAGAGGAACAAAACTATAATCCAGTCTGTGTTCAGGAAATGTTGTAAATGGTATCTCAACTGCGATGACAGTCACGTTTGGCATACAGGCAATACTCACATGATGGCAGACACCTAGTCTTCAATAAGAACGCATAATGTACTAACATCTTGTCTCGAGAAGACCTTTTCTACGTGATAGAACAAGACGTCATATCCATATACTTACCACAATGGTAACGTATGTTCCTCTCGAGAATGCATAAACACGTATGATATCATGTGAGATTGGCTGTAATTTATGCTCTTTACTTCTATGCACAATTCAGCCAATCCTCACAACTAGGTGCACCATCGATACACATGCATGACCATTTAAAGTAACAATTAAGGTGTCTTCACCACATAGGTGGTATAATATAGGATGGGAGGTAACTTCAGTACAACAAAACGAAGCCACCGCACTCGGAGCGACTACTCCTTATTAGTGGACGCTCTATAAACTGGGATATGACGTTCAGAAGGATACCTCTTTTTTTTTCTTTTTTTCTTAAATAACCGATATGTTGCAGGCAATCGCCACGCATAACAACAAGGAGACGTTAAGGTCACATATGATGTAGGAAATTATACGAGGATATAAAAGGGCCACATAGTGTTCAAATACCAACGAAAAAAGTTCGTCCTTGCAGCCATGCTTGTTACTACCATATGTAGGTTACAAATTATCAAATTAACCACTACTATAGCCGTGTACATGCGGCATACACTTCAGCGATCGTAAAACATAAAAAACAGAAATAATCTTAGGGTAAAAATAAAAGTGCGCCATCAAATCTTTTCCGCTGATCCTTGTCATGTTGTAAATATTTTATGTTATTCCAACGAAGATGAACTTTGTTTGGAATCTGTGTATAGGGTCTCTCACCTCTGGCCATATATACACCACAGGGGATGTACCAGGGTATTTGGACAGAGGGGGGGGGGGGGAAGCATGTTTGGACAGTACTTATGGCAGGGATTTGTGAAATTTCGTCCATAGGCTATAGAGATTTGAACATATGGTATTCCCGGTAGCAGCTATTTTGTATTTTAGCTTTATGGTCTAAAATTCTGCATGTTATACATAACGTTTTATACCACAAGATGAATTTATTTGCATGCCTGTCTTTATTTCAGGTGGTCTTAATGCTAATTCATATTAAGTGCACTTGAAAATCCCTTATCAAGTTTATTAAGAGTACCTCCTTGTTTGCTAAATCGTTAGGAATATGTATCAGATTTAGGTTCACCCCATGTCCCTCCTCTTTCCTTTGTTTTTCGGTTCCTCTTGAAATACCCTATAGGGGTCCGCATTGGGGTTGTGCTCTGATGGTGCTACGTGAGAAGGGTTTGACACAAGATACACTGATTTGGAACCTTAGCCGTAAATGTTGCCAAAGACTTCTGCTGTAAATAAAGTGCCGGTAAAATTCAAAATCTCACCCACTCTTCAACACAACATGCATCGTGGTAATCGTTTAATTTACTTTAATTTTTTTTCTTTGTGTTTTTCAAGGACATTAAGCTTTGTTCACACTCGCATTTTCATATAAGTAGAAGCAATACGATAGTCGAATAGCAAGGGGGGGGGGGAGGGGGATTCAGGGGATACGTTATTACCAGAAACACATGTTGCCACCACGGTATGTATTGCCAGATTCCAGGTGCTACAACAATTCCCATTTTGTAAAAAAACAAAAGAAATGCACAGCTCGAAAGTACCGTTTAAGTTCGCCCTGGCTTATTATATTGATAGGCCTTCTGATTCCCTTCTGGTCAATCCCTCGATTTCCAAAATGGAGAGTAGACCATCACTCTACATGTAGAGAAAATGCTTTAAAGATAAAAGCTCCCTCTAAGCTATTCCACAAATAGTTAAAATTTTGAAAGATCACACTGGAAGGTTACTTTGAACTCACATTGTGAGCAATTCAATCTATCCCATGCAGCCTACGTCATAATTATATTTAAATAAACACGAAGTCACCGTCACAAGCAATGCAATAAAATCTCTCCGCTAACAGAGGGCAGATCAATTAAGGTCTTTGAAGTTTTATAAAAAATTTTCAACTTACGTGGTCTTACTATTGATCTTTCAGCTGCAGATGAAAGTCGCTCGAAGAAGAATCACATCAAATTATTTCGATTTCAGTTTTGGGTTTGGGGGCAAAGTTTTCAAGTAGTAAGACTTCATTTGTCATTCTTCGCCCGTCGGTGGTTGCCTTGTCGAGGAAATATATACCTTTTTTTCAACTTATGCTGTGCAGATATACAATTATCAACGGTGTATATACTGTTATTTATATATTTATATTTAGGATGCATTTGAATTTCAAAGTTTTACACATTAAGCCTACACACTAGTTAAAAATGGACGCCAGCAACTTTACCGAAGACGCTTTTTTGAGGTTACAGCCGTTTCCGTTTTCTCTCTATATGCTCGCACATATAGCAGTGATTTTTATGATCCTCCTTGGTAATGCTGTGGTCATCGTTACAATATATCGAGATAGTTCCGTTCAAACACCGAACAATATCTTTCTCTGTGGTCTAGCTGTTGCGGATTTTCTGACCGGTTTAATCGCGGTGCCGGCTGCGATACTCGCACGAGTCGTTATCAGCCCTTTGACATGTCGTGCAGGTACCAGGCCTTTCTTCTTTATGCCAGCGTTTGTATTCTGCGCAGTATCTATTGGACACTTGATAGCGTTGACTGTGGACCGGTTAATCGCTGTGTCTTTACCTTTGAAGTATTCACTCATCATGACCAAAACCAAGTGCAAAGTTACCCTCGCAATATTTTGGATTTTAGGGATGACTTTTGGATCAATGCCAGCCATCGGAGGGATCAGACACCCCGATCAATGGGTATGCGGTAATACAGCATACGCGGCCAGTGCAGTAAACATCCATTCCTTGCTGGTCGCTGGGTTCACGCCTACAATCTCTACGATTCTACTCATTGGTTACGTGCGCATTTTCGTGATCGCGAAACGCCACGTGAAGGAGTTGTCGCGAAGACGAATGGTCGGTATGGACGAAGGAAAAGTTCGTTATTTGGAATCCAAATCGCGATCTAAGGCGACGGTGACCGCGGTGCTGGTGGTACTGATGTTCAGCATCTGTTGGTTCCCGATTTCAGCCAAATTGGTCGTGGACGTTATTTTCGATCCACCGGGTGATATACAATTCATTTACCAAACCGCGACAGAGCTATTAGCTTACAGTAATTCAGCGATAAATCCAATCATATACGCACTGCGAAACAGAAAATACAGGAAGACCTTTAAAGTTTTTCTCTGTATCTGTTGTCCGTCACGGCTGCTTGGACACAGAACAATCAACAGGGAAAACAGAAGTCGTGATAAAGTACATACCAAGATTTCACTGACTACAAGTATCTCAACCAATTCATTGAAAACCACGAACACATGATAACTAACACGTAAATACTCACGTGCTCGCCATATATGTAGAGAAGGGACTTGGAGTCATCTACTTTAGACATAGAGAAATGTTTGACAGGTTAATTGTAAGAGCATGCATTGTAACTGTAATTATACTTTTTATTTGAAAACGGAGACTTGCACTACGATGGTGCGATATAGTATCTGGTTGGCTGTGTACTTTATACTAGATGCAGCACACACTAAAGAAAGCCATTTGTGAACACAGCAGTAGATACAAAGTGATTTCTTCTGTATCGAAAACTGGAAAAGTACCGTAGGCTAACAACATGAAACATTTCAAAATATCGGCCTTAAGAAATTAATTTCCAGCAAAAGGAGAACATAATTGCATTAAGGTTTATCAATATTTTGTTTATGTGAATGCCCTGAGAAGACATATTTCGAAGATTTGATATCTGCCTTCTCTTTCATAAATCCCACAGTCGTTTTCAAAGTCTTTTCTTCAGCAGTCCAAAAAAAAAAAAGAAGAGAAGAGCGTTAACCACAAAATGTCAATAAAGATGTGAAAAGATATGTCGACTAACGCATAAAGATAATACAAAAATATGTTGCGTTCTATAGATAATACCAGGCCTTAATCTGAACAAGAAAATGCCTATTTGAAGCGGGGGGGGGGGGGGGGGGAGGGGGCGATCTCATTCCGGAGAAGAGTATCTAGCGCCACTAGGTTTGGGGGAAGAGCACAATGGCCCAAAATATCTAACAGATTGCTGGAAATGGCACTCCCGAAGCTTTTTTTATTCAAAACCTTTTTTTAAAAAAGTAAAGCTTTGGAGGCCTACCACATGAAAATACAACTGAGCAATGTCATAAGAACAAGACAAACAATAAGCTCAAAAGGTGGCTACCACCGTCGCATCCCCACCCCCCTCCGCCCGTCAGTCTCATTTGGCTCCTCGCCTGATTGTGAGATATCTTCGACCGTCGTGGAACAAATCTAATGTGTATCGTTTTGTTCCAAAGGAGAGTGTAACCTCTCTGTCTTGAGGCCGTTATCGGAGATTGATTGCTGCGAATTACCCCTCTTTCACGGAAATTAGATCATGCCGTTGATTTTTCTCGATCTGTCTACACTTAGAATAAACTTTTCTATAAATTTGTCACATCATAAATGTCAGATGTTTCTTACGCTAAGTAACATATTGAGACGAGTAACTCTCTCAACGAATCACTGCGTATAGTCTGACGCGTTCAGCATATAAGTAAAACAATTGCTATTTGTTGTTCATATCCAGGCTTTCTTAGGACACAAGGTCCCAAGGATTTTACATACACAAAGGCGTTTCAACTGGGAACGAACAGTTCAGGCAGCTTAACTTTTCTACAAAGTTCTCGGCGGATCATTAGAAAATCACATTTAAGTTTTCTGGGGTTAATCTTACTTGTGAGTTGCGACTGAAATCGACAGAGCGGAACACTGAATTCATTTCCCTCAAATGCTTGATTTGAGTTGTCTCATAAAGGAACAAATTACGCAACAGTTATGTTCAGTTGGTGACGTCATCGTTTTCTTCATTTGTTCATAGTCTATACTATAACATTCATGGACGGGATAACAATGGAGATGATGACATTTTGACATAAATGCCTCCCTCCGAAAGGCGATAATGAACGCTACCCTGTCCAACGTTCAAAATATTTATTACTACCATTATAGAGTGATATCATTTTACCGGAAGTTGTCTTGGCGATGACGAATATTCTCAGTTGTAAAATGAGCTCCAAAAGATTAAATTGTTATTGGTTTTTTTTTTGCGTTGTCATTTCAGTTGAAACTGTTATCAGGGATGTGCTGCATAGATTATTTATTACCTTTTGATATGCTGTAAGACGTCTATGGAAGTGAGTTTCATTTCAGTGAGATAGTGTATGGCTATACTTTATGCATCTGAATATGTGACTCGATGGGAACACACACGAAACATAGGCAATTATACATGTAAACAATATAGATACATATCTTCGACAAGGAAGAGGAGATGGAGGCCAGCAACTTTACAGTGGTGGACGTATATCTGAGATTAGAACCATTTCAATTCTCCATTTATTTGCTCGCACACTCTGCAGTAATTTTTATGGCCCTCCTTGGTAACGCTGTGGTCATTGTTACCGTCCTTCACGATCGTTCCGCTCAAACGCCCAACAATATTTTTCTCTGCGGTCTGGCGGTAGCTGATTTTCTGACCGGTTTAATCGCGGTGCCTGGTGCGATAATCGCAAGGATTGTTATCAGTCAGGTGACATGTCGTGCAGGTACTAGACCTTTCTTTTTCGTGCCTGCTTTTGTTTTCTGTGCGGTATCGGTCGGTCATTTGGCTGCCTTGACCATAGACCGGTTAATCGCGGTGTCGTTACCTTTAAGGTATTACATCATTATGACGAAAACCAAATGCAAGATTACCCTTGTAATAATTTGGCTGTTTGGAATAGGACTTGGATCATTGCCGGTCATTGGTGGATTAAAATACCCTGATCAATGGGTATGTGGTACCATGGCATACAAAGCTGACGAAGTAGCTATTCATTCCTTGGTGATCGCTGGGTTCACGCCTACAATGTCTGCGATTTTACTCATTGGTTACGGGCGCATTTTTGTTATCGCTAAACGTCACCTGGAGGAGTTGTCACGAAGACGAATGGTCGGTATGGACGAAGGAAAAGTTCGTTATTTGGAATCCAAATCGCGATCTAAGGCGACGCTGACCGCGGTGCTGGTGGTACTGACGTTCAGCATCTGTTGGTTCCCGATTTCAGCCAAATTAGTTGTGGACGTTATTTTTGATCCACCGGGTGACATACAATTTATTTACCAAACCGCAACAGAGCTATTAGCTTACAGTAATTCAGCGATAAATCCAATCATATACGCACTACGATACAGAAAATACAGGGAGACCTTCAAAGTTTTTCTCTGCATCTGTTGTCCGCAATGGCTTCTTGGGAACCGAAAGATCAACAGAGGTAATGAAAGAGATCATGTACACACCGAAATATCAATGAACGGTATATCACAAATGTAGGAGCTCGCGGTTCCGTGTTTAAATATATCGTAACACAAGAATCGATAATCTGAAAAAATAATACCCAGTGGTTACAACAGACAACACGAAATGTTGATGAATCTAAAAGGATAGATTCTGTGAAAGAAACTGGAATAAATAATGCCTATATGTTGTCAGAAAATTTTGATTTGATTTTACGAACTTACGAAGAATCTTTCTCAAGCATGGGAATGTGCCGTTTTTCCCCTTTGTATTGATATATAAGTATATATTGATACCACTAATATATATTATCCTTTACTTATTTATGTGTATATTGTAGAGACACAGTTTAAAACATATCTCAAGAAATCCCAGCTCTAGCAATTTTTGCAATTTTTTGTTGTTGCTATACTCGTTTTTTTTTTTTCCTCGGTGTAAATTAACACAGCATATACGTTAATGTACATAAAAGTTATCTACATAGATTTTTTGTCTAGTCACCTTTGTATGGTCTTATACATCGATGTGTTTTTCTTCTATTTAAATATTATCTAATTACATTGTACGTATTAATGAGATATACTGAAACATACATTGACAGTGAGTCTTGACAACGTGAAGTGCAAAGGTCAGTGTTTTAATTAGATTTTCTTTAAAAGGCAGGATATAACATCATCTGCTTGACCTATTTAACCTACTTAGAATTAAATTAGGTGTAACACACACTAAATCTACAGTATACAGGCATTTATGTATTGGTTATAGATTGAATTTTACGTAGTGAATTATTGCGTGTATTTTTCTGTATTTGTAAGTATCTGTGTAGGTCTTGTTATTCTTGCTACGCATAGTTCCACAATTGTTGTTGTTGTTACTGCTGTTTTTTTTTTAAATAAAGTTTCTGGTTTTAAATAAAGTTTCTGGTAGCGCGTAACATCTGCGAATGGTATTCTGTTATGCTTTCCATCACTGCAGCTGATCAAATGCACGTAGTTTTAAAAAAACTCAAAACCTTACAAATTACGTTAATCAAATTCACAGCACTCTGACATTTTCGAGACTTTTGATATTAACTTTATCTCTATTCGTTTGGGACTTACTTAGTAATACCAATAGCTAGATGAGTGTAGAATCGTAATTGGCAAAATTATAAGTCGTTATTTAATTACTGTACCTTATTATTAATCAAAGAATACAAAAGAGAAATAGACTATTGTTATTGTTAAGTATTTATGTCAGTCGGGTGGGGGATGGAAGCGGGAAGACTCTTTCGATTCATGATTTCATACAAGGGAAATATGTAATACATACATATGAAATATCTTTTTCGTTAAGTAATGAAAGCACTTTTACAGATAAATTAAAAATTATTGTTCTCCGTCATGGTGGTGCATCCCCCTTGTAAGAGGTTGAAGTAGCATAGAGAATGACGTCATGTGCGGACCTGTCATCTTGCGAGGTTGGGTTGACATTTCTTCTGATTTGCTTGGAATTGGGCTTTTTTTACGAAAATTATACTTGAGGTCGGCAACCGGTTGATCGCGATTAATTCGTGGACGTGTGCATAGATTGAGATGGGCCTTCGGGAACTTTGTAAAAATAAATAACTATGGAAAGGGGGCCCGGAATCAGAGAGTAAGGTTTAATCTGTGCATGTTGCCAGTTGGCAACCCATGAACAAGATTGCTTTTTCATATGACATGCCTTTGTAAATTCTGAATTGTTCTTACTGAAGTTTATCCGAAGGCTAAGAAATACGAACAAATATATAGGACAGAATACCCACTTTTTTTTTTCCTGGTGTCATCTTCCATGTTGTATTTGTATTGACCCGTGGGCCAGCACACATTCCCTTATTTCACATATGGGTCATGGATAAAAAAAAAACTGATTATCGACCTCTGAGGTCCTGATATATAGACTATTTAGAAAATATAATTTGAAGCAATTCTGGGAAGCATGGGAATATAGAGGTAGCACGTGATGACGTGGGGTCGAAGTTTGATGGGTGGGACCCCCGAGGTCTGCAAGCGATGTATATGCCTACCACAGCAGTTCATTCCCCCCCCCCCCCGCCCCCAAGAGTTAAGATTGATATTAAATTTGATTTCTAAAATTTTGCTTCAAAACTTATTTCAGCTACATTTATCTATAGAACGTGTAAATAAATAGCAATATGGGCTCGGAGATGCTATGTCCGGTGATCTGTGTTGCGTTTTCGACCAAAGATTCCCCCCCATCAACCGATAGAGGGGGCTCCGCTTTGAAAGAACACGCCCCATCAATAGACCCTGGCGCTGCAGACAGGTTGGCAAATCTGTCAAAGCCACATATTCTTTAGCTTTTGGAACGTCAAAATACTAGTGGAGCATTATCCACATGAAGTTGGAAGAAAGGCACTCAGTTACAAGAGAGCAACATTCAGTTAAGATTTACGTTAACAATGTCTCACACACAGACCTGTGTAAGCATAAATTGCTATCTAAAACTTTAAGAAGACTGATTCCTGCACCTGCAAGATTTAATCCCTCATATGGGATTAGAACCATTGACTCTCCTTAATGTGCGCCTTCCTCTTCAAACGGTCATTAAAAGCAGTCAACCCGGTCGTGTGTACGTAAAACAATCATAGACGGGTTCTTAATGCATGTAGCGGAGCACTAAATATCATTTCCGGTGTGACCAATCCCCCCGCCCCTCGCCCGCCAATTATTCTCCAGGAGTCAATGTGGTCAGCATGAAATGAACACAAGCAGAAAATTTTCCATGTGATTTGACAAAAAAATTTTTGACTTACCAAGGAAAAAGATTCCAATTTATATATAGGTACTGATATGACAAAATCACAGCTTCGCTAAAAATAAAAGAACAGTTTCACGGCGACTAAGTTTTAGTAATCGTAGGCCTTAATAATATCGTTATCCCCATGTTTCAACCACTTGATGTTGTTGATGTTACTAAACTGCTGATGTTCTTCGTTTTTGTACTGATATTGTCACTGTGGTTTTCTTGGCACATTATTGTTGCTGGTTCATTTATTGCCCGTCTGTACTGCACATTAAATGTAATTCTAATGGCTGTTGTCACTGTATGTTTGAAAAACAGTGTTTTAGAACACTCGCATTCTCGTGTAGTTTCTGATCGCTCTATGGAGGCATCAATTTCGATTTTTTTTTTAAGAATCAATCATCTTCTGAGACATAAATATGTGAACGATTACACCGATAACGCACACAAAAGATATGAAAATATAACAGGACATACATTCTCAGCTGGTTGGTCTACCGTAATCTATACCGGTACCAGCACATGGATCAACATTTTATGTAGGATATAGACTTTCAAGTTTCCTTCATTTTTGTTTTATCTGTGATCTCGGTGAAATATCGCTCTGCAGTGTAGATTTGCCCAAAGAACGATTTGAATGGCTCGATCTCTGTTTTTTTTTTGTAGCCTAATTCAGTCAGCCTCAGGCTATCACAAAGCGAAATATCGGACATGGATGAAGTATGTAATAAAGTACAATTTACAATTTGTTCATCACTTGAAAGATTCAAATTCCATCTCAATGTTCTCTTCCCCCCCCCCCCCCTCATAATACAATCGGCTTGAAAAACAATCACCTAACTGATGATATTGACTCCTATAGTGTCCACATTATCGAGTAGCTCTACTCTGAGAATCGAGAGAGAATTGGAAATTTATTTCGCAGTAGAAATATGTACGAAAATGTCGGATTAAACAATTGCAAGCAAGGCCGTAAAGTGAGGTGTAGCATCTGCGTTATTTTTTTTGGGGGGGGGGGAGAGGGGACGGTGGGGTTTGTAGCCCCTAAAGATTGAAAGGTCATCGAATATGGGCTATGGGTGAGAGATATCAGAGAAATTGAAAGGACAAAAATATAAAAAATCCTCTCAATTACACTCCCCAACCTGCGGCAAACTTCAAAATCCTCCTAGAGGCTCTACAATACATCTAAATTTCAAAATATGATGCACTTATTAACAATCATTTTGAAAACGTTACATGTTTGAATCAGATAATGAACCGGTTAAATATGATGATATGAGTTGCAGCGATCCTGGTGTATTAGATGAAAAGGATGAAGATGATGATATGTATAATGAGCACGTCACAGATCATTGGTCCAAGAGAATGCGATATCTTCTTTGTGGAATCCCAAGTAGCAATTAATTTGCAATCCAAAACTATACAAACTGGTAGACCCGATCCCAAATATATGTCAGCTTTGATTGATTTTCAACTGCTGAATTCAAATTGGTTTCATCGTTGGCTATCTAGTCTAAAGGATTGCGCTCCTGCTTCAAAATGGTAATAACCTAGTTTCTATTAACTAACCTTAAATTTCGACTGCATGACCCCCCCCCCCCCATATTGAAACTTCTGGCAAATGACGCTGCATCTTATCAATTTTCTACCTGAAGCTCTTTTCGGTGAATTGGCTTTCCCGTGAACTAGCCCGCAAGGCAGTTTCGTTTCAGGCCCTCCAGAGTTGCAGGTAAGCCTTCGGTTAGGGGAGGATTCCAAATTATTACTAGATACAAGGGGAGGGGTCGCATCCTGTTGCATCTGGTTGTGCTCTAGCGAGTACTCGTAGTGGCGATACAATAAAGTAAGATTACAATATATATGTATTATGTCCGGGTGATTGATCCGTGAAACAGGGTATAGGATAAAACACTAACCATCGTATCTACTTTAAAAAAAAAACATTCGCACAATAGTTAAAACCTCCATATTTTACCGATATCGAGTAGGGATAAATCGTAGTATTCTACTAAAGAATTGATATTACTCGATACACAATGTTACGTCTAACCATGAAGTTACTGTAGAGGCAAAATAGAACTTCCTGAGGAGATGCAGAGTTAGCTCTCAAATTTGTACCTCTCACCAAAAAAAAAATAAGATGTCAAGTTTAAGTATTTGGTATATCTCGACATATCTATTTAATTTTTTGTTGATATACCAAGTTACTCTAACAATGGCATATCGACGCCAAGTGTCCTTCTTGCCACCGTATAGTTCAGTGTACATTTTAATAATTTAATACAAGGTCTTCACTTAAAATATGCACGTATAAATAGACGTGAGTCCTCGCTTTAAAAGTTCTGAGTAGATCCTTTGTCTGTTTCTCTCTAACATCACTTTTATGACTGAATTTTAAATTATACTTTAACAACAACAATAATATCAAATGTTGAAAAAGGATAGTCGGTGAGTAACAGAGAGAGAAGTTTCCGGTTAAGCATGGTAAATGAGAGGTTTTCTAAACAAAGCTACCTATTATTTTTTTAAAGGCTTCTTTTTGAACTTGGAATGAATTGTATCCTTGCATGCACAAAAAAGGTTAATTTCAACATCAAACTTCTCAACACGAGCCAAAAGTGCGCATGATGAAATCAACATGATGTAAAGGACACGTTCCACACGTATTCAGTTGCCGGTGAAAAGAATCTAATAAAATTACAATAGTGCATGACTTTCTCGTCAACTGCAACGGTAAAATTTCATGCTAATAACTTTATCATTTATCAGTCATCATTACGAAACTTCGTAAAATATCTGTATCGTCTTATTTGTTTCCTGATTCGGACGTATAAAAAAAAAATAAGAACTAAAAATGATTGGCAGTAAAGATCGCAGCTCTCTTATACAATTTTGTGTACTTAATCAAAATGCAACAGTTGGCGCTCATGTAACAATATGAAAGCACATTTGTTTTGTTCAAGTAGCGTAGAGTACATTTCTTACTTTTGATTTATTTGTTTTAAACAGACGTCTCTCAGCGAGGTTCTTTGATGTTATACTCCCGATATCGTGCCAAGTGTACTGATTAGTCTTAGACATTACGAAAATACATGTTGAGATTACTTTCGTATTAGCAGTGGAATTGTCAGCTGTAAGGAGCGCTTTGTTAATGACTAAACAAGTTGTTTACAAGAAAATAAAACCGAGAGAATGTTTAAAGTGAATTTGAAACTGTTTGTTCTTGTTATCATAATTATCATCATGTTTCAAAAGCGAGCGTAAACACGTAATATGACACTAAGTATTATCTTCAACCGCATGCCATGACAACCATGCTAGTATCGTGGAATTGTTAATTAAGAGAAACTAGTGATTGGTACAGATTTTGGTTGGAAATTGTTCATAACTTCGCTGAATGCATAACCTGAGTTGTTTCAAAGAAACTAGTGTTTGCACTGGGGCCGACCAAAATTCAGACCCGGGTACCCGTCTCCAATTGATAGTCGGGTAAACCGACAGCACATGCCAAAGTTTCCTTTTTTTCTAGCGCCCTTACTCAGTTTTATGATAAGTAGTGACCAGGGCTCTATAGCTATAGGTTCACATCTTTAGGGAGGTGTAAAGGTTAAAAATTCTCACTGGCTGTGTGTTTTTCTTTTTTAACTATGTGGCGACCTCACCCTGATTGTTTCAGACAATAGGACTACCTTCTCAGGAGGGGGTGAAGAATTACAGGAGTGCAATCTTCACGAAAAGGGCATTATCAGGTTCAGCGAATCAAACAAAAGAAAAATCTTGGGGAAGGGGGGGGGGGAGTGAACAACCGCAGGACTATCTAAGCGGAGCGCCACCATTTGTTGGCGGAGCGTACAAGAAAATTTTGGCCCTTCAACTCCCCCCCCCCCCCCTTCACACCCAGACGGCAGGAAACGGCACTTTCCTGATCTACTATAGGTGCAAGTACCCAACCTTGAAATATGGGTATCATGTCTGCAATTCCTTAATTCATGTGAAAAAAAAAATCAACCTATGAAAAATTGTAATACATATCAGGTGGGTTGAGGTGATACAAAAATCGGAATGAATTACACATCCTCTTCCATTTTTTCTTCGAGAACTTTGCAAATATTTTGTGACTGAACACATACCTACATTTTTTTTTAAGGAGGAGGAGGCAGAGATTGTCTGAATTATGTTTGTCACTAATAAGCGAGATTACTATCTAAGCGGAGGGCCGCTATTGATTGTCGTGGAGCATACAAGAAAATTTTCGGTTTTCAAAACCCCCTTCATAACAGGAATCGGCACTTCCCGGGTGTACTTGAGCTGAATGTATTCAGTCTTGAAATATGGATATCATGTCTGCAATTTCTCAACGCATGTGAAAAGGAAAACCAATCTATTTCGAGTGGTAGTACATATCATGTCTTGTTTAGGTGGTACAAGAATCATGACGCCAATTCCTCATCCTCTTCTTTCACCTTTTTCTTTTCACTACCTGACAAATACTTTTTTGTTGAACACTTTGGCACATCGGTGCCTTGCATTTTTCTTCTTTTTTCAGGGGGCAGGGAGGGAGATTGTTTACCCAAATTGTGACTAATTATCTAAGTGGAGCACCACCAGTGGTTGGCGCAGAGCGTACAAGGAAATTTAGGCTTTTCAAAAGCTCCAGATGGCAGGAAACAGCCCTCCCAGGGAGTACTTGAGCTGAATGTACCCAGTCTTGAAATATGCATATCATGTCAGCAGTTAATCAATTCA
Organism: Stichopus chloronotus; assembly: GCA_021234535.1. Lineage (NCBI taxonomy): Eukaryota > Metazoa > Echinodermata > Holothuroidea > Aspidochirotida > Stichopodidae > Stichopus > Stichopus chloronotus. The sequence continues at coordinate 37,730,266 of CM037832.1, read as the reverse complement.
TGTGAAAAGAAAAATCAATCTAGTAGAAATGGTAACACAAATCAGTGTTTCTGAGGTGATACAAGAATCATATTATGAGCTATACGCATCCTGTTTCACGTTTTGTTTTTGAGTTCTTGACAAATATTTTTTGATGAACACATTGGCGCACCGACGCCTAGAAATAGGTGGAGCCAGAGATTGTTTGAACTAATCATGTTTGTTATACTAACTAGCGGGATTACTATCTATAGCGGAGCGCCACATTAGTTGGCGCGGAGGGTCCACTGCACGAGTATTTTGGATTTTCGAAACCTCCAGATGGCATGGAGCGGCACTTCCTGGGAGCACTTGAGCTGTATATACCCAGCTTTAAAATAGGATCTTATGTCGGCAATTTCTCAATTAACGATAAAAAATTTATGGAAAAATGGTACTTATTTCGATCGATCTTAGTTAGAGTATATTGTCATTTCCCGAGAGTTAATTCAACAGCTTTTACTTTCTTTCGATAACGGTTCTTTCTTTTTTTTTTTTTTGAGAAATTTTTAACTACCAGGTAACCTTAGGCAAAATATGGTGCAATGCAATATTTTAATCAAATTTTAGTTCTAGTAAAATTCCAACAATTTTTAATCTCTTTAATTATTATTTTTTTTTTAATTTGCTACAACCGTTAATGATAGCATAAGTGTAAAGCTATAGTTCGTGTACCGATAACTTTGTAAATGATAGCTTGACTTGAAAAAAAGTGTCATGCCATGACGTATTTTGATAGGTGGGAAAAGAATGAGATGTGTGATGGTTGGCATAGGAGAGGGTTGTAAGAAAGGAGGTGTGTTGGAATGGGTGAGTTATCCCCCACCCCCTTCGAAAACATTTTCCTCTACTAGGTAACCTTAGATGCAGTCTTTGTCCATCAAATCAATATTTGGCGTCAAACAGCGGTAAAGGCAAGTTCGAGAAAGTATAGGATTTCGATCATGGTTCGAGGGCGACTTTTTTTAAAAGTTAATTTACTGTACCATGGGCGTGATCACGAAACTTTTCCAAGGATCCAATAATTTCATTGGATTTTCTTTAGCTGTCAATCAGGTATGAAGGCCAACCCCAAGACTAGTAACAACACGGGTGATATAGCTGAAGTGTAGGATTTCGATGGTACTGCGCGTTCAACACAACACAAAGTCCATGTTGAATGCCCATTGAATTAGCTAGTGCTTCCATTTCCAGACTGAGAGATTGGCCCGGAATCTTTCGTAAAAATGACGTTATGAGTACAAGTTTGCCGCTACCACTGCACCGATGTTTGCTGCAACTAAGCAAATCTCATACCGTCGACATTGTTGAAGTCGTTTGTCAAGGCAAGGATTTCGCGTAATAGGTATTGGCCACATTTGTGCTTGAGAATTTGGTTAGCCTAGGGTACAATATTTTACGTCATGGACACTGTAACTTGTAAGTGTAATTCGCAAAACACTCAGAATGTTACAAAGCAACAGTTAGGCTAAGGCCCTCTGATTTACAGAACTTACCTTACTGGATTTACCTGGATGGCCACCCCTCGCCTCAGCTCGCTGGCTCTTGAGAGAAAGGCACATTGACCCTTAAAAAGGCCCCACATACCATTCGTCTGCTCTTAAATGTATTAAGTGACGGAGCAGTCATAGCTTTTCCGGGTAAATTATTTCATAATTTCCATATTCTATTAAAATAGGCCAACTAGAATTAAGATAGTAGGCCCTGGCATAGGACAGGTACCTAGTTAGCTCTTGAACAGGATTGTGCATTATGTTACATGGCCTAAGCTCATTGCACTCTACATCACAGCCCTTGCGCTGCTAACACAAATTTTTAACCAATTACCCGATTTCCTAAGGGTCGTTAACTCACACTTTCAGAATTAGTTATGTTTTCTTATCAAACTTTGTGCAAATGATCTGTGGAACTTCATCCACCTTTCTGCATAAACTCTTTACAAAACTATGATGAGGAAATGAATGAATTTTCAAGTGACCATTTAGTTCATGGTTTTTGAGATATAGTCGGTTGAAGTTACCCCATTTGCTACCAAATGTGAACTTGAAGCAAGCAGTTCTAAGGGATATCATCTCTCCAGATTGATGGACAGTCTTTTTTATTCTTTGTAATTGAATTTGTTTGACCTTGAAATCAATGCTGGTCAGCTTTGGTCATGTGAAGGTTGTAAAACTCTCATACCCCTCATACATTCACATTCTGGTAGCACTAGATATTGAAGCAGTAAATTTGGTGTAATCAAAAGGAAAACAAAATGCTTTATCAATGTGAGGAGATAACATCACTCCTGCTTCCTTCAAGTAAGCATTTGGTAACAAATGTGACAACTTCAGCTGCTAGTATCTCAAGAACTAAACATGAAAGTGGTACATGGAGGTTTAACCATAATGGTCAGATTTGCATAACATATCAAAGCAGTATTTGTGGTTGAACCATCATTTTATAGGACCTTGATCACAACGTGCCCAAGGCTTAGGAAGGTCATCATGTGGCTAATTGAATTTTGACGAATGAAGATTCAAAAATGGTCATTGTGTCTAAATTTGATTGCCAAATAATGACTTGGGAAAGATCATTATATGGCTGATTTGATTTGTCCAATAATGATAAAAAAAATGGCCTCATTAAGCTATTTCAGTTTGCAGAATAATAACTTAAAATACTGTAGCTCGTTACAAAGCTAATTAAATTCTACAAATAAAGACTTGAAATAAGGTCATAACATGACTAAAGTTATTGAGGTATTAAAATGCTGTTTTTGGTATGCGGGGCTATGTACATGGCAACTAAGTCAAATAATGCTTTGTGATTAATGTCTGAAATGGTGGTTATGTGGCAAATTCTTAATTACATGATAGAAAGTGGTGCTTTGGTGCTTTGGTACTAATGTTACACTCACAAAGTTGTCAAATAAGGACGTTTTGAGTAATGTCATTATGTGGCAATCATGTGCCACATGATGAGGTATTGCCACAAATGACCATTTTGGTGTTCCATTTTCAAAAGAAAAGGAAGTCCTGTGTCCATTTTTATTATCTTTGTCTTAGTCAAAGACTTAAACAATATTACAATTGAAGTGTTATTTGAATCTCAAATTCAAAATGCATTCATTTTCTAATCTTATCAAATGTTTGGAACTGCAGTGCATATCAGGGATGCATGTGCACACACAGGGTAGTACAGGGCAGGTAAGATACCACCATCAGTGTTCGATTTTAAGAAATGTACCATGGTTGTCCAAAGGACAACTATTTACTAAAATTTGGTTGTCCTGCTTAAAAAAAATGGTAGTCCTGCACCGGAAAAATTGAAATTGCACTCTATTGACAAACAAGAAGGAACATCAGATTTGCCATGGTAAACAGAATTTATTTACATCAGATGACAGGTTTTCTCATCCAGGGATAAAAAAAGCAGGGGAACTTGGGCCCGATGCCCCTAGATATTGCTCGGCCTGGTAGATTCAAAATGTTAGGGGCCTTGGCTCATAAATGATTGAAGTCTAATTGTACAGCCCTCTGTGCACAGTAGGCCTGTGTATTTGGTATTCACCAAGTTTCTAAAAAGCTGCACAGCATGCATTATTTCTGAAATCAGACTTAGATAGTACTAAAGATATATATATATTTTTTTTTTCAGTTTGTGACAATGTATATGCAAAGTTATGGTCTCACCAAAGTAAGAGGTTTCAGTCCCAAAAAACATCATACCATTTCACAAGCTGTGTTGCTCATTGCGTATATGATACCATTTGCACTGCAGTGACTCCTACACTACTGTATTCAGCTGGGGAGCAAAGTTGTTCGTCGAAATTTGTCACGAAATACTCCACTTGATCAAGAATGCCAAAAACATTTACCTGGCATGTGTAAAAGACTCTAAACTAACAATCTGCAATATATTCAAAAACTTCCACTTGAAGGTTTTCTCCTACGTAGTGTTTTTCTTGACAATCATTTGGGACTTGCCTAATAAATACGTATACACAAGAGTCCAGCCTACACACTGTAGGGCAACAAACCTGAAAACTTAAATGCTTTAAGCCACAACATATAAGAAAGTTATGATGTCGTATGGAACATACCATGTAGAAAAGTGATGATGAGCATATGTGTCTGACTTTTGTTACCATCTCAGCTCACGTCTAAGCAGTTGTTTCGTTTCAGAATGTGGGATATGCTTTTACGTTGGAACTATCGTGAAATGTTAGGCACAATTTACAGTTTACATTTGGAGTACTTCCAAAGTCAATCTCATCGTATCGCAGCCTCACAGAATTTGGTGGTCTGTCGGACAAACTCAAAGCAGGTTTTTGCAAAGATTTGGTAGTCCGAGAGGTTTTCTAGTCACCACGGACGACCGGACGACCGTGAAAATCGAACACTGACCAATTATTTCCACTTAAAGTGGCCACATCCCTGCAGTTAGCGTTGTACAGTTACTCATTTGACTGAGTTAGAGTGCAAATGCCTATATTCTCTATCTCCCTTTCCCCAAGTAGGTTTTGTGAATTCTTCTTTGTAGACTACTGCTAGCTTAACTACCTCACCCTAGTATACTTTGACCGCTCTTCACCAAGTGACGATGTAGCATGCAATTTTTGCTCACAAGTCTCACAATGAGAAAAACTGGCCAGATTGTGTTTGCAGTATTTTTGTTGTTGACTGTCCAAACACTGTAAGGCTCGAGTCTTTTAATCGATCCCAATTATGCATTTAGGTCATTAGCAATTGTAAATGTAGTAAAACCTGGAAGTAAAGGCAGTTTTATGTGGAACAGATGGTAATTAGAATACTAGAACCACTGGTGTGTTCTTAAGTGGATGAAATCACTAGAACCACAATTTTTCATTAGATCCAACAAATCAGTAATTTATTGTTTTTCCTCAGCCATCACAGATCTAGATTTGATTGTGGTGACTGTTGAATGCAATTTGTTTCAGGATTCATCAAACTGAGGTTTGTCATTTCAAAATTGAGAGAATTTTGTTAGTATAAATCAAGATAGCTTTGTATACAAGGCATGGTTGGTCCAGACACTGGATTATACAGGCATGTGCAAAAATGCAAAGGTCACTTTTACTGCTTCTGAGGTAAGAGAATTGCTGGTACTTGACTACATCTCAAGTATTACACTGTATTGGATCTAGCAGTGATAATCACATCTAACAATGGTTATCATTTCATTCCTGCAGGTGTGATGTTGTTAAGCTTTATGAACTGACGGTAGTGACACTGATGCTCATGACAGAATGGCAGAGGACTTAGTGACATTTCATAAATGCTGTGAAGCTGTAGGGACTTTTGAGACGGTGGTAACTCCCTCTTTTGGTCCATGTGGGAGCAATGTCCTCATTAACACCAATACTGGACAATGCCTAGTGAGCAAAGATGGACAGACAATCATGGAGACCTGCGTCGCATCAGACCCCGTGGAACGCTGGATCAAAGAGAGAATTAAATCCTTCTGCAAGTCATCAGGGGATGGCAGTAAGTCTTACGTTCTACTTATGTCATCACTGCTACAAAGAATCCAAACCTATCACTCTCATCGTGGAAACTTTGATGGAAGTCAGGTCAGTAGTGTGTCTCTCAAACAGTTCTGTCTAGAATTATCGGAACATTTTACCATTCTCGCAAGGGAAACGATACCATCTACTGTCGCAGAGAAAGTCATCTCCGCTCCTGTCTGCATGAAAACCTCATTCTATGATTGTGATGAATTCTGGGAGTTTCTCTCAGAGCTGACTTTCTCAGTTTTGCAGAGCAATTTAGCAGGAGACACTGCTAGACTTTTGAGCAGTCTGGTTGTCAATTTTGTGAAGTTATCTAACCCAGAGATTCTGCTCAAGGAACACATATCCTTCATTGTTAATAATTTTGGTGATTTCTGTCAAGAGGTCAGCGGTTACTCGGTTGCGGACAGTTACGTATCAGATGGTGTTCTGATTCAAAGAGACTTTGCTTATCTGGACCCATCTCTGTCGAAGTTTGATTCAGACATAAATGTTGTCGTCATTGCCTGCGACTTTATCATTGAACAGCAAGCTGTTACCCCTTGTATTAGTTTATCATCCACAGAAGGGGTCAGTAGAGTCGCCATGTGGAATGAAGCAAACTGGAGAAAGTTGGTCTGTAACTTAAAGACAGTAAATGTCAGAGCAGTCATATCTGCCAACGCCATCCCTGGACCTTTATTGGCCAGTTTACGCCTGGCTGGAATATCTGTTGTCCATTCTGTGTATGTTGAAGATCTGGAGCAAATCTCTGTTCGAACTGGGATCCCTTTAAATTACGACATAGCGGAAAATATGACATGGAACCTTCATAACGTATCATTTCTCAAGCGAGCTGTTCTTGGAAAGAAAGCTTTTTGCCACGCTGGGTTTCGTAGTAAGATGGGGCAGATCTTGAAACATTTGGTCTTGTGTGGTCCAACTAGTGCAATATGTAGGTCATACAGTGTGGCAATTCAAAAATCCTTAAAATCTGTGTTGTTAATGATGAGTGACGTTCGCTTCCGGTGCTCAGGTCTGAACCGCAGCTGTGATCAAACGTCTGCGGCAGTTTGTGATGGAAGAGTTGATAGTGACCAGAAGCAACTCTACATGGTGTTTGGAGGAGGTGCTATAGAGGTCTTAGCTGGCAGTATTCTGAGAGACATTTCAGAGAAATATGAAAATAAAGTCACTCGCGTAGCCTTTCGATGTTTTGCTGAAGCACTGGACGTTGTTCCCAGAACTTTGCATAATAATTCATATCAAGTAAATCACAAGAGGTATCTTGAAGGCAAGGTTGGTAATGGTTTCAATGGATTTTCCCAGGCAATACATCCCGCTAAAGGACACTGGTTGCCTGCTAGAGATGTGGGCATCGTAGAAGCGCTAATGCACAAGTTAGTACTATGGCAGCAGGTCTTGGAAACTCTTTGTGACTTGTTCCGAATTGAATCTGTAATAAGTGTCAGAAAAATACCATCATGCACCCTCTGATGGATAGTTTGTTTACTTTTTTTCTTTGTGGGACAGGGTGGACAGTCAGTTTTGTGCTAAATATTTTGATATGATGTCAACTAGCAATACCTGAAAAAAAGTCACAAAGTGGTGATCTTTGGGAGAATTAGTTGCTTGCATCATGTAACTGGTGAAAGAAACACCGGTGGCAGCTTATGTGTTGTTGACCTGTCTTTCAGTAACATGATCATGCTTTTTTTCAATAGAAATTCATGACAAACAGGAAAAGGTGATCTTTGGCAGAGCTGGATAAAATCGATGGTGGAATACGGTGGTCCCACTGAAAAATACACCTAAACGTCGACAGTAATGTCCATCATCAGGCACTTTTTGCCTTGCTGTTGGTGACAGTCCTTTCTGTGCTGTGTGTGGTGTTTGCTGACACAAAAACGAAACCCCCCAAAAATTATTTTGAGGGTTGGGGAAATTGGGGGGTACCTAAATTTTTGATTTCTCTCAGTTCACTTGATTTATGACATCTTTCATCTTGCTTCCGCCTTTACAGCACACCCACATACACACCTTACATAATAATCTGATTTGATACTCCAATATACTGCTATTCCAATGGCTTGGTACTTTGTGGAAAATACGCTGTCTGTGCATTTTCACAGGATTTGTTTTTGTAGCCATGACACCCTTCACTTTTGGACCTTAACTATCGAGGGCAGTTTTGCCACACCCTTCTTGAATCTTATTTTGAGCCCTGCATTTGTATCAGGAAATTTAAAGTGATTGCACGTGTACTGGAAAACCAGAAAGATAAGATTATGTTTGATTTGAACTTTTTATTTTTAAGAGGTTGTACATGGGCGGCCTACGTGTTTCAATGAAGGAAAATGACAGTAACTACTTTGAAAAGCAACGGGACTGGCATGAAAAAGGAAAAAACAGATATCATATTTGAAAATCAAAGGTTCTTACTATAAGGGCCTACATAATGAATATGCAACAGTGCAGGTCTCACTGGTGTATAAAAAAGATACTACTCAAGTCGTCGGTCCTTGGTCGGTATTTGGAATTGCAGTATTTGGTGAAATGAAGCACTGTATTTACAAATAACCTATGTACAGATCACAACATTGTGGCGTCAGTGATCCTGAGTTGTTTTGACTAACTGAATATTCAGTACCAGTATACATCCCATTGGCTTGTTCAAAGAAGCACAACATTGATTTGAATGAAAACTGTCAACCACTACATTATCGTATTCTACAGTCTTTGTCGTTATGTTAGAAAAATTTGAAAACATGTGGCAGAATTAACCAACTGAAACCTATTTATTTTCCCAGATTGGATGGTGCAATTAAAAGCCTTACCAAACTTTTGGAGATGTTTGTACTTTTGTCTATGCACGCAATCACTTTAACATCACATGTATCAGTTCTGATGAAACAGACCACAGAATGTGATGCTTAAGGAATGCTTTGATAGTGATCACAGATGAGGAAGCATATGTGAAAAACAAAGTTGTTAATGTCTTGACTAGAGTTTGATCTGGTGCTAGGTAAAGTAGAAAGAGACATCACGGTACTGTACATTAGAAACCTTGAAATTTAGCTCACTGCACTTTTGGGTGATATGTGGCAGACTTTTTCACTTAAACCAGATGGCAACTGGCATGCTAAGCCAAAAGGTATAGTTGTTCTGTAAATTAGGCACATCGGAGTTGCGAAGACACAGATATTAGTCCCTTATTAGACCAGATGGTACCAGAGGTACTGTTAAAGGTTACCAGCACTCTTGGCGTGGTACATGGGACTCAGAGTACAATTGTGTTGAGACAGGTAAGCTGACTTACGGTAAGAATGCTAGACCTCAAGATGAAAATCACTTTGATGCGATGTGAGATGTTTCCTGATTTAGACCAAAATGAATACATCCTATTGCTGTTTGAAAGTATGATTGACTCACAGATGTATCATCGTCAGAAAAATGACTTATTTTGCAAAATACTACCTACAGGAGATCCTACATTAAGAGGATGGAGTAAAAACCAAATCTTCCTAGCTAAGAAAATGTTTTTCATGATAATGTGTCAGTTTTTAAAAATCTCCAGATTTGGAATTTGATCTTCTGGTTCACTTGCCACTTGCAAGAAACTTCAAGGTTTACCATTCTTGAGGTTGGCAAATCCGGGTGAGTGAAGAGTGTCATAAATACAGATGGCTTCTTCACTGGTAAATATGCAAACCTGTCCAAATTCCTTCATTCTGATGTCCTAACATGGAAGAATATATCACATATAGTGACAGAACCATGGTGTTACTTTGGAGAGTCAAAGGGAGAATATTAATTGGAGACAACTTGTTCTGTCTATTAATTGAAATTATAAAGTGAAATGGATAGTGATACCATTACAGACAATTGTGTTGGCACATGCTGCTAGAATTGAATAGACTCATTTAGCCAAAGTTTCACAGGATATCACTAAATTGTCAGGTGAAATTTATGTGGATCTTAACCTCCAACAACAGCCATTGCATGACAAAAATTATTACACATGTAGCAGAGTATCTTGTGCCTGTTATGCTTGGCATTTACACATTACATAGGTAATCAAACTGCATGTGTGTGAAAGATCTCTGTAACATGTGAATGCCTGTTGGAAAACTTTGGCTAAATCAAGCTATTCCATTTTAGCCTAATGCAGTGTTTGAACGAAAACATTCCCACTGTCAACCACTCTGTGTTGGATTATGAATGCACAAAGCATTACCCCCCCCGGCTTTCTAACACCACCGTGGCAACATGACACAAACACTTTGCCATCAGGGATGAAAGTGGACAATAGGGTAAACCAAACTACTACAACAACTGAACATCAATGTTCTCTGTTAAACTTGACCAGAAAGAACAAAAAGATCAAATCATGTTCACTGAATTACATTCTTTTTCTTTACAAAAAAAAACTATGAAAAAGCTTATTAAATTTTGGTTGATACATTTATGAACACCTCAGTTATTGTAAAACAGCCAATGGAAGATTGAAGCCTCATACAGACAAATAGTAATAATAATAACACTGAAACCAGCATACTGAGAAACTGAACAAACACATATATGCCATGTGAGAGGTTACTCATGGTGAAAAGAAATAAATGAATTATATTAAATATTTAATGTATCCCCAAATTGCACAAAATTTAACAGTAAATGTGATCTGAAGATGAGTTAAAATTAACATGTATCTAAATCTGTACCTGCTCTTCAAGATATATGATTCTTCTATGATGTGTGCCAATGATTTCTGAGCACTATGTCACAAATTGCATAACTTATTCCTATAGATTCTTAAGTGGATTACTATGACACTGAATTTTAAGCAGTGTTATAATCAGTATGCTACTGATGCATGAAAACGATAAATCCATGCAGTGATTTTACTCCAAACTGTTTTTTTTTTTTTTTTTGAGGGCGATTTAGTCGAGAAATTTGCACAAATTGGGTGTGCCAGTGGATTCAGGAGGGGAAGGGTCCTCGTGCATCTGATTCATGCAAAGTAGATCCTTCAGGCAATGACCATCTCAGAACCTGACGACTACTTCATCACTTCATAGTCACCATTCGAATGTGTGAAAAACAAAACACAAAAATATCTTGGATTGATGCCCTTGGGGGTTGGTCTCTGGGACAAACAGGATGTATAGGGTGTCCGTTGGAAGAAAGCAAAATTTAGCAACAACATGCACAACAGTCTTCTGGAAAGATGTTTCAAGCACTTCTGCACTCCGAGAGTGTAGTCATCTTTTCAGCTTAGTACACAAAGTACCTCCATTAGACCATCCTTTTCCCAACTGGCACACACACCTGGTTTGTATCTTTAGGGAAGACCCTTGGTGCAAACTAATTTATGAGCCTCCTTAACTATTGTTCTAAACAAAACTGCAGTAGTGGAAGCCAAGACAGAAGGGCAAAGATTGTGGTCACTTTTATCAGCCCAACCCATCCTCCACCCATTCAAAATGAACTCCATCAGTTTCCTTCTTATGTACATGCAAATCTACAAAACGAAAATTAGCACTGGTGATCCCTACAAAGTGTAACACTGTGTCATGGCACTGATTACAGTGTTCTTCATAAATAGTCCAACCCAAGGTTACATAATTTTATATTATAGGGGCCCATAGCCATGTGCCCCACTGGCCCATGCTTAAATCCCACCCTGAAAGAAAGATACATCCTGTGACAGGACCATGGATGCCTAGAATTCACATTACTGTTGATACAAATACAAAATGTAGCAAATCCTTGCAACACTATATCCAAACAACAAATTGTTATCATAAATTAAGTTGGACCAGACCACCTCAAGCAGTTGTCTGTCAATTTACTGACATGCAAACCAGTCACACTCAGCTCCGAAAATTGAATGAAATTGCATCAGTTTTTGAGTTGGCATCCGAATTTCATAGTCTTTGTTCTTCAAGTGATTCCAGTGCAAATGTGGATAACCCTCAAACATACATCTTAATATTTTTTCACACAAATCAACAACTTAAATCTAGAACAGGAATCTCGTTTGATCTGACTTCACGACTTGATGGTTTCGCTTGTCAACCACTTGTCTGTCAGCTTTTAATGCGAGGATAAGTAGGTCCTGCTGCAGCTGCATGGTCGAAAGCATGAACCAGTCACTGTCGGCATAACACTGATAAATACCATTTCTGCCACAAGGTTCTCCACAGATTTCCAACAGAGGGGGCACACAATCACCAGAGAGGGGTGAAAATTTCTACTAAAAATGGCAGCAGCCTACTTCTGCTTTTATTCTGCAAAGCTGTTGTAGGGTTGGGGACAGGATTTCCTTTTTATATTATCAATCACTGTTATTTAAACCAAAGTAAACACTTTGCCCTCCATTCCACATACTACAAGGTCAAAAATTCTTAGAGATCACGGATCCTGGAACCACTGGAAATGAAACATTTGATAAGTGGTCCCTTACAGACCAACTGTCAGTGACAGTAAAACCTCAATTCTGCAGCATCTCAATGCAAAAAAGAGGAGTATTAATTGAGAAATTGCAGACATGAGATCCCCATTTCAAGTGTTGGTACATTTCAGCCTAGAACAAGTTATTTTGGGTCATCTGGAGGGCTTGTACAGCCCAAAATTTTCTTGCATGCTCTGCACCAAACAATGATGGCACTCAGCCCCCAATGGGCTGTTCATTACGTCGTGCCTGGCAATAACATCTCCATTCGTGATATGTATCAAGATCAAAACACAGATTTCTGGGAATGACATAGAGTGCCATCAAAACTAATTGTATGTTAAACTATTTTTGTTTCTCGTTTTATCAAATTATCACTGAATGATAGACATGGCAAGTCATGTCATATAGCAGCACGGCCAATTTAACCCACAACACACTCAGTCTAACCTACACAGATGTGTGCATTCCAAACCTGACACCCACACTGGTTGTAGGCTACTACTCCTTCCTTCCCCTCCACAAGGGGTTTCACTTAGGTGCAGCGACAAACCCATCACTGTTCCAGGGTAGGGAGAGGCAATCAAGATGGCATGTTTTGCTAAAGGAAAACACCACCATAATGGTTGATGTACATGAAAATGTGATTCTCAGATCACAAACCCACAGTCCGTAACCACTCAGACTGGCACAAAGCATTTTTTTTTTTCAAATGCGTAAAAAAGAGGGAATTAAACATTATTTAACAGAAACATGAATTATAACTCATAAGCTGAGCCACACGACATGTTTCTCGCATCAATCAAAGCACTTGAATGTAAGCACAAAGAAATTACAAAGTCTATAAATTGCTACAATGTTTAAAGAACGAAATTTAAATTTGATCAATACAGTTCCTCCAAACTCTCTGATATAAAATTGGAAAGTGAATTGCATAGTGATCAACTTGACAGAGGAAAATTTAAGTCATGTCAGAGCACTTTGGTTGCACCACGTCCAAACTTCAGATGGGTCACCCACCACCGATAGTTGATATAGTTTGGTACACGAAAATATAACTTAGGCTTAGGCTTTGACTTCTTTGTGAAGTCTTCATATGACATTTTACTTTACATGTTGATAAAACAACATGGATCTTGCATGCATGTATGATAATGAAGTTCTTTTTCAGATAAATGCTGGATTATGTCACAGGTAGTACAACGTGTGCTAGTGTAACTTTAGACCTGGGTAGCACTTTCCGAACAAGAACCTGACATTGTCAACCAGGTGCCTAATGCAGACACTTCTTTTAACATTCAATTACATAAAAGATTTTTTAAATATAAAATTAAGAAACTGTAACCCATGAAATCAATTCAGGCAGATAAACGTATACAGAAATGAAAAGAAATGTACGATTCAACACCGGTGTATCTGTTCCCCTATGGATTGTTAAATGTCAAAATGTTTTAGGTATGCATGTTAATGCCACTGTGAATGGTTATGAATTTATTGAAATAACCCTGATATAATTCTTGATGTTAATATCAATGAATCTGCAAAAATACAACAAAACCCCATCTACGTAAAATGAGAATATTTGCTGCCTCGCTGCTCAAAGACAACCCTCAGAAATGAAGGTCAGATTTTAATATATTTTACTCTGTCAACAGAGATCAATACAATCAAGTTTAGCACTGCTTGTCACATGTTTGTGACAAATACAACTTCATAATTTCATGGTTCTTGCTGTCATAGCCTGAAAATAGTTGACTTCCACAAACTTCAATAACTGACACTGTCGAAATGCATATTTCTGGGGGGAGGGGTCAATTCACAAGCAGCATAACATCGATAAGATGGTTTTTGTTCCACCTGAAAAACTTCCATTTTATTCCAGAAGTAAACCTTTAATGTAAAAACAGCTATTTTCTTAATGCCATGAGTAAGCTGATCAGCAAGCCATGTTGATCAAAATCAATAATATTGACGGACAGGAAACCTGATAATTAGCACCATTTTCATAATTTGTGTATACAAAAGTTTTCCAAATTAAATAATTTCAAAATGTCAGGCACTGTACCACCAGTGAAGGAATGGATGGGAGGGTCACATGGCCATGACCCCCAGCAGTGGTTTTTAGGGTGCTGCAAGAGGAACCTTGTAAACATTTTGCTGTCACTTGTATGTCAGTTTTAGGTTCAATCCGTTGGACTGAGGTCGGGTGGTGATTGGACATGAGTTCGATGTGAGACCAACATCATTCTCAGAAACACCACGTTGCAACTGGAAAACAACATCAGAGGGAGGTCTGAAAATATTGCAGTCCATATGCTGATGTCTAAGTGACATGGGCATTGAGATGTCAAGTTTAGTCCAAATGATGTCAGATGGCCAAGACACTGTCAATGTTCTCTGACTGGTTTTAGAGCAGTTATTGCTGTTATCATAATGTAGAGAGAGGACAACCCTCTGAAAAATTTGTCATGAGGATCTTACACACTTTAACAAGAAAATACATGGCCATCCCCACTGATCACAGTTATGCCCTCAATGTATCTCATATGAATTTTGTACCTTTTGATTTTGTTCCCATAGCTTAAAACTACTGCAGTTTAGTTGCATATAAGGGTCCAACCCCTTCGGCAGCTCCGACGCGAATATCGTTAGCTGTTCAAGTTTGGCGACACTCTCCCGGAGAATTCTCCTCCCCCCATCCTGACCTTGGTTTCTGACAACTTCACAATTCTTGCAAAATGATTTTAAACACCATCTTCATTATGTCACTACTATCTTCCACGAGTGACAACAAGCTGTATACCTCAATCAAGCATAGAACAGACACTAAGTGACATGACGGAGTTACCCTGATCTGGTACCATACAATGGCTACGTATTTCATCGACTCCAGACGTTCCTCTGCATAGCACGCTTTCCCCCAAAAGTTTAGTAGATGATGACTATTCTTCTTTCAGGTAGCAACCACAGCTTCCTCGTAAGATGGTGGTGGTGTGCTGGGTCGGGTAGGTCCTTCACCCTCATGGCCATTTGCGTTTTCTCCTGTGCCTGCGAGAGGTTGCTGCTCCTCAGTGGCAAGAGTTTCATAGGCAGGAGGTCTATCCAAGGGCAGCATGACCTCAATGGGACAGTCTAAGTCACTGATGACCTGACCTAAGTGAAATGCATCTTGGTAGCGGTTGGACCAATGGCTGAGGTCATTGCGTAGTCTGACATTTGAAGTCGTAGAGGGCTGAGGATGTTTGCAACAACATTTGTCCATGACAAGGCAAGACAGATATGAAACAAATGTCAAACACAGGATTCCGCCAAACGAAGAAACCAGGGCAATGACAATAATGGCACCAGATGAAAAAGAAAGCTCTGTCCAAGAAAAGAAATGCTAGAATTAAAGCAAGCAATGGTACGTCACATACTTCCATTCATGTTTGAGACCCAAAGGAAGGTCATAGCATGTGAGAATGTGGGTTTTTGTTTTTCAATTTGTGATATATTTATAGGATTACCTCTATAGGTGTCCAACAAGAGGCAGCAGAGATTCACAAGAGGAATTGAATTTAGGGAATAAGGGACATATTCCTGAAATAAGAGTAGAGACACCAAATGCTGTCTGATTGCCATTAAAGGGGCAATGTCATTCGTATAATACATCCATCAATGCTGGTAACAAGGAGGAACAATTCAGATGCTTCCTTCCAATAACCAGTGACAAACTTGTACAATCCAAAATCAAATTAGTGTCAATCTATTCCTTCAAAGCAAACTACTCAAATACTGAGGTTCCTTTTTAAAGTTTAAATTTATTTTTACATATTGAGGGATGGGGCTTTATGACATCTTCAGACTTTTGTTTTCCCCCCACCTAACCCAGGCCATCAGTGCAAGTGGTCATTGGACTTACACTGTCGTGAGTGACATGTCGAGATTTCGCACAAACTCAGTGCTGAACTTCACAAGGATAATGAGTCCTTGAGAGAACCAGAAAGCCAAAAGCCTTGTGATTCCTTGCTACATGGTTCTATTACAACAAACATGAATTATTCACATGACAAGTATAAGATCAACTGCAGTTATTTTTCTTGATACACCACAAGCCTTTAACCCAAAATGACCTTTATTTTGGTTACCTAAAATTACTGCAACATTTGACATCCACCAAAAGCAATAGGGATCACCTACCCAGGCCATACAACCCACACATCAAGTACAGTATGAGTATGACATCAGTCAACATTATCTCTGAGCTCCAAGAAACACACAGTAATCAATGCTGCTTCTAGTCTTGCCTGTTGTTAGTTGAATCAAATAATTCAACCTTACCTCATCTGAACTCAGCTTGTCTGCCATATTTACCTCAAAATTCTTCATAAAGGGCCAGAATGTTCTTGGGTCTCCATCGTATGGTGGAATTTCTGCCTTAGGTAATTCCAACGCTAATTTGAAACTCAATTTCCTCCTTCAACTTTTTCAGTGCTTCCTCCCTCTCCTCAGTTTAATGCTTTTGGCATTCCAACTCCAGCTTTCTGCTTGCTCAAATGCTTCATCAGACAACAACCCAGCCAGATCAGCATGAACCTCTTCCACTGCCTCAAATTGGCGCTCTGCCTTTTGCAAATTTTCCTTTATCGACTCTGCGATAATTTCTTCCTTGTTACAAGTAGCTTTTAACACACTCAAAGTACTCGTAAGTTGACCCTAAGTTATGATTCCTCCTCAATATTTTTGCTTCCCCCATCCTTTCCGACATTGTGAAATATGATTGAAAGCACTCCAATTTGATTGTTAAGAAACCTTGTTCTGCTACCAGCTGTTCCTCTGGATATTGATATTATCCAAATAAATGACAGAACAGATGGTATTTTATTTTCCTCATTTTTTTTATAAACCCATTAACATTCCATCTATCTGACCCCATGACCCCCCCCCCCACCAAGACTATCTCTCTGGACAACTTATCCAGGCCCTTCACACTAGAAGTTACTCACTAAGTTACAAATGCAGTACTGTAGGGAGCAATCCCATTGAGTTAACTGTGTGCGGCAGAACCAAAACTGAAATTGCACAATGTAGACCCGTATGAATTTGTACGGCAGTTTATAATAACCACAATAATGGTGTTTAGGCTATTATTGTTTTATAGTGAAAAATGATCCCTTCCTCTCTATTGATAAGCATTAAATTTCACAGGGTCGTGAACCTGTTAATAACAGACAACCTTATCAAGTTTAAAACAAATCTGACCCACAGATAAGGAACTATGGCAGTTTTAACAGTTTTAAAATGTTTTACCCCATAACCTCATTAATATGCAAGATTTGGACACCAAAAACGATAGGGATCATCTACTCAATATGGGCAACCTACATGCCAAAAATGAAATTACTGAGAGTTACCATTCTTGAGATAGAGTGTTTACGAGCAACCGTCACACGCACACACGCACACACACACACATATACACACACCCATACATACACACACACGACATCAGGACTGCATAGATTCCACTGCCTACGGCAAGGAATCAAAAAAAGAGAAAGCCGCTTTGCTTGCTTAAATTCTAATTTTTCACAATACCAACCCATCAAAACTGTAACCGCAAGTATATTTAATAACATATTGATTGCCATACACTGAAGGCTAACATTTTAGACATGTAGCTCTAACTTATCCCAATGAAACTACTCAACAAGAGGTTAACTGCATATCAAGTCTGAAAACTAAAGCATCTGTTGGCTATGACAATTATGACAGGACTGTGACATAGAACTATATCTTCTTTTAACAAACTTATCACTCCTTGATGTGGAGTAATGTGTTTTTCATACTTCACCAAAATTCTTTACATTATATCTTGGCAAGTGCAAAAATTTCCAAACGGGACTTCTCACACACCTAATCAGAGATGATGTCAACTTAACTGAAACTGGGGGTTTCCAGGCTCTCTTACATCACATCAAAGGGGGCCCCCTGGTATTGTAAACAATGGGAAGAGAGGGTCAGAGGGTGGGTTAAGGAACAGGGCAAAAACAAAGGTTGGTGGACCTATCTCAGTGGGGAGATTGAAAGCAAACACTTACCACTGTCTGGACTCTTGATGTTAGGTTCCCAAGGAGTATTAGAGAAGTTGGTTTGTGCATAATGTAAACACGAGACCCCAGCATCTTCTTTGTGATTGCAGTCCGCATTTTGGAAGCCTTTATGTTTGCAGTGGCCAATGTTACTTTCATTGCCAACACATTCTACATCATCCAACAAGATGACTCCTGAGCCGGGCCCAAACATGGCAGAATTATGGGCACTCTTGGCCCCTGGAAATCCAAGCTGATGGCACACCACCTCTGCATCTTGGAGGTCCCAGGAGTCATCACACACTGTGGACCAACTTTCTCCCTGTCTGCGAACCTCAACACGGCCCTCAAAGAGAGAACTTGAGCCCATCAACCTTACATCCAAATCTGCTTGGAGAAAGAGAAACAAGCTGTCACAATTGTAAAGATGTAAGAGGCAAATATTAATATACAGGTAACACATTATCAGCAAATTTATCCACAACTGGTTCACTCACCTCCACAAAACTATGTTGTTCAGCCTACACAAAGTTGCTGTATACACATTGACTGTACAGTCCCTGCTGATCACTGAACATGTGAACACACTGACTGTAATGATGCAACCATGATTATTGTTAAAGTGTTTGCAGCGGGTATCCAGGTACCCAACCAACGGTGTCAGAAGTTTAGAACACAGTTCTGGAATTAAGACCTGGATCCAAAGTATCATCAATGTATGCTGTACATGTGACACAAGTCAGTATATATCCAACCAAGAATAACTTGATTTTCATGCCCATATGTACGATAGGGGATGCTATATTAACTTGAAAAGCAAAATTCCATATTATGACTTCATAACAGACTCGACTCAAAGCCTGACGGATGTTATTTGAGGGTACCCGAACGACTACGAAAGTTTGGCAGCAGGGTCCATATTTATTAATCTGTGCAAACACTAATCACTATTAGTCTAGTTTAGTTAGTTTAGTATTTGAGGATCAAAAAGTCTGCAGACTCATCGTGACTTCTATGCCATGCTGATCGTGGACGAACACCGGCGAAATTTCACACAAACCCAAACCCGCCACTCAATGTTCCCATCAAATGTACGAGAGTGTATCATCCAGTCTTTAGCCACTTTCCCAAAGGCTCAGAGGGGTGGAGAACCTGCCTAGCTCAGTAGCCCATTAGCTGTACCGAGCAATTTGAAGCAGACGAGAACCCTAATCGAAATCAACAAATAACACTGTAAACAGCTTTACTGAACAAATTATCTCATTATAAATAGTTTTGAGTCCCAAGAAAATTTCCAAGTGGTTCAACCAGGATTTGATCCAGGGATGTAGTGATTGCAAGACGGACACTCTGCCCACCAAGCTGACACTCCACTGTCACTGTTAGGGTAGCCTTCCCCTGATGATAGAAAAGTAGGAGAGACTAATAGCTACTATCACCATCAAGCGATGCAATGAGTTGGTCTGCTGCTGCAACTCAAGAATATGTTTCAATTCACAAAATTTTCTGATGGTCTGAAATAGGAATTTCCTCACTTATTCGTCAGATGCAGAAGGTCTGACTGGGGCACTGTGCATGTAGTCTAGGCTCTGGACTTGAGTGATGAAGTTATTTTTGAGTCCTGTGCTGCTTGTTGTTGAGACAAGCTACATAAGAATTTTCAGAATGGAGGAATATCCAATGTCTCATGCAAGTGAACCTAAACAGAGGACAGGGTGCTCAAAATTCAGACTGTCTGGTGGAAAGTCAGATGAAGATGAGTCATTTTTCCTCCTTCAAACTCAACAAATGATAATGGTATACTTAGTGTGTACTTACTCCCCACAGGCAGAAAGCCTCCCTATTCCTCATGTATTTACTAATAATGCTGTTTAAAGACTGTAGTGGTATGTATAATACAGTCCATGTGACTGGAAAAGCTCAACAGGCACAATGTACTGTACCTCCCTTAAATACACCCGAAAAGAAGTGAAAGTATCTTTACAAGGTTGAGGGGCACATATGTGCCATTTCTACAGCTCTCTGAGATTGATTCAAGAACAAGTATGTTTGACTTGATGTATATCACAGAGGCATTGACATTACTTGGATTTGACATTCTTGAGAAACACCTGTTGGCAGGTGCCATATAAATTGCTCTGAAAATAGTCTCTTTTTGTGAGTTGAACCCGAAGACTACAGGATACAAATAAGTGGACAGATTCATGCCCTGACTACAGAGTGTGACAAAGTCTATGGAAGGTAATTATTGTTTACTTCACCCACCCTGTCTTCAGCACAAAGTTTGGGCGCTGTCACTTCAACTTAAAAAGAACGGAAGGCAAGCATGCATAGTATTTTCCATAAAGTAAATAGAGCTTCATTCTAATGGAAGCCACAGCATCATCTACTGTAACTCGTCATAGCAATCAATCGTATGCACCTCTTCATGTAATGTTCACTTGCCCATCTGACTACCTGCCTTCTTGATCGTAGGACTACCTATCTCGATATCAGTAGCAAGAGAGACATGGCATTGGTTGCTTGCACTATTACACATGAGTTTGTGTGTTATCACCCTACCCACATATTGACGACACAAACTTCTAACAGTAGATGCATCCTGCTGTAAACAATCAAACACAATTGTTCTCATTTACAGGAGAATTTGGAGACTTATGCGTCAAATCTGCTTCAAAGGTTTACCTTCTCTTGGACTAAGTGTGTTTTCGGTAACAGGATCCCCACAGCAAACTGCTGCTGTGCGGGCAGGATGACATTCCGTGGGGAATATCTCTCTCATGGAACACTTCAAGAGGCTCTCTTCGGTGCCTGTGCATCTTAAATCTGCGAATCTGATCTGGTGGTACCCTAGTGCATCGTCGTAGAATCGTACTGCCCCCTCCGTCGAGTAGCCCATCTGGGTGCATATCGTTTCCACGTCCATCAGGTCGAACGAGCTGTCTGCACATATCGTCCACCAGATGTTGTCAAACTTTACCTTCACAACCCCTCCATACATGCACCAACCGAACTTTCTAGATCTCTCAAACTGCAGGAAATCCACTGCAAAATCACAAAGAAGACAAGAATAACACAGAGTGAGTGAGAGTACAAGAATTTACGATGATGCTGAAATTTAAGACAAAAGAAAGGAAAGTCACCAAAAGACCAGTATTGTTACATGACAGCTACTGCTGACAGTGTAACCTTGAAATGTAATCTCACTGCATTCAAGCAGAAATGAGATCCAAAAGGAAAGATACAACATGAAATTGTGAACGAAGCAACAAAGTATTCACAACAGCTAGGGCTAAAAGACCCAATTTCTGACTTGAGGGAGGGGGGGAGGGTGAGAGGGGCAGGGCAGTGTCAAATGTTACCTGTCTTCATCAATACAGTAATAAGAGGTGAAATAGTGTAACAGACAGGAAGTTGGGGAGTGGAATACAGTGCAGTGTTCCCACCTTGAATTGTATGGACTATTGTTGACTATTTCTTTTTTTTTAAGCTGACCCTTTTGGTTTCTCCTCTCTGCTCTTTGATGAATAATACCTTTGTGTCCCATGCTCATCAAGTTCCTTAATTGCTGTAATGACATCAACGTCATAGGATCATAAAACAGAACATCATCAGCTGGATCAATTATTTCCAGTGAACTACCATTAAAATGCACATGGGTAGTAAGACAACTCGCTTAAAACTTACTCTCTTTTGGCACAAAGAGAATTAAAGTGATCATCCACAAATTTGGCTACTTTTTTGTTTCTCTAATTAGTTCTGGTATAACTAAGCCCAAAACATGAGACCAACTTTCAAAGATGATGTAAACCAAAATGTAGCTGCAGGGCTCAAAATAAACTTGAAGAAGGGCACAGCCAAAATGAGCAACTTGGACATAGGTCTATGTTACTTCATAGCACATTTACAGAGGGGCACCACTGCCATCAGTAAGGGCTCCAATAGCCGTGGCTATCAGCGTTGCTGGTTATGTCGAGCCATGTGGCTGTTTTTTTTTTTTTCAAGATGAACAAACCATATGTCGTACTCCTGTCTTACAAAATGCTCTAAACTATCAAAAAAAAAAGAATGTTGTCGAGTCCACATATCCAAAATCCTTATTGGTACTGATTATTAAAGTCTAAGCAACTTTAATGTGACAGTGACAAGCATCCTTCTGAAACAGCATTTTTTCACTCAGTCTAGCGAGGAATAGTAAGAAAACTGACCACTGACGCTGACAAAAAAGTATTTTTCACACAGACCAATCACACAAGGGTGAAGGTTACTTTATTAATATCTGCTTTGTTTGCACCTACAGCTCTGCTAATATCACAGTTTGTCACACCACTTTTTCTCCTTCTTCAAGCTGTTTACACTTAGCAAATACATCAGGTTACCACAAAAGGAATCCACAATACCTTACCTCTACCTCAAAACAAACAAAATTATGGTGCAGTTTGAACTGAAGGCCAGGCTATTAAATTTGTACAGCCTTGTTTGTAGGCACTGTAAGAAGGGGACAAATCCAAAGTTGCTTGCCACCAAATGCTTGAATATTTATTACACCAAAATATTGCAGATTAGTTCTCTGCAAAGGTTTGGACACACAGCTAATATACATTGGTAAATTGTCTCACAAACTATACAACTGAAAGGGGATGCACAATTCCTGGCATAAATTAACCAAGGGAATTAGAAACAGACTTAAGCAGGGCTGGCATGCCACATCCCCTGGGATCTCCACAAAAATATGGCCTCACAAAATTTAATTATTGTATTCTTTTGGATAGAGTATTTCAGACTGAATGTTAGCATTTGTGGAGATCATCTGTGCGAAGTTTCATTTTGTAGGCTTGCAAGTACAGACAGAGAAATCTACAAATATACAAAAAGGAAAAAACGAATGCAAAAAGGAAATCTTTGAAGTACATTTCAAGTGCGGGAGGGGGTGAAGAGACCCACAACCTTTGCTCTCCTACAGTAACTATCAACAGCAAACTCTTGTGGATAATTACAGTGAAAGGGGACACTATGTTAGCTTGTGCCAAGGGTCCCCTGATGGTAAATCTGGCCAGGATGGTTGACACGCCTTCAGATGTGGAGTTGTTGCAGGTTGAATGAAATGTTAAATATTGAAAGAAAACCTACATCACGGAGGAGAGCTCACTACATAATGTCACCAGAAATAGTGACATTAACTGAAGTGTTAGCTTAGTGTTTGCACAAGGTCCAAAATTTCAAGACTGATGGGTACCCACAGTCCAAGGTTGGTCAGGTACCCAAATACAAAATTCCCGTTAGGCTATGGGTTTGTTGTGAAGTCACAATACATGTCGATTTGTGCATTAATGTAACACCATGTATCTTACCTTCTAGTATGGCAATGAAGTGTTCTTAGTTGGGTAAAATATGATAATTTTGTCACATGTGCAATAAACGTTAGCGAAACTCGGGACACAGGAAGCAATTTCAGTACCAGGTCATGATGTTGTCGGTCAGGGTAACCAGGTACCTACTGCAAACATTATTTTGTAGATGACGTTTAATCAAACATTGGTTTTCACCTTAGACCTCAGTAACTAAACAAACCATAGTGCCTAGGCTGATCCTACTTGGCAGTGTCTAATACATCAAAACTGTCAGCACCAGGTGTTGACTCAAGGGTACGCTGAACAAAACAAAATCCTGGATGAGATCCTTATACCAAGGACTGCAACCTGTAAAGCTGTTTAAAACAACAATTTGGGGATTATTAACATGCTATTCATAGATACGGGTCGGGTCTTTTATCCAGTTGTTTTCACAACACAAAAATACTTATGTTTGCTATTTACTCAACTTCAGCAAACCTACACTCACCTACTGTATTATACACCCAACACTCTATTAATACCGTATACATTGTCAACATCAGTCATGGTTCAAAGGGGGGTACATTCACTTGACCGGAGAGGGGAAAGGTGTAGTCGACCAGTTCTAAAAGAAGGGGATTTATCCTCAAAAATGGTTATTCCAGGCTCTTCTACTCTCCCTCGGCATCCCAAAAAGCGTATATGAGGAGTTATCGCCTCATCTCTAAAGTTCCAGAAGTGACTGAAGTAAATTTCTCCAGATTCCCCACCTTTATAATCAATACAATCATCAAAGACTTTATTTTTCGGCTATGCAATCAATTCTGTCGATATCGTACCAAAAATGCCATTCACTCATCTTTGTGAAATCAAACACATGGTTTGCACAAACTGCAAATTGTCACAATTCTATTACTCTTGAATGACATACAAGGTCCTGAATCAAAAGTTCCAAGATCTTTCAACCAAAGTAGTCCTGCTGTACATACATCCTTTCATATGTTACATGCTGCTTTCTTCTTCTTTTCCTATTTTCTGAAAATGTCAACTGCAAGACACTGTACTGATTATTCTATAGCCTGGGGGATTTCAGCCATTTGGTAGGTGATATTGAGTATGTGGGTAAGATGGTGCTGATAACGTGAACAGACCTGCTGAAACTGTTCTAGCAGTTTCTAAATGGAGCAAATAGAAACAAAAGACAGTTTTTTGCCCATTCCCTGACTTTTCCGAGAGTTATGAGAATAAAGATGATTTTTCCCAACTTTCCAGATCTGAAAATTCATATTTACTTTTCAATGATTTTCCACGAATTACAGGACTCGTACAAAATCTGAAATATTACGGAAAGTGTCCCTCCAGACCTTTGCTTAGTTATTATTGTATGTTTCTTATAAATTCTTTTAACATCTCATGCGCCTGTGCAAGTATGTTGCAATGTATAAGTATGGTCTGATCTCATCTCAGGCTGATTTCTAAAAACTCAGATCACCTTCTCAACAATTATCTCTCAACCTACAGAACCTATGTACGAATCAGTTTTGGCTTCATCCCTCCTGGTTTGTTTTTCTTCACAGGGTAATAATTGCTTGCAATGAAGCACTCAAAAAGTTCTGTGCATAAGACAGTTACAAAAAACAGGCTCAAATACTTTTTGATGCATCACTTATCCAGAAAAGGTCACAAAAAATCCATCCTGCGCATACTATACTGTAAACTGTACAAACTCACGTAACGGCCAAATTTCCAACCAAATGTCCCATAGTCCATATTAAACCATTACTGTAATCCATATTTATCCTTTCCCATGGTCCATATAAAATCTTTCCCCCATGGTCCATATTTAACCTTTCCTGCAGTTAATATTTAACCTTTCCCTGTTGTCCATATTACATCACAAGTAACAGAGATCACAGTCAATTACATCATAATGGCCGTGCCCTTCATATACATGCACAGTGTTAGAAACTCTGTTGGGCGGTAAGTTTGAACATACCATGTTGCCCATGAGAAGTTCACTTCAAAACGTCAAAAACGTGAATGAAAATGGTTTGACATGGCTGAAATAAGTCAGAAGACATGTTCCTTGACTGGAATTCCCCTTTAACCTTTCTTTACCTTTCCAGTATTCCACATTTAACATTTCCCTTCAGAGTGGGATACACACTGAAGCTTAATTTGAATATGAACTGCGTTCTTGTTCAGATGAGACAATTTTTGCCAAAGTTTTGCACAATTAAAGAGGAAATGCGGCCATCCCAAACTGAACTCGTATGCCTATATATGCTACTTCATGAAAGGCTCTTTGTAACTATGTGATATCCTCTTGTTGTTCAAATGCTTAATTTTGCACCATAACTCCTTTTGAGAAGGGAATTGCAAGATCTTGATGATTTTTCAGAATGAAGTACGGAAGACTGCTTATTCCCTTAAATAAACAACAGTTGTCACAATCTTTCCAGGATGCAAACCTGAGTCTCATGTCAAGGACTACTGCAGAGAAAAACCGTACAAACTTTTCCTTCACACCGACTTGTCTTTCCTTTACATACCACCACTATCTACTATTTCAAGCTGAAAGTCCTTGTACTAAAGCACCAGTAAACAGATTAAGGACATCATGCAGGAAATATGAATGAGGCCAAAGAGCTTATGAGTGTGACTTCAGTCTCTGTAACAAGCATACATGAAATGATATCTGTCGCAATGTTGCACTTACAACCAACTTAAGCTCAGTGTGAACCTTTGTTCTGAAAAGTATTCAAGTCACGGCTTACTGGTCATGGAAAGAGCTTGGGACTTTTCAGAAATAATTACACCTCCAGAAGGCCAACAGCAGTGTCAAGGTCCATGCTCATTTCTTGCTCAGCGTTACCAATGAACCACTCACGTAAATGACTACGTGTGACAGTTTTGGGAAGAGCAAGATCCACTGATGGGGGTGTCACTGTTTGTTGGCATTTAATTTTTTACTCACCAGAAAATTGGAAGGGTGTCACAGAGCAAACAACACCGGCATCTTCAGGGTGGAAGCAATTATTTGCCCTGAAACCTCCATGTTGGCACTCTCCGAGGTTGTCCTCCAATCCATGACATTTGACATCGTCCATGAGGATGGTGCCAGTCCCAGGGCCAAACGACGCCACGCTGGTCGCTTCAAGGGCATACGGGTATCCCAGCTGGCGGCACACTACGTAGGCATCCTGGATGTCCCAGTAGTCGTCACATATGGTGCCCCACTCGCCACCGTAAAAAGCCTCCACCCTCCCCTCATGAGGTCCTGATCCTCCAGCTAGACGTAAGCTCACAAAGGTTTCTGCAAGAAGACATCCATTTCATACAAGTGTGTTTAATGGTACTGTACACTGATGTTTTTCATTTGCTGTTTTTAAGTTTACCTTCCCTGAAGGCCAAACAAGAAATGCTTAATTACAGGAAGGAAGGAGAAAGCATTAGTAGGAATTGAAAGATGTATAGTTATTGCAGTGAAGCTGTCTTTAAACGCATTGCAAGGTTAAACAGCCACAGAAGTCTCTGAGTTGTTTGCAAACCAAGTACTGATTCCCATTTTGAGCTGTGCTTCGTAACTTTACAAAGTGGTAAGGGATGTATCTATGTGAGCCACCTTATCATTTAAGTTAACACCACAACTTGCACCTGTCGCTACTGAAGGTGATTAGTAGCCTCCCAAAACATTTGTTTAATTAACATTTAAGTAGAATATACAAACACTATATATCAGAAACAAATATCTTTACATGCATCTCCCGTGTATATATCTGTCTGTTTGTTTGTCGTTCTGTGTCTGGCTGACTGTCTGCCAGTGTTTAACAATTCTGTTTGTTTGGACTTACCATGGAGAGGTTCCAAATTCCAACAATTGACGATCAAATTTGTAGAGTGACTGCATGAACTGGACAATTCATCAAACACCACCTCACAAGAAGTGCTGAGGTCGACAGGGAGGGGATCACAGACAAGCCCTGCTGGAAAAACACCGTCTGCAGATTCTATGTTGCGAATGTATGACTGTACGGAGAGCCCCCCTTGAAAGCCCAACTCCTGGCAAAGAAGATTAGCTGCTGTAGTTTCATTTATGTGATATTGGCAGATGGTGCTCCACGTGCCATTGGTATAAATTTCAGGCCTACCCTCCCAAGGATGAATGCCACCTGTCAAACGTAATTTGTAATCTGTAAGAGGCAAAAAAAAAAAGAGAGGATTTCAAAAATGAACACGGAGATTACCAAAATTGAAATTGACAGTTGCCACAATAACAAGTCCCTTGATAGGGGGATACATAAGCCTATCTACCTTTCCTTAACTTCCCCATTAACTTGAACCCCCCAAAATGTAATGTGCCCCCTCTCTCACTCTTCGTACATTAACACTGCCTAACCCATCATACCCTTCATACATCAACATTGCTTAACAACAGGGTACAATACAAAGGAAAGGTGCCAAACTGCCAACATAAGAAAGTAAGGCTACACATTGCAGTCAGAAGCCAACACAGTATGGTCAACGAACTACCCGCGTCAATTTCCACATTTTTTCCCTTCACTGCATAACAGGCACATCAATGAAAAGGAAAGTAGACCAGCAGTACCGTAGGTCTACTATAACCTGCTCTTAGGATAATCAGTGGGGTTTCAATCTAGGGTATTTTTTTCATTGCTGTATATACACAAGTGCGAGCTAAAGCTTGTAGACAGTCTCAAATGGTAGAATCAGGAGAAAGGACAGACCGAAAGTGATTGAATTACATATAAGGCTGAGGCAGTAATGGTCTGGTTTGGGGTCTGTGGATTATTTCTTTTTCCACAAAAAGTACAGTATGTCCAACATTCCTTTTTTATGTTATTTAAGATTGCCATTGATCTTCCAAAATGCAAATTGAACTATTTAAAAGGGGACAGGTAGTGGTAATATATATCTTCCATGACTTTTTGCACTTTTCTCTTCCAAATGGGTATAAGCATATCTATTTAACACATTTGTGGTAAAAAATGATCTGAAAATGGCAAATTTGGTCAGAAATGTCCTCAAGAGACTAAAAACAAAACACTTATTTCTTTTTATCCTTCTTATTTTGACTCCCATCTCTGCTGGATAATATCCACAGAGTATGTGGTTTAATGCCGCTCCTTAGCTTGTGTAAATGGAATTTTTTTTGGTCAAAGGTCATCAATGTTTACCTGAACTCTGCAAGTAAAAATTGATGACCTTTGGCAGAACATTTTTTAACACAATCTGTTAAAGTAAGAGACTCATCGCCCCAGTCAGCTCCAGTTTTAAAACCACTTACCTTTAGTCCCTCCCACAGCCCGTCTAAAATTCCATCACGTTTCATCAAAACAATGAGCCTCTGCGAATGATGTGTAATATGTGGTACTCTGCATATTTCAAATTTCCTGTCAACCACAGAGCAGGACCAATTGAAAATTTGGCTTTCCCCCAGCTAACAATGTAGCGTGGGGTGATGAGCAACTGCCTTTAAGTATATACTGTAACTACCAATTCTCCTTTAAGAAGAATTTAGGCCAACACTGTGATAGCATTGTGTACAGAGTTTGGGCACCAAACTTTTTCTCAGAATTGTTACACATAAGCAATCATACCCAATGCACCAGAAGATTTCATGTTAGTACTCCCCACCTTTTAGAAAATATGCATCTGCAAATTCTGAATTTGTCATACATTGTCGCATTATTCTACATTGATGTAATGCATTCCTTTTGACAAAAACATTTGAGGTAAACACTGATTATTAGCTGATATGAGTACCAGTGATGATATTACGTTGACCTACCATGGACTAGTGCCCTGCACAGAGTTAACCAGAATGCAGAAATGCATTGTGGTTTCGATGATCTATTTTAGAGAAATTTTTTTCTGAATCTGATATAATAGCATTAGTATGTGTCACATTTGTCACATTTTCACAATTTGACCCCTGTTGACCCCAAATGACCTTTGACCTTCACAAAAAACAATAGGGTTCCTCTACTCAACATGGTTCAACTACATACAAAACATGAGATCTCTACAAGCTTCCTTTCTTGAGATATCGTGTTTTCAAGGTTTTCACAATTTGACCTCTGTTGACCCCAAATGACCTTTGACCTTCATCAAAAACAATAGGATTCTTCTTCTCAATATGGTACACCTAAACACTATGAGATCTGTCTAAGCTTCCCTTCTTGAGATATCGTGTTTACAAGGTTTTCACATTTTGACCCCTGTTGACCCTAAATGACGTTTTACCTCCACCAAAAACAATAGGGTTCTTCTTCTCAATATGGTACACCTACATACCAAATATGAGATCTATCCAAGTTTCCCTTCTTGAGATATCGTGTTTACAAGGTTTTCACCATTTTGACCCCTGTTGACTCCAAATGACCTTTGACCTCCACCAAAAACATTAGGATTCTCCTTCCCAATATGGTACACCTACATACTACATATGAGATCTGTCCAAGCTTCCCTTCTTGAGATACCATGTTTACAAGGTTTTCACATTTTGACCCCTGTTGACCCCAAATGACCTTTGACCTCCACCAAAAACAATAGGGTTCTCCTTCTCAATATGGTACACCTACATACTACATATGAGATCTGTCCAAGCTTCCCTCCTTGAGATATCGTGTTTACAAGGTTTTCACATTTTGACCTCTGTTGACCCCAAATGACCTTTGACCTCCACCAAAAACAATAGGATTTCCCTTCTCAATATGGTACACCTACATACTACATATGAGATCTGTCCAAGCTTCCCTTCTTGAGATATCATGTTTACAAGGTTTTCACATTTTGACCTCTGTTGACCCCAAATGACCTTTGACCTCCACCAAAAACAATAGGGTTCTTCTTCTCAATATGGTACACCTACATACTAAATATGAGATCTGTCCAAGCTTCCCTTCTTGAGATACCATGTTTACAAGGTTTTCACATTTAGACCTCTGTTGACCCCAAATGACCTTTGACCTCCACCAAAAACAATAGGGTTCTCCTTCTCAATATGGTACACCTACATACTACATATGAGATCTGTCCAAGCTTCCCTCCTTGAGATATCATGTTTACAAGGTTTTCACATTTTGACCTCTGTTGACCCCAAATGACCTTTGACCTCCACCAAAAGCAATAGGGTACCACTTCTCAATATGGTACACCTACATACTACATATGAGATCTGTCCAAGCTTCCCTCCTTGAGATATCATGTTTACAAGGTTTTCACATTTTGACCTCTGTTGACCCCAAATGACCTTTGACCTCCACCAAAAGCAATAGGGTACCACTTCTCAATATGGTACACCTACATACTAAATATGAGATCTGTCAAAGCTTCCCTTCTTGAGATATCGTGTTTACAAGGTTTTCACATTTTGACCCCTGTTGACCCCAAATGACCTTTGACCTCCACCGAAAACAATAGGGTTCTTCTTCTCAATATGGTTCACCTACATACCACATATGAGATCTGTCCAAGCTTCCCTTCTTGAGATATCATATTTACAAGGTAGGGCGTCACGGACATACATACACACACATACACACACACCCACGCACACACACACATACACACATGCATGATTACAAAGGTTACGATTATAATCGAAACCAAAAATCCTATCCACTCAATGCTTTGGAAACTGCGGTTAAGCGCAGACCTTGGGCACCAACCTTGTACTGTATTAAGCCAGTCAATTTGGAGTTTGGATCGATTTAATTATCATCTGGAGAGCTCTGAGCAATAGAGAATACACATGCATCAGTTGTGAGAGATGGGTGATTCAGGAGCGAGGTAAATTACATAAACAAAATTTCAAATGATCCCCCAGATCAGACGAACCTGTCAGTCTCGTTGACTGCGATATATTGCACATGTAAAGAAACATTGTCAAGGTAAAACTAAGAAAGGGCAGTAATCTGCTTGAGGTATGGCAGTTCTTCGTCCTCATCATGTTCCACGTCTTCCAGGCCTGCTTTCTCTCCCGATTATCTTTTGTGACACAAACGATGCAACGATGACTGCTCTTGGCAATTCTGGCAAGGACAGCATTTTCTGTGTCTTCATAAAATAAACTGGAAAGGAAAAATTCAAAATGAAAGGTCTTGTGTTTTCAAAAAAATTTGTTTGTATACTTCATCCCTTTAATGCATGTTACATGAAATGATTTATTGATTTAACATCTTTCAACAAGTTCCTGAACTATCTACCTATACTGATTCTGAGGAGAAAACACACTGATATGATATAATAATGACAAAGTAGATTTATAGCACCATTCAAGAAGAACTGCTCATGGTGTTTTACAGAAGTAAAAAGATTTACTTGACTGAAATTCCTGACAAACTGTATAAGTAATTACTCTACAAAAGAAGATCTATACAAAATAGCAGTATTGCTACCATGCAAGTAGCCAGACTAACCAGTTGGGGGGGGGCATCAATGTTGGAATTTGATTGTCCTAGGAGGGTCTTTGAAAATATTTTGCTGTTTTCAGGGGTTCTAGATCCAAAATGGTGAGAAAAAGATTTTTCCATCTTCTCTCCCAGGTTGTATTCCGAAACGGGACCTTTTATTGGAAATATTTGGGGGAATGTGCCCCCCCCATGCCCCACCCATGGCTATGTGCCTGATTGTTACAGCAACATGTATCGAGGAATATCACTGCCTTACATGCACTGTGTACACCACTACACTGTAGTCAGGACAATAATGCATTCCAGTTACCAGAGCACATTCTGTTTATAATGAAAAAATGATGAATGCAAAATTTACTGTTAAACTAAAATTGTTACAAATTAATACAAAATAACTACTGTATGCAACTGATGACTAACAAATGATGATATGACAAATGATACTTACTGTACAACTACTGTACTGCACAGGCCTACAGTCACTATAACACAAGCAATTGCAAAATTTCTGGTACTGGTGGGTAATGCTGTAAATAAATGAACTACCTTGGTCCACTAAGTGTTAAAATCTGAGATTGTATTGTTGTTGCATCTGATACTTAAATAAATTCTCCACACTGCTGCCTTGGGAATCAACAGGATTTCTAGAAACACTTCAAAACATTCTTTGTAAAGTAGATGGGGGAGTGGAGAATCATTTTGAAATTTGAGAAACATCCTGCAAGCATTGAACTGAGATATAATTGGTGAACCCTCTACTATACTGTAAATGCCCTTTACATCAGAATATCACAGAGTCACGACAGGTGCATCTTCAATTTCCTCAAAGTGAATCAGTAAACAACCACTGGAAATGTTCTATCACAGCATTGTACCTCATTTTCCTGAAATTTCCTGCATGCCTTGGCATGTGCACAGTGATTGAGCAGGCCATAGCAAGCAAGCATGGAGATTACCCAGAAAATGTCAAATTTTTACCGCGGGTCCATAATTCAGTTACTAGGTATAACTTCCAGTGAAAGCAAAATCTGCAAATGAAAAACCGGCAATTTTATCAATAGATAAAAAAAAAATTAAAAAGACACTGAACAGTGTATTAAAGCTGAAAAAGCGATAGGCATGCAGAGCAACTGATTATTAGGTCATGGAACACATTGCACATACTCTACTCTTTGACTACAGGTACTACTGTATACCTGCTTGTTATGTATTTTTCGGTCTGTGATAAATCGTTTTCCTTTACATCAAAGTGAATGGATACTAACTTTCATAACCAGCTGGCAAGCTGTACCTCCATTGAATGATACAAGTACACTGTCAACTCCTTGTCCCCTTCTCTCTTGCCTGTCAGCCTTAGTCCCTCCCCTTCCCTCCACTCTCCCCAAAATATAAACGTACTATTGAAGCCAATAGCATGGACTTAAAATGCATAGCAAAAAAATAGCATATTTTGTTTCAGGAAGCAACAAGCAAAAATCACCTTGCTTCAGGAAGTTACAATTGGTCTCAAAACGAATCTGCAGAATTGGTCAGCTGGATTGGTACCTGCGATTTGCGATAATATTTTCAAATACAAGACTTGTAAAGCACTAAATTCACTAATGCGCTCATGGCACTTTAAAAAATAATCACAAATACATTCAAAAACGAAATAGATGAGAAAATGCAATATGTAACAAATGACCAACTGGTCTGAGAACAAAAAAAGGGATACAATTGTCAAACAGTTTCAATCTCAGTCAATTGACTGTATGGTACATTCACTTCAAATCACTTTGAGGAGTGTGATTTTTTTGGCACATCTATGTTAAGAATGGGAACTCAGGTAAATCTGTTATAGTAATAAAGTCAAATGAAACAGCCCACCTGCCACTCTCCTTAACTGCTTGAGGGGTGTGGTTTGTTGCACCCCCAAGAAAATATTTAATCTGCCATGATTATGGAATTGAAAACCTTGGTCACCTGTTTGTCATTCTGGGACATTCTCTTACATCACCAATGATGGCTAAAGAAAAGAGGTCCTTGAGACACATACTATGTAATGGATACCCCAATGCTAATCATTCTGTTTAAATTCAACTCTGATGTTGATGATTTAGCTCAGTCAGCCTCAGTGCATGGCCTATATGTGCAGCTTTATCCAGAGAGTTGCTATTTGCCCCAGCTTTATCAGTCTTCAAGGTCACTGTACTACATTGCTACCTCTGTTGGCACGACCAGATAAACGTGACTAAGTTAAATTACCCAAATCCGAACAGAAGTGAGAGGCATCTGATAAATTAGTAAGGATTGTCCCATCTTGATAGAGGGCCAAAGCATCCA
Organism: Stichopus chloronotus; assembly: GCA_021234535.1. Classification (NCBI taxonomy): domain Eukaryota; kingdom Metazoa; phylum Echinodermata; class Holothuroidea; order Aspidochirotida; family Stichopodidae; genus Stichopus; species Stichopus chloronotus. The sequence continues at coordinate 37,696,136 of CM037832.1, read as the reverse complement.
TTCTTAATCGTGTCATCTAACTCTACAGTTGATTCTGCAATTGCTACAGTCCAAGGGTTTTTCAAGCCCCAGTTTCACTGTACCATTCGAAGGATGGCAAGGAGTACAGTAGATTGCTTTTTCCATTGATACCACAGAATGTTAAAGGAAAAAAAAGGGCTGGGCAACAGTACAAAAGATTTAAGGAGAGACAGGGGGAAAGCATACAGAGAAAAATGCACACTTTGTAATAAAGTTTCACCTTCATTCAGAAAAGGACAATCTTTAGCCTTTGAAAGGAAGTGAACAACAGGGCAAACTTTCCAGGGTAATTGCCACACAGGGCTTAATTTTGGGTCAAAGGAAACAATGTCAGACAAAAGGGTCCGCTATACCAGAAGGTCCTAATTTTTTGGTAATCTGTACACTGTACAGAAAGTAAATTGCCAATATTAGTCCTATACACAAATGCCTTGAGCTACAAAGGCAGTGTGGCAGCAAGGTCATACACTTGCGAGACTGATATATGTTGTCAAGAAGACAAAAGATTAAGTGCTTGGTACAAACAGTGCTTTTTACAAACAAATGCACTCGAGATTAAGGATGGCACAATTGCAGTATATGCCTATAAAATAAGAATGCTGGATTCCTTCTCTTTGAATTTAATCGGTTTGTTTCTAAACACTTCTTTGATGTTTCTTTGACAAAGCTTAAATAATTGTCTACTTTAAATCTAATTTGATCTCTCAACTGTGTATCCCATCTGAGCCTATTTGCCCACTCAAGGTCACACAGGGTCAAACCTAGTATCCACAGTTTAGTGCAGTATTTAACAGATTAAAGTGATTGCATGTGTACTGAAAAACCAGAAGGATAAGATTATGTTTAATCTTAACTTTTTCTTTATTTCAAAATGTACATGTACACTTTTCGATGAAGGAAAATGACAGTAACTACTTTGAAAAGCAACGGGATTGGCATTAAAACAGTAAAAAACAGAAATCATATTTGAAAATTAACGGTTCTTACTATAACCGCCTACGTAATGAATATGCAACAGTACAGGTCTCACTAGTGTATCAAAAACATACTACTCAAGTCATCGCTTCTTTGTAGGTATCTGGAATTGTAGTATTTGGTGAAAGGAAACACACTGTATTTACAAATAACCTACGAACTGAACACAACCTTGCCGCGGCGTCAGTGATCCTGAGTTGTAACTGAATATTTAATACTAGTATACTTCCCATTAGCTTGTTCTAAGAAGCACACCGTTGATTTGAATGAAAACTGTCAACCACTACATTGTCATATTCTACACTTTTAATCGTTATGTTAGAAGAACTTGAAATCATATGGCAAAATTAACCAACTAAAACCTACTTATTTTCCCAGATTGTCTGAATGGTGTAATTAAAAGCCTTACCAAACCTTTGGAGATGAAATTTCAATGTTTTTACTTTTTGCCTATGCACGCAATCACTTTAATTCTTTTGAAGCTATGTGAAAATCAATGACCAACACCAAACACTATACATGGGCAGAAAAGAAATTAGGTAAGAAGCACTGCACATCATTTAACAGGGATACAGGGATTGTGGTTTATTTAAAGTAAATTGTAAAGAAGGATGTGCTGTTTGAATGAAAACAAATAGCCTTTATCTTTAATTTTCCATCACTCTCTTCAATTCAACACCAATCAGGAAAATACCACCTCCGATACGTTTCTTTTAGGAGAAACTTCATTCCCTTGATTGTTAATTATGGCAGAAAGAATAGCGATTCCTTCCTTTTTTTTTTTTTTGCTAACCAGAAAGTCTAAAGGCTTTGTGATTCCTTGCTACATGGTTATATTATAACAAGCATGAATTATCCACATGACAAGTATGAGATCAACTGCAGTTACTGTTCTTGAAACACCACATTAATAAGCCTTTAACCCAAATAACCTTTATTTTTGGTGACCTCAAATGACACTTGACGTCCACTAAAAGCAATAAGGATCACCTACCCAGTATGGGGAACCCACACATCAAGTTTAACATCAGTCAACATTACCCTTCTGGAGATACTATGCTGGCAAGATTTCACCTCTGGTGACCGCAAACAACATTTTTACCTTCACAATAAACATCAGGAGTCATCTACTAAATATGACCAACCCACACACCACGTATGACATCAGTCACAATTACCCCTCTGGAGATATTGCGTTTACAAGGTTTTCACATTTTGACCTCTGGTGACCTCAAATGACCTTTGACCTCCACCAAAAACAATAGGGATCATCTACTGAATATGACCAACCCACACACTAAGTATGACATCAGTCACAGTTACTGTTCTTGAGATATTATGTTTACAAGGTTCTCACATTTTGACCTCTGGTGACCTCAAATGACCTGCTACCTCCACCAAAAACAATAGTGATCATCATCTACTTAATTGAACAACTTACACACCAAGTATGACATCAGTCACAGTTACAGTTCTTGAGATATCAAGTTTACAAGGTTTTCACATTTTGACCCCCTGTGACCTCAAATGATGTTTGACCTCCACCAAAAGCAATAGGGTTTTTCCACTTAATGTGGTGCACCTACCTACTAAAAATGAGATCCGTCCAAGATTCCCATCTTGAGGTATCATGTTTACAAAGTTTTCACAATTTGACCCCTGTTGACCCCAAATGACCTTTGACCTCTGCCAAAAACAATATAATTCTTCTGCTCAATGTAGTACACCTACATATCAAATATGGGATCTGTCATAGTTATAATTCTTGAGATATTGTGCTTACAAGTTTTTACAGTTTGACCTCTGGTGACCTCAAATGACCTTTGAATTACTCCACAAACAATAGGGATCATCCACTCTATATGAACAACCTACACACCAGGTATAACATCAGTCACACTAACCCTTCTGGAGATATTGCATTTACAAGGTTTTCACATTTTGACCTCTGGTGACCTCAAATGACCTTTAACCTCCACCAAAAACAATAAGGATCATCTACTCAATATGACCAACTCACACATTAAGTATGACAACAGTCACAGTTACCCTTCTGGAGATACTGTGTTTACAAGATTTTTACAGTTTGACCTCTGGTGACCTCAAATGAACTTTGACCTCCACCAAAAACAATAGGGATCATCTACTCAATATGAACAAGCCACACACCCAGTATGAGATCAGTCATGGTTACCCTTCTTGAGGCATCATGTTTACAAGAAGTGTTACACACACACACACAAACGACATCACCATCGCATAGATTCCTTGAGCCTTCGGCAAGGATACAAAAAGTGAAAAGAACTGGCCCACGTACTGTACCGCACTTCCATGCAAAAACCCCGCAATAAAAATGCATTGATTAAGAAAAAGTAGGCATTACTTGGACAAACAAAACGTGGTACAGTATCTTGTACAGATTTTCACAACTATGAGAGATACAGCCAGTCTTACGGTGCATTTTTAAAACTGCAGGAATAACAGCAGAGTGCAGACAATGCTTTAATGGAAGTTCAGACCTTTCACTGTCAAGAACTTTGCAGATCTACAAAATACGATTCTGTATGAAGTACTGCATACTGTAATGGCTTCAACACGCGGTGTCATCAATTGGGATTACAGTAACTGCAACTGTACAGTACTGCAACTGTACAGTACAGTTACTGAAACAGTACTGTACAGTTTATAAAGTACAGTTTATAAAATGATATATATATATATAATGGCATCGATATATTGTCCACAATTTTAACACACAGAAACTGACAAACCATGGAGGCCAAAAAACTTCCTGCATTTCACTAAAAACTGAAGCCATTTGTTGACTTCCTGACCTTTACAATACCTGCTTTCAGGTTCACAGGTTACAAAAAAGAAAATATGTTTCCCAAGAGGTGTCTTGCCAACATTTTATTGATTGCTGTTCAATCATTGCACAAGAAATCCATGAAAACAGGTGTACATTTTCTAAACAATTACCCATAGTTTGATAAATTTGCAGAGGGAATTCATCCCTTTATACCAAGGACACTGATTCACTTTTCTGTTTGACTGACTTTGGTTCAGTACTTTGAAAATGACAGTGGGGGTAAGGTGGCATGAGGTAGTGAAACTGTGATAAAGTGACAACCTGTTGCCTTAGGCAAATAAGTACCAATGCAAAATTTGCCACATTCTTCAAAATACTTGGCAGAGATTTAATTTTCAGCTCACAATGCTACATATGATTGGTAAAACATGCAGAGCCAAATATAGCACAGTAGCTTGAACTGTTGGGCAAGGGTCCAAGTTTGTCACTCACACTGGGAAATTAAAGAGGCTTAGAAACTTGTGTAACCAAGAGCTTGTAGGTAACAATTTTAACAACGAATTTAAGGTAGATTGCCAAGTCCATTGTGCAATATCTCATATGTTGACACCATACTGTACTTACCACTTACAGTATGTATACAGTAAGCTATAAACCACTAATGCCAGTCAATCTGGCATGCATACTGCTGCGAAAGCCACACATAAAATACAGTACACCATAGTAAAGAATGTGCATTTATCATGACAACAGAGAGCTTTTATTTAGAAGATAGAACAGCTTTGAATTAAAGTTTACACTGCCAAAGTCACACAGTAATCTGTGCTTTGTATCATTCTTGACATTTCTAAAGACTTGCACGCTGGATTAGAAAGTGAACACAATATGGCACTGATCTTCTGCATCAGTACACAGAATTACAGATTAATTTCCCCTACTCCTCAACAATCATTTTGAGTTGTAGGCCTATGTGTGCCACCTGTTCTGAAAGAGTTGGGAGTACAAACCTTCACATCAGCAGGCTACTTGTTTTCAAGGATTAGTTGATTTAAATGATGTTGCTACGTAGGTGAATCACATTGAACTGGAACTATTGAGACAAGGAGAGAAATACCTTTGAGCCAACTAAACAGCTTATCTTCTCTCAATTTGTGGGGGGGGGGGGGGGGTGAGGATGTTAAAATATGAGCACTAACTAAATTTTCTAATTTTATCTCCATTTAAAAGACAGCTCCCCTGATGTAGACATATATTATGGTTGCTAAGATGGGCATTGCAGCGTGTTTAAAAGGACATTTCAGCTCAACAGCAAATGCAGTCTAATTTCTGCCAGTTCGGGGAGGGTCCTCTGCTACCATGGGAACCAATTACCATTTAGGAAAGGCTCCCACATGGTTTTGGGTCAGTGTGGGCATGAAGCAGCATGTAGTATGTGCTAACTGTAGAGAACCTCACAGATGGCCATGCTTGCTTCACAGTAGATGCTTAACTTTGAACTGTTAATGTGAAATTTCAAAAGCAGTGTAGTGCAGGGCGAAATGTAGCTGCATGGTTGTGACAGTCAGAAAAGTTTCATGTCCAACAGCAGGTAATTAGATTGAATTCTGACATTTACTCCAATCGTATGGAAACAAGCTGGCAAAATATTTACCTTTTTGTTGCTGTGCAGTGTACATGGCAGTTGTAAATAAATGCACATGTTACAATTATGACATCTAGATTCTAGAATACCATGCTTCATATTCGGCTTCTCAAGAACAATCTCCTTTGAAAACCAATAACATACCTAAAATAGCAATTACATTTAGTAGCAGTTGGCTATATTTTAATGAATAAAACAGCACACACTATTTCACAATGGTAGCAAGAGTGTATCCTCCCTGAGTAGTATGGGGTCAAGGCCCGAAGTGGCACCCATCATCACCTATATACATGATAGCTACAACTGTGGGAAGTTGAGGGGCGCCACCATCAGTTGCAGCAAAGTGTACCCGAAAATGTTGGATAAAAATACCCATTAGATCTCTCCAAGCCCGCAGGCCATGCTGCCACTTTATTACAGTAGTTGCATGAGGCCCTAGTATGATCAGTGTTGAAATTTCAGCACTGGACCACTGGCAGTCCAGGGGACAACAACTGTACACCCTTGTCCTTTTTAAAAATTTAGCCGTTCTACCAAAAGTGATGTCATGACTTTTTTTTTCTAACTTGCTGAATCATGACAACACTTGCATTGTGCTGTTAGGAAATTCATTACCACATTTCATGTCACTGTTTCAGATAAATGTAAGTAAAATTTCAATTGGATTTAGTTTCTAGTTAATTTGACTTTTCTGAAGCCTGAAGGACAACCTCATATAAAACATTTATTTGTCCTGTAGAGATCTGAATGTGTCTTGGACACCAGAACTACTGTACCAAAAAAAATCATACCGACCGTCCCAATGAGAAAGAAATGAAGGAAAGAAATTTATTGTCCACCTGAAATTTCAGGGCAACTTTACATGTAGGCACTCAAATGTCACAAGATCTAAATAAATTGTCATAACTTTGTATAAAGTGACTCTTTGCACATGTGCTCACAGAAAGAGTTTTCACTGATGCAACTTGACAAAATTTTTACAAACAATTGGGATAAACAGCATTTTATCCAATCTTCATTCAGAGTTTTCTTTTCAGCGGCATTCTTCAGAGTTTTACTGTAATTAGAATGACATCACCAGTTGTGCAGACATACTGTACACATCACAATAAAAACCCATTCCATTTTAATGATATTTTCTAAATATCAGACAGAAAAAAAGTTTCTGCATGATGTTCTTATATCACAACAGTATTCGTATTCAGAGAAGTGTCGAATACTTTCAAATTTCACAACAGTTCAACAAACAGAATTAACATGTGTACTGTATGTTGAATATAATAATAAGTTATCTCTCACATTCACAAATAGTCATGTTCTCTTACCAAACATCACACACATGATCTCTGGCACAGCATCCACCGTTCTGTATAACCTTATTACCTAAATCATAAGAGGAAATGGATGAATTTTGACTAAAAAAAACTCAACAAAACACTAAGTCAGTGCACGGCTGTATGCCATAAGTTGCAACTTGCAAGCCTTTAAGGGAGTGAATGATGCTGAGTTTTACTGTTTTATGCTTCAAATAGTCACCAATGGGTGATCTTATAGTGGTGCAAGGGTTAGCGACACAGGGGCTGTGACTTGGAGTGTAACCTAACGCACAGCCCTGTTCTAGGCATAACTCAGCCTATTTGCCACCTAAAAGGCTAACGTTACCACTTTTAAAATCATGGTTTTAGTCATTCAATGGACTCCACTCATGACCATTTTTCAGGCGCGTAGCCAAGGAGTGAGCGATGGAGGTGACCGCCCCCCTTGGCCATATTGTGATATTTTTTTTTAGAACTTCCCCAGAAATACCCAGGCGCATAGGCATAGCCAGGGAAAGGAGGGTGAATAGGAATTGTGGTGTCTCATTCAGTGGCCTAGAGGCATTCTCTGCCCATTTTTATTGGATGCTCCCCCAAGCTAATGGTGGTGCTATGCTCAGTGACGTTGCCAAGGCAGGGGTGGGATGCAGGGTTGGGAGCATGTAGGTATGCATGTAAAACACTGAAGAAGGGCCTTTTCTACTATCTGAGTGGTTTGTAGAGCCAAGCGTTTCTTTGAATGCTCATCTCGGCACTGCCTCATTTTTCACAGACTAATTGCTTTCTCAGTAATTGAGAAATTGTAGACATGAGATCTTTATTTCAAGGTTGGGTTCATGCACCTGAAAAGACTTGGGAAGGGCTGTTTCCGGCCATCTGGAGGGTTTGTAAAACTCTTGTACGCTCCACGCCAACCGATGGAGGCGCTCTGCTTAGATAGTCTTCATGAGTTCCTACCCCCCTTGGTATACTCCTGGCTATGCCCTTGCCATTTTTGTTGCTAAGGTGAAACACTGTATCAGTGTATGCTACAAAAGCAAACTGAACCTGGCTAAGCAACAAAGATTTTAAAACATATAGGCTACCGTAGGCCTAACTTAGTCCGACTCCAAGTTTTAGCCTATGTAACTTAATATAATATTAGGTATTATTCAGTCCTTCAAGCCTACCTGATCAGTTTAGAGTTAGACCAGTAAACATTTCTTCGTCTTCGGTAGTCATTCTAGTGAGTAGTAGTAGTAATATCGTAGGCTAGGCTAAAGTCGTTCCTCTCATACTGCACTAAATTAGTACTAGTAACTGTTAGACATTTGTCGACATCGGTTTTGGTAATCTGGTTAGTTTCTTCTCAAATTAGTATCTCTATGGCTACACGACAAATTTTCGCGAAATCAATTTAGTCCATACACACAGGTCCTGCACGAAGTATGGCGAGAGCCACGGACTTCTGTAGAGTCGACTGTACTGTCAGCAACAAAAAAATATCAGCTGTGCGGAAGTGATTGCGTATACGGTATATTGCAATTCCCAAGTTGCTGTTGTGATGTGTTTCCACTTATTCGCTGTGATGTTATGACGAGATGAGACTATCTGACTTATCCAGCTTACAGTGCAGCAAGGTGTATCTGTTGCGTAATCTTATCTGTAACTTCTGGAATACATGTACGAAGGTAACTGATTCAACGCAATGTTTCAGTGACCTTACGTTTCAGGTCAATCTTCCGAGCGTAATTACACGCAGTGGTCGATCAGTTGGGTCCGAGCAGGGAGATGGTCCGAGCAGGGAGTTGCTGGTCCGAGGACGTCCTTTGCTTTGCGTTCAAACCAATAGCATTCAAACCAGTTCACAATTGTACAATGAATCATACCCCGTATTGTCTTGCCAGTAATACATGTGAGATGGTTGATCCAGGGGATTTCTGTGGAAATACCTAATCGATCATCTCTTTGAAGCGTGCACAAGGTATGGACGGTTTTGTCTAGTCCGGTGAAAATGTTGTGATCGTATTCATTCAAAGAAATTGTTCAGTTTCTTGATCAACACGATGTACGTGCAGTCTGATTTTTTCGTGTCTGATGTAATATAGATACAGAAGTAATTTACTCTACATTTTGATTCAAGATATATCAGGAACGGTTCTAGGGATTATTAGGAACGTCAATATTATTATAATTAAATAACTACTATTAAATTATTACATTTTTTTTGGGGGGGGGTTCATTTACGTTTTACCATCTAAGCGGAATGCTACTATCAGTTGACGCAAAGGGTACCCAGTTTTTTGTTCTTTTTTGGCGGGGGTCCTCCTTTATTATTGACGTCATTTTGACATTTTTTGTGGGAGGGGTTGGGCTAGCAATTTGTTGGGAGGGCCAAACACAAGTTCGGGCTTGATTAGCTTGGGCTGAGGTTGGGCTCGATTGGGCTTGTGAAAGTATATGTTGCAAACTCATCCAGACCCAATTGGGACCCGGCTGGCAGGGGATTAATTGGGTTAAGGTAGCCCAGTTGTGACTAAAACAGATTGGGCCCCAATCGGTACTGTCGGTAGCGCCCAATTTGGCCTAAGTTGGGACTTGATTTACGTGTTGCTGGGGGATTGATCCCCCATAGCCAACGTGTTTGTAGAACTGGCCTCCGATTGCACATACGCGTATAGAATTAGCAATATGGAAGTAGGGGAGGCGGCATAAATTTCGGATTATGTACCCTACCCTTATAGACCAAAAACATCCATTTTTATGTTTTTTTTTTTCAGTTTTTTTGTCTTTACCAAAAAGATCAAGCCATTTAAAAATCAACATGAACAATTGCATGCCATATGTATTAACATAATGAAATCTACACATTGAGAAACGATTTTACTTACCAACCATGGTACACGCCAAACACCGTCGGCGCGATAATGTTTGGCGTATACAAAATATATTTGGGTTAGAGCGGTCTTCCAGTGATGCCGCAAGACTGCAGTCAGTATGCGGATTGTTATCACGGGTTATTGATGTAGAGCATGCATCCACGAAGCCTTTTTTTAAACTTAATTAGACCTACTAGCCTATGCCCGGAAACGGCACTTCCTAGGCTGGTTTTCTAAACTGTCTAGCGTATGACCAGCCTTGAAATATAGGTATCTGATAACGGGGGAAAACCAATCTATGAAAAAAGTGATTTTTCCCCCTAGAGACTCATTGTGTATTGACTTCACTTAGCGGTGTAGTATGATCAGCTTCCCTGTTATGCACAACCCCTAGGCTGGCACCCACCCCTACCATGTCGATCACTCTATCTCCAGGAGTAGACACACAGTCCCGTTATATATGCTACCTATAAGCATCATCGTGTCCCTAACATAAAGGATCACCAAATTCTAGTAGTTTTCGAATCCAGTTTCTAATTAAGCAAGGCTACTATATGCCTCGGAGTGAGTGAAGTTTGCGTTTCAACCTATTTTCCAGTGGGCCTGGTATGACTGCATATATGCTTAGCTATAATAAAGTGACGTGACCAAGTAACCCGTAGCTGCACACTTTGCAATTCCCGCTGCTCTTCTTTTGTTTCCCCGTTAGTCAGGTTGGGATTGTTTGAGTGTCATGCGAAGGTTAAAAGGGTGCAGTGTAACTCCTGTTTCACAGTTAAATGATCACGCTTGCAAAGCATGCCGCTCCTTCACGGTGAATGAGCTGACCAAGTAAAAACAAAACAAAAACACGCTCCATTACGGACGTGCGTGTAATAGGTTGGCACATTTTCGTGAATTACGCTAAATTTTACAGGATGCCATAAACCTCTCAACTAAGTTCACGTACTAATGGCACATGGTCATGATAAGACGATCCCCAAGGGCCACATACCGTGAAAGGAACATCAAAAGTGAGCAGGCCGTATGGCAAGCCATTTTAATACATGCACTTAAGTAGAATGCAGATGCGGTATTTTACTTAAGTGGAAATGTATTCAACTTAAGTAAAATTCAATTCTACTTAAGTGGAATTGCATTTCCATTTTACTTAAGTAGAATTGTATTCTACTTAAGTGAAATACAATTCCACTTAAGTAAAATACAATTTCACTTAAGTGGAAATAGGGGGTAAATGTTAAATTGGCTTACCATAAGGCCGTGCGTTTTTCCAAAAGTGAGCAGGTGCCCATTGTCAATATGAGCGGAGCACCAATGTAAGTTGCGCAGAGCGTTTCCAGAAAATTTGTTGAATACCCCTAGATTGGAAATTGCCTTTTCAAACGTCCTTTCACTTTTGCCAGGGAAAACCCCAAAAACTGCTGGTGGGGAACTGCGGGAGGGGGGGGGGGATGGGAGAAGCCGTCCAATCACTTGACACAACATGCGGAAGTGCCATGCTTCGTCTTCGTGGGTGAAGCCATACAGGATCTCAGTGAAGCAGAGGGGGTCTACCTCACTGGAATGAACAAAAACAATTGACTTTATAATGTTGTCTTCCATAACGAAAACAATTCATTTTATGGATTCTGCATGTTATCGCATTTCTTTAGTATCATGGCCACACGAAAGATTCATAGCCTAATTGTGGAACCTTTAAACCACCACCTTGTATGAAACGAGGGTCACTCTGATGGAATGTGATTGGAGATAGAAACGCCCCTAACGAGAGAAATTTTTAGGATTTTGGAAAAAAAACAACAAAGACACATAATACGTTAAAATTATGTTGTTACTTAAATCGCCTGTACTTCATACCGGGACACCTGTTTACCCCTACCAGACCCCGGGCTTTTGAATGCGATTCAATGTGCTTTCTGAAAATTCATAACCATGACAGACACTTTTCAGTTAATAAGTTACTTATTCCATTTTCTAATCAACCATTTAACTAATTAAATATGAAAAATTCCAGCTGGTATCAACTGGTATCAACTTCACTGAACAAGCCAAATTTGAATCCCCAGAAAATATCCTAGTGGCTTAGTCAACCAAGCATTGCAAGAGGGACACTCTCACTATAGCTTTAACCCTCCACCATAAACACCGTTTAAGTTTATTCAACTTTTGGACATATGCATATGGGCTAAAAAAAAAAAAAACTTGGAGGTCAGGAGGTGGGAGGGGGACAAGACCGAACCAGCCCTAAAAATGTTTATGACATTTGATCGAATTTCCGCAAATAACTACTCATTTAGAAGTTCGAGTAAAACTATATAACTGAGATGGATTTATGTTCGGGTGAATCTAATTTAACAACATGTTAGATAAACTTCATTGCCATATAATATCATCCTCTCCCTCTCCCCCCCCCCCCCTTCCTCCCGAGGTTACTTCAAGATACCATCTTTTCCACTACCAATGCAACCTGCAAATGGCTAATCAAATTAGGAAGCTCGCTGTGGATTTGTACCGTAGTCAGTTTTTCCTGGCCTTGGAATTGTGCCAAGTCAAATTACCGCATAGTGGCGCGACGGAACAAACAAAATCATGCCGGGTTGACTATCGAAGTGGAGCGCCACCATTGGTTGGCATGTAGCGTACTGAAGAAATTTTTAGATAATAATGATCCTCAGATTGAAGGAAATGGCACTTCCCTGTCTCTCTCGCCTTGTGAATTTCAGCTACAAGTATTATTTACGTTTCTGTGATGACGAGGGGAATGAAGAGGGAAAGGGTTGGAGAAAGGGGAAAGTACAAATGACTCTATTTAAGCAGAGCGCCACTATAATTTTTGAGTGGCATAGAAGTTTATTTACTGAAAACCATACATTGGCAAGCGCTGCGTGAGTGTGATCGAGAGGGGGGTTTGAAAAATCTGAAAAATAAAGGTTCTTAGAAAATTGCGAAGGATAAGCCCCCAGAGTCCATTTCCGCTGCGCCAGCTGTATACCAGCAATCAGCCCCGATGACTAAAATAGATGACGAACAACTAAATGATGACAGACAGAATACAAACTTTGCATAAACACTTGAAGTATATGTACTATAAAATAACAGTGAGTGATAAGTTATATGACTTAACATAGACACAGGAAGCAATATCAAAAGTGGGTGGGGGTATAAATTTCGGAATTTGCACCTTATCCTTCACCCTAGGCCAATTTGATGTTAAATGTTGGGACTATTTCCTGCCAAGAATTAAAAAAGCATTAAAAAAATGAACATCAAGAAAAATCAAAGATCTTTTTGCCAATCATGTTATACATCAACAACCCGATCAGGTTTAGCAGAAGAAAAAAGAAATATTTGAAGGAGGGAGGGTTAGGCGTTGTTATCATCTGCATCCTGCGCCTGAATCCTGCAGGATTTTAAAATGCCGAGGAGGAGGGGGTTCAACCGTGGAGGGCAGAAGAAACCGCTGTCTGTAAAGCATTTTAGGCATAGCGCGAAATTGATCACAGAGTGTAAGCTTAGCAAGTGAGGTCCAACAGTCCGTCTTAGTTAGAGCCCCTGGTGGGATCCTGGGGGCAAAGCTCCGGGAGCTACGAGGCTTTAGCATATCTCTGAATTAAAAATAAATTTCAGGATGACTATCGTTTTGTTTAAAGAATCCAAACGATTTAATTAATCAACTTATTCCTTATAAGTTGACAAGATGAAGACCTAGGACCCCTCCGGGTGAAAAATGCAGCCTCAGGATAGGAATACTCCAAACATGAACACTTCTGTAACCCCTAATGTGGTCCAGAGTAAAATCCTCTCCAAAGGGTGAAGCCCATGATACTATTAGGTTTTAGTATATTTCTAGGTGCAAAATTTAGTTCTCATTGACAGAAAATGTCAAACATAAAGATAAATCCAAAATTATCAATATAAATAGGGAATGTACATATACATGTATGCATTTGTCAGGTCATTTCAGTTGAGTGAAGGGGGGGGGGGGTAACTGGGGAACGCGGGTTCTCACGGGGGAGGGGAAAGTGCCGCACACCGAAGAAAAGTTTGGCTTTATACATCTCGCAGAATAACCAGAAACGACACTTCCATGGTTGTTCTATGCTGCCGTGGACCCTGGTCATACCTTTAACCCCCCCCCCCCCACCTTGTTCTGTCACTACATGTCCGAGAATCTCGTGACTTTGTAGTAAATTCCATAACATGAAGGATGAAAGCTTGATGACGACGATATCCATTGCAAGGTAATATATTAACAGCTGTCCAACATTCATTTAGCCTATACCTGTACAGCGGACATTGGGTTCACGTTGGAATAACAATGCACTCTGGCTTAAACAGTAATAATGGCAGCATGTAGTGGAATAATAATGGAAATAGGGGCCAGACGGTTGAACATTATCTAATGCAACTAGAACCCGATTAGATTTTTTTTGTGGGGTGGGGGTGGGCAAAACATGAGCTTGTTGCATGCACCCGTGGTGAACTATTTCCAACACTTAAAAAATAAAAATGACGCACATTAAGTAGCCTAGTAGAATTGACATACTTTAAGTAGTAACTAAACTTGGCGAAATATGACAGACTATTGTTTCGTACTGGCGATAGCTACAATATAGAGTAACGTGGGACACATAAATTTGCACACGTTTTGTATCTGAACACGGCGATATAACTTTTACGGCCGCATACATTGACACCATCACATATATTTCAGTACACCAACATAAAATGGTATGAAGTGCGTGGCATGCAACATGTGTCATTGGGGCATGTATAGCCAATCGAAACCTCGAAACAACGATTTCACACCTTTCTAAACACCTCGTTTTAATCGTGCCATTAATCTGTTTCGTCTTAGTTTTTAATGTATTGAAAAGATCTCTTGTGAAGCCCGGCAATTTCCCAGCCACCCACCCCCGATTCATCTTAGGCCTACCATCGTTCTCCCGACTCCATCAACTTATCATCCCTCCTCCCCCCCCTTTGGGCTTTTTTTTTTCGCTCTCCCTCATTTTTCAAAATCAGCCATTCCTAAAATATTCTGTTGGTTGAACAATCTCCCCCCCCCCCCCCATGTAGAGCTCTAGGTTGGAACCGACGACCATAAACCTTTTCATCAGATCCATCAAGCAGACTGTATCATGCGGCGCTCCATGCTATCTGTTCTGTTCCAATTCTCTTTCAGGCATGCGCAGACGTGAATCCGTTTCTAAAACCACAGATAACAGCAACAGCAAGACGTTGTTGTATGTAGCTTTTGCTAAAGCAGTACTTTTCTTGATGGAGTTATATCGGTTGATACATATGCTAAATCAATTTATTTTGAATATCGATCAAATAGTTTTTTGGTAAATGTATATTTACATGATTTTGCCTTCTTTTGTTCTAAATTTTCCTTTTTTAGGCTGCATATTGTCAAGACCTTCGTAATACGATTTTGTCCTAATGATCATATCTGCATTTGTATAGCTCTGTGGCGCTTGCAAGACAAGAAGAAGCCGAAGTCCGGACTCATGAGTACCAAGAAAGAAGCTAGAATTTGGGAAAGTCGGAGAATGCTCGTTTTGAAAATGGACACAAACTGCAGGTTAGCTTTGGAAAATAAGATTGGAGCATCCTGAGAGCGTCAAATATATTTCGATTTAATGCATTTAGCGACCCCATAATGCCAATGAAGTTCCCATATCATTTCACGTGGTTAGGCCTAGCGATAGGCTAGCTATACCTCCCACAAAAGAGTATTCAAATAATGGCCTAGCCTGCACTTGCACTTGCAGTGCTAGAACTTACATTGAATAGAACTAGAGGAGTGGTGTGGATAGGTCGCGCGCCTAAGCCGGTGTTCGGTAAAGCGTGGGTCTCGCCTTTCGACCCTAGAAAGTGATTGCTGTTGCTACAGCAAGCATAGGCAGTAAGTAGGCCTAGTTAAACTTGACTAGCCTATACATAATTACTTCATACGAAGGAACTTTTAACACTCGAAGTTGTGCTCTGTGTCAGGGCTTTGTGTTCTGTTAGTGTTAAAACCAGTTGTGGTTTGTTCTGCTAGCCAGTAACGTTATCGGTAAGTTAGCTGACCGGCCCACAGACAAGTGTCATCTCTTAATGTCATGGTTACCAGTTGTTTCGCTCCCTTGCAAGTTTGCCCCCAACCATTTGCCCTGGTCGTTTTGCCCCATTGCAAGGTTGCTCCCAAGTCAAGTGAAAGTTGTTTTGACACTTAATACCTACCAAATCAGGAATAACTGCAGAATACTATGGTTAATTTTGGAAGAATGCTTTCTTTAAATCATGAAGTCACAGTGGAATGATCTTGTATGTTGTTGTGCACATAAAGATACCACTCTAATTTAGAATCAGTGACCGGAACTTACATCAGGAATCCACAGCAGGTGCACCCAACACAATGGCCTGATACGCGGTGAAAGGAAATAGACACGATGAAAGGAATGAAGGCTCCGACGATGAAAGCAGATTAACACGATGAAAGGAGATAACACGATGAAAGGAATGAACTCAAACACAATAGAACTTCTGGTTGGCTCGTGAGACGCTTAAAGAGAAAAAATAGAGAACAGTGTATGCGTAGAGAACAGTGTTTGGGTGGAAAATTCTCACATTAAAGGAGATGACATTAAATATGTTACGTACGTTAGTTACATTAAATACGTTAAGGTCATTAGGTACGTTACATTAAATACATTAGGTATGTTCAATACAAAAAGAAATTAAAGGAATAAATGCAAAGTACAAAAAAACTTACATGGGATTCATGTCGAAAGGGTAATGGGAGGGTTCCGTACATCGTATACCTCCGAGGCCGCATACAGGAACTCAAGAAATGGATCCTTTACTTCGATTCTCCAAAGGTGTTCTGGGAGCTATCCAGCGATGTGGGCATGCCTGGCTCCAAAAGCTGGAAGTCCTCTCTTTGCATGGAGCCATTCGTTTTCAATGTGGTTGGTACACGCACCTAGCATTGCAAAAAAAGGGTAGAAATAGTGTAAGGTTCAAGTCAAAAGGGGATGAACAGTCAACAAGTTGTTAAATAAGGAGATAACATACCTGTCTCTTGATTAGTGAACTCAACAGAGTAGTTCACAGTCAGATGTGTGTACCCGATGTCTTTCAGTTTCGAGTAGGACTTCCAGCAGTCACTGTGGGTTATGGAGCCAGGAAGGATCCATTTCTTGATAAGGGCCAGGAGTGTTTCCTCGTCCTGTGATGGTACTGGGACCATGAAGATCTTCGCTCGGTTTTCTTTTTCTCGTCCACCAAACACCCACTGGCCCACCTGCATCCGACCCCGGTGGAACTTCCGTTTCCCGAATTTGGCCTCGTCTATTTCGACATGAATTCCAGGTCCTCCAATTGGTGAGCTCTTCTTTACGAGCACCTCTTCACACACCTCTCTTGCAAAGCTGCACCAGTCTACGCAGGTAGCTGATGAGATGTTGAGCTCATGCTCCATATGGTCCTGGGAAGCATTCCGGCTCCACCAGTAGGTAAATTGGAGCAGTTTGTTGATGGTTAGGTTGCTCTTTTCAAACCAGGAATGCTTCCGAACTGACTGCGTAGACTGGTGCGGGTTTTCCCCCCCGTCACAGCACCTCCATCTGCATGAAAATAAGACAAAAAACATAATTAGCAATTAATACCAGTAGTCACATTTGTGCCGATGTATCTGATTATCTCCACACTATATTTTTGTAAGTGATTTGAAAAGTACACTCACCGATAGCCATCACTTGTTGCATTAACTCCAATGATGGCTTCGAGTTTCATTTGACGACCACAGGTACCGCAAACGGGGGAATCGTGCAAGACTCCCTTTTCTCGGAGCCAACACAATTTTTTTTCGGTGGAAATTAGAATATTAGAAAACAAAAACTGCAAGTTAATATGTTTTCCACTCTTCTTGGTGGCATAATTCGCCAAAAGTTGAGAGTTGCCCAATGAACTAGCCATTTCAAAGTCTCAGTGTGTAATGTACACAGCCTTAAACATGTATTTATCCCCTTCTGGTATACCTCTTGCAGTGTCTATCATAATCCTACTATCTTTCATCTTTACTTCTTATAGAAATCATTGTCATCACTACTTCAAAGTCTAGTTAGTCTCTGGAATTTGTGAAAGATTTTTCTGAAAGATCTGAGTGTGAACAAAGCCTAGTACCTCTATTGATACCGTGTGTCGAAATCTTGTGAATATTTATGTAATTCTCTGCATATTCAACTTTAACACTGATTATGCATGATTAATGCTAACTTAAGGTGTGGTTTGGCATTAATTACTATGTATGATATGTTAATTGGCTACATTGCTCTCGTTGAGGTCTAAATAATTTGCACAACCAAATCTGACATGTGCACTCGTGGCGCAGTGGGTTATACCTACGCTCTCTATGATTAATTAAGTGTTGTAATGATAAGTCAGGGTTGGAATCCTATGAGAACTGATATATCTTTCACTAACATTCTCTCCTCTTTCACACAGCTATAAATAAGAACATATGAACTAAACTCTGATATAACATCAGGGAAGGGAATCTGTAGAATATCAAGGATGAAAGAAGGGGAAAAAAACGCCCAGGAGATGAGAACAAAAACACGGGAAAGTCCTACGAGATGTAAATTCAAAATGACGGCGCTATTCGCCATTAAATTTATGTAACTCTTTTAGTACCCCAAAAAAACCATGCCCCATTTTTCTAATGCTCACCCCATCACAAAGAGTGCCCTCTTTTAGCTTGTCTGATGGAGAAGCTAACGTAAGTTCCGGTCACTGATTCTAAATTAGTACCAAAGATACTGTGGTCCTAGTATGCTAGATCACATGGATAAAACTTTGATCACTTTAGCTCGTTGAAGAAGACTTGTGTCCCACGTGGAGGCACGGTCACAGTGCCACGGTGAGGAAAAACACGTGATAATGTTGTGATTATTTTATTCCACTTACTTAAATACACTTTCCAATGTACCAATCAAGTAAATTCGTGATTAAATTTAATTTTGAGGATATTATGGGACTCTCAGGTGAAATTCTGACACTAAACTACTGTAGTGTAGGGCACTCTGAATGCACTCCCTAGCTCATACGCAAGCATGTGCTATGCTAACAATCGACTATCCTAACAACCATTCATGTGTTTAACTGAAAAAGAAAAAACCGAAAAAAAAACATGACCAAACACATGAATAACACAGTGAACAGTTTAACACAAGAGACCAAAAACATGAAATATAATAAAAAAGCCCCATAATACTATTACCACTAATGTATTAAAGTAAATTTATAATAAATTTACAGATTAGCTGGCAAATTGGTAGATTTATGGGGTGAACTGGTAAACAGCTTGAGCCTTACTGGTAATTTGGTGTGAACTGGTTGGAGATGAACTTGCAAGAGGGTGAAACAACCGGTTACCTCTCACATATACAAATAGCAGCATTCTCTCATCAAACTTCACACAAATAATCACTGGCACCATATTTCACCTATCCTCCAAGGATTTTTACAAATCTTCAAAAAAGAATGGCCAAATTTTCATCAGCAATTTTGGCCGCAATTATAAGTCAATGAAAGTGGATCATGTTTTCAAGTCTTTATTGAAGGGAACCTGCAGCAGATTTTTAAGGTCACATAGGGTATTAAGCTGAAAGATATGGTTAAGTTGGGCTAGATGTAATCACAACTTATTGTATAATTGGGTCATTCCATAAATAAGGGGTCCAATGTATGACATTCTGGGCAAAAATTGGATAAGGGAAGGTAAAAAAAGTAATATGCTAAATGAAAAATAATAACATTCCTCAGTAAATACATAAAAACTAAAGCATAATTTCATCTTGAAAATAAAAATATTATGTTTTTTATTTTTATGGCATATTGTGTCACAATGTAAATGGGACACCAAAGCCCATTTTTTAGAATTTTATGCCATATATCATACAGTTTATAAGATACATGCCCATCTAAGCTAATATTTTGTTCCTTCCCATTCACACACTTCAGTCAGTTGCAAAAATTAGGTGTTTTTGGGACATTGCAATTTTTACAGGCTTGTGTTAAAGGGGACACCATTTTGGTGTCCCCAGGTAAAATATTTACAATGTGACATCAAGACTTTCCAAAAATTATTATGTTTAAGTTGTTCATTCTTTTCCAAATCCAGACACATAATAGGTATTGCAAAGGTAAAGTGTAGCAACACAATTTCATTTGCTACTTTTTTATCAGTTGGCTGTAATTCACAACATGTTACAATGTAAAGGGGACACCAAAATTTTGGTTTACATTTACACGTGAAACACATGAACTCTGGTTCAATGTACTTGCTCAGCTAAGCATTTTAACAGTCAATCTTAACACAAGAAAAAGACAAAATTATCGTACATTATAATAGTGCAGAACATTAACACAAGCATAATAAAGCTTTCCATTTACTTGCAAAATTTACGTGAATTTTTTTTTTACGTTTTTTTTTTTACAAAAAATTTTTTTTTACGAAAATTTTTTTACGCAAAATTTACGTGAATTACGAAAAATTTACGCAAAAATCCATTTACGTGAAAAAACACAGTGCTGTTTGATTTTTTTTTAATGTCACGTGTCCCTTTATACGTGAAACATGACAGTCTATTGTGACATATAGTCCGAATGCAAGAAGTAAAAATGTTTTCTGGTATATTGTTTGAAATGTACCAACAGATAGATGTATCTGAAGTAATATTGTTAAGTTACTGTAAATCTTCTTACAAAATCTGTTGTAAGAAAATGTCACAATGTAAATGGGACACCAAACACCATTGGTACCCTTATTTATGGAATGACCCAATTCCAAACGAATGTGTGCCAAGGGCATATAAAATCCTTCACATTTTGAGGGCAAGTGAAAACATAAGGGCCGGTGAACTGTAGAAGCAACTTTCCCAACTGGGCACGTTGTTTTGAACCTTTATATTCAGCCCTGGTTTTCATTATTTAGTTGTTAATACTAGGTTTGCATTGGTAAGATAAGGAAATATTTGGGAGGTGCACCACACAGCCTCATGCTCTTAGCAAATGAAGACTCTTCCCACCATGCATTGTAGGAAGATGGTCCTTACCTGCCGATGACGACTTGAAAAAGCTAGATTTTGCTTAATATGTGACTCAAATGGTCATTAGTTTTAGTTGTTTTGGTAAAGTTCACATAACAGAGCATTTCTGATAGTTTTGATCAAAGTTTAATAGTAAAGTATCATGCTGACTAATAATATATTTTCTGTGGCTCAGCTAATGAGGAGAAAATCAATGGCAGCAGAAGTTGTAGTTCAAATACGTTTTAGACATGGTATGTCAAGAAGGGTATGTCATTTCAACTGGAAGGTTAGATGTGTTTTTTTTCATGAATTGTCATTTTTGGTTCATAAATATTGACAATTGATTGGGTTGGGGAGTTTTATTCCTTATCTGCTGCTTTAAAGGCAGTAACTCACCACCTGGAGCTATATTTTTGCTTCCGGATGGTAGAATTTTCAACTGGTTCTACTCTTTGATCGACAACAAATTCAAAAGATGCAGAGTAGCTCATATTACACAGAGTACACAGGAATCCATCGTTTTGATTACACATGTGGAGGAATTAAAGACAGGCTATGGGAGGGAATAGACATAATTGGCTGGGAGGATTGAAACTGTATTGGCAGATGAGTTTTTGTCTTCAACCATTATTCCAAATAGATGCCGTCCTTGGCATTCAAGTTGGCACAGGGGGACAAAAGTTTCCTCTGCTGAGTCTAGAGCATGTATAAGTTGCATTGTGAAATGTTTCAAAGGCCAGTTATTTACAAGTAATTTCAAACATTGCTGCAAAGTGTTGTCTCCTAAAGTAAAAAACCAAGATAATTGATTATAACATTTTTATGGAAATGAGATGTGGGTGAAAATTTTACCAAGAATCCAGGACTTCTTCACATCTCTGACAGAAGTAATGCTGATATTGTTAAAGTAGTTGTTCTTTTCTCTTTTCTCTCATTTCCTTGGAGCAGATAGCCTTCAGATGTACAGCGATTGACATTATCGCGCCGTTGTCAGATCAGCATCAAAGCCTTTGTAATTTTACTTCCTCAGAGTGACAAAACTGTAAAAACGTTCCATAACACTGTTAATAACAATGGCAGACAACGGTCTGAAAAAGGAAGATGATGACAAAAAGGGAGGTATCCTCAACATGAGCTCCAGGTTATTTGTAGCCAATGTGCCACCAGACAAGATAACGAACAAGGAGATGAGGGAAAGGTTTGAGAAGTACGGAAGAGTTTTAGGTGAGTGGTGAATTTTGGAACATGATGCTAACCAGTGAAACTGCTAATCTCCCTTAGTCCAGTAACTTTTAATCCTTTCATTGCAAAACAACATCATTCTCAGATATCACACATGTTGTAATCAAATTTAACATATACGTAAGTAAGGCAAAAGAATATTAGATTTAAAGCAGTGTTGCCTATCACTTGAACTTGTTCAATTTTCAGCCACAATTTGCCTCCAGTTTCTCAGTCATTCTCATTGAAGTAACAAATGTTTGTATCCTTGGGATTTTATGCAGTTTCACCTGGTTGACCAGTGGATGACTTAACGTGTAAAATGTCATTATTCTTTCCTTAGCAAAATCACAATCCTTAATCACAAATTGTCATTAGTGAAGGTAGAAAGTGACTTTCTGTGGTTGCTGTACCACAGAAACACTCTTGCATTCAAAAGTTCTCTTGGTAAATTCTCGGTAAATGTTTCTTTGTCAAAGAAATTTGAGCGAGGTGAGCAGCACTTGAAGCCAATTCTCACTGCAAACTGACTAAAAGTAGTACTGTGGGCTGAGTTTGGATAACATTCTGATCACCAAATCTGTTGCATTGTTAGAAATTTTAGGTTTCCTGGGAGAACCACTGCATTGGTTCATGCACCAAGGACAAGACCAAAGTCATCTTTAACAATGTTTGATACCAATTATATTGTTTTACTGCTATCTACTCGTTGAGATAATGACAAAAGGTAATTTGTACTCTGCAAGAATTTTATGACCACAGTGTGTTGACTATGTTTGATGTACAATTGTCTCATTTCTAAGTTACAAGCAATAATTGGTCGAATAGAATTCAGTTTAGCTTCATCCCTTCTCATGTGTACATCATTTTGTTCGTCAAATCAGTAAATTTGTGCGTTTTTTTTTTTAACATGCAGATGTGTACATCGGAAAATCGTTTGCATTTGTGCAGTTTGACAATGCTGCAAGTGCCGATAGTGCAATCAAAGGAGAGACTGGGACCTATATCGGTGAAAACAGGATAGGTGAGTTATACTGCTTCATGCCAAACGAGCAACAGGGATATCTATGGCAAGTGAAGGTAGTGGAGGTGAAGTTGTATACTCAAGTCAGCATATTTGTATGTGACACATTGCAATGTGGGGTATCATGTGATGCAATAACTCAGTAACGAATTGTTCAGTTTTTCTCAAACTGGTGTGTATGTTGAGTACATGTGTGATGGGTTTTATATTGTTGTTTCAAATGTGATTGGAGATCACCAGAGGGGCAATTCCATTGTGACTCAAGTTAAATTTTTGCCAGTTTTTTTTTTAAATACATCTTGGCATCGATATTTAATATGAGCATTTAATTCCATATTCCTGGTGATGGGCCATGATGACCTAAGGATGAAATGCCATTAAGAGCTAATGTACTGTTTGTCTGATTAATGGTGACAACTGTGTGGCTCACGTTACATGAAAAGGACAAGTAAATAAAACACTTCTTTTCAAATTTCTCCTAAACCTATGCACAACAAAGAATAGTCGCTAGGTTGTTTTGTGCACACGTGTAAATGCTAAAAACATAAGAACAGTGACAATTCTTACAGCTATGTAATTAAAATATCAATAAATTAGATTTACTCATGTTACCATGAGTCAAGTTACACTTTGTCCAACAAACTAAGTGCAGCTAAGTATGACATCAAAATAATTTTACACCTACAAATTTGAAAATATAAACAATCGTAACATCACTTACACCATTGATTTGTTATACAGGAATTAAACATTTCTAGCTTTTGTAAAATGTTGTGTCACAACCATTTATGATCGCCTCAGACAACCTTGAGCAAGTGACTGGAGTATAGCTTATTACAGCATGCGCAACATATGTGCCTGTTTTTACTCCACCTTAAACATTGTACATTTTTGCAAAGAAGCACACTTAAATAATTGTTATGTTCACTCCAATGCAATCCGAACTGAACACCCTCAGGTATGTACAAAATGTCAAACCTGTACCAGTCAAAATTTACCTTCAAACACACTCTTTTAAATTTTGGTAGCTTGTCCCTATTTTTATGGAACTGCCCAGAGGCAAAAAAAGGAATTTCTTTGAGGTGCTGTTACTTGGTGTCCATTGTTCAAATTGTGGTATAATTTTAGGATAAGATTGGTAGAAGG
Source organism: Stichopus chloronotus (assembly GCA_021234535.1). Lineage (NCBI taxonomy): Eukaryota > Metazoa > Echinodermata > Holothuroidea > Aspidochirotida > Stichopodidae > Stichopus > Stichopus chloronotus. The sequence goes on along the minus strand of CM037832.1, from coordinate 37,672,040 downwards.
GGGAAATATGGTATCATGAATCTCATCAATATGAAAGGTTGAACGATCAGAAAGTGATGTCCTACTGATATCTATGCAAGGAAACATTTTAAGAGAAAGGCTCATACAGAAAATGGTGTTCATCTATGTGAAGTGCATATTGTATAATGATGACCAGATTTAACTTTTGACATTTTTATGATGCTGTGACAGGTCTTGTTGTTAAGACAAACCAAAAAGGCAGTTAACACTGCCCTCATATGATGCTCCTAACTGCAGTTATTGACATTTTAGTTTGTAATGCAATTGGCAGGCAGGACGCACTGTAGTTCATAATTGGATTCAAGGCTAGAAATGTTGCTAATGATTCATCCTGGAATTTCCCAATCCAGCCTATTCATTTATGTGAATGAAATTTTCCTTATTGAAGAAGTCAATTTAGTGATGAAGAGGTGTCCCCATTTGTCACAATCCATAGCAGCATAAGCACGGGAAATCTTTCTTCCACCAAGTGTGCTCCCTGCGAAAGTGGCAGGGAAGAACGGTTGTGTTCTGTGGTTTCTGCTGGCCTGCCTGCGTATTTTTTTTAATCACTATAAGCCACAGTTGCCAGTTTGGCATTTTAAATGCCAGAAAAGGCAAATTTGGCATTTTGTTTGTACCTTTGTTGGCTGGTAAAAATTGAAAGTGCACATCAAGTGGAATTTTGGCATTTTGAGGGCCTAATGGAAATTGACAGAAAACACCTATTTTTTTTTTCCATGAAATTTGAAGTAAAGCCTTTTTTCCTCGATTTGTACCTCAATACATCACATGTATACAGACATTGTCATGCTAGCTGGAACCAGCACCATTTTAAGAAAAATTAACAAAAGTTGCCCCGGAAATGTGCTGTTAATTGTAATCTCAAAATTTTCTAGAAATATGATCCTGCCAAGAGGTAAAAAAAAAATCAAAAAAGAGTTTGTTGTTTTGTTGTATCCTACTGTACGACCATTCTCTGAGCCTAACACAAATAACGTCAGCTAAAAAAACTCGGCTATTTCGTACATGAACTTAAAGACTCGATGTAAGCAACATCGGTCTAAGGATGTAACATGTACTTCAGGCTTTCTAAGATTCAAAACACTTGTTCCCAGTAGTATTACATGTATCAGAAAGATCCCTGGTATGTGTCCAAAAGAACGTTGTTTGGCCCGAACAGTCTAGAATTAACTTGGTTTTGTGCACGATATTAAAAAAAATAGTAGTATCCTGAGTATCCTTGCAAATTGCAGTACTTCAATGTCACAAAGAAATAGGTAAACTAAAAGCTAGCTATTAACACACTTATGAAGTCCAACACAGCTGGCGGCGTCCTTACGCTGTATTTTGGCAAAGCAGTCCCACTCCACCTCATGCATATGTGCTCAATGTGCCGCCACTTGTTGCTCCCAGCCCAATGTCATTCTGGTGTATTTACTTCTATGACTCTAAGGTACTGTTTCAGTAAAAGGTAAATTTCAGTAGGGTCCACCTCTATGACAGGCCTATGAAGACTGCCAGAACTTTATCAAATTACTTTATAATCACAAGTAGGCAGTATATTTACGTACAGCTATAAGTTTTAAGCTATTTTGAGATGTCAGGATTACTCTGTATCAACTGTGTAAAGTTTTGTGGTATAATTTACGACACTGTTCTGTAGCTGATTCACCCACAGTAGCGCAGTAACGTTATAGCCTACTGTAGGTGCCTAAAGTTAGGAATAAAGCTCAAAGATAAAGTATGTTGGCCTACATAATTTTGTCAGCTTTTCACAAAACAGCTTGATACATACTGTACATCAATATTTTGCTAAAATTTGTTTCTCAGGATTTCTCTGCTTTTATGAGTGAATATGGAGAAAGTAGAAATGCAAGCTACGTACGTAGTCCGAAGTCACTTTGCAGACCGATTGTATTTGCAGGCCTAAGCTTATATTTTTCCAAGTGATAGTGAACATAGGGTAGATATGGCCAAGTTTAACAACATGGATAATTTTACTTCAAATTTCACTAAGGATTGAAGGTGGATGGGTGATTTTGGATACATGTTCTAGTGGATCAATTTATGACTTATTTTCCAAGTCCACATTTTAAAAATGAACGCATGCATGGAGGACTGTGCACGTTTCTAGTACCAATACCGGTACTGAGGCCCCGTAAAAGTACCGGTAGCGGTTCTTACTTGGGTACTGCCCAACCGTACTGGCGAATCCTCTCCTTTGTATTTATCTATAGAAATCTATCAAGAAATAAATCTGGTCATTACTGTCCTGTTCTTTTGTATCAGATTGTTCTTTGGCGAAAAAGCAGCCAAGAAGTGTGAGGCAACCTGAAGGAGGGAAAGGTGAACCGGCAGGATTCAGAGGGTAAAGTCAAACTTTGTTGTCTAATAAGAAATGGGGAAATGCATGAGATTCACATAAAGAAGTTGAACTTTTGCATTACATAGACCTCAGATAGGTAAATAATAAATAAAACCAGTATATTCATGGAAGTTTTCTGTTGATTTTTTGTGAATTCAATATAACTTACTGTCAGCAAAAGTTTTTTGTGGTGTGATCTTTTTTTAAAGCTTTAAACAAGTCATTGAATTTGGTGTTATGAACAAGACTAATTGCATGAAAAGTTGGTGGAAATTGGTTTTATACTAGTTGCAAGGACTCTTGCACAATGTAACAAAATCATCAGCATTTTGTTTTTGTTTTTGTTCTGTATCTTGATCTCGAAAAATTTTATCATTTTTTGTTGGACACCATTTTAGCACTTAACTTAATATGGTAGTGTAGCAAAGAAAGGAGGGCAAAATCATGCAAGTTCAAGGAGACCTTATTTTCACCTGTGGTGAGATTTGAATGATATTCCTCCATTTATGTGACGTCTTGTCCCATTTCTCTGACATTTACAGCGGTCCTTCGGGCTTTGGAGCCATGGGTAGAGGGCGCGAACGGTCCCCGTTGAGAGGAGCTTATGACGACAGATTCGACCAGAGGTGAGCCAGCAGTCTTTGGTTTTTCTTTGGTTGGCTATGTGAATTAAAATAGTTACTGCTATTTGTGTAAAGAAATGCTGTATTATGAACCAACCATTTTCTTGATTTAAGTGATAGGAGGTGGGTGGGAGAGGTAAGGGGGGAGGCAAGGGGAAGTAGAGCATTGCAGTACTGGTGACAGACAGTACACTTGTCTTGCGATCATCAACCAGCCACTCTCTGTTTCATTTCTAGATGAATGATATTTAAAAACCAAAACTGAAAGTCTTCATGTTCATCATCGCTAGTTAAGTTATCTATTGATTGGCCTCCATCGAAGGCATCCCGGAGACCTTTTTATCTGTGGTGCTCATTTAGGGCCGACAGTAACCACTTTTCAATTGGTCGCTGGTCTGAGCAAGCACCTCATTTTCTGGCATTCCCCATGGAAAGGACACATCACTATACCATTAACTGTCACAACTCTAACCGCATTATTGTTATGTAAAATGTTGTGTACCTGATTCTACCCTATTGACTGAATTTTTTACAGGAGGTTTGAGGACTTGGATAGATATCCTCCCCTGAGAGATTTCAGAGATGACCCTTACCGAAGGGACGATAGTTTCTACCGAGAATTAGCAGAGAGGGAAGCATTTCTGAGGTTTGTGTTTAATCAGTTTTATATCAGTAAAGTTGTGAGAGCATCACTTAAGTTGGTGTGTGAATCCCACCGTCGATAATTCACCTGTGTCACAGGCATTTGAAGTCACACATCGTCGGATGACAGAAGTCCGTTTGTCCGACAAAGGTTCATCAGCCTCACAGATGCCAGATGTAATAAGATTAAATCCTCGATGCCAGAGAAATAGATAAACGAAAATGACATCATGGAACAATAAGGGAAGGCCAAATTCCGTACATGGCAAAAGGCATCCTTGTGAAACCGCGTAACATAAATCCATTGGAAATTTAAGGATGACATAATTTGCAAACAGCTAAACTTTGAGATGTAGTTTTCCCTGCATATTATCAGGTCATCTCAAAAAATCACACGGTTGCAGTTATGTTTGTTTTTTTTTGAAGGATGTATTTAGATACAGAACGAACAAATTCTCAGGCTGCACATGCATGTTGTACAGCAAATGTTGAAGGTAGAGCAGTTTTGCCTTACCCTGTAAGATGCCACCTATTATTTTTTGTCTGCATTTGTTCAGTGTTTGAGTTGTTGACAGAGGCACCATTCTAGTTGATCAATTCCATGTTTCTTACTCAGGTATGTACAGTGCAACTTAAAAATGTGTCTGTGAAAGGTCGTGGAGGATGTCAGTGGCTGTTTATGCTTGCGGAGGCCTTAATGAGAGGCATCTGTAAAGTCTCTGAACTTCAAAACCTAAAGTGTGGTTGCACTTGTCTGAAATATGCATATGTTAGATCCTGTGTCAGTGGACTTCGATTTAAAATGAAAAAGTTTTTTTAACTGTATTGTATTATTTGCCTTTGTACTGATACCCTGTGGTGATGTTGATAATTTGTCAATGGTCAGTAGTTTGATAGTAGTTTCAACTCATTTCATCCATTGGGGTAGGTGATACCTGCCTGACTCCAATTAGGTTGCATTATATGAGGTTGAAGCCTAGCTCATGTGTGATCAAAGTGTAATGTTCACTGCTGTTACAGCTTCCGTGTAACGCGGCTATATTATAGGGAAACAGTAAAGTGTTGTCGTGATATTACAATATCAGCAAAAGATACTTGAGAATTTGCTTCCAGTGTTAATCTTGAAATGATCCAATCAGTGTTGTGAAAGTCTGCCTTGATAGTAATGAATCGTTCAATGTACAACAAAATAGTTTGATTCAACGGTACGAAGCAGAATTAAGCCAATGAAAGCTGCATGATCTCTCTTGAGTGAGTCAGGTGACACACTGTGGCACATTGTTTGTATACTGGCAACGATCACCTCAGTGGTACCTGCATGGCTAAACACACGTTTCAGCGCACCACTCATACAGTATTTGCACTCGCTGCTGTGAGTGCGCCTGGCTGTGAGTGAGCTCCATCTGTGCCCACCAACAGCATGTGTCCTTCTCTCGTGCAACCAGAGGTTGAAAAGCAGTATTGTATGTCTTGCACTGCACAAGAGAAAAGATAATTTTGATATGTAAGTTTTGATCTTGTCTGGAGGTCAGTGAAGTAAAATGCCACAAACGAGTACAGTAAACAGTGTCAACATGCATTGCACAATATTTCAATTGGTTGTCAGTGGTAACACTGCAGAGAGCACTGCAGCATAGAGTTTTCTTTTCTATGACACACATAGTCATTTTTTTTTAAGATGCATAAGATTCCCAGTGCCTAGTGACTTGATTGCAGATACCAAAAGTTTTCAGATATTATGAGCTCTCTCCTGAAGTCATGTGCGGTGAGATGAATTTGAAGCTGATTAACTATGACAGTGTGACTGTTAAGAGATGCTTAGAATTCACACGTCTGCGGTGTCACAAGTAGTTTGTTTTGAATCCAGAGTTCCTCCCATTAAAGTCCTTTGATTACTACCAGCGGAGAGGATGAGCGGATGTGGTGGCCTGGGGAAGTTGGCACGTTGTGGATATCAACTTTGTGTGATGTGGATGCTTTTCATTCTTTCATCAGTGGCATGGAGAAGAAAGAACCTGTCAGCAATGCCCCAAGGCCACCACGGCCACGCACACCAGAGTACATTCTAGACATGGAGAGGAAGTACGTGGTCCAACGCCGTCAGTTGGAGGACAACGAGACCTACCACCTGGAGAGGATGAGGGCATTGAAGGAGGAGCACAGTCTCAAGATGGAAGTACTCAAGTTGGAAAAACAGGCATTAGAGATGAAGATACAGAAACTGTCGAAAGGTGATGACAGATTTTCCAACATTCCTGAGTCTAAAATGTCTGCTTCATCTTACTCTTACCCAAACCCTTCGATGGGCAATGATTTCATCCATGGAAGCAGCCCTGCCCTGCCACCTGCTCCAAGAGGGATCATGCCATTAGCTAGCTCTACCAGTGGAATGAATGCATCACCAAACGCAATGAAAGGAAATCACTTTGGGAGAAGAGTTTAGTGACCACAGATGATGGGAAAGATTGATTTGTCTGTGGTGGAGAGATCAAAGATAGGATGTCTACAAGTAGACTTGAAGAAAATGTGAAACTAGACTCTACTTTGAATTGTCAGGGATAAGCTTTATTTTTTTTAATATTGTAAATAAAGGTAGTCTCGAAGAAGTCCCACTGCCAGCCATCGGTAACTTGTCAGCAGCTTTAAACTGGCAACTATTTTGACACTGTCAGCAACATTGAACTTATACATCTGTGTTACTGTAAACTGCTGTTAGTTGCCTGCGAGCCATGCTGGTACCATCAATAGCGATAGTTTGACAACCATGGTTAGCCTGTCCACACTAAAAAAAAAAGTTGAAAGATAATTCCTATTTAATTGCAGAAGGATGAAATGTGGCATAATATAAGCCAACAAAACAAAAATCATGTAAATTGGTGACAAGACAACTGAGATATGATTTTTTTGTAATATTATTTTCCAACTTTTCAGGCAAAATTGCCCAGTTTGAATTATTTTTGAACAGAGCGCAACAAGGTTGTACATAGTTAGCTATCCACTACAATGCTGAACAATTGTTCGCATGCGCCATTCACAGGCCTTGAGTGTTAGATTTTCCAGGTGTGCTACAAATCCACACTCCTCAGGAAAGTAAGGAGTGTGTTAGGTGTGCTGTTTGTTTAACTGTAACACATTCATCTTAGTGCCCTTCTTTATCTAGGTGTGCAAAAAATCGCACTCCTCACAGTGAATTAAGGCGAGTGGTGGCGTGCAATCGCACTCGCACGCCTCAGAATTCAAGGCCTGCATTCATAATGCTCAGCCAATCGCGCGGTTGATGTCACTGACACACTCAGGCGTCCCCCACGTACTTCTACTAGTCTAGACTCTGCCCTATATATAATATATCTGCAAGATAGGACACTACTTCTAATGGTACATGAAACTTGGCCTACTTTTTCATCGCTTCGAGGACTACAAACCTTAATTAACGCTCTAAATCTTTTCTATGTTCTGTTTCCTAAATCACATCTTTCTACAAAATAGCACTCTATGCTCACTTTCAACCTCAAAGTATTCATAAAATCACTCTTAGATGGAGTTATTCGTATGAGTTTGCCTTCTGAGAGGCAACCAATCAGGAACCATTTTGTCTGTCATTGAGAGAGATGTCCGCAGTCTGCGTGGCTGTCTTTTAATATGCTACTATACATTGAGTGCAAATAGCGCAAGGCACAGAACAAACATTTGCTATGCAGGTGAAGACCAGAACTTGGTCACTTGCCATGTCTATAATACAATTTACTGTGTACTTACCTTTAAACCTTTAAAATCCTGCCAAAGTAAGAGCTGTGTGCTCGTAGGTACTGCTAAAGAAGACTATAAATATTTAAATTGGTAAGATATATTGCTTTCCTACCACATTTGTATGTTGGGAACACTTAATTATCTATATTCCAATGGCAGTTAAGGCCAGATTTTAGCTAGTTGAGATGTGCCTGAAGGTGGTCATTCTCATTTTACACAGTGTATTACAGCAGCAACAATGTAGGCAATAGTCATCACCAAAAACTACATTTTTGGAAAGGAAGCTCTGCAAATGGACATCTCGTGCACGATACATGATGTTTCATGTTCGGTGCACTGTATCTGAACTGCATTTGGAAGCCTGAGCAAAAGGATAACGGTGAGGTTTTGAAAGATTTCTGAGTACAAACTTGTCCGTGAAAGTTTGTCGTCGCTCTGTTATCGTATGTGTGGACAGGCTACCGTGGTTTAACTGTCAGCAGATCCAATAAAGTAGAAGTCACGATGTCTGCGGTTTACAATGTGTCAACCAGGGTGTTAAGTGTTAACAGTTGCCAACTTACAGGCATAGTGGTACTGATGGACTTCATTGGGTTGATACTGTGAGCAGCAGCAAGATGGTAACTGTGATATTTTTACTCTCAGGAAGTATAAACTGACAATGTGGCGGTGCCCAATAGCTTCAGAGTGATGACCATACCGTACTGTCAGCAGGTTATAAATGGACAACCATGGTGGTGCTGCCAGCAGCTGTAAAGGTGATAGTATGGATGGTTTTCAATCACCATTAGTTTTGCTCGACTGTTTTATCACTTTGGTTGACAAACCCATCTTCATCGGACAGTTGAGCTAGCACATGATACAGTTGCTGTTTGCAACCTGTCATTTGGACTTAATGGTCATAGAACCCATTTCTTTATCAATGACCTTGGATTTTGTTTGGGGCTGTTTTTTTTTTTTTTTTGTAAATGTAAGATTTTAAGTGAATTTAATTGCCATACATTGCTCCAGTATTTGTCATAAAATATTTAATTTTACTGGTTGAATAGTGTTGAAAGTTGTGATACAGTGTTTCATACAATAAAGTTAGTGGATGGTCAGTAGGTATAAAATTATCCCTCTACAAGTCTGACATTTTGTGTCAGATAAAATAGTTGTGAATACCAAAAAAGAAAAAAAAAAGAGTCATAAGGAAACCATGATTAAAATGGTGTTATAATGCGAGTCTTAGTTTTGCTTTTTCTGGATGTATTTTACACTTACTGAGTAACCAGTAGTTCGAGGGCAGGGATCAGAAAACATATCTTGTGACCATTGGTGAGATTTTGCTTGGTGTGTCATCTGCCATGTTGTCTCTGTCAGCAGCATTGAACTTTCAACACCGTGATGATAGCAGTAACAGTCACAAACTATTGGCAATCGCTGTGGCAGACTGGTTCATTTCAGTGTAGTCTTGGCTCAGCAACATCCCCCACTGTCCCTGTTTCAGCAAGTCCTCTTGTTTCTCACTGAATATGAAACATCAATGTAGTTTCCATGCTTTTTCGTACATTTCCGTAAAACTTCCAAATACTGGTACCACTATGAAACCAAGTTAGGTCACCCTTTGTCCCCCACCCCCATCCCTGGCACCACTTATCTTGTCTTCAGTCAGTACAGGAGGAAAGATGAAGAAATTTGTTCCTCCATAGGTCTTCCTTCAAAGTTTCTTTGTCTTGTCCTTGCAAGATCTCTCTTGATATGGAAAAACCACAGGCAATGTATGTTGAATCACTATCGCTCCTTTTCTTTTAAACATCTCGCGCGTTCCTGTAACCCTATCATGGATGAAAGAAGTCGAAAAGGATACCACGGTCACTATGAAAATACTCAGTATCACGAATTGCAATCACGATGCCTCATCCTCATCTGCATTCCCTTCCTTCTTTTAATAGTCGTAGGGCAACTGTACATATTCCTACACTGCTGGATATACTTTCATCAGTTCAACTCAGTACATCACCCAACTCTCTGTCTAAATGACCGTCCAGTTTGCATCTGTGTATTATGTTTTAAGATTGGCTTTTTGCATGCAAGGACACAGATGTCACATCGTGGCGATAAGTTACCTTGCAAGACCAAGTGACCGTGCCCGTGGAGTGGCATGGCTTTTGACAATTTGTATATTATTGCTACAAAAAATTTCTGTGGAAAACAAGTTTCAGTGTTGAAACGTGTTGTCATCATTTTTCAAGATATGTCCAGTTTATTCAAAGTTGAAAGATTTCACTCTCTGAGTCGGTGTCTCCACTTGTGACGTGGATTGTCCTGGATCCTTTTTATCGTTACTTAAATTTAATACACGTACCATTACGGTACCAGTCAATCTTCTAAGTATTGGTAGCACTTTCCGTTGCGGTGTGTGGAATAGTGCCCACCATACTGTTCATAATGAAACAGTACCTGAGCACGCTACAGTTTTGCCGAGCTCTTCGGAGGCTTGTTACCATAGGAACGATATGCGCATGACATGAAAGTACTAGGAAAAAATGCTTTCAGATTCTATTGTCTGGACCCTTTCAAAGGAAGCATCATCAACATTTGGGATAATTTCAGATGGTGATCCTACAGACTGTAAATTGTCTTTTACATGCCCTCCCTTATTAGTTTTTGCTGGAAAACCTTTTCATACACTGTTTTGAATATGACCAACTGTAGGTTAACCTTTTTATTGTACAGATTGTCAGTTTGTGAGATTATACTGTATGTTTAACCCAATAAATTTATCAACAAAAACTTTGTGTTTTGATCATTTAATATGTTTTGTCTCCTGATAACACAACAGAACATTTGGAGTGGACTGAGCGATAAACCAAATTGCAGCAGTCCAGTTTAAATGTTTTTTTTTTAAACCATTATTATGAAATTCAGTTTTAAGGGCTAAGTGCCATCATATGGAGTTTCATCAAATTACTGTAGTAGGGCTATTTGTAGACCACATCACATGGCTTCCTGTTATTAGTAAAGGCTACTGGCAGTGATAGATGATGGAGTTCCAGCAAATTAATAGGGCCACTGGTGGAATGTCACATGGAGTTCCAATCAGTGGCACCACTAGTAGACAATACGAGTTTTTATCTTCAAAGCTCATGTGAGCAAAGTTCCTCATAGCTTTTTTAGAATACACAGGCATTTTCAGTCATCTCCTAACTTGATTTCATGTTGCTGTTGTGATTCAGCTCTACTTACTGTGAAATTTTGGTGTGACTGATTTTATTATAGAGCCTGGTCAAATTATGCAATGCAAAACGCTGAGGATCATCGTTAAAAATATATGTGGCATTGAACTGCTGCTCTCCTAAACAAACTCAGTGATGTAAATATTACTGTTGTTCGTATCCTTAAAATGTACATTTTCACGTATGCCTTGCGTATGTGTAAGATCGTTAACCTCATCGAAAACCCGATACCTAACTACGAGATCTAATTGACTTTTCTTTGCAAGGCACAAACCCAAACATGGCAAGCTCCTCCAAAGCAATTACTTTTTCCAGGTCTGGCACAATCTTGCAGTTTACATAAAATAATCAAAAGCACCTAGTACTCATAAGACCAATGCCCACGTTCAGTTAAAAGTTGTTTGTGAACTTCATCTTCTTCATGACTTTTTTTTTCAGATCATGATTTCAGTTCCCTCCTTTGGCAGATCACTACCTTAGATAAATATGATCTCTGTTTCCATAGGCACCAGAATTAAAGGATTATACTTACTCGTAAACAGAGAAATAGATACAGCCAGAATGACCTAAGGCTAATTACACACTGGACAAATGAAATTGAACATAATATGGGCAGTTCTTGCTCAGTATGGCCAAAAAGCTGTGCCTTCAACATTTGCCACATATGCATGTTTGGCCACAGAATTTGTTCAATATCCAACTGCATCTTTGGGTGAACAGAGGTAAATGCAACCATTTGACTTTTGATTCCTTGCCAAGTTTCAAGGAATCAAAAAGTGTTTTGACTTCCTGGTTGAGATAACCTGATGATATGTAAGGAAAATTGCGTTTTAGCGTTTAGCTGTTTGCGAGTTATGTTATCCTAAAATTTCCATTGGACTTTTGTGTTACGTGATTTGATTTGATTACATGATTTGAGAACACCTTTTGCCTAACAGGGTTTGAGCATCTCTTAATGTTCTGATGTAACTGTAACTCTATGGTCGGAACATTCATTTTACATAAATCTTTGCACATACCCTAAATCAAGTGTAAGCATATCTCCTTAACAAATTTTTGGTAAAAAATGACCTGTTAATAACAAATTCTATCAGAAATACCCTAGTACACAGAAAAAAAAACAGTTAATTTTTTGAGGATTTTTGCTGAGGTTAACATCCCATAGATAATATTCATACTATGTGTTTTATGCCTCTCCTAAGCTTATATGGAAATGTCATTTGGTTAAAAGATTGTTCATATTAACCAAAGTCTGTAGGTAAGCATTGATGACCTTTGACCAAGCAGCAATATTCAAGCCAGCGAAAGACCTAAAACATGCTCATGAATATTATCTATGGGATGTTAACATTAGCAAAATTCAAAAGTTGTAGGTTTTTTTTTTTCTCTCTACTTGGGCACTCTCTGGTTCCTTGCGTCAGCAAAAGATCCTATATGGTCGGTGTGTGCATGAATGTGTGTGTGTGTCTGTGGTACTTGCTTGGGTATGCTCTAACTCAAAAGGGAAAAGTGAGATGAAAATCAAACTTGGTATGTAGGTTTGCCATATTGGGAAGGTGTGCGCTGTTGTTTTTTGGTGGAGGTCAAAGGTCGTCTGGGGGCAAGACTGTGTTTCCTCGACACTTGCTTGGGTATGCTCTTACTCAATAGAGGAAAGTCGGATGAAAGTGGAACTTATTATGTACGTTTGCCACATTGAGAAGGTGTGCCTTATTATTTTTGGTGCAGGTCAAAGTTTGTCCGGTGATGCTATGGGACAAACTCTTGTGTTTCTGTGACACTTGCTAGGGTACACTCTAACTCAATAGGGAAAGTCAGATGAAAGTGAAACTTGGTATGTAGGTTCACCATATTGGGAAGGTGTGCGCTATTGTTTTTTTGTGGAGGCCAAAGGTCATCTAAGGCACTGGGGGGCAAAACTGTAAAAACCTGTAACACATGATATCTCAACTTAAAAAATTTTGGACAAAGGTTGTACTTGGTATGCATTATGGTAATGGTGCCTTCAGGGTGTTCAAGATTTTGGGGTCTAAGTTCCAAATAGGCCATATGGGCCATTTTAAAAAATCGTATAAAATGCCTCTTCTCCCACAATTGTATGGCATTAAGTTGAAATTTTGTCACATTAGTACTATGTTTAAAAGTGGTTCTTTCTGGTCGTTCAAAATAGTTGGTCCCATATGGACCATTTAATGAAATAATGTAAAATGTTTCTTTTCTGCATATATTTTGCTTCGCAATGTGGAAGTATTGTCAAATTAGCATTGTGGTAGTGGAACCCTGTGCTGCTTTGCAGTGTTCATTGTTTATGGGTCTAACTTCAGGTTGAGCTATATGGGCCTTAAATTATTACATTTTCCAATGAGATTATATGTTACAGTGTTGAGGGTTTTTCATATTAGTACATAAGTACCTTTGATTGATCAGCATTCTTATGGACAAAATGGGGTGCCAACTTTTCGGTAATGGTGATAAATTGTGGATTAACCGTGGTTTAGAATAATTGACCACAGTTGAGTTACGATGATCTTCTCGCAAGGAATATGGACCATTTAATGAAATACAGTAATGCAAAATGTTTCTTTTCTGCATATATTTTGCTTTGCAATGTGGTAGTATTGTCAAATTAGCATTGTGGTAGTGGAACCCTGTGCTGCTTTGCAGTGTTCATCGTTTATGGGTCTAACTTCAGGTTGAGCTATATGGGCCTTAAATTATTACATTTTCCAATGAGATTAAATGTTTCAGTGTTGAGGGTTTTTCATATTAGTACATGAGTACCTGTGACTGATCAGCATTCTTATGGACAAAATGGGGTGCCAACTCTTTGGTAATGGTGATAAATTGTGGATTAACCGTGGTTTAGACCTATTGACCACAGTTGAGTTACAATGATCTCGCAAGGAACCAAAGTGCCTTTAGACTCTCGTTAATAGAGTTTGTCATTGGCAGATAGCTTTTTTACCACCAATCTATTAAGCAGATTCACTTTATTTGGATAAATTTGGATAAAAGAAAAAGTGAGGAAATGTTCGTTAGATGTACGTTACAACTACCTTTCCTCCTTTAAATGCACAGACAAACAAAAAACAGTGATTATCGGTATAAAAGGCTGCTTGTAAGAAAGAATCTTTATAGATGGGGTAAGCAGGGTGCAGAGAAAATCAAGTCATGAGATGCAGATATGTCAGAGGAGACTCAAAGAGATCGTAGGTGACAGTTGAAGTCCACTGAATGCATGTAATGTATTAGTCTCTATCTGGAGATGGTAACCCGGGAACCACAAGATCAGCAAATCTGAATGATATGAAACTATAGCCTCGTGTTAGCCCAGTGTGTGTACGCTTTCCAAGAACTTTTGCGATATTGCCAAATGTTTTAATCACTGAGTAAATGGGTGGTTTCATTTCAGTATTTAGTTACACCGACCTAGGCCATAAACATGGAGGGGAAGCTAAACTGCTTGTTTTCTTTAACCACAGGAGAGAGAGAGAACTACTGGAGAGAGACCTACGTGAGAGAGAAATGCGGGACCCTCTGGCCATGAGAGATACCCTAGCACTCAGGGATCCCCTTGCCCTCAGGGATCCTCTCTCCATGAGGGACTCCCTCGCTATGAGGGACGCCAGGGAATTGAGGGACGCCAGAGATATGAGGGACATCAGAGACATGCGAGATGTCCGAGACTCTCGTGACATGAGGGATTCTCGTGATGTGAGAGACTCCCGCGATGTAAGAGATATGCGAGACCCTCGCGACATCAGGGACCCTCGAGATGTCAGAGATTGGGAAATGCGTGAGGCGAGAGAAATCAGGGAACGTGAAATCAGAGAGAGGGAACTAAGGGAGAGGGAAAGGGAGATGCTAGATAGGCGCTCTGCACCAGCCGTCGCCGATGTACCGCCGGAACCATCAGAGAAAGGACCAACAGATGTTGAAATTATCATAGCCAGCAGGGCACAGAAGTAAGTCATAGTGGCACTTGATGCTGGCATTAAAAGTCGTCATCCTGCGCTCGTGTGTCGGGGTCAAATTGAACGCAATATCTCAAGACGGGTGATCGTGACAAATCTCATACATGGGGTATAGGTTGGTCATTCTGATTGGATGTTCCATATATAGCTTTTGGTGGAGGTTAAATATCATTTGATTATTGAGGTCACTCACATGTCAAATGTGATGAAAACCTTGTAAACATTATCAAGAAGGGTAGCCTTGAATCATGCCATATGTGTCATAGTGAGTAGATGATCCCTATTTTGTTTAGTAGAGGTCAAAGTTCATTTGATGTCACCAGAGGTCAAAGTGAAAACATTTAAAATTGCTTAGTACACACAATGGTCAATGCTGTAGACATGGTATCTCAAGAAGGATAAGGTGTTTTAAATTCAAACTTGGTATGTCCTTTGTTTTCATGAATATTGGCAAGGAATCACAAATTGCTTAAACTTTCTGGTTAATATCCTGAATGGCTGGAAGTATGTGACCTAAAAGTGATTGCATGTGTATGGAAAAAGCAGAAAGATAATATTTTGTTTGATCTCAACTTTTCCCTCATTTTTAAATGTACACATGATGTTGTTCATGGACAGAAGACAGTCATTCAATAATGGAAGATGACAGTAACTACTTTGGAAAAAGAAAAACAGAGATGGCATAAAAACAGAAATCATATTTGAAAATTAAGGGACCTCGCCCTAGGAAGAAGACTGTGCCAAAACAGTGAATACACAATAGTAGGATTGTCACTGGTGTATCCAAAACACGTGGTTGCTCCTTGACCTGTATCAGGAGTTGTACTGCTTAGTTTAATGAAGCACTGTGGTTACAAATAACCTTCAAACCGAGCACCCCATTTCATCGTCGGCGATCAGCTGTTCTGAATAATTGAATATTCAATACTTCACATTGGCTTGTTTAAAGAAGCTCACAGTCAAATGAAAACTGCAAACTACCACATTATCGTATTTTACCCTTTTTGTCGTTGCAGTATGTTGGAAGAATTTGAAGTCATATAGCACGGTATATTACCTGAAATGTATTTATTTTCCTTCTCCATGTTGTCTGAATGGTGCCATTGAAAGCCACTCTTATCTTCGGACAGGAAATGGTAGCGTTTTTACCTTTGCCTGTGCCTGCAATCACTGTAAGATGATGTGTCCTCATTGTTTAGTGGAAACAATAACATTCTCTGTCACCAGGATGCAATGAATCTTGATTCCAAGCACAGTGTGCCCCGTACCTACAAAAATGACCCTCCTCAAGGGATCCTTTTAGTACAACATAGCATTGAGAGACCTTAAAGATAATGCTGATGATGATCCCGAACCAAATGCACAGGCCTCTCGTTCTTTGCGAAACTGAATGTATTTGTTATACCTTTTTCCTTTCTTTGCTGTGTACCAGGATGTATGCGGAAATGGTGGAACGTAGGATTCTAGGTCTTAGAATGACTGTTGACTTTATGTACCTTGGAGCTGAAGTGACCCTCACCTCAGCGCTGGATAGCGCATCCCGCCGAGGCATACTGTACGCGGTTGTCGTGACCAATCAGCATGAAGTACACCAGTCTATCACCCTCAACATCCTGTATGGCACCCCTCAAGGTAAACTGCTTTCTTCCCCTGTCCTCCAGGAATCTACCCACGTGGAATCTTCTACCGCTCTATAAGACGTATTTGCCAAAATGTTGCCTTTTTCATAAAGAGTGAGGAGTCGAGAAAGGGATTCCAGCGGTCCGACATCACTGTCCTGGTCAGTCAACGTTTGTTGGTCATGAAGCCATTACGTTTTTCAATTTGTCATTTGGTGACCCTGGAAACATGTCTAGAGCGGACATGTTTCCAGGGCTGAAGGAACCCTTGATTTAAACTTGCTTGGGAAGGCCTTTGCACCCCTCCTTTGATTCAGTCAGTTTTGTTTTCCAACGGTTTCCATGCAACCGCTATAAATTTTAGCGTGTGAACAAACTCTCCTTAAATGAGAAAATGCAGTACACCATCGATACATTGACCTTGTGTAGTCCAATTGTAAAACAGCCATTTTTATTTTTAATCAAAGCCCATTGCTTCAATTCTTGGATTCACTCAGCCCGTTGTCTGTCTTTTTCTTTCTTTTCATCTGAGTTGGTGCCCACAAATAGTCATGTTGCATCTTTTTGCGCATGCACATAAAGTGCAGATTCACTACGAACGAAGGTAAACAGTTATGCAGTCACTTGTATTGTTTCATTAAATGCTAATCGCTGTTTTTGCCCGCTTGCAAGATCCTTTGGATTCTTATCATAGTGTGTAACACTGTGTACCACTCGAAATATCAATGACCTCCACTCAGAGGTTGATTAATTGTTTTAAGTTGTTTCCATCTTGCCCCTTAAGTTGGCACTAACACTCTGTGAATGCCATCTTCAGACTGTTTATACTGACATGTACAGCCAGCACAAGTACACGTTGCCTCGCAGTCAAGTCATAGGTACTGATATCGCATATAGCCAACGACATCACAAATTTTTTTCGAGTAAATAGTAGACACATGACAGTGAAGGGAAAACAGAAGTATCTTTACCACCAGAATCGTTGCTGCTGGAGTACATCAGGCCTAGTATCATTTCTGTTATGGCTTAAATCGATTTTATAGGTAACTCAAATGCATGCATTACTTGGTGTGTGTGAGTTTCCTTTCACTGCGGCCGTATTTCGCGTGCATTGCTGTTGCCATATATATGTATATGGTTTTTGTGTGTGCTGTTAGTTTATCAGTCTCACCATTGATACACATATCTCGTACCCTGGGCCGTACATTTTACTGAGCAAATCAGTGCAACCGAGGGATGCAACATACATATCCACAATCCCAAATGGGCTTTGATGTACTTGCCTGCAAGTTCAGTTCCTCTAGTTTGTCCTTGTACTTACATTCGGTGTCTCATCTCAATTAGCATTTCATGTAACTTGTGAAGCACTTGACTACTACCCTGTCCATCAACACAAGCTTGATATCAATGTCATTTGTATCATGAGGAGAGCAGTAGTCTTCCGCAAACGTCAAACATGAATCGACAGCAGTAAACACATTCAGGTGTGTAAATAGAAGCGGTTTGAATTGTAAATGCGAAACAGATCAGCCTGAGATCAACTTCTCCTACATTCGAGCAGAGCATAGCAGTGTTGTTAGATACAACTGAAGTAGTAATTGTTGTACTACAGTATCAGTTAACTTTCGATTCTAATGTTTCCCTAGTTTTCTCTTGCGATGCGAGAACTTCCGAACGAAGCGCACATGGTGACATGTGGTAGAGATATTTCAAAGAACAAATTTTTACGAAAATAACCAGCCGTAAGAGCACGTACTTAAAACATTCGTCGGGGAAAATGACTAAGTGTCAACAAGCAATGTTGACTTCTTTGTCACTGTGTTGAACTTGAAAATACACAACTCATAGAGGCGGACTGATGTGCATGCGAAACCGATTTCCGTCAATAAGATTTTACGCCAAATAGTTTTTACTTTCTCTTCGGTATCACGAATCGCGACATCGTTCTTTTCATTGTTGTGTCGAGTTCAAGTCAAACGCTTACAGCTACTTTTGGTCACGTTTTGAACAAATTTCGTTTGCATTTTGGGGTTGACGTGATCTTCTGTCGACAGATTTCAATTATGTATATATCTTGCAAATCACACCAATAGCTGCTTTCAAGAAACAATGGAGAAATGCTCCACAAGAAATGTTTAAAAGCTATGTATTCCTAGGGTTCTGCGAATAGTCTCTCTCCATCTACATGGCATATATTTTATGAGCTTAAATGATCAAAAGTGCCTCCATCGAGACCAAGGACTAACGTTTGTCGGCGACAATTCGCAGCGATTGTTTTCCTTTCGATTGATAAAATGCGCATTTCGTGATCTTTAAACGATCGAAAGTCGTTTCGGAGTCAAGACTCCCACTTTGCAGAGAATGTGTAGTATATTCAGATTCCTCTCGTGAAGGGTTGTGTAACTTTTCGCTTTGGCTACTGTTGGGAATGACCCGTCCGAATTTGGCGTGAAGTGTAGTGCAGGGATGTAAAGCATCCTATTTGAAATATGAAGGAACTCCTTTGTAACGGAGAATTTTCATGACAATTTTATTAAGCTCCAGTGACTACAGTGGTGCAATAGCCTTTTTAAAGATACATATGCATGCATAACAGGAGAGTCACTCAACCAATTGAGAACTTTGTAGCAAGTAAGTTATAGCCAGCTAACATCTGATGGTAGCTTTATACTGCTATTCTGAGACTAGCATGACTCAGCTGTAATATTCACCATTATCTGTTTTAACATTAATCACTGCTGACATTAGCATCACATGTATGGTGTTTGCCATTGACTTTGGTGATACGTTATATCAACATGTGCTGAAATAAATTTACGCCACTTCTTCGAACTGACAGTTTGGGGAGTTGTCAACGTCATGCAAACGGTAACACCACGTGAGCTATTGTGACGTTGTCACAAGGTACCATTTCACAGAAGTACCGACTTTGTCTCATGTGGTTTGACTGATTTCAATAGCATTTGTTTCACCTTTAGTTTCAGCTGATGAATTCATAGTATCTTGGTTCAGGTATGTTGAACGTTAACAGTCTGCCTCAGCCCTGTTGTGCCTACCATCATAAATGTGTCTGTGCACGCAGCATGAATAACAAAGTCTTTAAATTGTTATATATTCTTATGTAATGGTAGACAGTACTTGAGGAAATAGGAAAAAGTTGCATATGATCAAGGATGACAGTGCTAGGATGTACTCACATGTAATATCCTTTGACTTTGGTAAGTAAAGTTTCAGTATTTCTTCTCTAGGCTTAACTTTTTAATCAATGTCAGTCACACACAAACTCACCCAAGCTTCTTGATCTTTTCTCCTTCATTTCTGTTCAGAGCACCGCAACATGCCGCTCGATGATGCGCTGGCTTTCATTGGCCGAAACTTTGATCGTTATATCCAAGAAATGCGAGAAAGACGAGAGCGTGGTCCGGTTGCCGGACCGAAATCTAGAAGGCCCATTTCCCCCTCACAAATTCCCCCTCCTGACTCAAGCACTGACTTGACACTGCCTCAGTTGTTGAACCTACTTGCAGAAGGCAGGCAGTTGACCATTGAGGAAATCGACCGTGTGGTCGTTTTCTTACACTCTATGCGTGAGACTCTTGCAAGGGAAGCTGGTATCCCTCCCAAAGCTGGTAAGTTGCAAGGGATGTATATAATAAATTGACTTTCCATTTCTTCATTTTACAACCCTGCAAAGATCCACAATGATGACAATTTTTAAAAGCAAACCGAGGCAGTTATGTTGAAAGCACCATCTACAAGATTGTAGAGGTACGCTCGAATCACTTGGATAGGAATTGTTAAGTTTCTTTTCTACTTTTCTTTCAGCTGTGCCACAAACCCCCGAGATGAAACCAGGACAGGTCTCTGATTCTGCCTTGCAAGCCAAGATTCTCAGCATATTCAGTGGCAGTGCTGGTACTTCATCTGTTGTCACCCCTCCATCAGCCTCAATGTCAGCAGTCAGTGCAGCATCTGGCTTGCTTGGACAAGCTTCGAGTAATTCAGCCGTCACTCCTCAAGGACAGAGCCTGGCTGCCATCCAACAGGCCGTCGCTGCAGCGCAACAGCCCTCCATGGCCAGGTCGGTCGCCGCTGGACTGGCGGCCATGACGCAGATCAACCCGGCGAGTGCTGTCGCCAACAAAGTTGGCCCTCTGCCAGGCACAGTGATGCAACAGCAGCAACAACAACCAGTGCAGTCTGCCATTCCTGTAGGTCAAGCTAAGCCACCAGTGTCCACAGCTACCAGTGCAGCACTCAACTTGAATAATCCTAACATCCAGAAAGCTTTAGATGATCTCATTCAAAATGGGCCAAATCTTCTGAAGAATCTCACTGGCAGCCAACAGTTACAAGGTGTCAACATGGCCGCCTTGTCTCATGCCACAGCAATGACCGCTGCTCTCCGCACCTCTCAGGGTGCAACTGCAGTCCGTCCGACTGCAACACCCGGTCAGCCGCCCTTGCCAGCAGGCACAGGGCCTGCTAACATGTCGTCAGTCCGCCCTCCGTTGCCTGCGAGTAGTTCTCCCAGCATCCAGCAGTCGAGGGCCCCGTCTGCGATGGCTGGTGCAAAACCAAGGCAATCTGCACCGCAGTACCAAGGAGGTCTGCAGCAGACCATGGCAACAAGTACCACACAACATATGATGCAACAGATGAGGCAGCCATCACCACAGCAACAGATGCCTCAGGCACAACAACAGCAGCAGCAAAGACAGTTGCAACAGCATGTTCCACAACAACCATCACAGTTGCAACAGCAGCAGCAACAGCAACCACAGCAACAACAGCAGATGTCTCTCACACAACAAAGACTGCTTCAACAGCAACAGATGCAGCAACAGATGCAGCAGCACTCTCAACAACAGCAACGACAATTACAACAGCAACAACAGGTAATGCAACCTCAACAACAGAGACAGCTTCACCAACAGCAACAGCATCATCAACAACAACAACAGCAGCAGCAGCAGCATCAACAACAGCACCAACAGGAACAGGCATCGCAAATGGCGCAGCGTAAACCGTTGCTGCCACTGCCAGGGCAACAACAGTCGGCACCTCATCGTCAGTTGCCACAGTCACAACAGCGGATGCAGCAGCAACCCAATCACCAACAGCAGCAGCAACAGCAACAACAACAACAACGTTCGACACAGATGTCTCCGCAGTCACGACAGGCCTCAACAGCACTATCAGCAGGCCCAAAAGCAACAACAACACCAAGGACCACGTGGAAGGGCTCCTGGTGGATGGCAGGGACAGCAGTCCAGTTCAGGCTACTACTGAATGTAAAAGTGTCCCTTCAAAAATGTGGGATGTTAACCCTCCAACAGTCACTGACTTTGGAGTTAAAAAAGTTTCTTTAGTCTTTGATTACTGTTTCGCTTGAATGCTTCCTTTTGTAAATAGTTTTTTATGTCCAAACCCTCAGTCAAAATGAGATGTTTAGTATGATGCTCCAAACCATCAGTCAGATAGTTTGAAGAATAGTGTGTAGTATTTTGACATGTACACTCAGGATACATTATGTGCTGTTGGTTTTAACTTTATTATTAGATATTCTTCCTTTCCAATTCGTTGATGTCTCTCTTGCATATGCTGCAGTGCCAGGTGCTTACGTATCGTAAGTTGTCTTCTGTAGTAAGAATGTCAATTTGAGTATTGTGCACTTCCTAGCATTCTGTTACAATGTAATATTTAAGTTCACAGCAACTTGTAAAATATTAATGCAAAGGCATCTTATTTATTCTGCTTTGGCTGTCGATCTGTTCATTTGAGAGAGAGACTACATAAGGGTTATTTTCATTGGTTCATCTGACATGCTTACATGGTGACTGAACAAAAGTAAAAACAAAAAAAAACTGCAATCTATGTAAATATGCATTGTTTGTGATTCATTTTTCTTGAGGAATAAAAATTAAATTGACCACTCGATGTTGTTTTTCTTTCTTATCCCCATATTATTGAAATAATGTCGCTTCTCTTCCATATGCTTTTTAGCAGGAAGTATTGAAAGGGGAGGTTATCCATTTCATGTCTCCAATATTTTCTATTGTCTTTGTTTGCCCACGTCTTAAAATTCTTTTTTTCCTTTCATCTTTTTGGCCTGCCAGCTATTAAGTATCCAACTTTTGCATTTGTTTTTGTGGGTACAGAACAAAAAAAACCTAGAACCACTTTTATAAAGAGACAAAATTTTCTTTCGAAGGACTTTTCTACAACTTCTAGTGTACATCTTTACTTTGACACCTAAATTGAATGAGGATTGACATTATGCCTTGCTTTTAATCCTTCTAGTTGCTATTCTTTTATCCTTTCCACCTGTATGCCCTTGTTTCCCCACTTGAGGACATATCTGATTTTCAGGAAAAGGCATATAATAGCATAGAAATGTTATGATTCAATAAACATTTTTAAACTTCTCATAGTCTGTTGTATGAAATGATGTAACAGTGAAACTTGCTGTGAAGGTCCATCTGTATGCTAGAGGGCATCCTATGGAAACTAAAGAACTTAGTCCATATGTGACAGTCCTTATGTACAATTTTCTGAATCCTGGAACTCGTACATCATATTGGCAATTGGTATGTAATATTTCAGGTTTAAGAAAGTGTGTAGAGGTGGCATCGCTGGTAGGGCTTGTTTCGTTAACTCATTCCACAGTGTTTCAGGAATTAGCCTAAGTTTACTCCATGCAGAAATTCACTATTAATTGCCCCAAAGAGTTTCGTGATAGTTTTTTCGTTTTTACCCGTACAGATTTCTGTGGCTGTGGTTGCCCTGTGCCACGTGAAAGAAGTTCATGTGTAATAAAGAAATAAACTTGAAAAACCAAACAATTACGTGGTCTGGTCCTGTTTTGTAGGATTGTCGTGAATTAGAGACCAATCATTTCATTGTTGTCTGATATGTCACTTCTTCCAGCCTAATGTTCATCATTATCAGTGTTGTACCTCCCGGTTAAAGGCAGTCTCTCATCACTCCCCCCATGCTACATTTTTTGCCACTGGTAAGCAAAAATTCTCAATCGGTCCTGCTTGTTGACAGCAAAATTCAAAAGATACAGAGTAGCTTACATTGTACAGCATGCACCAGCAGAAACAGGGACCCATTGTTTTGATTACCCATGTGGAGGAGTTTTTGGCAGGCTGTGGGAGGGACTAGAAGTAAGTGGTTGGAAGAATTGAGATGGGGGCAGTGAGTCCCTGTCTTGAAAATTTTCAGTCAAGTTGCGAGGGTTTGTATCAACTATGCACAGAAGCCAAGGGTCCTGATTTGTAACCCTTATAAAATTCCTTTAACGTTCTGCTTCTCCATCAACACATAGCAGGTAGGGCTACTGATCAATTTACAGTGAATGTTGTATACCTTTCATTGCCAAAGTGCTTAAAGAATCCGATTATTAAATTTGTCCCCCTTAAGGAGATCTCATTGTCGCCTATGTAAGCAGTTCCCAGATTCCATTTCAGTTCCCATCTGCCCTCTCTCCTCCCCTTCCCACCACCCCATCACACACATGTGTGCTTGTGTTCATAGCATGTAAATTTGTGTTATTGCTGCTCTTGTTTTTTGATATTTGATGTAAGGCTGTCAATGTGTTTCTGAACTCGTTGTTGGAAAGGAGTTGATCGGTGCGTCACAAATCCCGGCACACAACGTTCATGGAGGTATCGTCTCAGTAGCTGGCCTCCTCTTTAAAAGTTTCATTCTCATTTTTCTGTGTCCTCATGTAGAAACCACTAGAATTTTGTAACACTTCTTTCCACCTATTTGCATGCTGCCATCATTTAAAAGGTAAGACAGCTTATTATTTAAATACATCTCAGCATGGCCCACAAACAAATGAAGATTGTACAGTAAGCTTCTAAACATGATTAATGTCTGTCCTGTACCATTTGGCAGTATTTTTGAGCAATGTATATGATGAAGAAATCCTGTGAAAAGAATTCTTTGAAGATGGATGGAAAATATGATCAGGCTGTCTTAGTTGTGTGCCTCGCCTTTACATGATGTTTAAACTTTCTCCCTTGTTCTGTTGAGGTTACAGTGTCATTTGCTGTAGAGCATTCAAGTGAGAGTAGAATAAGCCTGTCTTCACATCTGTTGTCGTCAGACGTCCCCGGTCGTCTCCCCATCTGTCCTGACGAGGCTTTTCATTGTTTTCTAATAATGGACTGCTGCCTGAATGCATTTATGTATCCCCTCATTCTTTGATAAATAAACTCCAGAAAAAAATTGTCATCTTCTTGGCATTTTCTTTTCCTTAAAGTTTGTCTTGACTTGAAAAATAGTGAAAGTGCTAAATCATTTTGCATCTTTAACACACTATCTGTGTAAAATGTTTTAAGTTATTTTGTTTTTTCTCAACAAGCTTACTCAGTCTGTATGTGCCTCATCTATGTTTTGATACCTTTTATTTACATTCAATCTATTGTTTCATTTGAATGGTCTCTGAATGGAATAATTTGATGGATAATTAACCACAGTAAAGTCTGATTCCTTAATTTTGTCATTTGATACAGTTCTTTCCAGCTGTAAGAAAACGTAGATTAATTTGCTGAGAGTGTAATGCATCTATCAGCAAGGTAAAATAATATAGTCCTATCCCTCCACTTCCCCTCCCCCCCCTCCAAAAAAAATACAACATTTTGTTCAGTTTGTGAGCGAATGTTTGGTACTATCACTGAGAAGCTTACTATCATCAATCAAAGGAAGATGTAATCAATTGCCTCTGGTCTAAGCTTCAATGTCTCAAGGTTGTCTCCATATGGACTCTGTAATACCTTCAGTATCTGGTGCTTTTGGTGACATACTTATTTCTTTTCAAGTATCTGCAACACGGAAGCCCAAAATGGGTGGGGTCCAGAGGCCCGCCGTAGGGCTAAACACTCAGAAGAAGGTCCAAGCTGGACTTAATGTCTCAGAAACCCCTGCAGACTCTTAACAGGTGAATTTCAGGGGTAATGTTCTTGGTTACTGGTGTATTTAAGGGAAAGGATTTTTTTTGTCAGAAGTATCTGTGAAGACTTAATTACATTTTAATGCATGCTTTTGTTGGCTCTTCCCTTCAGTAATTAATGCACAAATCAGATATGTTTTATTAATATTCTTGCTAGTAATTTAACATCACAATGGTCAGATTATGCGTCAATTTATGGCAGATTGATATCACTTTAGTTGCAATGAAACTTGCTGGAACTTCTTGGTGGAGTCACAGCCCGTAGCTTCATTGCACCTGCTCTGTCGAAGTATGACCTAAGCGTACCACAGTCTTATCGTTTTGGTCTCACTTTGTCTGGAAGTAGAACAAATAGTGATTTGTAAGCTTCATAGAGACATTTTGGCATAACTAACTCAAACAAAAGGGGGTGATGGGCATGGAAGATTCGACCCCTGACTTGGAAACTAAGATGTACTCTTTATATCACTGCGAATATTGGCATGACTTTTTACCTGTAGCAGCATCCATCTGCCATAGCAACAGTTCATCCAACAGCCGGAACCTGCTGCTGCCTGCCGATGCTTTACCAACCCTTAGAAGATGGCCAGTATCATTGGCATAATTTATTACCATGTGGTGATACGCACTTTGCAAATTCTATGGCGATGTGACATGGCACTTGTAGTCCGTCTCCAGAGATAGCTTTGAGTTGGCTTGATGCTTCTGTGATCTGCAGTGGAACCACGGAATGATACCTTACAGTGGCCTCCCTCAGTCAATACATGGACTACTCTCTACTTAAACCTGAACTAAACAGAGCTTGAGTATAGTCAAGAAACAAAGAGCTATCCTGTATGTTACCACTTTGGTATTTATGTGCAGTTTAATAGTCTTCCGTCAACTATGTGATACTTTGTCCAGTTTTATCCCTCCCTTTTCCCATCTACCACTGTTCTATTGAATTAAATTGTGTAACCTCTTGCATTGTTTTGTGTTTTTTTTTTATGGCTTCTTGTTCGCCAGCTTGTTATGTCAGACCAGGTTTAATCTACCTAAGAAAGTTTTATCGTGAACTCCAGATTGTCCTCTCTTACATAACTACCAAACCTACTTCATATTATATTGTGTTGATCAACATGATGTCTTAGCTTGCATTATCTTCCCCCCCCCCCCACACACACCACACACCTTTCCCAACCCCCATGTATAATTATTATTGATTCACTTCTGGTACCGAGTGTATGAGGCTAAGAAACTTGAGCATAAACAGTACTTGTGAGCTTTTCAATGCCAGAGATGGCACCACCCCCTCCATGAGGTTATACTCCAGTATGCAGATGAATATGATAGAGGAAGCACTGGTTACAAACAGATCATTGTCAGTCATGACAGCAAGAATACTGATCTACGGCGTCAATGACGCAAGACGGCCCACTTTCCAGTATATCAAAAGCTTTGGAATAAGGCAACAAAGCAAGCTTTATTTTGACTTAAGCTAGAGATGCCACTGTCAAATGAGATCTGTCAAGTTTCAATAGTTTGCAAATGAATTTCTGCATGTTGTTCACACTTCACTTGGGCATTCAAGTTGCTACCAC
The DNA here is from genome assembly GCA_021234535.1 of Stichopus chloronotus. NCBI lineage: Eukaryota > Metazoa > Echinodermata > Holothuroidea > Aspidochirotida > Stichopodidae > Stichopus > Stichopus chloronotus. The sequence continues at coordinate 37,645,304 of CM037832.1, read as the reverse complement.
AAAGGTAATCTGATCTTTAAAATAATGAATTTGGGAAAGTGACGACAACTTAATCCATCTGAGGTCTTCATTGCGAGAACTTTTTTGCCAACTTAGCAAAGCTGTGTAATTTTTCAAGACGTATGTTTTTCAACTAACTTGTTTTTTAACTAACTTACTTTGCAATAGGTCAAGCGAAATATAGGCTATACTGGATGTTGGAGCATAGTCTAACTGCCCACCCTGATATTCTGTATGCAGTCAAATGAAACTGACAACTGAATGAGAAGTCAAACTTTCTCAACCAAAATATATAACCCAAATTGACTGTCAGACTTGTGCAATGGAATCTTTGTTTCCTCTCTGTTTATAAGTTGTACTGCACGTAAGTTCCTCATATGGAATTTAGCCCCAGCCACAAAGATATATGTCACATGTTAGGTATGCTGTAGGCTTTTTTTTTTGAGACCACACATCATAAAAACCAGAGATTTTTATGTAAGTAACGTATGCCAACATCGCAAAGTTTAATACCCTGTCCCTAAATAACATGTTTAACTGTTGGTTATACAGTATGCTTTAAATTTCTTAATGCACACTCTTGCTTTCACATTTTAAAGACAGGGTGCTCTTGTTGTACAAATCAAGTTAATCAGTGACTTCTTGATTTACAATCATACGTGTATTGAGAAATACAGCAACTCAGACTGTCATGCCAACAGACCTGTCAACTCTCCTGACTTTACTGGGAGACTCTCGGTTTTTGTCCTGATCTCCCGTCCTGGTATTTCCATTCTTCCAGTTTTTAAGCTCATACCAGCATGCTGGTGTGAGCTAATGTAATCATGCAGTGGCAGTCTGTCCTGTCTCTCCACAACAGTTCAAAATGCTTCTTCTCCTACATGCCTTCATGGATTTGTTTGAAACTTAGACACAATGTTCCATGGGTGGTGGACCATTTTGGGTATTCATGAACTTTTGGTCCAAATCCCATGTGGGCCCTTTGGCCCATCATATGAAATTCTGCAAAATGCTCCTCACTGCAGATTGCCTTGTACAGTGTTGATGGTTGTCATAATGATACTCCATTGGTGGTGCCTTCATTGTGTTCAGGAATTTTGGGTCCAAGCTCCCATGTGGGCCTTTTATGAAATTCTGCAAAATGCACTTGTACAGATTCTCTTGTACAATGTTGATGACTTGTATAATGATATTGAATTAGTGGTACATTTAGGATGTTCAGGAATTTTGGGTCCAAGGTTGACCCATGTGGGGCCTTTGGTCCATTTTATGAAATTCTGCAAAATGGTTTTCCTTCAACGGAGTCGTTTGTGCAATTTTAATGGTTTGTCATTATGATACTACATTAATGATATCTTCAATGTGCTCAGGAATTTGGGGTCTAAGGTCTCACAGGGGCCCTTTGGTACATATTATGAAATTCTGCAAAATGCTTCTCCTCCTACAGATTCTCTTGTACAATGTTGATCATTTGTCACAATGATACTCCATTGGTGGTACCTTCAGGGTATTTAAGAATTTTGGGCCCAAGGTCCCATGTAGGTCCTTTGGCCCATTTTCGAAATTTTGCAGCATGTACTTCTCCTCCACAGTGTTGATGGTTTTTCACAATGATTCTTCTCTTGTACAATTCTGATGATTTGTTGTAATGATCTCCGTCTGTGGTACTTTCAGGATGCATGTTCAACAAGTTTGGACCCAAGACCCAAAATGGGCCCCTGAAATATTGCCAAACTTAACACTTTCCTCCAACTCATGTTTAAACAGTTGACAGCATGTCATAATAGTGCTCAGGTAGTGATCTGTTGGTTTGTGGAAGTTTGGTCTAAGGTTCCATGTAGGCTGTGTCCCATTTTGTGAAATAGTGCAGAAAGCATTTTCTCCTGCAAATTCTCTTGTATTAAGTCGATGGTTTGTCTTAGTGATACTAGCGGTGTCTGTAGGGTGTTCAGTAATTTTGGGTGGTCTAGGATGTCACAAAACGTACAGACACTTGGTTGAAGGTATCAGCGTCTACACCATTGGTGCCTTAGTTTAAATGTCCCGTATTGCAACATCTCCTCAAGAAGCTAAAATAGCAGCATATTTTGATGAATTGTCCATAAATGTATAGTCCATTCTAAAATCAGATTGTTTAGCTGTCAGCATATTGTATTTGTACTGTCTCAGCATATTGTATTTGCAAGGTAGCTGGAAAAAGTCCTTCAAGGGCAACTTTCACTGTACATGTGTGTGGACATGTGTTTCGAAGTTCACCGTATTGAGTAAACATACTTGAGTAGTACTTACATCATTTCTGTGGAAAGTTACCAACCTTCCTATTTTTCCACTCGTCCCTCAAATTTTTGGCTCTGAGAAACGTAGATCTCTCTGAGTTGTTTGGGATCAGACAGGTAATTGGCAGGTCTGTGCCAGTGTCGTAGTGAACCTGGCAAACTTGGGTTAAAAACATGGTCACAGCTAGCCCTAGTGTATGGGCAAGTGCAAATGAACTGCTGAACCATTACATTGACCATAAAGGTGTGTTGATAAAGAATTGTTTTGTTGAATTTATACTTAAGGAAGTTTGCTTCCCAATTCTACACTTTTGTTGCCCTAAATTGCATCTGGGGGCATTCAATTGTTAGCTGTTCCCAAGGTAACCCTCTCCCATCTCACTGTACCACCAGGTTGACTACAAACAAAGTACTTGGATCTGCTGCACAGTGCCCAGTACCTGCCTGATTACATTGGGGAATTAGTATGTGCTTCTGTCCCACACTAAGAGTTACCATTTAATTCCCGAGTATCTGGATTGCCCCGTTTCTGAAAGGGAAAGTGAGCTTCTTGCCCCAATTTTCTAGAGAATTAAGGCCCAGCTGCTATGTTTTCAATGTGTGTGTGTGTGCGTGTGTGTGTGCGTGTGTGTGTGCGTGTGTGTGTGTGTACAGTGAAAAAACTCATTTGCTTTAATACTGGATCTGACTCACAAATTGACCCTGAATTTCTTTCTGCAGCGCTAACATTTGGCACCTAAAACTGTAAGGGACCCTTCCCAGCTCAGTCACATATCATACACTGAAATTATGACAGAACATAATGCATAAAAACTTCTTTTTTTTATGCCAAAAGTATATATTTTAAACAGCTGTGGTGTAGTGTGGGTAACATAATTGTACATATATTCTCATTGTTTACAGGTTTTTTTAAGTTTCACCTTGGTAATCTTGACAAATTAGAGTAATTTTCCTAGACTATACACCCAAAAGAGATTCAAAGTCCATTAGAAGAACAAATATGCTGTTTATAAAAGACAAAACATTGAGACAAAATACAAAACATTTCTTCGTAGCTGTAACATTCTATGCATTGCAAATTGGATTTTGTACTTAGTGTGCTGGATATATGTTGAACCTCCAGACCATTATGCAGGGTAATATTGCATAACCAGTGTTGGTGTTGCAAGAAATGATGGGCTTCATTTTAAGAGATAAATATCCAACAGCTAAGAGGCCCCAGAAATGTCACTTATTTTCGCCGCTACCGAGCGAGAAGGAAATGTCACAAATTGACTGATATAGCACGTAATACTGCATATCCACGTAATGCTTTAATGTAAGTCAAATATTAAAATAAAAATTTTCTATTTATTGATCATAAAAACAATTTCGACTGTGCACAACGGTGAAAGAAATTTGAGCTATTGCATATGTAATGGAACAATGTAGGTCTAAAGAGGAATGAAATCTTGAAATAAAATACTGAGCAACTTAAACATTAATTTTATGAGTGATACCCAAGAGTTTGTTTACAACCCTTTGATCTCTCTTTATCTGAAAATAACTAAAACCATTTCACTGACTCACTCAGGAGACCTAAAGTTGTACAGATTTTGGATAGAAAGACATTAAAGACAATGGCATAATTTACATCCAAGCAGCTATTGGTACAACACACAATTTGTTTTGTTAGTAATCTTTAAGAGCTGAGTTTTACCTGAATGCAATAGATCAGAGAGGGGAGAAATCTCCCACCCAATTGGATCCTTTCCTTTATTGGTATATGATATCCCACAACATAAAGGCATTAGGTTCCAGTGTTGCACATACAGTAGTGCAACACACCCCCTCCCTCCCCTACTCCACAGGAAATGAGAAAATTATCAGGCTGGCTGCTCTCTGTTTTTTATTTAAAGCAGGTAGGCATAAATAGTGTGGTGAGGTTAACAGTTTAAATGAAATTGAAACAGGAACTAATCGTAAGCTGCATATGTGATAATGTTAGAGAGACTTATAAAGGGATTTCTGACTTACAACATCAAATGCAGACAAAGTTTAGTACACAGGAAGTTAACCAAGCCTTGGTGCAACACAGGAAGTGTTACAATATTATCTTGCTGCTGTGTATGCATGAAGTGTGGGTACAACTTGTGACCAGTACGTACAGCAATCGTTCAGTGAGTGCAGAAGTGATGGCCTCGGAGAGTGGGCGACACTGACCTTGGGTGTGATCAAGTTTGAACATCATCTGTGTGCTATTTCCTCTGCAGGGAATGTTATTGTCACGTGAGTAGGGGTAGCCAAGAGGTGACTTTACCTGTAATACTAAACTTTGTTTCAGCTGTGCTACTTGTGATGACAAGTTGATGTTACCGTGATTGTCCTATGAGAGGCAAGAGGATTGACACATAACCTGTACTTTAGATTGGTTTGAAGAGGTATGGTACACTTGCATAATTGGTACAAACATTGTTTTGACTATTTCTACTTGAATTGGTGGTAACTAATACTTTCTCAGACACATGGGGAATGGTGACCAAGAACCCTTTGGAAAACACCTTCCACTGATGGTACCTGCTAGGTTGTGTGATTTACCAAGGGGGCTCAGGTGCCAATGAGATTGGCTTACCACGAACTGTTGCTCTGTTCTCACTTGGCCCAGTATGTCTGAACCTGTCTTCTCATTTTAACGCCAACCACCCCCTACCTTCAATAATCCTACCTCCCAAGCAAGGGGTAAGACATAGAGAAATGTTCCTAATTTGTGAGAATGCCCATAGACTAAACCCTGCACGTAACCTAATCTGAAATACAACAGACTTGTGTTGGAGTACACAAAGTAAATGCATCAACAAAATGCTACAAAAAAGAAAAGCTCAACAGATTTTAATCTAATAAAAGTAGGTAAAGAGTTGTTTTGCTGGTTAAAATACTTAGCAGAACAGATACAGGACTAATGATCCAAAGGTGATCCTCACCAAAGACAGCATATGTTACTTGATCAAAACATCCTTCTGTCTCATTAACTGGCAAGTGTGCATACTTTTATGGTTCTCACATGACAATGTTTCGAGAGCATGTGACACCTTCAGTCAGTACAGAAATTGAAGTCTTCTGGGGGAGGAGGTACGATGGGTGGTTTATGTGGTATCACCAGGTTGGCCGTGTCCAGGAGGCGGATGCTGACCTCTATACCTAGAAGGTACTCCAGGTCAGAACTCGCCTGAGAACTGCTCATCTGTTTTCCTAAGAGGATGTCAAATCCATCAGTCCACATCTCCATCTGTTTGGAAAACATTGATTGAAACCATATTATGGCCAACAGCAGTGCTCTCTGCTAAAATAATCTGTAAAGGTGTTTTATGGAAAGGACATGTATTTTAAGGGACAAGATTCCAGGTAGTGGCGTGACAGCATGTAAAGCATCCTGAGAGCCATGTACTGCCCCCCCCCCCTTCCTCCCTGTCCCTCTCACTTCTTTGTAAATGGATCCTGCCAAGTTGCAATCCCCTGCTGCTGCTTCCTAGAATGTGTGAGGTGACAACCAAAGAGTTATCACCCTAGATTCTCCAGTCCTTCTTTCCACCAGTATGTATTTTGCTAGTATCCTTACTTCATCACTGTGTATCTTTCTTATTGTGTAAGTCTTAATGCTCTTCAAATTTGTCACTGGTCATCTAAACATGAACAAAATTGTATTTTAAATTTTATTTTATTAAAAATTTAATTCAATCAGTTGCTTGAGGTGCATATGTACCATACCTTATAATGAAGCACACTTGATAAGTGCCATTTATCCACACATAGCTGGGATTAAACAGACGAATTCCCATATATATTTGCTTTGTCATATTTTGGAGAACTTTGTGCAAAAATCACAAAATAGGAAATGATTTTACTTACCCCTTCCATTGTATCTGAACTCAGCTCTAGTTTTGTGTTGTTGGCGAAGAAGATGGTGAATAAATGCTGAGGGAGGTAAAAAAATGAGAAACTTAGAAATGTGTTGCACTTACTTGCAAGAACACAAGGCAATAACTGAATACATAAACAGTATGTACAACCATAGCTTAATTTAAGTAATTTGAAAGCTGCAAAACGTTACCAGGAGTGTAGCCAATTAAGGGAGGTGTTAAAAGATTCAAACACCCCCCATAGCCAAAGCCAAGAAAAGTTGTTGGCATAAATTTATAAAATACTATGGTGAGTTTTGAAAATAGGTTGATTTGATGCTCTACCCTTCCTATCTCTCATTTTCATCTTAAAGGAATGATATAGGGTGAACCTTTCATCTTTAAGTGCCTTCTATATAATTACAAACAAGTCAGGCAGTACACTTTTTTAAGCTTCATTCTTAAATACTGACAATCAGCTGTACTTAATGTACTGTACTCAAACTTTTTGGTTCTTTTTGCATTTTTCTTGCATAAATTATGTAAAATATCACAAATTAATTATGACGTTGTTCCCAGTGACTGTTCTGTATACACACCCCCTACGACAAAATCTTCTCTATATGCCGGCATGTTACCGCAACGTGGTGATCTTTTCACATTAGAGTGCAGGGTCTATCTTCATACTTTTTATGCTTCACTCTGCTGTCACATTGTACACAATTATCTTCCATGCATTAATTGAAGTAGACTAGCTGTTGCATTGGCCTTCAGGTAGGGTATTTGTGAGTGGTCGGTGAGGTTTAAGTGACGTGGCAGGACTGTGTGAAGTAGACCGTACTGCAAGGAATCTCTACACAAGTGTGAGTGTCACCACTTCTTGATAATTCCATTGCAAAGTCTGAGCCAACCATTCTGCACAAAATGCTGCTGTCATCCAGTTTTTAATTGAAAAGCAAATTGGGTGGCAAACTGTCACACTGGCCTTAATTCAGAGTCCTCTGTGGGCTGATTTTTAATCATGGGTCCAGTGTCGCATGTTTGGCATCTAAATGCCACAGCGTCCATTCCTATATGACCATCATAGCATCTGGAAATAAGTATGGTATTGGCAGTGATGGTTGTATGTGTGCCAATTGTATGGGGATTTTGGTGAGTCCTCTTCTCACCTTGTAACCAAAAGATCACAAACTGGCCCCTTAATTAAAAGATTTACACAGTAATAATATACCAAAATATCAGCTTAACTCCTATACATTCTAATGTTAAAGGACATGTCTACAGCAGCTGCCTGCTGCAAACACACTAGATCCTTTTGAGTTGGGATTCACCTTTGTCCTCATTTAATGTATGTATAACTTTGAGTGGTATGTCATTAGGTTTACAACACTAACCTTTTGTTTGCCACCAGTTGTTTGGTACTTGGCAGGAGATACTTCCATGATGTCTGCAACCTGAACTGTAACCATGACAACAACACATCAATATTGATTGAATTTCATGAAAAAAAGAAATACTGTACACACCAACTTTGTGCAGCATAGGTGTCATAGACACATTTGAGTACCCTTAAAGAGTTATGACCTGCACTTACGAGATTAAATGACTGCATGCAGTGCAACACTGTGCTCAGGCCTCGTGTCACTTATGAGACAATCTGTTGTAATAAAACAACTTAAATGGTGTAATGCAAATGTTAAATTCTCAAACTTTTTAGACTACTACACCTTCCACCTTCTTGAAGTGTCCCAGCACCCCTCCACCCTGTCATCCCACTCCCTGAACATCTACCAGTTTTACACCCAGCATTTTTTTTTTTCCAATTTCTCTATTTGCAAGAAAAAAATCTGCAGAAGGCAGGCATACTGTGAAATCAGCATAGAGACAGAGCACATATGCAATTTCTCCAAATCTGGAAAGACTGGAAGAAGAGATCCTGCCCACAACTTTTGTGGTTTAAAACCGTCGGCCAGAATGCGTCCGAGGACCTACAATCATCACTCCTTTTCTCACATAGAGTACACATTGAGCCCCATCATGCACATAAGATGCTGATTACAGAATGACCCCTCTCAGAGAGTCTCTTGCCCTGGCCTTAGTCTAAGCCACTGAATGTACTAAGAAGTTAGGTGTAACTGCAAGCACAAACTTTGTACAATTGCAGTCCCCAGGAAGTATATCTTCCATGCAGTTTATAAAGAAGCGTGGTGGGACTCATTGCATCGTAGACCTGTACATAACAAGTTCAAAACCTCACTGAGTACCCAGCAAAAGATCCATAGTGCAAAGACAAGTGTCAGGTGACAGTACATACTCAAATTCTGAGAGCATGATCACACAAAGTGGGGAGTGCGAGTAGAGAAAAATTTGAAACAAAGTTACGAGTGCGTACTAGAGCGCTCGAGTGCCACAAATCTGCAATATTCAGGTAACACCTTTAAACAGGCATTACTGGCACATCAACCCTGGAAAGTACATCCATGCTCCTATGTCCTACTGTGTGCTCCTTTGAATGTCATCTACAAGGATCACCCACCCCTAATGTTAACAGCCTTTTGAATGGCCATGCGACTAGCCACATCGTTTTATTTTAAGCAGAACGATAATTTTAACGGAATGGTAGATGTGTGACGTTTATTCAAATAACCCCCACAATGTTAAGTTTAAAGAGATACTGAGAATGTCTCACATTTTTCCTTCAGGCTCTCTATTGATGGTACGCCGTTACTGTCTCTGTAGTCACCGTAGTGAAGAACCTTGTGATTTCTCGATAGTTGGAAGTACTGAGATGGTTTACCTGTCAAGTTAATTAAAAAGCTACCGAAAATAAGTTCACTAACAAGAAATTTACACCAGAGGATTACTACTGACCAACGGGCATGCCATCATTAAAGTGAAAGTCTGGTAAGGTGCCACAAAAATTGAAAAGTCTTGCCATGCATTGAAAAATCTTGCAGGCATTGCAAAACTGTATATCTTTCTGGGTGATCACATCAGTTGCCTGTAAACTACTTCAGCAAATAACATGTTCATTGAAATAGCAGATATCTGTGCTGTTTGTGTATAAACTTGAGGTGCACAAATGTATTTCACTGCGAGTGAAAGGCATGTGGAAGTATCTTTTGTGTGTTTCAACTTGAAAAGTAGACTGAAGTTGTTCTTGGTTTTTGTTTTTACAATCTCTTTAGCTTCACCCATGTTCAAAGTCACTAACAGAGGGGGGACTTCAACTGTCACTGCTGAACCCATGGTTTGGTGGGACTATAGCAATGTACATCTCTGACTGGACTATAGACTTGCTGACTCTCTGGGTTTCACAGTCAGTGTCACGGTTTCAGGCATCGTCTCACAGTGAAAAACCAAACATATCTCAGTGAAAATGACTTCGATGCATCTGCAGATATGTTTTCCTAATTGCTTTCCATCCTTGGTTTAGGTTATTGAATTGCAGATGTAGCATTATCATCACAAAAGTGACTAATTCAGCAGAAGATACTACAATTTCAAGCAGTCAGCTTCATAGATGGCATCTCAACTTCCTTATGATGATGAACACAAAAATTTAGCCTTTCTTTAAGACACTTTTGACAGTAACATACAAACTCTTAAACACTCAAGCTTTGAAACATGCCAGATTTTCTTAGGAGAAACTTGAAGATTTCCACTTTTGATGTAGGCAAGTCTGGTACCACAAAAATGATATGTAAATATTTTCTAATGAATAAGATGTAAATTATAAGCAGAGTGAGTCCTTAACTAGAGCAACACCCATTGATGTTTGAGAAAATCATAGCCTTGATGTCCTGTCGGTGGACCGCTGAAAATCAGTGATCTGGGTTCAAATCCCTGCAAGGCAGCTCTTGACGTCAAATCGGGTGGAATTCTAGTGTACATGACATCTCACTACATTTATCACAAAAATATTTATTTTGTATCTTCTGCACCTCCCTGCATGACATTGTCAGGATATGATTTGATATGCAGACTCACTATCAGGGTTATGTGTCACTTTCATGCTATCAGTAGATCCTGATCTCAGTAAGCTGACTTTTATGCAAGGGAAAAAGTATAACAACTCAAAAATCTTCTTGGGTATAGGTTGGGTCATGTCAACTGTAATTTTCGTCAAGGAAAGTCTAATTCAGTAGGTTAGGTGATGATTCATCAAGGACATCACACACACTGGGAAAGTATTTTCCTTAAATGAAACAAATCATTTGTACCTGATAGAGTTGTGGTAAATGTGTACCCACAAGGGGAACAAAGAACAAACGCAAACACTGCGACAGAACAATCTTGGACTTCAACAATATCCCCCCCCCCAACCCATAGTGCATGTCAGCCTTCTGATATTTAATTCTATATGACACACTATGAGTGGATTCCATAAAACATTGAAGTGACCCGTTCAAGTTTCAACTTTCGCAATTAATCATTCTTTATGACAATCCATTAGGTATTTTCCAAGTACTTCAAGGACATTTTGTCTTCATCATAAAATCGTCACATGAGCACATATGCCATAACTCAGGTGGCGTGTTAAGACTTTCAATTTCTGTGGCAAAATTTCATACTGTGTACAGTTGCTTTACTGCAAACATACTTTCTCATAACAACATACATACTCACCCCTCACAGACATACAGACAGACCACAACAAATTACAAATATCCAGTTTATATGGATGACTTTGTGTGCATGCTAGTCCCCCCACCCCTATACACATTTAACCCCCACCCCAGACACATTTTAGTAAATCTCAGATGCAAGTGACCTCTCACCTTTCAAATTTCGATTGAGCAGCTTTCCACCTTTGACCATGAAGTTTAATCGTTGTTGTTTTATCAGTTCCACCACATCTGCTGTTAATTGTTGTTTAAGGTCACTAAATTAAAAAGAGAAATATTTTGAAGAATTGCTTTGAAGTTCAACTAGGACACAAAGAACCGGCACGTTTTCCTATGAATGTGAACAACTGCGCATATCCATCAAATGCAGTAGATGTGTTGCATTCAATTTGGTACACATGCATACCATTAACAATATTGGTTAAAGTTTGTCTTTTTCAAGGAAAATAATTTTGCAAGAATTTCCTATTTTGACGTCACTCCACCCCAAACATAATTTCATCTCTCCTAAAGATTTCATTTTTTTGTTTCCAATCCAGAAACCTAGACCAACATACCAATTACGAGATCTTTCCTTATGTTTGCCTTCTCAAGGTACTGTCTTTTCAACACTTCTACAAATTTATTACAATTTCAGAACCATGTCTCGACATCTCTGGTCTAATCCAGTAGTTAAAACCATAAAGATAATATAGGTAGCAAGCAAAGATGATGGCACTCTGATTATTGAGATCCCAACTTTTCAAAAAATGCCATGAAGGATATGCAATGTATAAGCATAAATGTAATAAAAACTTTCCAACTTTTGCACAGAGAAAGACCGAAGATGCACAGATGCCGGCGGTTGGCTTCACGGCGCAAAACATATCTCTTGATTGAATTATGAAAAGGAGATACATTTTCAGAATTACACTAGAGGACAGAATCATTATCTTGCAGGATCAGATCAAATGACTTGCAGAAACTTATCAACCCCACAACTGTAGAGGCAAGGCACCCATTGTCAATCTACAAGACCCTGGGAGGGTCTCAACATCTTGCAAGTGGGCTTTGGGAACTGAAGCCAGCAAAAAATAGACCTTGTGGCATTTAAGCTCCTGACTGGATTTCTGTTAAATTGAATAAACTGTGAGTGACTAAAGCTAATTTCAGTTATATGTATCAGTTTCATAGAGTAAACTTACAGCACTGCTTGAGCTTGGCTGTTATTTTCATCAACACTGACTCGTTGCAGCTTCCTCAGTTCCTTGATGTTTGCATAAGCAAAACGGGTTTGGACTTGTTGCCAGAATGTATCCATGGAGGCAGGCTTTAATTCTAACGCCTGCCTGATCTGTTCTTCGACTACACTCATCACCTTTGAAGCAAAAAAAAAAAAACAGTGAAAAATGGATATCGTAATTGATGAGAATATTGAAGCTTCTTGTAGCAAACAAGGAAATGCATAAAGAAGACTCAGCAGGACTTTTTTTAAAAAAAAAATGAAGGCAATTGCATGACAGTACCAATGAAAGCAGGAGCCCAAGGGCACTGTGGTTCCTTGCACAGATGGAGAGTATAATGTACTGTAAATTATGAAGTAACCAGGAGCTAATTGCATTATTTTCCACAATAGCCCATATGGCCCATTACTGACCATGAACCCTCACTGTAACATAAAATCTGTAGAGACAGAAACATATTTTATGCTTTTATAAAATGGCCCATTTTCAGACATTGGACCCCAAACATGACAAATATGCACCAACATGGAACCACTTCCATAGCACTAACATGACCAACCATCTACAGTGTTACATACAATCTGTAGGAGAAGAAGTAGTTTGCATGATTTCACAACAGCCTATAGGCACTATGGTTCCTTGTACTTGAAATATACATACTGTAAAATGATATGCCTGAATTCATCAATATCAAAAAAGCCATTTAAATTAATGCAATGAACTGAAGATGTTGATTTCTGCAATATACAGTAATATCCCATTCATTTTACAAAACACAAACAGCTGTGAATCTCTCATTTCAAGAAGGGGCTCTGCAAATTGCAATAGGGCTTATCACATCTATGCCCCTTTAAAGTCCACCAAACTGACAGCATGCATGGGGGGGGGGGGACCCCTGGGCCCTAGTTTAAACAGGTAAGAACACCAACTGACTTATTTTCTTTCACTGTTACCTGCCCACCACACTAATTGAAAAGACACTTACATGAATGCACACATTAGCACTCAGGCACGAGGAGGTAAACTGATCCAGCCAAAACTTGTCTGGTGTGACCACCTACAGTACTGCAAACAACACTGCTGCTTTTTCACTTGATCAAGAAACTGCTAACTCACGCAGTACTTCCATGATCCACTGGAGGGGGACTGATGGAACATATGAGCATCCATAGCATAACAAGGTTTCCAGACTTTTGCCCCCAGTTCCCCCTATGACCTTTGACCTCCACCAAAAACAAAAGGGCACACCTTCTCAATATTGCAAACCTACATACAAAGTTTGACTTTCATCTGACATTCCCCTATTGAGTTACAGCGTACCCAAGCAAAACAGACTTTTGCCCCCAGTTCCCCCAGATGACCTTTGACCTCCACCAAAAACAATAGGGCACACCTTCTCAATATGGCAAACCTACATACCAAGTTTGACTTTCATCTGACTTTCCCCTATTGAGTTAGAGCGTACCTAAGCAAGTGTCACAGATGCACACACACGCCAACCTGACTGCATAGGTTCCTTAGCTGACGCAAGGAACCAAAAATAGGTTAGATTTACAGTAACATGGACATAGCTCACAAAACCATGAAACATAAAAAGGGATGGAATACGATTGGTGTATGTGAGTAAAACAGATGCACCAATGGGTGTGACGGTCACGAAGAATGTTAGTAGAGGCTATTGTTACGTTTTATACGGTATACTCAGTAGGACACGTGTTCTGTCAGATCAACACAAAGCTGTCCTTCATTAAAGCATCACTGTGATTGGCCAACCCCTAACTTTCTTTCATAAATGATAAACATTCTGCGCCACCGTCATAGTGCGATGGTCTCACATAGCAAAAACACAAACTCCACAATGTCACGATCTACGCTTCGAGACATGACCTTCATGCTACAAAAAATACGAGAAAAGGATGATACAGAATGACAGATCACACACCTTGGGAAAGTCCACATAGCACGCCTTCATTTCCTTCCAAGTCTTGTGGAAGAGTTTGATACAGTGACAGAAAAATTCTTCAAAACTGTCTTCCATAGCAAAGAACATTGGGTGATAGCTTTTGCTCACTTCATCGGCTAGAACAAAACCAAAAACAAAGACAGGGAAGATATAGTGAAGCTTCAGACCTGAATTATTTGGTCCTATTGAAAGTGTATATCACAGGTGTGATTCTAGGGACATAATTTTCGGAGGTCAATTTACGTTTTACCATCTCAGCGGAAAACCACCATTGGTTCTCATGTGGCAGACCAAGAAATATTTTGGCAAACAACCCTTCCAGATGGCAGGAAATGGCACTTCTTGGGCCTCGTTAAGGGCATCCAGACATTATTTATTTTGAGACCTCATGTTTCAAAAACTTACCCTTCAAAAAAATAAAGGTGAATGATAAATTTAGCCCCCCCAATTTTGGGGGTCTAAAGCTCCCTAGCCCCCCACAGAACCACCCCTGGTGTATTGTAACTGTTGGCAGCAGGGATTAATATAAGATGTAATTTTCTCTCTAGCAAACTTATATGGATACACTGTATATTAAATCTGTAATATATCATTACTGAGTAATTCTTTTTATATGGTTACCAGTCATCTGGCATCTTGGGTATCACTGGTAACAACAGTCAACAGTTGCATTTTTAGTCACAACATGGGTTTCAAATAAACCTTTCTTACTCACTGGTTACCATACGTTTTGCATCAAGTATGCAGTGTGAGCAATGCAGACCAGACGGTGTCAACGATTCCATGCAGTCGTAGCACAGGTACATCTTTCCTGGTGGGGGGTGGGCGGAGGCTAGGCTCAAGTGGTGCCTGCCATTATCTACATGCTAACTCATGTTTTGATTCTTTCAATTTCTGTTACCAGTTACAACCAATTAACCATATTCGGTGCTCTTTCACTCTTGAGGAGATCCTCAAGAGAGAATAAAGCCCTAGCCCCTCCTCCCTCAGTCACACCACCGCTGATTCAAAAGACTCGTTCTCTGTGAGGAAATGTGTACCACTTACGTTCCTTCCCGATGTTAAGGATTCTACAGATGGATTCGGTGAGGGCAATGCATGCCTTTGCAAATGGACATTGATACTCCTCCCCCCTGCCAAGATTGTCATGGACCATCTGAAATACAATGAATGATGATATCAAATTACAAAATAAAGAAAAATAGTAAATGAGCTTCATTTCAAGGGTATTTCAACTTCAACTCACAAACAATTCTGGCTACTGGCCTACTCTTAAGGCTACTATTGCAACATTTTCAACACAATTTTGGTTGAACATCACTTCAAAGACTTTTACCATGCCAGGATTAGTTTTTTTCTTTCTGTATCTCTCCTTGAATGCAGTTTTCATCGATGGACTAAGTGATTTCTTCAATTATTGCCTAATCTGCTGTTTTCTTTCACACATGTTGCAGCACTGTTCCAAAAATGTTTCCACTGCAACTACTTTAAACCTGCAACATGACTTGAAATAGTTCTTACATGACTCCAGCTTGACTTAAGTAGTTACATTAAGATAAATCAGATGACTTCGAGGAATAGTCTTGAGTGCTGACCATCCTCACACCCCCATGTCACAAACGAGGAGTAACAATCATACAAGGCATTTTCAGTAAAAACGACATCCACGTTGTCCACATTTTTTTATGTAAATAATGTTCCAGA
This sequence comes from Stichopus chloronotus, assembly GCA_021234535.1. Lineage (NCBI taxonomy): Eukaryota > Metazoa > Echinodermata > Holothuroidea > Aspidochirotida > Stichopodidae > Stichopus > Stichopus chloronotus. The sequence goes on along the minus strand of CM037832.1, from coordinate 37,629,635 downwards.
CAGCCTCGTGAACAATTGTGATCACAGCAAGGTGGCGTTTGAGTCGTATGATGGTTTTGATTGCTCTGAACTCTGTCCCATTTCTATGTCATAGGGCTTGGTCTGCATATTCAAACGTCTTGGCAGTTTCAAACAACCAAATCCATACAAAAAGGCTCAGAACAGAAGGAAAGTCGTCGACATGTTCTTTTAGATAATTAAGGATGTTAGGAGAATATTTTGAATATTGTCTGGACTATTCTTTCAAAACAGTGTCTTAAAACTTGACCTGGCTGACCTCAGATGTGAAACAGATCAATGAACTGACTTTAGATGACTTAACATGAAAAAAAAAAAAAAGGTGACTTTAGGCAAGTAGATAGATGACTGAATGACTCACAAGCACAAGTCACACATACCTGTGTATAGCTCTCTGTATGTTGATTTGACAGGTGTGACCAACACTGAAGAGCGAGGACACCCGGTGGTGTCTTTTCAAAGTCCTTGGCTGGATTGGATGGGTCCTGTGTATGAAAACATTTATCATTGTGGTCACTTTCATTATGGACATTTCAATTCAAATGTAGAAAAGTAGTCTGTCAGTGGGTGATCCAGTGGGTGATCCAGTGGGTGATCCAGTGGGTGATCCAGTGGGTGATCCAGTGGGAGAGGGGGAGTGCCTTGGGGGCAGGTACACCCCCCAAAAAAGACTTCAAAAATTGATCAATTGTGCCTTTCATATTGTATCACAGAAATTTCCCTGTTGCTCTGCTTGTCATGGATTTGGTTTAGAAACTCATAAACCATATCGAGGGCATCATCAGTTGCGCATTTATCCTTCATGTGAAAGACACCCTCCAACAATGTCTTCTTACAGAATAAACTCAACAATGTTACATTTCCACACATTCTACACTTCAACTGAGAGTGTCTCGTTGTTACATTACGATGTAAAAGCAATTACAAGTAAAATGTGACAGTTTCTACATGGTGCATGTATGGGTTCTCTGGAGCCTGCATTGCTGAATGGATGTGCGAGAACAGACTTGAATTTGAACAGTCTGAAATTCAGGAAGATTAAAAGGGATCTGAATTTGAGACATGCTCAAGAAAAGAACTGACTTCTCATAGGCGTCATCCAATATTCAAGAGTGATCTTACCCATTTTCAGTCTAAAAGTACTTTGGTTGTAAAATAACATTACATGAAAAGAAATTACAACAGATGTTCTTCATTTAAGACAGTCCGACGTTCTTGAAGAGATTTGCCATGAGTGATTACTTCTGGGAAGAGCAGCATCAGTGTTACTTCATATCTACATACAACATTGTGCATGCTACTCCTTTTCTTTCTCAAGGTCACAACTTTCCTTTGTGTATAAACTCTTAAAGGGATACAAAGAAGAATAGTTAAAAAAAATCATGAATTGATACTCCCAGAGGAAGCTTGGAAAATATTTCAAATCACAGAGCACAGTTTCAAACCAATGAAAATGAATATTAAATATACTTACAGAGAATCCCAACTTCTTGAAGTCTTCAGTAAGCATGACTGGGCGTCTGTTTTCAGAGTCTGCTGCAAAAGCATTTTTTCTGAGGTTTACAATCATCTCTTGGTGCAACTGCGACCAAAATATCAGAGCAAAATTTGGTCAGATGTTGAGTTACTGGTGACCTTATAAAAGTAATTAATTCAGAGCTGAATGGCAGATCCTTTATCATGCTAAGCGACCTCATAAGTGAGGGCGAAGCCTGTGGTTTATACACTGCACAGTCATGAAATGCGACTACCAACTCAACAATTGTAGATCAAACTTGGCATCTTTTTTTTAACAACGTCAGTCCAAATGGGAAAACGAATTACAATTGAATGAACCCTGAACTTTGCAGTTGCTAATTTTCAGTGCTTCACCTTTATCCACTCAGCCACAGAATTGATTGCATGTGATACAATCGAACATTTAAAACTTCTGAAATATCACAAATTTGAATGAACCTTACAGGTTTTGTTTCTTGGAATAAAAAAAATGCCTTGAATCAATTTGCTGCTTCTTCCACTAAAAAGTAGTGATAGCATGTACTGAAATAGCTACAACTTTCCTTTGTTTCGTAATGTCATCTATGTGCTTGAAAACATGAGCTGTTTCAAGTGATCTACTTATGAGATTTACCTTAGGACTACCAAGTGAATTCTTCAAGTGTTTTTTTTTTTGTACAAGTGACCATTCAACAACTCTTCACACCAGCTCTCACAATTCTTTCATTCTTTTCATTTTTAAAACAATTTGTACCATCACCAGTTTGTACTCACTTTCCAAACACTTGTTGCAAAAGAACAAACTTCAAGCACTTTCAAGGCCTCAAAAGTGATGGACATAAAAGTCAAATACTTTCAAGGTCCCGTACAAACCCTGGATCAGCTACAGACAGTATAGCGATCAGTTTCATTAAGAACAGCAAATCAGTGACATAAAGTGCAGCAGCGATAAGCGGTACCGAGTTGAGCAATCTTCTACATAAGCCACAACAACCATCTACAAGACACATTGCAGCTACATAAAGCATCGTAATGAGCTATATGAAATGCAGCCATCAGCTACAGAGACTGTAGCAGTCAGCTTCATCAAGTATAGCAATCAGCTATCACAAATTGTAGCAGCAACAAGTTATACGTTAAGTGTAGCAATCAGCTACAGAAGCCATATCAACCGCCGATATAAACTACTGCGATCAGCTTCATACAGTGTAACACTCAGTTACAGGGCCATCATCTCCATTAATTGCAATGACCATCTACATTGAACTTAGCAAGTACCTTCTTCTAGCACAATCAGTTTTCCCAGCTTATCACAACTTTACCTCATTGTCAGTGTTGACCTGTGCAATCCGTTTATGCTGCAGCAAGTTAAGGTAGAGCTGCTGAAACACGTGGAGGTTGTGCGCCATCTTATCTGTGACGGAGTTAGAGCGTACCACCTTCTAGGAGCAAGGAAAACAGGCTCTTAACAGTGTTTACACCACAATCAATCATCTCTCATGCCTCAGACACATAGATTTCACTGACAACCGACAGATATTGCAGAAGCGCCTGATAATGTTTTAATCTCTACGACAGCATCACCGAAGGAAATGGTCTTTTACAGAAGTTGACAGAACTCGGGTTCAGGTAACTACATGTCAACACAACGTTGAGGTTAGCCTTTTTAAAGTTTCATCAGTTGTTATTAACATATACGGAAATATTGGATGGTCATAAATCTTACAAGAGTTTCATGTTTATATTTCCTACGATCTACATGCAAAGAGTTTTGCATATAAAACAGTAATGTGTTAATAACATTAAACACTCAAATACAGCGAATTTATAAAGGAAAACACATACAAATCACAGAAGATGGAGGAAGAGGAACCAAAGATAACTGTAACATTTTCTCATCTGGTTCCTTTCACAAAGACGAAAACAAGCACATAAAGGTTAAGAAAGCGTTCACTGAGTTGAAGTAACTGTAACTCATGAGAAGAATATCATGAAAACTCTTCAAATCTTTCTTAAAAGGTATGTGTTTAACAGTGATCATTGCCCGTAAATTCGTTTAAAAATGCTCACTATGCAGAAATACAGATATATCCACAAACCCAGAGAAAGTTACACTGACAAAGATTTCTTGCAAAAATGTAACAAGCAGACTGACCTCGTGTAGGACGACCCTCAGTTCCCTTGAAGCTATGCCATCCTCAAATCTCTGTAAATATCATGAAAAACAAAGAACCTTTGATCAGACTGGGTTGTTTGTGAATATTAAAGACATTTTCTACGTACAATCAGATACTTTATAGATGATTGGTAGTACCAAACAGGTTTTTTCTTCTGCACTTTGTTTTGAAGGTAAAGTGAAGGTGTGAGGAACGGGCCAGCAGCTAGGTCAGATATCAATGTGGGGCCAAAATAGGAATAGCAGAGGCCAGCCCAGTTGCAATTAAGTGAATGAGGATTTTTCACCCAAAGGAAAGACTTTAGGGGGAATCTCCCCTCTACCCTCCTCCTCCCCACACCCCTCCTCCATGCTTGACTAATGGCCTGATTACAGACAACCAGGAACAACAAGCGGATGGACAGAACTTCAGAATTCTACAGCAGGCTGTATTCAAGGAGTCCGTTCTTTTTCTGAAGGTCACCTAAACTTCCCTGGATAGGAGGAGAACAGTATTATGATATAAGCCAATTACTGAGCACTTTAAGAGAGTTAGTTGATATTCATAGCAGTAGAGAGAGAGATCTCTAAGTGTGCATGATGAGGACCAGGGACATCTGTACTTGACCACATTCAAATTTTAAGGACAGTTGAACAGCAGTGTTCATTTGTGTTGAACATTCTTTTCTGAACAGTATATGAGGGATGGGGCAGCAAGATATTGTTTCCCTAACTTTAAGTGTCTCAGGAAAAGTAAATTTCTTTCTCTTTGTTTACATTATTCATAGATAAAAAACAGACACTTTGGCTATTCAGAAATTGCCCACTGAAATGTTTCCATCCAGATGCTAAGTTGCTTAAAGAAAACATTTATTTACCTCAATGCAATGTGGTTGTTCCATGCTTTAGGAAGTCAGAGTCCTTGAGAAGTTGACACTCTTTTTGATAAAAACATACATTTGAAATGTACCATTTCCACATCATGTGTCTGTAATGTTGAATGTAACATTAAAGGTAGGTCACTTCATGAAATCAACATTGCCATACTCACACACAGTCATCTTTGTTACCAATACTGTACATCTTCAATGTTCCTTTCTGTTTTTTTCTTCAGAATTTACCGACTCTACTCAATGAACTTCAATCTCCTAAAAAGACAAAGTTTGGCAGGTGTCCCTCTTGGAACTAGTTTTGACCACTTCTTTCAAATTGTTACAACAAGATGAACCTTAAGTCTGCATCTCCTTCTAATAGGCAACAAATGCATTAACCTAATTTGTGATACCTTTTGCTCCGACCAACGACAAAAAAACGATGACAAAACAAAGGACATATGGGCCAATATTTCTATTTTAAGCCCATTGTATCCAGGACATTACAAATATTTTTATCACTTTACCTTCTTCTTTTCTTCAGTTGCTTTCAAACACAAGGCGTTGATCAGTGCGAGGCACTCCTGACGAACTCCAACATCTTGGCTGAGAAACAAACAAGGATGGGACAGGATGTCAGTTGAACCCTATGTCTCCAAGCTTTGAATCAGTCACAAATATTTCAATATAAGTGATCAGGTCAAATGGACAAAACAAGAGTGTTCCTCAAAGTGTTCCAATCAATTATCAGCTTACATATCACACATCAATTGGAGGATTAGAGGATTGGTGGATTGGAGGATTTGTGGATTAGACGAGTACAGTACAAACTGACCGACGGCAACAAATACAGTAATGAATGTTTTCCATTCCTGCAATAGTATCAATAATTTCATTTTATGACAGATTGAACATTCCAATCTTTCAACTCGAGAAATTATTCATTACTACGGCACTCATAAACATTCATCATTTGCATGCTATTTAAATACCTTTTGTCACTGGAACACCCCACAATAAATGTGACAGTTTATGACAGCTTCATAACTTGCAACGAAAGTAAATCATAAATCCTCCAATATGTGAGATGACAACACAAACCTGTCTAATGCAGCATGTACAATTTTGCATAAACACCACTTTAACAAAATCATTTGGGAGACAATTAATACACAAGCCCAAGTTAGGTCTGAGTTTTCCATTCAAAGGAACAATTTATGATGTGAAAAATTGATGGAAATGTTTAATTGCATCAAGAAAGCTGTTAAATGAATGACAATTAAGCATTAATATTAATAAGAGAAGAGTAAATTTACAAAATTTGATGACTGCTTTGAACATTTCATCTTGACAATTTTCTGACAGTTTCTAGTATCAAGTTACAACTTTTCACTGTAGCATAAAGTTACTCTGAATAAACCTTCCTTAAATTCAAAGTCATATTGTCTAAGCATCAATGTAGGATTCTGTGCGATTCAAAGTTCAAACATTACAACAACAAAGAATTACTTGGAACCACCTTTCGGATTTATTATTCCACTAATGACTACTTAAAAGGGTTACCGTCATGTTCAGCATGCTAAGTTAACACTGGTCGTCACTCGAAATCAACTGTGCCAGCCCGACTCTTTGGGTACATTTTTCAATGACCTGTGTAATTAGTGAATGTGGCTTTCAAGTCAAATTGCACTATTTATGTATTTGACCTCTTACTGTCTAGCCAGCTATGTGCAAACATGAAGAAGAGTAACAATTTTCAACAAACTGTATCATCATTTTGTCTACAACCTTTCAAGTGGAATTTGAAAATTTTGCATTTAAGGATAAATTATCTTCTTGAGTTTATTAGTTTTTTTTTTATCAAAAATAGGGAGGTTCGTCAGTTTGTATGGGACTGAACTCTTCAGTGGTTGCCACTGTGAAATTGTTAGTGTGCATCCTCTATGGTACAGTATATTGCACAGTATTCAGAGGTGTAACAACTTTTAACTTGTTTGAACTTAGAACAAATTACTATATGTATAATATATTCATAACCCTCCCTTGTGATATTTTACTTCTTTTTCTGGATTAAATTTGGTAGAACTTGATGCTTATGATCATTATATCTTTCTGACTGACAGCAGCCACAAAGCAGCGAGCAAGCAAATAACTGTCTGGTTGAACTAACTTCACCTTGTCTACACTTCCCATGATATGCTAGATATTCAAATATGGTCACCATTTTGTCATACCTTCACAATTTTCATTTGCTACCTGTAACTAAATACTTAACTCACTGAGCCATTATATGGTCTGACATGGCCTTCACCAATGCCTGGAAAATCACTTTGGAGAGCGAGCGACTCTAGAAAATGGTTTTTAAATATTGATTGCATATTATAGCATGAGGTCTCGTTTGTGGCCACTTACAAGTGAATACATTTGGTTGAAGGTGAATAATGATGCAATGCGTTCAAGATGGCAAGTTTATGAGCTCAAAGTCTTTTGGAAATAGTGGCACGCTAACAACTAGAAACTGCAGCTAACTACTAAATACAATATGCATATGCATTAATGCAAATTTCATGACTCTAACCGTGGTCATGCTAAGAATGGCAATACCCTAAAGTGAAGGATCGCTACACTGCATTTTATAATCAGCAATTTCCATTACACACAAACCAATTCCACTAAATTTATAACCGTTGCTAGGCAACACCCAAATTTTGATAAACCTTTAATAGCTACTTAGTGATTAACTATCTGGGCAAAACACACAATGAGCTGATGAAACATTACTGGATGGCTTTGATGAACATCCAAGACAGTCTTGTAGTAAAAATCATAGAAACAATTTTATGTAACTTTCCCTTAAGCCTACAAAGTCCTTACAAAGAAAAAGGAAAAGAGTGATGGCTGAACTTTAACACCAACTCTTCGATGGTGACAAAATGTCTTTCACACACAATGGAATTAGTCTAACAGGGCACTAGAGGTCCTGAGAGCTTTGCAATCATTAAGATTAAACACAGAGCACAAAGGTCACTTTCACGTTTTTAACAGTGGTTTCAGATCGACGGCCAAGGAAATGTGTGACATTGTTCGTGGTGAGTCATTGTTCCTCAGAATAATATTGTGATAACGTTATTTCAATTTACAACGACAAGTGTTTTTATGGCTGACTTACTTGTCCAAATATGGGCGCAGGTATGACAGCGTAACTTCGTTGGCAACGTCAACATAATGATCGGGACTGGCGGAGAATGATGAAATGAGAACCAGAACAAGAAGAGATAGGAGAGAATAATTATGGTGGTTCATTCATTATGTATAATGTCTCATTTTGTGTGGTCTCAACCCAAGCATATTTCAATAAATATGACGGACCGTAACTATTCATTAATTGTTCATCATTTCATCACTTACGGATAACTTTGAAACAAAAATCTTTCACGTTGTTTCTACCCTTGCAGCTTCAACCTTTAAAACTGTTGGTGTTTAACAGTCACGAGGATCTTTGCAGCACGATATGCATGGGCAAGCTTTCTCCTAATACTTTATTTCAGTTATTAAAGGAATAAGGAAGGAATCTATGAAAAGGCTGCAGTTGATGCATAAACTGATCTCACATCTCCAATGCAAGAGCCCTTAGTTTGTTATACTGCATGTTTCTTTTCACACTAGTGAATTGCTCTGAAAATATTTAGTCATCCCCCAGCGTAAAATTAAAATTTCATTCCTGGTTTGGAAATTCGTGAGAGGTTGTTAGTGTAAACAGCTAAATCTCTGTTGCCAATTGTGGAGGGGGACTAAGACCCTTTGGGGTACCAACAAACACTGCAGGAGGATTACATGGGAAGACTAGACTCTAATACAGTTTTAAATACATAATCAAGTATATGTATGGGTGTGGGGGGATAGCTTTAGAGTAATTATGGGATATGGGTTGATTATTCATTTTTCGTATGGTCGGCAAAGGGTATACGAGGAGATAATTACAATTAGGAGATACATGGAGAGCCAACAGGTTCTGAACCACTGGGTTAAATCCACTAGATAATATTGATGTATGAAGAATGTAGAAACAATTAACAATTCCTCACCATGAGAAATGACCGCTAGTCTCGTAACAACTTATGACAATGCCAAACTTCCCTGAAATATCAAAGGCTGAGTCTTTCTCACAAAAATTGCATAAGTCAATTCAAAAGAATGGCCAGTAACACTACTGAAAGTAATACCATTGCATGGGGAAATGTTTACTGCTTTGGTGTAAATAAAGATTAAACAGTTCTCCTATTAAAATTTTAAGGAACAATGCCATTGTAATATGAGACAATGGAATGAAAAAGGAGGGACTGTGTGAACAAAATTTTGGGGGAATTACCACTGCTTAAGTGAAAAAATTTTTGAGGAATTTTATAATCCGCACATTCTTTTTTTTCTTTTGGTTTTCAAAAGTAGAAAGTCTATACAATAGAATATGGGGAGTGCCTTCTGGTCCAAAACAGTTGCTGGGTAATAGAATTTGTACAAAATACAAAAGCACAATATTAATTCCATGGGTAATTGGACTTCAAATCTGCTATCACTGTTTCCTGAAATATACATGTATGCTACAATAAGTCCTCAGATCATGATCACACCATGCCTAACTTGGAATATTTCTCTGATCTAGAAATTCTAATGGAAACTTTCCCAACGATTTCGCTCATGCACAAATATTCAAGGTACATTTCATTTTTTAACACCAAATCCCAAATGTAAACATGCAGCTTGGAACACAGAGGAAGTGCCTTTTCTGGTAACCTGGGAAGTTTCTGACGCCACAAATTTGCTAGTACACTACGCGAAACACAGGTGGTGCTCTGCTTAAGAAAAATAAGAAAAGTTGTCCTCCTATTTTTTTCTTGTCATCAGGGCATGGCGGCTGTATTGGTAATACCTGAAGAAGAACATAACCTTAACATCTTTCATGCACATAAAAGCTGATCTTAAATCAACATTGTGAGGGTCACAATACCAGCAGAGCAATTGCAGCACAATCAGGCGAGGTGTACTTAATGTCAATCAGACTATGTAAACCAGGAAACTACACTGATGAACAGAAATGCATCCCTGCTGGTGAAGGCAACTAAATGGGGAGTGTGATCAATTTCCTTGTGAATGGATGAGCTCTCCACACGAGCAGTTGTGTGTCGTGCGGTTTTGAGAGCCTTCTCAGGATCTGAAATTGATAACTTCCAGTTTGACTCACATCGCTAGAATGGTCTGTGCACTGCATCAATAATGTACAGCAAAATGTAAGCTTGGGTGCACAGGGAAGAGATATTGACACATTTTTGGACAGCTGGTGCTATGTACCTTGCTCAGCATATCATGTGGTTCCCCTTCACACTTTGATGCTGCACTCTTCTTTATGATTCTTGCTATCAAAGTAGACTTTGATATGGCTACCTGACAGTTCATGGTATTATAACACACTAGTGCTACCAGGGTAACTGCAGGGCTTCAAAGATGTGTTCCAACCAGTTCATGAAAACATTTCTGGACAGTTAATTTAGTCATGGCTTTCTGGTCAGATTGCGCCAACACATTCTAGGGTACAATTTGACATATGATACTGGGATATTAAACACTGGTGCTCCCAACATAGCTGTACTTTGTAATATTCATGAGGGAGATATCATCACATGTAAATCACCATCAGGGTCTTCTGCAAGAAACTGATGCCAGTGAAGCAATTAATAAGTGTAAATCTAGTCACGTAACATCCGACTTTGAAAGTCGGGGCCAATCTGCATGAGTCTCTAATGGGCTTGTAACGTAATGACGCAGACACAAAGATAATGGGTGACTGACTTGTCAATTGCTGTAGAGTTTATGCATTGGAAACTACTGTAGCACCATAATCACCACACTTTTGGGCTGATATGACTGGCAAGATTGTTGACCAAAAACAAGGGGTGGACAGCTGCGGGTTTATTATCTGGCTCGGAGACCGCAAGACCTTTAATATCCCAAATCAAAGCGGATCTCAAGGTAGCTAAACCACAAACTCAAGGGTCTTAAACTGGACAGTTTATGACACATTACTTCAATCGTTTCAGTGATGGTCTACATTGAACTGCATTTGTTTTATGTCCATAATGATGCACTTCAGGACAGTTCCAAAAGTTCTTGATATTTTGATATGATTACTCACCAGTTCATTACAACACATTCCAGGATAGACAAAGCCACTACTGTTATCTCTGGATTTCCTTGGTCTGTCGTACCGACGTAAGAAGCAATCTAGTATGTAAAGGGCAATGGAAAAACTTTCTGACAATTTAAGATCAAAAAAGTGAAACTCTACACATGTTCTATGATATACTTCTTTCAATTCATTTTTAAGACCAGGTTTTCAGCATAAATGGTCTTTGGCAAACTAGAGGTAACTATCAATATCCTATTCATTTGCAACAGAAAGCTGTTACTTCACACAAAGACACATCACCTGGTGTAATACACTTGGTCACTTCATGTGATATGTATGGGTTACAAACCACTGACAACCACAGAGTCAGCTTTACGTGAGCAATATAAGTTCTCATGGAAAGCATGAGTATAAGACAACCAAGAAGTATACATGATGACCAAGAAGTGCACACGATAAACAAGAAGTGCATATATAACAACCAAGAGGTCCACGTGATGACCAAAAATTGCACATGATGACCAAGAAGTGCATATGACAACCAAGAGGTGCACACGATGACCAAGAAGTGCACATGAGAACCACATGATGAGTTTGAGGGCAGGGAGTTCAACCTCAATTTGAAACATTCTAGATCACTTGAATGTTAAATGATCCAAAATGTTGGGACTTAGAGAGAATTTCTTGATCAATTTTAAATGGCAGTACTGATTATTGTCAAATACAAGCAGAAATTTTGTTCAGGGGAGAGGACTTTTTTAGGGGGGTCTCTTTCAGGCATTATAATTTTCACTCTTTGGTAGGCCACCTTTATAAAACAAAACGTAACTCTATTAACCCTTTCAAAGCCACTAGTGTAACATTATATATATTCCAAAAATTTTCCATTGAAAGCCATGTGCCAACTATTACATTAAATTTCAATGTTCCACTTAATGTAGTTGGCTGAAAAAGGTGGTGTCCAAGTCATGGACAATGGCTGTGAAAAGGCGGTAAATGAAGAATCTTCTACCTTCTTTAAGACTGCAGTTGAGATGGCACTACTAGGTATTTGCTTGTTCCTCATAAGGGAATGGACTACTGTTAAAAGGCACCAAAGTTCATGACCTTTCCTGGAGTAAAAGAGAAACAAAATTGAAAAAGAAAAAAATCACTTTGCACACATATTAAAAAACAAACTTTTAAGACATGCTATGACTTAATTCATTTCAAGTGAATTTCATACTGCATTATCAATAGAAACAATGCACTGAAAGGCACCTGAATCTTGAGCAAAACTCTGGAGCTCAATTAAACCAGCAGAATCCTACAGCAGAATTAATTTTCTGGCATCTTTCACATCAGTTAAATTGATACAATCAGTGTTAAAAGGAAGAGAACTGGCACATGTCACAACTATAGAGTTTTTGCAGTGACGTCGATCACGTTCACCGTGAAAAAGTCTTATAGGATGGAAAACAAAACAATTAAACCTGGCCTGGTTACATTACGTGCATGACTGCATGCCGTACAGTATGTACATACATACGGTGATGCACTGCTAATTACCGACGTGTTTGCTTCTTTCGTCATTCGCAGGAAATCGGTGGAACTTATGCTCGGGCTTCTTGCCTCTCCCATTTGTATAGCCTTATACAGCTACACAGTTACGGACCACATGTATTCTATGACAGGTTATACTATGAACACTATGAAAATATCATAATGGCCACCACACAGTGTTACTGACACACTACGGTCTGGTACTAGTTACACATAAACTCATTCCATCCAGTATGGCGGTGTAACAACAGTTGCTAATTATGACGTCACATGCAAAACCTCTATAGAACCTGAAATTATAGTAAAAGAAAGTACAACAAGATTGAATGAATTAAAAATCATTGACCTGTGAGTGAAGCCCTGTTTCTCTAATTAAAAAAAACTCAAACCATCAAAACATAAAGGGGAACTACTTGTTTGAAATGTAAAAAATATCTCACTCTTTTCCATCTTCCACTCTCTTCATCAAAAAATCGACTCCATCCAGCTTGACAAACTCTGCTCCGAGGGTCGGATCCTTCGCTGACTCTGCGAATTTCTCCAAGGCATCGCTTCTGTGTCCCTGGCTTGCGGACTTGAGGGCACTGAAAATTTCTTTGGCTTCCTTCCACTGTGAAGGGGGAAAACAGTTTCATAGCATAATGAGGGATAGAAAGTCTTTTACATTCAAAAGCTGTTGAAATACTTGACTGATGACTATCGTGAATATAATGTAGTAACAGAAATCACACATCAGGGACTGTTACTGAGAAATTTTAACCAGGTGGTGAAGTGATGAATGTAATGTGCAATAAAACATGCAATGATAAACAATACGATGTTGCAAAGACACCGTGTGCAATGTTTCTAATATGATGTGTAATGTTGTGCAGTGCAATGTGTAATGACATGCAAAGTGACATGCAATTTTGTGTGTTTGTGTAATATGATGTGCAATGTGCGATATATAATGTGCAATTTGATAGGAAAGGCATGTAGTATGATGAGAGATATGATGTGCAATATATGATGTGTAATGTTGTGCAATGTGATGTGTGAAGTGCAATATGCACGCAATATGATGTGCACTGTTGTGCAGTATGATATGTAATATATGATGTGCAATGCAACATGCAATGACATGCATGTAATATACGATGTGCAATGTGAAGTGCAATGACGTGCAATATGATGTGCAATGTTGTGTACTGTGATATCACGTGTAATGTTGCGCCATTTGATGAGCAATGATGTAATATGATATGCAACGATATGCAAAGTTACAAGTACTTTGACGTGAAAAAGGGAAAGAAGAGCGTTAAGGAGTACTTTCATTTGTAACATGTCATTTAAATGTCAATACTAAAAAAGGTATCATATCAAGTAATGCAGAACATCTTATTTTGTGACATTTGAAGTCAGCTAAGGGTAGAGTCCATATTTCTCTAAGCTGGGAGGGGGATATAACTTTTGGAGACTTATCTGGGAGAGGGGGTCCCCTTAACTGAGTCTCTAAAAAATTTGGGAGGCCTACTGCAGGACATGTTGCTGAAGCAGAAGCGCTAAATTTGTGATGCGAAGGCAGTAAATCAAATGAATTTTACTGTACACAAAAAAAAAAATGCATACAAAATATAACAGCTATGCCTATATTGGTTTTCAAGAAAATCAGGATTATTTGTCTCTCCGGCCAGGATGCTCACTTTAACTTTTGAAAGTGGGACAATCCCAGTTGATAAGGGTGGATGGTAACCCTATAGCAAAGGGCATATGAAAAATAATAATAACAATAATAATGATAATACACAGCTTTTACAAAGTCCAAAACACACTAATGTCTCTTTGCAATGAGAAAAAGAAAAGAGAAGGTGAAAAGTCATTGACTGGAGAAATGGTAAATATTAAGGTCCTGAAATTTGTGAGTGATCTTGCTTCTTTGACTTTAACTGGGAGTTTATTCCAGAGACAAGCAGCAGAGTATTGGAAAGAACGGTGACCACGGCATTATGTCGAAACTGATGAAGATGAGGACAGCAAGTTAGAACTGGAACGAAGGCAACGAGTTGGAGTGTACTCTTGGACGAGATCTTGTAGATAGGCAGAAACAGAGCCATGAAGACATTTAAATGTCAGCAAGAGAACTTTAATTTAATTTGATCGACGACAGGAAGCCAATGAAGGCTATGGAGGACAGGAGTCATATGATCATTTGGTTTGGCAAGTGTAACAAATCTAGCGGCTGGGTTTTAAATGTGCTGTAATTTCTTGAGAAGAGAATCAGAAAGACCACAGAGTCATTAGCTGTTGCAATTATTGAGTCTTCAAGACACAATTATGTGAACTTAAGTCTCATTCTTCCTGTGATCCAAGTAGTTTTTGATTTTACCAATTTTGTGGAAGTCAAGAGATGCTCCTCTGCAAACATTGTTGACATGTGGATCCGTTGTGAGGTGACGGTCAAAAACTGCTTACAAGTTCCTGGCATGTTGAACAGGTTTAATGTGAGCAGTTCCAATCTGGAATGACTGGATTGGAGATACGGATCAGAATTTTGAAGAAATGTGAAAGAATTCAGTTTTGCTGTCATTTAATCTTAGACCATTAGCAAGAGACCATGATCTGACATCTTCTATACAAGCTTCCAGTTTTTGTAGGATGAAACAGCTGTCAAGATACTTTGACTTGAATGAATAAATTTGAGTGTCATCTGCATAAAACATACTGTTGATACCATGGGACTGATGTCTTCTAATGGGGCTGAATATGTTGTGAAGGCCAGTGTACCAATGACAGATCTTTGAGGGACTCCTTCCATGGGAATACAAACAGCAGATTGTTTGCCATTTACTATAACAACTTGTGAGCAGGTTTGTAAATTAAGACATAAAAGGGTTTAAAGCTGCGCCAGAAATACTGTAGCAAATTTTAAAATGTTCAAAAAACAGATTATGATCGATGGTGTCAAATGCAGCAGAGTAGTCAAGTAAAAGTAAAACAGCCTCATCAATCACCTCTATCTACAGCGAGAAGGAGAATATCACGCACACCAAGCAGTGCTGTTTCAGTACTATGGTGAGCTCTGCAGGCACTCTGAACATGACCACTGAGATCGTTGTTGGAGAGGTAAACTTTGAATCTTGAGAGAACATGTACGCTCAATCGCTTTGGTCAGAAATTTGAGATTTGAGACTGGTGGATGTAATTCTTAAAGCCATTTTTATCCAGGTTTGGACTTTTTAATGTAGGTCTAACATGACTCCATTTGACAGAGTCAGGAAAATGGCCATTTTGCAAAGACAAATTAACGATATTTGATATTATTGACAGCAGAGCATTGATGGATATCTTTCATTAAGCTTTTATAACTGTACAAATCTATAAAAAAACATGTAGAGCACCCATGACAAATTTCCCAAACCCAGAAATGCCCAAACACAACATGATTCAGTTAGTTCTTTCATTCTATGTGAAAGGTGCTCCATGCCTTCAGTTGGAATCAGATAACATCAAGTGTCTAGGATGCAATGGTAACATATTTGGTAACATTGTGTTTCTAAAGCTTAGCTTGTTTGCAGATCATGATACATGGATCTGTATCCTAACATGGTTGCCATGCATACCATCCATGCACAAAACAAGAAGACACTTTCGGTTGTGCAAATGAATTTGCTATTGCACAGAACTAATGCCAATCCTGTATCTATGGGTAACACAACTGCATCGAAGCTGTCTCGTGTTTACATTCATCTAGGTGCACATATTTGGTTAACGCTACAGATCTGTTGATGCTCCGGTACTGCAATAGCCTAACACGAGCGTACTGGATACAATCAATGCATAAAACAATTAGTGTACAAGTACTGTGGATTGTAATTGGTTACCCTTACAATACAGATTTCTGTAGGATCATATATATATCCTAAAATAGTGCTGCACTGCACACTTTCTGCTGTTAATATTGCAAGATACAATAACAGTGTACTTCGAATTATGTTATGATTAACTCGCTCCCAGTTTCGTTGACGGTCCTGTGTCTATAAATTTAAACACTTCAATCCGTTGATTACTTTCCATTCCCTTTATTGCATGAACAACACTGTCCAGTTTGGATTGTGTTTGGTATTTATAAACCTGCTTGCAATTCCATTGATAGACTTCAAACTTTGCAGGTCACTGAGACCAGCTGTCCAGTACACTGTTAACATTGCAAATAGATGAATAGTAAATTCTGTTTGGTAAGTACTGTAAACTGGACACTGGGCAGGATTCACCTGTACAATACAAATCAAGTATGACTTATTTACTACACTATTAATTTATGGTATCAGGCTGTAATAGCATTAATTTGTTCCATGCGTCAAACACACACCGGCCTAAAGTACATGTCCCATCTGATGAGATGCAGTTGGTAACATGCATGGCACACTGAAAATCATACCCCTTTTTGGTCATCATGATGTAACAAAAGGAGTGTCCTCTTATTACTACAAAACCTAAATTAATTGTTAGACCAGTTTAAACCTCTCTGCCCCTTTTAGCATGGAGGTCATCATGGAACATACAGTAGTTCACTGTGTGATGTTTACACACTGCTTTTACTGATATATATCTACTGACTGAGAGTTAAACTGATGATCAAACCTTCACAAAATACCTGCAAGTTACAAACCATAGGACGCCCTTTCAAATATTTTGTTTACATGACATAAATATCCAAAAAACATTATTATTAGGATAGCAAAATGGATACACTTATGTTTAACAGAGACTGCAATAAAGATGAACATGATCTGCACAATCTTGTTCCAGAAAATTGCAAACGGTTCCATCTCTTCCTTTGAATCACAATGCTCATGATCTGGGGACTATGTCAATGTTCCCAGGGGTAGATGTTCCTAAGGTTCAAAGTTTCCAGGGTTCTATGTTCCCAAGGTTCAATGTTCCCAAGAATTAAAACCCCTCGAGAACGGCGATGAATTACAGAGACATTTCCGTGCGACATCGAACTCTGGGAACGACAAACCTTGTACTCCTTGTCAAGCATTGAAACAATACAAAAATAGGAGCATTGAACCCTGAGAACAACGAACTTGGGAACATTGGGTAGATGTCATGGTCTCTAGCCTTTTCTTTCTCACTACAGTACAACCCACAAATTAAAAGCCTTCTGCAATATGTACAGCACATACAACACTTTGTGAATACAAGTGCTGGTATTGTCATGTGTGGGAATACACACCAACAGTCTTGAACAAGTATGACATATGCCACTACACAAACAAAGAATGCCAAATACTTCCTTATGACAACATTATTGTGCACCAAGAGTCACACAAAAGACTGAAAAGGCCATCACACTTAAATGTAATATTAAATTACAGAGACCTGACAATGTACCTTTATCTAAGTAATCATTTAACAGTTCAAACAAGAGTATGCCCCCCCCCTCGTGTCGGCCTTTTGAAAAACTTGCAAACATATCCCACTGCAGCTATTGTAAGCCTATGGATGTCTGGCTATTCATACTTTATTCAACGTTGCTGTTGAGTTTACTCAAGCAAGGAAATCGAGGTTGATTACTTGGATAGCATTGTGAATTATCCAACCTGCAACTACTGTCTCAACTGCACAGTACCTCACTACCTACAGAATGTGCTAGACTGCTACGTTGAGTATATATGAATACACTGCAACTTCAATGAAAACTAAAAATGTTGACACATATTTGTGATCTGGGCAGTTTTGCTACATCACTATTTTGTATGTTCGTTTATAACATAGCATACACTTAACACATTCATGCAGCATGTCACTTATATATGTACACTTTAAATGTACACTATAAATAATCTAGAGTACCTGTCAGTTGAAATGGTCACAAATGTAGGCTTAGGCCTATAAAAGAAAACTAGAGCAGCAAAGCCGCTGAATCTCAATACTGCTCATTATTCAATGACCAGTTAGTGTGACAATGTCTCTATACATGTAGTGCATTGAGATAAAAAATATTACTTTCTCTTAAAGGGAAATAGGGCGTTTGTTTCACTGAAAACATCCATATTTTTAAAACCAATGTTCGTGGATGCAGAATGATAGATTATTCAAAATAAGGAAGGACAGTAGTCTTATTTTCCAAGAAATAAGTTTCTCACAGATAGAAACTCAGTTATTTGTTGCTCAACACTAATTTGTTCACCCAAACTTTTCAAAATTCAAATGATGCATCTTCTGTTACTCATCACATGCATAATGTTTTGAGGAGATAAAGCGTTGGCAGACGTTTATTGATGAAAGTGAATGGTTTAATAATGACTAAAGCTATTTCTTTAGAATGTCATGTTGGTGTATTCTAAATGCCCTATTTCCCTTTAACCTAATTTTTCAGAAAATTTTAGGGTGCAGTGCCCTTTTTTCTTTTTTTTTTTAAAGCAGGAACCCAAGAGGCCCATTGACAGTGCTCACAGCAAAGTGTTTTATATGCCTCATCACGGAGCAATAGGTTACCTGATAAAAAGAGTTTTTATTAGTTGGTCATAATTGTCGGGTAAAATGTTCCACCTGTGGTAAAATCGAACCCCTCCCCCCACTGAAAAAGCTGCAAAAGAGCATGCTACTGTTAATAGATAAAAAAAATAAAGAAAAAATTTCAAAAAAGTGAATTTGGTGAAAAAAGAGCATGCAGGCAGGGACAAGAAGCCACTCATCTTAACCTTTTCTTTTTTTGCCTTAATTCATATTAATACCAACACCATCTTTCCAACGTTTCAAAGCTACCCCATGACGTTTCTTTTCTTTCTTCTTGATGATATTTCCAAAAGTGAGTGTAGGTGCTGACACCAGATTTAAGGGTGATCAGTAAACAGGGATCAGTAATGTACTTACAGGTGCTGTAACTAGTTTCAGAATTATCCCGTCCCTCACGTGTCGCTTGGTAGTCTCGGTGATGTAAAAATTGTTTCCCTTTTCTCCGAACTGAATGCCGTACTCGGCGGCAGATGGAATGTTGTAATGTACAGCGAGTTCATTGATGATGTCTTCCAGTGGTTGCCGCTGAAAGAAAAACAAGACACCATTTGGCGGCCCGTCTACGATGAGCGGCCTAATTACGATGCATCTATCATATGTTCACTTTAAGTCTCAACACAAGGTTTATGGGACTTCATTATTAACAGCGTCACGAAACAGCATCAAATACTATCGTATATAATACATAACATGTTAATTTGTAAATGTGTGTCATAGTGGCCAGAGAGGACTCATGCAATTGAGATATTTATAATACTGAATCACTGATCCTTGTCCCTGACCAGAGGGTCTTAACAATCCGCTGCGGGTCGGAATATAAGTGGGTCTGAACATAGGGGGGTGTCAGAACATAGGACAGTCATGGGTAAATTTACCACAATTTAATTTCTGTTATATGTTTATTGTCTACGATATGCATACTAGTCCATCTAACTGCGAAATGGAAATGACGGTAATTTAATCGCTCTCTACTTTGTTTTGTTAGCACAACTGCTAAAACGAAAAGTACAGTAGCATTAATTCATTCTGAACAAAGATTTGATTCAGCGAGAATAAAATATTGATTAACTCTTTTCATTTTTAAACTACTGAGATGCATTTACAATTCTAAAATAGTCTTTTGCATTATGTGCAAAACCTTCAGTATTGTCTATTACAGAGTCCTTACAGTAGGCTAAACGTTGTGTGAACGTATGAAAATAGCATTTTTGAATACTGGCTGTACAAATCATAAAAAGTGTTGACAGCAGCCATAATTTCCATCAAATATTGACAATTTTACAGACAAATTCCTGTTTCATTCCTGCATCATGAAGAAGCATCCACTAAGTATGCAAATTTATGACGTCAAGAGAGGGACTCCAAATGTCTCTCCTTACCCTTTGTTTATATACTTAACCTTGTTTCAAGCACAATCAGCATTTTAATTGCCCTGATGGTTTTGTTTCAATCAAACTTTGAAAAGCCATATATCTCAAACATAGTAACACATAAAATCACAATTCCAATGGATTTTTATTCAGAGTTTTACTCATCAACACTTGAACAAAGCCAGCTTTCTTTTCTAGATACCTGTACTGTTAATGATGTTACATGACCTTCAATTTCCAAAAAGGGGAGAATAAGATAATTCTTTGTACTGATGATTCTTTGAACCTGTTAATGAACAACAGGATCACTACAAGAGATTACGTTTCATCTATGTGATTTGCTATTTAAGTACCCCTTTGCTTTCAAAGCCCTGACTGTAGCAATTCATGTACACAAAGCATATACTGTATAGAGTACAGCATATGGCAGCAATACAGAGAGAGCCATCGAACCTACTAGTGTCTTAAATGCTGATCAATCCATCTCTTTATAAGACGTCATAATGAAGGAAAATGTGTCAGTGCTTGACTTTCTGGTACAGACTCATAAATGAAGGATCCACTATACCCACCACATCCCACTCGTGTAGTTTTGGCGTCTGTCCGATGTGTTGCGGTGGTTCGATGGCAAGTTTGAAGATGTGTTTGTCTTTTTGTTGGTTGTCAAGGATCTTGAGGGGATTCGACATTATTGTGGGATGACCTTCACGGGCGAGAATTAAGAAACTAACTGTTTGAAGTTTCTGCAGAGAAAAGAAGGAAAGAAAGAGATAGCAAACTTATCACAAAGACATCTCTGTGTGAAATGTCAATTATTATGTCCACACAAGAAAATGTTCATACTGAAGTCATCTGCAGTTCATGTACACACAAGTTGGTACGAGCATCTGCTGTGCAAAGCATTACCAAGAATAACCTGTCACACGCTTACGTAAAATATCTCCATCATTTGAACAAAAAAGTCTACTGTAGTGAATGTGGCATAAGATCATATTCAATTTAAACTCTTGAGTTGTCTTGAGGTTCATTGCAGGGGACTCATTCTGCTTCTTTTACTTTAAGAAAGACATTTACACCACTGTCATGAAAATCTATGTTATTTCTTGTAAGTGATCATGGGAGCTTCAGAGGCCTGTTAGCTTTTAAACATTTGTGGTATTTAACACATTGTGCTACACTATAAACTTCAAGGCCAATCTTGGTCATGAGACAGTAAGAGTAACTTCTGGATCAAAGTCCCATCTACTTCGACAATGAAAAGGTCTGCTTTCATACCTTACACTCACCAAAACCATCTGCCAAAAAAGATGGCCTACAGCTATAAACATTTTGCCGTCAGTTTGACATCGGTCCAACTTCCGGTGTGTTACTGTTTGCAAAACTGTCCGGCGCCAACTTGGCTCAGCACAGCAAAAGACGGTCATCTGATGTCGTTTGGACCCTGACTATATTCAATGTCCATTTAATGTCAGTCTGACATCAGCAACAAGGACTGCAATATTTTCAGACCTCCATCGCAAAAATGGTGTTCCTTAAAATGACATCGCTCTGAATTAATACTGTACCTCCAAGACTACCTGACCTCAATCCCACAGACTGGACCAAAAACCAGTGTCCAAAGGGCAGAACAATATGTAAATGTGGACAACCTTAAAATCAAGGGACCATATACACTACCACCTTTGGACTTTGTGGCAGGTGGCACGTGTTACAAGTCCGACCTTTATTTTTCATCATCATCATCATCATCATCATCATCATCATCATCATCATCTTCCAAAAGACATTGTTGGCCAAAGGCCATTTCATCACAAATGGTTAAAGGTCGAATAGTCTGCTCTCTAGTTTAAGTAGAGATTATTATTCCTCCAAACTTTATCAACTTTGACTTAAAATCAGTGCACTGAGGACATAAGCTGGAAGCGAGTTAAAAAACCTGCATCACGCTAGTTGAAGAAATCTGCCCACAATTTTTATTGCAACAAGGGTTAAGAATTTTGAATTTTGAATTGATGTCCATGATTGTTAGAGTCCACTGCAGTACCACTTTTCAGAAAAGCTGATTATTTGCAACCAAGAGATGCACCATGGATTTAGGCAAAACAAAAGAAAACACATACAGTATGTGTCCAAAAAACGAAAAATTCTTCTGATCATACACAGAACACTATTATCCTTGGCAACAATAACAGAAGTAAAAATCATGGAAGGGAAGTTCCTCGTCAAAAAATACACCAATATTGACAAGGATGTCTGGTACCAACATGGTCCATCACGGTAAACAAAATTTGGAGCAGATCCACCCAACCAAAGAATGTGGTATGTGGAATATGGTCACGATGTGGAATGCGGTCAAGATGAAAGTAAAGTTGCCAATTAAAAACCTCATCAAGCACACTGTAACAAATCACAATGTTCCACCAAGACAATGTCTTTGTTAAAGGCTGTAATGCATCTCCCCAGACAGTTTCAATTCTCCCAACCACCTACCTCTAGTCCCTCCCTCAGCCTGTCTTACATTCCTCCACATGTGTAATCAAAACAATGGATCCCTGTGTACCCTGTGTAATACGAGCTGCTCTGCATCTTTCGAATTTGCTGGCAATCTAAGAGTACTGTAACTTAGAACCAGTTGAGAATTTTCCTTTCAGGGAGGTACGTAAAAATATAGCTTAGGGTGATGCAATACAGCCTTTAAGTTTAGTATCATCCATCTGTAAATAATTTATCCCATACTGGGAAATAACATCTCGTAAATCGATCATCAATGTATAGATCAAGAACAGAGTGCATGCATAGTTATGTAAGGGTCAGTACCAGTACCTTGAGGTACTGTATACCACTCATAATGTGAGCCCAGTGAGAGAAACAACCCTCAACATAAACACACCTGCTGTTTTTGATTAGATAGTCTAACATGGTATGGTTACGAACAAAACATTTGCCAACATATTTACCACAAGTTTTTAGATAATAACTTTAGGGTATCACTTTTTCCCCAGTCATTGGTTAACTTTTCTTATTTCTATTTACATTTTTATTTCTGTTCAGCAGGGTTTCGAGGCTGCATGCTGCCTGACCCACAGGTTGCAATGTGTCCAACCCTTGGCCTACACTTCCTGCCTGTCAATGGCATTTATACAATATACACAATGATACAGCTCAAGGCAAGCTGTATGCATGCTCAAAATATGGTCATTTTAACTGTTAGTGTGACAACTTGTCACAACATGTGGATATAATAGCTCATACATATCGATATTTAAAAGATTTGATCCGGCCAAGGTCAAACACATGCAACTTGTACGATGCCAAGTTGCTGACGGCAAGCTCACCCTGCATGATAGCCCTGGCAATGACACTAACTTGGGATCCTATTCAAACAACAGACTGACAAAGCTAAGCACATTTGCAAAGAAATAAAGCAGTACGAACCTGAGTGAAAATCTGCTTCTTCACGTCGAGGTGTCAATGTTCTGATTCCTAAAACCGCCTCATCAAACTTGTTCTTCTGCAGACATCATCCGCTTCTATTGATGCCTACGACGGACAAGTGCTTGTAATTGATTCAATGTTGCTATAATACGCATACAGCGAAAGTCAAGAACAAGACTAGACAACACTTTCCAACGAGCTAATTCATACTTACCTTCGGTATACCGTACACTGTAATGTATAGCAATGGTACGCCAGTTTCACTTCCTGCTTCCTGTAAATTTGGTGGCATGCAAATAACTACAAACTCCATGTCCTTGAACTCGGTTATTTTCTTGGGGTACATTTTGTGTCTACACACTTTGCCAATCTGTCGACTGTGGTTGTCCTCAACTTAACTTGGTAAATAAGGGTCATGAGAACCAAACGTCACATTGTTAATGGCAAAGACAACTTACAGGCTTAGTCTGGAGGTTTTAAGTTTTGTAAGCAGAAACCCGACTTTGGCTTAGAAAATCTCTGTAAGTTTTGACAAATATCTCAGTCAATATTGTCTTTTCAATAGGCTATGTAGTGTAATTCCCACTTCCTTTTCAAAAGAAAAAGAAATGTTAAAATAGAAACAGCAATGTAAGAATATCATACCTGGCCTTCTTGGGAAGTATGTCATCAAACCGTCGTTTGTGGTTGAAAGATACCCTCAAAGAGTAGACCACACTCACTTTCATTCAATCCATAGGTTTCATGGTCACATGATGTAAGCTACAATCTAGAACAAGTATTCGAGGAACTGGGAAGTAAAACTAACAGAGGTGGGGGGGGGGGGGGGTATTGAAGCCAGAAGGATATGTGATTGGGCTTGAGGAAAACGTCATATGGGGCCCCTTTCTATGCTAAGCACTTTTTTATTTTTGTAATCAACGGTGCAACCTGATAGTAATGATGAGGACATAGGTACATAGGTCATGTGCTTAAACTGACTGTACAGTGTAATTTATCCAAGTCTAAAACAACATACCCAACTCTAGAGCACCAATATGTAGAACCAAATCAGATTATCAAATTTTACATAAGGAAATAGGAACCTTTTCAGCCTACAAATAGTGAACACTTACACACAGGAATGAAGTGGAATTGAAAGAATATAAAAAGTTCACCCTTTCATTAATTTATATATTTTATTATTGATTTTATTACTGTTTTGCGTTCATGGCAGAAAACATAGCCTAATAACACAAGTATATATACCTGTCATCTCTACACGGTAATGTGTTAGAGTTTTCTAACAGAAGGATAACGTTCAAGTTTGTCCTTGAGTTTGTCAATTCTGGTTTGAGTTTCAGAACTTTTGTGCAACTGGCACAATACCTCAGAAATTTGTATTTGTGGACTTATATATTATCTGAGAAAGCTACACAATGCCCTAAAGTCTTAATAAAGTAGTTTGTCATACTTGATCCCTTCTTTTACCAACAAGTTGATCAAATGAAGATAACTGAGTACAGATTTGATGGTCTATACTTCACTAATCACCATCGAGGTCCAGCTCTCATCCCCTGCACTCACTCGATCAATACAGCAGCAAGAAGGGATTCTTGAACATATCAACAACAAATCATTGTTGGATCAAAGGATCAACACGAATGGATCAACACAACGGATTAATGGATCAACACAAATATAATGGAATTTACTGTCTTGGTGGTTCAATATTATTGACAATGGCTATACCATCCGAATTTGTTGTGTTTACATATATATATATTGCTATAACAATGAAAACAAAGAAACAAATGTATGCCAACTTAAAACTGAACCTTGATATCTCAACATAAACAAAAAAGGTGCAGCTTTTACCAAAGATTATTTTGTTATTTTATCTTTTTTTTTTTCTCAGACTACTTGTCAATATGGCAGCCGATTATACTGATGATGCAAAGAGTTCCTGTACAGAGGAATTACTCTCACTTTTTCAAACTGCTATGATTGACCCTGGGAGTTATTTATAAGAAGTGCAAGTGCTTATAGTCCAATGTTCTGCTGCTCACACAGATGTCAGGTTCCTCCAAAGACCAGAGTCTTTCTCTTTAATTAAAGAGAATGCATGGGTATCTGTGGTTTATTTACTGACCTGGATTTGAAATTGGCAATGTGACAGGAAACAAAGGGTGGTTTTGATTGGTTATACATTATTTTTGGCAGAAGGTTAGCAGTCTGTGTTGGGTCTTCTTCTGTTTGTCGCTTTTATCAATGACATTGATGCTGATATTGTGTGTAGAGCCAAAAAGTTTGCTGATGGCACTAAACTGTATCCTGAGGTCTCCACTGAAGGTGATTCAAAGACTTTTCAAATGGATTAAGACAGGATTTTTGCTTTATCTCAAATGCTAATCAATATTGATAAATGCAAAGTAACGCATATTGGCAATAACAATCCTAGGTATTTGTACACTTTAAATGGACAGTCATTGCGAGAGGTTTCTGTTGAAAGGCACTTATTAGGTGTCTACATAGATTCTTCTTTACAGTCATCTAAGCAGTGTGTTGAGGCATCTAAAGGAGGGAATAGGTTCTTAGGTATGATTAAGAAAAATTTTAATTTCCTTATAGGCAAGATATTGTTGTTAGGCTTTATAAGCAGTTATGCCTCATTTAGAGTATGCTATTCAAGCTTGGAATACATATTTTTACAAAGTTTAACTAGAGAGAGTCCAGCACAGGACTACTAGATGATTAGTGCCTTGAAGGGTGTTTCTTATAATAGCATGTTACCTTCCTTTAAATCTCACTTCACTTGAGCTGAGAAGATTACCGGGAGATTTGATACAAATTTACAAGAGTGTTCATGAGTTTGATAATTTTTTCTTTTCTGACTTTTTCAAGTTAGTAAATAGTAAAATTACAAGGGGTCATTGTCTTAAACTCCAGAGGGTTCAAAGTAGGATCAATATTTGTTGTTACTTCTTTTCTCAGAGGGTAGCAAATGGATGAAATGGGTTGCCTGTGGATGTAGTGATGGCAAGAAGTGTTAATGGCTTTAAGAATGCACTGGACAAGTACTTTAAGCTTTGTGACCGTGTTTGAGCTGTAAAGCATTAATGTTTGTTTTATTTTCAAGATCTTGATGGGGATTTAATTGCCCCTCCTGATCTTTTTTTTTTCTAGTAAACTAAACTACTTAGCTACTACAGAAGGAAATACAGGCCTATTCCAAACATCATGGCCTGGTGAGGTTGGGGATTCTGGAGGCCTATATTTCAACCATGCATGCATGTTTCCTGTTTTGTTACACATTCTTATTTCAAAAACTAGAAAATGCATGGTCTACGTCAAATTTGGGATCATCTCACTTCTTTCTCCAAGGCGTATATTTCAATGATATTTTCTGTTGGGACATGACAAGTCAATAAAATGTCATGTCCAGTGGATGTTGTTACTTTTATAATAATGTACCATGGAATTATTATAAACACTTCTGTGGAGGGTAGCATTCTGAAGAATGGAGGAGTAACACCTGCTCCCTTTCAAATAACATTTAAGTTTTCATTGTGATCGTTAGGATGCCCTCTTATTGAAAGCAATAAACTGTAAAAACCAAGTTTCTGGAGTGATGGCAATATCCCAAAAGTCATTTCTACAGTACTAGCTCAAACTTGTTGCCTGAGACGGATCTTAGCCATCAGCACAAATTAGCTCCTGGAAACTATTCTGGTTTATCCGAGCAAATAAAGAATCACTGCTTGTGTTTCATCGTCCAACTACAGACAAAAATCATTCCTCCTTTACTTAGAACTCGGCTGTGTATATTTGATCTCAGCATACATTGGAGGATCCCAAAGTGCACGGGCACCCCCAAAAAATATGGATCCGTTCTGCCTTTTATATTATTCAACATCCATCTCCCTGCTGCTCTTCTGGTCACAGTTTTAGTACAGAAACTATTACGCCATATTGACTGCACTGTTTTTATGTAAGTCTCTCACATGGAAGGCATCCAACCACGATGCAAGATTCTTGCTAGTGCACCACAAACAAAAATCTTGGATCCACCACTGCCAGAAATACCATGATGGTAACTAATAACACACAGAATTTAAAAAGTCAGGCAAATGCTCCTAAATATGTTTCAAGATTTTCTGAGGAAAAACTCTTCAAATTCATGTGTAAATTATTGAGATTTCACGGTCAGATCGAGAACACAGAATGACATACAGGTAATGAGCAAGCTCCTGACTGATCTTTAAGATATTCTGCTGGAGTAACTCCAGTGTCAAACAGGTGGTAAGAACAAATTGACCTTTAAATGAGAATACCGTCGAGCTGTGACGTGTCTCAAGGAGAGATACTGTGTTCATGTTGCAACTGTGTATGCGGATCATGATCAGGGGTTCACGGCCATCCGTCTTGGGTAATTATGGGGGTGCATGTGTCCGTTCCCTAAGACCCTGATACTATCTACGCAGGCAAGAAATTTTTGGCAATTGTATCTCCTAGACTGCCAGAAATAACAGTTCCCAGATTCAGCAATGGTCCCAGACCTCCTTACTTTTTAGATCTTATGGTTTAGGAATTCAGTCCACAGAAATACAATGGCATGTGCAGAATACAAAGGGAACAAAAATGTCACGCCTGACGGTAATAATTCTCATCTCTATAGCATGCCAGTTGTACAATGTTGAATGAAACTGTGCCAAAGTGCAATACATGTAAATTTGAAATGCATTGTTGGATCAGGGAAAATTGTTGGGGTTGTGGTATATCATGTCCCCACTACTGAAAAAGTTAGTGGGGACATGTCCCACTTTCCTCACCAGGAACTGCATCCAAAATCACAATCATGAAGAAGTTTGAAAATATTTGATGGATTTTCTTCACTGAAGTGATGGTGTTTATGACTGACAGTAATGCGGTACCATTTACGTTGTGACAAACTGAGGATTGTTCGACTGGTTTGATGATGAAACTTTGCAGCCCCCCGACTCCCACATGACATGGCCGTAATACTGATAGCGGGGGGGGGGGGGATCCTGATGATGAGTGTTCACATATAGAATGTTGATGGTTTGATGACTTCATATTCTGATATTAAGTGAGGTCATACACAGATTCTGACGAATTGATGACAAGGTAATATTCTAAATGAGAGCCCAGTCACGTTTGACGAAAGTCTGAAGACGTGCTCACGTTCTGATGACGGGCACAATGACATAGAGCGTTTGATGGTCTGATGATGACTTCACATTCAATTGAAGTGCATTCACATGTGATGAATGTCTGATAAGTTCACACTCTGACGACGGGCGTCTTCACACAGACTTTGATGTGATGGTCGGAATAATGCATTCACACACGGAGTCATGTTTAAATCATGATCATCTGCCGACTTATGCTGGTGTGCATCTCAGTTTGAGTGAAGTTAATTGTGGTTTGAACAATGCTCAGCAGGTTGCTCAATATCAAGTTCACAGAACTGCAACATTTTTTCTTTGAAAACATGGAAAATCTTCAGTCATAGTACCTACTCCATTAACAAATAACAATTGCACTTTGTGAAGACTAGGATTGAACGCCCTGAAAACATCTGAATTTTTGTTAACATTATTCAAAACTACATGCCATGAAATGGCCCGTTACATAAAGGACAATCCTAAATTTCTGATACAGAGCCTTTGAATGGGTTTTTGAACTGCAGGTAGGAAATGAGAACAATTGGTCAAAGGACTCAGGAAATTAAAACATTACAGGAATGGCTGCACAATTTCTGCAGATGAAAGGAGCTTTCTTGACACATACGAAAAAAAAAAAATGAAGCACAAAAAAACGCAAACAAGTAAAAATGACAAAAGTAAATTGGGTGTTCCCTTTCAAGTTGGTTTCTTACACAAACTACAAAGGCTGATTGTTTCTGACATTGCAGAACTAGAATACTGGAAATTATACTAACAATAGTGATTGTAATAATACAAACAAAAAAACAAAGCAAATGCTTAAATTAAAATAAACAAAACTAATGTCATGATTCATCATCAAATACTCCTGCCACTTCAACTTACTTTTGCTGTCTCCCGTCAGGGGTAAAATATTTCATTCACGTTTGAAAGATCACGTTAACATGCACATATAACATATCCCCACGAGAACGAGGGGAAACCCCTGCCCATTCTATCCTAGCCCTTTCATGATTCCCCAGGGCAGAGGAGAATCCAGTTGCGAATAAACTAATACATATACCTTGACCTTGTTCAATACATCAAGCGAAACACATGTACAAACTCAACAGTAGCCAGTTTAACGAGGAAGTGGCTGATATGATTCTGGCCATAGAATCCATGGATTTCTTTGTCGAATGAAAAAAAGTTTTAAGTTCTGCTGATCTGGCACCGAAGTTAGCACAGTAAACTGTGAATAAGATATTTCTCTCAGCTAATCACTGACTTTAAATGCTTTATACTACCCAGTGGAATACATTTTATTCACCATTGAGCAAGTTTCTCACCTGCTTCATCAGAAACATAGTGCTCCCCTGAGCTGTTCCACTAAGAGCTTGAAAAAAGCTGGATGTCATGTAACAACTGTAGCCGGTTGGTCACACAGTCTTAAATTTCGCCAACTACTAGATGGTACAACTGGGGCCGATGCAGGACATCTTTTATTTTATAGCTAACAGAACTTAGTACATTTACAAGTATGTGATGTATTAAACTTAAGAACAAGTTACAAAAAACATGCTTGTTGTTCTTTGAACTCTTTTGGACATATGACACACTATCCAAAATTGTTTACAGTGTGCTCAATATAATCTCATCAAATGTTCAACAAATCTCTTCTTCTTTTTTTCTAAGGATTCTTCTTTTTTACTGACTATGCTTTTGTAATTATTTTTGTGTTTCAATTGTAAAATAAGCTTAACAAAAAAATCATCATCTTATACTTTACACTTCATCTTTTGAAAATGTCTTAAATGAAGACTTTTTCTTAAATATCTCTTAACTACACTTCTTCTCTCTTTACATACTGGCTTTTTCCCATGTTTGTTTTCAACACATAAATTAATTCAAAACATAAAAGAAAGTTATATAAAAAAAAAAGCTTTACATCATCTTCTTCCAATTACAGACAATAACAGTACTTTACATGTGCAAACCAGCAAAACAAACTTCAGGGAATTCAAAACTGATTTACGACTGTAGTGGAAGATCATTTTGGATACCAGACACTACTATCCATTTAATAAAGAACCATCTCCCAGCAAATGTAATTTCTCACAAAAGTTTTATCTTGTCCTTGCCCCCCCCCCTCCCACCTGACCTTTAAAATACTTTCAGTTGGTTTCCTCTACTTAATACAAAGTAAATCAAATCACACAACTAAAATGATTCAGTATGATCTTCTCTATTTCATGATATTTAATTCTTCACTACAAAAATTAATTTCTAAAACTGAAGAAACCCACAGAGCAATACCTTTCTTTTTTCCGACGTGGTTTAAGTGCATGGTTTGCCCATTGAAGAGATACACTTTTTTCACAAAGCATTTATAAGCATGCACAGGAGTTTAGGACCACTTTGAGGAAACAATACATAAAGCAGAGAGGAAATCAGACAATGAAAATTAGATGAAATGTAGAAATTTATCACCTATATATGACACATCCTCTTCTCCTCTGAAGATGCTTTTTTGAGCAGTATTCACACACACACACACACACAAAAAATGACAGGAGAGAAAAAGAGGGACACCTAAGTTTGGTTGACATTCTGGAAGACAAAATAACCATAAATACAGCAGGCATCAAAGAAAATAAATTTCAAATTACTGAACCATTTCAATCTTTAATTTATAATAGTAATGCTATTCCATTTATTTAAACAACACTTTCTTCTTCTTTTTGTCTTGGACAAACTTATCACTTTTTATTTCTGCATACACCTTCAAATTTTGCTTGATTTCATAAGCGTCCTCTCCTTTTGATTGCTTCAAGTAGAAGTTTGTCTTTCTACGGATGTTTTGTTTGGTTTGCAGTTTGGCAATCGTTTTGTCGAGGTTACCTGCAATTTCAGCAATTTAAGTTTAACTAATATGTTGACAGCTTTCTCTTTACATTTGATTTTAGGTCTCCCATGGAAACAGCATGGCTTGCTAATGTTTTACACTTAAGGTTAAAAAAAAATAATGTTACTGTTGTGCTATTTCTTCTGTATTCAAAACAAAATACCAAGTCGATGTTACAAATGACGCTGTTTGGTGAAAGAATTGCACATGCAGAAATGACATCTAGAGATATGATGTATTGTTTAACATACAAGGACGAAAGAGGACAAAAGAAGACAAATATGGTCTGAATTGATCAGAGATGCATCCGACACCAAAGGTGCTAAATCGAGGGAGCTGCAGCCGGGAAAGCTAAAGTTTGCCACAAAAACTAAACGGTACCGACAGCCCTGAATAATTCAATATATTTTCCTAACATGTAGGAAAATAACTGACTACTGAAATATTCTGAATCATTCATTTGCAGTGTACTCATTGTTCTGAGATTTCTAAAAGACTTTTATTCAGGGCAAATGTTCTTCCTTCAGAATTACATGCATTCCACATGTATCATTTTAAACTATCCTCAACTAGTTTTGATTCCGCTTCTTTTATCCACAGATATTTGCATATCCTCTCAACACATCCTCAGATGTGTTGAGAGGTTATGTATCCTTTTATTCCAACCTCGGCAGGTTTGCGTATCCTCTCATGCTACCAGTTGGCTTTTGTACCTACTTAGTCTTGCCTAAGTCCTTACCCTCTAGTCCTGCACAAGGCTTTTTGCTGAAAATAGGTAGACCAGTGTGGATGCAGCATTAGGGGAAGACTATCAATTCCTGTGGAGTATATGCATTTAAAATGACACAGTTGTCACTCAAGATACCATGTTCTCATTTGACTTAATGTTAATGCCCACAAGTAGCAACCAGGAGATCCCTCTCTGAGGAGGTTCCACAAAGAAAGGTTTCCTCCAGGACGAGGATCATCTGGTAGAAGGTCCCTCAGGAAGGGGTCCTTCCAGAAGAAGGTGCCTCTAAGAGAAAGTTCATAATGACAGTAAAGCTGGTGAAATTAATCTTTGGTCATCTATTTAAAAAAAAAAGGAAAATCCTATTTGAGAGTGAAAACTGCAGAATTGTTTTATCTCACAGACACATATCTCAGATAAGGCATGCATTAACTCTTTACCACCAGAGACAGAAATAAAATGAAAAGCAAAACAGTCTTCATTTGTGTCCTTGCCACAATTAAGAAACAAAATACATCCATGTGAGGGCCTTGACTGGAGAACATAGAGCCAGAGAGGAACAACATACCAAAAGCAAATCACAAAAACCAATCAGAGCAATATCAGCATACCTCTCCTAAATCTCTCATTCTTGCATATGTGTATACCACTTCTTCATTACCCGCTTAAAGTTGTTACTGTTTTTTCTTCTTTCAGAATTTCTTGTTTGTAAATGAAGAGCAATTTTCCAATTCACTTTCACTTCAGGTAACCAATGAAAGAATCAACATGTCAATGCAAATTAAAAAAAAAAAAAGGGAAAATAAAGAAAGTCTTGACATTATTTGAAATTAATGTCATAGTAGAAAAGCAGATGGATATACTTCTCACAATCACACTGTTAACTCATTCTACTCCCCTCCAAAAATGAGAAGAAAAAAAAACACGCCAGTTTGCCTTAGAGTATTCACTGGTAACCGGGGTACCCAACTGGCATTTTATTAACCGAATCCAACTTCATCAAGTGCAAAATGACACAATCTCTGTGGGAATACACTGTGTCTGATTGCCTAATTTCACATTACCATGCACAGCAAATAGCTCAAAATGAAAATTTCTTCTTTTTCTCAAGGAAAATAGGTGGTCCTGTTCATGAGACGGTGTAGGTGAGTGTATGTAGTGCTCTAGTAAGATTCCTGTAGTTAAATGTGATGTACAGTAGAGTGAAAATACCAATGTTAACAATAAAGCTGCCATTTTGGGCGGGTACACCGGTACCCAATGGGTACGTGGAAAAATTACCCTATCCCAAGTTTCAGGAATCGACAAAAACGCTAGTTTGTCCGTACTATTCGCAAATAGCAGAGACCATTGTATTCATAATGTAACATTACTTATAGCACCTATGACAAGTTACCTCGATCTGGAAACAGAGACGGCTTTCAGGTCGGGCTGATCGAAGGGGGGAAGATGATCCTTTTTTTTTGACCATTGCATTAATTCACCAAACATTACATCTATGAATGCTGCTTTCTAGTGATAGGAAGCTGACTTCTTGCATCATGCAACGTTAAGAGAAACATTCTGCGCTTATTTGAGCACGGATAGCACAACCAAATTTCCAGGACAGCGAGGGTTTGCAACGTATTTGACCTTCGTGAAGGATATGATTACCACTCAACCATGAACACAATGTCAGCGAGAACATCCCATACAAAGTTTCGTTAAGGAAAACATCCAGAACCATGGTGAAGGACCGAAATATACTTTTGAAATATGAATGCACATGAAACTGAAACTTGTTCGTTCAATTGATGGTCATCATGTACTTGATGTTGAGTTGCTATGGTATCATTGTCTGGTGTTCATACTGAAACAGATACACATGTACGTACAAACACAACAATACTTAATGCAACTTACGCATTTACTCGACATTATGATATCAACTAATATCGGAATAGAATATTTTTTGTATCAAATAATTTCAGGTAAGTTACTGGCATATCTATCACTAAAAGTTTCCTTCTTTGATAATAGTCTTTACAGTGCTAAATAACATGCTCCCCAAACCAAACAAGGAAGGGAAAGAAGAGATGAAAAAAAATGTTCACTAGGCCAATGTGTGGGGGCCCAATGGAAACCAATCTCTTCTCTTATGATTTGTCTTAAATTTGTTGGAAAAGTACCTCTTTCTGTGTAATGTCTCTCTTCCATATTTTTTATTTTTTTTTCATGTCCAACACACGTTAAGACTCATTGCAAATTACAATGATCACGTAGTATGTGAATGTGTACTTAACATTTCCTACAGTGCAAAGCGAACAAAACTGTGAGTCACAAGATCACCGGGAAGGTTCACACGGGTCTTGACAGCAGATTTCGAGCAGTAACGTGGTCGCCGGGCATGTTCGAACAGGTCTTAAAGACAGATATGCCCAATCAGTGCCCTGCCTATACTTGCCTGAGCAGGCAAACTTCCATGCTGAAGGCCTAGCTAAGGGCTATATGGGGCCACTTACTTGGAATGACTGACCCACAGTGCTACTTTGACTACAGTGAAGGCTGCAAAGTCTTAAACATAGAAATAATAATGGTAAACAATTGTGAGCATAGACAGGAAATCTAGTTTTTGAGAGACCCTAAAATACAACACCAGAAATGGGTTGAGTGAACCTCTTAACTAGCAAATTGAAAAAAGGGAAAACCTATCCAACATGGCTATTACCTTTGTGCTGAAACTGGTCACAGAAATTGATAAACTTTATTCCATGATCCACACTTCTAAACAATCTAAAATTACCCCATTTGGCTTTCCAATACATGGATCCAGTTTTGAATTATTTCCACTAGCTATTCAACTGAGAGAGCTCAATAATAGTTAATACCTGACAGGCACTTGTGAAAGTATCCCTGCCTGTCCTCCGGACATTCCCAGAACTATATTTTGTGACATGCAGAAAGTGAAAATGACCCATGAAAGGTTGTAACTTAACTGACTGACTACACGTTATCAACAAGTGACCTTCTCGCGTTACTTTGCGCGTGACAAGTGGCAAACACTGTGGAATGGCAATTTGGTGAAACCGAGTGATGTAAACAACATGTAGAAGATAAATCATTAACTTTGAGAGCTATATGGGATTTTTCTTTGTTTTAAATATACATATCTCAAAGAGATCTCAACGTGCATTAACATGCTTCTGTACGGTATTGATAGGTTACGGTCTTTACCTTTACAGACAACGATGGTTGAGCTGATGTCTCTCCTACGGAGGGCTATAAAAATCACACACCACCACATGACAGCTAACTAACCAACATTAAATAAAGCGAGTAGCATTTCAAATAAAAAAAAATATCAAAAAAGAATATAACAGAATTCAAACTTTATGAACCCTTCAAAAGAGATGTACACCAAATCAATCAATTGATCAATCAATCAATCAAAAAAAAAGAAGAAAATCCCACATAAACCAAGAAGCTGTTGGGAAATAACTCCAGTGAACAATTATTTACATCAGAATACTGACTGAGCTTGGTATATTTTTAGTCATTGGAGATCCTGGGAGCAGACCTGTCCATTGTTTCAGTCCTTTTTAACTTCCTACTTTTCTCTCTGATGGCGGCTTGAAATGGAGACTCGGGGGGTGGGGATGGAGTCTTGTCTGTCATGAAGTCCTCCGGAGGTGGGGGCAGATCTTGTTCCATGTCCCCCACGGAGAGCCGATCCTGGGTGTACATGTGAGTCGGGTAGTCGTAGATGGCCGACCCACCGTCTTCATCGTTTGTTCTCTTCTGGGATTCCTGAAGGGAGGGTGGTGGGTGAGTCAAGTGACCCTGTGCTACTAGGGTGCTCTGTGTTCTCTCACTGCCACTGCTAAAGGGAGTTGTCATCCCATGAGTGCTTTGAGGGACATTTCTCTGCCTCACAATGTTACTATCCCCTTGGCTTCTACCCCTGCTGTCCACTTGGGTCACTTGGTTTGAATTCCGCTGTGCTAACTTTGCATTGAGGTTCTCCAGCAGAGACATACGGGCTAAACTACGACTGGGGTCCAGTTCACTGGGGGAACATATACTTTTGCTTCTCACCACCCCTGGTGGTCGCTGCTGGGAGTGGCGCTGAGGTGGATAGTCATAAGTGTTAGACTGCTGCTGCTGGATGGCATTATTCTGCACCGGATGGGGGAGTTTAAACTGACCTGACTCGTCAAAGTTAGCTTCGGCGTAGGTGGGGTTCTCCCAGTGGGTGGGAGCTCCGTGTTCAGGTAAACTGCCAGACGGAGTCTGCCTCACTGGCGGCGGGGGCCGAGACTTCGCCGTTGACTTGGACCTGGCCATGTTCTGGTAGGTGTGGTCGACTGACTCAGCATGTATTGCACCCAAGGAGGAATGTCGACTGTGGGTGGGAGTGCTTGAAGCAGAATGAGATGAACCAAGTTTTGAAGACTGGCTGGCAGGTTTCTGAGAGGTCATCCTTTGATATTTGTCAGAGATATTACCTGTCTGATTCACTGTATCATCTGCAGAATTGATAAAAAAGGAATTTAATTTGCAAAGTGAGTAACATGTCAATAAAACAGAAACAGGCTCATCACCATTTGATGAAGAATAATAGTTACTTGACAAGTTTCACTGATATGTATGTATAGCTCCCTTCTCCCCTTCCCACCCCCCCACCCAAAAATGTTCTAATTTAAACAAAGACTTATGGTGATGCATATTCATGATCTTCAGCACATTTATAATGGTTCCCAATTAGTGAATGCATCTCTAGAAATGGAAAGCATGTGAAAGACCTCAACTTCACCGGTCCTTGTTGTGAATTTGACGGCACTGTGGTCACTGCCCAGATCTGATCCTAGCTTTCAATTTCACCACGTCCAACCTGAGATTCTATGAACTTACTTTCTGGTATCAGATATGGGTTCTCCAGCATGTCAACCTCTGTTTTGCTCTCAAATCCCATCGGTGGAGGAAGAATTTGTCCAGATTCATCATAGCCGAAGTCGTGACTGCCATTTAAATCCACCGTGGTCGCAGGACGATAGTTTCTCGGGATTGTTCCGCTCATACCGTATGGGGTCTATGGACAGAAAAAGTACCAAAATATGGGCAACTCCTCTTAATAGAGGATCTTGGGGCATCAGCATATTTCTGTGGTAAGACCAGATGAATGGAATACCTGTCTGTCTCTTCCTTTCTGGTGATCTCTCTGTTTGTAAGTCTCTATCTGCATTTCTCTATCTGCATGCCTCTATCTGTCTGTCTCAATTTGAACATCATCTGTCTGTCTCTATCTGTCTCTCTGTGTGTGCTTACAGTTGTCCCTGCAAATGTTAGTCACATCAAATTTTACCTATGAGCATATCTGCAAATTGTTTGCCCTGTGTTCTGTGTCAAGTATGTTTTCATGTATGCCGTCTACCTCTGTGTATGAGCAGTATCTTATAGATTGTGAGTATGTGTCCGTGTGTCTGTCTGTCTGCCAGTGATCAGGGAGGGGTACAATGTGTCTCAATGATACTGGGGATGCACTGTCAGCTGCTAACAATAAAACTTAACTTAAATACACCGGTTGGTATATTTGCTATTGTTTTAACACCACCATGGCCAATAACAAATCTGGTACTATGACAATAAAGCTGTTTATTCCTTCCATCATTTGCATATCCTAATTCTTTCAACACACAAATTACTTTGCCACATCCACATACATGGGCATAATGAAGCCAAGGTCACTACAACTGTATGGCAGAGTGAGGTGCACGTCTTCCTACTCGCAGCGTGCTATTCCACCTCTGATGTCAAAGGTTGATTGCGACGTTATTTGCATCTACCGCCAATTCTCAACCTTCCCCATGATTCTCCTGTCTACTTGCTACATTTATTACAAATATGGACAAGGGTACTGCATACATGTATTAAAACTACCAATAATTTAGATTGAGGTAGTTCTCACTCTTATTGCTCCACCAACAACCTGTCATCTAAATTCATTATCTGTCAGCTCTTATAAGACTATAGTTTTGGTCCTATAAATTGATATCATGAGTGGAAAATTGGACTTTGGAATGGAAACCGTCACTACGACTTACTGCAACCGAGTTGGATCGCCGTGGTAACGTTGAACTTCTCTTGGCCCAATCATCCTCATCTTTCTCCAGAGGAGTTTTGGGTTTAGGAACAACTAAGAAACACAAAAAAAAAAAATGAAAAATGTTCTTGGTTAATTCAGATTCACAGAAAACAGTTACGTCATCAATATTGATCACAACTATTGAATATTTCTAAGTCCACAGAAACATACAGAGCCTACATTTGTGAAAAAGATCAAATTAAGGGTCAATGATCATTCACATATTTCTAATTTGCATGCACAAGGTATATGCAGCTGATGTTTTATGTGTCATGTGATCAATTTGACCTATGCATATTATGCAATCATTAATTTATTGCAACCTTTATCACAAAGCTGGTGCTATTAGTGACTACATTGTCATAATTCGCTCAGAATTCCCCTAAATGACGAGAAAGTTTTGACCCGAGTTACCACAGTCCATAGTTGGTCAATTACCCAATTATTAAACTTCCATTGGGCTATGAGCTTTTGTGTAGTCACTACTATGCCACATGTTTATGTAACACC
Source organism: Stichopus chloronotus (assembly GCA_021234535.1). NCBI lineage: Eukaryota > Metazoa > Echinodermata > Holothuroidea > Aspidochirotida > Stichopodidae > Stichopus > Stichopus chloronotus. Next base: position 37,590,648 of record CM037832.1, on the reverse strand, counting down.
ATGTATCTCATGAACGACCATGACAATGAAGTTTTCTCATCAATTGGGTGGTTGAATAAAATACCCAGAAAAATACACCCCTGGTCATAAATTAGGCATAAATGTTTAAGTTTGTAACCCATACAATGTACATAGGTAAAACTTAAGATCCGGGTAGCAATTTCAAAACCATGTCCTGACATCATCGCTTGGATACCCAGTGCAAACGCTCTCCCTGTGAAGACATTTTGCCATCCACTGGCGTATACAAAGGCACATGGTATGTGGTCAGTGAATGACTCTCCATATTCAGACAGCAGGAACGTTGAACCTTACGGTGGGATGATTCGACAAAAACATAACAAAGAGGAAAAACACAAAACAAAATGCTGCTTGGTTAAAGATGGTCAAAGGATAAAACCAATACTTTACTTTGATCTAGCTGAGGTTTCTCGTAATTGTGCGAGCCTTTCCTCTTTTTGTCTTGTGGGAGTTCTGGTAGTTTTTCGTGGGGGATCTTCACTGGTATGGATGGAGTTGGAACAGGCTTGGGTCGATTCGACCTCCGACCCAGAGTTGCAGTGGCTGGTTGATTGGCCATGGGTGTAAAGATGGCACCCATGGGTGCATAATTTTGGCATGGGGAGGAAGAGGGGGTGCTATCGCCGCTTGATGACGCACTCCCAGAACTTTGCTGTTTTTAAGAAAGGAAAAAGGGGTTTTTGTACTCAAATCAAAGGGAAAAAAAAAAACAAAAAACAACTACATTTTTAACGTCACAATAATCAGTTACAATGGATCCAGTTTCTTTTGAGTTACTTGATCAAATTTCTTTGTGTGTGTCTCCTTTAAACTTGTTCAGGTTTATGACAATGAAAGATAAAGATTCCACATAAGGCTTTTCAAACTACTTGCAGAAACATACCTTTCAGCTAAATGTTACCCTTTCCCCAGCCTTCATCAATTTACATTAACTACTTCATACTTCCATTCATCTACTTCCATCAAAGGTGACACTTTGCTCTTTTTTAATTTAACACTAACATGTGTTGTTGCTTCCGTATGAAATGGATCAGGATATATGTGACATTGCTGTTGACATCATGAAATACACCAAGGTAATTTGCCTCCCTGTATTGAGTCAACTTCTTAAAATGTGATTCTGTATACACACATTTGCCAACTTCAAAATTGCTTTCAGCATAAAATATTTCTCACAATGAAAACCGTCTTTGACTTGAAAAAGAAGCATGACCGGTGAAAACATGCAGCAAGAACAGAAAGAATGTTTACATCTTGTACCTGTCTCGTATACTCATGATTAGCCTGGGTCCCGGCAGCATACTGGGCCTGGGATGTCGGAGTGCCGGGTCGCATGAAGAGGGTATCCTGAGACGTGAAACCCGAATCTTGAGACGACACGCTGGAGAGTCTATGGGCCGGGTTCAATGGGGTCGAGAGACTGCGGTGCCGGGCCGCCTGGTTTGACGATGAGGGATGGGAATGGGCTGAGTGGCTGGAATTCCCAGAGGTCAGGGAACTGCTGGATCGAGAGTCAGCGCTGTTCATGCTACCTATGCTGCCGCAAACGCTGGACTTGCGTGACCCGGAGGAAAGCGTCGGTGACGCTGGTGGAGTCTTGGTGCGAGAAAAACAAAAAATCAAAGTACAGAAAGTATGATCCCCCAAAAGAAAAGTGCATGAGAAAAACCTAAAGCAGAATGCATACTGTTACATGGAATATGGATTGGTGATCAACTCGGCAAATGTTAGTTACACCAAAAATTGTGAATTCTTATATTTTGCATACAGGAGCGAATGATAATGGAATATACTCTGCAAATGAAAGACATTCTGACATATGCCCTCAATCATCAAACATTTTTCTTTGAACAACTGACAAGGGATGACAATGCTTCTGCTCTTCCATAACATTACCACAGCGACACACAGAAGAAACTCAACAGCACGCACACAAACATTGCAAAGTCATTGACCACGTCAGATGGCACACTGAAGGTGGATAAAATTTAAGTGCATCCTTGGTGTAATAAATGCCCGGTACACGCATAACATTAAAAACAATTCGAATACCGTGACCCTTTTGCCAGCAAGCCACAGCAAAAAAAAAAAAAATAAAACAAGATAAAAAGAAAGGATTACATTCCATTCATGTAAATAACAAGTGGGTCGTATAAGTAATAAGTGGAAGGGCATAAGGGGGGGAGTGGGGAAGGAGAGGGGGCTTCACAGTCAAGAGAGATCCTTGATCAATGCTGAGAAATGACTAAATAATACAAGATAGGGATATCATCAGTTGGATGTATACAAATGACACAATTAAGAAGGGTAGGCTGGTTTATATGACCGTGCAATGGATTGACTCTTGCGGTTTCCTTTGTGTACGTATGTCAGGTATATTGACCAGAGATAGCGGGGATCAAAGAACATGGATCATGTTGATGTGTAAGGTGACCCACAACCCACCAGTGAGTCACCTGAATCAAGGATCTGACAGGGGTACATGAAAATAAACTGCCGGTATATGTCATAATGTAACAAGGTTCAACATTGTACGTTTACAGCTACATTCAAACAAACCCCACAAACCATTACTCCAGAACATGCAGAGAGTTTGCAAAGCAAAGATAAGGTAAGGAAAAGGTAATTGAATCTGTATCTCTATTCTGTCTATTACTATGTTTACCAATCAAAAAAAAAAGGGAGCTAGATGAGAAACCCAGTGGTCTTTGAAACACAGCTGAAGGATACTTCAGGATGGAAGGACGGCACTAGCCAATACGATAGCAGCAATAAGCTATGACACTGTTACCGATGATAAGACCTTAAGAACTGAAACACTCTCGTTCTTGGAAAATGTCACAAAAACCAACAGAGCTGTGGCTTTAAGAGAGAAATATTTGGAAGAAAAAATTATTTACAGATGAAATCTCACATGGGCAAAAAAAAAAAAGAGTCTCAAAAAGCTCACAGTTGAGATGAGGGCTCTGCTTGTGCAGCAAAGTCAGGGCAAAATGTAAAAACCAACGACTGAGACAGACACAGCGAAGGATTCAACTGTTACCAACGATACTGTTTTTCTGCTCTTCACAGACCTGTACCTAAATACAGAATTTTGCTGTTTTGTAAGTGACAATTTCCGTTTCCTAAATTTGAATTCGTTTCTGTTTAAAAAAGCAATTTTTCCATTTCGGTGGAAGCTGGTATACCGCATCGTAATCCGATGGAACGAGAAGATCCTGTTGACTGTTTACATTATGGGTGGAGGTTACACGGTCTTGAATGACACTTATTGATGACATGATATTCATTTGAAAATGTCGGACAAAACTTGAAATTGCTATACATTTGGATACTTTCGATTTTCCTCACAATTTGTTTTTTCTCGCCCTTTCCTATTTTCCATATTGTACTATTATGATTTCAATGATTTGCTTTCACTTTGCTCGGAATGGTTAATTCTTGTCTTTACCTTATACATATCACATCCATGGACCCGCACATCACATTACTACATAAAAAAAATATACACCGAAAAAAAATGCTGGAAATGACTCGGAATATAGCCTTTCGCTGCTATCAGTACCACAAAGTTCTGTGTCTGTTTTCACTCTTCAGAGCCTTGTGTATAGTAAACACATCAACACTAAATACCAAGCCTATGACTTGTGCGATGACTTAAATAGATCTCTACCCATTCGTACTAAACAATTTATTCATTATTTGTTTGCACTGGTCAGTCTTGGATACGGCAGCTGAATAGGGGTGAACTGCTTCGGTCCAATTTACCTTCACTCATTACGTGCAAACATGACAGCTGGGTACACACTACGCTACGTGTAGGGAATTGGCAACTGGTGGACCACGGTTCATTCCTGGGCCTCTGCACAGATTTTGGTGGGCCCCACTGATTGTGAAAAAAACCCTACAGAAAGTGGACGTTGAAGCACTTATACACAGAATGACAGGACTACACAAAAGTTGATGACTAAAGAGAAAATAATGATAAGAAAAAATTCAGGAGCTTAGTCCAAAGACTTGACAGAGATTGAGAATTCAAGTACCTTAAACATGGAAGAACGGTAGAAAGAAACAGGAATGTCATTAATCACAAGGAGCTTGTACTAGAGCATTTCTTCCACACAGGGAGTTGCACCACTGCATGATGAACAGATCTCTGGAAATTGTCGGTGATTATTACCCTCCGAGTGACAGGAAAAATTATGCAACATCAGAGCATAGGTGGTGTGGGGAGAAAGATCTTCACACTATGATAAAAGACATCAAATATGCACAAAAGACTCTTCCTGAAGTCCATACACCAGTTATTGGCTAATGCCAATGAAACAAAAACCAAAAATAATAGCCCAGATGGAGACAACTTAAAACAAACATCAACATAAACTGGGAGGATGGAAAATGAAGAGTCTTGTTTCTTTGGTAAGACTGTCCCCCTTTCCTTCATTTTAATTAATGAAAGCATGCCATCATGCAGTTTGTAACCGATTGTGCTGTGCATTTCCAAAAAAAATGACATTTATGCAGGCTGCAAAACTTGGTGGCAGGAACTGTTTTTCCCGTGGTTTTTTCTTGGTGTGTATGTGCCTGTGTGTGTATCATTACCCTAGGTTCCTCTTTCATGGGCACTTCCACATTTCCGGAGGGGGGTGGTTGGTCTTTGATTAAGTAATCGCCCGACAGGGCCGGTAGTTCGACATAATGATCGGATTCGTCATCACCTTCATCTACGTATTCTTCGGCAATTTTATTCAAAGGCTGGGTTTGCTTAACCGGTTTCAACTGAAAAGTTCAAAAACGGCTCACTCGTAATAATTGTGTGGGAGAAAAAGCAACATGGAAATCATTTACTGTAAGTCCAGATGCAGGAGAGAGAAAACAAAACAACTAACAAGTTAACCCTTAATAGGGTGTTTTCTATGACCCCTACAAAAATTTAGAATGCAAGTACGCCCCTAGCATGAATATTTCTGGTCTGTGAGAGAAAATCAACGTCTCTCGCTCTGTCGAGAGAAACAAGTGGCTGAGTGAAATGCAACTTTTGAGACAAGTTTCTATGACTGTGCCAGAGCGAAAGAGACATGCAAAGGTCTTGCATTAACTGATGAGCGTGTCAGACATCACTGATACTGTAGGTGTTTAAATTTGACATTTGTTTAACATGCAATGACTTTGGTTGTAAACTTCTTCTGACAAAAGGCTGTTTGAGACTTATAGCTTTGATGAAGATACTTTTTTCTTCTTTTTTTTGTGAATATTTCAGAAGTTTCAAACAAAACAGACTTCAGTTTAACCAACATTCTGGTCTTGAGAAATCAGGTATGCAGCATTACATGACTTGGGTATCTCTTGATCACCAGTGAACTTTGACCCCCAATGGGAAACAACAGGGTTCATCTACTACTCACTAGTGGTAACAGGTCAGTGATACCTTAGTGGAGAATAGTGAGCCTGTCCCACAAGCAGAAATCTTCCATAGTGATGGAAATGACTGCAAACAACCTACAGTGTTACATCTTATCTTCAAATGCTTAGTAAACCAGAGACTTTGACTAACAGAACATAACAGAAAGATATTAAAGAACAGTCCAAAGTAATCTTCTACCATCACTCTCATAGTAACGTTTCTCCACAACTCACTCAGTATGGCTATTCATGAGTGACAACATTACTACTTGCTTATACCAATGCATTGCTGAATTGCACACGATAAAGCTCTAGCACAGTGCCCTCTATGCTCTGGATCGGCAGAAAATTCAGCAAAACTACTCGAAGGAAGTGGGGAAAATTTTGGTGATTTTCAACTAGAACGATGATGAAAGTAAATACGAAGAACACAAGAATACTCAAAGTTTGTAACTTTTGCTTTGGAGTTGCAGCTCTCAGAGGGTAAGACGAATGCGCTCAATTTAGAGAGTAGAGGGTGCAATGCCAGAACTTCATATGTGAGTGTGTTGTTCTGGGATGCACAACACATCAGTGTTTTAAGCAAGGGGCAAATACATGTCTACGAAGTGAACACTCAGTTCTTCCCCTCTTAGACTTTGAGTAAATCGACTGCAACTTTACAAGTGACCCAAGTAATGCAGTAACTACCAATGGATACAGAGAATTCTTCCGGTGAAGGTATTCAAATATACCAGGAGAAAAAAAAACAACCAAAACTCAAGTACAAGTTCCTGATGACAGATCTTACACAGTTTAAAAGAAATACTGAGAGGGTTGGAGGGATATGTGAAAAAAAATATTTGCCGATAAGAATTTTCATTTTCATTATAACGTCCAACAGAATATAATTACGCAGCCTGCAAGATAAGTTCTACTTTCCCACCTAACTCATACGTGCTATACTGTGAAATTGGATTAAGTGTTGCTGCGTTTCATTATCTTAACCACCAGAGTAGAACTATTTACATGGTTTTAACATGATTTACAAGTCGGCTGTTTCCTGTTTGGAGGTACACCACACACTTACATATGTCATCTGGTTTTCTAGACCTTTAACATCTGATATGACCTGTTCACTAGCGGGTGGTAGGTCTAGGGGGTCCTTGGCTTGCTCCCCCAGTTCATCAAGAACAGACTGCAGGTGTATAATTTCTCCCAGCATAGAAAGTTCCTCCTCCTGAGGACAAAATTGAAAACAGAAGGAAAAACACTTCAAAACACTTTTTTGCAGAACAAGGTTAAACAAAGTTGTGCTCTGGCAACACTGGGAACAAAACATGACCGATGGAATGATCTCAGATGCAGACAAGACCAGACGGTGGAGTTTGTCACGAAAGTTCGAGGCAGTTGATGGTCAGACATTTGATAACTGACCAGAAACATCATGAAATGCAGGACTGTGTTAGATTTCTATTTAAAAAGAAGTGACCCATGTGTCTAATCTTTCCTTGACTTGACTGAATCTGTTTCTGATGACTTTAAAATGACAATAACTGGTTGATGCTATTCTCATGCCTATTCTACCTGTGCTAAAAAAAATTGCCAAACAATTGTGGGAACTCTCTTCAATTCCCATTTAGTGATCTAGTGATCATGTATTTACGTAATGTCCTGCTAGGTAGGCTTGAAATCTTCATGAGAGGGTTAATACCCTCATTAATATGTATAAGAATTCTATCCCTCCAAACTGCCATAGGTAAGCAACAGAGAAATATTCTTGTATAATTTCAGCAGTGCCATCAATCACATCCAGCACAGTTTGACATCCGCATACCTCAACTGATCTGTCATTTCTGAGCCTTCAGAATACTGCTGGGATGGTTGCTATGGAGATCAATTCTCCATGGGAACATCCAGGGTATGGGACAAAATATACCTGGAGACATAGGCTTTGGCAGAAGAGAAGTTTATATTATCCATCAGGATCATGCTGAGATGACAAGTGCAATGTGAACACTTAAATAGCATCAAACAGTTAAGTAAAGCTATTTTGACAGGGGTCAAGGGTCAACTACCACAGCTTGGAATGTCAGGGGACTCTATCATAATGCACAGATATTAAATTGAGTGCAAAGAAATTGTAAACAGAGAATGTAAACTTCAGGAGACCAATACCTGAATACATCGTGGTTATCTTTGATGGACTCAGTGTGCCACATATGGGACATCTTAAGTCCTAGCATCTTAAAAAGTTATGTAGACTTCCCATTACTTGAATAAGTGGCACTCTCAGTTGTTCCAAAAATCATTATTCCACAATTTGTTCCCAATAAAATTGCTGAAACATATTTTCTTTTTCTGTAATGGCCTCCCTTTTGCATCTCTTACTTAAAATTTAAGGTAATGCATGAAAGCATATTTACAATTTCAGTGTAATAATGAAAAGGAAAAAGTCCTATTAAACCCCATCACAAACTCATCCACCCATATTCAGAGGCTGGATATCAAGTTTGTGAAAAGAGGTATGAAAATAACACCTAATAGTTTGAATAACGAGCACCTTTCTTTAATTAAAATAGGATCCTGATCTCTGTTAGTAACCTGTCAAATAACATTTCAATTCAACCATTAAACTGACAACAATTTTAACATTTTTAAAAAGGTGAAATGAAAGAGAGCAGGCCAACCCTTCTGAGAAACAACACATCAAACTTTGAACGAGCAAAGAAGGCCTCTGCAAGTATCGGCTATTTCTCTGACTAGGAAATTTAGGATGATGGAGAAATGCTGCTTGCCACATGGAAATCGTCTTTTTTTTTTTTAACAACAGTCTCATACTGTTCCTTGGTTTTTGAGTTTTAAATCTTTATCACCAGCATAAAGGGATCACCGGATGTATAAAACAGCATCAAGTATCTTCTCAATTGACAGTCATTAGTGCAATCCTAGACAAAACGAACGACTTGCAAACATTGACATTGTTGGAGATCAGCACACACAGAACTGTCATAAATTTCACTTTGAAATGAATGTTGAACATCAATGGAACAAAACTTGGAACAGAGTGCTCATCAAGCTCTGTCTGCTCAACAAGTCATCTAACTGAATGCTCAGATAAAAGGAATTGCTAGGGATTGTGCATGCCATTGTCTACTGTAACAAAAGAGGTACACACTTGACTGGGGAAAGGGTTGAACGTGATGCAAAGGAAAGGAGTTCTGTTTCTCAAGTATTTTGTGTGGCATTTACAATACACACAAACTGTCTTCTTGATCTGACATGTCTACAGGTTGCATTAACTAGTGTCAACAACATCGTACGTCTGTTTCCACACAAAAGCCTTAAAAATAGCCATCGTTGGCATGGCTGGAGATCCTGAAGGGGATAGGTAGATATATCCCCCTCGTGGATATGGGTGGAGATGTGACACAACATATCCCACATAAATCACTGGGCCAAAAACATTTTCATGCCTGCATCTACAACCATTATGCATTTACGGATCCATTTGCAAATATTTACAGACTACTTTCCCAAAAGTTCGCTTGCTACATGAGGTTATGTATAGCCTAATGTTGTTTCCCCACAACTCACTGGTGTGGGTATTCACGAGTGACTATTAGAGGGCATGGTGCTAGAATTAGTTTCGAGGACGATTTGAGCGAAGGTCAAATGATGCATTAGTGATGCAAGGGCTAAGTATATGTCTACGATGTGAATGCACTATGTACTTTTTTTGCACCTGAGACACCTTACATAAGCAAATGTGTCTCAAGGGGGAGGCGGAATCCACTGTCCTTAGACTCCCCCCCTCCAAGACAAAGTCCAATGATCGGGAACATGCTTCTTCATTTCGCATCACATCTCACTACCCCACTCTGAAACTAATTACCACCCTTGATTGTCAGTGTTGTAGATTAACGTCTTCAACATTCTGATGTTTCCCCATAACTCACTGGTGTGGGTATTCACGAGTGACTATACTTACCCCTTTCATCACTAATACATCACTTGACCTTTGCTCAAATCAATCCTCGCAATCAATCAAAGCAATGCGCCCTCTAAGGCCTAGCTCGCCTTCGTTTGCCTTTCCCTCGATGTTACTATACATACATGCCAAAATATGCATGACTATACTTACCATCATCATTGAAAGGCAAACGAGGGCGAGCTAGGCCTTAGAGGGAGCGGTGTCAGAATTGATCAGAATTGATCAATCACCACCACCACTGCCAATGTCACAATAATCATTGTCACAGACTACTGAACACTTCTTGGTCTGGGAACTAACTAGCGACATACTCACCTTATACAAGCAATTGTGTGTGTGGTATCTGGCCCCCGTCCTTCCTCAATTCCCAGATGCTAGACCATGGTCAACACCGTAACGCATAGGTTATATGAGGTGAGGGAGTACCTGCTGTGAATCTACATCGCTGCCATAAAAACTACAATCATAACCATCATTGGCTTCACAAACACTAGCATCACAAAAATCTTTATAACATCACTTTCAACATCAAGGAGATTGCTATTTTTCAGTGCCTGAGTATTACACCTGTCACTCAAGACTTTCTAACACAGCACGGAAGATCCTCCATGACGACCTTACCATAGCTGGTCTCATCAAATTGACTAGACAACAAAAGCGCCCTCTCTCTTCTACCAAAGCCTTCCGAACAGCCGACTTCTCTGTCTCTTCAAGCAGAACAAACATGTCTCCGACTTCTTGCATAGCTGAATCTAACTGATATTGCACACTGGTTTTACCTGAAGGAAGGAAATGGATACAAAATTTCATTAACATCACACCTGGCACCTGGTAATCTGGTGGAGACTTCACGACGTTGCCATGGCAACCACAAGTACTGGAGTTTATCTATTAAACATCGCACAATGTAGACAAATCAGGGAGGACTTAAATTCAAAGTGTTAAACCAGAATTAACAGCTCACTAAAATTTGATCCATGCCTAATCTGATGTTTTATATTCAATTGGGAAGAACTTTCATCAGAAAAGTAGAAATTGTTGTGACCTTGTAACCAATGAATCAATATCAACCTGATCCTTGGGGTGTCACCTGACATATGGAATGATAACAATACTGCTATGCTGCATAAACACTGACAGCCACCTGCTGTCGGTCAGTCGAAAGCTTGCAGTGTAAGCAGGTAGGTTTAAGTGCAAGTTAGATACAGCCATATCCTGAGTTGTACCACAATTTTTTCAACAATTTTGTAAACCCACCATCAGGTTCTCCTCACTTTGTAACAAAATAGATCAAAATAAGACTATTTCTCACATTTTGGAAATGAAAGATTTTACTTTTGCTAAATTTAAAAATTTCATCGCTGCTACCTACATCTAGCTCTGCAGAACTACTGGTTCATGATAATGCTTCATTTATGGTTATGCAAAACTGTCCAAGCTAAGTTTGAATATGAGAATTGAGTACACATTGTTTGATAACATAGACTGTAAAAAAAAGTTTGACTCTATGACAGGCTTGTACTTGTTTGTTCAGATGGTTGGATAGACTTTAATTTTAGGCAAATGGTAACTTGTTTGGCTTATGGCCATTAAGTTTTTGAATTGTGAATGAAGAATGTACCTAGTTTCGTAAAATACTCTGCATAGGTTTACAACCTCAGAGAGACACCTTGTTTGGTCATTTAGGCTGGAAGGCAGTGTTTGTGCTAAGAAACTGAACCTGGAAGGGAAATTCATCTCTACCAAAATTTTTGGGAGGGATTTTCAAAATCAAGGAGGGAGTTGTCACTTGGTAAAGATTCCATTGCAATGTATTATGTGTGTATTTATAATTGCAGCTATGACCTCAGCTCTGGAAAAGTGTACAGGAATTTCCTGCACTAGATTTATCTTTGTTCGGCATTCAGGAGACAAATGCAGGATTCACGCAATCCTGCTCCTTACAAGGAACACAGCTGAAGAGGTTTTCATTTCAAAGACACTGTACCTTTTCTGGTCATACAGTATGTTATGATGTTAATTTCTGCCAGAATGTATGGTTAGGTTTTCATAGCTTTTCAGGTTTTCATTCGTAATTTATAAAATTTGAGCAAACTCCCTGGGGACTTTTCTTCACACTTCAAAGGTTTATTGCTATTATTTTTTTTTTACCTATTGTTCTATTTTTTTCAGGATCCTGTCTGCTGCCCTTCCTGGGTGCCCCTTTTCTTTTGTTCTTTGTTACTCACTTCCTGTCTTATTCAAACCATTTCCTCTATTCTTCCAGCTGACTTCCTGCTAACTGTCCCAGGAGCACGTCCACTACATTTCATGGCCACTTTCTTCTTTTCCTTCACACAACTATAATAATTTTTTATTCCATTCATTTCTAGGCTACTTTCTCATCACACTTCCCTCAGCTATGCCACATAGAGGCTTTAAACATGCAATAAGGGGGAAATCTAGCTCTTCAGCACTTTTAAACACTCTGACCAGTCTGCAAGGAGTGATAATGCACAAAGTTCAGTAAAAACCTTCTTTTGTGTTACAATTGCATATAACACCGTTTCCCCCTCCCCAATCTCCTCTAACTCCCTATTTTTATCTTCTTTCATCTTCTTTCGTCTAAGAACTACAATAAAGGCCTGCCTCTCAAGTTTTGTGTAACACCTCTTTCATGTTACAGTCAAACAGAATTTATTTTCAATAATGCACCCATTCTACTTGATAATCCTCACAACTGTGGCTGGTGTGCGTATTTACGGGCGACTACACTACCCCTTACTAACACCATTACATTGCTTGACTTAACACAATGTGCACTCAAATAAAGTTCTAGCACAGCACCCTCTACACCCTAGCCTGACCTTGTATGTCTTTCGCTTCAAGAGCTCCTACCTCAACTGTGTAAATATGTCTGCAATGACGATGTGAATCTGAGTAACCATGACTTCATGTGAACTCTCCTTCAAGTTCTTCCCCACCCTACCACCTTCATCCTAATTGGACCACTTGATAAAGAACTTCATCCCCTTTCCCATCTCAACTGAATGGATTACTTGCAGAAATTCATGGATGCAAGAATAGAGTAGCACGAATAGGAAATCAGAGTCTAGTCAAAGTAAGCAAATGGCAAAAGGAAGGTTGCAAAATAAACAGAGATCTGCTGTTTTTATTTGCCAGTCCTCGAAACTCCAGGGAACTCTCACTTGGATTCTTGGAACTGAAACAAAATTGCGATTGTGAAACACCTGGAAAATCCTGAAAGCACATCGTTACTATTTCCTATAATGCACAGTACATGGAAAACCAATTGAAACCTTCATGTCATGATTCAACAAATTGTTTAATTCCTTGCTGTTAAAAGGGAATCATTGCTTGATAATCATTTTGTAACATAAAGGTAAATTGTTTTATGTATTTTTGAATATTCATTTAAGTCAAAGGGACATACAGTATATATTGCCATTCATCAAAAGTAATTTGATCAACACGATTGGCAAATTCCACGAACACAACTTGGCCAGATTGAGGAAGAAAAATTTAGGCCTATCAAACTGATTTCATTTCCATTCTGTTTGATTTATTCACTGGGTTTTCCTTCACCTGCCAAACTTTTTTCCAGCTAGGTTTTTTTTTTTCATTGTCTCATAGAATCACCTATCATGTTACCCAGCACCAATATTTTGACACAATGTAGCACAATAAAACCCCTTTTAAGTTTGGATTAGATAGTATCTGGCAATTAAACTTTTGTTCTGCACTAACATGCTGCTTAGTTGCCAAACTAACTCATACCTTGGATAATGGATATTCAATCATTTCTGTTACCCCCCCCCCCCTCTGTGTTGGATCTTCTGCAAGAACAAATATACTGACCATTAGACCATTCCATCCCAGGAACACTACCAATCATTGTTACACATTGGGCCATGATTATACAGAATTATTTTAAAGGTTGTGTGACATGCTTTTAGAAAATAGCAGCCTTCCTTCAGAAGTTGCAAAGTAAAACCCTGAGTGAAAATCCATTGGAATTTATATATATTTATATCTTTTATCATTTTTGAGATATGACTTTACAAAGTTTGAGAAAAATGCAAACCAGATGGCATGGAGTGTTGCATAGTGTCAGTATTTCTTTCGCTAAGCCTTCAATTTTTGCCTCTTAATTACTTAATTACTGAGTTTCACATTGGCAAGCAATGTAGATATTTTTGAAGAAAAAAATACATGATTCCAAAATGAAACCCTCTGCTCATGTACAGTTCTCAAATGTCCTTGAAATAAAGGTAACATAAACAAAGGATTAGCATACAACATCTCATAAGAGTCCATCTCTTGACATCACAAATTTGCATACTTAGCCAATGTTTATTCACGATGCAGCTGGGAGACACTAATCCTCCTGTAAATTGGTCAGTCTTTGACAGATTTTGATGGACTTGGTGGCTATTTGTAATATTTTCAATGCTTAATGCACCCAATACTCCAAAATGTCATTTTCATGTCACATGACCTTTAACCATGGAGGGGACAAGAGGTTGGAGGTGGTTACTGTTTCACAATACAGCTATTGCAGACATGGGGCACTGTTTGGCAATAGAGCATTCTCAGCCTTTTTGGAAGAGAGTCATCATCTGGCAACATGGGTACATCAGCCACAAAAATGACCCCTACTCTTTTTAACTTACAAGTGGCGGCAGTTTTGAGTTCGTCATCAACAAACAATTGCATTTAAACAATACATATGGTTTCTTGTTTCCCTGTAAAAGGACTGATACACAATGGGTGTTATTATTGCATGACTCCCGATTACAACATTCGACACATTTTTCACACATTTTTGACAAAAACTGATCGAAGCAAGATTAAACCTGGTTGATTTCATAAGCCTTACTTTGTAAACGTCTTGAGGATTCATCACTGCACACTTACTGCAGCATTTCACCTGCCAACATTCCATCCACAATGAACATAAAATCCAAGACCCTCATGCATGTGCAATGTAACCATCATTTCAAAGGTACAAAAAACATCAATTCTTCCTACACACCACAAGTCTGCCAGCAACGAATGTGTAGTATTGCCGCTGCAGGTATGAAACGTTGATATTTCATTTCACTTGGCTCCGACATGAACCTGGATCGAGGGTAGTTTAAATTTCAAACCAGTTGCCCTTTGTACACACTAAGCAGTTTCCAATCACATTGCAGTAAAAACACATTGTGAACAGTTAGCCCAAGCACTAAACAAGAAATGGAAAGTGTTTAGGAATACTCTGAGTCAATGTCCTTCCCAATTGCTTTGTATAATTCACTAATTTTACTTCATTTATCATTTACGCTTTCAGCACGCACCCTCTTAGCTGGAATAAAACATGCGAAGAAAATATACCATAGCAGCAGTTCATGTGGCCATCAGCTTTGGCGGCAGCAGTCTCACCAAATCAAAAATCTATTTTACAGAAATTTTAAACTCAATAAGCACACTAAATGAAATCAAACTGTATTCACCCCCCACAAGCTGATAGAATATAAATAAGCAATGAAACATGCATTCTTTCCACCAATGAGATTTTCAAGTTCTGTTAGTTTGTTAATCAAGAGTCTGCAGCCAGTTTGCTGAGGTGTAAGCAGGGATACCTACCTAAAAGCCAATTTGCAATGAATTTTACTAGCGTTCATTATCCAGAGGCCTTCCTCAAACTGCCAGTAGCGGCAACGTTATTACCATTAGCACGAAGCCTTCGGCGAAATCCAAATGTATAGCAAACCGTAAGAAGTACCTTATAAACAAAGCGTTATTTACTGACACACAGTCATTGCAGAACCATCCATTTTGTCATTTAACATGCAGAGATAATGTCGACCAAGAATTGTACCGATGCAGATACCAGAAAAAAAGTTTCAAGAAAGTGAATGATTTTCAAGCCCAATATAAATGCATTTTGAAGTAAATAATGTCAAGAAAGCACCTCCCCTTTCACTGCAGATGAGATACTCTAAAATCATGCCTTTGGAGAAACACTTCTTCTCTCCAGACACTTTTATAAGTATCAAATTGTGAGCTGAAAATTATCAACAAAACAAAGAAGGCATTTACATACAAGACTATGTCCTGTAGGGTAACCCTCTCCATTTCTCTGTTTAAATTGTAAACATGGTAACTTTCAGTTCTGTACTTGTAACTCTGGAAAATCTCTCAGCTGACAAAAAGAAAATAGGCTTTGTTCCAGCTTTTAGCTTTCTACATAAGTGTATCCTATCCACTCTTCCAAGTAACTTCTTTTTAAAAATGTGTTTTACAGAATGCACATTCATGGTTGACTTAGTAGACTTATCAGAATAAAGATCTTATTCTTCCTTCTCACAATGCCCGTCTTCCTTTTTAATATTTCTAAATTCGAGAATAAACAAAGCTGGTTGAAAGTGTGCAATTTACAGGGTGTAGACGACACCTCTAAAAAGTGAAAATGATGATTGCTTTACTTTGGACAATTCTCACATTTTAAACCAATGAAAACCTGCCTCTCGCTGTGTTACTTAAGAGTCATTCGGACAGCTCTGAGATGGACAGTCAGGAAGATTTTATTCAGGGGTGATAATGAAAGGCAGGAGGGGTGGGGGTTGAAAGCAAGGATAGACTTCAGATCCAGCATTGTTGATTTTATCTTGTACTGCAGACAGCTTACACTCTACACAGGTTGATAAAACACCAAACATCACTTGCCTAACGTCACTATGAAGTTAATGCCTCAGAGTTTGAATCAAACACCAGTGCTTCAGCTTTCAAGACCAGTTTTCCAACATACTTATGAAACGAAATGGAATGCAAGGAAACGTTATAAATGTATTTGCGAGCTAAGTCACAGGGAACGTCGTCTCACAATGTCAGTCATTAAATATGGAGGGATATGTCTTCCATCATGTTATCACGATGTTGTCACAGCTTAGAATAATTACAAGACTGGGGAGTGAGTCATCTAAACAATGGGTCTAGGGTAGGCAGGAACAAACAACTTCGATCACCTGCTTCGTTTATCCAATTCAATATTTTTCTTTATTGCCTTCCCCATGGATCCACATAATAAATCAAAGCCCAAATCAGGACAAACAGGAAGGAAAGCAAACTCGTCCTTCTTTAACGGGAATTAATCTCTAAAACATGGACTGGTATACTCTCACAAGAAGAGCCATCTTGAACATGATGGAGGCCTGCAACTTTTATTCTCTTTCTTTTTCTTTTCTTTTTTTTTTTGCAACAGTGTTCTTTTCATCATGAGAAGAAACAGATATTAATACAAACAAACATATTACATACTTTAAAAAGAAAAAGTAGAAAGCACTTTTTACTTAATAGCAGAAGTACCTAACGTTGCGACTGAATCTAGTTTGCAGGTGAAAGGAGAAGGTTGTGGGATATATTGTCATGAGATGTCAGTGTTAACTACCTTGCAAAGAAAGAGACATTTTGCATTTTGGTAGATTTTATGTATATGGTTTTAAACAATTTTCTGTTTTCCCATATTGCTAATTATCCATCCCAATTAGCTGACGACATGTTTGACTCACTACAGGGGTTTAAGTAACTTGTCAGATGGACCAGACCACTATTTTAAATGAATCTGTCGACCACCGACAACAGTAGGAACTATTGGTTGCCGTGCAGTGTACCAATAATTTTTCAGAGTAATAAAGGTGTTCTCAGATGACAAATTGTGAGCTCCAGGGGTACATTTTTCAACAAATAATGAAAAATACTAAAAATAAAACAAGGCTTGATATATCTATCAGACAGTTCTTCATGAAAGGGGCACCTTTCTACCATGATGGCACATTTTGCTATTTCGGGGAGGAAAAAGGATCGGAGGGCATGTGTCCCCGGTCTCATGAGGCTCATCCATACCGCACCAGTACCATACTCTCATGGTACTGGGGTATTATACCAGAAGAGCAATACATACCAAAGAGCAATTGTAAAACTACTCACGAAGTCGATTTCGGCTGGAACAATATCCTGATAATAGGTGACAAGTTACAACAAAACTGGTGCTTTAGTTAATACAGTGGTAAGCTAAGCATCAATGGTTTCTGAAATGAATGTTTATCCTCCCGACACTTCTTGTTCAGCAATCGTCTGGGTGGGCTGTATTTGGTTCATGGGCCAGAATTTGGGAACCCCTACCTTTAGGATAACACTTTTTTTTTTTTTAAATCGTGATAAAAAGTGAGGATTCCCATTTTCCGGAGATTACTTATTTTCCACTCAGATAACTTCAGTCACAAGCATTCCAAACATCAAAGAGAAACACTATATCAAAAATTGGTACACAAACAGGACATTAAGGAAAGTTCAAACTTGAAAAATGTGTACATGTGCCCCACCAAAGAACAGATAACATAGCAAAACCACATCAGTTACATGAATAGTAAAAGAAGCTGAGATTTCCAAGAGAGATAAACAGGTTACCATTCCACTTCATAGCACCACATGCAATGAATCATATTCCCGTGAACTCACAAGATTTGACCAAGGAAACACACAAATAAATAAACAAACAATGTGAGCACACATGCATTCTAGACGGACTTTCCTTGTAACACCTTTGGACTTTCTAAAAGCATAGTATGCAATTTGGTTAGGACGTGATGTCACTTTCTGTTATAGGGTACATGTACAGTCACATGCCATCTTGAATGTGTCCGATAAATGCTTGAAAAGCTGATACTTTCATGATATTATTCCATTTTGTTTGTTTTGCTATTTCAAAGTTAGAAAGGTGGGATATGCAGCAGTGGTGTGGATGAGGGATGCAACAGCTAGGTGTAAACCAATGTGGAAGGAATACAATTTGCCCAGATTGCTTCTCTACCATCTTAGGATGGACATGGGCTTTGGATGTCAGGAAAGGAGAGAGGCAGGGATTCACAGAGGAAATTAGCGATTGGTTTTGTCATGAAAACAGAACCAGTGGTGAAATGGAGTAAGCGGGAAGGTGTACGGGGTAGCTAATGTAATGTGGTACTCAATACAACCTGGTACCTTTGGTTCATGCTGTGTTTTAAGTTTCATGGGACAAATACCATGTAAGGGCAAGGGAACGACCAGTAGATTCATTATAAGCAGTGATGGCTAAAATCAGAATGATTATAAAGTTCAAGGGATCTCATACATCCAGACACACTCAATGTATCAAGATGGAAAGTAATAATTTTTATGATGCATAAAGTCTTATTATGCTGAACTGCTAATGAACAATACATTCAATGCCATGAACAATATACCCTCTGTTATTCTAGTCTGATGACATTGGTTCCTATCAAACCAATCAATGTGTGGGTATACTAAGGGAAGCCTCACAAATCTAACCTAATATCATCTTAGGTACACAAAACTTTACACTGCTTTTCATTATGCAGCCTGCATATCCCACATGTTTGAGTGCATGCACACAGACAGCACATAGGCTCTATGAGGCCAGGAGCTGTGTGCATTGGAGCATGACTCATTACAGTCTGGTTGCTAACCTTATTACAATGGGTAGCAACAGCTCACTCTAAGGTGATCTTGGGTTAGATTTGTGAGGCTTCCCTAAAGGAAAGAGAGATGCGGACAACTTCTGTGAGATTTAACATGAACAACATCTGTGGGGGTCTCATTTTTAAACACCTCATCCTCACTATCCCCCCCCCCCACTATCCCCTTCCCTTTGTATTAAATGTTTTGAGAAACTTTTCCTGCATGATATGACATTAAACCAGGCATACTGTCAAGGTTAGGGTGTGTCCTTTTGAGAAGGCGAACATTGGTATAATATCTATGGGAGGTTTGGTTGCTTCAAATGCGACGTAAGTCATGAGAAGATGATGGGTGCAAAATGAAAACAAGCATGAATATTCATATATGTAGAGAGCACACACCGAGGTATATATGTGTCGAGGTACACATCTTAGCTGTATCGATAATAATGCAGATCTGGCAAGCCCACAACGATGACCCAAAGAAAAAAATACCAAAGAGTACAAACACCTGACTACTGACTAAACGAACACAGATGCCGCCCACCAGCCTCTGCTGAAAGAACGGCTGATGCACCTGCATTTTAATATCAAAAATGGTACCTGAGATGGACAGGAAATTGGAATGGCTGTGTCCAGCTCCGTGTGTGCCACTCGATGCATCTGAAGTATTAAAGAATTCTCTTTTTTAGGGTTTAGAAATAACAAAGAAAAGAAATGATGCTTTATCCCATTACATCCGTCACGTGCAGGTATCGCCTAACGATTCGAACAATACATCCCCAACAAAATTCAAGACCCAAAGGTAAACGATCACTCAGTCTCCTGACCACCAACCAGATTAAATTTCATTATCCATGCAGCCATAAATGAAGATCAAGTCGGGGTCCAGCGAATGAATAGAACCATACTAAAAGAAACAACATAGAGTAGAGGAGACTGGTAGTTGGTTTCAAATAACACTACCATGCATCTTTAGAACAGTTTAACTATAAAATTGATCAAAATCAAACAAAAATTATTTAACATTTTAAGCAGACTTCATTATTAGACACTAACTAATCAAAACTAACAAGAATGCTTCCAAAGCTCAACGGCAAAAAAAACAATGCATTTCATTTAAATCTTTGCCATTGAACCTTCGAGGGGAACTAGCACATTAACGCATTTGAGCAGTTATTGTTAATATCGTGACATGAGAGCATTTTTTCAGCCTATGTGAAAGGAAAAAAGTAAACCACTTGGGATTACATTTAATACAGGTAGGTTTGCTGTACCCACTTTGTTATTCAGAGTACATGTCTGAGCAATACCCATCTCTGCTCGCTTTCATCAGTGAAAGATGGTAGGATGAAACATACACTGAAAAAAGCATCTAAAACTATTAAATTTTAATGCAACTGCTGAAGCACGTTCAAACTTTAAGGAGTAACTACAGCTCCATAGTGCCCAAATTTGATTTAACATACTATCATTAAACCACAAAAAAAACCCCATGACATGTATAGATATTCTTGAGTAATACATATTTAAAACCAACACTAATTGCAACACCAAATCCTCACATTTTGTTTTGCGGGGTTTGAGAATCGTGTCTGGAGAAAATTTTGTACCCGATATGCCTGATGAGGTTAGGGGTCGAATCGGAGACAGTTGCGAAAGGTTAGCATTACGAGTCTTGAGACTTGTTGCATAATACAACGTCATGGACAAGATCAATTGTGACAACTGATTTGCAGCTAGCTATCCTAGGCAAATACCACACTGATTGACTTATGAAGCAGCGAGACCAAACTATGGACTCTTTTTTTCTCTGAAAATCATGGATTTCCCCCCCCCCCTCCCCCTCTGAAGGAGGACACAATGTACCATAGCGAAAATCCCTTGTACCAATGACAATCAAAGAAGGAACATCACCCCCAAACTGAGAGTACCTTACTGGGAAAAGAATACCGAACAGTTTTACTGGCACCCTGCAGAAAAGGATAGAAATTGTTGCTATTGGGAACTCAACATGAATTATTTATCTGCAGTTGAGGATTCAAGAAAACGGAAGCAGCATGTATCCATCACACAGTACTGGCTTACGTCGACAGTTTCGTGTCACCTCAAGCTGTGTCCAGGCAGTGACTTGAAAGCAAGAGGGTAAGCAACATCTGACTTATTTTGCGATGCAGATCCCAAAGAGGAACTCATCAATTGGTCTGAAAATATTGTATAATGAAGATGACTAGATGAATGAAGAAATTGATTGATTGATTGATTGATTGATTGATTGATCAATAACTACTACTCAACTGAATGACCTCAATACAATGAATACTGAAGTAAAATTTTGGTCATTTTCATAAAAAAAAAGTCAGTACTATCTCAGTTACCCTGATTTGAGAGGTTTGCTGAATCAAGAATGAAACTTTCACTAGCCCCTTATATCCTAAAGAGATTGATAAAGTAGCTGTACTTGCCCTATAATATCATGCTACAGTAGGAGTGCTATAATTTTATGGAAATTGGTAAATGTCCCCATGCTGAGATGATGCCCTGAAAGTCTGTACATTTGCAAATACAATCTGTTCTAATAGTGGGCCCAGAAAAGGTGGTAAAAAAACAGGGATGAGCGAACAGTTGCTGGTACACAAAATACTATCAAATTTCCCTTTTTCAAATCAGAGCACACCATGTAAGCCAATGGAAACATAACTGACTGCAGAGGGAAAATCCGGGGATTGAAAGCTGAACTCAAGTGTCACATAAAGCAAAGTCAGTTCTGCTGTTGACAGTGAATGTATCATGGTTTTGATGATACACTGTAAGATGGTGGATGAATTTGTTGTAAACCTAAAATGGCCATTGATACTTTAGGCTATAAACTTGAGTTTTTCAGTCAAAATTCTACAATGAATCCAAGATTTAACTCAGGTTGACCTCAAATCAAAGTGTGAGCCCAAACAAAAACAGCATTTCTTGAGGCAAACTGTTCCTGCAGTACATACCAAATATGAGGAATGTACTGGATTCCTCGTTAAGATACCATGGCTTGATACAAGTTCTGCAACAGATACATACACACACACAAACACTTGTCATCATGATTTCAAAAATTTCACTTCTAATCAAAAGCAAAATCCAAAATGATACAAACTGATGAAAATTCTCTAATGGTTTTACCACGCCCACCATTTAATTTCACTGATTTATGAAAGGGTGCTAAATACACCGAAAGTTCAGAAACTCCAATGAGCGATGGGAGCGTGTACTTTACATCCCCCTGGAGTAATGAAGGGATCCATTTTAAAATAAATGCTTATTGGATCTCCTAAAAGCTCAACAAATCGGTGGCGATCATACTTGCGGCGAACGTTCAAAGATTATTAAAATGTGAAGATAATTCAATTTGCCCTGATCTGCAAAACGGCATTTTTATCTGAGTTGTTCGTCTGTTATGTGGTTGATTATCACCGACAAGCTGAAAACCTCCAGACTCACAAACGATGATGACTGGAGAGGTTGACCAAGAAGTGTCAGATGACTGAACAGAATTCAGTCAGTTGCTTCTGTAACATTTCTTTTCATGGCATTACAACCAATTGATGACTATACTTAGCTCTTTTGTGGAGCAGTTAGAACAGGGAGTTGCTACTCAACAGGGAGTCGCTACTTAAGTAGCGACTCACTCGTTGGAACCAGCTAATTATGGACGAGGCTCTACTAGATGGGATTACAACCAATTGATGACTATCCTTTATTCTTTTGTAGAGAAATTGGAACCAGCTAATTATGGCCTAGACTCTGCTGGATGGGATTACAATCCATTGATTTCTATTTCACTTCTAAAAGAAAATACAACCAATTAATGACTTCCTCAGTTCTTTTACAGAGGAGTCGCAACCAACTTATTATCGTCCCAGTTCTATGAAATGGAGCTGCAACCAATTGGTTGCTATCTGATCTCGCTTGAATGGACTTATTGATTAAACCATCACTTCTTTGTGAAAAAGTTGCCATCAACTAATTATAATGTAAGCTCTGTAATTTTCGTGACGAAACAGGGTTGTCGAAAGACCAATCCATTACAACCCCAATTCTTTTGAAGAGAAGATGCAACCAATTGGATATTACCTCATTTCTGTTGTACAGGAATTGCAACTAACTAATTATGGCCTAAACTGTTAAATGCGATAGCAACCAATTGCTTCCCACCTCAGTTCTTGTTTAAAGGAATTGGAACAATATTTATTGCTAAGTAGGCTCTGGATATTGGAACCAATTGATTACTACCTCTGTGTTTTCAAAGAAAATGCAACTAACTGAGTGAAACTTAAGTTTTTGTCAAGAAGTTGCAACCAAGTGACTGAAAGTTCAGCTCTTGAACATGAACTGCGACTAAACAACTTACTGAAGTTGTGACAAATTGATAAGGACCACAAGTCCTTTGAAAAGGAGTTGCAACTGCCTGATTACTTAATCACTTCTTTTGTTTTCAAAGAATTATAACCAATTGACTGCTATAATACCTAAGTCCTTCATATGTGGGCTCAAAGAACTAACTATACAGCAAAGGTATCCAGAAGGTTCGAATCTCAAAAAGACCACTCCTCCCAGAAAACTTATTTGCAATGATTTGAAGCGTTTCACAGTTACTTACAAAATTCAGACTACCAGGAGTGTGAATTGGGGACAAACATCGTCTTTAATTTTCTTATGAATCTGAACTCAAATTGTCAGAGGTTGATTTTCGAGTACCGACAGTATCTACTAAAACATCCTCCCGGAGAAACCAAATCGAACACAAAATTCAATAATTTACTCATGGCAACATGCAACTGAACTGAGACAAAAACTGCAATCCTGATGACACAAAGGAATGGTTCAGAAAGCATGCAAGCACTACACCAAAAACCATACTAAGGTTCATAATTTGGAGACACAGTTCAAACGATCTTTCCATTTCCCATCATCTAAAACGAAACTACAAACAAACCCCAGTGACGTAGGTTGACGGATACCAATTTTAGTAAAAGGGGGAGTAAATCCATGTTTGGTCTACCACAAATGCTTCCCCTGAGCTGGACTGAAATTAATGGAAGAATAATTTATCTTCTCTCGGATGACAGGGAGACAAATCACGATTTTCGTTCGGCAATGTACATAGCCGACATGTGAAGGTAAATCAGCCAATCGCGATTCCAGCCATGAGATCTGATGCTGCTAAGATTTTTTTTTTTTCTAATGAAAGAAGCAATAAAAGAGCCCGCCTTCTGTGACTAACATGATAAGATTTAATATCCAAGATGTCCCATTTTGTAAACAAAATCTAAACCATCTTGAAGCATGGGTGTCGGTTTCAATTCCAAGATATTAATCCGCCATAGCTCCTTTAATCACCGAGATGAGTAACTATCTTTTTTTTTTCCATGCTCACTGTCTATTCATGCATGCCATGCTTGCCAACAGTTGTCGAAAAGAAGCAGTGAGAGAGTGGTATGCAGCGTCCAACATTCAACACACGATGTAGATAAATCTCTTGGGATGTTCAATACGAGGGCATACATCTGGGCTAGAATATGCACATGTATTTTATCTTGGATGTGGGTGTAGTCACAATTTAAAATAACTGAAACATTTTTGGGCAAGTCACACCACATATCTGATGAACAACAATTTAAGAAAAGTCTTCGCAGCTTTGGATACTCTCAGAACTTTTAAAAGGATGCTCACACTGCTTCTTAACATAAAGTTAAAGACTGATTTAGTGCATCTATCCTTAAATAATCATAGCTGTGGTAAGTAGTATACACAGCATCCCTTGCCGTTTTGCGATGTTAACAATGAGCTTAGTGCGTGAGTGATTTAGTGGCCTAAGCTACTTTACTACCAGGCTGAATCCATGCTGATGTACTGTCTGGAGGAAAGACAAGAAAACATTGTGAAAGGATGACTCTGTGAATTCACATGTGATGCTTGAAAGAGGCATGCTGAATCATATCGTGAAATTCTTTAAATTTTCCTCAACCTGCAAAGTTTCCTTCACATACCAACGACAAACGGTCGAACTAAGGGGATCACCGTGAGTCACATAGGAAGAAACATGAAACAGACAGAAATTCACTATCAATTTGGTTTTTTGAAAATTCGTAACCAGACACTTTTCACAGGAGAACTGATTCACATGCACGTAAGCCAGTACAAGTCAGGGTAAAAAATTTAAAGATTTTGACAGTTTTCACAACTATTGGATGTGATAACTGAGTAATTATTCTCATTACAGGTCCCTTCAAAGGTTACTTAAGGGGAAATAAGACGTTTGTTATACAGAAAACAACCACATTATTAAAACCAATATTTGTGGACATAGAATGAGAGATTATTCAAACTAAGCAAGGACAGCAGCCATCTTTCCGAGAAATGAGTTTCTTACAGATAGTAATTCAGTTATTTGTTGCTCACTAATAATTTGTTCACCTAAACTTTTCAAAATTCAAATGATGCATCTTCTGTTACTCATCACATGCATAACGTTTTGAGGAGCTGAAGCTTTTGCAGATGTTTATTGATGAGACCAAATGGTTTAACAGTTGATAAAGCTTGTTTCTTTGTATACCATGTTGGTATATTCTAAATGCCCTATTTACCTTTAAGGGAATGCCAACTTTGCGTGCCTCTGACTTTCATAAAAATGCCCCCAACCCCCCCCCAAAAAATGCAAGATAACATTTACACTGAAAACCTCACATTATTCATCCATTGTGCAGGTGGAAGAACATACCTGCTGTATGACACTTTTTAACAAACAGCAATGATTGTGATGGATGCGGAACATGCAGCAGTCTACTGTCAGTGCTGTGTCTCTCCCATGAAGCCAACAAGGCATTTATCAATCCGCAGTACATATATAGTAGAATCAAAAGTATACAAACAAGACCAGTGTATTAATTAAACTAGCCAGGGGGTAGAATGAAACTGAAAGGACAGCAAAATGTTGAGCTAAAGTTAAATTTTCATGGGAAAAGGAAAGGGGCTTAACCACCACCTTACTGTTGATAATATTACCGTCACATTATTTTCATGAAACAGTCTAGTTACTTTCTGAAGTGCATCACACCCTAGTTACCAAACAAAGAGAAACTTAATTCATGGCTGCTCGGACAGAGAACACTTGTAATCTGTTAGAAATGCAAACGTTGGTCTTGTACATATAGTTACTTACATCCCACTAGATACTAGATAGTTACAAAATTAGACAAAACCAACAACTCTGTTACTGTACTGTTGTATCACCAACTGGTGTTTCTTGATACATATAAATTATCTGACATACATGCAAACATTTCTGAGATTCATGTCTCAAAGAGAGAAACTTAATTAGAGAAATGTCAATTGTACAATTTTATTTGTCCCCCCAGATCATTATTAGCAGACAAAAATTTTATCAACTTGACTTCACATTGACAGCACTTATGTTCTAAAAGACCTGATTTTATTCTGCCGCAATCAATTACATTTCCAGGAATGTCATAAAAATCAGTCCAGCACTTCAGAGTCACAGCTTTTGTTTTGTTCTGAAAACAATTATCTACTACAAACACTGAAGCAGCATTGACAAATATTTCACGATGAAACTGAAAAACTTTGGAGAGTATAAAATCCCATCAGCCACGTGACAGAGAGACATCCATTTCCATGGTTACATGGTCAAGTTTTACATTCGTTACATCGCAGGGACAACGCTCCCTCGTATTCCGCAGTATTTGTGAGATTATCAATATTTACAGGTTTCAAGTGGACTCAGGCCAAAAAAGGTATTAAGTCCCAATAAAATGTCAGAAAATTAGGACTATGCAGGTGACAAGTAGGACAAAAAAGAAGGTCTTATTCAGGCCTATGGGAGTAATTTCCACCCATGCATACCACCAAGGGTAGAGATGTTATGATACTTTTTCAATTTTTCCACAATTGCAAACTTGATGGTCATCCCATCCCATATACTTATCATTGACAATACTGTGCTAAATCAAAAAGAACATAATACACAATTCTTCTCCTCCTTTTTTCCTGAGTTGTGGCAAGTCCAAAAGGTTGGGTAAAGTAGAATAATGCAGTACTCTTCAGAGGAGAAAAAAAAATAGAAGGAGGAAGGTCTAAAAAGTAGAAAGTAGGGCAGTTACAAGTCACTTCAATCCCTGTTTCGTTACAATCCTGGTTTCCAAGAGCATTTGAGAGTGAGAGACTAGATTAAATGTGTCTTCACATATTATGGAGCTAATAAATGTCCAACAAAGTCAACAATTGAATTATATGTTGTACCATCTGATCTTTGAAAGCCAAGGATTTTGCAAACACATAAAAAAAGTTGTGAGCTTGATAGTCTCATTCTGTTTTCTGTACTATTGGTCATGTAAGTTCAGGTTTACTCTAGGGGCTATTAGTTTCCAGCTTTATGAGAAAAGTTTTTCATTGTGCCATCCAAAGCACTCTCTCACAAAGTGAGCCTGCTATTGAGCTTCCACAATTAATTTATGAGTTTTTCGCAAATACTCCTTTGAAGTTTGGTGAAGTTTCTGAAATTTTATTGAATGTTTTCTGTGGTTGAAATAAAAAGAATGGCCAATATCCTTGACATCCATGATTTAAGTGATGCAGCCAGCAACTGAAAATTACTACCCATCTGAAATAGCAAATGCCCCCCCAAAAAAATCTCACACCCCAAAAAAATCTCACCACATCCTCCCATGAAAGCTGCCCTCATCCTCTGGAAATAGTTGACAATGGGCTACTGCTGTTTCAAGGGGAATAAGAAATAGTCTCTACGTGGAACACCATTTGCATCACTAAGATGGTCTCATTAATCCCCAAAAAAATCTCACCACATCCTCCCATGAAAGCTGCCCTCATCCTCTGGAAATAGTTGACAATGGGCTACTGCTGTTTCAAGGGGAATAAGAAATAGTCTCTACGTGGAACCATTTTGCATCACTAAGAGTCTCAATTATCAAAATTTTCTCATTCCCCCCTCAAACCCCTGACCTGCATTTGCATCGCCATCATGTGTGTCACATGCATATATCCTTCTTGCTCTTTGGAAAATTAAAGTAATATCGCACATCGACGAAGGATCACTTGAGAAGTTAATGACGGCAGCTGCCTAACTTTATCATGCTGTCCTTTTTTCATCTGTTTCCCTTCTCCCTCTGGGATTTTCCCCATTTTCTACATTTTTCTTAAGTGTCAACAGAGGGGGGACATCCCAGTTGCTCCCTCCTCTGAATCCACCACTGCCGATGAGCATCTTTGACATGATAAAATCAAGAACAGGTGAAAAGAAAAACGGCTTTTAATTGAACTTCTTCTTCTGGCCTCACCCATATTTAAAGAGTTAAGCAGACTTCAAACACATACAGAACATGTACATGACTTAATGTCTCTCAGACTACATACCTCTTGGTTTGGGCAAACTTAAGAAGTGACCGTTGGAAACATCAAAGCATACTTCCTCGTGGCATATCTTAAAGGGGCTCATTGAGTTGATATCAATTAAGATTGTAGTAATTTTGAAGGGTATGAACGTATGACGATACTTACAATTAGTCAACTATCACATGCAATATTATGAAAACTGTCAAAATCTCCACAACACAAGTGACTACACTTACCCCTTGCCTCACTAATGTATACATTTGACCCTTGTTCAAAAAGTCCTTGAAACCGATTCTAGCATGGCGCTCTCTAAGGTCTTGCCCGCCCTTATTTGCCTTTCGCACTAGTGCCTCACAATGCTGTTATAGTCCCTCTGCTGTTTTTTGCTTCGTGCAAGGGCATCAGACTCGAAAACCTGAGAATTCTTGTGTTTCATTTCTTCACAATTACTTTTTCTAGCTTCAATATTATGAAAACTATCAATCTTTCGAATTTTTTACCGTTACTTGCACTGGTTGTGTGCATGTGAATATAGTACTAATATGAAAAGTGTCACGAATCTTCAAAAATCAAATAAAATTGTTAATTACTCACTCATTAATGTTCCATTGTATGTAGAACATTGGAATTCTCTTAGTTTGAACATTTTTCATTAGTATGTGAAGGAAACTTGACAGGTTTAGAAAAATGTAGTGAATTTCACAAAACAACTCGATGAGCCTCTTTAAAACCACCTCGTAACCTCACCAGAGATTGAAACGCCACACACACACACATGCACGCATACACACACAAAACAAGCAAACTGTGACAAACTCTGACTCCAGAAAGGAAAAAGAGTGCGAAGTACATCTACTGTGTAGAACATGACTTCGTCCCAGACAAGAAAAGAAAAATAACTTATGAAATGAATAAACTGAACCTAAATGAACCTAAATTCTTCAATCCAAGGACATCTCTACCACAAGACTACATGAAAGCAAACTGAAATACATATTTAAATGGAGAATACTGAGGGAATTGCAAACAATTCTTATCTTCATCGACAAAAACTATGAATAAAATAGTTGCAATATGCACTCCGCGTCACTCCTTAAAAAAAATTCTGTCTCACTATAAATTGATAATAACCATGAAGCTTGCCTCAAGAGGAACAAACATGTTTTTTCTTTGTTTACCTCTTTGTGCTTGGGGAAGATGAAGATAAGGTTGAGGAACGAAGAGCAGCCTACAGGAAAAACGGAAAATATCCACTGAGAATATGACTCACTTCTTCATCTAGATTACGATAAATGCCGGGATACTAACCTTTTCTAGCTTTTTTCTGCAGGCGAAGCGTGTCTGAAGACTTCTTCTTGATCTCTTGCCTTGCTTTCTTGTACTCTGAAAGAAGACAAAAAATGATGGAGAATCGCATGTTATAAACCAGAAAGCCAAAAGGCTTTGTGATTCCTTGCCATATGGTTATATTATAACAAACATGAATTACCCACATGACAAGTATGAGATCACCTACAGTTATTGTGCTTGAAACACCACATTAATGAGCCTTTTACACCAAATGACCTATTTTTGGTGACCTCAAATGACATTTTACTTCCACCAAAAGCAATATGGATTACCAGCCCAGTATGGCCAACCCACATATCAAGTATGACATCAGTCATCATCACCCTTCTGGAGATAATGTGTTTGCAAGGTTTTCAGTTTGACCTCGGGTGACCTCAAATGACCTTTGACCTCCACCAAAACAATAGGGGTCATCTACTTAATATGACCAACCCATACACCAAGTATGACATCAGTCACAGTTACAGTTCTTGAGATGTCGTGTTTACAAGGTTTTCACATTTTGACCTCTGTTGATCTCAAATGACCTTTGACCTCAAACAAAAACAATAGGGATCATCTACTCATTGTGACCAACCCACATACCACGTAAAAGATCAGTGACAGTTACCCTTCTTGAGATATCGTGTTTACGAGGTTTTCACAGTTTGATCTCTGGTGACCTCAAATGACCTATGACCTCGACCAAAAACAATAGAGGATCATCCACTTAATATGACCAACCTATACACCAAGTATGACATCAGTCACAGTTACCATTCTTGAGATATCATGTTTACAAGGTTTTTGCATTTTGACCTTTGGTGACCTCAAATGACCTTTGACCTCAAACAAAAACAATAGGGATCATCTACTCAGTGGGACCAATGTACACACCAAGTATGACATCAGTCATGGTTACACTTCTTGAGATATCGTGTTTACAAGCAAGGCATCACATACACACGCCCATACGCACACACACACAACATCACCATCGCATAGATTCCTTCTGCCTTCGGCAAGGAATAAAAAACACATACATATATACATGTTGAGAATTAATTCATTTAACAGCTATGATGGCATCGTTTCTCATTTCTATGAAAATGTTGAAGAATAACACTAGACATGTTGTCATTTTCCCTGGTAGTATACAATAGGTGTTCACGTGATGAAATCCCCACAACTCACTTTTGTGGGTATTCACAAGTGACTATACTTACCGCTTGCTTCACTAATACATGCATTTACCCTTGCTCTAAATTTCCTTGAAATAAATTCTAGCAACACGCCCACTAAGGTCTAGCCCATCCTTGTTTGCCTTTAACTCAAATCGCTCACAACATGAATTTCTGTCCTGTGTTTTGTGTCTTGCAAAGGTATTCTTAAACTCAAAACCTTTAGTATTCTTATGTTTTGTTTTCTTGTAGTAGTAATTCTTTCCAAATTTGTCCTTGCTTCTCCGAGTAATTTGTGTTTGAATTTTTACTTCGTGCAGCATGCCTTGGACTGATATCCTATCCTGCCACTGCCGAATTAAGTCCATAGTCTATCGAAAGGCAAACGAGGGCGAGTCCCAATCCCTCCAGGGCCAGAACCAATTGCAAATGTTGCAACAGGGACCAGGACTGGGAGACGCCCCACCAAGTCAAAGGGAGGTAGACGCCCCGCCAAGTCAAAGGGAGGTAGACGCCCCGCCAAGTCAAAGAGAGGTAACACTCTACAAGAGAACCTAGCACTCACAAACAACAACAAAACTACGAAATTATGATGAATGGGGAGCTACAAGAAACACACAATTAAGACAAACTACTCGCTACATACCAAAGGAAATACCAAACGAGGAGGCTAATCGTCACATAATAAATTAACGTTAACCGAAGATTATGGAATGATCTGCTGTGAATTGTGCAATAACTACAACTGACGGCTACGAACTTAATAGTACCGCGGCACGGTAGGGTAACAGTCCTAGGCATGCTGCACAAAAACAAAAATTCTAACCCAAATTACTCAAAGGAGCGAGGATAAATTTGAACTGAATTAATGTTGCTA
Organism: Stichopus chloronotus; assembly: GCA_021234535.1. NCBI lineage: Eukaryota > Metazoa > Echinodermata > Holothuroidea > Aspidochirotida > Stichopodidae > Stichopus > Stichopus chloronotus. The sequence goes on along the minus strand of CM037832.1, from coordinate 37,558,950 downwards.
GAAAAATAAAGGAAGATGAGAACAAAGCACAAGAAAAGTTTTTCGCTTAGACGCCTTTGTGCAAGGTAAAATATGGAAGACAGTCAAAACCACGATGTTGGGCGCTCGAGTGAAAGGCAAACAAGGGCAGGCTAGGCTCTAAAGGGCGCTTTGCTAAAATTACTTTGAGGACATATAGAGCAAGGTCAAATCTATGCATTAGTGAAGCAAGGGGTAAGTACATGCACACGATGTGAATTAGAAGTTTTAAGTGATCTGTGTTAAAACCTATTCTGTAAATTAAACTGACTTACATGTGAACAAATGAAAAATGAATTTGATATCTAAAAAAATTTCTCCATTTTTGTAAATGCCAACATCAGCTGTTCACAGTTGTATAACTCTCACCCACTGCACCTTTGATGGATCTGTTAGTACTAGTTTATATTATGTTGCAGTAGTAAGTATCAATCAACATCATAATTTCACGTATGCAGCCAACATCATAAACTCCATGTTCTTAGAACAGGCCGCTAGTGATGATTATTGTTGGCTGTCACGCACAAAAACCGTCTCAGTTTTCACATGCACCATCGATCCTGACAAAGTGAAATGCTCCAACAAATTGCAAAGTAAACATGACCAATCTAGCCAGGAGGGATTTTTTTCTTTCTGGAAAATGTGTACACTTTTAGGTTGCTTCTTCGTGATGCACCTCGACTCCATCACTTCTGCGATACATTCATGTTTGCTCAATATGTATTTATGCTGATCAGAGCGTCTCAGAATTATGCCTCAAGGGTAGCAATATTCTAAAACGTAAAAAAAAGAGAGATCCAGACAGACTCCGCTCCACTCGGCAGGTTCACTGACACTGGGTTGTAAGAGGCAGAGCTGGTGAAAATGGTGGAGTCTTTTAGTTAATCATTAAGAACACTTTTTAATAATTTAAATCTAGTGTCTCAGTAGCAGTTGCAGCCTGCGGAGACGTCACACCTACACCCAACAATTATCCACAGAGCACGTCTTTATACCTACCGACGTGCACTGCTATGCAGTCTACTGTTCAGGTTGGATTTTGTGTTGGGCTTGCAAATTTCCAGAAAAGTTTTCTAAGACATCAGAAAATTTTTTAATGCATAATACTATCTTGGAATTACTGAAATAATGTACTTTTGCAGACTATGGGGACGAATAGAAAACCTCTATTTCGACGTGATTGTCTATAAAGGTCCCTTCCGAGGAACCAATCACAACATGTTATGGTCTTGAATCTTTCTAGTGTTTTAATATTCAGTAGGCCGGTGGAAGCCCACTCGTAAGATATGTCTTAGAATCGTCAATTTCATTTCCAACTTAGTCTCTCTTTATTTAATTGTTTACAGTAGAGTACTTTCAATCAAACTGCTAATCACACAAAAATCGATCTTCATTTATGATTTTTGTTTTAAAAAATTCCATAGAAGTCGTGGCTCCAAGGAACGTGGAGTCAGGTCACGACTTCTGGACAAAAGTCGCAAACTCTGAAGTAGAGTCGAGTGAGTCTCTCAAGTCTATCATAAAACCAATGAAACTTCAGCAGCAACTTGGTTCCAATCAAGACATGTAATGCGCAGTATATATAAGAGTAATAACCATCGCTCTAAATAATGATCTTCAGCTGCCATAAATTACCCTAATTATAACATATTATAGCTATGAAACTTTGCTGATTACATAATCTACAAGCCATGGTAACCATGGTTATAGAGTGACTTGAGGCTGTTTGATATGCTTGAATACATAGTGTAAACACATCGGGGGGGTGAGTACTTTAATGTCATCCTTGCATAACAGATCTTGGTGTATGGTTCATTCACAATTCAAGTGAATGTGGAACATTCCACGTCAGTGGCTCAGATGGAAAAGCTATCGCGGAAGTAACAGGCTAACTTTGGAGTGTACACAGCAAAACAGAAGAAGAAAACACAATGTAATCCACACTGGTGGTCAGTGGTCCTCTGCAGTTTCCCCATGATGCAAAATTTGGGCACATAACAAACACCTTATGCGGACTCAAGCAAAAGACAGGTAGGGTGCACGGACTATGAGCTGTAGAGGGCACGGTGCTAGAATTGATTTCAGGTGCACTTTTAGCAGTGTCCAATAAATGCATCAGTGCAAGCAAGGGGTAAGTATATGTCTACTAAGTGAAAACAGAAGAATATTAACATCATGTTTGAAGTTCTATCAAACTTACATACTGTTGTTATGAAGGCGCTGATTTCCATTCAAGCAACACTAGAAAATGTTTACCTTTGGCAGAATTTGGGACTGAAAATCAATGCTTGATTGATTTCAATCATTGGGTTCTAGCGAGCTGGTGGTCTGTCGATAATTGCATACCATACTTTCTAACTGAGAGTTCAACAGTCGGTTGAACATGAACATATACAACAAAAGCGAAAGGGAAACTCGAAAAGTGAAAGAAAAACAGGTAGATGCAGGGAAAGCCAACAACCCTCCCATTTGTTCCCATGCTTACATTTGAAATCTGGAAACCAAAGATCACCTTAACTCATTATTTGAACTGATAAGTTATTGCCCAAAGTTTCGACATGAGGGATGCAATTTCATGGTGGATACCTTTCTGTTCCACTGATTACTGTCATGAAATGTAATGAGAACAAACTTGTTTGATAGCAAATTTGCCTTTCCCAAAAACAGTACTGTCACAAGCCTGTGTAGAATAAAAGCATGTGAAAATATCAAGTAGGCTTAATATTTCAGCTTTTGTAGGATCATCAAGTTGAAATGGCAAATTAAATTAGAAAGTATCCCGAACAAGCTGGTACAACTTATTCAGTCTTAAGCAATGTCAAGCTGACATTTTAATACTGTGTATTATTCAGTGAGCAAAGCGTTCATAACAGCACACAAAATGCAATCTGCCTTTTTGAGATTTTGGACCAGCTCAGACACCTGGAACCACCAACAAATTCTCTTCAACTGCATACCCTGGCCCTTTTGGACAGCTAGACCACCACCAACTTCACATATATTCAACTGTAATTTGCATTAGAAATATTCCTACAACACATATTTATTGCTAATTTGTTCTTACATAGATTCTCCAAACTTCTCAGCTGGGGAATTAACTAGCTGCGTTCTACGATAGATGCAAACGTATTACAAAGACAAGACAAAAAGACTGGCAATTACAGAATGGTGGTGACTGGATTCACACACACACACACACACACAATTGTCAGATGCTAGACAAGGCTTCCTCAATTAAATTTTTTGAAGCACCACATTACAAAATGTTACTGATACAATGCGCCACTGATCGCCAGTCCTGGGGGAGGGGTTTAAGGGGAGGTGATGTCCCCCGAAAATTTTGGCATTTCAGAAAGGTCTTAGATGCAAAATGGTGCCAAGTTTGTTCAATTTTCCCTGCCAAAATTTTCCCAAACTTTAACAATTTTTTGATAAATTATCTAATCGAATGTGGGAACTTTGCATCAGATTAAGAAACCGACAAGGAAACATTCTCCACCTACCTAGTGGCTGAAATGACGTTTAGATGATCTGGCAAGCCTTGAAAAATCTCGAACAAATGTAGTTGTAGATATTGTCATTATGTCCTGCAGTTGGTTGTGAAACAGTTGTGTTCCAAACTTGTTCTTGATAAAGTTCATGTTGCTGAAGGAACTTTCGCAAATTTAGGTGGATCTGAATATCCCCACCACTTTCAAGGACAATGATTTCAGCTCACTGCAAGTTTGAGGAACACTTATCCAGAAATCGTAGGTTAGCAAGTGGTGCACAGAAGGCCTAGATTTGGAATTTATTTTAAACATCACCTGTTTGTCTTGAGGTAATGGTGAGTCGACAAGGAACTGACTGTAATAAATGTGAACAGTGACGGTGATCTTACTTTCTTGTAAGAATAAATAGGATGTCCGATGTTGCTACATCCTTGTCGGTATGTGAAGTCAGTCTGTGGGAAGTACTTGATGTATTTACCTATTTTTGAAACAGAATAATTCTTGTCAGAAAAGTTATAAAAAAGTTAAATTTTTCAATATTCTCCCAGTAATTTTTTGCGCCACTCCAAACCACATCGCGCGCCACAAATGGCATGCACGAGGCTATTTGAGGAAGCCTGTGCTAGACCATAGTCAATAGGGTAATGCATAGGTTATACAAGGTGAGTGAGTGTGCACTGTAAATGCTCAGGTCCCATAGGTGCTGCAATGTCTGTTGACATTTTGGAGCCTAGTAAACCTTTAATGCTGTAGATGAGAAAATACTGAAGTTGTCTCAGCAATTGCAGAGGGCACACTTTCTTAGGTCACTGCAAGTGATAACCCTGAGAGCTTAGTTACTCCAAAAATCTTAAAATTGTAAGTTGATACAAGAAGGCGGATGGTGTTAACAGCGCCTGCTGATAAACGCAGGTCGCATCCACCTTGATTGAAAAACTGAACTGTTAATTTCATCTTGTAATGTGCTGCTCTATACATACTGCTATCTACTTATGATGAGCACTAATGGATTCTGCGGTCTTCTATCTCTGCTCTCTGCATAACCCGTCTCTCTGCACTGTCGTCAGGAAGCAACTAGAACAAAGATAACTTAATGTTGATGAGTCTGTCCGATGATCCAGGGGGACTAGCCTATATTCTTTTACACAGTCACAACAAAATCGAGTATTCCTCGGTTGACAGCAGCTGAGTGAATTCTTTTCTAAACTGGACGACACTCGCTACAAAATACTGCAGAGTGACAGGCACTTTGTGGAATTAGAATTCTTGACTCCCTGGGATGGGAAAGCAGTCAATGTCACTACATTTCAACCTTGACTAGTACCAGAGTGTCAAATTCACTCCTGTGAAGCTGGAAATTTGTTTGCAGAAGCAGCGGTACTCCATGGGAACGGGTAAAGGGGTGAATCACATTTGCAATGTGTGCCTAATGGCTATCTGATGACATGGGCAAAAAAAAGGTTACTATCTTAAATGAAACAGAAAGGATCTACACATGACTACATGTGGTATGAAAGACAGATCTCAGACTAATCCATTAACAAACAGGAATTATTTACTATATTCCTGTTCGAGCAGGACTCCCATTAAATGTGGAACTCACTTGATTGTCTTTCCCATGCTTAACTATGCAGAATTCTCCTACTCGAGGAAAATACTCTGCAAGCACAGTCAAAACACTGGTGCCTCCAGAGGACAGCACTTTCACATTCGATGACAAGAAAAATCAATGCAATTCCAATAGGGTAAAATCAGGACTTGTGAACAAAATTTGCACTTTAACTGAAAAAGAAGGCAAAAGAAGGTAAAAGCTGTGCAAATTAGAACTGGATTGTGACAAGCACATGCCACATGATGGCATAAATGAGATGGCACTGATCTATAAAGAGTCACAGAGTAACATAGAGAACTATATATGAGGCAGTATATATCAGTGTGAAGTTACTGGGCGGGAATAGGGACTAACATTCCCCGTATTGAAGAAAACAGAAGTGAGTGGATAAAAATACCAGTCAAATGTTGTGTGGAGACAAGTTAGGAAATAGGTCAGCTTTAAATTTAAAAATAGTGAAAACATTTCCATAGACCTCCAAGCACAAAACGACTACACTCAAGAAGAAAGAACTGATAACACTGACAAAGGCAAAGTGTTACGTAAACCATCATCAGGCTACCACAGAAGTATAGCTAGCTGCTGCAGAGATTGATGATGTCACAAAGGCCCTGGAACAGGAGGGAGCTGTTATGCTACTGTGTGATCACTGAGGCCCTGCGGCAAAATGCAGGAATTAACAGTCACTGATAATGACAAGTTTTTATACTTCAAAAGTTTTGTAAATAAAAATGTTTTTCTAAGGCAACTGGTCACCAGGTCCTCACTAATTTTGGAGAAGGTATGGAACACTCACAGTTTTAATTTTGAAGTTGTACTTTTGAATTTATTTCTGATGATTTTTGAACTCTCAAGATATTTTGTTTCAATTCAAACTAATGGTTACAACAGAAAAAGTCTACCAAAAATGGAAATACCACCTAGTTCTAGAAACATCATAAAACAAACTTGAACATTTGTTTTTTACATCAATTGCATCATTACAATGTATCTTTCCCTCCCCCCCATAAGTGAATTTTTGTGGCAAAATCAAATCAGTCCAAGGCCACAGTCAGGATACTCCTACTTCAGGATGGAACAAGGAAGTTCCTTGCTGACATGATGATCTCTAAGTGATGCAATTTCGTCAATTTAGTTTAATTTCTGAGCTGTCACTGGGTCGTTAATAAGGTAAGAAGGTTGCTTCAGATGAATCAACATTTCAGTCACCGTCTGCGGTTTCGTCATCGAGGTCTTCCACGTATTACCCTCACCTGTTTATCCTTCAAAGAAAATGTTAATAATCCTTGATCAAACCAGAATACACTTGCTTGGTTTAAACTCCGTACATGTCCTTGGTGTTCTTCTGGTAGTATTGATATTCTGGTGTGACTGTCACTTGACAAACATGTATTAAACTTTGATTTGTAGAGTACAGACTCCTTCTTCCCCCCAAATCTACTTAAATCAGAAGTTTGAGGATCAATATTACAAAATTAGTCCATAAGTTACACCTGATTAATACAGTTTCATCAGAATTTTTACTGTTTTTTTTTTAACTTTTTTATGGCTTCCTTTTATTTTATAAAATCATTTGGAAGTGCATTGCTATGCTTTTGTATAGCTTGACAATACTAAAATAGAAATGTACAAAGTTGCCTTCTAATAAAGTACATTAACCTATCAAAAAAGCTACGTTGCACTTACTGTGTTATTTGTTTTAAATGTAAATGCGCCCTTTGTACAGTTTAAAACATTGCAAATTATTTTTAATATTCAGACTGTGGAACAAGGCGCAGTTGAGTTAACGTAGCGCATGTTATTTAATGGAAGCAAATTCAAATTTTAAGACCTCCTCAAATACTAAGTGACTGAGCTATTGATTGGTCTACATCCTTAGTCAAAGCAAAATTTAGGTCAAGAGGAGCCAAAAAATGTACCAAATGAGTCGAAATTAGAGAAACAACAACAAAGCGTTTCACATGAAAATATAATCACAATTTACTGATGAATCTAACACAAGTTTCCAAAGGATAGGGAATTGACAATTCCTTTAAATTAATGTTTGTGATTACTCGTCAATGGTATCATTTACAGGGACCCTCTCTTGTAATCTAATTTCCTAAATTAAACTCAATATAATTCTGCTGGAGAGCAGCCATAAGCAATGTACTTTTCCAATCTTGTACAAGTTGTACCTTGCATGTATATATGTTTGTGTGTGCGTGTGACAATTTTTTTTGGGGGGTCGATCATCAACTATCCATGATGATTACCTTCAAACATCATTAACAAACAGACAAAAACCACACACAGTGAACTAGCTGCTCTACAAGCTCTGAATATCAACTAAACGAAATAACAAGACTCTGGGGAAATTATAAAGAGTCGGGAGGGGGGGATCTAATCAACATGCTTTCCACAATCACAAACTGACGAGTCACGGGTACAATTAGGATTCTTCGGCTGATTAGTGAGAATTTTAATGACCAGCAGGAGGAGAGAAGTATCACACCAAATTTAAAACAAAAGGGGACATGGATGATATTTTTTCGTAGGGGGGGATGTGATGAGAAAGTGCAATACTAATTTGTCTCTTAGGAGCTTATTACAAAGATGTTGAAGTAAGTAGAAACGGGAAGAAATACGGTGAAATTTGGTGAAAGAGAAAAGAGAATATATCTGTTTCCCATCTATTTAGATGGGAAGAAGAGGGGGAGGATTAAACAACATCAAAAAATATGTATACATTCTCAAAATAAAAGCCCCACAACTCCCTGGTGTGGGCATTCATGAGTGACTATACTTACCCCTTGCTTCACTCATGCATACATTTGACCCTTGCTCAAAAAGTCTTCAACACCAATTCTAGCACAGCACCCTCTAGGCCTAGCCCTCCCTCATAGGGCTGCGCGAGGGTCAAATGTATGCATTAGTGAGGCAAGGGGTAAGTATATGTCTACGATGTGAATTTAAAATTCATTTGCCAGTTCACAGGACACTAATCTCAATCTTGGAAGGAAATCCTGGTCACAGGATCATAAGCACCTAGAAAGGAACACATTCATGACTTCATGGTGGCAAACCAATGGCAACATTGATTAAACAACATAATGTTTTTTCGTGGGCCTCATGAGTAATATTTTCCACCCATAGGACAGAGACTGATCACGAAAACCTATCGGGGATAGTCTGCCTTAAACTAGGAATCAAACGACAACGAAATTAGTGCAAAAGTTGTTGAAATCTGTTATCAGCTGTATGAAAGTGACACGTTCTCTTCTTTATAAATTATTCTGTATTATGTGACTTTAATAGCTGAATAAAAAAAAAAATAACACAGTTACAAGGTGTTCATATCTTACGTGTTCTGTGAAAAATTTGTTGACATGAGTCATGACTCTGTACTAGCTAGCAGAATTCTGGTCTAAATTCTGATCAAATATGACGATTAATTTTGATGTTAATCATGACAAACAAATGGCAAGGGGAGATACATTTTTTGTAAAAGAAGATTAATTCACCAGTTTGAAGCATGATTACTGCTTTAACAGCAATTAATTTTGAGCTAACTGCAAAAACTACTTGGCTCTCCTTACCTTAGCCAGCGTGACACGACCTGCGGTAACTGACTACGGATATGCTCCCCCTAATTAAATCAGCACAGTTTGATAAACATACAGCCTGCAGGAAATACAATTCCCAGAATGTCAGGACAACGCCTCAGAGGGTAGCACATGCAATCTCTCTCCCTCGAGGTGCAGTTACGTCGACATTCTATCATAACTGCAATAATTCAGTGATTTTATCAGATAAAGGATTCAGGAAATGAGAGTTTTGTCTACCTCTTATAGCTACAGTGATAATTTGCTTGTCCTAAAGCTATCAAACTAAGATACTATCACACTATGAATCCTCAAATTTAACACAACAAGATGCATGTTTTAATAATGTTGTGCGATATTCTGATAGGATATTATACACACAAAACTATGGAAAACTATTAAAACAATTAAACTGGATTCTCTCATCATTAAACACTTTTGCAAGAAGCTGGTGAAGTTAACATGGGTCTTCTTCATTGCAATTGTTCTCTGTGCAATCGTGTCATTTGAAAACGTCAGAACCATACAACAGGCAGATGTAACAATCAGTATATGTAAAAGAGTGTAAAAGTCTTTTAAAGACAAAAACTCATCACCCAAGACAGTTTCAATTCTCCCAACCACCTACCTCTAATCCCTCCCTCGGCCTGTCTTAAATTCCTCCACATGTGTAATCAAAACAATGGATCCCTGTGTACGCTGTGTGATACGAGCTGCTCTGCATCTTTCGAATTTGCTGTCAATCTGGGAGCACTGTAACTTAGAACCAGTTGAGAATTTTGCTTTCCAGGAGGTGAAAATATAGCTTAGGGTTATGCAATACAGCCTTTAATTATTCCAAAATTCATCTTTCGGTGTCAAAACAGCAAACCTTTGTACATCTTTGTTTAATGATACCCCATTTCACATTTGGGTTCTGTTGCCGAGGTTGTGCATGTATCAAAAGTTCTAAGATAGTCAGATACAAAGAAATTCAAGACACTTTGTCAGCAGATCAGATGCAGCATGCATGGTTGTTGACTCAACCATTCAGGAAGGAAAATGACAATCAATCTTTTGTTCATTTAATAAGAGATAAAATATTTTGGCAAATATTTGTGGAGTGAACTCACAAAAGTACACTGTCATTTTGGTCTTACACAATTTTGTCTTTTGGAATGCCTCACATAAAATGAAATAGTGAAAGCGATAGGGTTAACCATTAGACATTAGACCCATTCAGACACCATCTGCCTTATACTGACATGTAGCCTACATCCTACATTAACAACAGCAACCACACTAGAGATGTGTAGTAATTAATCACCAGAAACTGACTACTGTATCCATTTCTGTATGGAACACAAAAAGGGCAAAAAATGATGACGATGACGTAACTATAACTAACGACGACCGGAATGCATTTAACGACGACGTAAATTTAAATGGTGTCGACCGCAATCTATTTAATGACGACGGGGATCTAGTTAACGACGACACACAATTACATGATGATGTCACAAATGTATGTGATGATGTTGTAATTTGATGTAATGACGATGCAACTGTATATGACGATGGCGTGAATACATTTAACGACGACACAATAATAAATGACGGTGTAATTGTACTTGACACGAATTTATGTGATGAGCAGAAATCAGTTAGTGCTAACGCAATTTGATTTAACAACGACACAATAACATTCAACGATGCAAAATCAAACGACGTAGATTAAAACAGCCTTGCCCTTTTTTGATGCAGCGACGCAAATTCATTTGATGACCGCTTTTGAATCAATGGCGCTCTTCAAACAATACCACAACTTGAGAGGCAGATAGGGACAATCACGAATACCGCAAATCAGTGTTGAAAGATTTATAATTCTCTGTGGGATTGCATCGGGGGTATGTTCTCATCGTCAAGTCAAAATGGACTGCTGTTGGAAGACATTCGGAAATAATCGTTTTCGCCTGACGATTCACTAATGAGTAGTTGAGTCAATATACCACATATTACCACCATTTTCTGTAAATATATTGGATACTAGCTACATGGTGCCACAGATGAGCGAAGAGTGACCCTTCTGAAATCCATGAACGTTGCTCTGGCAATACTCGTGGACGTGTGAAAATTGAAAAATAGTGAAATTTATAAACAACTATCAAATGGTGTATTTATTTCAGAGGGCAAAATGACCAAAAAAAAAACCTTCCTAATTAACTGAGGTATTCTCTGGAATTTTTATGAAGAAAATGGGTTAATACGGAGAAGTCAATTTTAGGCTAGTGGTTGTCCTTGTCAGGGCGTACGGTGATATTTGTTTGAAGGTACTGTAGGCTAACTGGGGGAGAGTAGTCAAGGATTGTAGTTCCTTGTAGGGTAAAGAGACAGAGTCGCCGGTGGAGCCCAAGGACGGAAATCACCAAAAACTTAGCTATACTCTATGCCAAGTGGCTTCTGATGTTATATTCAGACCCCATAAAATGAAAACAATACCTCGAACTCAGCAATTTGGTAAAACTGTATTCAGTTGAAGCCTTTTATTTTGAGATTTAAGGCCTACACGCAGAGATTTATGTGTGAGTTCCTATCTATAAGGGTTTTTTTTTTTTAATTCTACAAAATTTTCAGTCAGATTGTACGTCGCTTCTTTACGTCATTTAGATGCGCTCAACCGTCTTCCTCCCAATTTTCATTGTGTTCACACTTGCTAGGCAGGCTATAGTGTTACTGTCAAATAACTTGTTTTTGCGTAAAGAAAAAATACTAATACCAAATACTGTGATCACTCGAGCCACGCTTTGTTCTCGTTTATGGAAATACCTATGTCACCTGGTACCTCCCCTGTTCCACGTTGCATGTGTCAACTCCTGAAAACATGTAATTAAAAATAACCTAAGCAGGTGTTGGTAGGTACGTTTTCTGATATACATACCGTTGGTATTACGAACACTGACAGTCACTGCTGGTGTATAAGTAGTCAGTGGCCGCACCAAAGTGGTATGGGGGAATTTTCTTCCATTCGGAACCTTCCCCAGTTGCCCTCCCCCCTCCCCCACTCAGCTTAAAGGCTGTAATGCATCACCCCAGACAGTTTCAATTCTCACAACCACCTACCTCTAGCCCCTCCCTCAGCCTGTCTTACATTCCTCCACATGTGTGATCAAAACAATGGATCCCTCTGTACGCTGTGTAATACGAGCTGCTCTGCATCTTTTGAATTTGCTGGCAATCTAAGAGTACTGCAACTTAGAACCAGTTGAGAATTTTCCTTTCAGGGAGGTAAAAATATAGCTTAGGGTGATGCAATACAGCCTTTAAGTTACCGTGACAAATACGGACATGTACATGTCTATTGTTGTTAATGAAAATGAAAATGCTTTCCCTCAACTACAGATTGCCGAGTACAATTTGCATGGTTTGTCATCAAGATAAGTTGCTAGTGGTACCTTCATTGTGTTCATGAATATTTGATCCAAGGTCACATATGGGCCCCAGTGGGCCCCATTTTATGAAATTTTGTAGTATGCTTATGTTCCTACAGATTGTCTTCCACGACGTTTAGGAGGTTGGGTCCAAATCTCAAGATAGGCCCATCTTGTGAAATAGACCTACTGCAAAATACTAACCTTTTCAATTAATTTTAAACGGAGTTGACAGCATTGTGCAGACGCTCATCTTAACGATTTGTCATAGTGATTCTTTAAAGGGAATTCCAAAATGGATTACAACGTGTGTGGTTAATCATGGGGGGGGGGATGTGCTTAGTAAGTTTGTCTCTCTACCCTTCCCTGTGAAACATCGGATTGAATAGTGTGTGTACTAGAATCCTAACTTGGAAGCAAAATAGCGTTCTAGCACTATAGTTGGGTATTTCAGTAAGAATCAAATATACTATTGGTGATTCATGCAATTGCTGACGGTAAGATTTGGAGGAGCTCCAACATAAGAACATTTCATCACATACAATTATGTTATTACATGCTTCACTATACCCCATACACCAGATATGTCCCGCAATATGTGTCTTTTATTGAAACGACTTTTAACTGCATATTTTCATATTTTCCTCGATCGATCTAAAAGGGATGGTCGTCCCCCACTCCCCCACCTCTGTAAATTCGCTGTTGATCGGATACAATGTGAACTATAGTATTTGAACGTGTATGTTTATGTAAGCAATGTGCTCAAACCATCCTGCCAAATCGATTTTTGTCATACATATTGGACCCCTGAATTGCTACTCCCTAATACAAGAGCAGTCCATTTTGACTTCGTCGAAAAGCACAACTCCGCCTTTGTAAAGAGTAATAAATATTTCAACACCTGTTCAGACTGATAATGACCTGTTAGCTGACGGATTTGTGGTATTCGTAATTGTCCCTATCTGCCTCTCAAGTTGTGGTATTGTTTGAAGAGCGCCATTGATTCAAAAGCGGTCATCAAATGAATTTGCGTCGCTGCATCAAAAAAGGGCAAGGCTGTTTCAATCTACGTCGTTTGATTTTGCGTCGTTGAATATTATTGTGTCGTTGTTAAATCAAATTGCGTTAACACTAACTGATTTCTGCTCATCACATAAATTCGTGTGAAGTACATTTACACCGTCATTTATTATTGTGTCGTCGTTAAATGTATTCACGCCATCGTCATATACAGTTGCATCGTCATTACATCAAATTACAACATCATCACATACATTTGTGACATCATCATGTAATTGTGTGTCGTCGTTAACTAGATCCCCGTCGTCATTAAATAGATTGCGGTCGACACCATTTATATTTACGTCGTCGTTAAATGCATTCCGGTCGTCGTTAGTTATAGTTACGTCATCGTCATTTGCCCTTTTTGTGTTCCATATTTCTGAGGTGCTTGAGGAAGGCACTGACCAGAGAAATGGATACAATAATAGGACATGGCCTGTACCACATACCTGCCAGCCAGTCACAAAGGTACTTTACTATGTTGGTTTCAGCATTCCAAGTACTAGACACAAAAGATCATTGTCATTTGTCACAGCTGTCATAAACAAGGAAACCATGATTCTAAAATTAAATCGTGTACACCCATGACCATCAATCCACATTCGGTATAAACTCTCCCCGACAGCGATGCATTGGCTGAATCTGGGCAGGTGGGTTGAGTGGGGGGTGTGGAGTGAAGGAGGGAGAACTGGGGAAGAGACATCCTAACTTGTCTGTGTAGTTTCCCCTATCATTTTCAGCCTTCATACCAAATGTTGAGTGCATAGAGACCTAAAGACAAAAAAAAACCTCTCTTGACTAATTACTCTTGTGCCATAGGACCCAATCCACCACTCTTCTGATCATGCCTTATTACAGTCATGCCAGTTGTAGCTGGATGAAACTCAAGGAGTACACAAATAACATGTCTCCAGTGACTGCATTAAAGCTATAAGAAACTATAGAGTGCCACCATTTCTATGTGGATGGTAATCCACCTAAAATTATCTTTCATAGCTTTCAACTATCTACGGTACATTTACAACCTTAGCAGGGAGGCTTATACCTATACACAGTGTAGGCCTACTACAAAATTAAAAACGTTTATACTGGCAGGCATCCGCCCATTTAACACAGCATTGATCTTTGTAACGATCGGCATTTACAGTGTAGACTTCACTAACCCCTTGCACACCAGTGCATTGTGTATTGTGTAACACCATGCAACACCATTAGGAATAAAGTTCTAGAAGGGCACCCTCTACTTCTAAATCAGAATTTCTGTACTTCCACTTTTGAGTTGTGGGCCATACAGCAGTTTTTTTGTCTTCTAAAACAACATTCTTGTAACACACACAACCTCTTTACATTCTAATACGTTCTATTTCAGCATACAATCCAAGATCCTGTTATTTATTCTGCCACCAAAATAGCAATACAAATACAGGTCTGTCCCCTCCATCAATTGTACACATACAGACACAAGTGTGCTTTAAACATACAACTAAGCTGGCAGTATTCTCAAGTACTGTGGGCTGAAAGAAATATGATCATGAATATGTTTACATAACTTTGGACAGTTCTGTGATAAAGAATTGTCTTTTCTTTCACTCTGTACTTCAGGCCAGAGTTACACAATATTTCCACGCAAGTTTGACAACTCCCACATTCCTTTTGCCCCCTTGTGGTAAACAAAGCCACCTGGGTTATGTCACTGACATGTTAGTCTGACATAAAACCTCCAACAACATCAGGGCCAGATAAATGAAAACGCGTTTTGCCAAATGGGCACTGTGAGCCTGTTGAACTTTGTAATAGACGCTAACAAGGGGGAAAAGTCATGGAAGGGTCATGACCTTGAAGCTGTTAAAATAGACATGGACAGCAATGATGGTAACTTGACACAACTCAAATTGATTCCGTGATGATAGGAAAGGGGGGGACTGCCATTAAAACATGACAAAATACCAGGATAGAATCTGTCAGAGAGAAAATGGTTACATAGAAATTTGTTGCTTTGTCGATTATTTCTATCAGTGCACCATCCACTATCCACTTTGATTCTGCCAGATAAGCAAAGATAGCTGGGTGTCAGATCATGTGGAGACCCGTAGCCAGAGGTATTGCTTTTTTAAAGAGAGCGCCAGTTATAAATCAGACCTGTTGTCCCCGCACCCCCCTCCACCATTTCAAAACTTTTCCTTTTGCATCAGGCTCAGGTGCAAAACGGGGCTATCATTACCATATTTTTTAATACTGCACATATATGCATACTAGTTTTCCATTTTTTGTGTGTATCTATTTATTGCATTACAAAGTGGTCCCTGCTTATTTTTTGGGGGGGGAGGGTGGTAAGTGCCCAACACCCACTCCTGTAGCTACGGCCTTAGTCATGTGAATATTTTCTTTCAAGTAACTTTTGAGATTGGTGGTGAGTGAAAGCACTGCTTGGTCTGACAAGGAAAACAGAAGGTTTAACTAAAGAAGAGAACCAATCATATCAAACTGTCCCATTCTGTGTTTGCTGCTGACTTTTGGAAGGCAACTTACGAAGAGTGAGCAAATTTGATAATTCCAAAATCCAAATGTTCTGTGGAAATGTGGAATTGATGACACACCTGGAGAAAATATTTTTTTTTTTCCATTCTTCTTGTGGCACAAATGATCCAACATAGAGATCAATGAGACGACACACTTCATACACATTGCACATTCATGGCCTACTTGCAACTGTGTTGGTTATGCCCCTGTCACACTATAGCAAATCGCATACTGCGACTGCTTGCAACTGGGTCATTTTGAAAATGTTTGCTACATCTCCGCACGGACTGCGTAGAGTTGCATTGAGTTTGCGACCAGTTGCATGGGTTGCAGACAAGTCGCTGGTTGCTTCATGTGCCCCGGTGCGCACCGGAGCGTATGAAGCAACTGCTTGCAACTAGAAATACCTTGCGACTGGTTGCAGTCTATTCGCCGATGTGCTGCAACAATGCTGCGATCTACTGCGCTTATCGCCGAACATTCCCAACACGATCTGCGTCTAAACTAGCAACTATACGACAGACTGCAACAGTCTCATACCGTGCGGCACCATGCTGCGTCGTACGGCCCTGTACTACGAACATTTGCCAACAATCGCAGTATGGAGAACACCTTTTACCTCCCTAAATACTGATCCAAACGCCGCCTGCGTGCGAATGTGCTTCGAACATACTGCGAACATGCGCAACACGACGCAGCAGCTACTGCAAACTAGTATTCGCCCTTTCCCCCAACGTATTCTCTACCACGCCTGATTGAAACCGGCTGCAAACAAGTCTCAACACGTTTGCAGCACGACGCAGCACGGCGACTGCACACACGAATTTCCACTATTCATATAACAGCCACCACACGTCTATGGCAAGCCAAATGCCCAATAATTCGAGAAACCTGGATTATCGGTTGATAAACCAGGTTGATCAATTGAAAAACCAGATTTATCACCGCCAAATGCTCAGTTATTCAAACTTCCAGGTTTATCAAGTTGATAAACCAGGTTTATCAAGTTGTACGTGAGAAACTCCATAAACTTGGTTTATCAACTGATAAGTCAGGTTTCTCGAATTACTGGGCATATGGCGTCGACAAACCTGGTTTATCTGTCAAGAAACCTGGTTTATTGGTTCAAAAACCTGGTTTATCAACCGATAATCCAGGTTTCTCAAATTATTGTGCATTTGGCTTGCCATACACGTCACATTGTGGGTATGTCGGACTGCAAACATGCGCCGATAGTAGCAATACATCGCAAAATGTTCACAGTAGATTGCCGAACAGTCTGCATACTTTGCATGCCCCATCGCAGCTCATGCTCCTACCGTGCTGCGCGCATTCGCCGACATTCACCGATCGACGCAATACAGCGCAGCATGTTTTGCAAATAGTTGCACTTTCTGGTTTGCAGACCATTCGCAGTACATCACAGTACAATGCAGAACAACGCAGCCAAGTTGCAGTCCTGTCTGCGTCACACTCCCGCTCCGATTGTAGACGGCACTAATTGCAAGCAGTTGCATGCCATTTGCAATTCCATGAGCTGCGGTACAGTCGCAGACACGTTTTTTTTCGTAGTGTGACCGAGGCATTACTGGTCTTCACAGCCCTCACCAGAGATATGGTACACTGATTGGTGCATCATTCACTGGAGCAGGCAAACATGTTTTGAATGATGCACACCTAGTGTAATTTACACCCTTCAAAAAAAAAGCTGACAAATCAGGTGAAAGTTTCTAACCACAAAAATCATCGATAAAGACAGTGAATATTTGAAGCCAAACTTTTCAGAGGAAGATGAGCAAGCAGTTGAAATGTCACCTTCAAATGATCAAGGTCAAGCACAACTCATGGTGTGGCATAACATCCCTCCAGAGAAAAAGAAAGCTCTCCTTCTATTCAATGTGATGTTTACCATTATCAATCAGCATTACCTTTTTCTTCATAACTGATCAATCTCCTCTTTGTCTTCAATCCCTCCAACCAAATCCAACCAGACAGGTTCATGCCTTGCTTTAAAGTAATACGCTCTTCATGGATTCAATATCTGAAAATTCACCTCATGTTGAAATTGCATACTTATTTTTCACAAGAACTGGCGATGGATGACCTCAAATATCCTAGCACAAACAGATGGCAGTGCGGGAAGGCAAAATGGGAAGCAGGCACCAGTCCCAAATAGGCTGAATGGTGCCAGAGGTAGTAACGAGGGGTTACCAGTACTCTTGGCAGAGTGCATTTGTTGTGATGTGACAGGTACGTAATTCAGTAAATACAGGAGTTTATGCATTTTAGGTAATTGTATTTCAAACATTGTTTAGAGAAAAAAATTGCCACCTACAAAATTTACTCACTAAGCATTTCAACTAAAAGTGGAGTTCTGGTTTGCAGCACATTTAGTGGTGCACATATGGTTCACAGGAAACCCTCAAAATGTACTAACACACAAATTTTTCACCGATTGACTTTAAGGACAGCAAAGCTTGTGAATGTTTTAGTACTACTAAGGGCTAGATCATACTTTGAACAAATCTCTGCAGGTTAGGTAAACAGTGAGAACCTTTCAAATAAAAGTAAAAGAGCCCCTTTAGGACACTTCTTAAGGAGCTTTCCACAAATTCCCAGGCCATTTTGTAATGCTTTTTCCCCAATGATTTTTTCACCTTCTTTTGGGTTGTAAAGTGCTCAACAAGACTTAAGGAAAATGCACTTTCACAGAAAGTGTTAAGCTCTTAGACCACATGACAAATTCTATAAAGGCTAAGCATTATTTGAAGACAGGATTTTTTTTTTTTTTTCATTGCTTTCTTGCTGGCGATTTTTGGTTGAAGTCCAGTCACTTGAGAGAATGCCACTTTTCATACCTTTAGCATGATCTTTGTCCAATTGTACTGTAATCCTCTTCCATTCCTCAATCCTCTCCTGCAGGGGCAAGACCAGATAGTCCATCAGAGAACTGAAAAGAAGAGAGACGGAGGCGATCCAGTGAGGAGATTCCTAGCCTTTTATTAAGTGGTCTTCATTTTCAAAGTTAAGTAACTTTCATCACACCTTCACAAAAAAGTCCTCACATGTTATCAAAAAAGTTAAGGGTGGTATGTAGTGTCTAATGCTCATGACAAAATTAGCTCTTTTAAAAGGTTTATTAGGGATAGTGTGAAAAACAAAATGGAGGCACTTACAAAAAAAAAACAATCGCTTTCCTCCATTAGTTCCCCTGCACTGCATTATCACACGTACTGCTTGCATCAATTTCAAACTGACTGACGACTGTTACACACGCTCTGTGCATTAAATATTAATATATTAATGAAGTTGATAGTACGTATTACTGTATGGCATATGTGACATGTTCTGTAGCCATTCCATAAACATGCCTGTAATACACTGTCTCACAGAACTGCAGGCCTATATCTGTTCCAAGCTGCCAGATTTCATGTTTCACTAGAATTCAATAAGATGAATTTTATCTGTGTATTAAAAGGACAATTAAACTGGGAGTGCCTTCTCTTCACAATGCCCATTTTGTGTGTAATGACAAGATGTGGGATATCCATGGCAACTGCAATACCTCCACAGTACATCGCTACATGATAGCATATCACTGTTGTGATGTCTGCCTGGTGAAACTACAACCTTAGTCCTGTCACAGTCTTACTCGTCTCCCATTACCCATTTTGTGAGAGGTTTGACTGAATTTTGCATGAAAATTTTCAATCAGCCATTTTCTCTCAGCTTTTGAAGAATAAGTGTCAGGCTTCAGGGACGCTCTGTATCCCCTGGGAATCCGTGTTAACCCTCTCTTGCATGGTGTGACATACCAAATTACTCATTAGAACAGACCCGTGAATGAGAACAGAGCAGCGTGTCGGTGGATCTCGTTGCAGTCGCCGCTGCGGCCCAAAGCAAAATTAGCTTGCATGCTGCTACACTGGGGCCACTATTAATGTACTGACACGTTGCCTGGTAACTAGGCAGATTCCAGATGAAGTAATTCCAAGCGACGCCTCGAACGGTACGGTACTGAAGATACACCCTTCATACAACTCATTAGCTCTATTAATTACTTTGGGAAACCAGTGAGTCGAGTTAGTTTGGAGAGGACCGCAGGAGAAACAATATTGATTTTAGTATAATAGCTTACAAGTCTCTGACATCTGAATATGGAGATGGATATTGCTAGGCAATCTCTGCATCTGCCAAGCTGCGAGATTGTCTCTTGTATTCCTTGTAGTGTACAACTTTTAATTGGTCTCTGGTCTGTACTTAACACTGATTTTGTCTGTTTATTTTTAAAAAAAAAAGTTCAAATTTTCATGGAGAATGTGTATCAAAGA
Organism: Stichopus chloronotus; assembly: GCA_021234535.1. NCBI lineage: Eukaryota > Metazoa > Echinodermata > Holothuroidea > Aspidochirotida > Stichopodidae > Stichopus > Stichopus chloronotus. The sequence continues at coordinate 37,538,925 of CM037832.1, read as the reverse complement.
ATCCGAAATTGAGAATTAATTGAGCAAATTCTAAGTTATTGTTGTTTTGAAACACTGCAGGATTAGTTCGCTGATGGTTTGCTGTAATTATCCATCAATCCAAACTGTTGTAGCTCTGCATGGCACTGTTCCGATGTCTTGATCAGAAACTGAGGTCCGAGATACACATGTAAAGAAAATCACAAAACTGGGCAACTAGTAGCAACAATTTTGCATAGGTCATTAAACCAATTTCAGTTGTAAACATACCCAAGTAGACCTCTAAAGCCTTGTTCACACTTAAGAGCGCACCCATACTTGAAGTCTACAAGGGTAATTAATTCCTGTAGTGTCGCTACTCCTGCTTCAAGTCTGTGTCTGTCCTGAATAATGGATCGTCCTTTTGAGGTTTCTTCAAATGTAATGTAAATGCTTGTGGACTAAAAGGTGACCCAAGGTGGGTGAGGATCGGCTGGCCTATCTAAGTGTAAACAGTGTTGATCTTCTATTTCTCGCCGGCTACATAGTATCAATCCTGTAAAGTGAACTTGTTAACAAACTCACTTGTCCTCAAATGCAAACACTTCTCGTTCTTAACTAGATGATTCTCCTTGTAGACTTAATGTCAATGAGAGTACATTCTGTGATGTGAACAGGGCCAAAATGCAACATTTGCAATTCATCCTATTGGATGATTGTTTGCCCACTGTCAGTGTCATAAATTGAAACCAAACAAATTTGATCGAATCCATCAATGTTTTCACTGTCTACTGATTTGTAACAACGCGCTGTCAAAGCGTTACTTTGCGATGATGCTCACTACGGAGTGACGTTATGCATCCCTGAAGGTTGTGTCACACAAACATGATTCAACACACTATTCAAATTTTAACTTAACTAGTGCAATTTCAATTGATCAGTAAAAAGCTGTTCTGGTACAGAGTGGCATCAAGTTTTTCTTTCAATAGTGGTTGTCTTGAATAGGTAAAACGATTTCCACGTCGACTCTTTGCACCCAGTAACCTTTTCGGAAATTCGAGTTGTACAATTTTAGTTGAAAGTCAAATTGCACGTTGGATCGAGCATATGCAACGCAGCCTTACATGATCCAAAATTCACCTGGTTAGGACGTTGCAAATGACAAACTTACTTGTCTGTGCGTAGCAGTTGCACATACCATCTACCTTGCTAGGAACTATTGGTCACCTTAAACCCACCTCTACCTTTGCCTTACTCAAAGTGGACTGGCACTCCTTTCTTAGGCTACCAGCAAAAGGGGCTCTGAAAGTATCTTAGAGACTTTGAAATTGACTGAGGGATGACAGGCTTTGGTTGGTCATATGACATACAAGCTAATAAAACAAGAAATGCATTTACAAAGATATAAAGATTTGATGGCTAATTGGCCAGACCGGTGTCAGATGAAATCCCAACAACGTGGTATCTACTCCTCACCTGGCTAGAGACTTGAGTTTAAATTCTATTGCCTTGTGTCGTAAACACAGTCTGGTTAGGGATGCTCCGATGTCTTTGGTTGCTCCTGCCAAAGAGAAAAAGAAACATGATTACCTTGATGACGATTTCATCTTTAGATACAGCTATCAACCTACAACACTGCCTCTGAATAGATTTAAATTGCTCCACCACTTTGCTAGTCGAAAGGCAAGCAACTGCAGAAAGATGATGACCAGAGACACACAAAAACCTGCCAGATGCCTGATTGCAGTCAATACAAAAAAGCATGTTATGAGTGAGGGAGTGTGTACTGTGAATTAGGTTCGAATTGCCCCACAGACAGAAGAAAGCGTCTCCGAGAGCCTTGATTTTCTCTGGAAGTCAATATTCGGGAACACAATGGCCCTCAGATATGCTACCACTTCAACACTGGCACAAGTTATCATATTCCACTCAAATTAGAGGTGTTCTATCAACGTAATATCACTTCACATTTTTCCATTTTATTATTTAAAGAAAATATAAAGGGAAATACTGTGTTTCACAGTAAAAAAATGTATCTTTTAAACGAATATTTATAGACACAGAATGATAGATTTTTCAAAATAAGGCAGGATGGTAACCTTCTTTTTGAGAAATAAGTTTGTCACGGATGGAAATTTAGTTATTTATTGCTCAAGAGTAATTTGTTCAACTTCCAAAATTGAACATGATGTATGTACTGAAACTCATCTCATGGAAGAGGTTTTGAGGAGATAAAGCTTTTGCTGACGTTTATTGGTCGGACTGAATGGTGTTATAATGATTTTATTTCTATTTTCCTTGTCTGCCAAGCTGGTGCATTTTTAATACAACATTTCCCCTTAACTTTCCTTTCGATTTTAATGTTTTTTAAACAGTTAAGTTTTTCATTTCTTGTGAATTGCTCTCAGTCATGAGCTGAGCCACCACTAATTAATGCGAGCAAGTATCTTCCCATGACGTCTGATCCTGCAGGCTGTCGTGTAGTGGCAAATGTGAAGCATGAAACATGAGACAGTTCCTCAAAGATTCCCATTGTCGGTACAATCCCTATGTTCAACCCGAGATGTTTAATTTCAATTTCTCTATGTTCACGCAGAAACTCCACTGCGGGGAGGCATCGTTAAACCGCAGCACGAATGATAACTTAAACCTCTTGGAGGTCAACATCCGAACGAAACATCTTGACATATCGCACGTGGAAGTGCCCCTGTTTCATTATCGGGGTGATGACTAGCAAGTAGCAAAAGCAAGGTCTCCTTGCCAACAGCTCTAATTTAGATTATTTCAAATGGAGAAAATAAGATAGATAAAAAAAAAAAGGGCAGGCACAAAATGCCTAGCATTTGTTCACCTAGAAATTTATTAGAAATTCTGTTTTGTTACAGTGCGTAATGATGAGGAATACCCCGAGAATTGTCCTTCAGTTCTCTGTATGTATTACACAGATAAACAAGATGAGAAGACAAACACGGAAGTCTTTGCAATTATAACAACAGTAGCTAATTAGATCTCCTATAACAAAGCAATAAACAAATTTGGTTTGGATCCTTGGTGCAGTCAAATTCAAATGATCTGATGACTGTCTGCACGGCGTGATTAATAAACTCATCATCATACTGCTTTCAGTACTCCTGGCACACAAGTTTGAAACTTTACATAAACTGCATTTTAATTGTTATTTCATTGGGTTTCATATGATAAACGAATGTTTAGTAGATGTAAAATCACTAAACATGCTGTGATTCATTTCAGACTGATGGAGGGTTGTGGCATTTGAAGGGAATTGTTAATAATGGTGTGCTCATTAATTGCGGGAGGCTATGCCATACGAGAATTATTAATAATGGTGAGCTTATAAGTTGCAGGAGGCTATGTCATATGAGATCATAACTACAAACATTATCTAGTTGGTTTGGCTGTACTGCTGCTAGGTAGAATTTAATTCATGTGGTATGTCAGTCACAATGTCTTTATAAATGAAGCATATTTTATGGAGAAACAGGCAAGTCACAAGGTGATATGATGACAAACTAGCTAATAGTAAATTTGCTACTCAGTGAAATCTTTGACTGTTAAGTATGACTTATGCAATTTTCAGAAGGTAAAATTTAAATGTGGGAGTTTTCATGCACTATTTCCTACATTAACAAAACTTTACAATTAGTATTCGCTTCTGCTGCATTTTTACTTTTTGTCTTGTCCACCTTTTCCAGATGTTTTTTTTTCTTTATTTCAATGCTCTTCAAATGTTGAATGTCAACTTTTGGACTCTCTAAGTGGACTCTAGGTCTTGCAACATGCAAACTCAACTCCCAAAATGCAATGTTCTGATCAAAGGTCTGCCTCACATGTGAGACTATTCACCCAATGCAAACATTTTATATTAGTTTTCATATCAACTGTGTTTCCTGAAGGACTTTTCATCCTATTTTCATGTCCATGTTGTTACAGACATTCACTGAGACCCATTTAATGAAGTTTACTTCCCCCATTTTTGAGACAAATCATGGGATCAACGGCAACTCTCCGTCTCAACACCAAGTCTCAAATGCTACCTGGAGGAGCGGCCATGGCAGAGTAAGAGTGCATCACCGGTGAAAAGACATGTAAGACTTGACCAACGTTAATTCACAAAATGCTTGGATAACTTGGGTGTTCCAATCTTTTTTTCAGCAAATTTTTCTTAAAACAGATTTACGGAGCTATCCGGTGAAGGACATTTGTAGATACTGGCCATCGATGTCCCCAGGAATCCACTCATACAGGAACTATTACCAGGTAATAGATGGTGCAATGAATTACGCCTTAACGGTACTGACAACAGGAAATTAGTGTATTATGCCCATTAGGATTTTTATCAGCTTTGAGTAACAACTAACCACTTGAAATCTGTCCGGCCTGAATGGCCTTAAAATGACAGGTTTTGAACAACAAAGGAAGATGTTTTTGTTCATTGAAAGAATTACTGAAGTAATTGCAAATAGAACGAAGAGTAACTGTCTCATATCTTTAACATAATCTGCATCTTATATGCTGGCCCAAGGCAAAACTTCTATTTTTTGTTTTTGCTTCTCGGCACACAAGTATGTAGTTGGTTTACCCCTTTTTTTTTTGCTCATGCTTTTCAAACCAACTTTACACCCATACTTTACGGTACTGTGCATATGTAATATCAGGTTATATGACAATGTAGTGTTTCCTTTTGATATGGGGATAGCATTAAATATTCATGTCAGATATAATTAAACTCAAATGTGACTTACAAAGAGCCCTACCAGCGTCAAGGAATTATACAATAAATTGTTCAGCGAACTTCACAATTAACTTCATGGAAACGTACCAAGTCAAAATTTTCTCATACCTACTTTGCTGCTTCTTTTTAATTTGATGAATGACATGCCGGTGCCATGTATAGCTGTCTAACCAAGGACAGCAAAAGAGATAAGAAACATGACAGAGTAATCAATCTGTCAATAACCATCATTAATGCCACTGTATATATCTCAATGTTTGGATGTCAACATGAGGAAACTGTACAATATGAGAGCAAATGCATGATTCCAGATGAGGATGCCTGGCGACGAGGAGAAGATGACAAAAAAGCCAGGCTCATTATCTGAAAGTGGGTTAAATGTGCTCTTTCCAACACAGAAATCTGATCGTAATCTGACTCTCTACATAACTCAGGAACTTATGATCACATAACTCGGGACGATCTGAATGTGATCTGGCCAGTGTGATCTGGCGAGTAAGATCTGGCTCGCAGATCCCGAGCTTGCACAAAGCATGTCCTTGTAACTTAAGAGTTAAATTTAGAAGTGTTCTCACCAGGTACCCGACTGAAAATGTCAGGACCCAGTTCTGAAATTGCCACGCGGATCCAAAAATTCACTAACGTGCATTAAATGCGTTATGAACAAAAAATTATTTCTCATAGACTGTCTTATTCAAACGCAATCATTGCATCATTCCTTGAAAAACATTCGGCGTTTACTCCTTCTTGAGAACACTCGATTGTCATGGCCACATTACATGAGACACAGTATACATTAACAGGCAAAACAAAACGTCACACCGTATTATGACTTCACCACGAACTCATATATCCAACAAACAAAAGTTATGAGACCATGACTTCTACAACTGGAGTAATTTGCTGCAGGGTGGACTGTCTTTGCACAATCAGTGCAGGATCTAAGCATTTGTCTAACAACCCTGCAAAGTGTTTGTTTTCAATCTAATTGCACGATCTGATTAATCGAATACCGACAGGCTTTGCTACGAATTATGTACTGTACGTGTCACAAAACATACCACCACTTCACATCATGGCCGTTGGGACACGAATAAAAGATACTCACAATATCAGCCAAAGGTAACTGGATTTGCATTTTTTTTTTTTTAGACAATTAAGCATTTAAGTAATTTTTACTAAGAAAACACAAGAATACAACAAATTCCTTGCTTCCTCTGGTGATCAACTGAAAACGTCTTGTCATGATGTAGTCTGCTTCTTTGTTCTTCAAATTTGTGGCTATTCAGCAAAGTCTGAATGCTAAAAGGTACAGGCAAAAATAATCACTGCCTATGAATATGTAATGCTGTAGGTGTGTGATAAATTGCCAAACATTCCCTTTAAACATGCAAATAAGAATTACGAACAAAACATAAAGAACTTGTTTCCGTTTGTAAACAGAAGTTTATGATTTCGATGTCCTTGACAAACACAAAGAAAAAAGACTTTTGATCATATGAAATACCTAAACTGAGAAAATGTTTGGTAAAGGATGTACAATCATGGTATGAAATCATTATGGAATTCAAACCTATTGTCAAGGGGCAGAGTGAAATATGATGTGTGGCAGTTATCAAATGTGCACTACCTCTTTCCTTTAACAAACACACGAAATGAAAAGGAATAGAGGCTTCTGTCAAGACAACAAGGGGATTAAAAGGACACAAAACACTTGAAAAAGAAAGAAGAATGTAATAAGAGATTTAGTTGGCTTGGTAGACAGTTTGCTTGTAAAACCAGACTACAACATTTGTAACATATATCACAGACACCAATGAAAAGGCTGGTTGCTTCTAGAATTGAGTAAAAGATCCATCTAATTTCTTTAACACATTTAAAAAAAAGAAAACAAAAACAGTTTGGAAGGACTTTGCCCAATCAAAACATTTCTTCTCTTTTCTTTGGTTGTTCTTCTTCAAGGTATGTGACCTGCTTTTGTTGATTCAACTGGGTTTGACATTGTTTTTAAAATGAGTCAGGTAAACCAGGAAAAACAAAATAGGAAGGAATACAACCAACAGGAATTTATTGCAATGAACAGGAAGATGAATATTTATATCGTAAAAATATAAACTTGTCTTCCATGTTTACACTAAAATTAAATAGTATCCTCTGCACAGCGTTTTTGCAAAATTAACTCTTTTTGCATCCTCTCGAGGTCCACATTTCATATCGGTCGGCACACCAGCCAGCTATTCACCATTTTGTTTTAGTTACACAATGCAGAGCCTTCAAATTTACTGTGTTTTGACAAGGTGTTTACTTCAACAGAAGTCTTCTCTCTATAGATTTCCTAGTGATATGTGAAGTTTACCTTTCTTGCCCACTGAACATACAGTTTACGTTGGCACGTGAGAGTCCACGGCAGTATTTTTTAACATATTGCTCCTACAGTCCACAGAAGCTCTACGTAAACTGAGCAAAATGCCTTTGGGAAACACATGTGACACCATTTTGAAATTTACCCATAATGCAATGCCACTTAAATAATATCAAATGAAAGGCTCAATCTTTGATCCCACCAAATAATTACATATGTATGAAATGTGGAGTTTTAAAAAACCCCAAATGCCCAAAGGCATTGTGGTTTTGATGATTCATAAAGGAATATTTTGCATGAGTCTGACATACTGCACTTAGTATTAATGTGTAACATCGTTGGTCGGTCTTTGTACGTTTACAATAATTTATAGTGATTTACAGTAATTTATAGTGATTTTCAGTGATTATAGTGATACAGTAATTTATAGCGTCACATTTGCAATGCAGTGTTTCAACCACTTTGTACAACATAACTTCATACACACATGTAAATAATTGATGAAAAAGCTTCCTGTCTTGAGATTCCATGAGCACATGGTGAACATTCACAAGTTGTCTCAAACAGCCTCCACCAAATATCATATCTATGTTGTGCTTGCCACTACACCTACAGAACAAACAAATCAAGAGAATGTTTCGTACAAAAGATACCATGACACCATGTTTGCAAAGATCACACTTTTGAGGATTGTTGATGCTACATGACTTTTGTCCTCCAACAAAGAGAATAAGTTTCTTGAACCCAATAAGATATGCCTACAAACCAAACATCAGATGTGTCCAAGCTTCCTTTGTTGAGATATTGTGGTTTACAAGATTTTCATTATGTCGATCCCTCATGACCCCAGATGAACTTTGACCTACACCAACAACAATTAGCATCTTGCTCTTGATAAGGTTTACCTGCATACAAAATATGAGATATGCTCAAGCTTTCCTTCTTGATATATCACGTTAACTTACAGGATAGGCACCATATATATATATACATACATACACACACACATACACATGCCTGATAACAAGGTTAGGATTTCATGAAACCAATGATGAGGAGTAATTTGACGACTATGATTCCTTCTTTACACTAGAATATAAAGTTTGGTAGTAGCCTTCAAAATTTCCAGTGCAAATTGCAAGGAACTTGTAAGTCTGCACTAATGGTAACACACAGTGACTAATAGTACACAGCATTCTTGGTCGAGAATTTCCAAATCTGTTGGCGTAAACATAGAAATGCACTGTCATACCGCCACTGAATTCATTTGGACATAGACAAGTATCAGTGATGCATAACAATCAACCATTCTGGTGTTAACTGCAAATCCTGGCCACTGGTATTCATCCAGTGCCATTATGTGTTAGGTGATGTCCATAAAAGTTGTACCTTTCAAATGTCTTCATTTCTTGAACCATTCCCAAAATATCCCAAAAGTCACCTGACTAGCACTTTAAGGTGGTGGTTTGGGAAGTAGGAGCTAGTTCACTTTGGGATAGGGTGAATGTAGCTAGGTTGAAGGTCACCAGCTGATTCTGGCATGTAGTGATACTGTAAGTAAATTAGTTATGTGGGAACAGGTAAGTTAATCACTCATGAATATATATATGTGATTAATCAACCATGAAGTGACACCATGGTGGCATAACTTTGAAAGAATTTCAGTACCAGGATTTCATTTAACTAAGGCAGACATCACATTTGTCATGCCTTGTGCTAAAATTCATGGATTTGTTATGCTGTGATATTGCAGCCAACTTCTACAAAATGATCAGCTGTTCACCATAGTCCTCCACCAGAGGGCTAGTTATTCCGCAATAACACCCTCTCGTGAAGGGCTACTCAGTGACCCCTGCCATCATCGCCACTGACATAATTGATTGGTATGAGAAAACAGTTTGTACTTGAAAGGAGCAGGTCAGACTGTCTACAGTTTATCAATGACACAATCTACCTACTTACCTATTGAAAGTCTAATACCCAATAGCAATCAATACATGGGGGACAGATCATGCTTGACTCATCTGAGTCATTTAGGGACAAAACAGACCCTCCAAAGGAAGACCTCAGCCAACCAATGGGTTGTAAACTGTCCTGTCATCAACCAATTACATAGTCTCTCCTCTTAAACATTCTACAGTGGGAGGCAGGTCAAACTAAAGCATGGGTAAACTGGAGGATAATAACACAACAATGATCATGCTACTTATCCCACATTCCCACCTTTCCACGCAATAGCTCTCAATCACATGCAATGAGACTGCGTCGAAGCTCTGCAAAGAATGTCAACAAGAGAGAAACTACGAAGTCTCATTATCCCAAATGATTGAAGAAGGCACCCTTAGATGTTCAAATAATGTCCAAAATAACAACTGCAAATAGCCTAGAGAATGATCTAATGTACACACCATTGTTTGGGTCTGGTTACACTCAGAAAGTTTTGCCTCATGAGAGCAAATGCGAAGTTTGGATGATTAGTCGGTTGGAGGTGGTTCAGGAAGCCATGGTCCAGTTATGTGAGAGGTGACTCACCACATGCATGGTGCTTCATACATCAGTCCTCTTACTAATGGGATTTTGAGTTATTCCCTTGGCTCTTATCAACTGCAACTCACTTGGCTCATTAACAGTACTGCACTCCTTTTGATGTATATATTATGTGCACATGGTAAGTTCCATACAGTGGATAGAACACCACTGACCAATAGGACCAATTATACAATAACATTTATTTTTGGAATAGGTCAATGTAGAACATTCTTCACAGCAAGAGTGTCTAGATGGCATAGCTGCAACCACTGAGCCGATTCCTGCTCTAACTCATTCCCCTCTCCTCCCCTCTCTTTTCTCCCCTCTCTATCCCTCTCCTCCCCTTCCCGGGGTAGGTCCGATGCACCTACACACAACCCCACAAAACTCCAGTCTCCCACTTGATTATTCATGCTTATTCAGATATTCATAACCCTTTCACTTTCTCACTCATCTTTCACGAAACTGATGTAAACAAGACACACGTTGCCAAAACATTTCATTGCCAACGTGCATTTCAACACCTTGGACCATACGGGCAGGTTAAATGCAATCACAAACTTTAAATTAACCGATCGTACTTTCATCTGTGGCACATTTGCAATATTTTACCAGCATCCACTCAACAAACATTGAACATGAATTTTGCCTTCAATTCTTCAGTGTCATAAATAAATGATAAAAATTTATCATATTGCCATGGCAATGAGGTGATGTCTTATGTGAATTAATAAATAAGGCCTTTAATACATGTATCTTTTATCATGGTTGCCTGGTACCTATAAAAGTTATTCTGCACGAACATAACATCCTGAAAGTAATAATGTGCACACGGAGGGCGGATGAAATTACAACACTTCTGAATGAGAGAGATTTTATATTCAATAGTATTCTTCACTTTTTGCACCCACTGAACCTGTGCAGCACATGCTAATATCATAAGGCCTGCACTTCCTGAATTGTCCCTTCCTTCTCTCTGATATCATATAACCCACCCCCTCCCCTTTTCCAACAGAGCAAACATTTGGCTAATGGCAAAGTGCTGTTACCAACGTTTGTGTGGTAAGTCACTTTTGCTGCATCTCGTTGAGGATCTAGCGAACAATTTACTTTTGCCTATTCTAAAACATTTAAACTACAGTGTTTGCATCAACACTGAGATGGAAAGAAATTAACACAAGACAGGTTTGCATCAAGAGTTTGGTGCCATCTCTATCTAGGACTGAAAGAGGTAGAATAATCAGTGGGGACAGTAAGTGGAAAGCTCTCAACATAGCTCTTTTGCCAGTGGTTTCCAACCTTTTAAGACATCTGTCACCCTAGGTAATGGTGACTAACCCCATGGTACCCTCTTCACACTTATATTTGAAGCGGAACACCACTGTGGGTTGGCAACTTGGCGTGGGATATACAAAAACTCTGGGGGCAGACAGCTCCCCAGATGGCAGGAAATGGCACTTCACATGTCTTCTTACTTAGTAACAATGCATACAGTTACTTCGAAAGCAGAACTGTTGTTTTTATCAATTCTTTTTCAGATCATTTGTAATACTTAATCATATACTATACACTTCTTCATTTAAGTTACCTAATCTTATGATCACACCCTAGAGAATTTTCTGGCACCCCTAGGTTCCATGGCACCCCTCTTGGGGACCACTGCTCTATCCAACATCAAATCACCATAATGCTATCTTATAGGCCTACAGTGATCAACATTTGACAGTATGTGCGGACCTGGTCTACATCCAATACAATGGCAAGCTGTGTGGTAAAATGTTCATGATGACCAGAAAGTAACACACACGTATCCCAGCAAAAACTACACAACCTAAACAGGTCAATTGTTAATGAGTAACAGTTTTTGCTTTCATTACACCTACTCCTTTGGTCTGTTTTGAAAAACAAGTGAGTGATTTTGGATGTAAATCCAGTAGTCAAATGGCTGGGAGGGATGAGACCTTATACACACATACACAATTGACATTTGCTAGGTCATACTGTAGTCAATATGGTAAAGCGTAGGTTATCTGACATGAGGGCGTCCGTGCTGTGAATATTCCAAAACTGTCCTGATCAGTTTATTTATGAATGACTCACTTACCTGTCTCAACACAACAAATGCACTACCATCTTGAAGACAAAACTCAAGATTGTCCACGCTCCTAGCACATAAGGATAGCAAAGACACTAGTCCAAAATGGGTCCAGACTGTGCTAAAGGCAGTGTGAAAGGATATCAGTACTCTTGGTAAGGTAGATAAGAGTGCATTTATTGTGGTTAGACAGATAACTAAGGAGTTGAGTAAACTGACAATTTCACGACAAAACCTTACATCCTATATTCTTAATCATGCATCAAAGTTTCCTTTTCTTTTCTTTACCAATATAATACACTGTCAACATCAGCTGTTATTAGTGTTTTGCGATATCTCCTTTACTGGGAAGAGTTTAATGTGGATTTGAAGGAAACTTGCCAAATGCTATTTCCATCCCTAAGAACATCTTCATATCATGTATACATTTTCTTCCTTTGGGAACTTTTCTTATTGACTGCCAAGAAGCTTTCATAAATTTTTCAATGTTTTTCTTTTTCTCATGACGACAATTCACCTTGAAATAATGACATACTATGAATATTAATGAACATATATTACTTCATGAATAATTTAATGAAGCAATGGCTGTTACAAAATTTTGGTAATGTTCTATGTTGCTCACTGAAGAGAGACACTCCAAACTCGCCTCAGGCCAATCTTCAAGCTACTCCTACAGGCGCTAACTCAAAATTGGTTATCAAATTTTTATATAATTTTTTGTAACAAGTAGCTCAATGTCACAACAAAAGCCACCCCAATAAATTGTCTATGACATTGAACTTTCTAAGCAAGTTTTATTGTGAGTTTTCATAGTCCCTCCTCTCCCACTGACAGGGTCCCAATAATTGACTGATGGCTGAAGCAAAAGTGATAACTTTAAAGTTGTTTTCATAAAACTCCAAAAAAAAAGCTTCACCCCCAACAGAGCCTTGCAACAGTTGAAACTATTCACAAATATTACAATGATTCCAGATGCTTTGCATGGAAGAGTTAACCTGTAGTCTCTATAACACAGTCATTCCCAAACATGTTTAGCCACACAAAATGGAGGTCACACCTTTTTCTTCTTTTTTTTTGTTGTTCTCTTCTATCCCTGCCATTTGTTATTATAGCCTAAGGCAGACAGCTTCTGACTCTTAAGGTCACACTAAGGTCAAGGAGGGTGTTAATTTCTTTCAATTCCATGCCCAAGAGAGTTTATATCAGAAGAGAAAGCTGGATCTATCAGATTGGGAGAAAGGTCTCCAGACTGAGATGAGGAGGAAGAAAAGTTTCAGGGATGATAATTGACCCAATTTAAAGAATAATTCAAGTTTAATAGACTGAAGATTTGCACAGACCAACAATAAACAAACAGGGCTATGTGGATGGAGCGTAAGATGTGATTGTATCACCAATTAATTGGATAACAACTCCTGGTGGTAATAATGGACAGCAGCATTGGTGCATACATACTCTTGGTACAGCAAGTGAACAGCAAACATTGGAGTATGCTCCTTAAATAGCTGTTGACGAAGGGTAGTGGCTTTATTTTCTTCTACCAAAGTTTTGAACAAAATAGAGAAAGCCGAGTACAAATGCACCCAGCAAATGAAAAGGTTTTCTTGCTGGTATTAAAGAGTACACATCACAAAGTTCCCAACATGCAGACTTTCCAGTGAAATTTAGCCCCATACATGCAATATGAAATTTAACCTCATTCATGCTATTATGACTGAAAGGAATTTCTGGACAGTTGATAAAATGATTAGGTATCTACCAACTGGTAATTGTGTGTGTGAGTGCGCATCCATTTCATCCTCCTTTCATAAATAGCCGCCTCACAATTGCCAGGTGCTAGATTACGGTCACTATGGCAATGCATAGATACAGATTACATGAGGTGACGACAGTATACATGTTGTGCTACATCTTCACTAACTCAGGTTTGGGTGATAAGACCACAAATGTGCAAACATGATAACTCTACCACTGCCATGTGTCAGTCACTGCACCACTGCTGTTTAACTTATCCCACACACATGTCAACCTTTCTCCAATCCCTGTGGATTGTTATCCCATGTAGGCAATTATCTCAGTCTTATGCGACTACTACAGTTCTGCCCTGTGAGGACTTCAAAATCAACTTCAAGGTGGATCCCCGCAACTCACTGGTGTGGGTTTCACGAGTGACTATACTTACCCCTTGCATGATAGGATATCTGTCCTAGGTACGCTGCACGAAACTGAAATATTTAATCTTAAATTTCTCGGAGAAGCGTCCTGTACAGTTGTACAGTTAAAGCATGTATAGTTACAGCATCCTGCTTTAACTGTGCATATATCATCACTTTGGGATATGAATTTGATTACTCACATGATTGCAATAACATAGTCATTATTGGACATTATTTACAGCGCAAGTTAAAAAATTCTTTTGTTTCTCTTTTGTTTTTCAAAATGATAAAAAACAACACTGAAGTCACTGACGACATTCAGAGGGAATGTATCCACAATAAGCCGCCCGAAGAAGCTGCCAAGGTTAAGCTGTACTTTACGATTGACTGGCTTTACTTTAATACCAGTTTCTAGGACAGTCCATCTGTCTTGTCAATTACAACAATCTCCACTTTTAGGAATAATAGGCAAGCCATGATGGTTCTCCACAAGGATAAACATGGCAAGGTCAAAGTCACTCCAAGTGTCTAGGCACACTTAATTTGATCCTTGACATGCTTTGTGAAATAAGCCTAGAAGCAAATGAAACCAAAATACTTCCATACACATCTGAAGCTCTGAACCATGCATGACTGGGCCCATTTTCAGGCTACATCAGCATTGTGCTTTACACTGGTGAACAACAATACAAAGTAGTTTTTTTCTCAGAGCCTCTTACAGTTACATGGATGAACATACACACCCACCCCCTCCACAAACCCACCCCCTCCACACACCCCCCTTTCCATTGGGAAGAAGAGGGTTCACAGAAGGAAAATGAGAAAACCAGGCTAGCCTGTAGCTAGACTGATTGTTTTGACAGAATGAAAGATAGAAGAGGCTGAAAAGATGCTGACAAGGTTAAAAGGAATAACCTTCTAAACTTGCATCAAAGATCACTTGATCTTTACACATCCTGGCACATAACAAACAAAGAAGGGAAGCAGAATGGAATGTCTTTGTTACAAACACCAAATGGGCCAGCTTCCACTATGAGCCACTTCAATTATATTTTTTTACAAGTAGCAAACAACAGACTAGCTTCAAGTTCAACTGTCAAGGTCAAACATAGGATTAAATCATGGTACATATATATGCATTATGCTATATGAGTTTTCAAACACAAAGTCAGTGAATTAAACTCGTGTGGAACTGAATTGCAGGGTATCTTTTTGCATGATGCGGCAAATATATCGTAATGAACAGATCCATTTTGGGTTTTAACAACCTGAGGACGAAGTTATTCAGGAATCACTGACAACCCATTAATGACTTGTTCTACGCTACTACAAGGGAAGTAATGGATGTACTTATCAGGCTTTCAGGTCCCCAACTACAAGTAATGTGAGGTGCTGCTTAGTGCTGCTCAATGCACCTAGCTGAATAATAAAGGCTGCAAATGAAATTGAAACAAAAGTGACAAATTAACTTATAGACATGTTGGGCTTTTATGCTCATGTCAGTGTAAAAAATTTCAACTAGAGCTGGAACAGATGAATCTGTCTTTAGCAGCAACCATATCATGAATCATTGATGCTACCATGGAACAGGGATCTACACGATGTTCCCGGAGTTGATTATTCCCGGGGTTCCCCAAAACTTACTGGTTTGGGAATTCGCTAGCGACTTACTCACCTCATATAACCTATGCATTTCCATACTGACTATGGTCTAGCATCTGGCAATTTTGTGTGTGTGTGTGTGTGTATCTGGCCACCACCCTTCTGCAATTGCCAGCCTTTTGGTCTGCCAGCGAAGTTTTGAGATGCTAGGCCATGGTCGATACGGAAATGCATAGGTTATATGAGGTGAGGGAGTACACGCTGTGAATTTGATGTTTACCGTTTTCCCATCATTTCAATGGTTGCCGATGAGGACGAGATTCGTTATTCCCAAGGTAAGATGTTCCACAAATGTCTGAGCTTCAATTCTCTACGTTCCCTACGTTCTGTGTTCCCGGGGTTCAGCGGTGCCTTCACGGTGGAATACGAACCCCGGGAGCAACCCACCTCGGAGATATCAAACTTTGGGAATACTGAACCTCGGGAATATCAAACCCTGTGGACATTGAACCTCAGGAACATTGACACAGCCCCCATGGAACTATTAGCTCCATCATGATAGTACTAAATTGTCTTGGTTAAAGTATCAAATAAATACGCGACATGAAGAGTAAGATTTTTCATAGCAAACAGCTTACTTCAAAAGGCTTTCATCACTTACACTAAACAGCCTTTGCTGGTTACAATTAACACCCCCCCCCCCATGAATATTTCACACCACTATCCTATCACATTGTTGACATCGTCCTACAATTAACAAAGAAATGAAGTCGCTCAGTGCAACGGTGCAGATACAGCTGGTGTGTGCAGCTATTATGTGCAACTCGCTCTGGGCTACATGTTAAATCCTTAGGGATGACTTCGCAAAATGGTTTTTCATTCTTCATCTAATTTAATTAATTATACATAATTTGTCCCACATTGATTCACTTTTATAAGTGCTTTATGGTGAGACATGACAGGTGGATTTAATGTGCAGCATTTCTCTAACTGTATTCCAGTTTGAACTCAAAGTCTGTCATAATAAATCTCAGATTTAATAATTGTAAGACAGATCCTTCTCTTATTGTTATTAAAGCTGGTCTATTGAAAAATTTCCCAAATTCAGGTGACAGATGGGTTATGGACTTTTTTACAGCACAGTTGGCAAAATGTTGAAAGGGCTCATTGCACAACAACAAGAAGGATACACTACAATCATCACGCTGACAGGCAGGTCACTCATTAAGTCTGCTTTGCATTTTATTCTGTTTCATAGCATAACTATTCACTTCCTGCGTTGTGCAATCTTCCCTGGCTGGAGTATTCTCTCCTGCATTCCTGGAAAGTCGGTAACCTTGTTGAATACTTAACATAGAGTGTCCACCATTTCAATACTTCTTTTCATGGTGATTAATCTGTCTTTCCAGTAAACAAATGCGAAGAGTTACTACTTCTGTCCACTGTCAGTGGAAGAAACTGATAGCAAACAAAGTGCTGTTTTTATTCCAAACAATTACTGGACCAATGAAAGCATTGGCAGAGTTTGTACTTTGTCTCTTTACACAGACAACCACCTCTAAATATCTGTGGGTTGGTGTCACGGTTCACAGAGCTCACTTGAAAGGGCAGGTGATGATGAGTAACTGGTCCTAACAACACAGGAAGTCATTAGCGAATAATAACAACAGTAAGAAAAGAATCTACACCCGTGGTCTAGAGACAAATAAACAAAGAAGACCACTAGAGTCAGGAGGCAATTCCTACACAACATATGTAACAGTGCCCTTGTGAGACAGCATACATTAATTGTATCTTGTCATACTGGCAGCTGTAACCAGAGTTGCTGCTCTGAACACCCCAAAGTTATTGATCACAATTCATTTTAGAGTTCTAAGGGATATGGGGGGAGGTGGAAAAGGTTGGTGGAAAAGGCAGAAAAGATTGCCTTTTTAATTTAGGGGCTCAAATGCAGAATGGGACATTATTTTCTGAACAGTTGTTTTGTGACTACATACATTTCTACTCAAGTTTTTCCATACTCTGATTTTTTTTGGATGACTTCTCTGCTGCATCGCATGTGATTGCTTATGTATACACACAAGTTCTGTAAAAAGACTGGTGAGTGATCATATTAAGTACTAGCAAAATCATGGGCAACATTCTTCCAACACAAGTAGCTTCAGAGTCCCAACTACTTGGCGTCAAGTACTCGACTTGACTCCAAAATTGTCAGAGTCGCCCAAGTCTAGGAATGCTAGAGAAACTTTCGTTGTTAAGGGCGAACGCCGTAGAACACGGTCACTACGTCATCGGTCTTAAGTAATTTTGACACTTCACCAGTCAGTGTATTACAGTCTCCCCAGATAGTGCAGTCCAAAATCTACTAGGTCTCATATCCATCGATGGTTTGCCTTTCTTTGGGGCCCAGCTGAGAAAACATCAAGGGAATTTGCAATACACAAGATGGAGAAACATGTATATTAGCCAGATGCAAATACTGTTTAAAGGAGAGAAACAGTGTTTCGGCAGGGAACTGTAACATCTCCCTGGTTTTGGCTTTCAAGTATATACAGAAAGTCACTGCAAGGTAATTTCATTGATAAAATATTCCTGTGAAGTGTTCAAATGGAGATTCAGCCAAATTTCTGGACAGAGAGTGTTGACTCCAGAAACTTGCTAAAACTGAGCAAAACAAATTAAAATTTCCCTCGTTTCCAGTGGTGGACAAAACAAGTGCTTTTCTTATCACAAAATTTTCAATTTGTGATGGGTCGCACCAATGCTAGTCAACAAAGAGACAGATTATAGCTAATTTGGTCAAAGTATTTTGGCTTCTAAAATTAAAAATTCACACAAAGGTGACCACAACAAGTGAGGAACCTTATTTTTACTTCACAAAACCCTCAACATTGTTACTGATTCCTCAAATTGTTTGCTTACTTCACCTGCTCTTGTATTTAGGTCAAAATTTCTCAGTAACTTGACCCTATCACCCAAAAATATCTTCAATTACGAAATAGTCATCAAACTACAACAGACAAGGCATTGTTCTCCTAAAGAGTAAAAAAAAAACCTCACATTGTACAAAAAGGAATGAATCAATCCTCTGACAGTGTGTGAACTGCTATAGAATCAGTAAAACTAGTCCAAACTATAAAAGAGAAAGGCAAAGCCTCTCTCTCATTGAAACCCCTGTCATAGCTCCATGTTTATAACTGTGATTTTTAAGGAAGTTCTACCCTAAAGCATCTAGGGATATAAGAGATTACACAGACATTTGTCAAAGTTGTCATTGTTTTGAATAAAATATTTAGTAAAATATGTATTTAAAAGAAAAATGTATTGTTGTGTACACCAGAAAAACACAACCCAGAGTGACGATGACACCTCATTCCTTTTAAGCAAAGATTGAAAGCTTATACACACCACTTCTTAGTTCTAATATTTTGCTGGGTATGTTCCTTATTTCTTACTGTTGCTTTTCCTTTGCTTCTTGATTTGTATAATCATATTCATTATCAAAATCATTATCACCATTGCTATTATTATTATCATCAGTATTATCTTTATCATTATTATAATTGTTACTATTATCATTATTAATATTATTACCTTTTTTTCTTAACGTGATTGATGACACTAACACACTGTACCATGTCTCCTCCCAAGTCCCTTTCTTAAAAATTGGTTCAATTATACATATATCCAGGTTTGAGGCCCAATCGTTACAGTTCTTGCACCATATACATCTTGATATTAAATTCCCTTTGTTATTACGATAAAACTGTTCCATGCCACCGAGCATCTTACTTGCAAAAATGACTAGACCATCAACATCACTGGCATGTGGCACATATGTATCTGTATACAATGCTTGCACTACATGTAATGGTTTGTTTCCTTGATATTGCATGCAGTATTGCTACATTTAATGATTTTCATCATTTTTTTCTGCTCTTTTGTTAAAGCAATGAGTGAAGTTTGTTGTGAAACCGTCAACCACTGTCAAACTACATGGTCGGTGTGATAGGGTCAAGGTGTAATGCTAATATGTGTGCTTTACCTCACAATGCAGTCACAAAACCACTGCACTATAACACTCACACTGGCAAACCACTCTCAATTTTGTGAAGTGTCACAGCTTTTAGTTGTTTATCAGACAGGGGAGGTGCCTAATCAGCCACTGCAGAACTAGGCTTGGAGAATGGTGAATGAAATCATCCTCAATGTCTCCCTTCAGAAATACATTCCTGAACTCTTATAATTGTGCCAATATAAAATGAAGGCACCTCCCGAGAACAGTTAAATACCAAAGTTAAGTACGGCATTGTCTATGGTCAATGGCCATAGCTGCCCACTCAGCAAGATATGAGGTGGAGTGCTCGTTAAAACAGACAAAAACACAACAAGTAAGAACAAACACAGTTCACAGAGACATTTGTTTACAAATTCAAGAACAAACCCATGCTTTACTACGGGATTCACTCGCCTTTCAAGCTGGCCACAGATTTGGGTCTGGATAAAACAGGTTTCAATGGGTGTGATTAATCAGAACTTCCTAACAATCTAAACAAGAGTGGATAATGATAATACACCTGCTTGGAGCAGTTCTAATGGTCCTCATTGAAGTAACTGGGCCTATGTAACAGGGTTCAGTAAAAATTGATCTCTCAGTCAGTCTACTGATGTGACTGGACCTATACATGTATTAGCACTGACAGATTCTCAAGCAAAAGGAATACAGAGTTGCTATCCTAACATGGAAACCAATGACAGAAATAATTTAAGACGGGTGGGTATCACACAAGCTGCGATCTGGTAATGAGATTAAAACAGCGTGTGCAAGAATTTATGGGAAAGAGAATGGCAGCTTCTTCACAGAGTCTTTTGTATGGCTGATATCAAATCACTTAACAACTAAAGTAAAGACCATATTTAGGAGATATCTTCCAAAACAATGGATTAGAGATACTACTTGCAAAATATTATTGTACTTGGTGCTTAGATTTATCTGAACTGCCTTCATTAGTGACACCTAACGAACAGAGTTGAAATATACTAGCTACAGCTACTTGTAATTTCACTATGCGGAGTATGTCGACAGATTACCATGAACTTCACCTTCAGCAGAACTTAATTATTCACAGCTCTACTTTCTTAAACTTAGGTACATAAATAGCATGTGCTGAGGAATGCATTGCCTTCAACCGACTCCCCACAACTCTGTGACACGAATCCTGGAACTTTTCAAAATGTCCTATTTCCATGAAACAGACTTCTGAATTGTCAATCTATGTAACTTTGCTATCATGATGAATCGAGACATTATTTCATGTTTGTTCGCATTTACATGTGCAATTTAAATCACACGTCTCAAGGCCACATTTGACCTAACAATAAACAATCTGCTAGCAACTGTAACACTGGAACAAATTATACCAATGAAACTAAGTACTTTATCATACCTAGAATTGACTTTGATCAAACGAGGAATAACAAAGTTCATTGCTGGACGTTATACCATTGATCCCATGTTGACACAGCATTAAGGTATGTGAATCTGCCAGTGGAAACTTGCATAGATCTGGTAAACCCGGGGTTAATATGCATCTAGGTAGAAACAGACCAGATATGAACATGTTGGAATGTCAAACTGCAATTCCATGAACTCCATCTGTGGTAGGGCTATCCTGCCGACAGAGGCAGCTGGTGAATCAGAGATAATTAAACAGGATGTTGTATTACCTACAGGAGCATATATACACTAATAGCAAATATATATATAGCAAATAGGTGTGTCTCCAAAAAAAAAGAACTGTAAGCAAAATGTTAAGTTACAAAATATCAGCCAGATAAGCATGATTGCCAAAAAAAAAAGGTTACACTGCTTAGTATAATCAGAAGATCCTTCATGCTGTAAATGGTAACAATAGAGAAGGTTCTCAGCTGACTTGATAAACAGACACTTTCAGACAATGTTATTTCAAATTTCAACACTGGCTAGAAGGGGATGGGGTGGATAGCCAAAGGAAATGGGGAGTGAAGGAAAGAAGTGGTGAAAGGTACTATACATTGTGTCAAACTTCAATTAAGAACAGTGGCAAAAAGTCAGTTTGAAATTATTTTGTTTGAACTGTTTCTCATTTTATGGATTTTTTTTCAAGAAAAGCTGGAAATCATCCTACATTTGATCCTCAGCTCAACTTTGTGTTGTCTAGAAATTTACAGTAGTGATTCCAGAGTGAGGGTCTGTATTAAACAAGTCATAGCTTATGAAATACTGACCTGTTGCAGCAATGATTTGCGATCGTCTTGAATTCCCATCGATAGCTGTCAGTGGCACTTACCACTAGAAGTGACGGGAAGCACAAGTAATTGACATGAGTCACATGACACACCCTGACAACGATTGCTTGCTATCTCTGAGGTCAACAACGAGGTGTCCATAAACTGTCCACACAGACAAGAAATTTTCTCAACCTCACTGCCACCCTCAAAACAAGTAAATCCTTTAATAACATTTCATCCCCTATACCAAATATAAATGAAATTACATCCACAATGATTGCAAAGACCAAATCTTCCCCACCATCCTCTTCTCCCCCCCCCCAACTTCCTCCTCAGTTTCGTGAGATGATCAACTTTCAAACATGGAAACCACATTTTCACAAAGAGTCAACAAATTTACAACATACCCCTTTCCTTTCTGAGAATTAACATGACACATTCAAGAAGAATCTAAGTGGTAGGTTTGAGGTTCAAACTGGAAAATGATTCACTGATATAGCATAATTACAAATTTCTTAGCTACATACCATTTCATACCTCACAGAGGGGGTGAGGGGAGGGTTCCTTGGTAATCACACAGGTGAATGGTTCAGTCGCAATAATGGGTAAAGTATGCAACTACTACATCTCACCTCTGCACTTAGTTTAAACATTCCCACACTTGTTTTACAGTCACTAATTTTCTAATAGGATAAGTCCTGGTAGGAGACCAGTGACCGGTCACCTCGTGTGCACTCAGCATAGTAAAGTAGTTTGATACAGTATGCGACATGACCGAGGTAGGACGTAAGGAGGAGGAAAGCAGATTATGCCCAGTAGAACAAGGTATTGTGTGTCTACTGTACTTTGAATGATTCACTTACCGAAACTTTCACTATTAAACATGGAGAGTGAGGCTGAGACTTTTTTCACTAGTTTTTTTTTTTTTTTTCTGAGGGATGATCAGGCTTTTTCAAGGCCACAAGTCTAGAAAGTGATATTCTAACTCTGAACATGGAAATACTATCAAATTCAAGGTACTATTTCCATGCTTTAAATTAGTCTTAACAGCAGTCACTCATCACTCCAACTTACATTTTTTGCTTGTGGGAAGCAAAATTCCCTGTTGGTTCTGTTCTTTGACTGACAGCAAATCCAAAAAGATGCAGAGTAGCTCATATTACACATTATACAACAGGGGGGTGGGAAGGGACTTGAAGGATTGATTAGAACAACTGGAACTGTCAGGGAGGGGGACCATGAGTCACTGTAAGCACCAAGGTAGGAAAAGACAAACACTGAAAATTTTCATACCACCATCCATAATAGAGCCGGTCCAAACTGGGCTGGTTGTAATTATGTGAGTGCATGACTTGCAGGGACAAGTAAGTGAGACTAGTGACGTTCAGAAGGGAATTAGCATCTGTTCAAAGCTACTACCCACATGACAAACCAACATCATGGGCTTCCAGATAGTTACCCTGCAGATCAAGCACTACTATCCCAAAGGTAGGTTGTACTGATTTGTTTTTTTAGAAACACTGTGTCACTTTTCAAATTTTCTGCATAACCAAAGTCAATATAGCATAAGCTTTTCTTTGGCAACTGTTTATAAGAATACAATTCCTCAGTTATGAATTTATTCCCCTTGAGGATAACTGGTACACATGAAGGTCTAACACTGTGTTCAGGTTCCTATGGTGTAACAAATCCTCATTTCATCAATAGCAGAAACTACTCCTTTTTCATAAATGGCTTCAAAAGGTTGGATTCCTCCAGCTTGACCTATGGTAGTTTTAATGAACTCCCGTTGATCTCGTTCCCTGGAGGTAGTAACATCACAGATGCCAGCCATCCAACCCTTGACTCCACCAAGAGCCAGCTGTGATGGATAAAAGATCCTATTTGACCATTAGCACCACGAGAAATAGATGACAAAGTAATTAGAATATCCTAGTCGATCCATAATTAAATTAATTAAAATCGAATTAGCTAAGGGACGTCAGCTTGACCACTACTCCAGTGAACATGTACTGTATGGTTCAAGACACTTAACTTTAGACCAATGCCACAGTGAACAACATACGGTATTGGCACCATACAATACACAGGCTGTTACGGTTTTCTAATAGGCATACCATAGCTTTCATTCATGTTGGTGAATAGGTTTATTGGTACTACCTTCCAATCATCCACAACCAAACATAGTGTGGATAATTAAGGACGGACGATTCATTATTCAAATTGATAGCGCACACACAATCACGATATAGCTTGAATTTCAGTTATGAAAATCACATCTACCGATAGCTGGAAGTACGTACCATTGGACCATTACAATTGGACCATTACAATTGGAGTTACAATATAATGCAGTATATGTTCCACTGCACTTTGCTGGCACCAATTAACATGCTGAATGTGTGGTGTAATTGATCTAACAGGTCAAGGATAGAAAGTGAACAGCTATAACCAACAAAAAACTGCATTCAACTACTCCCTCAAATTGGAACTATTGGAGCTGAGAAATTGCATCTCCAAAATCCATCACTTATGCCATTAGTCAGTCGCAGTTGTGAGAGAGTTCCCTCCGTATCCTCATCTATTAAACCGATAGATCGTTGTCAACAAGAAAGGACCCTCAAAATTAGATTTCAGATCCATATCATATGAAGGCTTATCCTTTTTTGTCAGCATTCTTTGGCAGGATGCAATGTCAAACAAAGCCACCTCTCTTCATCCATCCCAAACATTCCTGTCTCTTGAATGTTTTTTTGAGGATTTGCACTTCGGGGAAAAGAGCATAATATTGCTATAACTGCTTTAATGATGAATGAGCTCTGAAAGAGGGTCATTGACCACACCTATGAGGATGCATTCACCAGCAGTTTTTCTCTGCCTCTCTCTCTTTCTTGCTGTGTGGTGACACAGAAACCTGGCCAATTAAAATCAAGTGGGTTTCCTCTTAGGCTAATCACACTGGCAAGCTTATCATACAGGTAGGGCCCCTCACCAAGATCATTGATTTAAGATTCCCTACTAGCATAATGAAAAGGAGCCTTCTAATCGCCCCATAAGGCAATTGCAAAAGCATTTTCTTTATGCAGCTTATTTCAGCTTTGTCATACAGCAACAGCTAGGAATGTTGGAACATGTGAATTCATACACACTTTTAATGGTGGATGAAAGAAGGAAGGATAATTTTCCTCAGCCTTCTCAAGGACTGACAAAAAAAATCAAACTTTTCCCATGTCTTGACATTATAATGAACAGGAGAATCCCTTCCAGGAAATTTAAGGTTGAGAGAATTACAGGGAGCAACAAACAAAAGACATTACACAACAGTGTTCATTAAAAGTGTGCTTAGATCATGCTCATGGTATATGACTAGGACAAAAGAATTAGGTAATTGTGAAAAAAAAAAATCAACACACTTTGATGTACAGTTATTATTCAGGTGACATCCCCACAAATCACTAGTGTGTATATTCTGAAGCAACTACATTATCAGTTGTACACACTTGTATGAGCTAGGGGAAAGTATATGTCTATAATGTGAATCCTAAACATCCCAAAACTTACCTTGGTTTGGAAAGGATTAAGAAGACTCACTTACCTGTCCCAACACAACAACTGCACTCTGATACCATGTCAAGGGCCATGGTAACCGTTAACAATGCTTCTAACACCATCCGGTCTACTACCTGATTAGGGCCTCTCTTTCCATTCATGCCATCCTACATGCTACATATAAGGATGTTATTGGCAAATTTCTATCTTCAGGATACGAATTCCACAAAGACTATGAATACAAACTGACTCACAGTAACATCAATCATTTTGGCTGAAGTGGTTCTCTCCGCTGAGAGAAGAATAATTTAAATTCAAATTTTCTTCAAAGGGAGATATTGTGATTTTTTTACAAAAAGAAGCCATACTTTTAAAACTAATATTATGGTAAAAGAATGACAGATAAAATTGCAGGATGGTAACATTATTTTCAAGAAATTCAGTTATTTGTGCTTCAAGAATAATTTGTTTGACCAAAATTTCACAAATTCAAATGATGCATCTTCAGCAACTCATATTTTGCATCACTGTTTTAGGTTTACTGGTGAAACTGAATGGCTTAAGCAATGACCAAAAGCTACTCTCTTTGTATGCCATGTTGGTGCATTTTAAATGCCATATATCCATTGACGTGTGTGACCCCCACAACTGCACTAGGTGTGGATAATTCACCAGTGACCATACCTACCTCTTAAATTGTGCACATTAGTTCAGCCTGTGACAACATGCTCTCTTTGCTCTGAATCGACCTCATTGAGGTTGGACAAGCCCTACAACTCACTGGAGTGGGTATTCACGAGTGGCTACAGCCAGAGCGAAAGCCAAACGAGGGTGAGCCTAGGCTTAAAGTGTGTGGTGCCAGAATAGATTTTGATTGCACTCTGGGCTGGGTCAAACTTAACACATGAGTAAGCAAGTGGTAAGTATATATGAATTTAGTGTTACAGGAAACAGATAATAGGTACATGTCTATAATGTAAACTCTCACTTTGAAGAAAAAATTATCTAAACTGAGTTTGAAAGTGTCGATAAATCGACTTGTAGTCATATTTCACAAACTATGCTCAAAACCTTTGTCTAATGCACACTAACAGCTTGTTCAGAGGAATACCATACAGATGATGTGTGTACTACAAGGACAATAAACATTTGCTTTACAGAGAGAGAAAAAAATATTTTTAAAACTCCTACTGTAGACATAGGATGATGCATCTTCTGTAACTAATCTCATGCAAAATGTTTTGCGGAGGGAGATGAAGCTTTGGCAGACATTTATTGATGAGCCTAATTGGTTTAACAATAAAGCCATTTCTTTGCATGCCATGTTGCTGCATTTTGAATGTCCTCTTTCTTATTAACATACTTCTCACAACTACCTATCCGAATAAAATCAATGCTGACTATTCATGAGCTCCAGAAAAAGTCTCCAGTCTTTGAACAATGTGCACTGCTGCCACCAGTGCATGCCGTTACAGGCAATTGAAAATCGATTCTCATTATTAGACATAGAGGCATGTGAAAACTTACATACCTGACCATCCCTGTCTCTGAGTATTCATTCGTATTTGACATCCAGAAAACAGTTCCCTTCTGAGGATGGCACTGTTATTTCAACTAAACATTTGTCCTGTTTAGTAAATTACAGCCATGCCTTTACTTCGCAATAGAGGATTGTACATGAACTAGTCAGGAGTAGCACCGTACACAATCAGTATTAAAATGCGTGCACTTTTAAACTGCTGTTTTACCTAATGTATAAAGTTTATGTCTCTCAAAGTCTGCTCTTTTTTTCTTTAGACTTTTTAAGTTTGAGAACATGTTTACACTGTATGCTTTCATGGTTTCAGAGGTAGACTGTAAACACTGACTTGAAGGTAACTCTGTCAAAAGTCACAAAAAAAAAACAACTGGAACCAAAACTGATGAAGGTAAGTTCAGTTTAGTTGTAGGTAAATGGTAGGTAATTTCAGATGCAGCTGGTGGGTGCAGGTAAGTTCACTGAAACACGACCAAAATAGGTATTTATCTTTTACCTTTTAATCTTTTCAAAATAGTGTATCAGGGATGTAAATGCAGGGTAAAAAAATACTGAAAATAGGTTGTACAGGAGAACTCCGTCCTGGGGGTGGGGTATAAGAGGGAGGGGGTGTCAGGAGAGAGCTGAGGTGCAAAATGGTGCACTGTAAATTCATTACTTGAAATATACTCATGCCCTAGGGAATTCCATTTTTATGGTATTTTTGGTTCATTTAGACTGTTATATGTACTGTAACATATAATTTTGTTAAAATGTTGGAATACAGGGGAAATACAGAGGTATCAGCCAATTTTTAAAAAATATGGAATTCCAGTATTAATACGGAAAACTAACATCCCTGGTCTATGTTTCATTGTAGCATTTAGCATTTTCCTCTCGACATGCCATTAAAAGGACTGCAGAGGTTATGACTGGCAAGTACAGAAAAAACAGTTCATGGACTCTACTCATTGAGGGTTGCTGAAATGCACGCTGGGGCAGCAAAATTCCACACAGATCTAGGTCAATAAAATGCCAGGTCAGGTCACATTCTTACTGATTTCTCTGCTTTTGCTTTTGGCTTATTCAAACAACCACCACTCATTCACCCAACCACTTCATCAACTTACATTGGGACAGACTAAAAGTGCCTACGCTATTTTAGAGATAAAATTCAAGATACTACTTCCGCATCAGACTTTTTATGGAAAGGAATACCTCAAAAGATGCAAAAGTTGCAAACTTCCTTTTGCTGTGACATCACATTATATTCTAAAGGTTCTCACTACACTTATTCTCTACATTTTCTTCACGTTAAAAATGCTGCTGGACAGCAACTGCAGTATACATCACAGATATTATAATGAGTGCGTTGCATTAGGCACTCCCCCTCACAGAAACTTTTCACAAAATCCCCTCTGGTAAGTTATATTTATCGTTAAACCATTACTTTTTGTAGTTTCCCACATGCTGTCGGATAATCGCAGGAAGTCGAGTGCCTCCAACGACCCCGGTCTTCCCCTGTTTTTATTATTCTTCCTCAATCTATCCAGATGTTGACACAATCCTGAAGGGAAACTAAGGGATTCTCACATGAATCTTCTCCATCAACTGTCCATGCTGGTTTTCCAGTCACTTTTCTATCTCCGGATTGTTCATTCTAAAACATGTTACACTATGGTATGAATGACCACAACATAGATTTCAAGCAGGTTTCGCATCTGAGATAGATCTACTGTTGAACTCAAGAGAGGTAGAGCACATTTATAGGTCAGTTGAAACAGTAAGGAGCTATACAGTGAACTATACATATTTCATAGCACATCCACAATTTGCTTGTATCTACAAAACATTTCTGCAGTTTTCACTTTTTTCTTTTATAACTATTCAGCTTTACCGAAGCAAGGGGGTAAGTAGATGTCTACATGTGAATCAAAAGTTACAACACCTTCATTTTACCCTTTCGTTAGTAAGTGCGTCAAGATCATTTTGTACCAAGCTTTTTTTGTACCAACCAGTTTTTGGTATCAACTGTTTCTGGCATCTGCCCTTCCTCAGAATGAAAGTGATATTGTCACAATCATGATGACACAATTTTGTCCTTAAGGGGATATAAACCTGTAAGTTTAGATATTATTCCTTGACTTTGCCAGATTATTTGTTACCTGTCTACACTTGTTATTTTTGTCTGCTCTCTCTACTGACCTTACATGATCCTTGCATTACTGGTAAGCCTACTGTAAACCCCTTAAAGTGATTGCATGCTATGCAAAAAGTAAAAACAATTTACATTTCACGTTCAAAAGTTTAGTGTGTCCTTTAATTGCACCATTCAAATAATTTGGTCAAAGAAATAGATTTCAGTGCATAAATTCTGTCATATGATTTCAAATCTTATAACAGAACAAAAAGATACTGGAGCTGATTGCTGATGCCTTAATGCTCGAGGTGATCAGCTTGTATAGTGTACATACATGTACATATACAGTGCTTCATTTCACTAAATACTACGATTTCCCATGTACCTATCGAAGGAACTACGACTTGAGCAGTGTGTTTTCGAATTTCGATACATGTCTGAGATCTGGGCTGTTAAACAGTCGATACGTACATGCGGTCTACGTGTTATAATAAGAACGGTTATTCTGCAAATACGAATTCCGTTTTCTATGTGTTATGCCCAATTTCATTGACTTTCAAAGTAGTTACCGTCATTTACGACTGTCGAATGATGTATCCTGTTTACGAAAAACAAACCTCAGGTGCACTTAAAGATAGAGAAAAACTTCAGATCAAACATGATCTTATACTTCTGGTTTTTCCGTAGGCTACACATGTAAGATCACTTTTAAAGGCAGGAATTATGGTCTATCTGTAACATACCTCAACACACTAATGAGGCAATGTGTGGCCGATCCACAATTTGCGATTTAAGTTACCCTCTGACAATATGAGAGAGAAATTCAATCCAGAAAGAGTGTGCTGAGGGGACTGCTCCTAGGAAGGATAAATTTCAGCTGGAGTGGAGTGAAAATTCACTTCAACAAGAGTGATATTTCATTCCATGTGTGGGATATTGCTCCATTTGGAGTGACTATTCATTCCATCCTGGGAGAAATTCACTACAGTCCCTCAGTACACTCTGTTTGGAGTGAATTTCACTCTTTTGTTTTTAGAGTGTAGAGATCTGCTAAAAGAAGTAAAACAAATCTTTTCTGCTGTGTCATACCAAGTTCTTCAAAAATTCACTTTGGTGGCCACATTCAATACAGGCCACAGTGCTAAGGTCTAAAATAGCTATAAATAGGATGATTTTGATGAGAAGGATTTTATGGAAAAATGTAATCATATCTAAGAAGACAGACTGATGGCTGCAGTAATTTTTGTGAAAGAAGGGTGATTCGGAGGTCACAGACCCTGACTACCACTTTAAAGCTAGAGATGCAGGCAGTTTTAAAGTTAACTATAAGGGAATGTTAAAAGACAGACAGGAGAATTCATGGATCCAGAAGGTGAAGAGGCGATGTAAAAAGGTCGTCAGTACTCTTGGCAGGGTAGATGAGAGTGAAATTATTGTGTTGAGACATGTATTAGGCAAAATCCAAACTTTGTAAACTATCTGTAGTGTTCTTCCCAGTATTAAGAAGGACATCTTGTCACAAGATACATGGCTTAGCAAAACTCAAAACGAAAATCAAATGTGCACTTCAGGTGCACCTTTTGTTGTTTGTGCACCTAGTCTTTTTTAAAAATAATTGCAAATATCAATACTTGATGTATACTCTTTCTTTATGGCAGAAGTAAAACTTCAGGAGCAGTAAACCTGAAATTCATTCAAACGCATGCACACCCTCACCGGAGATCTATGGACTTATTATTAATTGCCTGATAACTTCCAGTATGTGGGTTCAATAGACTAGCAAGGGCACCTAAAAAGGAAATATTGATTAGGTACTAAATATGATTGATGGAGTATATTATAGATCAATAAAGTCTTGCTCACATTTGGGTTCGAAAATCCGATATTAAAAGAGGGTATTTCACTGATGAAGAGAGACTTTCCACATTTATCTGAGCAGACTTTTGCTAATTGAATAATTAGAATGTATCCTTTCTTGTGTGAGAATTTAAACTAGCTTTACACAGACAAAAAAATCCCTTTGTCGACATAGAATAAAGTTGAAATGTGGTTGTTTTCTTATTAAAAGGAATTTACCCAATAAAAAAGAAAAATTGGTACTTGTCAGGCATAAGTAGACGACTACATAGTGAATATAGTGGTCATCTAAAAGCTGCAGTACTCAACTACACTACTCATCTAAAAACTGCCATTATAAAACGAAAGAGAATTCTTCAACGCCAGTGATCAAACCTTTTACTGCTTTTGAATGTAAAATGAAAGTCTTTAAAAATGGTTTACTTCAGAGAGGAAGAAGGAAGTTTAATATTCCTTGCAGAAAAGTAAAGTTCTTACAGTAGCAACCTTACAGTACTTACACTATTACATGTTCACATTTTAGAAGGTTAGGCTGGCAAAAAGACAACACAGTGTAGCTTGAATAGAGTTTCTGTGGGTCGAGGATATAAATCACTGGATGTGATTAGAAATTTTCCTGTTTGTTTTGCGCAAGTACAACATGGAATAATTTCAAAACTTAGGTCTACAGATTTTAAAAATCCAATTCAAGTGAACACATGAAAAAAAGTAATGTGATATCAAAGGACACATTTTGCTGGATAAGACCTATTGCTACTAGATGTAACATTACCCAACTGCAAACTCATTTTTAACAAGAGAGTGCAGACCAAATAAAAACAGTCCAATAATACTATGTCCATCAAGTTTTACTACAGTTGCTGACTTCATCAGTTTCCTTCACACCCCCCCCCCTTCTTCCCAGGAAAACAGACGAATAGCCTAATAGTAGATGATTGTGCTGTTGCAAAGCTGAGAATTGGAGTAGAAGAATGTAAATCACGTATAATCAGTTTCTGGATGTATTCCATCCTCCTGTACATCCCAAAGC
The DNA here is from genome assembly GCA_021234535.1 of Stichopus chloronotus. NCBI lineage: Eukaryota > Metazoa > Echinodermata > Holothuroidea > Aspidochirotida > Stichopodidae > Stichopus > Stichopus chloronotus. The sequence continues at coordinate 37,507,105 of CM037832.1, read as the reverse complement.
TTACTGAATTATTGTTATTCTTTTTCACAAAAGACTCACCTACCTGTCTTAACACAACAACTGCACTTCCATCTATAATGCCATGTGTACTTTTAACATCATCCCGAGTGCCATCTAGCCTACTGTCAGACCAGCGTCTCCCTCTCAGTCTGCCATTCTTATGTGCCAGGAGTGAAGGAAATATTCAAACTTCAATTAATTGGGTAGTACCATAAGGCGCCGAAGGACGGATGGACCCCATGAAGATACTCTGATCAGGCTGAACATTGCAGCATTCTCAAGTCCAAAGTTGAATGCCCTAGTTGGATTCAATTCTTGTTGTGTTAAAGTCAAAGTGGAAATGAGGCTTACAGCTGGTTAACATTGAAAAAGAGGTCAAAAGCAATTCAATTTTTCACTTTGTTCCCCTTGGAATCCCTCCTCTTTGGTTCTTTTTCTCCACTTTTCCATCTCACGATAAAAAAAAGCTGATGCAAACTCTATAAGTGTTATTTACGTGATCCTTGAGTTTCTCAGTGATAGAGCTGTTTCAGGAAATCAGATAATCTCTTTACTATTAAAGTGCACTCACAGGCAATCTACAATCATAATTTTTTTTCCAATAATGTGTACATGCCCTTCTTTCCTGGCACTTTGGTTTATTCGAAAATCCGATCGAGCAGATTTAGAGATATTTTAAGATCAAAATGGCCATAACTGCTGCTCTTTTTTAGCAGCCAAACAATGAAGAGGAGACTTGAGGAGTTGGTCTGTTGGTCGTCAGGGCATGTAACGCCCACAGGGAATACATCGCTCCAAAATGTCAATTTCATCTTGAATGTAAGCAGAGATATGAAGCATCTCTGTTTTGGAAATATCATTTAAACTTTTGGACAGAATCCTGCAAACATTTGCTAGGTATCTTAGAAAAGAAGTCTATCAATGCAACTGCAAAATCAGACTTGAAGAGCATGTACTGTAAGTGGATAGAAAACCCACTAAACTCCCATACTCCTAGCACGAAGGATGGCAAAAAGGGAAGGAGTGCTAGTCTTGTTTTCGACTGGACGGTGCCAAGGGTGGTGTTAAAGGTTACCAGCACTCTTGGAACAGTAGATGGGAGTGCAGTTGTTACATTGAGACAGGTAAGTGAGGAGTGAAGTAAATACAGTACAGTAAAACCCCGTTTATCCGAACACGTCGGGACCAGACGTTGTTCGGATAATGGAAAAGTTCGGATAAACGTGGTTTCATGTTTATCGTTAATATGCTACCCCAAGTGAAGCATCATGCTTATTAATAAAGTGATATTAACCATTGTTACGTTGTCTCCGTGTTATTTCTTTGGTTTCTTAAAAATAAACATTTGTTGAAAATGCAAAGTGTTTCGTGTGTTCTTCTTAGATTGAACTTCCAAGGAGGATAAATTGAATGAGGGCAATGGATGTCCGTCTGGGTTGCGATACTTTGCTTGGCGGCAGGATAACACTTAGCCTACACACGGAATCCTAACATTATAAACCAAAAGCAACAGTAGCCTACATTTTCAAAAAATGCGCTAAAATAACGGACATGCATATAAATTTTACCTCTACAAACGGTATAAACACTTGCCGACATGGAAAAGGGAGATGTCAAGTGAGAACTGAGCATATGCCACTTAAAAACCCCGAAAGTCTAACCGCTATTACCGCTACTTGCGAATTCGGGCGGGTGCTAGCTACAACATTAACAGTAACATTAGCAGTAACAGCGCGGTTATTTGCCTGGTACTGTTTGAAAGCTAGGCCTATCGAAATGCCGGAGTCTCTGTGGTAGAAAAATAACGTGCTCTGCTTAATTTTTTAAATAATGACTGGAATCAAACGTGGCAAGGGATAATTCGCCCATATGTCTTGAGTAGGCCTACGGCTCATTTTATTTGTTTGAATCGTTTGTTGTATCACCTTAATTGGATATTCAGGAGATTTGAAAAGTTTGATCGACTTTATCAAAATGGCTTAATCGTTTCCGAAGTTTAACAAGGTTTAAGAAGCTTGCTATCTTTTACAAGCTCGTTAGGCCCAAGTGTTAATGGGGCTATCTGTTCCCTTGCCACAATGCATGAATGAATTCAAAGATATTGCCGAAAGATTTTCGAAGACGGGATTTATTTGTTTTGAATTTCAAGCTTTAAAGCTTGTTAACTTTCTCATCTGGGGCCATCAGTTCACTTTATTCTCACCAATTGCACCCAGATTTAAGTCTGATTGACATTCTTCCACACGTATATTAATTCCAATCACTGTATTGTTAGGTGTAAAAAGAACAACTGTTGGGCAGCGCTAACGCTAGCGCGGGGCTTTGCATGAAAAGCCTATGTTTCGTACACTTTGATAGGCTATTGTCAGTATGGACTTAGTGACGCTATTGTGATTCTACGCCGACAACGAAGAAAGAAAACACACGGAGAATTAGCCGGGTATTTCTGAATCATGTATTCATCCTCCGGCTTGGCGGTTTAAGTTGGTAGTAGAGACAAACATTAACAATAGCTGGTCTAACTACAATAAAGATCTTCGAGGATTGAAAAAAGTTAAACAGAGAGGTAAAATGTTGTCAAATCTAGGCAGAAAGTTTACATTGCTTGTGTACGATGCCAGTTTTGCGAAACCAAACGGCCAGTTCGGATAAACGGGGTTTCGGATAAACGGGGTTCGGATAAGCGGGGTATTACTGTATTAACCAAATGATCAAAGGGCCGGTGCCAACAACACACATTTGCAACTTTATTGTTTGTACACTATGTACAGGACTAATTGCAATTACACACATTAAACTTTCATAGCATGAAGGTTTGATAAGGCAGAGCATATATTACTGTAGAATTTTTATCACCAAAACAAAAGCAGCTTCATCAAATAATGCTTAAGAAACAAAAGTTGCAATGGTTTAAATGGGTTTAAAATTCAACAACAGCTTTTAGTCTGTTGGTAGACAAAAGATAACAATGTACCAGTGCATCCACACAATGCCACCCAAATGGTACAATGTCCTTTTCTGTCTGGCTTAGCATGTGACTCAAAGGCTACAAAGTCTGGGAAGTCACTGCAGTACTTTTTAATGCTTGATGGAAAAAATAATCAGCAAGACAGAGGCAGCTGCACTTGCCTCTAATGATCTGAAAAGCGATCTTCGGCAGGACTATCATCATATATGGCAGTGAAACTGAGGTCTGCGGCATTGGCAGCTGGCATACCAAGCATAAATGCAACTCCAAGAAGGAAAATAAACTTCATCTCTTGAGTCAGAACAAGGACATGGCCACACCAACCAAATTGGAAACTGATGTTAACATAATCAACAATTTATAAATTATTATGAATCCATTGCTGAACATTCATGAGTTGAAGACGTTTAAAACCAAACTTGGAGAACACACAGGGATAGCTTCAGATACTGGATATGGTATCTATTAAAATGGGGGGGGGGAACAATTTGCAAAATGAAAAGGCTTCCTCAAATAAGGCTCACAGGTATCATTATTATATAAATGTATTTCATAGCAATATGGAAGAGGACAAATTAAGAAGGGTGTAAGCTTGATGATAGCATTCCACAGTACTGCCTTTCTCACAAACAACACCTGAATCCTAAATCAACACCCCATCCCCGGCCACTTCGAGTCTACCACCATTCCCCACTTGACCTACTGGTGCATCCGAGGCTGGAAAATCCCACATATCCATTCGTTCCACATGGTAGATGCAAGGATTTGCATTTGGTTGTGACTAAGGACTGACCTACAGGAGGAATTAATGTTATCTGTAAGCATTGTTTTGTAACTAATATACTGTACTGTAGTCATAGCAGGAGAAATGAAGTGTCTTCCTAACCCCCTCCATGAGAATCCATGTACCTACTACTCAACTCAGCAAAAGTGTGACTCCATGGAGGAGTACTACGATGTTAAGTACAGTACTGTAGTTTTCTTTGCAACTTGTAATGCCTAACACAAAAGATGTTTCATAATTTGATAATGTTCATTACCTCACTGCTATCACATCACGTGCATTTGTCCAGTTTATGCTGTATGGCATTACAGGCAGTGCTAAAAGTGTACCAGCTCTCTTGGTAGATTGGAGTGCAGCTGCTATGCTGAGACAGGTAAATGAGAAGTGCAGTAAATTACCCTGACCAACTCAATACTTCATTGCTCTAAACATAATTGCTTAGTCCATTTTGCAGCCAAAAGGGTGTATGACTTGAGTCCAATCAAACCTAAAATATATTTGCTATACAGTAGAATGTCTCCTTTTCTACCAAGTGCTACACGGACAAAACGGCGGAAGATGATCGATGAAATGGCTTGTCATTAGTTGCAGGTACTGCAGTACATTGCACTATTCCAACAAGTATGAAAATCTTCATGAGACCAGTAAGAGTAGGCTATTGCTAACAAAAGCTGCACCATACTGCACTGGTACTCACAGAGTAATGCAATATGTATCTCCCTGTGACTGTATGGCCAAACTTGACCATCCACTTTGGAGGGATCCCATCCCAACCATTTTTGATGTCCAACTTCTTTTGAGTTCTAACAAAATATTGTAAGCGTTACTTGTGGCTATCACTCGCCTGCCAAATTCTTAATCTTCCTGGTTTCAAAAATTGCAAAATGAGTCACAAAAATACGAAACCATACTGAAACCATTTCCTAAGATTCTTCACAGCATGAGCCATCTGTATGGCAGGCAGGGAGCAGAAGTTTCATTTTAAGTGACTTACATACAGTTCTGTGTGAAGGTCTCACAACATGTGGATACCATTATGTCAGTTCATTGGGAAATATCCTCCGTCCTTGCCACGTATACTCAACAAAATGTATTTCAAGCATGACTCTATTTCAGGCATAACTTGGAATTTTACGCCATTTCCTCACTGGAGTCCCAATCGAAAGCACTTCCCTAATCCCTAAACAGGCATGAGTATGTTTGGATTGGAACATTGCCTTAAGTGTGATGGAACCCACAAAAAAGTACAATTTGAATTCAAACCATCTCGCTCAGCCAGGGTTTGGTTATAAATGAATTTGTTCTGCACATGTCTTTTGAGAGGTTCAGTCGCATTCCAGATTCTGGTACTCACACATTCAAATGCTGGCATGAAGGTACTTTCTATTGTAGGCTTACATATAATGGTCCTGTAAGAAACTGCCTCACCAAAGAAACCACAGTAAATCCCTCCAGACAATCTGGAATGATTTAATCCCCCACCCCTCCTAAAAAAAAATGGTTACAAAAGTACAAAAATGCTAATAAATGTGACCATGCAGATATGGGATTTTCCAATATTTTTAAGAAAAATAATTTTCACTTAATCAAGTGACTATTACACATATGCCAAACGCATCATTCTCGTTAAGACCGACAACTGCCTTGATCATAGTGAGCCTCTTCATTTTCTAACGGACTTAAACAAAAAGCTTGAAGCAACCAACCTCAGCATATTACAGTAAGTTATAATTTGAGTACATCAAATGCATATTTTCCAAATAGTCTCACATTTATGCCAAACTCTGTGCAGGTACAGCACTGGTCAAAGCCAAACATAAGGTAATTAAGGAGGTCAGGCTATGAGAACAAGACTTAACTGAATGGGTGCACATGAGAGATGTGACGATATGTGACAAGGTGACCACATGAGGATATCTAGCATATATATTGCCATGACAAAAATTTGTGTGAATTCCTGTTCTGCATTTGGCCAACTCCACAGGAAGGACTTATGTCAGAATAATTTAAATGGAGTGAATGGTGAGAAATAACTACAGTGTAACTGATGAAGCATCATCTTTTTGTGGGCATTGATATCTGGTCACCTGCTTGATGAGCTTGTGGAAACACTGGCCAAGCTTATCTAACATAATGGTCAGAGCTGGAAATGGTCACTTTGATGCTGATATATGGCAGTGTTTCAAATACACCAAATTATCTGTGCCAAGTTCTGCACGGTCAACAATAACACGTTTTTGTTTTGTTCCAGTGATGCACTTCTTTCCCTGATTGATGTTTCGGAAATAAAGTATGAGGAAATATAAAAATTATCATCAAAACAGCTAGGCCCATTGGTTTGTTATTTGTCATCCAGGCTTAAGACTGTAGGCTTCAGTGCACGATGCCCATCAGACAGACCAGTTGAACATCCTTAAAACAAGTCAACAGTCATCATTAAACAAACAAAATGCTATGTTTGTTTTGGTCCCGATGTTTTCCTCTGCAAAACATGGCAGAAATGATAACCATTCAAGAGGCAAAGCACATTGACATGATGGTGTAATTTAGAGGATGACAGGTGTAAGGTTTTCTACTCAACAATTTGGTTTGAGTCCTCCTTCTTCCACACATGTTACTCAAATGCCTCTCTAACTCAGATGTTTGTTAACACTATCAGTCGGATTCCCATCAACATCAGAAATTTTGGGTATCGGTAGGAGGATCCGTGTCTGCTTGAAGAGCTTTTGTAAAGATGGTCAATATCGAGCTAGGAATGATCCAAGCTGGCATGACAATCTGCTACTTCAAAATGATGAGGTTACAAGCAAAATATCACGACCATCAGATTCCCCACGAGTCACTACCAAATGTGAGGGATGAAACAACTGGATTCGTATCACAATTTGAGAGCCCAGTTGCAATTCGATTTGATGTGAGCTTAGCAAGTTGAGAATTGATATTTTCTTTCGTCCTACGTGATCGGTCAAATTCTTTCTCCGACTTTGCGAGGACACAACTTTGCTTGAATGGTACATAATGTAAGCCAGTTTGACTAAGTTTTCAACTTATTCACAATGTTTGTTAACATAGATCTGCTGATCAGAATGGATTGACTGCTAACCAATGAAAACATCGACCATCAAACACGCAACTTAATCTGTTTACATTATTTGGTCCCTCGAAATGTCACTAATATCAAATGTCACTACATGTAAATGTTTGATCATTAGGAACATGCATAAACTGAAAACATCCTACACACATGTATACACTGAAAACAAAAGGCACGTTCCCCCAAAAGGCTCAAAGTGAACTGATCTTTCTCCAGTTCTCATGTTTTGCTGTATGAATGGTTCTTGACAAACAATCCATTTTCATGCTTTACATATACATTTCTGGTTATATTTCCAGATGATGTACTGTAACATCCAATCCCGGCATAAGATTGTGCTATGTACAACAGGTGTATGAAGGTACCACACTGGCAGAAGTACGACAGTTAACCACGTAAAAAGCAGTAAAACATGATAAAAGCCGAGGCTGTTGCTTGCATCCAATTCAGTTGGATGCAGATCCTGCAGTTTTAAAGCTACTCCAAGAGAGGCACCACAGTCCAGCAAACTCGCAGTTTGTTTCCGTTGTTTTATACAACTTAACAAACTCACAATTGCGTGAAGTTTGAGCATGGAGGAAGCAACTTCTCAAGTTTCAAACATTTATGTAAGAAGAGAAGTACAATATTTTCAGATTGCAGGCAAGAACAGTGTCCAAAAATCCCCCATGCCCTTGAGACTGTGAGAGCACGAAATTCCACAATTCGAAGGTGTTTTCAAATGTGAATGAATTTTCGCTTTGCCTTCTTTGACATTTTACTATGCTACAGAGGAAAACACACACACACACTTGTGCAAGAATCAATATTCCTTTGAAATGGAAATCCATATTCCCTACTTTCTTGAAGCAAGGTCAAAATCAGGCTGTGGATATTTTGAAGATAAGTGTGGAGACCGCATTACGTGACACAAGACAGAGCAGGCTCAAGGTGAATTACACGCTGCTACAATGCCAAGTTAGATCTTACATCAGAGATAATGACACTTGACAGAAATAGCCCCAAACTGGCAACAGATGGATAATGAAATATCAATATTACTGTTACTTTGAAGTGACCTGCAACCATGAAAAGAAATCCTTCCTCAAAATGTTACAACTTTACAAAGTTTGTGGAAAAATGTATTAAGATACATTAATTTTAACAAGAGTTTCTTGACCTATGACCTTATTTGAATTTTACAAAAGTCTTCAACAGATATTGAATGGTCAGTAACTATTGATTGTATTTTTTAAAAATGCAGTTTTTTGGCCTGTGTGAACTTGTGAACGAAGGCAATGTCAGATACTTGCCTAAGAAGTATAAAATCAGCATCGCCATAAAAGTTCATCTACAAACATCTCAGTGCCCACAATCGGATGGAAGGAGGCTACGTTGGACAAAATCTATGCCCTACATGTAGTAACCTTTCTGTCCTGTTGCTATCACAACTGACTGAAATTTGCTGTCCATGATTAATAATTGGTTAGATACCACATAAAGTACATGGTTTTCTTACAAACAAATCAGTAACCTGTCTCAGGACAACAGCTGCACTCCAAACTACTGTGTCAACGCTGCTGATGTTTTCAACACCATCTCTAGCGTCCGTCCTACCTAATACCTGACTAGCGCCTCTTTCCCATGAAAGTCGTGGGTGTGCATTGTGTTGCGACAGGGAAGTGATCAGAAAAGTAAACATCAGAAACATTCACTTGCACACATGAAGAACATTCAGAGAGGTCATAGCAAGTACATGGCAGACAATTACTTTTACAGTACACAATGTCCAATTCACCAAATGGAAACGCAGATCTAATGTGGTGCATGTAACACCAAAGACCAATTAATCACAGATTCATCCATGTACACATACATGTCAACAGTAGAGCAACATTACTGTCACGCATGTCAATGTAGTCGACAAACATACACTGCAACTTTCACCTGATGGGGTATTGGTTGACAAAAACAGTCACTGAAATATTAAACCTAACAATTGAATTAAATTTTCTGTATGTACAGGTATGCAATGCATTAAGGCTAACATACATTTTCACTGATATTTGCGCCCTTCCAAAGATTTCAGATGCAATCTCTCTACCCACAGGTCAGATGGCAGCTGCTATGCATTCCAAGCACCCCAGTGTCATTCTATTTCTAAAACTTTGTCCCAGGGTGTGGATTTACTTTTTTCCCACCTGCAGGGGGCTACCAGGAATTTGGAAAACCATTTAAGGTTGACCGTGGAAGTTCATGAGAGGAGAACGTGCAGTGACTTTTTACAAGTATTGATCATGTAAAAAAACATGTATCATTTTCACAATAAATTGACTTGAACAACCCCTTCAAAGCATTATTGTTGTTGTTTTGTTTTCTACACTTGACACTTCTGCTCTGAAATTATTTGCCTCTTGGCATTTTAAGTAATCAATACTAGAAATATTTATATACCACATATTTTCCTCAATTTAACCTGTCTTAAACGTACACTCATATACTGCATATTTTCCTCATTTTAAAGTGTCTTAAACTTACACTCATACAAATCACCTTACTATCTGTCACAACATTGCATTCTTGGAAATGTTTTAAAATAGACCGATACATTTTGCATGCTGTAACTTACCTTAAGTCTGACAATTTGAACACAAGAGATCTTTCTCAAAGGCCAAGTCGTCTGGCCTCGAAAAAGATCCTGCATGGTTAGATACATCAGGGAAATTTCACATTTATTCTAATTCCATGGGCACATAAGTGGATAATCAAGTTTTATAACTATTGTTTGTTTATTTCCCCCTCCCCCCTTCTTCAAATCCACAGTTCTGGACACACTACATTTACGAAATTGAGGGTCTCACTACCATGAGACTCCAACAAAAATAGGCCTACATATATCACTCACAGCTACATGCATTATGCATTACATAACTCATTTGAATAACGAGTCATCTACTGTATGACAAGGTAAGGCTGCATCAAAGGAAGGAGCAAACCAGGGAGTATACAGGTTCTCACCTAAAATAGAAATTTACATTCAGTAAAATGATCAAGTCCTTTGCTAAAAAAAATATGACACTGAAAACTTCACCCTCTCCCGTCCCCCTCCCCTTCCCTTCCTGAATTCCTTTATCAAGGTTTTGGGGTAACAATAATGAAAAGATTCATACAGGATATGAAGTCTACTGATAACAGCGTTGCAAAGAGAGGTCAGTCAACAAGTAAGGCAGAAGATTCCATTTTCCTTTGTTATCTTGTTAAACATTGTCTAGCAAACAAAAGCACCAGTGCAACCTGCTGATCCATTGTGCTGAACAGTTCAAAATTTTAACTTCATACATCAACCGCGTTTTGCTTGACCACAAAAGAGGAACACAGGAATGAGCAATTGTTCGAAGTTGGTTTCAGGTCTCTTCAAATGTTAACGACTGGATTGAATATCAATTCTACATTAAATGCACAGGATCAGGTTGCTAAAGTGAAAGCAACCTAAAACAGCCGAAAGGATCCACTTTTTACTTCTCTCACTGCACTGTAAAAGCAGTTTTACGAAGGGAAAGAATAATGGCTTGGAACAATCGAAACTTCCCTTTACACATAAACATTGTTACACATCAATCCAGAGATATGATGTGAGGATGCGACAATACAAGCTGGAATAACAATGAAAACCCCCTCGTTCCTTATGAAGGCACACTGCTTCCCATGCAAAAGGTCAGTATCAGTTGGAGTCAAACTTGCCACTGTACACTGTGTACAGTATGTTGTGCATTTTTTTTAAATGAGAATGTTAGCTTCACACGCAAAAATAGAAAGTGCAGAATGATACTACGTGGGAAAATGTTTGCCACTGTGCAGCTGAATTGGAGCCTTTCAATGTAAAAGCTATGTGAATATTTTCATTGAACATGGCCCAGTATTCCTCACAAGAAAACAACGGAAGATGTGATGGCATTAATGTGTTTGGACGTGCTGCACCTAACCTGGCTGGACAAAAGCGATTTTGCAGTAACTGAAGGTGGTTATGATAGGGCTCATCATTGGATTGATACCATTTATTTGGCCACAAGTTTGGAGGAAAAAACTGCATGCCATTCCATCTAAAATTTCCAAACTAGCCTAAGCAAATGATGTATCTATTCCCTATCGTTACTGAAGATGTAAGAAATTGTAGTACTTTATGAACAGGAGTTGCCTATGGTTAGGGCTGAGTCAAATACAGGTACTCGAACCTAACGTAAGGGTACCCGAAACTCAAATGAACAAAACTGTTATCGCTCTGTAGGAAGTAATATGGCAGATGCAATAAAGTAAAACTCCATTCATACAGCAACATTGTAAATGTGATCAATCATCTTGCTACATGGTACACTAGGAGGTGTACAAGACAAGGGAAATGGGGGAGGAGACTGCCTCCCTCCCCTTTTAGTTTGATAAGTCTACCATTTTAGGGCAAATTGTGAATATTTTTTGGACATATAATGTGAATAAAAAAAAAAGGAAATTACCACCTACATAAACTGGTCTATTTATGGAAGATAGGAAGTCAACCTCACAGATTAATGAATTGTTTAAGCTACTGTAACAATTAACTATTCCTCTTCACATCTTTCTTCACTGTGCAATCAGAACATAGGCCCCTTTTGTTTTTGGGGGGCAAGTGCTACTTTGCCCTTCCACCCCCTCCCAAACCCCTATGTGTGATACACAAGGGATTCTGAAACACATCGTACAAGCTATTTATACATGCACTTATATGTATTAATATATGGATGTGTTACACCAGGGGTAGGCAACCTATGGCCAGCGGGAAGCCCACCAGCAATTTTTTTGCGCCCTGTGAGATGTCTTAAGAAAAAGATAAAAACTATCAGTGCCAGACATCTCATTGAATGCTACCAGGTAGGCCTGTGTTTCCTCATTATTTATCAACAATACTATATTGAGATTATGTTCATGTGAATTGAAGATTTATTGAAATTCTTCAGAATTAAGGGCTTGAAATCAGCAGCAGGTCAGTGGTCAAATGCAGCAAAGACAATTTTTCATTCCTCATATATCTGACCCGTTCAGTTAAAGAGGTTGCTCACCCCTGTGTTACACTTTCAAGTCAATGCAGTATAGTGCAGTGTATGGCTACACGTACATTGTAATATCATATCCATTAATTACCTTCCAAATGTCTTCCCTTGATATCACAGGGCTCTGTGAGGATGTGAAAGTTAATGCATCACTGTATCCCCAACAGATGACTCATGGTCTTTGCCAATACACAAGGTTGTCATAAATCTTTTAAGGATTCATTATAGATAGTATTGCTTTTACATATGCACATGTATCCAACATTATGATCTGGACTGTCAAACAGTGTACATGTAGTTGGTCATGTGATATGCAAAAGAGCTGGGCTTCATTCAGATGTTGCAGAGTGAAACCCTGAATGACAAGCTGTTGGAATTTTGCTCATATCTATTACCATTTTTGAGATATGACTTTTCAAATTTTGATGAAAATGGAACAGAAATGATGTCAAGTGTTGCAGGGTCAGATTTCCTTTTTAACTCACATATTGTCTCTTAATTTCTGGGTTTCACACTGGTAAGTGACGACAATTTTAAAACCCTCTCGGAATGTATAATTCTCAATTGTCCTTGACATAAAGGTTAAGTAAACAAAGGATTAACGAAAGACAAATCATGGGAGTCCATCTCTTTGATGTTGAAAATTTGCATAGTTAGCCAATGTTTATTCATGATGCAGGTGTGAGAGATGAATGTCCCTGTAAAATTGTCAGTATTTGATGGATTTTGATGGAATTGGGGCTATTTTCAGCAATTTTCAATGATTAATACATGCAATGGTTCAAAATGCCATTTTCATGTCACACAACCTTTAGCTAAACTAGCCATGCAATGACTAGTTTCTGTGAATGTACACACGTAAAGTAGCGATGAATGATGAAAAGAAAAACAGTATGGATGTATACATCACAACTGAATTTGGCATTCTGAATGTGCAGGAACACTGCATGGGGAGTACCGAGTGCTATCCATGAGGTGAATGTGCTGACACCAACTTCCTAAGAGCATAAATCCCCACTATCACTATTCATCCTCTTAATCTTCCTCTGCCTTCCCTCCCCCCCCCCCTCCCACCAGTCCTATCAAAGCTGTCTACTACCCTTTACGACAGCTGATTCCACGAGAGCACCCTCTTTTCAACCAAATTCAAACACTTTATGTTGTCTTTCTTTAATATGATTTACAACTTTACAGATGGATGACTCCAATGGCTTAGATAAATCCAGCATGAAATTACACCTTTCTTTTTTCTTCAATTACAATTGGAATTAAAACTTGACAAAAAGAGGTTTCATTTGTGAAACAATCTTACCCTTTTTCATCCATTTGGTGGTGGGTATCTCTTCTGCATTTGATTTATACATTTAACTGTGTCAATAGACATTCATCATTCGCTAAATGAGTGGTTTAATTATCCGAGCAGAGATCCCAACATACGAAAGGGGCCGTGGAATTCATAACCAAACGATCATCTCATAGCCGATCTTCAAGGAGCATAGTGCGGTATATCATTAGTCTTGTTACAGATAGGACAGTATTAAATGTTTCTTCAGCAACACTTTAAAAGTTTCATTTCCGATTACTGTATAGTCTTTACTTTCCTTTGACAGACCAAGTTTTGGCCAATCACAAAAGAATGAAACATAGCAAAAAATACAAAGAAGGTACAAAAGGGAAAAGTAAGGACAGTAAAACGTGGAAAAGCGCTTGTAATATTACAAGGGACTGATGTTTGGACAACATGTGTGACATCAAAAGGAACACACCCAAACTAAAGTTCTTACTTGTCAGGTTTTGAATTGCACCTTGATGTTATCACAGAGAAAATGAAAATCTTTCTACCATAGCTAATGAACATCGAAGTTAAGTCAACACGTTCTTCTCGTGAGTTTGCTTTAAGCCACAACCACAAAATGAACACTTACAAACTTCATTTAAGCAAACTTATTGTGATGGCCATACTGTGAGAGATATTCTTTAAGTACATCTTATTATCTTAAACCTTTGATTTATCAGGCTTTTAACAGCTTTTAAGCTCTTCTGTAGCTCTCTCTTACTCTTTCTCTTGGCAAGTTGTGGAGATAAAAGCATCAGATTTCTCTTCCGCCCCTCCCCCCCCCTTGCCTCCCGTCACTGGCCTCAGCAAAATTCTGTGTACATTTGAAGTAACGAATCCTCCTTCTCCGTATAGACTGTTTGCATCACGTCAACGCACACAGAGGAAAACTGCCACACTTTCAGATGACCACGAAAAAAAATGTGGAATATGAACTGTTACACCTACACATACAGCATACACTAACCAGGTTACAGCATCCATGAACCGACTTACAGCATACACCGACCAGGTTGATGTTTGAGGGAAAAAAGGAAACAGTGGCTTTAATATGGACTAAAATTTAGATAATTCCTACAGCTCAAGAAAGAGATGATACATTAATAGCCTTGTAACAGACCATGACAGTCCATGATCATTTCTTGATTCATGGAGCTTGTAATTGGTCTTTAACAACGCTCCGTAAACTTTGGTTAAGGTAGCCCTTGAACTTAATAGAGATGATTCATTCTAAAGTACAGAGCAGCTACTCTGTTCAAATGCTTTACATGTGAAGGCATAGACAAAGCAAGGTAGCATTATAGGTTCGTTTATCATCTCTGTCTTTACTGAGCTTTCATTGACACAATTGCACACTCTCTTGCATGTCCTCTTTGTGTATATAAGAAATATCAGCTTCTCAGTTTCATCTCACCGCAGACTTACTGGGTCCATTTTCAAACTCTCCAATATACTCTTCAACCCATTCGATAGAGTCAGCCTTTTCCAATAGTTACTCACATTATGAACATAATACATTTTCTCCTCTCAGAACTTTTGAAATGCAACCAAAGATTTTCTAAACAGGAGAAAATGAAGTATAGAAGGCTGATGAAGATAAGTAAGCTGACCCCAAAAGTTTGTGATCGATTACAAACTCTTGCCAAGCTCAGAGGGTTGGATTGTGCAAAGAACACTAGTCCCAGGAATGACCTACCTCTCGATGCTGTAGCTATATCAGCCAAACGTTGAAAGGAATCCAGGAAAACAGTCAGAGAAAGGACTGTAGCTCTGCAAAAGAAGAAAAGGGTTTTAGAAAGATCACATCTGGAAACAAGATGCTGAACATCAAGCACGTTTTGGAAAAAGAAAAGAATTATTGATAAGAAGTTTTGTTACTTTATTTATTATCTTAAATCATCCATCAAAATAACCCAGACACAAAGTTTACACATTCATATCAGCAAAGAGGGTCCAATAAAGACAAATAATTTCACATGAAAGATATCTTTCACGACTTCCGCTTCCACCTTTGTGCCATAAACACAAGATGATTTATTATTTCGCATGCGTGACAAAAAAAGGTCTACTTGTACACATGTATAGAGCCAAGTGAACATTTTTAATTTAAAGGAGGACAAGGAGTGTAAAATACATCTTACAAAATTTTTGGCACTTTCTCCAAATCGAGTAGCAACATAGCTATTTGACAGCTTTCTGGTAAAACAGATCTGCCAATGACAAATTTTGCAAGAGAGCACCCCAGTAGAAAGAAAAAAACTGTGAATATTTGAATTTTTCTTATGTTACGGTAAAACCAAAACATAAGAACAGTCTTTCCTACATGTATGGGTGAACCTCCAGGAAGTGCTCAGCACGATCAATTGCTGTTTCCATAAATCACTTGCTCCTTTTCTTTACCACACTATTTTTGTTTTAAAATCCCTTAGCAGTGAGCACGTTGACTTCATTTTTCATTCAAAATGCACAACTTGTCCTTTAGGATCTTTTCCACTATGTCGGTTCAGATGTGAAGAGTTTCAGACTCGCAGAACGTTAAAAACTTGACGAGGAATATGGAGGGAGATGGTATGCCAGCAGTTTCCCCCCAAACTACTTGGTTTGGGAAGAACCAAGTGACGTACTCACCTCTTGTGACCTATGGATTACCGTATTTTGTGATATCAGATATCAGATTACAACTTGCGAATATTACACAATGCGGCAGAGGTGTTCAAGCCAAGCTGTCCTACTGTTTTGAAGATGCTTTAATACAGTGTAATTGTCCCAAAATGCCTTTAAATCTTGCTTCATGTTTTAAGTCCCATGATGTAGCATTGAGAAATCTATACAGAGGGCTTGCTTCAGTCTTGGCTTCACGCTTTCACTACGCAGAGGTGGCTTGCATTCTGTACAATGAAATGGACTAAATAATCTTGGCTCACTGCTTTACTACAATGTACCGACATACCAGGGCAAAGTGGGCTCAATGCCATTTTTATTGCAGACAGTTTTGACTTACAAAGTTATTCAAACCACTCAAAGATTTTAAAATGAGTTATCAGTTTGATCTCTTGAGGGAGAATCAGTTTGTTAAGATCACTGGATAGTGGATACATGTGAATGAATCCGCACAGGGTGGGTAAAGTCTCTTAAAACCTGAACACAATAGAGGAAAAGTCTCCAAACTATTGAGATGAAAAGATAGATTGTAACTTGATGACTCCTATGTGCCCAGGTGTATGCAGTTACATGTTCAATGCATTGTAATTCACTTGATACAGTACAATGTGCACTGTAGACCATACCCTCTTAAATTACAGAATGGTAGATGGGTACCATCATAACCCTCTTGCAGTACTTACAATGACGTTTACAAGACACCTTTCTCGGTCATAAAATCATACATCTACCCCACTGCACGTGACACTTGTCCAAATGGTCATGTTGCTGGTGAACTTAAATGTATGACAATTAGGCAACTGATCAGCAAGGATATTATTGCAAAGAACTTTAACCGCAGAAACAATCATGGCACAATCCATATCTGATAGACAACCAGCTTCTTTGATGGGGTTGCAATCCAATCAGTAAGCGCTTTAACCAAATGTGAACTTGACATTCCAGAGATGCTGGAACTTCTATACCCCAAGAACTATTTGATAAAGGTTGTCTTCTGTGATCAAACTACAGTAAAATCCCTGTTTATCTGAGACCCTGTTTATCTGAAATAGCCTTTCGGTTTTGCAAAACTGTTATCCCACACAAGCTTTATAAAATTTCATCATGGATTTGACATTTCACGCTCTGTTTTTACTTTTTTGATCCGCCCACATTTTTCTGTAAAACATGGCTACTGTAGGACTTATGTTTATCTCTACTACCGAAGAGCACTAACCCTAGGTTATTCATACAAAGCCCTGCTAGTGTTAGGCTTAGCACTGCCCAGCAGTCGTTCTTTTCACTCTCATCAAATACAAAATTTAAATTAACAACTGTGTAGAAGAATGTCAGTCAGACTTAAACGTACAGTAAGGTGTTATAGCTAAGATGATAACCCTATTAACACTTCACAAACTTGTGAGATCGAATGCTAACAAGCTTTAAATCCTTGTTCAATTTCGGAAACACGAAGTCCACTGTAGGGATTCCATTCTGAAGCCAAAGTTTCAAACAGTAAAAGACAAGTCGCCGCACTCATGTAGCTAGTGTCCCCTAAATTTGCAGGTAGTGGTATAGCGGTCATACAGTGGGGGTTGATAGTGGCATGCTTCACACTTTAAATCTCCCTTGGCATATCCGACAGCTTATAGTATGTTTGATGAGGTAAATTTTTTACTACATCCGGTTATTTTATAACAAAAAAAACATTTTTGGAAATGTGGTGTTGTTTTTTGGTTTATAATGGTAGAATTCTGTGAGTAGGTCATGTGTTATCCTAATGCTGAGCAAAGTAGCGCAACCCAGATGATCATTCATTGCCATTGCCCCCATTTAAAATAGCCTCATTGGAAGTTCAAACTAAAAGAAAAAACACAAAAAAGTTTGAATGTTTAAAAAATGAAGGGAATGACACGGAGACAACATAACAATGGTTAATTTCACTTTATTGATATTTATTTCACTTAATTAACTACACCAGGAGTAGCAAATTGACAACATATGTGAAGTCCCTGGTGTGTTCGGATAAGCAGGGTTTTACTATATGCAACCATGTATCTGTTTGTCTGTCTGCTGGTATGCCTGTCTGTCATACAGCAGCCTATCTTAGTATTTTTAATAAAACTGATCAATGAGACAATTTTGAAATCAAACTTCCAAATTCAGGAAAAAACAAAATTCTGCAGTGGATAAACACTGTTGTGTGCATAGCTGAGACTCATATGTAGTACTGTAAAAGCCATATACTTCAAATCACTGCAGAAAGGAGAAATGGAATCTGTTCCCTCACCTTCACAGTGGGTACATTTATGTCTAAAATGTAGGTACATCTGTTTAAATATCCTTCCACTGGTAGACATAAAGAGTTCAACATTTTTACACAAAATGCCACTCTTGTATACATCATTAATCTAGCAGGACCACTGTACCTCACTTGTCTAGCGATGCAAACATATTCCAGTGATATAAACTATTGAATAAACTGTCAACAAGGCAATTAACAGCTGATTCACATCATGCTATGCAAGAGACGGATTACGTAGCCGTATGTTAAAGGAATCAATGCATCCCAACTGCCATGGCAGATTCTATGTTTATGTTACTGGGATACCAATTTGGTAATACCAGATGTTGTGACTTCCATATCCTTGCTGAAAGCATTAAAAAGGTAAATCTTTAATGACAAACCCAGCCTGTAAGTACTCACTTGAGCTGTGTGTGGAGTTTGGCTGCTTTGGCTTGGAAGTCTTCCCAATGTGGAACACTTGTCTGGGGAAAGGACAAACAGATAAACATTAGGAAATGCAGCAGGTAATATAGTTCGACAAATGTACAGGTACGACAAAAACAACATGCCTGCTGAGAGAACCAAACTATTGACAGATGACACATGAGAACCAAACTACAACAAAACATGAAACTGCAACAAAAGAAACAGAAACAAGACTGAACATAATTAGCTATAACAAAGCCCAAAAGTAA
Organism: Stichopus chloronotus; assembly: GCA_021234535.1. Lineage (NCBI taxonomy): Eukaryota > Metazoa > Echinodermata > Holothuroidea > Aspidochirotida > Stichopodidae > Stichopus > Stichopus chloronotus. The sequence goes on along the minus strand of CM037832.1, from coordinate 37,488,241 downwards.
AGTAATTAATTGTTACAAAAAAACATGTAACAAAACTAATAAAGCAATTAACTGTGCCAAAACAATTAAAGAAACGTGAAGCACCACTGGCATTTCAAATACATTGATATTAACAAAACACTGAGATAAACATGTACTGAGATTGACAAAATAACACACAGTCTTACATATGTTATACTGATCAACAAAGTATAGAAGGATGCATGTTTTGGCACTGAACAGCACAATATAATGATGACATTCAACAGCATACATACTAACATGCTCTTTTAACTGTGTTAAAAGGTCTCTGGAAAAAAAAAAAAATATGATATCAGATATGGACAAATGTGACGAAAGTTACAGCCTATGTAAGGACAAGTCCCTTTCAACATGGGTAACCACGCATAATCTAAAGCCCATACCTTAGTCGCGCTGCAAAAGCCATGCTATTAGACAGTTGAAAACCAGAAAGTCATATGACTTTGTGATCCCTTGCCAATATCTCATTTTTTTTTCATACACACACACATAGTCACTTACATGCAAAAGCAACCAGTGGGGAAGGGAAGGGACCATACCAAAACGAAAAATAAAATGTGAGTATGACAACCACATTCTGTATCACTTATGGGTTTGATGTTACCACTTGAGTGCTAATATGAGTGAGTAATGTCATTCTCTCAGCATTGATGACAGTTGCGGGTCATGGAGGAGGTAATTCACAAGTTGATAGAAAGTTTGTGACACCAAATTGTGGTTACCTATCTGAATTGTGCAAGTCAACAAAGGCAATCTGGAATGTATCTTGCCTCCCAAGGGAGTGTTTACTGTGACTAAAACAACAAAGTACTTTGTAAATCTTGACAGGAGTTGCTGGCAACAGGGATATTCTCTGAAGGCTAAGACAAAGTGATAAGAGCTATGTTAAGTGGTTGTTTGGAGAGTGTGTGAAAATGGACTTGTTCCACAAAATTAAAGAAAATGAGACAAAAGTCTATCAAGCAGCAATCTCTGCTATTAAACATAAATACATTTTGGCAAGTTTTGGCAAGTTTTGGACATCATCTGCTCATCAAGTGCTTACAATGCTAACGTTTTAAGTCCTAGCTGAAATTCAGTTATTGAGATATCTTCCTTTATAATACATTTTCATATATTTTAAGCTCTGGAGAAATGACCTTTGACCTCCATGAAAAACAAAAGGGACCTTGTAGTCACAGTGGACTACCAACAAACCAACTTGGTAGTTCAAGCACGTTTCCGTTCATGAGATACTGTGTGTTTACAAGGTTTTCACACTATGATCTCCATTGACCTCACATGACCCTTGACCTCAACTAAAAAATGTACAGACAGCATCTTCTCATTTGGTGCTACCAACAATAAGAGTTTGAAGTTCAACAACATTCGGTTGCTGAGATATCTCCCTTGATAGGTTTTCGTACTCTAAGCTCTGTTGACCTCAAATGAACTTTGACCTCCACGAAAAATGACAGGGATCATCTACTTGTGATGGACTACCAACACACCACCTTTGAAGTTCAAGCACTGTTTCCTTCTTGAGATATCTTGTTTACAATCCAAGTCGTCACATGCGCACACACACACACATTAACACACACATACGCCATCATCATTGCATAGATTCTTTGCCTGCCTTTGGCAAGGAATCAAAAATAGCAGTCTCAAAAACTTAATTGTGCATTATTCTACAATGATATATAGCTTCAGCATGCTGCAGGTAGTGTGCAACTAAATTATCCTTCTGTGGGCAAAGTACTGTAGATACAAAACAATGTACTGAACATAACAGTAATATTGGGAGACAGAGTAGTGTTCCCTAATGACCAATAAATCAAAAGAACATCTGTTTCCCCCTCATGTACACTGAATGATTGTAATACAGTTATGACAGTGCAGGTTATACAATGCTGTGTCACTACTACACTGCATATAATTTAAACCTCAGGAAGATCCACATGAAATGAAAAGTGAGTTGGGATGGATCTGGAGAGGAGGGAGAGTTTTATAGTTTTGTACTTGGCTAAACAATCCCTGATGCAACTTTATATTAATAATTATTCTCAATCATTATTAACCCCTTTGATGGGAGGTGTCAACTCCATACAATCATCAATTAGCTAAGAAGGATGTTAATGTGTCAAATAACTTATATCAATGAGTAAACCAATGGCACAGTGAAAGGACCCAGAGACCTTACCCTGGGGAAACAAGCTGAACAGTAACAAGCAAAGGAGGGAGCAGTGAACACTAATGGTTTTTCAAATATGTCTGCTTTTATAGCAACATACAGTACTTTTGGTCATCTACCACATCAACTTGATGGCAAGCTGGTAAAAACAAAAGATTCAGAGACCATTCCCTTGTTATCAGACTGCATACGAAGCAACATACTGTACACACACATACAGTACTGTACACACCAGCAAACATCTACACAGTATATGGCCAGCTCAACAAGATTCAGAGGTCAAGGTTTTCCTCAAGTGCTTGTAAGGTCAATGATCTGAAACTGTGATGGTGATAATATTTTGGAATCTACTTTGTGGTATGTTGCATGATGCAACATACCACAAAGGAGACCCCAAAATATTTCAGCCAACTATGTGCTACCCTTAAAGGTCGTGTGACATGAAAATGACATTTTGAAGTATTGGGTGCATTAAGCATTGCAAATATTTAAAAAAGCCACAAATTCAATCAAAATCTGTCAAAGATTGACCGATTTACAGGCAAATTACTGTCTCACAGCTGTATCATGAACAAACATTGGTTACGTACACAAATTTTTGACGTCAACAGATTGACTCCTACGATATGTCATATGTTGATACTTAGTTTATGTAACCTTTTATTTCAAGGACAGTTGAGAATTTTATATGCCTGGTGAGTTTTATTTTGGAAGCATGTATTTTCTTCTTCAAAAATATCAATATCACGTACCAATGTGAAACTCAGTAATTAAGCAATTAAGAGGTAAAATATAAAGGCTTTAATAACAAAAGAAATGCTGATGCTGTGCGACACTTCACATCATTTGTTTTGCATTTTTCTCAAACTTTGAAAACTCATGTATCTCAAAAACAGTAAAATATACGAACAAAATTCCAACGGATTTCCACTCAGTGTTTTACTTAGCAGCTTCTGGATGAAGGGTGCTCTTTTCTAGAAGCGTGTCACACAACCTTTTAACAGTCCCAACTTTTGTGACAACGGATGTTCTATAATACGGGCCTAACACTCAGTGCTAGCACCAGGTAATGTACCTGGATACCAGAAAGACGGAGTCAGTACCCACTGGTTGAAATGGTTACCCCATTCCAAAATATCACTACTGTACAGTACATACAGTATGACTAAAATTTCTTTTTCTTTTCCAACTGAGAACATTTTTAATGTACAGTTCATGTTGTCTATGTCTATCTGCAACTTGTGAGATGCCATATGAAGAAACTGCTTCTTTCATACCACTGGTAAAATAGGTTAAGAACTTCTACAGAGTGTCTATTCTTGAGCTTTCACCACTGAACGTAACAAAAAATATATATATATTTATACTGTACTTCACAAAAAAGGAGTACTACTGGGACTTGACCAGGAATATCTGGGACACAGTACTTCAGATGCAGTAATTATACTGTTCCGCTTGCATCCATACCACAGAAGTCTAAGCACATGTGCACTGAGCTGTGAAGCTAAATCAGCTTTCATGTCATAAATTACAGTGCTGAATACTGTACTACAGTACTGTACATGTATGGGTTGGAAATGTTGCCAAAGAGCAACAGCTCCCTAATGACCAAATAAATCATAGAAGAATCATCAGGGGTCTTACCTACAAGAAGGAATTTAGACCTACTTACGCATTAAAGACTACAAGAGCAATTTTTGGACGTTTAGTATGTTGAGGAGGATGATCTACTTGACAGTAGAAACAAGATGAACGTAGGATTTAATGCACTGTGCATTTATGGAAAGTTCCTGTCAGCTGCTAACATTTCCATAGCCAGTCTATCCTTGGGCCATCATGAGGTCTACCAGCATCCCACAACATTTTCTTTAAGAACACAGGGACTGAAGAAATGTTCACCGAAAGGGGAATTATGATGAATGCATGGGGACTTGACACACTTGTATACGAGTGTTCACACTTAGTGAACTAAATTGCCATCATGCACTTGCAGTACAGGTGCGTTCTTGCGTCACTATGGGGTAAAGTTTAACAACTGCATGAAGCCAGGAATCATTATTTACATTTTTGGCAGAAAGAATAGCTCATTGCTATAGCAACATGGCATGTGGCAATATATAGCAACAAAAGTTTTAAATGATGACAAATGACCAACTCAACCTTTTCTGCTACGCCATTTTACCAACCACTTCCGATAAGTTTAACCCACAATATTCAATGCTAGAAACTCATGGTCTGTTATTTATTCTTAAACCAGAATGCCCAATGGCACTGTGGTTTCTATGATTCAATAATGAGTCTTTTGTATGAATTTGACATATAGCATTTGGCACTGATGTGAAACATGCTTGGTCTTTGTAATGCTACACTGTACAATAATTATTCATGTCACAAGAGCAATGTACTGCAGCCCTAAAAAGTAGCCTCAGCATTCCACAATGCCAAGGTAAAATGCCGAGACAAACTGACGTTACATCGCAAACGAATTGCCTGACATTTGATTGCAATGTCCATGTGTAAGAATAATCATTCTTCAAATGCCGGGGTAAAATCAGTTTTTGCCGAGGTAAAGCCATTTTACCTCAGCATTTTTATTGCTATAGCAACTTTTCTTATGCATGAGGGCTGTACTGTACTGTAGCAACCTTTTGTAACTTCACACACACCTGTAAACTAAATAAGAGATAAGGCCAAGCTTTGTGTCTTGAGATTCTGTGAGTAGTCTTGGTGAACATTCGCAAATTAACTCAATTAGCCTCCAACAAATATAAAAGGTGTTTGCACTCAAAAAAAAAAAAATGGCAAAAGCTGATTTATGGTGTGAAGACTATAAAAGAGACATTTTATCAAATCTAACAAGAGAAAGGAAAGGCTGGACATAATTTTCTGAAAAGGAAGGTAGTTTGGAATTCCTAAACTGTGACTACTGAGTTATTAAACATCCCTAAACAACCTTTCCTGTGTAAGGCAAAACACTTCAACAGTCTGAAAGGGATGGTAAACCATCTAAAGCTTTTGGACTCCATGGAGGAAGACCTCATATTTCTTCATCAAATTCTGTTGTCCAGTTGAGAAAAATTTTAATCTGCCACTGTTTTATTTTTCACAGACAAACATCAAAGATTGTTAAAGACACAGACCATCATGTAAAAAGTATGAAATGTAAATCAGCATAATAATTCAATGGTACAAGGGGGGCAGGGAGAGAAGTTTCTTTCAAAAATCTTGTGGATTAATTTCTCTTCCATCCTAAGAGCAACATCTTTATACATTCCATGACATTCCCCATGTGAGGGACTCGCTGAAGAATTACCAGACTCTGACGCTTCAAGGCAGAGTGACGCCACTACACTACTTAGATTTCCACTTGGCAATTTTTTTACAGTGTCTCTTGCGGGTCTCCGAGATGCTCGTCGACCTTCTTTGCCTTCACCGAAGCAATCACGAAGAGGGGCTAGCTTTCATCAGTATTTAACGAGATATGAGACAATTCCTTTGAAAAGCTAGAAAGCATTGCCCCCTTAGATGTGAGAATTTTGCTGCTTCCCCAGGGACCTATGGCGACTGTCTCATAATTGAACATGAAGAGTTTATTTCCATTTAGTCAATCATCACAGAGTACTCAACCAACCGACGAAAGGCATAAAAGTATGAATTGCTTTATGTGACAAAGTCATTGATTCCATTTGCGGTAATCCCTACTATGTCGTACATTTGGAACTTCAATGCAAACCACACAGGATTACATAAGTCAAACATGGTGCATGTACAAGCATGTATAATGTACACAATGTACACAACATTTCATGCATGAGAAGCTTGAGCAAGGAAATCAAATTGTAAACAATACCCTTTTTATAAACGACAAAATACTGAAATGTCATTTCAACCGTTCAAGAAAGTGTTCTAACAATTGCTAGCTTCTTCATCTTTTTATCATAAATTGCAAGATTGCAAGAGATGTCTAACGCATTTATTTAAACATCTAAAATTCTGGGAATTCTGGGTACATGTTACAGTAGCACACATACTGTACGGTGTGACATGCTGTGGTTAACAAGGTTACGGTACTGCAGCAACACACTTGGAATTAGGCTCTAGGGAAAATTCACAGTTTGGCAATCAACCGAAACAGACCACCACCAAACAAACCAACCAACCATTAATCAAAACGCTTGATAAGAGTAGATCTAAGCCTAAATGCAGTCAGAGATATTTCCACTACTGGTCAGGTACCCTACACAACGGCATGCTACTGTGTTGCTCAAACTACTCTCTACGCTGGTAGCTGGTAGCGTCACACAGTCCAAGGTAATAACACCTGCATATATTTGCATACATTACCTCAGCACAGCCTTCACAGGGCAGCAAGCACAAATCCTGGTCAAAGTTAATTACAATCATGTTTTATGTTTGTGGTTGTTCAAACTGTGTTCTTGTCACAAGATGGATTAATAAACATAGTGAAGAGAGGACACGGACTGCTAATTGGCACGTGTGTGTGTCCATAATCTCAAAGATTTATGACTTCAAAAGTCCCAACAAGAATCATTGAAAGCTCTTGATGCACTGTGCAGTAGAGTAAATTCCACAATTCTTGCACATACAGTATGATACCAAAATCAATTGACTGTACACAAACTAACTTCAAATACAAAGTTGTTAACAAAAGAGGATTTCTGTCTCATTATTTATCTCATTGTGCCTTCATTAATCCCACAAACTTTTATAAAAAATTTGATATCTGCAATTTGCAAAGGGGACATTTCATTGTTATGAACACCAAGTTTATTGCTAAAATATTTGCTTGAAATTAATCACAAAAGGACATATGTACTGTTTACATCAGACTATTGCCATATTGAATCAACATGATAAACCAATCAATTTTATCATATTCCATATAGGTTCATGAGATTTTCACTTTAAAGTCTGCCAAAATGTACAGTGAATGATATGAAAACACATGCACAAAACTACATAAGACTAGATTTGTGAATACAACTTCCATGCAATTCAGAAAAAATGTAGATTCTACTGTAGGCCCGAAATGGGTTAACAAATTTGCAACTTCAAAACACGACAGTACTATATGCACACAATTCTTTTTAATGCAAGTGGAATTAAAAAAAAAAAAAAAAAGCAATGAAACACAGACTTTACTGCACTACTGAAGTTGGGCAAACTCTCTCTCTAGGTGAAGATGCTGGTATAAATTACAGTATGTATGTCAAATTGTCTCAAATTAGTATGCCATTTGAGCCACACACAAGCATGTCTTCACATACAATTACTTGCAGATCTGCAGTCAAATACTGTGTACCATTGCTACTCTACATGTATTTACATCTTTTCAAATGATAAGAAAGATGAAGAATTATACCTTCAGCAAACGGGTATTGTCACTAAATTACTTTTCATAACATAACTGCAGTTTTGTTACAAAACTACAGCTACATTATGACTGCACTACAGTCTGTCACATGTGGTGTAAACTCAAAATGTAGACCTGCAGATTACTGTTTAACAATATTTTTCCTGTGTGGCATTGTGTTATTTTTAATTCATTTTGATGACTTTACCTTTTCATCCTGCATCTTATCACAATGCTTACTGTCCCCAATTAGGAGTGTCATCTGAGCTATTTAAACCGTTCAATGTTCCCAACTCACAGTAAATAAGATTTACAGCACCAATGAAAAAGACTAAAATTTCAAAAAGGAAATTTTACTCTCATTGCTGGTGAGAAGATACACATTCAATAGCATGTGCATTTCGTAAGTTATGATTTGTTTATACAGACAAAATTCTACATCACAGCCCTGGACTCCTCATGAAACGTGACTGTACCCATAATCAAAAGTTGAATGATTTTTACTTCACATCATTTCAGGCTCAGTCTACAAAAAATCCAGTCTCATTTTTCGATGAACTGTGTCAAATCTCAAACCTAAATACACACTTAATTTCAAATATACTGCAACAACAAAGACTTTTTTGCAGTGTTCTACTAGTATTACAGTATGTAACATTTTGTAACTTTTGAGTCAACTGGAAAACATTTTTGGACCTGAGAAGTCTTTTTACCAGGCAGTATTATGCATCCTGAGTTATTGACGAGATAATTGGAGGATGGAGTCCCTCCAGTGAAAAACAAAAGATGCACATGCTCTCTCATTGCAGAAGTTAAAGTCGTTAGACCCCTTAAATTGTTGACTATGGAATATTCCTAATCCAGTTTTGCATTATGAAGAATTCATAACCAGAAGTGTCAAAAGACTTTGTGATTCCTTGCCAATATCTCCTTCTTTTTTCAAATCCAAACACACACACACACTCACTTTAGAACATGGTTGTTGATATTTTTTTTTTTTAAAGAATAAAAAAAATCATGTTTTTTTTTTATTTAAATCCAACTTGTTTTTCATTTATATCGGATTCTTTGTATCTTTTTAAAATCACAGTTCCTATTTAATGACTTGGACCCCATTGTTGCAAAATTATCTTGCATGCATGCCTACTCACCCCTACATTACATTCAGAATTCTTCACAGGCTAATTAAACCTAGGATCTGAGGCCTCATGCTCAATCCAGCATTTTTACGAACACGTCCTGGAAGCAAGTTTTCACTCAGGGACAAAATTCCTCAAACTACTTGCGTCCTAGGGGTACAACTTCATAATCCTAGCCATCTTGCTTCAGAGATTGCTATTTTCATCTTCATCCAATGGACACAAGTCAACATTAAGCCTCATTCATCCCCCCTCCATCCCCCATCCCTGAAGAACAAAAGGAATGGTCACCTACCGCCCGTCAACGCTGAGTTACGCTAGAACCAAACTAAGGAACATCTTACCTTTGAAGTCTTAATTGATTCCATACATAGCAAACTAGAAATCATGACGATCAAAAACTGCAGTGAACAAACAGCTTGCATGCACTTCATCATTATTTCATCTGCATGCTACTACTTCCACTACCATGGCATGAAGATATAGCAAACTAATGTGCACGACATTTACTGTTTTGGTAGTCTTCCAACAAATTCATGCAAAGTGAGCCTGTAAATATGATGTGAATGTACTACACAGTGTAGGCCGGTGTCTGGTTCCAATGATCTAGGTCTAATTCTTGTACCACAGGGAGCTGAGTTCATGAGAGGTGGGGGGGGGTAGCCTGAATGTCTTACCTGTACAATCAATTACAATATTCATTCTTACAGAATTTGTGGTTTGGAATTGGCGGTTTGTATTTCCACCACAATTGGTGGTTTGGATTTCAGTTATCTGAAGCAAATTTTTCAAATAAGAAATTGGAACAGTAAGAAAAGTGATTTAAATCAGTGATTTTTAAAAAAAAAATCACTTGATTTAAATGGCAATTTAAATCAGTGATTTTAGTCAACATGATTTAAATCAAATAACCCTGCTTTAGAAAGAAGGACCAAGGGAGAAGAAAGGGACAATATCAACAAAAAAAAAAAGACAATGTAATGCAACAATGTAAACCACATAAGAAAAGTATGACATATCAGAAATTTCCTGACACCAAAGTGTGGTTAAAAGTTGGCAAAGGCAACCTTAAAGATATTTCCCTGCTTAATGGTACTAACCCTTGGGAAAGGTGACTAAAACAAAGTACTTGATTAATCTTGACAGGGAGTTGCTGGCAAATAAGTTGCTGATAAATTTAAAAAGCTATGTTAAGTGAAGTAAAATGATTGTTTGAAGAGGGGTACAAGAAAATGGGCTTTTAATAGCTTGTTGAAGAAAATGAGACCAAATTCTATTCAGCAATATTTATCTGCCACTAAACATCTACTTTTTGGCAGAGAGCAAGAAAGAGGGCGGGTGGGAATGATCCATTCTATTGCATTTCAGTGATGACAAGATGTAACACTTGACTTTGCCAAAATATTACACAATTGTTATCTACAAGTAGGTCCACAACTGTTGGCTTTTGCTATAAATACAAATCTCTGAGATAATTAACTCTGCAATTTTAAAATTCGATTAATATAAAAACATGATATTTTTCAGTCTCCCATGGGGCAATTCAAATAAAAGAGACCATATACTCATCAACTGCTACCAATTTTGACAGTTTGAAGAGCTAGTTACATTTAGTTGTTGAGAGATCATCCGTTATGTTTTTACACTTCAACCTCTGGTGACCCCAAATGACCTTAAACCTCCATGAAAATAATAGAGGTCATATACCTACAGTGGACTACCAACACAACACCTTTGAAGTTCAAGCACCTTTCCTTCCTTGAGATACTGTGTTTACATGGTTTTAAAACTATGTCTTCTATTGACCTCACATGACCTTAGACCTCCATAAAAAAGAAAGACATTATCTACGTATCAAGTGCTACTAAGGAAAAACTTTGAGGTTCCAGCAACATTCCATTGCTGAGATATATATGTCCCTTTGACTGGTTATACTTTAAGCTCTGATGACCTCAAATGACCTTTAACCTACATGAAAAACACTAAGGGTCATCTACTCACAGTGAACTATCACCACAACAAATTTGAAGTTTAATCACCTTTCCCTTCTTGAGGTATTGTGCTTACAAGCTTTTCAAACTATGTCCTCTATTGACCTCACATGAACTTTGATCTCCATACAAAATTCCAGACATCTACTCATCAAGTGCTACCAATGAAAAGAGGTTGAAGTTCCAATAACATTCCATTGCTGAGATACCTCCCTTAATAGGTTTTCATATTTCATGCTCTGGTGAGCTCAAATGATCCTTGACTTCCATGAAAAATAATAGTGATTGTCTACTCACAATGGACTACCAACATACCAACTTTGAAGATGAGCACCTTTCCCTTCTTGAGGTATCGTGTTTACAAGCAAGGGCACCACATACACACACACATGCCATCACCATCGCATAGATTCCTTGCCTGCCTTTGGCAAGGAATCAAAAACTCTTAAGCAACAAATAATTGAACGTTGTTCATCTTTGTGATAGAGGACAGATTTCTGTATCCACATACAGTAACACATGTAGCCTTTCAAACATGCAGAGTATACAAGTAGACAATGTCACCTATAAACATGAAAAAGATAAAGCCAAGACTCCTCGGTGTAGGGAAATGAAGCGTGCTATCATCCATAATATGCCACTAGATCATGAGCATAGAAACTAATAGTTTTTAAACTTATGCTTCTAGTCAGAGTTAATAATTTTACTGCTACTATTAATTTATAATAGTTTTGCAATTATCCTACAGTATGTGCTTGAAACATGTCACAAAATGAAACTGTTTGACATTTTGTGAAGTACATGGGAGAAAATTAAGCTACATAACAGTGCCATAAATGTTGCATAGGCCTACTGTAACTTGGAATGCTCCATTGCTCAATATGTTATCTGCTCAAAAAACTGAAACCAAATTCCTGACACTGTGAAATGTTACGCAACTGTGTTCCAACTGAAAATGCATAAAGCTACCCCAGAATGGCAACTTAAATACAATGTTTTCATCAACTCAGAGAGCTATATACTTGAGCTACAGTATAAATATGCCCCTAAATCTGCTGTAGATAGTACACTGTCCCTACAAACTGGGTACACAACATCAATTAAACAAAAGGACATCACACTACAAGTTCAGAGCGGCATTTAAAGTCATTCAGATTCTTCAAAAGAAAAAAGGAAATAAAAAAATGTCAAAGCCCTCTGGGTTTCAAAGAATACTGTACACGAATACATGTAGTAGTACAGTGTACGTTGTACAGACGTGCAGTCACAAATTTTGTTTATTCCACTGCCTACAAAAACTAAATGCAAATTTGCAATTAATTGTGGCCAACACCACATTTACAGAACCACTGTAATTTACAGCCATGTTTTGCAGATAGTCACATATTAGCTTCAATGCAATGCATGTTATATTGACAATTGACTGACAGTACGGACAAATCTCCCACAAATGGACTCACTCAGCTTGGGATCCAGCTAGAATGCATGCACAACTGGTAATGCCAGTAATAGCAGGCCAAAGTACTGGATCATGCTCAAGTCCTACTTGCATCACTGAATCTATTTCCACAGTGATTCATAACTCATGATATGGCAATTAATGTGTCACTGAAACCATGATATTATGAATTATTACAAGAATATGATTACCTTCAGCAAGATAAGAAAATTTTCAGTTCAGTTAACTGTACTTGTTAACAATGTATCAGCTAGGGTGGTCAATCTTTCTAAATCAAGGGGCCACATTGTCACTTTTCAACTTCATCATGGGCACACAGATGTGGAAGCCTGCCCTGTATTTTCCTTCTCTTTTTACAACCTCTAGGCTCTAATGGGATATGGATAGAGGCAAACACTTGCCAAGGGCAGCTAAAACAAGTTGCAGTGCATATGGGTACTGGATTATGGGTAGGGTACAAATTACTGGCAGCTGACTGTGAACCAGCAGGATCCCTGGTTTTCTGCCCCCTGTAGTTTCCATCCCTGACTTTCCATTCCAAAATTACAGTTTAACATGCACAATTTCTATTTCTCTTTTTACTTGGGCCATATATACTTAACATGAGTTGTGTTCATGAAGTCCTCCTATTCCAACATATGCATTCATGCTACAGTAACTTCTAGCCCTGAAAGTGGTGTTTTCCTCCCCCAGAAATCAGGGGCACAAATCTTTTTGGAGGGCAGGAACTAGCAAGCTGCCTTGAGCAACCAGTGCAGTTTCTGCAACATCAATTATTATTGGATTGTTTTAGGTCTATGGCAGTCAAAGAAATGTGGCGTCACCTTGTGAAGTTGATTCAACTCATTGAATTGATATTTGTCTTTCCACTACTACTAGTATTGAGTACATTCCACTCCCCCATCGTTCATTTTCAAAATAGGGTTTACGGGCAGCATGATGGCTCTCTGTGAGCCCCATTTGGCCTGCAAGTTACAACCCCATCTGTTAACTTCTATAAAACCCATGGGCTACATAGCCTAATGAAGGATAAACCTAGCCTAGACAAGTAAAACCAAATGGTATTCCACTATTTCAATGTATTTCATTAGCAGATTCTCGACAGGACCTGTTCAGAAGGACTTCACTTCCCTGTGGAGGAAGCCAGCCCATCAGCATCGGCCAGCAATTATGAATTTTAGTATTTACAGAACAATAACAGAGTTACAGGTCAAAGGAGAAAAGCTTATTAAATATAGGCCTGATTAAATATAGGCCTGATTAAATATAGGCCTGACTTACTAAAACATTAATGGACTTTCAAACTAGACTAGAGTTCTCAACTTAGGCCCAAATACTTGGCAATAGGCTTATTAGTTACTGAGCGAATGCCCCTTGATTGACACTTAAACGGCTGGAAATTTTGACGATAACACACCTTCAAGTCGTTAATCAGTACTTGAAACAAGCCACCAAGCATGCTACAATCTCTTTCAATATTCCCCTCCATGAAGCCAGGAGGTTCGTTGGTATCTTGCTGCTGCTGAACAGACACCATCGATGCAATGTTCACATTGAGTAGAAGTATCCCACAACGGTCCTGACGACGTTAACGTTAGACTTTATGGCAGTACGTCTGCCAAACTCATTGACGCTAATAATAATATCACTGCAAATTCTGCAAGCGGTTAGAGTAGCGAAAAATCATTACACTTCCAGCACCAGAATTTCGAAGAAACGGTCCTAACGGCACCGAGAATTATAAATCCCAGAAAGCTTAGACGGTATTATCCTCCACCTTTTAAATTAACCTAATCAGTTGCACATAAATTGTGTGTGTGTGTGCACACCAAATAGCCTAATCGTACTTTAGTAGGCATCGATACGGTTCTTTGCATTGTCTCTGGCTAGAAATTGCACAATGCGCATAGCATATTGTAGGTTCGGAAAGTGTCCAAAAGAGCTGGTCTTTTGAATATACCGCTAATATTCTATAGCATCTCTACCATACAAACACATGCTACGTACGCAGGCTTACAGTTCATTTGGCGCTGTAAAACAAAAATGAAAGCAGAGAATGGCAGGGAAAATAGTGCCGATAAAAAACATCCAGGCGAAGTGGTCAACTTGAGTAAAAATTATTGGGGCATTTGTTATTGGATTCTGTTTTATCAGTCCTTTCATTTTCTCTTTCATTACATTGTTGCTTTCTTTTACTATACTCAAACTGGTTTCTGTAGAGCTCTCAAAATAAATTTCACATGATGAAATTAGAAATAAACTGCTAATATAGTTCTTTCTGGGCGGTATACTTGCATTTTGTGAAATAATACTTTTGAGCTGCTTAATTAAGGCTTGGAGTTCAGAACGAAGGAAGAAGCAGTACGGCCGTCACGGAAGTAGAGGGGGGGGGGGCGGGAATCTTTGCCCCTCCAAAGAAAGCAGTGAGAGGGCTAAAGGTATGCTTAGTCCCCCAATATTTGACAATTAGTGCTCAAAATAAATAAAGGAGGAAACATAATTTAAACTACAGAAATGAAATCCCTACAGCCCAGTAAATGCTGCTCCATCACTCCAGTAATGCCATTTCCGCACACCAGGTGGACTTAATTGTATTGTTTTTTATTTGTTCAGCTGGCAAATATTTGGTGACTGGGCAGCTTTGACACATTCATGTGGGTCAAAGATTATACTGCTGTTGTAAGTCTTCTGCAAATTTATGACAGAAGGCCCGATCAAGTTCTCTTCTAAGTCTCTCATCCTACCGCATTAACTGACATTGCCTAAGGTGATCAAGGGTGATCATTTCTAACTACATCTGTCAGGTAAGCAATGATAACTTCAAGGAATTCACCTATTGCATCTTGTCACTCGCTCCGTATCTGCTGGAAATCTGCCACCACTGGTTAGCGGAAATTTTTCATGCATGACTGCAAATAGCACAATCTCTTGCCCATGAGAAATGCGGGAAAGTTATGCAACTTCTCTACCTTTGTGCCAAATATTACAAACATTTACTGGTACTGCTGTATCTGTTGGGGGATAAATTTACTCTGTTTGCAACACAGACCACGTGAATGGCAAAGACAACAAATTCATTTCACTCTTTTGGTAAGCCTTGCAAATATAATTTATTACAAGTACTCTTTTCATAGTGCAACTGAAGTACATAATTCTGAAAATGCACTTGTCATGGAAGGAAGTGAACCATGGAAAAGGTCGATCATGATTAGTTTCAAACTGTTATTGAAGGTATTATGTTGAAACATATAAAGACTTCACAAGTTTTACAATCAACCATACAGAATTCTAGAAGACTAGAATTACATTTGAAAATTAGGAATCTCATTTTATTTTTTTGAAAAATAAAACTTGGAAAACAATTTGCCTCTGTGATTCTGCCAGTTAATACATATATCTGCAAATGTCTTAACTTCATTATTACTACTATTAAGAGAATACAAATGAATGTCTTCCTTCTTTGGTAGTAGAGATATTATATTTCATTGGTTGGCAAGCTACAGAAAAAGAATTCTGCCTGGTGCAAATAGCAGGTCATTCCCTACCCTTATGAACATTTATAAACAAAGGATCTACAAGACATTTACATCAGGCTTGGGACAAGTCCAATCAGTAGTGCACTCCAAGAGTTGCATCATCCAAGAGTCAAGTACTCACACTCTGATTGTGACTAGCTCCTACTATTCAGTGTACTCCGTGACTGATGTCATAGCTGCAGTACTTAACATATGTAATGCTATATTTTGAGCAACAATCATTCTATAGACAATATAGGGTTCTTAATATAATGTTGGTGGGGAAAAATATGTACTAATGTAAGAATTTGTAGAATATGTAAAAAATATGTAGGGCAATTAAATTTTATAATTTCTTCAACTTGCAAAAGAACATTCAAACTTCTAGATTTTGGATCTTCCTGACTTTTTTTTTTTTACTGGCTTATCCACAGGAGTTGGAAGCAAAGTTGAGTGTGACTCCCAGCCAGGAGTCGTGACTATGAGATTAAAGTACATTAGCCCACCCATGCCTAATTTGCATACCCCCATGATCACTTAGTCATCAGATCTTGCTTTGGGCAAAATCTGTGACAGCTAAGACACAATCTTGTTGTTACTTGATAAATTTGAGAGAAAAGTCTATAAAGAGACAGCTAGATGATTCTTTCAACAATCAAACCAACAGAAGTTATGTACACATAAAACAGTGTGTGCTGTTTGAGAGAAAATAAAAACTAGCCTTTATCATTAATCTTCCATCTTTCTATTCTATTTGATGCTAACCTGCAAAACAATATCTATGCCACATTTCTTTCAGGCAAGTCTACTAATTACTAATTAAAGTGTTAAGTTAAGTAGTAAAAAGACTGATTCACATTTTTTTCCGCTAAAAGCTAGCAAAGCTGGGTCCTGTGGTAGTGGACATAACAAGAATGAAATTCTTATGCAAAAACAATTTTTTTTGGAAATTTGGAGACTTTCGAAGCAATAGACCATGGGACGGTAGTTTTGTAGCTACTTATGACTGTAAGAAGTACAGACATATACATGCATGTTGCATAAATTGGTTTGCTGGGTTGTACGTAACCTATTATTACATACTTTGGGTTTTTTTTTTACAAAATTTCAAGTCATATTAGTTCTCCTGCATTCTACAAGATTACATGATAGATAAGCAGACATTCTATCAAGGATAGATTTTGTTGTTTCAAGAAAAGATGCAAATTGTATGAAATGTGAGTAATAGCAACTTAAAATTCTCATTATTTCTTTGATGAGGAATTGTGAAAGGCATGCTTCAGTTGAAGACAATGTCTTATTCCAAATGGGTCTCTGAAAAAGCGGTTTAAAAGCAGAGATGCCGTCACACTCAAGACAAATTGTACACATGGTTGTCCTTGTGGTCTGAATCGCGGTGGCCAACCATTTTAAAGGAGGAGAGGTAGTCGTGATACGCATTTTACAGAACTTTCTGCGGTTTCTTCCCCCAAATCCGGCATAAGCAGATCTGCTAAACAGATTTTTGGCTAAAAATGATCTGTAAATGGCAACGTTCAGTCAGAAAGTGCCCGAGTAAACAGACAGACTGTTATTTTTTTTTATTTTTCTTGTTGTCTTGTTGACATTCCATGAAATAATACTCATGAGTATGTGTTTCATGCCTCTCTCTCTCTCTCTCTAGTATGAACATGGAACTTGTTTGGTTAAAGGTCACCAACCAATGTCTACCTCAACTCTCAACAAATCTGTCGAAGATATATGCTTATGCCCAATTTGAAAAAATAAAGTGCAAAGAGAATATGTAAGATCTATGTCACGCACAAGTACCTATCCTCTTTAAACATATTGAATATTCATTGATGAGCAATTCAACATACAAATGTTGTTCATGCTTGTTAACAGATCTCATGAACAAAACAGATCTAGACCTGATTTGGGATACATTCTATTGGGTGGGACTTACAGGTTCCCAATAATAAGTCTTTACCAAATTTGGCAAATTTAACTTCAGATAAACAATTTTAACCACAGAAACTAGTCTTTGGTACCAGGACGCCTCAATCACCAGTGATGTCAGGTTCTAAAATTACAACCTGGATCCAAACTTCATCGACATACATTGTACCTAAAAACACTTACTTTCATGAAAGTACCTAAGACATGTGATATCAACTAAACATGCAAAGCAGACTGTTGCATTATTACTTCACAATGAACTCGCAACCTTTACATTTTGGGGTACCCAGTACCCGACCATGGAACCCCTGGAAACCAGGTTCAAATTTTTGACCTGATGATAACACAGATAGAAGCGTCAATAAGATAAGTGAATATTGACTTAAATGTTAGCTAAAAACAAGTCAGTTTAACTTAATGTGTTCTGCATTAACCTTGCACAGTCACAGTTTTTACTGCACAAACAGGTAACAAGACTTTCTTTTAAAACACAGCTGTGACTCCATTGCACAGTTCAAGAATATCAAAATATACTATCAAAAAGAAAAAGAAGAAAATAACCTTTTGTTGTATAACATATAAGCTACAAATTGGTGAAGCATCACTGGTTAAAAATAACAAACTAAGTCACAAGAAAGACAGCTGTTGGTGAAATAGTGGCCTCAAATCATCAAAATGGTTCCTACATGTCATGAGACAGACAAAACCTGTCACAACCTGTCACATACAGTGACAGGTTACCAACTCATATTTGGCTTCCATGATAAGCAAAAGTTTGGATTATCACTCAAAAAAAAAAAAATAATAATAATTCAAAATACAAGTATTTCTCCTTCAGTGGGTACACTTTTATGCAAATGGAGCAACAATAGTTACACTGTTTAATAAACACCCCCCCCCCCCGGGATTTTCCATCACGTTGCATGTAGTGAAATTGTGAATTCATGAGAGAATGGAGTAAAATCAAAATGAAACAGCCTTAACCTCATTGCAAAGAGAAAAGTTTCTGTAAAACTTTTGTAGATGTCAAATATGCCACTCATACAGAAATTGTATAAGCTACTGTAGTGCTGGTTTTAATGTAAGGTTTCATGCTGGTATATTTGACTATAATAAGCCCCCCCCCCCACATTCACAAAAATTTTCCATCCCTGTGGTATTTATCAGGGTAAATGAGGTATCTGAAGCCCAATAGAACTGGCAAGGGGGGAGAAGGGAAACTGACTGAACATCTTGGAACAGAGGGAGATCTATGAACTCTCTACTCAGCAATCCGTCACGGAAACGCTGAAAGCGCTCCAAATGAATAAATTGCACAAAATAGATTCGTTCTAGGACCAGCAGCAACGCTCTAAACCTGACTGCATTTCAGCATCCACAAACTATATGATGACTTTTGGATTATTTGCCACTTGTTCCAGTATTCAAACCCATGCCAATTTATGACGATGACTTTCAGAGGGTCATGAGCACATATTGATATCAAGTCACCAGACACTATTTTCCAGGAAGTGCCAAATGTTGTAGCACTGGGAAACACCAGTGATCTAATACAATAAGGACCTGGTTAAAATGATAAATTTGGTATGACTGAGTGCTACAATATCCAATGTATCTTATGAGAATTATAGTTCCTTCTCTCTGAAGTGGCTTATGTCACATTGGAAGCACTCTGTTGAATGTATATAGGTAAGAAAGACACACGTCTTATCTCTTCAAGCCCCTTTGAGGAATGTTATCAGTGTCTATGTCCTACATGCCAGATCTCAGCTCACAGTCATTAAAATACGGTTCATGACTTGTGACACTGGGGGAAATGAGCACATCTAAATACCTTAAACTATGGCCTATTTTTCTATTTCTCATTAACCATTGTTACATCACCAGATGAAAGTTTTAGTGGATTCTTCAGTGAATCAGAAATGCCTCACAGATAAGTTTTCAGACCAATGAGAGGTAGCGCAAAGAGCCTCCGGCATGAGCAGAAACCGACAAATTATTCATAGGGACTTGTGAAGTTGTTGAAATTTGTGGCAAGATGCGGCAAGGAAACATGATTCAAAACAGGAATTAATCCAAAACGAGGGCTCTGTATCGCAAAGAGTCTTTTTGATTGATCTTTTCTGAGTGATCTTAAGTTTGATTCATACTACATAAGTCAATAATAAATTTAACTTAACTTTGAGCATGACACTCAGTGAAACAGAGCAATCGGCTAATTTATTTTGTCTTCTCAACAACAAAAAAAAACCTTATTGTGAGAAGTATGAATTTGACATTTACGATACTGGAACCTTAAAACAATAAGTAAACAAGATTAGGTGGAGAAAATTCTTCAGTGAAATTAGTCTCTGTACTTATTGTGAGAATCTTCATATGATAAACCAATGATGCTTCTTGTGACTCATCAGCAGCAGTTCAAACTGGAATGCAACTGCTACAGTCAATGAAAGTGACATCCTTAGCAGATTTTTAAGGTATCGAGAATGTGAGTTGCATCCCTGCAGCATTGAGAGTAACACCAACCATTCTGTCATACAGCCGTGCAGTAGCAGACCCCTTCCCCCAGAATCATAGGGTAGGGCCAAGAAATTCATCACGAGAACATCAGGATGTGATTCCGTGATGCTTCCGACGTTCCTCCAACGTGCGCTGCCTCACTTGTTTCATCTTGAAATGCTTCACCTGGATCACGTCGAAGTGGTCCGAAAGTTCCGCCCAGTTGATGGACTTAACGTGAGGTCTCTTGTCCACTTGAGATGCCTTTTTACTGGATGGAGAGAAAAATTCCAAATATGTACATTTGATATAATGCTTCTTAAATCACTTTTTTGGGGGGATCATGTCTAAATATCTTGGAACCAAAATAGTATCAGTTGGTTAGTTAGCTTGGGATGAGAATCAGTGTCAAAGAACAGAGGATGGAGTTTGTTTTATGTTAATGAATAAATGCGCAATACAACCTGAGAACAGTTAAAGTCTCACCACTTGTTTGATCAACTTTAAAAGGTACTCCTAAGTTGAAGAAAAGTTTTGATTCCAAATCATCTCTGACTGGTGATTTTGGAGAGAAAAAACTGTCACAATCAATAAATGGAAGTTTGTTCTTGGTTAGGTAGAAGAAAAATGTCATTTGCTTAAACAAAAGGGTAACAGAGTAGGCATATCCCAAAGAGGAAGATGGGGAGGAGAGGTAGGGATTACATATGTTATCACGTATTTAACTACATGTGAGCCACAAATATAAACATCCAAACATAATGTCTAACAACAAACTTGCCACCAAGAGATTTAACCAAACAGATTTCTTTAATCCACCAAAAAGTGTTTAAATTTGAATTTCTCCATAAAGTAGGATACACAGTTAAGCTTAAAGCTCAAAAACTGCAGTTTCTACTGAATTTTTTTATTCAACTGTCAATTTTCTGCTTACATTCTGACATGGTGCACTAGTATGGATCATTCAGTGGAAGAGTGTATGGACAGGTTTTTCACAAGGTTTTCTACCATCTCTCTAAGCGCTCATTCAACTCACCTCCCGTCCTTCACTGGCACTGCCGGTAGGTTTGGTATGCAGGACAGTCTGTTGTTCAACAACTTCAAAGTTCTTGCTCTGAGGCAAAAGCATCAAAATTCCATACAAGCTCTTTACCAAGTAAGGATTCTGGTCAGCTTCCAACAGTTGAAGTCTTAGATCTAATAGTTTGAGAGAGAGAGAAACATAAAAAATTTTATTTGTGTGTTGAAATGCAAACCTTATGGGAAACACTTAACCTCTCAAATGTTAAATGATGGAAAACTTATGGGAGATACTTAACGTCACAAATGTTAACCTCTCAAATTCAGGTGAACAGACATTAGAAGGGGACATCAATGGACTGAACAGCCTTTACTGAATAGTATCAGCCGGTGTCTTACTCAAATCAGTTTGAGGTTGACTTACATCAACTTGATACCAAACTTTCACAGTGGTTGGATACGATCAGACAAGCAAGGGAATTTACATTTAGTAAGATGAAATGCACTGAAATGTGTACATGGTCCTGGAATCAAACTTTGAAAGTCTTGTCAACTCACTCAGGTATTTTGCTGATCAACTTTCAATGAATAGAATAACAAGGATTGAGGAGGGGCTCATGCTAGACCCAATTCAACACAAAAGAGGCACTATTGATGTCATTTTCATATTTAAATAGATCCCCACTTTTTTATATAACAGCTATGTACCCTCTCAGAGTACCAATGACCACAAGATGTCACTGATCTCATTGCTCTGTCGAGTTTCTTAAAATTACCATTTTCACTTCCCATCCAGGCAGTGCTAAACATTGCCATATTACCAAAAATTTTGCCTGCCCCTTGACCTCTGACCCTCAACACTCTCCAGGGTGTTCTGTTGTTATGATATGTGCCCTTAGCAGCTTCCTTTTGGTAATAAAGAGAGGAGCAGTTACTGCTCCTATCAACCATATTCAATACAAATGTGGTGGTTTTGTGTTAGGTATTACATGTGTAGCATGCCTTTGGTTGAAGATACATCAACCATTCTCCTTCCCTCACAGTGTTTCCACAAAAAGTATAAGCTACAACAAACCAAATGCACTGTAGACTAAAAAATCAGTTTAAACTATAAGTACAAATTCTTGAAGATCATGCTCAACTTTGAATACCTGTCAAAAATAATGACTGCCTCACTGAAACATTACACCTCTCAGTATCTTCCCTTGTACTGATTAAAATTGACTGACAAGTTGTTACTTACAGGTAAGATTGGACTTTCTATAAGCTGAACTAATTTGTCTACTTCTGTTAACATGTCGAGGTTGACTTCAAGGTCTCCACTGTGTGTAAAATGGATCAAGGAAAACGATGTGCTGTATTGGATATAGCATAATCATGTTGTACCGTATGTTGTTCATCCTCTTCCTTAGTAAATGAGACGGATCAACGATCGAATCGGCATGGCACCATCTACGTCTTCCATTTATCAATCTAGACATGTTGGATTGGCTGAGATGATGTGCACAACTTCATCATTAATTCAACAAACATTACAGAACATCAACAGACTCAGGGCTAGTTCACCAATAGCATCGATTCGACAACTTCCAATGATACCTTCATTGCTTCCAGATTTTAATCACCATTTTTTTTTCCTCCAAGTCTACAAAGATACTTCCTACATCTTTATACATATACTAATCTTCAGCTCAGAAACACGACTGAATTATGCACAGGAGAAGGGCAAATTGAACACCTGAAGGACTTATCTACAATGGCGACTACTTTCACAACTTCATTCCACACGTGTGAATGACGATGGTCGAGTGTAGCAAGAGGTTGATGTCGGGATGAAAATCAGTCGCATTACCACAGAGTATCATCTTCTTGTTCACAATTGCCCACTCTACCTTTAAGGACAAAGGAGAGGCTATTTTGACAAGTTCTATCAAAGTTTTCTCAAGTTGCTCCTTAACCTGCACAAACACTTCAATTATGAAATTCATAATATATTTTCCCATGTTTCATATTTTATATTTGGCTCAATTGCATCACCTGAAACCTACATCTGGAGCTCATGTCTCTCACTTCCATCAACCACTGTGGAGATGAAAAAGTATTTCCAACAAAGGAGATTTGAAATCTCACCCATCCCGTGTCTACTTCAGTCTTCGAACAAGAACAGGCAACCCGTAACTGTGGAATACTTTTCTCAGGGTTGCATCTGTTGAAGCAGTCTGTTTTTACGCTTCTTTGTCCATAACAACCACTGAAACTACAAAAGTGCTGGTAGGCCTTACAAGATACAAGGGACACAAACAAAAGTGTTTACAAGCAAATGTACTGCCCTTCGTCAAATTTCTTCTAGCGTGTCAAGTTTCATGTTTGCTCTGTCACTTCAGAAGTTTCCAGTTTCTGATAGAACTGCTTCTGTCCTTGCTGTTGTGTTGGTACTATTGGTATTAACCACTCAGTATCAAAGTCAAACTGAAAATCACCATTGTGAGTCTTATGCAAGCCAATAGTGGGACTCCAGTGACTATCAATTTGACGGCTTTGAAAGAACTTTCTGTCGATCAAAGAGTCCTTTTCCATAACAATATACTGCACAGCAATGAGTCCAAAAGTACCTGGTTCCTGGGCCCACAGGGCCCCATATCAGGAGGTCCAAGATCAGAGAATATATGCTTGTGATTTCTACACACATACTATCGCAGCCTACTGCATGCAATACCACCGCAGTACTTCCATGGTCCCTCACACATTCTACAGTTAAGACACATGACATACGTAATTTTTTACTGCATAGGTCCCTTTGCTGATGCAAGGAACCAACCAGAAAGCCAAAAGGCTTTGTGATTCCTTGCTACATGGTTATATTACAATAAACATGAATTATTCACATGACAAGTATAAGATCAGCTGCAGTTATTTTTCTTGATACACCACAAGCCTTTAACCCAAAATGACCTTTATTTTGGTGACCAAAAATTACCGCAACATTTGACGTCCACCAAAACTTAGCAATAGGGATCACCTACCCAGGCCATACAACCCACACATCAAGTACAGTATGAGTATGACATCAGTCAACATTATCTCTGAGCTCCAAGAAACACACAATAATCAATGCTGCTTCTAGTCTTGCCTGTTGTTAGTTGAATCAAATACCTCAACCTTACCTCATCTGAACTCAGCTTGTCTGCCATATTTACCTCAAAATTCTTCAGAAAGGACCAGAATGTTCTTTGGTCTCCATTGTATGGTGGAATTTCTGCCTTGGGTAATTCCAACGCTAATTTGAAACTCAATTTCCTCCTACAACTTTTTCAATGCTTCCTCCCTCTCCTCAGTATAATGCTTTTGGCATTCCAACATCCAGCTTTCTGCTTGCTCAAATGCTTCATCAGACAACAACCCAGCCAGATCAGCATGAACCTCTTCCATTGCCTCAAATTGGCGCTCTGCCTTTTGCAAATTTTCCTTTATCGACTCTGCGATAATTTCTCCCTTGTTACAAGTAGCTTTTAACACACTCAAAGTCCTCGTAAGTTGACCCTAAGTTATGATTCCTCCTCAATATTTTTGCTTCCTCCATCCTTTCTGACATTGTGAAATATGATTGAAAGCACTCCAATTTGATTGTTAAGAAACCTTGTTCTGCTACCAGCTGTTCCTCTGGATATTGATATTATCCAAATAAATGACAGAACGGAGGGTATTTTATTTTCTTCATTTTTTTACAAACCCATTAACATTCCAATGCATGAATTAATTCCACCTTGTCTATCTGACCCCATGACCCCCCATACCAAGACTATCTCTCTGGACAACTTATCGGAGGCCCCTCACATTAGAAGTTACTCACTAAGTTACAAATGCAGTACTGTAGCCTTAAATCTGGAGTAATCCCATTGAGTTAACTGTGTGCGAGGGAACCAATAGTAATTTTGCCCAATGTAGCCCCAAATGCATTTGTACGGTAGTTTATAATAACCACAATAATGGTGTTTAGGCTATTATTCTTGTTTTATAGTGAAAAATTATCCCTTCCTCTCTATTGATAAGCATTAAATTTCACAGGGTCGTGAACCTATTAATAACAGACAACATTATCAAGTTTAAAACAAATCTGACCCACGGATAAGGAACTATGGCAGTTTTAATATTTTTTTATGTTTTACCCCATAACCTCATTAATATGCAAGATTTGGACACCAAAAACAATAGGGATCATCTACTCAATATGGGCAACCTACATGCCAAAAATGAAATTACCCAGAGTTACCCTTCTTGAGAGAGAGTGTTTACGAGCAACCATCACACACACACACACGACATCAGGACTGCATAGATTCCCCTGCCTACGGCAAGGAATCAAAAAGTGATAAACATCAGCTATAGTTTCAGTCACTCAGGTAAAATCCTGACCTCAATTCAGAAAAGGGCCTGAAACAAACCTGGGTTTGTTGTGATCCCATGCAAAAGTAGGTGGCGCAATTCAATAGTTCTATCAAACAGCGGAACACGACTTTGTTCATGGAAACACTGTATCAGACAATTAAAAAAAAGTGGTGCTATCTGACAATCATCAACTGTGGTGCAAGGGGAACATTTTAGGTTAATTATGCTCGACTGTATCGATAAAAAAAATACAATGTCAAAATATTCAGGATAATACATCGATGTTGGTTCTTCACTTTTCTACAATGGACACAGGGGCACTAGGAGACAGTGTAACAAATTAGAGGTACAGGATGTCCAAACGTTGGGAACCATCATTTTATGGAGCAAATATCTTCCCCTGGGCTCAAAAAAGACAAAAACATCTCCTTCATTGAAGAAAAGGATACAATTTGTAGATAAGGTGACTAGCATGTTGATGGCACTGTGACAGCAAACACAATGAAACCGTGGCAACAGGGCTGTGACACCATGTCTTATAGAGACAACAGAACAAGGAACAGCTTCTCTGAAAGTAAGAAATAAATAAATATGAGTCAAAACTTAGAAGTGTTAATAAGATAAAATGTACGTCTTCATACATCTTATGAGGTATTTCAAGTTTTCTTTACATTTTATCAAAGGGAAATTTTCTTTTGCCTTAAAAGGAACTATTTACTAACTGCAAAACCACCAGATTTACTGAATCGTCCACGACATACGAAGCTTTAAAACGTTGCGTCGTTTTGTATCTCACGTGTGAGTCACACAACGATTACCGACAATGTCATTCATCGAGGACAAACGCAAGTTGCAACGTAGTCTCACCTCGGTGGCTAAATCTTTCAGCTGGCTTCGGAGTTCGAACAGTTCGCTGGACGTCAACAGGATCTGGTTCAGCAGCTGGACCATCTCTGTGGAAAATTTAAGTTCATGACTTTCCAGCAGAATTTCGGAGAGAGATCTGTAGATGTGTTCTGCATTCAGAAATAAACACAGCTGCCTAGAAAGTGAGAAAGAGAGAGGGAGGTAAGAAGACATTGCACTCTGGATAAACTGGTATGGGAGCATAAAAGGAAGTAGGGAATAATTGCAGAATTCTGTTGTTGTATCTTAGCAGTGATCTGCCTATGTCATGTCGCCACTGTCTGACCAGCACGAAAAACTGACAATCATTCCTGGGCTGAGACGCTTACTTTACTGGCCAGCACTATTTTAAACAAACATTCAGAAAAAACTGGCCTTAATGGATGGTAAAGATGTCCCAACCAGAGAGAAATTTTCTTAAAATTCAAATTATTGAACAGATTTGCCAGTACACCTCATGCCAAACGATGGTGGCGCTGCGCGTAGATGGTAACTGCTGGCATTTAATGTGGATATTCATGTCATAGTACCCAAAAGAGAATACTTATTCATAACATAACCACAAAATGAGGAACAAATAGATGTTTCTATGCACTACCTGGCAAAGATACAGAAAGTCTCTGATACCTTACTCATATCTCTAAGTCATCAGACTCCAGCTTAGACATACTATGCATACATACACATTCCAGCTTGAATACAACAGTCACTTTACATTCAGCAATGAACAGATGAAACTACAGGCACACAACGAAAATGACTAACATCTTCCTTAGATTATGTAACATCTACACCTACAATTTATCAGCCATGTTTCACACAGTTTAAGTGCGAATGGTAAGTGAACAGGTAATCGACTTGTCTGGTGGCTTGTTCCAGTGGCTCCTGACCTTCCTCAACCTGTTTTTGTCATATGCACCCATCAATTTCCAGTTCTCACCTGATGATGAAGGAACCTTGAGTTTTCAGTAACTCAGGATTGCTTGCAAATGTTTCCATCAGGCTGTTCATACACTGGGTGAAGTAAGCATTCATGCCATGTTCTGTGACCAGGGAACCCTTCCCTTTGTCCTTCCCATCCCTGGAAGGAGAGCTGTTGGATTCGGACGGCCCGGCGTCTGATTTAACGATCTGCGACAAGACCTCGAGGTCAAACAGCACCACCTGTTGTTTCACAAGACCAAGAGAGAGATGTGTATCGGGCTGAGTAGTGGAATGACACTTCTAAACGAAATATGTAAACGCAACAATGCATAAGGTTCTAATTCTTCTGAAGTAATATCAGAAAGTGCATCAAACTGACGCCGTGTCATCATCACGTACAGATGTGATTCCAGCTGACAATCAACTTTTACATTCAGGGAATGCATAAAATCTCCTTTCCATACCTCATCTTTCTCATCGCACAAAGTTTTTATTAGTTCTGGAAAGACTTCTCCCATGTACTGAAAAATCTAAAAAACAACAAAAAGAAAAAGGGTATGAAGCTTTCGATATAACGATTGATCGGTAATGTAGCTGGTCTCACTGGCATGACAAACCAAGATCGGCTTTCACATTGTGCACGCATCCCTCAAAAACTACCTCACTGGGTATTATTATCATAAATGCCATAAGTCATTTCCCAATCCACAATGCAAAATATCAACTCATTTCATCATTTGACAGTAGACTGAACGCTCAAGTCAACCAGATAAATCACAACATAGAATCTATACTTATCATTCATTGCTTGCTACAACAATATATCACCAATCTCACCACTTTGCTAAGTGTCAGCCCTAAAAATGAGACCAAAATATGTCTTATTTAACTTCACCATGTTACTAAATTGACAAACACTACGGTAATTCTTCCACAGCTGCACAGAATATCCCTGCTTTACTGTTTCACTACTCTCATCCTTCCCATCTGCAAAGTTCAACTCTAATATAGCCGAGCGCAATGCACCTATATAAACAACTAACCCAACATGCTTCAAATCTACAAGAAAAGAATTTCAAATATATCCACATTAAAAGTAGAGATACCAGTGATTTCTAACACAAACTAAGAAGGGACTTCATGGACAAGTGAATCTCATTGCAAGCTCACATAAATGTACAGATATCTCTAGGAAAACTGTATTACATAAATTCACACGGGGCAATACCGTTGGCTTTACTTTGACTTGCATAATCTTAACCCTAAATGTGAGCAGAGTCGACAAACTCCAAGAAGAATTTGAAATTCTGGCATTGGCCCACTGAAAAGAATGTGCCACTATATGTCTTCACATGCATATGCATGGGCTTGGCATTCCCTGCCCGAGTAAGATGTGTAAGCACAGATGGAGACCACAGAGATGGCCGCCACGCCATGTTGGAACATCTAGCATTACCAACACATGCACTGTTCAAGAGGAAGTGTAGCGGTTGTTTCAGTTTCAACCTACACTTTCTATACGTCTATTCACAAACAGTCACACCCATAGTGGTGTTATTTTCATTATGATTACTTTCCGAGCCTTACTTCAAACTTCCCTCCATTCTCAAATAACGTGTCGCCATGTTCGAAACATGTGACGTAGCACATGGACCTGCAGTACTACACATTTTGTGGAGATGCATGTGTGACTCCACAATTTAGGTCATTTTGCAATGACATGGTGATTTGTGAGTGATTAAAAAGTCTACTCATAAACATTCCGCATTTTCCTAGACTTGCATTTGTACTACTACAGAACAGTTTCTTTCTCTTTGAAAAACTGTATTTGAAGTTAAATTTTTTGAATGACTGTTGCACTGATTTACAGAGACTGACACCATGTCCCACACTCAAAGTCCACCCTCTAATAAAATCCATTTCTTTCTAATTACTACGGCAACTGCTGAGTTCAAGACAACTGGCTCTAAACAGGGAGTTTCCATGACAACTCACTGCTTTCAGCCATGTAGACAGAAACATGACGCCTTGTTATAGTTAAGAGCTTATCTCTGCTATTTCACAGTGTGGTAGCTGTGCACATTGACCGCACCTTGTATACCGACACTGTGCATATCGACTACCTTAACACTGATGCATTTCACTTCACAGCTGCAACATCATTGCATGTGCATGCCATGTGCAAGGAAGACGGATGAGTTTACTGTGCATGTTTGATACCCAAATTCTCAATTTACCCTCATGTGCTGTTTCACTTTGTGCACATCATTACTCCCTTTATCACAGCTATTTGGCAGAGCTGTGAAATTAAGATATAACACACGTCATCTTACCATGTTTGGCGTCCTTTCTAGTAAATGTTTCACCCACAGCAGCACAGCTACTTTCGTGCCCATCTCCTTGCAATGTATGTATTCTGTAAGTACTTTAACCATGCTCCTAACACAGAGCTTGGGCTCTCCTGTTTGGCTGCTGGAAAATAGTAAAAGAAAAAAATCTGATCAGACATACTTCAGACAATGTTTTGTGAACATATTTGAATAACTCTTACAAAAGAGTAAAAGAAAAAAATCTGATCAGACATACTTCAGACAATGTTTTGTGAACATACTTGAAAAACTCTTACAAAAGAAATGTGAAAAAATCTTCATGACATCTATTTTCAAATTTATGAAACCTTTGAACAATACTGATGACTTTTTATATTTTATTTCTTTTATTAAAAATCATGATTTTAACCAGTGATCCATATCACACAATGTGATTTAAATCAAGTAGATCAAATTGTATCATGATTTTTCAATATAAAATCATGATTTCAATCGAAATTTTAATCAGTTTGATATGAATCAAGCAACCCTGCTTTAAAGTAAACAGAGTACAGTGGAAGAGGAGAAAGACAGGTGAACTGCTGGTGTAAAAAAAAACAAGCATGAAGTCATTTGTGGAACATTAATGAGAGGCACATTTCAATATGCTACTAGCAAAATGCGCAATTCAATCTCTCCTTGTGTTACACTGCAAGTGTTTATATGTACTTATTTGTTTGCAGATTTAAGTGAAGTAAAGCAAAGTGGAAGCATGTTCTAACAAGTTCAGAAAGGTCCTTAAAGCTGTGGTAAGGTGTAAGATTTATATACCAATAGAGAAACAAATGAAACAAAGTTCTGATAGTGCATGAAACTTGGGAGAATATGCATACCCATCAGAAATAACATACCACAACAATGACACTGACTACAGCCAACATACTCCTATGAAGATACTCACTAGAAATAACATACCACAACAATGATACCGACCAGAGTTGATATACTCAACAATGACGATCATTGCAACTAAAATGTTGATACTAACAAAAGCAAGTTATCATAATGACTACATTCACAGCAACTAATGTACCACAAGCTGGGAAAATGTTATATAAGTCAATTTTCTATAACAGCAGCAATGTTAGACTACAAACTTGTTACATCACTTCTAGATGATACTCACTATGAGGAAACCCATGCTTAAAACTGATTATGGCAATACATCATACGACCTAGTTAACAAAATCAAGCCTTTCTGTGTGCATACACAAAAAGGGAAATGACACAAATTTCCTGTTGAAAAGTTTAGTGTGTACTTTAAGTACACTGTCCTGACGAAACAAATAGTTTTCTGGTGATTAATTTTGTCACACGATTCCACATTCTTATGATGTAATGAAAAAAAGTGTCAAATATGATAATGTAGTGGTTGACCATTTTCATTCAACTCGACCATGTGCTTCTTCAAACAAGCCAAAGGGAAGTATACTACATATGAATATTCAGTTGGTCAAAAGAGCTGATCAATAACACCGTAACAGGGTGGTCAGCTGGTAGCTTGTACGTAAAGACTGCACACTTTGTGTCACTAAATACTGCCATTCCTGATACCAATCAAGGAGCAAGGACTTGAATGGAGTGTTTTGGGTACACCAGCTGAGACCAATGCGATTGCTTGTCAAAGTGGTCACTGTCCTTTTTTGTTCATTAAATGAATATTCTATCCATGAACACCCTCTTGTTTACATTTAAAAATATAAAAGACTTATGATCAAACACGATCTTTTCCTCATGGTTTACTCGTACAAATACAATCATATTAATGACTGAAATAACATACCACAAACTTAAATTATGTGACATACGATCATACACACCAGAACAATTGTGTCAAAACCCACTGAATGATATGAATGAAAATTAACACAAAACATACAAAAATAATTTAACAGATTTTGATATTAAACAGATACTAAAAAAAAAATAATTGAACAGATGGTGCTCACTTTGATCCCTTATCATCTTTCCCATTCGTTTCTTTTTTCTGGCTTTCATCTTTCTTTTGTCCTTCTTTTTCATCAATGGTATCCCCTTCAGACATCTCTGTGGAATCGTCTTCTTCTGAGATGAGGTCCATCAGTCTCTTGTTCACGGATTTGGCAACTTCTTGGATATGTGAGAATCTGTTAAGGCCTCGTACACACACTGATGTCACCATGACCGAACTGGTGTCATGAAAGGCCATAACTCATGACCCTAAGCTATATTTTTACCTTCGAGCAAGCAAATTCTCCACTGGTTCTAAGCCACAGTACTCTTTGATTGACGGCGAATTCGAAAGATGCAGAGTTAGCTCATATTACACAGCATACACAGGGATCAATCGTTTGATTACACATGTGGAGGAATTTAAGACAGGCTGAGAGAGGGACTAGAGGTAGGTGGTTGGAAGAATTGAAACTGGGGTGATGAGTTTTTGTCTATAACTACAAAATTGAACATTGTGCCACAATACCACATAACTGTGGTGGTCTTGTGTTTATCTAGTCATGTAAGAAATGTGAGGGCGCTTTGTTTGATACAGCATTAGAGCCGTTTAAGTTGTGTGTCTCTTCTAAACCCCTCAGTGAGTATTCAACGTTGATATTGAACAGAAATCATGACTTGATTTGTTTCTAATATTAATTCTTAATTCTACGTGAAACTGCAATCCAGTTGCTACAAACTAGTTTGGCACACTTTATTATCACATTTTTTTCTTCTTTTTTTTTTGCGAATGCAGGTTATTGCATCTCCCACCTGCTATTTAAATTTTCCTGTCAAAGCAGTTGGTAGAATGGGGGTTTCATTAACCTAGACTGTCCGACGCAGTTGTTAGATCTAAGTCAGATTGGATAAGAAGGCCGGGGTTCGATTCACAGTATGACCAGAGTGTTTTTCACGTTCTATAAATTTAAATGTCTGTCAGCTTCTCATTTTTTATTCATTCGTATATAACACAATGTTATATATATTAATATAATGATAGAGCTCTTACAACAAAAATGTATAATGTACTCTGAAGTTCGTTGAAACTGCCTAAAATGACTAACATATGGTAGTGCACCATGTACTGGTACAATAGAATGGGTGTCACAATGTCACCGTTATATTAATAAAAACGTCACATCTATTAAATTAAATTTTTTAGTTTAATTTGCATAATTATAGCACATTTTTTTATTACTCAGATTAACCTGCAAGTCAAGCATAATACACATTGTGCGTAGTTACTTCACTACCAGACACCACGTCATGGCTGTGAACAATTAAAATAAATAACTCATAAACATCAGTCTTCTTAAACTAATTACCAACATTTTAGTATTTTTATATTTTTTGTTTTGGTTCTTTGGTGCCTGTTTCAGTATCAGAGTTTGAGCCAAATGTATGTTATTTGTATCATTCAACATGTCTTAAAGTAGCTTCTGGTTCACAAGATGCATTGGACTTATGATGTCACATCCCCAATGACTGGCTGTTATTCAGCACATGTGGTGCAAAGCTCTACATGGATTTGACTGACTTTGTCCTCCCTTTACTCCCTAATAACATTGACAGCATTCACACAATAATATTATAACAGTAAACCAACTTCTATATAGGCCCAAAATATGCCGACTTATGCACTGCTAATGTTTCTTGTTAGGAATATCACCCACCCCCCCCATTCAGCCATTTTGCCTATTGCAAATTGACCCATTTTACTGGTCCCTGCACATGCATCAGGCCTGTCAAAATTCTCAGACAATCTTAGACAAAATTGTTGGGACACTTTGCCATTAATACAGTTATAATACTAAATTTTAATTGACAGGATTACATGACACCCTGCGCCCCTTTTCAATTTTGCGCTATAGGACTGAATGTACACAGTGAACAGTAATCCTATAGCCAACATTGAAAGGTGGAGCGAGGTGTCCTATGGTATTTTGTCCAAGATTGTAATGTTGTTTATGACATGATAAAATGAATCCTGAAACGGACAGAAAGCCAGTGCAGATCTATCAGACAAGACGGGGTATATGCGCATGGACACCTTAGTACGAGTAACAAGATGAGTGGCGGTATGACTAAACAAGAGTCCAAGGGCACTGTGGTTCCTTGCACAGATGGAGAGCACATAATGCAAATTATGAAGTAAAAGGGAGCATCTTGCATTATTTGTACGATAGTCCATATGGTCCATTTCTGACCATGAACTCTCACTTCTGTAACATAAAATCTGTAGAGAGAAAAACATATTTCATGCTTTTATAAAATGGCCCATTTCAGACATTGGACCCCAAACATGACAAACATGCACCCACATGGAACCACTTCCATAGCACTAATGTGACCATCAACAGTGTAATACCTGCAATCTGTAAGAGAAGAAGTATTTTGCATGATTTCACAACAGACTATGGGCACTATGGTTCCTTGTACTTGAAATACACATACTGTAAAATGATACAGTATGCCTGAATTCATAAATATCAAAAAAGCCATTTCAATTAATGCAACGAATTGAAGATGTTGATTTAGAACTGCAATATACAGCAATATCCCATTCATTTTACAAAACACAAACAGCTGCAGATCTCTGCAAATTGCAATAAGGCTTATCACATCTATGCCCCTTTAAAATTCCATCAATCTGACAACATGCCCTGGAGGGAACTTCTGGGGTATAGTTTAAACTGGTAAGAACACCAACTGACTTATTTTCTTTCATTGCTGTCTGCCCTCTTCACTAATTGAAAGGACACTTACATGAATGAACACATTAGCACTCACGCACGAGGAGGTAAACTGATCCAGTCAAAACTTGTCTGGTGTGACCACCTACAGCACTGCAAACAGCACATTGCTGCTTCTTCATTTGATCAAGAAACTGCTAACTCAAGCAGTACTTCCATGATGCACTGGAGGGGGACTGATGGAACATATGAGCATCCATAGCATAACAAGGTTTTCAGACTTATGCCCCCAGTTCTCCCATATGACCTTTGACCTACAAACCTACATACTAAGTTTGACTTTTATCTGACTTTCCCCTATTGAGTTACAGCGTACCCAAGCAAAACAGACTTTTGCCCCCAGTTCCCCCAGATGACCTTTGACCTCCACTAAAAACAATAGGGCACACCTTCTCAATATGGCAAACCTACATACTACATTTGACTTTCATCTGACTTTCCCTTATTGAGTTAGAGCGAACCTAAGCAAGTGTCACAGATGCACACACACACACGCACGCACACACGCCAACCTGACTGCATAGGTTCCTTTGCTGACGCAAGGAACCAAAAACACTGTTTTTCTTCCACATTTGCATACTTCTGGAAAGGATATCCCGTTTACGAGAGTCTTGATAGGAGAGGCAGGGCAAAGTCTGTCCCATGATTCCTGCCGTAAATGGAAGCAACTTCCGTCCTGCAAGGTTTAAAAATTCTCCCATCCACTTAAGCGCTGTCAGTTGGATGACTGGATCTGGGGGACAAAACATGTGCAGAATGTACGAACGAGAAGAAATAGGCCCAGGGGTGGCCTACAACAAATGAAGGTATAAGGAGAGGAGAAGGTCTAGGAGAGAACAGTCAAAATGAAAACTCACGACAATGTGACAGAGGATTATGACACTGACAATGATTCAAAATGAACAAAAATGACAGAATGTTCTAATCTTCACACCACTGTGTGTGACAAATATACACGTCTTGAAATATGAGCACCGAACTACGTCACATAACACCCAGCCAGTCAATGACAGACTTTAAGTTAGATTGTTCACCGTGTACAAAGAACATTCTGGTCCTATCGTCTCTTTGCTAATGCCTCAAGAGGAATGTATTGTATGTATACTACAACGTGTATCAAGTAAAGGTACCCTTGAGTGGTTGCACCATTTACAATTCATTTCTGCAGGGATCACATGGGTAACTTTTCTTTCGGTGTTTCAGCACATTGCAATGGCCCCCTCTATTTCAAAAAAAGAAGGATTCTCAACCCAGAATTTTTGCAGTGTTCGTTTGATCGCAATTTCAAGTCAGACAGTGACTCAGAAAATGTAGAAAAAGAAGGGTTTTAGCACGGGACAAGTGACTTAGAAAGAAGCCCCAACATATAAGATGAAGATGCTGTCCTTTTGATTTTACTTGCTTCAAAAAGAAGAAAGGAAGGTGATGACATATTTTGGACATTAAATATTTACAGGGTAAGATTTCTGCAGGGCTGGGTTGAAATTTAACAAAAAAAAAGACATTTTCCAAGAATTAATTTTGTGCTGGGATCAAAGTTATGACATTTAATTTCCACAGTTGACTGGTTAAAGATAACCTTAGATCTAAACACATTAGGGAAGTCTTCCAACATGTCGTAATATATGTCATATATATTACAGGGTAAGGTGTGTAAGGTACAAACAATCGTGATGTCAGATATCGCAGCATTATGTCGCTACAGAGCCTTAAAAATCTGAACCACTGATGCAAGAATTGATAATTGATGACAATTTATACATTATATTGAGATGGGAATCAACTTGAAAAAGATACTTGAAAAACTTTGTAAATATTGTAAGGGATGGGAAATCAAACCTTGTGATTTGCTGTGCTGTATCAGAATGTTGATCATCAACGAAAATTCTGCTTTATTCGGATTCTTTCGAATCTGCTGAAGGAAGTTTTCGAGGCAAAAGTCACACCTGCCATGACAAAGAAGATCGAAAACACGTAGCTGTTAATTACAGTTACTCTCTGTCAGCAGCAGGATGTTGATGTTGATTTCAAGTCTTGATAACAAGATTCGTTCCGTAAAATGTGCCATCTAAAAAACAATCCGTTCGGATTTGAAATATGACTCAAAAAAAAGAAATCCAAAACCATCAAACACAGATGCACTGCCACTATTTGAAGACACATTGTCTAGAAATATCTACCAACATTTCTTTAAGAATATTTCTCGACTGCTGTGTGTCAGAAGATGGAACAAATTCGAATAGAAAAGAATCACAGCCAAACAAATAGTCACATTGTGGCAGGAAGCCTAATTATCTCTTCAGTGCATGTAACTAACTTTTAAATAGAAATGTTAGTGTCATGAAAGTCCCCCACTCTGAGGAAAGAGTTGTTACTGAGGAAAAATTTGAGCCACTTCCAACAAGCTAAAGAGACGAGACCATCAGAAAACTTTGTATCTTACATTTTCTTCACATCAGGGGAGGAGTCACCGAGCACCACGAATAAACCGTCCAATAGTTCAGGAAGGAATGTCACAAGGTCAATGTCTGGAAGCGAGTCCAACGTATTGATCTGATGAAAAGAAAGACAAACTATTTAGAGTATGGACATACCTAGAAGAAAATAAACAATTCAAATAAATAGAGAAGCAAGGACATGAGAAACATGAGAAAAACATGAGAAAAATTCTGAGTCACAAGGGTGGTGTGCAGTTTTTCATCAGTTTGCAACTTGTGATTTGTCTAGAAATTTGATAGAGCTATATTTCACGTGAGGTAAATCAAAGTGTCCAAAACAAGAGAAAGTGATGGGTAGTTTGGATGATAGATGAAGGAATCAAACAGAGCAAAAAATGACACTGAACCTTTAAGTTTTTTGAAGTAGACAGATTCATCTAAGGAATGATCAGATAGCATGAGTAAGATGTCATGACTGTGGTAGGAAAAAAAGGTTAAAAAGTCACCCTGAGCATCTCATACCTAAGGTTTGAAAAATATCTTTCTGACACTTTTGTGAAATTGGTAAATTGTAGAGCTTTTCTCATTGATTTTTATCTAAGGTGAATTACATATACTGAGGGTAATTGTCATTTAACCAGCCCCCCTCCCCTGAGCAGAGATGAATAGGTATGTATTTATATGTCACGTGAAGTAAATGGAATGAAACGACTGCTTCTTACATTGATGGAGTACACTTGCAGGAAGCATTGTACAACCACCACTGCAACTGCTAAAATGCATTGTGAGTTTCATATTGTAAACATGAGTAGCATCCTGTTCTGAAGGTTATCATTTTATTTTTACACTGATATCTACCAGCTCTACTTTGTGGGACAAGTTTCACCAGTATTCCTGTAAAACTTGCTTTCATCAGAAAGAAGTGATCAATCACCTCAAAACTGTTATGAACATTATCTATTGATCCTCTGATTCGGAGAGATGCATTTTGTTCTTGGTCTGGACATGATGTCTCCAAGGTGAGGCATTACCCTCAGAGATGGCACCCTCACCATTGACTGCACAGGGTTTTCTATCGTGTTTTTTTTTTTTTTTTTTTGACTGTTAAATTCATTCATCAAGTAAGTCCACCTTAAAGATTTAAACTTTTCCATAGAGAAAGCCCACCTCGGAGACTTCCCTGTGCACTCAACTCTTTCATAGATTGAGTCTAATTTGGAGATTTCACGCGCAAATTGAGCTCCTTCCACAGACTAAGCCCACATCAGAGATTCCACGTTGCATTTAACTCTTTGAGTGCAAGCCACCTTCGGGAGATTTTGCCTGTAAATCCACATAAGATATTCCCCTGTGAAATAAAATCTTCCATAGTGTAAGTCCACCTCACAGATATTCAAAACCAAATCAATTTCCGCCTCAAAACAGCAGAATAACCATTGATCTCTCCTCCACATCATCTTCACTTGGTCAAGGTTTTCTCAGTTCCTCATTGTGCCATCCTTAAATGATTATCAGAGATTCATAAGGAACCAAAGAAACCTAAACTGTGAAAACGCTGATCATGCGAGTTTCACTTTCTTTTCATTGAGCAAGTATTAAACTTGCATGATTTATAACAGTGAGCAAGGCTACATTTGCACCTTTAATACGTTTATTTCTCTGTCTTGCTCGTTTGAGTTAACCGATCCTTTTTTTTTTAAATGGGAGTTATCCTTTTAAATGTAAACAGAGATGGACGTAACTTTGCACAAAGACTATTTGTTGTGCTGGTTACACACATTGAATTCCATGATAACCCCCCTTTTGTTCCTCCCCTCTCTCCCAACCACAGTCCTTCCCCCCTCTCCCTTGACCCCCTCTCCCTTGATGTAGATGGCAGCAATAGCTCCGTAACAATTAGAGACTGAATTCACAAACTTAGCAGTAAGTCCGACAGAGGCATCCAGGACCATCACTCCCGGAGACAGATTTGACCATACAGATGTTCTCACTAACAGACAATTAACTTAGTGTTCACACTGCAGCTACATACTCACCCACGAAAGAACAAACTGCCTCGAGACTGAATTTCTCGTGTACATGTTTTTGCGTAAAAAAGCGACGAATGCTTCCACGTCGAAATTTTGAGACTCAGAGACGACATCCTGTCGAGAGAAAAGACAAACTATGATAATGTAACAAAAATTTACAACAGAAGTAAACGTTTGGGGGTTCATGCTGGCCTAAATATTTATGTATTTCTGTCTGGAAGATGTTTATGAAGAAACATCTCTTCCTTAATGGTGGGATTGGAAATCTTGGCAAAGAGAAGATGAGGAACTCAAAATTCCTTCCACATTTCGTAAAGTGGAGCCAGGAGGAGAGGAGACATAGGAGAGATGAAATATTGTACTGGCAAATGTTCTGAGCAAGAGGCAGAAATATTCATGGAAGAGAGAAGAAAAAAACCGCTCACAATTTTTAAGTCACAGAATTTATATCTCAGTAACAGAGGAATAATCTAGGGTCACAAAACGTTGATTTAGGGATGAAATTTCAGAGAAGACAAATCCAACCACCAAAAAGCAGATTTAATAGGACTGGAGGAAGTGTGAATTAACTTCCTGTAATTTTACATGGGCACCCCTGGCAGTAATTTCTTGGCAGAATTACTGGGGATGGAAGCAAAGGTTTTTGATCCACCACTTGGAAATTATCTTTCCATGATTGATAGAGAGGAATAAAACATTCCGAGTGTTTGATATCCCTTGACTGCCAATTCACATAAAGTTACTGCTATACACCGGAAAATGAGCTTAAATATTGCAGTCATATTATACATCATGAAATGCTGTATTTATGAAAAGTGGATAAGTGGATTCATACTAACCTTGACAAGTTTGTCCAGTGGTTCCACTCCATTGCGGACATTTATATCAGGATCAAGGACAAGCTGAAAAGAACAAAATCTGTTGAAAGTATCCGGCCTAAAAGTAAGTCAATTAACGAATTAAAAATCAGACTGTCTGCTGGTTCTAATCCCGCAACTTACCATGAAGTACACTTTGCTTTGCACTGTTTGACTCGAACTTTTGCCGTGGGGTGTTTGTCTCTTTTCTTCTTTTCTTTTTTTGACAACAAACAAGTTTCCATCGGGGATGTATTTAAGACAAATTTTAGTTCTGGGCTTCAAGCAAGTGAACCAACCACGTCTGGTGGGGTCCATAGGCTCTCACCAGGGTCCCTGCTGGGTTCCAGGGGCAATGCTTTGACGGGGGTCCAGGGAGCAGCATCCACGGAGTGGG
This sequence comes from Stichopus chloronotus, assembly GCA_021234535.1. NCBI lineage: Eukaryota > Metazoa > Echinodermata > Holothuroidea > Aspidochirotida > Stichopodidae > Stichopus > Stichopus chloronotus. Next base: position 37,448,081 of record CM037832.1, on the reverse strand, counting down.
TTATGCCTTGTAAGCACTGATATGGAAAAGTACTCCCAAATCTTTGTATGTCAAAGCAAAGGCCACTTCTCCTGTCGTATTTACTACATTTTGTGAAGTTAGTGCCACACAGTAAGGTATAACGTGATTGCGAATGCTGTGTGGGAACTACTAATCCCCGATGGATGCGCCCAGCACTGCCCATCACAGCTACATCCCTAGATATCACTTAATGATTAATATCATCAATGATTTACTTGTATACCTGCACCCATATCGCTCTGAAGGAAAAGCCAACAGCCAATGTTGTACAGATCTTGATGCAAACGGAAAGTGAAACAAATTCAAAAGTGCTTACAATTGCAAGTTCTATATTTGCACTGACACAGATTTGAAAGTTCCCTTCAAGTTTGTAGAGAGCATTTGGTGCTAGGCATGGAGATTTAACAGATGATGTGGCTCATTTATGATACAAATGTGCCACAGTTTTGCACGAAACAAAACACTTCCTGATTTCCAGAGTAAAGCTGAAATGAATTTTGATAAGTGGAGAGCTACAAAACTTAAAAATGACTCTGATCACTACCGAAATCTCTCAGGCATTGTTTTCATGCATCAGCCATTGGCCTCTTTCATTTTCTTCTACAAAAGACGGACAAATTCAGCACACACAGAAGAAGATATAGATTGTTCTGAAATTTTGTCAGCACCAGCCATCAATGTACTTCCTCATTGAATTTCCTTTAAAAGATTATCTGTTAGTCAAAGATTTGCCTATTTGATATCAAATTGTATTGAATTTCTGTACATGAAGGTGAACACTGCAAATAACTAAATCTGTCAAACTTTTATGGAGTAGCACCTGGCAACAATAAATCATGTGATGTCATCGGGGCAGAATGTCTGAAAATCTCTTTGTTTTCCTACGGAATGAAAAATTCACTTAGTACCAAAAGGGCAAACGTGATGAGGCTTTATGCAGTTTGGAGGGACACAGACTGCACAAAAAAATTTTCAAGGACAAATACACAACCATATTATAAAAAGGAGGTAAAGAATTTTGAAGAAAAATCTGCCACTACAACATCACTGAATAGATAAGCACTGCTGATCACTCTCTTGAAGTATTGAAGGATTAATATAACAAAGTGGGTAACACTCTCACAAGGATTTCTTGAGTTGACATGAAGATACAGATATGGAGCTTCCCTAAAAATTCATACATTTACAGTACATGCAAGCATCACAAAACATAAAAACATCCCTTATTAAGCTTTCTAAATATTTTAACAATTTATCATTTTTTTGGTGCTGACATTGTCACAAATCCAATTCCTTAATTACGTATGCACACAGTTCTCTTAAAAGGACGAATTAATGTGCAAACAGAGACTAGTTTCCTTAGTGTCTTCTCAAGCCTTTTGTCGAAACCTCAACATTCTTCAAATTCTCAAGAGGAATTGGTCTCAAGACTCAATGTTGTCCTTGATTGAAGCTATTCATGATAGATAATCAGCTTTGTCTTCTATTACAGAGAACCATCACAACCCCCCACCCCCTCCTTTTCTTCATCTCAATCAAACCCTCTTTCACCTCCTCTGCTGAGTTATGAGTGATAGCCAAATGACGAGAGATGTATCCACGGAACGGTACAATGAGAGACATACCCGACCGAGAATGTCAATGATTTCATTCAGGTGAACCAGAATGGAGCTTCTCGCCATCTTGATGATATTGTAGAGGGCCTCACAAGCTGAATACCTGGTACGACTATCATGGTCCCTGAAACATCTCAACACTGGCTTCAGGATGGTGTAGGGAGGTATGTTTGAATCCTGTAGCACGGAAAAGCATTCAAAAAGCCATCAGTGCTGGTCTCCACATAGCAAATGAGCCGCAATTTGCTAGAAGTATTCAAAAGTTATCGGAGACTCATATTCATACAGTTATGTGGCGCTATGGGAAATGTACATCTTCCATGCTTGAGAGAGTATGACTATGTTTGAATGTCCAGCATACTTATGGTGTAACTACTGACAATGAATTATTTTGATGTGTTTTATGCTGAAGAGGGAACTTTTGACACTTGATGAGGGTTCCTGCAAAATCTAATCAAATCAATTTTCATGATTTTGCCATGACTTTAGCATGACCATGATTTGCATGACCTTCCTTCCAACATCTTATACAAAGGCGAAGTGAACGAGAAATTTCGGTATTCCTGGTGAGAATGCATTTTCATATTACAAGTGAAAAGGGAACAATTTCACTTTGTGAAAATGTCCAAGACTTTTCCACGACTTAACATTATTGTCCTGAATTTCAAAACTTTTCCAGACCTGGAAAATCTTTTCCAAATTTTTATGACTAGCCCAGGTTTTCTATGATCGCAGAGACCGTGACTGATAACAGGCATTCATGCTCTCAAACACAAGTAACCAGGACTTATGCATGAAAATACAAATTTTGCAAAGAAAATGGCACATTTTATCCAGCTATCAAGTATTTTATCCCACTATAAAGTAAGAATATATGTCTAACTGACTCTGCCCTGCTAACCTGCAACATGTCTATAAAGTCAAGATATTAAAAGCATCATTTCAGTGACTAAATATAGATAGACTATTAAAATCAATGTTTTTTTTTTTTTCAAAATAAACCAACACAACCTTTGGTATTCTGCTTTGATCTGACTTTGTAGCAAATTAATGTCACAAGAAAAGAAAGACAAGAAAAGACAACAAAAGAAAGACACAAAAGTTTACCCTTCCAAGACCAATCGAAGCTGCTGCCAGTCCTATCACACCACCTCTTTTGGCATTTGGATTGGTAGATGAAACAAACTCCTTGTCGAGGACTGTTATGATTTTTTCCACATCACTGAAGTTTTTGTTGCTAGACAACTCTCTTGTTAACCTGTAGACAACCAGAGTATCAAAGATTTCACCTGACTATCAAACTTTCAAAGTCACTACTGCAGGATGTGTGGAACAAATTTAACGCTATACCATCCATTGAAAAAATCAAGAGGATATTGTCTTAACTATGTGCAAGTTAAAGATATATATAAAAAGAAAGAGAATCACAATGTCAGAGGAGGGGGAGATGGTTACAAAGAAATTTCATAAAATGTTATGGAGGAAACTGGAAGTGATTTTCATTTTTTTTACATACTTCTCGATCTCTAGGGCTGCTGATTTTCGTTTTTCATAAAGCCTGTCACTAAGAGACCTTGCAATGGAAGGTGGGAGAGGTCCAAGCTCCTGCTGCCTGTCAGTCATTTTCTGAGGTGAAACCAGGGAAAATAATGAGTTATTAAACTGCTAAAAACATCAGTACAGTCAGAACAAAGGAAAAAAGTCATGTAGGTCATCCTTCCCCTGTAACACATGACTCAAGTAATCTGAGAAGATGAGGGTTGTGTTGGCATTGTAATTAAAAGTGGTAAATGATGATAAACATGCTTTTACTTTTTTGAGACAATAAGTGTTATAAAATGGGCAATTTTAGCGTCTTGAAGCAGTCACAGAAACTGCACAAGATCATCTATTTTCAAAGGCATTACCTTAATGGTAAGATGTGAACTTCAAATCTTCAACATTGAAGAGATCAAATTTATGCACACAAAGGGTATTAACAAGGCTGAGATGGACTGCATTTAATACTAGGGTGGCTCACTTCAAACCATTTTCAACACAGAAACTATATATAATGATATGATGCAGGCCTACTTAATCAAATTACCTCTTAACTCCATGATAGCATTGCTTAGATTACCGAAAAATACTGGTACTGGTATCAATCATGCTGACCATATTGACCAAATAAAGTTGGAAAATAAATTTAAAAAATCGAATAAATTCTACAACTGTTAAACAAGAGATTATCATAGATGATTACTGAAAAGTTATTTCTACATACAAGATATCTGCATGAGAACTGGAACCACTGTGCTAGTATTGCTACCAGTCATACCTGGTACCAAATTGGGTTAGTTCAACTGAAAGTTTAGTAATGAGTATAAACACATGGTCTCACCTGATGCTTTGAAAATGACTTTTTGCTGATCAGGGAATCTTTATGTTTTCCTCGCTCTACTTTAACATCAGGGCTGGCCATATTTGAAACCTTTACTTGTAATATTTAACCATGAAGATATCCGTAACTTAAAAAATGGCAGTAGCATCTAACTGTAGCATCTAACTTAAGGCTTTCTATATGCTTTCTTCATCCAGTCAGCTTGGGGTAACTGATGCCTCTTGCATGTAGACCCTTCAAAATGTCCATAATGGTGATGCTCACTAGTCACTGGCTACACAATTAATGCGTCAGTTTTGTTGGTTACTGCACCTCAAAAGTAACATTAGGAAATTTCTGAAACATTACTTTGTACTATAGAGCAGGATCTAGATGTTACCGAATAACTGTTTTACATTGCATGGTTGGCACATACTTCCTCAAAATACCAAATGGGTATTTCTAATTCTAACGCTTGGCGAGGTTAAATCAAGGCAAATCAGAATGCTTATACTAGTCACACAGTATCACTGTGTAATTATAGTAGCGTCTTTTTTAATCAGTAGGCCTAACTAATGTAGTGTATGTATGTCCTTCACTGGGGCGATACCAATCTACCTATTTCGCGAAACACAAGCTATTTCCGGAATGTAGGTTTTCCTTGAACAGGATTAAAACAAATACCAATTGAACACAACAAGAAAAAGGTTATTAATGCATACTCACTTTTCCCACTTGGTGAAGATACACAGGAAGTCGTTAAGCTCATCGGGTTCCTTTGACGATAACTGGCAACTACTTACTTGCGAACAAGTTAATCCGGTTGTGTCAGGGGGCATTTGCACAATTAACTGTCTTCACCGCACGAACTACATACTTGATTGATCTTTTCACGACGTGACCATAAACGTAATCACTGAATATGCTGCTTCTTGAACAGCTTTGCCATACCTTTTCTCTTTCTTTCTCCAAGTCGAGTGTATCACAGATTTGTGGTGAAAAAATTATCTGCCAATGACAAGTTTTGTTGAAAAGCGTCCCAGTCGAGAGAAAAACCGTCAATATTTGAATTATTTTATGTTGTAGCCCGCAAGATCATATTCATGAGTACGACTTTTATGCCTCTCCTTAATTTGCAGCAGGAATGTTGTTGGTTGAAGGCCGTCAATATCTACCAGCAGAGTCCACAAATACTTCGGCCCCACTATGATGACATCCATGCGTGCGAGCACTGTGTTAAAGGAAACACGAATATCGGCTGTATAAATTACGGTGTCAGCTTTGGTTAGTGAGCACCATTGTATATATTTGCTTCAAATATGAAGACAACTGTGCGTCTTAAAATAAATAACCCGAATTTCATATTTTGTAGAATTAATGTTCCTGGTCGAATTTTGTTCGGTTGATGACTACGCGTTATTTTTGGTCACGAAAATGCATATTTACTTCAGATTATTTTATAAAGGTTATCTCATGCTAGCACCCATCGATGTCATCATAGTAGGGCCTAATTATTCCTCGCAGGGTCCAGGTAAAAAATGATGACATTCGACCAAACAACATCCATATGCATGGCAAGGCATTAAAGACATACTCATGAATATTGTCTTGCAGACCCAAAATCCAAATATTAGCTCTTTTTTTCCCCTCTGGGGAACTCTCTAAGAAAAATTGTCATTGGCGGATAATTTTTTACCACAAATCTGTTGAACTTAGGTATGCTTCTACTCGATTAAGAGAATGATAGAGTAAAAAGCTATGTAACATGTATATATGTTATGTATAAGAAGTACATATAAGTTAGGTGTATATTATATATAAGATGTAGGCCTATGTATAAGATATGTAGCAGATATGTTGAAGTATGTTATGAGTTTCGGTGTTGTAAAAGTAGGCCTTCGCGGATGATTAAAGAAGCCCGATGTGCCTTAGACAAAAGCGTAAAAAGTGAAGGCGTTACAGGATGAGACGAGTTATTCTGTTTGTGACCTTTATATGTTTAACATTCACCAACTTGAAGTGAAAGGGTTAATATTTAAAGCTAAACTGAATTTCGAGCAGAGTATTGCTGTTAATATTAAGGACAACCCGATGGCATTTTCCTATGTTAGGTCTCAGCAAAAGGTTAAGGAAACTGTTGTTTCTTTTAGGGATCCGCAGATACTGTAATTGTAAGAGTATAATTGTTGCAAGCGTAACTATTTCTTTTTGTGTTAAGCCAGCTGTTTGTTTGCAGCTGTATGTATGTGTGTGTTATGTCCGTTATTTTTATGTTAATTAGCTGAGTTGTCCTTGTACTTAAGTTGTAGAGGACTTAGATGTCATTCTGTTGTTGGATTTCAGTCGGAGCACGTATCAATACAAGCAATGCACGCAAACCCATCGTGCCTCTTCCATTTTTCTTGTAGTTGTGTTACCACTCTAAGTTCGCCTAATTAAGTTCTCTTTCCTCCGCACATATTTATGGACAACGCCCTACTAGACCTACAGAGTCAGAATCCACGAAAAACGCCATCGAAAGGCCCCACGTTACATCTGGTGGCAGTGGTCTTTAGCCTACTCGTATTTTTCAGTGCTTTTTCTTTTCATGTTAAACTCAAAATGGTACGTTGACAACTTGTTAACAAGTTTTGACAGTTCTGGAACGTTGGACGTAATTTTTGTAATTTGATTCGAGTGACGTCTTCCTCCGTCAGGCGGCCTGGACTTAAAAAGGTTTTACACCTATCAGGTTTTCACTGCGTTAATGGAGAACTATTTCTCAGTAAGTAGCTAACTTTTGTCATCATCTCGTCACAAAATCCGAGTTGCTGAAAATCGTCGCTGGTCCTCGGGAAATACCTGTGTGAGACCCTATATAGACGAAGCTGACAGTGAAGATCTTGCGAAAGGTCTTAACGATTATTTTGTGTGCTTTTACCCAAGAAGAGGTGTCAAATCTCCCTAGTGCCATTGGAAAAAGTGTTTTCCAAAATTTGGACGTCTTATTTTCTAGTGAGATAGTTCTAAAAGAGTTGCTTTGTCTCAATATTGGTAAAGCCCCTGTCCTGGATGCAATCTATCCAATTTTGTGGGGGCCATTGATTTGATTTTATCAGAGTGTATCAACATGGCTTTTGTCTCAATAGGTCCTTCCTCACCAATATTTTTGGGGTTCATGGAAGATGTTACTAGTTCATTGGATAGGCAGAAGTATGTTGATGTTATTTTTCTGGACTTTTCCGACAGCTTTTAATACGGTTCCCCACTATCGTGTTTTGCATAAATTAAAGAGCATGGGCAGTAACTTACTGACCTGGATTCAGAATTGGCAATGTAATGGGAAACAGAAGGTGGTTTGAAGCAGTTGTACTTCTTGGCTAGAAGTTACTAGAAGTGGTCCCGCCGGTGGTCTGTGTTTGTTCCTCTCCTTTTTCATTGCATTCATTAATGACATTGATGCTGTAACCAATAGACACACCTTGGTTGTAATGAGAACTTTTCCTATCAGCATAAGAGAGGGCACCACGGCTTTGTGGCTTCTAATAATGCTAAAGGCGTCTGGCTCTGAATCCATGCTTGGAAAATGCTCATTGTAAAAGTACGGTGTGCAGATGACCTTTTTTTACGCCAGGAGGTGGGCATGCTGGCCATAACCAGACTGACCAATTCGGGGGGGATGGGGGAACACGGAGAGGGCCCGTATGAAAATACTTTGCCTTTTCAAGGGTTGCAAGATTGCCATCTTTTCTGTCAGTAATTGTAATCTGAAATAGCAGGACCTTTACTTACTACTGTTCTTTTTAAGTACAAGTCAAGATCATACAGAAATACAAAGGATAATAATTTAGTTGCGACATAACGCAATTTCCCATTATGCAATAGTATCATTTTGAAATATTTCACTAAAAATCCACAACTTCCAAACCGAACCATGTTATTGAGATATGGTATTGCCAATAGAAAGTGGTCAGTCCCCAATCCCGTTAATGACTTTCAGATTGGAATATAACAGACAGCGCTAGGTATTGTGAGTGGACTTACTCTCTTTGGCATCTAAAATATCGTAGACTATCACCTTCCAACCCACTCTAAGAAGAGAAAATACTCAGATTTGGGTTTCACCTAGTCATGCAAAAAACTTCACAGGAGAGAAATTGAACAAGGAGTCAAGTACTGGCCATTTCAACTTTATTGAACTTTTTGATGATATACAGTCAGTGCCGTATTTGGAGAGACAAGATAGCGGATATGGAAAAAGAAATATGCCACTGGCAACATCTCTCTTTAGGACCTCTCTTCTTAGTCTCCATGAACACCAGAACTTCCAGAGGCCCATCATTCACTGATAGTCGCACCATCAGTACCTGCAACCAAAACCAACATACATTACAAAATCTTAATGCAACTATCTACGCAAGGTCCATCGATGAATCGATAGACTTTTTCAGTACCGACAGACCCTACATCTTCATACTGACCTTAAAATATCCTTTCATTGACCATCAGTGTATCAGCATTACTAACATCAACTTTAACCACTTTCACCCGGCAAGACTTAAAGTCATTGTTAAACCATTCAGTCTCATCAATAAACACCTGCCAAAGCTTATCTCCTCAAAACAGTATGCATTTGATGAGTAATGGAAGATGCATCATTTGAATTTTGAAAAGTTTGGGTGAACAAGTTAGTGTTGAGCAACAATAACTGAATTTCTATCAGTGAGGAGCTTATTTCTTAAAGAGAAGGCTAGTGTCCTTATCTTGAATAATCTATCTTTCTGCATCCACAAAAATTGGTTTCAAAAATATGGATGTCTTCTCTAACACAAATGCCCTATCTCCCTTTAAATGAGGATGAACATCCACAAATCAACAGATTCCCCCCCAAAATGGGATACGCAGAAAATATGTAAAAGAGAAAAGGGAACAAAAATGCTCTATTCTATTCAGACTTAATAGGGTAAGAGCAGGGCAACAGGCAATACTCATGGGTATGTAAATATTGTTATAATAATAATAGTTCCTTCAGTAAAATGAAGTTTCCATTTTCTTTGCAGGTAACGCAGATGTAGTTTGATGATATCGGCACAAGATAAGCAACATGAAACTCACTTGCTTCCTGTCAAACATTTTATTGTAAGCCACACTGAATGTAAAACTGGCATCTAGATACCATGGTGTGCAGGTATCTGACGTGGCGGTGGCTACGATACATATAAAACATGAAAGAGAACTTTCAAACTTACCTCAAATATTGATCAACAACTGTAAATGGAACTGAGGAAGCATTCAGACTTCAATTCTCCCTGAAATATAAAATGATAAATTAATGAAAGACTTTGATAAAACTAAGCTGGCAGAGACTTCCAAAAATTCCAGCCAAAACTTAATCTATGGCACCAAATAATTTTGTAATCTGGCCTAGCATAGTGCATTATTGGTGAAAATGTTGCAAAACTCCTTTCCTTGGAGAGCTGTGCATTTGGGGGAAGGCTGGCACTTTTATCCAAGATGGTGAGTATGATAGGGACCTGCGGTTCGTAGAGTGGGCATTTGTTTTTATCATGAATTTGTCTCCGTTTAGGTTACAGGGCAGCTGACCACCATACACATCAAGTGGAACCCAATGAAAAATATGACCTGAACGACAAACCAGAACACAAGATGCAAATGTAGATCTGTACAAATTAACCATTAACAAATAGGGATCTGATATTAGGTATGAGGTCCATATGCAATTCTAAAACTGATGAGAACAATTCCAACCAGTTTCTTGTTAGGATCAGACATTTCAGAAAAACCATTCACCATTTGTCTGTCTGACTGGGGCGGTAGTAATTCATCATGAATGCCTTCAAAGGAAAACAACAAGCACCTGTAGGCGTTAAACACTCAAGAATCTTAACATATTCCACGGGACCCATGTCTTTGGGGAAAGGATCTGAAACCATGCTGAATAACAGAAACTTGTAGAAAGATTATGCTACCCACAAAGTATTATGCTAGAGCGACAGGTTCATCTGTTTCATTGAAACAAAACTTACTTTGTTTCACTGTGCCTGCTGTGAAACGGTTATGTTAATTTATTAGGTTGTTTCTTTCATATATATGTTATTTATTTAATTAGATTAAAGGGTGAGTTGATAGTGTATTTTGTGAAAGGTTTACAGAAAATGATTGCATGCCAATACTTCTTACTAGTAACTCTATTTTAAACAGTGTCTGGTTACAGATTTGATCGTTCCTTAGCCAAAACCCTACCCTTTTTTTTTTCTTTCAAGTTATGACCATCAACATGAGTCATACTCAACAGCTGTGACAAAGTATCATGAATTTAGCGAACCAAGAATCTTTAAAAGGATAAAGATGGCAGTACACTCACCTTGAAAATGACTTCTTAGGTGCTACACCAATGCCTCTCCTTGCATCTGTCAATGTGAAAACCAAAATAAAAATATGGTGTATTGCATGTTGTTTTTCAAACTGATACCCATCTGACATTTACTATACCGTTCCAAAATTACTGGAAGCATGAAGTGAACAAACATTTTTTTATGTCAATATCAGACCATAGTGTCTTTCACTGCTAACCATTTTAAAGTGAGATGAAATAGGAGAATGTGGCAACACAATCCGATGAGAAGACAATTATACCTATTACACCAGACACATCCAAGACACAATAACTAACATGTCTTATTTACCATGTATAATCTAACACAAGCGTCTCAGCAAATGCAGTGACCAGAAACACGGACGGTTATCCTCAAAGTGTTAGGGATAAAAAGTGTACATCGTTTCACTTGAACTAAGTTTTTGTTGAGGTTGAAAAGTGATGAAAAACATACCTTCTCTGGTCGATTTTCTGTGCATCAGGGCAAGGATCCTGTGAGCCTATTAAGAGGTAATACAAGAGACTCACGTTAATGCAGGTCTCACACAGTTAACGCCACCTTTCACAGACATCCGTAGAAAGGTACTTTCTTTAATTAGGTTTATTAAAGGGTTGAGTTGATTATGTATTTTGTGACAAGTTTAAAGGAAATCATTGCATGCCAATAATTCGTTCTTACTAGAGACTTATGGTAAAAAGTGTGACACAAAATAGAAGACAAAGTAAATGCAATTTATTTCATAGATGTTGTAGTTTGATGTTATCGGCACAAGATAAGCAACATAAAACTCACTTGCTTCCTGTCAAACATTTTAGTTTTAAGCCACACTGAATATAAACTGGCATCTAGATACCATGGTGTGCAGGTATCTGACGTGGCGGTGGCTACAGTACAAATGGGTGACGAAACTAATCAGTCTTAAAATGATCCAAAGCAAGAGTTTACACAGTACATACAAAGTAGCAAACAGAACTTACCTCAAACATTGATCAACAACAACTGTAAATTGAACTGATGAAGCATCCAGACTTCATTCTCTGAAAATTAAAATGTTAGATTAACAACAATTCTTAATTTTGAAGAGATTACACTGGCAGAGACTCACAAAAATTCCTGCTAAAACTGAATATATGGCACCAAACAATTTTGTAATCTGGCCTTGCATAGTGCATTCCTTGGTGAAAATGTTGCAAAACTCCTTTCCCGGGGGGAGCTGTGCATTTGGGACTTTTGTCCAAGATGGTCAGTAAAACGGAAACCTGTGGGTTCCTAAAATGCTATTTTTTTATTATAAATTCATCTCCATTTACGTCGCCGGGCCAAATGTCCACCAAACACATCAAATGGAAACCACTGAAGATGACCACCTGAACTACAAACCAGAATGCAAGATGCAATGTAGCATATGTTAGATCACTTCCAAGCTTCCAGTCTTAAAATACTCTTTGATATTCCTTACCTGCCGACCATTGACAAATAGGGATTTAAAGAGGCTCATTGAGTTGTTTTGTGAAATTCACTCAATTTTTCTAAACCAGTCAAGTTTCCTTCACATACTAATGACAAACAGTCAAACTAAAAGGATCCCAAAGTTTTACATACGTTGGAACATTAATGAGTGAGTAACCAACGATTAAATTTGGTTTTTGAAACTTTGTGACCAGACATTTTCACATTAGTACATTCACATGCACACAATCAGAGCAAGTAACGGTCAAAAATTCGAAAAAATTGACAGTTTCCATTTAACTATTGGATGTGAAACTTGATTAATTATGCTAATTGTGAGTATTGTCGTGTGTTTGTATACTTCAAAATCACCGCAATCTTTACTGATATCAACTCAATGAGCCCCTTTAACGCAATGTCTCACAAACATCTAGGAGAAGTTTCATTTTACCATCACGATGCGAATTGGTGTTTGGGTCCTTCCAGTGATCAGAAACACGGGAAGTTATCCTCACTGTTATATAAGGATTTTGACAAGTGCACATCATTTCACTGTTGCAAGACCAACCAACCACACTCTAGGGTACAGCAGGTTTAGAGTGATTGCGTGCTAAGGCAAAAAGTAAAAACATTGAAATTTCATCCACAAAATTTTGGTAAGGCTTTTAATTCAAATCAACGGTGTGCTTCTTTGAGCAAGCCGATGGGAAATGTGCCAGTATTGAATATTCAGTTAACAACTCAGGATCGCTGATACCAGGGGCAAGGTTGTGTTCAGTTCATAGGTTATTTGTAAAGACAGTGTTTCCTGTCACCAAATACTACAATTCGCGATACCTACCAAGGAGCGACGACTTGAGTAGTACATTTTTGATACACTAGTGAGACCTGTACTGTTTCATATTCATCATGTAGGCGGTTATATAGTAAGAAGTGTTAATTTTCAAATATGATTTCTGTTTTTTACAGTTCTCATGCCAATCCCCTTGCTTTTCCTTCATTGAAAGACATAGTCCAGTTCATGTACAACCTCGCGTGTACATTTACAAATAAAGAAAAAGTTAAGATCAAACAATCTTATCTTTTTGGCTTTTCAGTACACACGCAATCACTTTAATAGAAGTACATTGTTGAACTTCACTCTGCTGTTAATTTAAGATGTGAATAGGAACATTGATCAAACTTTGTTTTTTAACCTCTTGAGTCCTCCTTACCTTGGCGCTAGGGATTGTTTCAGACCATCTGCATCTATTACAAAGAGAAATATGAAAATAAGCAAAGGACGGCCACAATCAAAACTTGATCCAATTAAAAACAGCAATCCAGGTTTGGACTTTTACATCTTGCCATTCTCCTGTCATGCTAAAGATTTTCAAGCATCCCACCATTAGTTGCCTCAGATCACCGAGAAAAGCATATTTTTTTTGGGGGGGGGGGTGAGAAATCAGGTAACTCTACTTAAGATTAATTAAACAGCACAGGAACTGCACTGAGTATTGTGGTAAAGATCACACCTGGAAAGCCAGGCCTGTTACGTCACAAGAAGTACAAATAGATTAACAATAGTCGTCTGCTTTGCAAACACCTCGAAGTATCCTACTCTAACAAAGGCCAATCAAATAGGTCTCAATTACATCGCAGTAAATACCACAACAGTTCTGAGAAGTGAGAGTGTAAGATGACGATGACAAAAACAAACTGCAGCAATCAGAAACACGGACCAAGTTATCCTCACACAAAGTAGGAAGTGGTTTAAAAGTTTCATCACATCACTGCAGCAATGAACTGTCGATCAGTGATCAACATCAGCCGAATACCACCGGGACGAAATGCCGCCAATTGTCCTACTTTTTAAAGAACGCTCAGACAAAATGGCCACCAATACATACAGTGAGGAAATGAGAATCAACTTTACCTTGTTTACACTATTCATTCTTTGAATAAGCTGTAAATAGTCCAAGAAGCCCAGAAGTGCCTATTGAGAAACAAAATCTGTACATTAATTTCTGAGAAGATTAGCATCATTGTTGATAGCGTTTTCATCGATAGCTATAAACTGGATTCACATAATTTCTATCCATAGACATCAAGTAACAGACTAATCCAAAATAATGGGTGTTTTGTTAAAAGTGGCATTACCAGTGTACCTTACATCACAGTTGACTTGAAGGATCATTCTAGTGTACAGCATGCACCTGCCTTAACTTTACATAGGGCTGCCAACTCTCCAATTTGCTTTCAATGTTCAAGCAATCCACTTGAATTTATTGTAGTGTGTGTAAGCGTCGACACGAATGAGTAAACTGCACATTTGCTGTGCATAGTAGGCACAATTCAGCAAACAGGCACAGTACCTTCATGTAGGCAGTTATGGTAAGAAGTGTTACTTTTCAAATATGATTTCTGTTTTTTACAGTTTTCATGCCAATCCCCTTGCTTTTCCTTCATTGAAAGACATAGTCCGTTCATGTACAACCTCGCGTGTACATTAAAAAATAAAGAAAAAGTTAAGATCAAACATAATCTTATCTTTTTGGTTTTTCAGTACACACGCAATCACTTTAATAGAAGCACATTGCTGAATTTCACTCTGCTGTAAATTTAAGATGTGAATAGGAACATTGATCAAACTTTGTATTTTAACCTCTTTTACATCTTGCCATTCTACGGTCATGCTAAAGATTTTCAAGCATCCCACCATTAGTTGCCTCAGATCACCGAGAAAAGCATATTTTTTTTGGGGGGGGGGGGTGAGGGGGTTGAGAAATCAGGTAACTCTACTTAAGATTAATTAAACAGCACAGGAACTGCACTGAGTATTGTGGTAAAGATCACACCTGGAAAGCCAGGCCTGTTACATCACAAGAGCTACAAATAGATTAACAATAGTCGTCTGCTTTGCAAACACACCTCGAAGTATCCTACTCTAACAAAGGCCAATCAAATAGGTCTCAATTATATCGCAGTAAATACCACAACAGTTCTGAGAAGTGAGAGTGAAAGATGAATATGAAAAAACAAACTGCAGCAATCAGAAACACGGACCAAGTTATCCTCACACAAAGTAGGAAGTGGTTTAAAAAGTTTCATCACATCACTGCAGCAATGAACTGTCAATCAGTGATTGACAACTGCCGGTAGACATCGGCTGAATACCACCAGGACGAAATGCCACCAATTGTCCTACTTTTTAACCAGAAAGCCAAAAGGCTTTGTGATTCCTTGCTACATGGTTATATTACAACAAACATGAATTATTCACATGAAAAGTATAAGATCAGCTGCAGTTATTTTTCTTGATACACCACAAGCCTTTAACCCAAAATGACCTTTATTTTGATGACCTAAAATGACCGCGACATTTGACGTCCACCAAAAGCAATAGGGATCACCTACCCAGGCCATACAACCCACACATCAAGCACAGTATGAGTATGACATCAGTCAACATTATCTCTGAGCTCCAAGAAACACACAGTAATCAATGCTGCTTCTAGTCTTGCCTGTTGTTAGATGAATCAAATACCTCAACCTTACCTCATCTGAACTCAGCTTGTCTGCCATATGTACCTCAAAATTCTTCATAAACGACCAGAATGTTCTTGGGTCTCCATCGTATGGTGGAATTTCTGCCTTGGGTAATTCCAACGCTAATTTGAAACTCAATTTCCTCCTTTAACTTTTTCAATGCTTCCTCCCTCTCCTCAGTATAATGCTTTTGGCATTCCAACATCCAGCTTTCTGCTTGCTCAAATGCTTCATCAGACAACAGCCAGCCAGATCAGCATGAACCTCTTCAATTGCCTCAAATTGGTGCTCTGCCTTTTGCAAATTTTCCTTTATCGACTCTGCGATAATTTCTTCCTTGTTGCAAGTAGCTTTTAACACATTCAAGTCCTCGTAAGTTGACCTAAGTTATGATTCCTCCTCAATATTTTTGCTTCCTACATCCTTTCTGACATTGTGAAATATGACTTGAACGCACTCCAATCAGAACGGATGGGTTTTTTATTTTCTTCATTTTTTTATAAACCCATTAACATTCCAATGCATGAATTAATGCCACCTTGTCTATCTGACCCCATGACCACCAATACCAAGACTATATCTCTGGACAACTTATCGGAGGCCCCTCACACTAGAAGTTACTCACTAAGTTACAAATGCAGTACTGTAGCCTTAAATCTGGGAGCTATCCCATTGAGTTAACTGCGTGCGACGGAATCAAAAACTGCCAATGTAGCACATATGCTTTTCAACTAATTTGTTCGGTAGTTTATAATAACCACAATAATGGTATTTAGGCTATTATTATTGCTTTACAGTGAAAAATTATCCCTTCCTCTCTATTGATAAGCATTAAATTTCACAGGGTCGTGAACCTGTTAATAACAGACAACCTTATCAAGTTTAAAACAAATCTGACCCACGGATAAGGAACTATGGCAGTTTTAACATTTTTTATGTTTTACCCCATAGCCTCATTAATATGCAAGATTTGGACACCAAAAACAATAGGGATCATCTACTCAATATGGGCAACCTACATGCCAAAAATGAAATTACTCAGAGTTACCCTTCTTGAGCTGGAGTGTTTACGAGCAACCGTCACACACACATTCACACACACGACATCAGGACTGCATAGATTCCCCTGCCTACAGCAAGGAATCAAAAAACACTCAGACAAAATGGCCACCAATACATAGAGTGAGGAAATGAAAATCAACTTTCAATACCTTGTTTATGCTATTCATTCTTTGAATAAGCTGTAAATAGTCCAAGAAGCCCAGAAATGCCTATTGAGAAACAAAATCTGTACATTAATTTCTGAGGAAGATTAGTATCATTATTGATAGCATTTTCATCAATAACTATAAACTAGATTCACATAATTTTTATCAATAGACATCAAGTAACAAACCAATCCAAAATAATGGGTGTTTTGTTAAAATTGGCATTACTAGTGTACCTTACATCATAGTTGACTTGGAGGATCATTCTAGTGTACCGCATACACCTGCCTTAATTTTACATACGGCTACCAACTCACCAAAAGAAGCAAATTGTTTTTTTTTTCAGGCAATCCACTTGAATTTATTGTAGTATGTGCGAGGGTTGACACAAATGAGTAAACTGCACATTTGCGGTGTATAGTAGGCACAATTCGGCAAACAGGCACAGTGCCTTCACGACGCAGTCTTGCTGTTTCCACTTCATGAAAAATCAGGTGATAATTCCATGACCAGGTCATAAATGTCAGACAGGTTGTCTGGGTTACCCATGTTAACACTGTTTCAAGGTTTGTAAGTTCCCAGAATACGGCAGCAATCAGAAAAAGTGAAGAGTCATCCTCATAAAACATAGGAGTAGGTAAGGAGTTTCATCATTTTACTGCTGCAAATGGAACTTCAAGGATTACCGATCTATGCAAAAGTACTTTTATCTTGCTATCGTCAAGCTTACATCAATAGAGAGAGCCAGGCGAGGAAATAACTTTACCTACCTTCATATTCATTCTTTGCATTTACAGTTCATGGTCGAAGCAGGCCAGAGGTACCTATTGAGATACAAAAACACTAAATTAATTTCTGCTTCTTTTGATTAATGACATTGTTACAAAGACGGTATATATTTGGAGACGGAAAGCCTCCCCAGGATACTCGACGCAGCACCAACTGCATCAGAAAACGTTAAGGTCGTCACAGAAACTCAGATTGACTGGGACGTTATGTCTTCATCACATACGGTTGGTGCTGACTGAAACCAACACCGTAAGAGCGTAAGTCTTCAAAATATAAAATAAAATAAGAAATGACAGAACATATTTGAACAAAATATGACAACACAAGAGAAGGGTGACACAAGTTTGGCAATTTGACACTTACCATGAACAGCGTTGAAAAGGGCCACTTTCTCATAAACCATTCTGTAAAATCAGAGACAAAAAAAAATTACTATTTGGTTATAATTGTAAGTTTTGTCGATCCTCTCAGTCATTTACACATTTTAGTATTTTACCCAAACTGGAGTGAACATTGGTAAAAGAGTACATTGAATTTTTCACTGACATTTCCCACAGTGATGAACTAAGTACTTTTGAGAGTCTTGCTACGTGAGCGATAGTTGCTGAGGATAAGGTGCTGTACAAGTCATCTAAAAATTCTTACATGACACAAGCAGTGACATATTCATCTCTTATTCTTAATGCTGCAATCAGTTTTTCAAGGTTTGTCCTCACACAAAATCAGTACAGGTCTGTGTTTTAACATCATTTTGCAGCATCAACAAAAGATGCAGGTGTATGTGAGTTGTAAGGGGAAGGTATAAGACAAGTTTTAAGTAGACATAAACCTGCCTCAAAATTCGTGGAACCAGCCACTAGAACCATTCCACATTGGTCAAAAGAAAAATCCTGTTTCTGACCAAAGTGACACAAATATTACATCATACCTTGTGCCATGTAGACTGGCTGCAGATGATATCCACCACAGGTTCCTTGTCTGTCGAGAAGATCAACACATCAATGGAGTCAACAAGTGCATTTAAAGTGTAAAACAAGCTCACTGTACTGTCCACAACAGCCACTAGGAAACAACTGAAATATTATGCCACCAAACAAGAGGATCACATTTCAAGAAACGCCCCCTTACAGACTTCCATAGAAATTTTGCATCCCTACAATTTTAACTTCCAACGTCCTCTGACAAACTTGTCTGCAGCTCAAAAATTCTATCAAAAGGCCCATATATTGCAACCCTTAGAGGTGTGCATTTGTGCAACTTTACCGAAAGTCGGTTTCATTCATATCCGACAAGATGGAATCTGTGCTGTGGAGCTCAGTTAATACATGCGAGTAATCACTTGTGAATTGTCATACGAACGAGACAATACTTTTTCATCATTGCTCCACAGATTCACGACATCTAAAAGGGAATTTACCATAATCCTTATCACCGCCCAATCCCTGGCAGTGCAGCATTGCCCCTAACCAGTGTAATCATGACCCTGCTTTCACCTTTCACACTACGTTCCAAACCATATGGATTCAGAAATGTATAAAGCAAGTGGATGGATTCTCTCTGGACGAGAAACTTCACCCCATTTACTTAAAAAGTTCAAGTGGACCAAATAAAAGTATGTTCACTTAACCAAAAGCACAGTCAACAAGCTTCAAGTCTTACCAAGTTAAAATGCAGGCAGCCACTAAATCTGCAAGAAATGAGAAAGAAAGGTTATTTAATGATGGTGAAGATTTGACAAACTGCAAACACAGATGTGATTATGCATCAATGACGGTCCTGGTCCCACGAAACTTTGGCAAAGAAAGTTCCTGGCTATCAAAGCTACACTTTTAAAATTACAAATTATTATTGTTGACATTTTAGCACTGTTACAAACCTGGATTCTGCATCCAGGATGCAAGTTTCCACCTGGAGACACAAATTCTTTCAACAATCTTCATCAAAAGGATGCAACTTTCCTTACATCACAGGTTAGTGACCAAAATCATTCTTGATATTTACATTGTGTTGCACTTACATTGCTCTATGCACAGAGTGATAAATGAACAAGCAAACTTCTGATGTTCGTTCTCTTCAAAATTGATAATTAACATACATAATCTGCACTGAAATCTACCAAAACACGCTGGCAGCTGGTACAAGGGAGTCAAAATAAATTCCAATGATCCTAATGGCTAATAGTCATCTGGTTGGAAAATTTTCCTTTCAGTACCAACCAACACAAAGTTTCGAAAATGACACTCCAGTTGTAGCTTTTGTGTAACCTCTTCCTATGTGGACTTAGTATATACTGTAAGCTGCAACATGTTTCCTAACTTTATGACAAAAGTCATTAAGTTAGGAAGTGTTGCAACTTTTGTGATTGGCTGAATCGACTGGAATCAGGTTGGTCAAATCAACATGAAAGCTTCTCACTTGCCTCAGACTGTTTGTATGACTTCATTTGGTTTCAGACATATGCTTGTCAAAAAGTATATCATCACTGGCAAGGTCTGCAAAATTAAGCCAACCCATCTTCCCCATACACTGAATGTTAGACACAGTCAATTTACTAAAATGATCCTTTGTACAAGTTGATTTGGTGCATTGACCCAATGGTGCTTTACTTTTTAATTTCCCTTTCCTTACATTTATCCTGCATACTGTAGGAGAGAGTCTCACATCATGCTAGGTGAATGCAGTGACCTGAGAAAAGAAAAAAATAAAGGAAATGGTAACAGTAACTTTATAGCAGAGATACATAAAACCATAGCAACTAGGTCAACAAGGTCCACAAATCCCACCACTGCACAAATACTTTGTGTCTCGTTAAAACATTTCAAAGTCGGGCCAGTTGACTGCAGGACATGCAATTTCGTGACCTCTTCATCCTCAAGTGAGACACACGCAATGTTAAAGCATCTTCAGTGTTCCTTCAGAGACCTCAACCTGTTCTCGTCACTTTACATTCAGTAGCAGGACTAGCAGGTTTAGATTTCATCATGAAGAACAAATGCAGTCTAAAACGATTCAAATACATCTTTGCAATGTCAGACAATGCAACTGACATCCACTGTGCAAGTAAATACAAAATTCTTTTGCGGGTCAGCTGTATTAAACCCGTTAAAGCCAACTCAGTGCTCGAAAAGAATTTGTCAAAAGTAGCCAACAGATTCCGGTAGCCCCCAAACACTTTACGAGAGCTTGAAATAAATCCGAAAGCTGGAACAGGGTGCGCTTCTATGAATACATACGAAGCAGCCTACAGTACGACTCAAAACTAATCGGAAACATGCACTTATCTAACTGAGCTTAACTTGCAAAGCATGTCATGTTTTATGGAGTGCAGTCTCACACAAAAGTAATAAATAATGAATACCAGTGCTGCTATTTTTGCTGAATCTACTTTGTGCCAAAACTGCCCCTTCGATTATCTTACGAACATTGTAAATTGTATATGCTCCTGAATATTGTGGAGCCTAACTATGTGCAAGTAGGTGTATACCCCATGGCTGTGGTGTGGCAACAATGGTGAGTGGTGTACTACTGCCAACCAGAAATGCCACACAACAGAACCATGGAACAGTGTATGTATTCAGTATGCGAATCAGGGTTCGTACACAATACACATATTGATGGAAAATTTTCCAGGACTTCTCCAGGCTGAAGATTTGATTTTCCAGCCACCAGCACCCATAAAATGTTCAATTTTCCCTGGCTTTTGACAAATTTGGATGGTACCTATAATTCTGGCTATTACCTTGTAAAGTTTCATGATGGTTGAACTTCGCTATTCCTTTGCAACTAGCCTAAAAGAGTAAAGTAAGTTAATCATTTTTCAAAATAACTACTGTCCTGTACATCCTAGATTAAGAGAGATCAAATATTTCTTTAGTATACAATTACCGTAACTTTCTTACAGTATACACATACAAGTGTAGTGCAAATATATGTAATTAACAATTTTCCAGGATTGTCACAAAAAAGAGGCAAATTCAAGGACATTCTCGGCCTTGAAAATAGGCCAAACAAATTCTAGAATTTTCCAGGTTGTCCACAGAAGCGTACGAACCCTGGCGAATGTAGCTACAACCTACTCACGAAGAATCAGGCAGCTGGCGCACCTGGAAGCATTATGGACCCTAAAAATATGTTATACTAAACAAAACACTAAGCACCAGGTGTAAAACATGCACAGCCTACACAAGTTATGAGGTACGCAATATGAATGTAAAAACCACATTGTCCAGTAAACTAATCTATAGAACAGAACAAGGTGGAACTGCCTAAGAGTAGGAGACACGTAAGTTCATCCCCCTAATTTGAAAATGTAAATTTACATTGTTACGTTAGTGGTAATAGTGTTATGGGCTTTTCATTAACTTTCACCTTTTTTGGTCTCTCTTGTTCATAGTATTGTTCCTGGTTAATTCAAGAGTGTGCCAGTTTTTGTCAGAAATGCACCTGACAGTCCCATACTACCCCCTAAAATTTAAATTAACCATGATCTAATCTGGTAAGTCCACTAGTGTATATAAGTCAGTTGGGTAAAACATTACTCAAAACCAAATATCTCAAAACAGCAAATAATTGGTCTTCAACTAGCATGGACAATGGGCACACAATTGCCTGGGGGAAATGGTATATGGCCAACTTGTAAGGGGATGAAACAACTGGCAATTGAGAGTGGCTTATCTGCACTGTGGAAGGCTGTCTAGAAGGAGAGAGAACGCAGCAGCACATGGCTTCTTTTATAGGAGTCTGGTGACCACCAAATTAACATGTGCAGTCAACCATGAAAAGGCATTCACAAATCATCCTTTAACTAGAAGCAAAATAGAGGGGGTAAGTTAAGTAATAAAAGTTGTCCAGTGGTAAGTCATGGTCACTACACAGTTTCCTTTACATACTACGTGCAGCATTTCATAAAACATTCTAGTTTTGGAGCAACACTGATGATTTCATTCTGGACTTTAGTCCCATCTTCCCCTGTACACTGCACTGTTCCACTGCCAGGCTGACGTGAAACAAGACCTGGCAGAAGCCACATTGATATTTTAGTACCTCAAGCATGCTTAGGAATTTACATCAATCAGTTTCTTTCAAAACGGAAAGAGTGAGAACCAATCAGTGGTGCTAACATCAAATTTAAGAGCTTCAAATGCAGTTTGTTATTACCAGGAATTACTTCCAATAATCAACAGTTTAGGGAATTTAGGGGAATTTCATGCTCTAAGCAAGGACTAATTTTGCTGTCATGCAGTTCCCATTATCAGTGGTGACACTGCAATTAGGTAGTGAAAACCACAGTTTAGTCCATGCCTTTCTGTAGCTAAAATGCCACAAAATATGTTTGAATAAATACCACTGAAGTGAGAGAAAATTAAGCATGTGTGTGTAAGTGTATGCAGGAAATAACATTCGTCGAATTGGGCCCCAATTAACCACCAACCATCTGTTTCAATGGTCAAAATTTAAACGTGACAGCAATGCTTCTCAGCAGATCAACCATTTGGATTTACAATAGGCAACCCACTAGATGTGAATGAGTACTAGCCTAAGCCTAGTGCTTTACCAACTGCACTGACGGAAAGGATCAAGGAAGATCTGAAAGTCAGGAGGAAATCTGTGACTGTGAGAATAATGATAACTAGGCCCAGAGGCCAAAGCCCAACTTACATAATGACACTAGAGATAAGTGCTCAAACTAGCCTAGGCTATGGTAAATTTTGTCGTTGCCCTTGATGTTTTAACAGCTTGCACACGTGTTACCAATACAACATGTGTATGACTGCATCGAAAATTCGCCAGTAACAGTCCTATGCAGGCAAAGCCTACACTGAGTATGACTAAGGACTCTTTTGAGATGTTAAAACTCTACAAATCAAATCCAGAGACCGCAACAGTATCACCAGCACAAATTATTCATTAGTATTCACCTGTATCCTCTTGACGAAGACTCGTCATAGTGTTCAGCAACTTCATTTCTTCGGTGGAGATTCCCGTCGCTTCCCTGGTTCTGTCGTTTGCATTGAAAAGACCTTGCCAAGAGCGTGCTAGAGCTTTTATACTAGGGTGTACACGTGGTGACAATGAGGAGTGCCTGTCATGTGAGCATTTCCACCAATGACCGATTCGCTGTGTGTATGGCACGCCATCCATGCATGTGTTTCATGTACGATTTGGAGAAGAGTTGATACTAATGTTGGCACCTGGTACAAAATTCGGATCAGAGCACCCTCTCAGGGTACTTGGATCCGTTGGGTCCCCAGGT
Organism: Stichopus chloronotus; assembly: GCA_021234535.1. Classification (NCBI taxonomy): domain Eukaryota; kingdom Metazoa; phylum Echinodermata; class Holothuroidea; order Aspidochirotida; family Stichopodidae; genus Stichopus; species Stichopus chloronotus. Next base: position 37,424,481 of record CM037832.1, on the reverse strand, counting down.
TAGCCAAAACAAAACTCAGGCTACGAGTTCACTGTGACGTCGCAATAATTTACATTATAATATTTTACCTACATTTTGTTTGCATGTTTCATTGTATCACTGTAACATCACATGCAGGGAGTATATAAAATTTGTTTCAGACACAACTGCTCTGAGCGTCTCTCAGTTTTGACGTCCATACGTCCAGTGGAACAATTGTAACTAAGGAAGTGTCGCTCCTCCGTATCCATGAACACCTTCGTAGATGCCATGCATGTTTCGTCACAGTGATACAATGAAGTGTCCTCCTTGAGGATAATCTACAAGGTTTAGCAAGTGCAGGTCTGCACGTGCGATATCTCTGCCATTCCTTTTATACGCCCTTAGCATAGCAACATGTATACTGTTCGTTTGTTTGCATGAAGAAGTAAGCCCTTGTTTGTTGTTATCTTAGGTTGCTATGTGATTTCAACACAAGGTCTGTAACACACTATATCTTACGTAAGGGCATGATAATAAAGTGTGCTTAGCTGCATACATGCTGAATTTTGTCACATGTACGATGTACGTCAGTGAAACTTTGGATCCGGCTAGCAATTTCAGAACTGGACCCTGACCTCGTCGATTGGGTTCAATGCAAACCCTGGTTCGTACCGCTTAGTGGGTAATGAGTCCAGTATTGTTATTGACATCTGCTACTTGAAGTGAATGCTCAAAACTTGTCATAATACTGTTTATATGACATAATATCAGGGGAAACAATTGAGTCTCCTTTGATCCTAATTGTGGAAAAAACATCAGAAGACCAAGCATCATATCCTCCTATTATCTTTCAAGTAATTGCACAGATTTGTAAATCTTTTCGCACTGTTATTTCACAAACCACATTGGGAACTCATGTAGTAAATTCCATTGCCTCTGAAAAGAGAAGGCATAAAGATATGCACTGTTAAAAATTTCCTTTAAATTTCCATTTTTTCTTAAACTTTCTGCATTTTACTTTCAACAGAAATTTTCTGTATCTCTACTGACAATTAGTGTTGCCAAAATAAGGAAATGTTGTTTAACAGGTATATTATGTTTATTTGAAAAACATTTGTGTCTGTGTTTTTTTTTTTTTTTTCAAACAACTTTTACTGCTCTGTAGAAAAATATATGTAAATTTTAAAATATTTGACGATGTTCCGTATTTTTCTGAGTTAGCATGAATATGCTGTAAATTAACATGCATTCATTTTGTCTTGAAACTAAACTTGAGAAGATACAAACACAAACAAGGAAAAAGGAAATAACTAGAAAAATTCCAATGTTTAAAACGCATCCTTCTTCCAAGTTTCAGTTTTTAACAAAGCTTTTTGAAAATGCATGTTTAAAAATTATTTGGACTTTCATTTCAACTCATCCCCATAGGTCCTTATGCACTTAATGGGAGCAAATAGAAACGTTTTACAAAGTAACTTTCGCTTCTGACGTATGCTCACTTTACATAAATGGGTGGAACGTATTTTATAAGCATTTGTCCCTATCAAAATGATTGATGTTTCTTCGAATAATGTCTTGTAGGCATTTTTTATCAGAAAAGGATAAATTTTATTTTTGACCTTGTCTGAAATGTTTACAACCAATTTATTTGTATTTTTTGTACTATTTATTTTGTAAACAAATGCAATGTACAAAAACGTGACTTTCCGATTACGAAGTTCCTTCAGATTTGCAGTTTGAAGAAACTTTTCAAGAAAGTATTCTCATCGTGATTCCTTTCAGAACGAATTGATAAAGATACATTTGAAATGCCAATACCCGGTGTACGTTAGTGACAAGCGTATGTTACAACGTATAAGTAAGTCTACAAAAAGGATCAAAGGGACATATTTTAAGAAATATGGCAATTCATCGAATGAAGTCAGATGACTGTTAATGTAAATGAAATTTAAAGTGAACAACACAGAAAAATTATATTATTCGATTTTACAGTATAGACTTTTGTAAACTAATTTACAGACAAAAACTATAAAGAAAAACATACCGTTCATGTTATTCATAATTGCAGTATATAGCTGTAAAATAAACGTTATTTGCTTGGAAAAAAAAATTGCCATTTACGGAATTCTTTTAACAGCGTGCATGCTACAGTAAAGATAATTACTGCGTATATAGTATCACTGTATATTTTGACGATACATATATGCCATGGTCATCACTTAACAGCAAAATTTGCTAGGCCCGACAACGGACCTCTGTCAACCGATCCGCCAGAGAAATGTCCGGTGGTTCAACGGAATCTGCTGATCTTCGGTAGCCCACTGTTTGTCTGATGGCGGCCAATGGGCCAGCCGGATATTGTCAGACCAGAAAATGTCCCACATGTACATTTTACACGAAGCAGTTATTACCCCACTACATTTACACAGATCCCCCCCCCCCCCCACACACACACACCTGGTGATACATTTGGTGTTTCTCATTTTCCATTTTTGAAGAGTGATCCGGTTGTCACGGTAACTTTGCCTTCTTTAATATTATAATGGAGACGTAAAGGGATCAATATTTCTGGGGGCAGGGTAAATTTTGTCCCCCCCCCCCATTTAAAATTTGTGACGAAGTTGCAGGCCTTGAGTTTTAGGGGTAAGAATTGTAGCCCACACAATGGACGTGTATTACTCATGCGTCAGCTCGGACCGCATTCGTGTGTATGAAGAGCGTTACATACCAACACCTGCTGGGGAAGGTTATGAGAATTGCTGAATACTAAATGAGCGGAGCGCCATAAAGTGTACACTAGGCTGTTGGCATGAAATCGCCCTTCGGAAGCGCCTGTAGTAGTCATTATCATCACAAAAACGACATAATTTCTTTTCTTGGTTGTCATATTGGCCCGAATGGATCCCCTGTTTTTGACGAATGGGAGCATGTCCCCTGGGCCCCCGACCTTCCCTATCTCTGTACAGCTCCCACGGTCGTAGGCACTGCCGTAGCCAGGATTTTTCAACAGGATGGGGGGGGGGTGTCCAAACCTGAATGATTGACTAGTCGAATGAGCGTACAAACCGAAGGGGACCAAAAGCCCAGGGATGTGATGAACATATTTCATTCAAGAGGATTTTAAGGGGGGCAAAACCTTAATTAAGACGATGACTTTCTCGCTATCTAAGCACTCATCCACGCCACCATCGGGTGATGCGAGAAAATGCCTGACAAAAATATTTCACAGATTGCAGGAATGGTACTTTGAAAGTAACAATTTTATTTAGGAGAATTTTAAAGGGTGGGGGAGGGGAGCAAATTACATGGCTATTCAGGCAGGAATTTGCCAAGGTGGTTCGACTTTTAAGTGAAGATTAACGTGAGGGGGGGGGGTTTGTTGAGGACCAGGCTCAAGTAGGCTTCTAGAAATAATTCAGGCTAGTATTTTCTTGGATGGAAAACTGTTTTCGTAAATATTGTGGCGGAAACTTGTCTCTGACCACTTTAATTTCACGAAAATCCACTGAGTGGTCTTGTTTTGCCTTTGGGGTCAAAACCGGGTGGGATTGTGTAATGTTTTACTTACGGTGATGGTTTCTTCCCTTGATGTTTATGACAGAGTAGCAAACAGGGATAAGATGCGATCTCATTGGTCGTGGTTCACTGTAGGACTGTTCACGTTTTAATTCAGGCGATAGGTTGAGACCTTACTGCACTTCTGCCTTGGTTTATTTCCGAGGTATTTAATTAGGAGACATTTGTGAAATTAGATAGTCGGTTGGTTTGAAGTTTGAAGTCCTTCGGGTAAGACTGTCTGGTGCGAAGTGCGGCTGCAAGAGTATAAGTTCTAAGAAAGGCTATACTCCTATCGGCGAAGTGCGATAGGACACCTGCGCTGACTGAGACCTGCATGCGGAGTGCTCAACATATCGGTGCAGTGACCGACACAACTCCGGTTAGGGATATATATGACAGTTGTGATGGTTCAGGCAGTCCGACGACTGTTTTTAGGTTCCTGTGTCTGCATCCCCTTAGCATACAGCTTCTTTTGTTTATAAGTCTAACAACGCTAGTGAGATGCAATCGTAATAACTATGAACTTACATGTTCCGCTGGCAAGTAATTTCTGATTTCTTCCCTGCATACCACCTACCCCCTCAGACCCCCCCCCCCCCCTTTCTTCCACGCATTCCTCCATTTCTTCCGGACGAGACGTGTCCTCACCTTCAGACCATTTGGTAGCGTTGCAATATCATTGGATTTTTTTTTTTTTTTTTTGCAGCTTCCACTCAAATCTTCAGAACTACGGTAGCGTCACAAGGGTTGCTTGTAAGGGGTCACGAGACTCGATGTGAGCCCAGTGCCGTAGACGGAATTTTATTTTCGGGGGAGGCAGGGTGGGTTTTGGCATTGAAATAGGGATATCATGTCTGCAATTCCTCAGTTCATGTGAACAAGGTCAATCTACGAAAAAATAGTGTAATGCATATCAGGTGGGTTGAGGTGATACAAGCAGGGAGCAGCCATCATGTTTTTCTTTTAGCACTTATCAAATATTTTGGGGGTGCACCAGAGCACGGGGGCAGATATTTTTGTTCGAATTCCTTTCTCACTAATTTGGCGAGATTACTATCTAAGAGGAACTCCACCATTGGCGTGGAACAAACAAGAATATTTTGGCTTTTGATGGAAGAAACGACGCTTTCAGGTTGTACTTGAGCTGCAGGTGTATACTCAGCCTCGAAATAAGGATATCATGTCTGAAATTCCTCGTGAACAAGGTCAATCTGTGAAAATGGTAATACATATGAGGTGGTTTGAGGTGATACAAGGATCATAATTACTTACGCATCCTCTTCCATATTTAGTTTGAGTACTTGGCTTAAATAAGTGGACAGAGATTTTTTTGCGGGAATTTTGTTTGTTAATTAAGCGAACTATCTAAGCGAAGCACCACCATCGAATGCCGCTGAGAGTACCAGAAAATGTTTGGCTTTAACACCTCCCCCCCCCCCCCCCCGTTCCTTCTGATGGTTGGAAACGGCAATTCTCGGGTGTCCTGCATGCTGCATATAGCCTATACCCAGTCTTGAGATACGGAGTCTTATGTCTGTAATTTCAGTCTCAATTCTAATGAGAAAAAAACATTCTTATGGAAAATGATAATAATTTGGATTGCTCTTATATATATTTGTACTACCGTAAATTTTCAGAAAAGTTTATTCAACAGTTTTTATTTCTAACGATAACACTTTTTTTCCTTCTTCTTCTTCTTTTTGAGAAAATTTCAACTACCAGGTAACCTGAGGCAAGTCTGGTGAAATATTTTGCATCTATTGCAGTCAAAGTTTTTCCCGAGAAATTATAGTTCCAGGAAAGTTATTCCAACATTCTTGCTCTCTCGCGATTACATTTTTTATTAGTTTGCTACAACCGTCGATGATTGCGTAAGAAAGTAGAGCTATAGCTCTTTCACCGATACTTTGTAGGTATTTATAGTCACCTTGATGGGGGTGTAAAATGAGTGTGCATGCAATACAGTTTTTTGATAGGTGGAGGAAAGCATGAGATGAGTGATGATTGGTCCAAGAGAAGCTTGTAAGAAAGGAGGAGGTGTCCCTCATCCTTTTTTTTTTTCAGACATGATTTATCTAAGCTTACGTGCAATTTAGTGCAATATACTTATGTCATAAAATGTGCTAGACTGAGGTAACAAAACTCCCAACTGCAGATTTTCCGACTATCTTCGCTTTTAGACTGAAATGGTAGGCTATTTCAGATTTACTGAGCATTTCATTCAGTTACCACGGTAACCCTTACACACAGTCTCAGTGGTGCAATATTTGACACCTTTTTATGCCATAAAATGTGCTACTAGTTCAGATTTTCCGACTAGGACATTTTTTTTTATTGTTGTTTTTTTTTTTTTTGAGGTGAAACACCCCCACACCCAGATCCTGATATCCGCGACGGCTCTGTTGTGGGAGTGGGTCCGGCAGGAAGACTGCTAAACTTTACGTCTCTGAGTTTCGTGGTGTTGGACCGATTATCAGTGTGTCGCTAATACTTAGCGTGCCTAGCAATCGAAGCTAAATATTATTGGGACTAAATGTTATGGGGACCAGGATTTTTTCGACATCATTTGCTTTTGCGGTGACAGAGAAAATGTCGCACCACTTCAAAACTGCACTGCTTCACATTGTCAGTCTGAATTAGGCATTCTCAGACTGGGCCTAAAAATGAATATTTCACCTGATGAAATGAGAATAACTTTTGAAAAAAATGTCTGTCAATGTGTTTCATGTGTTTACCTTGCCTTTAAGTACATTACGTTACATTAACGTTCATCCCCGATTCTACTCACTGCAATGTTCTTTGCGCATAGAACTGCTTGGTGCAATTGTCGCAGTAGTAACTTGAAAATTCGTGAAATCACTGATTACTTCCTTAATTACACATACCATCGGGTTGTCGCACAGACACGTTCCCTGTGCTCACAATGTGTTAAGTTGTTAACCACACACAGTCCTCTCAAGTAAGAAAAGTTGCTCCACAATAAAAATGATAGTTTAATGGCCTTACCTCCGCTAAAATAAATTTTACCGCGGCATCTTTAATAATGATTATTCTTACATGTCACCATCATCAAATGGCAGGGTTCTTCTAGTTAATGTGGTACACCTACATACCAAATATGAGTTCCGTCCAAGCTTCCCCTCTTGAGATATCGGCATGTTAACAAGTTTTTCACAATTTGACCCCGTTGACCCCAAATGACTTTTGACCTCCACCAACATGTAGCACCCCTAAAATTACCATTAGTGTACTAGTAAATGTTCTTTGTGTAAACTCCCTTCCCCCCTTGGTATCCAGCCCCCTCCTAACAGTACCCAATGTTCCAAGGCACAAGCCCTGTCTTGGGTCAACAACCGGCCACTTCCTGTCTACTCCTATGCTAGTTACATCATCATTCCCGGTAAGAGGGATGATCCTACTGGCCAACAGGTGACGTCACACCGAGACACAAGGTTCTCCGAGAAGAGTAAACAATTCTTGCTCTCCAGCCAAAATACTGGCTAGTGGAGCGTAAACAACTGATGCAACCCTCTTGTTACCCTTGACACGCTTATGGTGAATCACAGTGCAGCTTCTAGGAATAATGTCTCTTGTTTGCGTGGGTGTTAAAGATTCATTTCCAGGATGGGGGCAGGAAGTGATCCCTTTCTGGGGTTTCTTTGTCCCCGAAACTCTTTAAAACATGGGTGCAACCAGCAACCTGTATCACTCGCTTCTACGACGTCAGAAGTCAGACTTAAGAGACTGTTCAGAAGATATTCCTAAGAAGCATATATTAGAAATTATCATTGTTAATTTCTAACAGGTGAGCACTTATTCCATTACCTTATACCCTTTGTCAGGATAACAGTATTGAGCTGCCCCTCTGCGATGGCGGTCTGCACTCAGAGGTGCCCCTGTTTACCATATATTGTGACTGTTCACGTATTCATGTAGATATTAATGTATAACAATATTGTTATAATTGTAAGTAAATTGCCTACTTCATTGTTAGGATGCCGCACTGTTTAAATCAGCATCTAGAGTAAAGATGGGTCTAAATTGACTCATTACAATGTTTAAGGCATAGTGCACTCCAACACGTCTACTCTCAATTAGTGTATTATATTTGATGCATTGAGCCAATTGAATCTCATTCAGTGACGTAATGAGAGTTAGCCCTCTGTACACAGTTGATGGGGTCTTAGAGATCACCTACTGTTGTACCTCTGTGTACACTGGTTTTGTTTGTATGTGCAGAAGGATGTCCTTGGGGAACCTCTGCTACAGAGAACTTTGGTTACCATGGCAATACTGTGTTACAGAGACCTTCAGTGAGTCATGTGTATAGTAACCTGAATGGCTGGAAGTTTGCTTCCAGGAATATGAGTTTATTGTGTGTGTAAGATTGTGTTACATTGCATGCAATGTATAATTAAGACAATTAATTAGTTACGTACGTAATTCACACCATTTCCGTGAGTTAGTCCCCCCTATACCGGCTAGGTATGGGACATGCTGTGAATTGTAAGGGACTCGTTATTTTCATGATATTGACAAGAGCAGAACTGTCATAATTGTTTTGTATTCATTAACCCAAGTTGCGTTATCAAATATTGAACGCATTGTATTCTGGTAACTAAGTCAACCCATGTGGAGGTGCCTTAGGAGTTACCATTACGATAGTAGCTTGAGTTGTCTGCTAAGACAATTCACTATCCTTGTACATATTTTTAATACTTTTATATATTAAGAAAAGTTGGGTAGCTCAGACATAAAGAGAATTGACTGATAGTGTTCCCAAGGTCATGGGACCATGTTCTGACCTAAATGTAGAATTTTAAATATTTGTATCACTCGCTTCTACGACGTCAGAAGTCAGACTTAAGAGACTGTTCAGAAGATATTCCTAAGAAGCATATATTAGAAATTATCATTGTTAATTTCTAACAGGTCAATGATGTCATGGGCGTAGCCAAAGCGTCCTGGTCTTAGACGTTGTATGTACATCGGCGTACTCTATATTAGACGCTGGCGTAGCTATTGATGTATACTGGCTGGACCAACCACTAGAGTGTGATGGTGCCGAGCTGGATGAAATTGTATTAATGACAGACGGCTGTAAATATAGTATACCCTACTGGGCTGCCTAACATATGCGTCCTGTCTTATATTTGGTTCCTCGTAACGTCACACATACTGGTGAGCGACCTGCACAGAGGATGGACCCAAGCGACTGTTAGGGAAACAACGTCGCACTCTCGTCTCATACTACACATTATGAGATCTGTAACGTGGAAGGTTACATAAATGGCGCCCGAATATATGGGGACCTGTATTATTGTTAATTAATCTGAAGATTAGTACAAAGTAGGTCCTAACCGATCCTTGTGATATTACAGAGAAGATTCTTTGTTTTGAATTATGAATACATGCTGCTATGCTCATTGTTTTTCTCCACTATCTGAGAATGTGTTGTGCAATTACATGTGGTAACTAATCGTTTTGAACCGGTAACTGTTTAAGTTGTTAAGTCTAGATTTAGTAAGCATTGTGAAGTGCTCACTAGTTTAAACTTTTGCTATTCCAGAGTTTTTAGTATTTTCACTACAGGTTTGACGCTGAGGTCGTTGGCGTATGATACGGGTTGCAATCTGCTGGGAGTCAAGGTAAGGAAAGCCCCCGTTAAACAGCACAATCCTAGGTCAACTTGCTAAGTGATTCACCATAGAGCACTCGTTCTTTTGTATTAAAGACTTTAACAACTTTTCATCATAAATGGCTAGTAGAGAAAGCCAGGGTGTGGCCGGAGTAGGGGCCCAGGATGAGGATGCTTTTGCCAGGGAATTGAGGGAGCTTTTATCCCGTCATAACAAGTCCATAGGTGACGTGAAAGGAGAGACGCCTAGTGAGACCCAGGCAGGGACCCCAGAGGGCATTCAAAAACAAATCGTGGAGCATATCCACAGGCTTACAGGAACACAGGTAAGTCACAAACGCCTTCGCACTTTTTCTGGGCGGGCCCCTGTACCCCATGGAGAATTGCCGTTTGATGTCTGGTTTCAGCAAGCTGACCAACTGGTGCAGGAGACTAGTCTCACGGATGAGGAGAAGAGGTGCCGCCTGTCGGAATGCCTGATGCCCCCAGCCCTGACACTGTTCCGCAAGGCTTCCAAGGAGCTAGGGCCCTCTGCTAGAACAGAGGACCTCCTAGGACAATTAGTCCAAGCCTTTGGGGTGGCTTGCGAGGGGGATGACCTCGTAAGTCTCTTCCGAGAAACTTTCCAGGAGCCAAATGAGAAGCCCTCTGCTTACCTCACAAGGCTGGAGGAGAGACTAGACCAGGCCATCCAGTATGGTGGGGTACACCAGGGTAAGGCTGATGGTCTCCGCCTAAGTCAGTTCATCAGGGGATGTATTTTTGATGATGGCGTTATTAGCAACCTGCAGTTACGACAGCGCAGGGCAAAACCCCCAGGCCTCATTACTCTTCTGCAGGAGGTTAGAGTGGAAGAAGCCTCTGAGGCTGCCCGGAGTGCTCGACGACAGCAGAGTAAGTCAGCACGAAAAGCGCAGACAAACTCCCTGGAGGCACAGCAGGCTGCTACTGAGCTACAGCTAGAGGTGAGTAAGCTTAAAACTCAGCTTTCAGCTATGCAGACTTCTCCTGCGGCAGTGGCCCCTACACCAGTCACCTCCGAGACTAGTCCCCTGTCCACCCCATCACTTGAGGAGAAACTTCGGAAGGAGATCGACAAGCTTCGTCAGGAATTGTCAGCTCCAAAAATGCCTGGCAAGCCTAAACAGGGCAAGGGTCCCAGTGGTAGAAGATTAATATGTTTCCGGTGTGGGATGGCAGGGCACATGGCACGAGGTTGCCAGAACCCCCCAAATGCTGCATTAGTACAGCAGAAGCTTCTGGAGAAATGCCAACAGTCGGGAAACGATGCAGGGCACCAGCAGCGGGACTCCCCGGTGCCCCAGCAGTAAGCGTGAGGTCCCACAATCACAGCAGTAGCAGTAATGGTGGTGTGCCCCCTGGGTTGGTGGGAGAGTCATCCACTACCACGGTATTCTTAGATGGCCACCAGTGCAAGGCGTTATTGGATACTGGGTCCCAGGTAACATGTGTTTCTAGAAAGTTTTACCAGGATAAATTGTCCCACAGGAAACTGCACCCCCTCACTGAGCTAGGACTTGGTGGGGTAGGAGGGATCAATGTGCCCTACCTTGGGTATATCCAGGTTGACGTTGCCCCAGCTAGGGATGACGCAGGGACAAGACGTCGAGTCACAACGCTTGCCCTGGTCTTAGAGAAACAACAACCACCACTGCTACTCGGAACAAATACGACTCTGCTGAAGACCCTTCTGCAAGATTGCCTCCGGAGAGGTGGCAAAGATTTTACCAGGAAGCTCAAGGTAAGCCCTCTGTGGGCTAAGGCCTACAAGATGGCTGCCACCCTGGGTAAGGGTGGGCAAGATGGTTACCTTGGCCCTGTGAAGGTGCAGAAGGCTGCTGTAGTCCCGAGATATGGTACTGTATTGGTAGATTGTGGGATAAGGAACCCTCTAGGTGTTGCTGTTCAGGTCCTCATAGAGGGTCACAGATCCCTTCCTGGTGGCCTAAGTATACCCCCTAGCTTAATTACCTTGCCTAAAGATGCCCTGGTTAAAGTAAGAGTGCAGATGCAAAACCACCTGGGGCGGGAGGTAAAGTTAGGATATAAGCACCTCGTTGGCAAAATATTTCTCCCCAGTGAAGTCTCCCCAGTAGTCCCCAATATGTCTCCACCCAGTGCATCTGTGCTTAGCCATCAGGTCTTGTCGGAAGACTCTCTTCCCTTCAGCTTGAAGGATTCGCCCATCTCAGAGGAATGGAAGGAGAGGATGTTGTCAATGCTCAGTCGTCACAGGGCAGCGTTTTCCAATGACGACTTGGACATTGGGTGTACGTCGGCTGTCCGACACAGGATCAGGCTATCAGATGACACGCCATTCCGTCAGAAGAGTAGAAGGATTCCCCCTGCAGACTTTGAAGACGCCCGGAAGCACATTCAAGATTTGCTAGGGAAGGGCATCATCAGAGAATCTGCCAGTCCCTATGCGTCCCCTATCGTCCTGGTTAGAAAGAAGAACAACGATGTCAGATTGACTGTAGACTATCGTCTTCTGAATTCTAGGACGGTACGGGATCAATACAACATCCCCAAGATCGAGGATACACTCCATTCGCTCACTGGTGCTGCTTGGTTTTCATGCCTGGATTTGAAGTCAGGCTACTACCAAATAGAAATGGAGGAAGGGGACAAACCGAAAACAGCATTCTGGTGCCCATTGGGCTTTTATGAGTTTAATAGAATGCCCCAAGGGATCTGCAATGCTCCAGCCACATTCCAGAGGTTAATGGAAAAGTGCATGGGAAACATGGCCTTCACCGATGTCTTGGTGTACCTGGACGACCTTCTAGTGTTCTCAAGGACACTAGAGGAGCATGAACAGAAGCTGGAGAAAGTCCTGTCACGGCTGGAAGAATTTGGATTGAAACTCAACCCAGAGAAGTGCCAGTTCGTCCAGTCATCGGTCAAGTGCCTTGGTCATGTGATCTCTGCTGAGGGCGTGCAGACCGACCCTGACAAGATCTCCGCTGTCACTACATGGCCCAGGCCCCAGAATGTCCGGGAGATGAAGTCATTCCTGGGTTTTGCTGGCTACTATAGGCGCTTCATACAGCACTATAGCAAGATAGCCAAGCCCCTGAATGACCTGTGCACACTCTACGAGCCAGTAAGGAAGCATGGTAGGAGGAACTTCCAGTCCCCCAACAGGTCCAAGAAGCAGACAGGGAAGAGACCCAGCCCCGACACCCCATTCGGTGACAACTGGAGTGATAGTTGTCAGGCCGCCTTCGACAGCCTGGTGACTAAGCTAACTACAGCCCCTACCCTTCTTTTTGCAGATTATAGTGCCCCCTTTGTCCTACACACTGATGCGAGTACTTCCGGCCTAGGCGCAGCCCTCTATCAGATGAACAACGGTAGGTTACAACCAGTTGCCTATGCAAGCCGAGGACTGTCTAGGAGCGAGAGCAACTATCCAGCCCACAAGCTCGAGTTTTTAGCTTTGAAGTGGGCAGTGACGGATAAGTTCTCAGATTACCTCTATGGAAACCACTTCACAGTCCTCACCGATAACAACCCCTTAACATATGTTCTCACAACAGCCAAGCTGGATGCAACTGGGCACCGTTGGCTGGCATCCCTGGCAAACTACGATTTCGATATCAAGTATAAGCCAGGTAAGAACAATCAAGATGCAGATGGGCTCTCTCGACGACCCCAGGAATCCCCTCCCGAGGATGAGGAATATGCTGAGTTTCGCCAAAATACTGATCGCATGCGGGATAGGTTCCTCACCAAGCCACTTGAGCCTTACACAGCAGCAACACTGAATAGTTTGTGCGTCGATCCACAACTGGAAGTGGTCCCTGGAAAGGCTGTGGCTGCAGTGTGTGCCGAGCTCAAGGTGAGTGACATGGTCCCAAGATCCATCCCCTCTCTAGATTTCCCCCAGGTATCCAGTGATGAAGAAGAGCGCACGGCTGAGGCATCGCTACTGGAGACAGTGTGCGACTCTTCCAAAGCTATCCCCGATGCGTATTCTGAGCCCCTGGCTGTTGGGCAAGATTCACTGCCTGGCGTCAACCCCAAAAGTTGGCCCCAACTCCAGGACGATGACGAGCACATCGGAAGAATCAAGGGATTCGTTTTGGCCCAGAAGAGACCAGTGAGGGAGGAACTCGCTAACTTGCCTGTGGAAACAAAGCAGTTCCTAAGGCAATGGGGCAAGTATGTCCTCCGAGACAACGTGCTATACCGGAAGGTGGTGGATCCCCTTTGTGACAAAGGTAGGTTACAGCTTGTGCTCCCCTCAAAGTACCGTGTCGAGGCCTTGCGGGGTATGCACGATGACGTAGGCCACCCAAGCTCCGATCGTACTCTAGACCTGGTAAGATCGCGATTTTACTGGCCTAAGATGGGATCAGACGTGATGGAACATTGCCGGAAGTGTGAGCGGTGCATTCGGAGGAAGGCCAAGGCCATCAACGCAGCCCCCCTGGTATCAATCATGACAACCAGACCACTTGAGTTGCTGTGTATGGATTACTTGAAGATTGAGCCAGACTCCAAGGACACCCGCAATGTTCTGGTCATCACCGATCACTTCACCCGCTATGCTTTTGCCATCCCAACCAGGGACCAAAAGGCCACCACCGTTGCTAAGGCACTCTGGGAAAACGTTTTCGTGCACTACGGATTTCCAGAGCGCCTTCACTCTGACCAGGGTCGTGACTTCGAGTCGCATGTCATCAGGGAGCTGTGTAACCTGCTAGGCATAAGAAAGTCCCGGACCACCCCATATCATCCACAGGGGAATGGCCAGTGTGAGAGGTTCAACCAGACCCTTCTCAATCTGCTTGGTACCCTAGAGGATGAACAGAAAGAGAACTGGAGATCGTATGTGGCCCCACTCGTTCATGCCTACAACTGTACCCGGAATGAGGCTACAGGTATGTCACCATACTCCCTTATGTTTGGTAGGGAGGCCAGACTACCGATTGACCTCAAATTAGGAGTGGCCCCAGAACCAGAAGGGCCAGTGTCTCACCAAAGATATGCTGAGAGACTCAAGAGACGACTCCAAAGAGCACACCAACTAGCTGGTGGGAGAGCTGAGAACAGGGCCGCAGCTAACGAGAGACGCTACAATGCCAGGGTGCGTGAATTAGCCCTCCAGCCAGGAGATCGCGTCCTTGTCCGGAACATGAATCCGAGAGGTGGCCGTAAGCTCGCAAACCGGTGGGAGGAGTCAGTCTACATAGTGGTCAGGAAGTGTGGAGCTGACATGCCTGTATTTGAGGTAAGACCAGAAGGGTGCGATGGTCCAATCCGCACCTTGCATAGGAATATGCTCTTACCATGCAGGTTTGACCCTGCTCCACAACACCCCCCTGAACCAAAGCCAAGCCCACCAAAACGGGTTAGACGTACAACGAGACAACACCCACTGGATGCACCGCCGATGGCCGATGTAGATTCAGAGTCAGACGACGACCTCTCCTTCCATGTGCTTCGAGATTTTAATCCCACGCCAGTGCCCCAGGCAGAACATAGAGTAGTTCAAGACGATGTCCCTGAGGAAGAAATTGGGCGGCAAGCCACTGAGATGCCCCAGGAAATGCAGGCCCTGGAGACGCCGGATGATGACACATCAGAGGTTGAAGAGATAGCCCCAGATGTGCCAATCAACCCACCAGTGCCTCCACCTTTGGCAGACACTCAGAACCCGCCACCAAGATCCTCAGGTAGACGGAGGCAGCAGACAGTCCCCTTTAGGTATGACCAACTTGGGCAACCAGCAGCTTGGTCATTGAGCAACCAAGTAAGTACACCATGTGCCCCCGTAGTAGACCCAAACATTATGACGAGTATGGTACAGCAGCAGATGATGTTGATGCAACAGTCTGCACAGATGCTTCAGACACTGATGGCTAGTAACAGGTAAGTTCTATCCCAGGATGGAATACCTGGTCGAGGACGACCAGATTTTAGGAGGGGAGTGTGTAGCACCCCTAAAATTACCATTAGTGTACTAGTAAATGTTCTTTGTGTAAACTCCCTTCCCCCCTTGGTATCCAGCCCCCTCCTAACAGTACCCAATGTTCCAAGGCACAAGCCCTGTCTTGGGTCAACAACCGGCCACTTCCTGTCTACTCCTATGCTAGTTACATCATCATTCCCGGTAAGAGGGATGATCCTACTGGCCAACAGGTGACGTCACACCGAGACACAAGGTTCTCCGAGAAGAGTAAACAATTCTTGCTCTCCAGCCAAAATACTGGCTAGTGGAGCGTAAACAACTGATGCAACCCTCTTGTTACCCTTGACACGCTTATGGTGAATCACAGTGCAGCTTCTAGGAATAATGTCTCTTGTTTGCGTGGGTGTTAAAGATTCATTTCCAGGATGGGGGCAGGAAGTGATCCCTTTCTGGGGTTTCTTTGTCCCCGAAACTCTTTAAAACATGGGTGCAACCAGCAACCTGTATCACTCGCTTCTACGACGTCAGAAGTCAGACTTAAGAGACTGTTCAGAAGATATTCCTAAGAAGCATATATTAGAAATTATCATTGTTAATTTCTAACAGGTGAGCACTTATTCCATTACCTTATACCCTTTGTCAGGATAACAGTATTGAGCTGCCCCTCTGCGATGGCGGTCTGCACTCAGAGGTGCCCCTGTTTACCATATATTGTGACTGTTCACGTATTCATGTAGATATTAATGTATAACAATATTGTTATAATTGTAAGTAAATTGCCTACTTCATTGTTAGGATGCCGCACTGTTTAAATCAGCATCTAGAGTAAAGATGGGTCTAAATTGACTCATTACAATGTTTAAGGCATAGTGCACTCCAACACGTCTACTCTCAATTAGTGTATTATATTTGATGCATTGAGCCAATTGAATCTCATTCAGTGACGTAATGAGAGTTAGCCCTCTGTACACAGTTGATGGGGTCTTAGAGATCACCTACTGTTGTACCTCTGTGTACACTGGTTTTGTTTGTATGTGCAGAAGGATGTCCTTGGGGAACCTCTGCTACAGAGAACTTTGGTTACCATGGCAATACTGTGTTACAGAGACCTTCAGTGAGTCATGTGTATAGTAACCTGAATGGCTGGAAGTTTGCTTCCAGGAATATGAGTTTATTGTGTGTGTAAGATTGTGTTACATTGCATGCAATGTATAATTAAGACAATTAATTAGTTACGTACGTAATTCACACCATTTCCGTGAGTTAGTCCCCCCTATACCGGCTAGGTATGGGACATGCTGTGAATTGTAAGGGACTCGTTATTTTCATGATATTGACAAGAGCAGAACTGTCATAATTGTTTTGTATTCATTAACCCAAGTTGCGTTATCAAATATTGAACGCATTGTATTCTGGTAACTAAGTCAACCCATGTGGAGGTGCCTTAGGAGTTACCATTACGATAGTAGCTTGAGTTGTCTGCTAAGACAATTCACTATCCTTGTACATATTTTTAATACTTTTATATATTAAGAAAAGTTGGGTAGCTCAGACATAAAGAGAATTGACTGATAGTGTTCCCAAGGTCATGGGACCATGTTCTGACCTAAATGTAGAATTTTAAATATTTGTATCACTCGCTTCTACGACGTCAGAAGTCAGACTTAAGAGACTGTTCAGAAGATATTCCTAAGAAGCATATATTAGAAATTATCATTGTTAATTTCTAACAGGTCAATGATGTCATGGGCGTAGCCAAAGCGTCCTGGTCTTAGACGTTGTATGTACATCGGCGTACTCTATATTAGACGCTGGCGTAGCTATTGATGTATACTGGCTGGACCAACCACTAGAGTGTGATGGTGCCGAGCTGGATGAAATTGTATTAATGACAGACGGCTGTAAATATAGTATACCCTACTGGGCTGCCTAACATATGCGTCCTGTCTTATATTTGGTTCCTCGTAACGTCACACATACTGGTGAGCGACCTGCACAGAGGATGGACCCAAGCGACTGTTAGGGAAACAACGTCGCACTCTCGTCTCATACTACACATTATGAGATCTGTAACGTGGAAGGTTACATAAATGGCGCCCGAATATATGGGGACCTGTATTATTGTTAATTAATCTGAAGATTAGTACAAAGTAGGTCCTAACCGATCCTTGTGATATTACAGAGAAGATTCTTTGTTTTGAATTATGAATACATGCTGCTATGCTCATTGTTTTTCTCCACTATCTGAGAATGTGTTGTGCAATTACATGTGGTAACTAATCGTTTTGAACCGGTAACTGTTTAAGTTGTTAAGTCTAGATTTAGTAAGCATTGTGAAGTGCTCACTAGTTTAAACTTTTGCTATTCCAGAGTTTTTAGTATTTTCACTACAGGTTTGACGCTGAGGTCGTTGGCGTATGATACGGGTTGCAATCTGCTGGGAGTCAAGGTAAGGAAAGCCCCCGTTAAACAGCACAATCCTAGGTCAACTTGCTAAGTGATTCACCATAGAGCACTCGTTCTTTTGTATTAAAGACTTTAACAACTTTTCATCATAAATGGCTAGTAGAGAAAGCCAGGGTGTGGCCGGAGTAGGGGCCCAGGATGAGGATGCTTTTGCCAGGGAATTGAGGGAGCTTTTATCCCGTCATAACAAGTCCATAGGTGACGTGAAAGGAGAGACGCCTAGTGAGACCCAGGCAGGGACCCCAGAGGGCATTCAAAAACAAATCGTGGAGCATATCCACAGGCTTACAGGAACACAGGTAAGTCACAAACGCCTTCGCACTTTTTCTGGGCGGGCCCCTGTACCCCATGGAGAATTGCCGTTTGATGTCTGGTTTCAGCAAGCTGACCAACTGGTGCAGGAGACTAGTCTCACGGATGAGGAGAAGAGGTGCCGCCTGTCGGAATGCCTGATGCCCCCAGCCCTGACACTGTTCCGCAAGGCTTCCAAGGAGCTAGGGCCCTCTGCTAGAACAGAGGACCTCCTAGGACAATTAGTCCAAGCCTTTGGGGTGGCTTGCGAGGGGGATGACCTCGTAAGTCTCTTCCGAGAAACTTTCCAGGAGCCAAATGAGAAGCCCTCTGCTTACCTCACAAGGCTGGAGGAGAGACTAGACCAGGCCATCCAGTATGGTGGGGTACACCAGGGTAAGGCTGATGGTCTCCGCCTAAGTCAGTTCATCAGGGGATGTATTTTTGATGATGGCGTTATTAGCAACCTGCAGTTACGACAGCGCAGGGCAAAACCCCCAGGCCTCATTACTCTTCTGCAGGAGGTTAGAGTGGAAGAAGCCTCTGAGGCTGCCCGGAGTGCTCGACGACAGCAGAGTAAGTCAGCACGAAAAGCGCAGACAAACTCCCTGGAGGCACAGCAGGCTGCTACTGAGCTACAGCTAGAGGTGAGTAAGCTTAAAACTCAGCTTTCAGCTATGCAGACTTCTCCTGCGGCAGTGGCCCCTACACCAGTCACCTCCGAGACTAGTCCCCTGTCCACCCCATCACTTGAGGAGAAACTTCGGAAGGAGATCGACAAGCTTCGTCAGGAATTGTCAGCTCCAAAAATGCCTGGCAAGCCTAAACAGGGCAAGGGTCCCAGTGGTAGAAGATTAATATGTTTCCGGTGTGGGATGGCAGGGCACATGGCACGAGGTTGCCAGAACCCCCCAAATGCTGCATTAGTACAGCAGAAGCTTCTGGAGAAATGCCAACAGTCGGGAAACGATGCAGGGCACCAGCAGCGGGACTCCCCGGTGCCCCAGCAGTAAGCGTGAGGTCCCACAATCACAGCAGTAGCAGTAATGGTGGTGTGCCCCCTGGGTTGGTGGGAGAGTCATCCACTACCACGGTATTCTTAGATGGCCACCAGTGCAAGGCGTTATTGGATACTGGGTCCCAGGTAACATGTGTTTCTAGAAAGTTTTACCAGGATAAATTGTCCCACAGGAAACTGCACCCCCTCACTGAGCTAGGACTTGGTGGGGTAGGAGGGATCAATGTGCCCTACCTTGGGTATATCCAGGTTGACGTTGCCCCAGCTAGGGATGACGCAGGGACAAGACGTCGAGTCACAACGCTTGCCCTGGTCTTAGAGAAACAACAACCACCACTGCTACTCGGAACAAATACGACTCTGCTGAAGACCCTTCTGCAAGATTGCCTCCGGAGAGGTGGCAAAGATTTTACCAGGAAGCTCAAGGTAAGCCCTCTGTGGGCTAAGGCCTACAAGATGGCTGCCACCCTGGGTAAGGGTGGGCAAGATGGTTACCTTGGCCCTGTGAAGGTGCAGAAGGCTGCTGTAGTCCCGAGATATGGTACTGTATTGGTAGATTGTGGGATAAGGAACCCTCTAGGTGTTGCTGTTCAGGTCCTCATAGAGGGTCACAGATCCCTTCCTGGTGGCCTAAGTATACCCCCTAGCTTAATTACCTTGCCTAAAGATGCCCTGGTTAAAGTAAGAGTGCAGATGCAAAACCACCTGGGGCGGGAGGTAAAGTTAGGATATAAGCACCTCGTTGGCAAAATATTTCTCCCCAGTGAAGTCTCCCCAGTAGTCCCCAATATGTCTCCACCCAGTGCATCTGTGCTTAGCCATCAGGTCTTGTCGGAAGACTCTCTTCCCTTCAGCTTGAAGGATTCGCCCATCTCAGAGGAATGGAAGGAGAGGATGTTGTCAATGCTCAGTCGTCACAGGGCAGCGTTTTCCAATGACGACTTGGACATTGGGTGTACGTCGGCTGTCCGACACAGGATCAGGCTATCAGATGACACGCCATTCCGTCAGAAGAGTAGAAGGATTCCCCCTGCAGACTTTGAAGACGCCCGGAAGCACATTCAAGATTTGCTAGGGAAGGGCATCATCAGAGAATCTGCCAGTCCCTATGCGTCCCCTATCGTCCTGGTTAGAAAGAAGAACAACGATGTCAGATTGACTGTAGACTATCGTCTTCTGAATTCTAGGACGGTACGGGATCAATACAACATCCCCAAGATCGAGGATACACTCCATTCGCTCACTGGTGCTGCTTGGTTTTCATGCCTGGATTTGAAGTCAGGCTACTACCAAATAGAAATGGAGGAAGGGGACAAACCGAAAACAGCATTCTGGTGCCCATTGGGCTTTTATGAGTTTAATAGAATGCCCCAAGGGATCTGCAATGCTCCAGCCACATTCCAGAGGTTAATGGAAAAGTGCATGGGAAACATGGCCTTCACCGATGTCTTGGTGTACCTGGACGACCTTCTAGTGTTCTCAAGGACACTAGAGGAGCATGAACAGAAGCTGGAGAAAGTCCTGTCACGGCTGGAAGAATTTGGATTGAAACTCAACCCAGAGAAGTGCCAGTTCGTCCAGTCATCGGTCAAGTGCCTTGGTCATGTGATCTCTGCTGAGGGCGTGCAGACCGACCCTGACAAGATCTCCGCTGTCACTACATGGCCCAGGCCCCAGAATGTCCGGGAGATGAAGTCATTCCTGGGTTTTGCTGGCTACTATAGGCGCTTCATACAGCACTATAGCAAGATAGCCAAGCCCCTGAATGACCTGTGCACACTCTACGAGCCAGTAAGGAAGCATGGTAGGAGGAACTTCCAGTCCCCCAACAGGTCCAAGAAGCAGACAGGGAAGAGACCCAGCCCCGACACCCCATTCGGTGACAACTGGAGTGATAGTTGTCAGGCCGCCTTCGACAGCCTGGTGACTAAGCTAACTACAGCCCCTACCCTTCTTTTTGCAGATTATAGTGCCCCCTTTGTCCTACACACTGATGCGAGTACTTCCGGCCTAGGCGCAGCCCTCTATCAGATGAACAACGGTAGGTTACAACCAGTTGCCTATGCAAGCCGAGGACTGTCTAGGAGCGAGAGCAACTATCCAGCCCACAAGCTCGAGTTTTTAGCTTTGAAGTGGGCAGTGACGGATAAGTTCTCAGATTACCTCTATGGAAACCACTTCACAGTCCTCACCGATAACAACCCCTTAACATATGTTCTCACAACAGCCAAGCTGGATGCAACTGGGCACCGTTGGCTGGCATCCCTGGCAAACTACGATTTCGATATCAAGTATAAGCCAGGTAAGAACAATCAAGATGCAGATGGGCTCTCTCGACGACCCCAGGAATCCCCTCCCGAGGATGAGGAATATGCTGAGTTTCGCCAAAATACTGATCGCATGCGGGATAGGTTCCTCACCAAGCCACTTGAGCCTTACACAGCAGCAACACTGAATAGTTTGTGCGTCGATCCACAACTGGAAGTGGTCCCTGGAAAGGCTGTGGCTGCAGTGTGTGCCGAGCTCAAGGTGAGTGACATGGTCCCAAGATCCATCCCCTCTCTAGATTTCCCCCAGGTATCCAGTGATGAAGAAGAGCGCACGGCTGAGGCATCGCTACTGGAGACAGTGTGCGACTCTTCCAAAGCTATCCCCGATGCGTATTCTGAGCCCCTGGCTGTTGGGCAAGATTCACTGCCTGGCGTCAACCCCAAAAGTTGGCCCCAACTCCAGGACGATGACGAGCACATCGGAAGAATCAAGGGATTCGTTTTGGCCCAGAAGAGACCAGTGAGGGAGGAACTCGCTAACTTGCCTGTGGAAACAAAGCAGTTCCTAAGGCAATGGGGCAAGTATGTCCTCCGAGACAACGTGCTATACCGGAAGGTGGTGGATCCCCTTTGTGACAAAGGTAGGTTACAGCTTGTGCTCCCCTCAAAGTACCGTGTCGAGGCCTTGCGGGGTATGCACGATGACGTAGGCCACCCAAGCTCCGATCGTACTCTAGACCTGGTAAGATCGCGATTTTACTGGCCTAAGATGGGATCAGACGTGATGGAACATTGCCGGAAGTGTGAGCGGTGCATTCGGAGGAAGGCCAAGGCCATCAACGCAGCCCCCCTGGTATCAATCATGACAACCAGACCACTTGAGTTGCTGTGTATGGATTACTTGAAGATTGAGCCAGACTCCAAGGACACCCGCAATGTTCTGGTCATCACCGATCACTTCACCCGCTATGCTTTTGCCATCCCAACCAGGGACCAAAAGGCCACCACCGTTGCTAAGGCACTCTGGGAAAACGTTTTCGTGCACTACGGATTTCCAGAGCGCCTTCACTCTGACCAGGGTCGTGACTTCGAGTCGCATGTCATCAGGGAGCTGTGTAACCTGCTAGGCATAAGAAAGTCCCGGACCACCCCATATCATCCACAGGGGAATGGCCAGTGTGAGAGGTTCAACCAGACCCTTCTCAATCTGCTTGGTACCCTAGAGGATGAACAGAAAGAGAACTGGAGATCGTATGTGGCCCCACTCGTTCATGCCTACAACTGTACCCGGAATGAGGCTACAGGTATGTCACCATACTCCCTTATGTTTGGTAGGGAGGCCAGACTACCGATTGACCTCAAATTAGGAGTGGCCCCAGAACCAGAAGGGCCAGTGTCTCACCAAAGATATGCTGAGAGACTCAAGAGACGACTCCAAAGAGCACACCAACTAGCTGGTGGGAGAGCTGAGAACAGGGCCGCAGCTAACGAGAGACGCTACAATGCCAGGGTGCGTGAATTAGCCCTCCAGCCAGGAGATCGCGTCCTTGTCCGGAACATGAATCCGAGAGGTGGCCGTAAGCTCGCAAACCGGTGGGAGGAGTCAGTCTACATAGTGGTCAGGAAGTGTGGAGCTGACATGCCTGTATTTGAGGTAAGACCAGAAGGGTGCGATGGTCCAATCCGCACCTTGCATAGGAATATGCTCTTACCATGCAGGTTTGACCCTGCTCCACAACACCCCCCTGAACCAAAGCCAAGCCCACCAAAACGGGTTAGACGTACAACGAGACAACACCCACTGGATGCACCGCCGATGGCCGATGTAGATTCAGAGTCAGACGACGACCTCTCCTTCCATGTGCTTCGAGATTTTAATCCCACGCCAGTGCCCCAGGCAGAACATAGAGTAGTTCAAGACGATGTCCCTGAGGAAGAAATTGGGCGGCAAGCCACTGAGATGCCCCAGGAAATGCAGGCCCTGGAGACGCCGGATGATGACACATCAGAGGTTGAAGAGATAGCCCCAGATGTGCCAATCAACCCACCAGTGCCTCCACCTTTGGCAGACACTCAGAACCCGCCACCAAGATCCTCAGGTAGACGGAGGCAGCAGACAGTCCCCTTTAGGTATGACCAACTTGGGCAACCAGCAGCTTGGTCATTGAGCAACCAAGTAAGTACACCATGTGCCCCCGTAGTAGACCCAAACATTATGACGAGTATGGTACAGCAGCAGATGATGTTGATGCAACAGTCTGCACAGATGCTTCAGACACTGATGGCTAGTAACAGGTAAGTTCTATCCCAGGATGGAATACCTGGTCGAGGACGACCAGATTTTAGGAGGGGAGTGTGTAGCACCCCTAAAATTACCATTAGTGTACTAGTAAATGTTCTTTGTGTAAACTCCCTTCCCCCCTTGGTATCCAGCCCCCTCCTAACAGTACCCAATGTTCCAAGGCACAAGCCCTGTCTTGGGTCAACAACCGGCCACTTCCTGTCTACTCCTATGCTAGTTACATCATCATTCCCGGTAAGAGGGATGATCCTACTGGCCAACAGGTGACGTCACACCGAGACACAAGGTTCTCCGAGAAGAGTAAACAATTCTTGCTCTCCAGCCAAAATACTGGCTAGTGGAGCGTAAACAACTGATGCAACCCTCTTGTTACCCTTGACACGCTTATGGTGAATCACAGTGCAGCTTCTAGGAATAATGTCTCTTGTTTGCGTGGGTGTTAAAGATTCATTTCCAGGATGGGGGCAGGAAGTGATCCCTTTCTGGGGTTTCTTTGTCCCCGAAACTCTTTAAAACATGGGTGCAACCAGCAACCTGTATCACTCGCTTCTACGACGTCAGAAGTCAGACTTAAGAGACTGTTCAGAAGATATTCCTAAGAAGCATATATTAGAAATTATCATTGTTAATTTCTAACAGGTGAGCACTTATTCCATTACCTTATACCCTTTGTCAGGATAACAGTATTGAGCTGCCCCTCTGCGATGGCGGTCTGCACTCAGAGGTGCCCCTGTTTACCATATATTGTGACTGTTCACGTATTCATGTAGATATTAATGTATAACAATATTGTTATAATTGTAAGTAAATTGCCTACTTCATTGTTAGGATGCCGCACTGTTTAAATCAGCATCTAGAGTAAAGATGGGTCTAAATTGACTCATTACAATGTTTAAGGCATAGTGCACTCCAACACGTCTACTCTCAATTAGTGTATTATATTTGATGCATTGAGCCAATTGAATCTCATTCAGTGACGTAATGAGAGTTAGCCCTCTGTACACAGTTGATGGGGTCTTAGAGATCACCTACTGTTGTACCTCTGTGTACACTGGTTTTGTTTGTATGTGCAGAAGGATGTCCTTGGGGAACCTCTGCTACAGAGAACTTTGGTTACCATGGCAATACTGTGTTACAGAGACCTTCAGTGAGTCATGTGTATAGTAACCTGAATGGCTGGAAGTTTGCTTCCAGGAATATGAGTTTATTGTGTGTGTAAGATTGTGTTACATTGCATGCAATGTATAATTAAGACAATTAATTAGTTACGTACGTAATTCACACCATTTCCGTGAGTTAGTCCCCCCTATACCGGCTAGGTATGGGACATGCTGTGAATTGTAAGGGACTCGTTATTTTCATGATATTGACAAGAGCAGAACTGTCATAATTGTTTTGTATTCATTAACCCAAGTTGCGTTATCAAATATTGAACGCATTGTATTCTGGTAACTAAGTCAACCCATGTGGAGGTGCCTTAGGAGTTACCATTACGATAGTAGCTTGAGTTGTCTGCTAAGACAATTCACTATCCTTGTACATATTTTTAATACTTTTATATATTAAGAAAAGTTGGGTAGCTCAGACATAAAGAGAATTGACTGATAGTGTTCCCAAGGTCATGGGACCATGTTCTGACCTAAATGTAGAATTTTAAATATTTGTATCACTCGCTTCTACGACGTCAGAAGTCAGACTTAAGAGACTGTTCAGAAGATATTCCTAAGAAGCATATATTAGAAATTATCATTGTTAATTTCTAACAGGTCAATGATGTCATGGGCGTAGCCAAAGCGTCCTGGTCTTAGACGTTGTATGTACATCGGCGTACTCTATATTAGACGCTGGCGTAGCTATTGATGTATACTGGCTGGGCCAACCACTAGAGTGTGATGGTGCCGAGCTGGATGAAATTGTATTAATGACAGACGGCTGTAAATATAGTATACCCTACTGGGCTGCCTAACATATGCGTCCTGTCTTATATTTGGTTCCTCGTAACGTCACACATACTGGTGAGCGACCTGCACAGAGGATGGACCCAAGCGACTGTTAGGGAAACAACGTCGCACTCTCGTCTCATACTACACATTATGAGATCTGTAACGTGGAAGGTTACAAACACAATAGGGTTCTTCTACTCAATGTGGTACACCTACATACCAAATATGAAATTTGCTCAAGCTTCCCTCCTTGAGATATCGTGTTTACAAGGTAGGGCGTCATGGACATGCATACCCACACATACACTCTCACATACACACATACATACACACATATGCATGATTAAAAAGGTTATGATTATCATCGAAACCAAAAAGAGGAATTCCCGGAGATATATTTAGTTCAAATCTAGCATCATATACAGCACCATTTTTGCATCTAGTCCACCCTGCATAATCAAACAGTTTGGACGGCTTTGCCCTCACCTAGGGAGGCCATCGGTATCACACTCAGATCGATTGTATCTACTGACTTATACACTCATATATACTGACTTACATTATACGGGTCTAAATCAATGCAAAGTGTGTTGTCCGAAAGATCACCTGATGTTGTGGCCTAGTATAGCTAGCTCCCATTCTTGTGGCATATTTGGCAATAATGACGCTGGTCTCAGCAACTGCAAGAATCATCCTAAAGACAACCAGAAAGCCAAAAAGGCTTTGTGATTCCTTGCGACATGGTTATATTATAACAAACATGAATTATCCACATAACAAGTATGAGAGTTACTGCAGATACCATTCTTGAAACAACACATTTGCCTTTAACCCAAAATAACCTTTATTTTGGTGACCTCATATGACATTTGATGTCCACTAAAAGCAATAGGGATCACCTACCCAGTATGGGGAACCCACACATCAAGTATGACATCAGTCAACATTACCCTTCTGGAGATAATGTGTTAGCAAGGTTTGACCTCGGGTGACCTCAAACGACCTTTGACCTCCACCAAAAACAATAGAGATCATCTACTCAATATAACCAACCCACACATTACGTATGACATCAGTCACAGTTACCTTTCTGGAGATATTGTGTTTACAAGATTTTTACAGTTTGACCTCTGGCGACGTCAAATGACCTTTGATCTCCACCACAAACAAAAGAGATCATTTACTTAATATGAGCAACCCACACACTAAGTATGACTTCAGTCACAGTTACCGTTCTTGAGATATCGTGTTTACAAGTTTTTTACATTTTTACCTCTGGTGACCTCCCATGACCTCTGACCTCCACCAAAAACGATGGCAGTCTTCTACTTAGTATATACAATCCATACATTGAGTATGCATCAGTCACAGTGATCCTTCTGGAGATATTATGTTTACAAGATTTTTACAGTTTGACCTCTGGTGACCTCATATGACCTTTGACCTCCACCAAAAACGAGGTGAATCATCTACTCAATATGACCAACCCACACACCAAGTATGACATGGGTCACAGTTACCCTTCTGGAGATATTGTGTTTACAAGGTTTTCACGGTTTGACCTCTGGTGACCTCAAATGACCTCTGACTTCCACCAAAGCAATAGGGATCATCTACTCAATATGACCAACTCACACACCAAGTATTTCATCAGTCACAGGTACCGTTCTTGAGATATCGTGTTTACAAGGTTTTCACATTTTGACCTCTGGTGACCTCGAATGACCTTTGACCTCCACCAAAAACAATAGGGATCATCTACTCACTATGACCAACCCACACACCAAGTAAGAAATCTGTCATGGTTACCCTTTTTGAGATATCGTGTTTACAAGCAGGGCACACACACACACCCACACATACACGCACACATACACGACATCACCATCACATAGATTCCTTTTGCCTTCGGCAAGGAATCAAAAAGCTGACTTATGGATCGTTTTATTTATTTTTTCAACATCAAAAGGTAAACTAGGTCAACGAAACGCTAATCTCACCTGAGGCCCTATGAAAACATTGAAACATAGGAATATCAAACAAAATTAAATAACAAAACAACCAAAATAAAACCTGAAAGACATGAAATACAAGCAAGCAGTAAAGAGAAAATTATAGCTTCAGGTAAAACAGGGAACTCACAAAGCTAACGATACAAATAGCATAAAACCAATGAAATTAGTCAATAATATCAGTAAAATTTGCCTAAGAGGCTTTTAAAAGTGGAAATGAGTGTGCATTTGTACATTTAATTGATAGCTTATTCCAGTCTTTCGCAGCAATGTTTTTCTTGCACTTTCAACTGTGTTCTGATCCTTGAACGACCCTGTTCAAATCTGATATCTCTGACCGTACAGCTGAACTATTTTTCCGGTTCTAATACTTACTGTGTTGAGAAATGTACAATTGTGTGTACGCACTCAACTGCTTCATACTACGTGGATTTCTGTGGTTAGGGACTATTGCTTCCCTTTCGGGTTCAGAGTGACGTCATTGTATTTACGTAATGTGGGATTCGACGAACAGTGACATAAACAATATACCCCGGAATCAGGATACAATTAGGAAAAGGCGAAGTTGCTAAATCATCGTTGTTTCTAAAATCATAGTCTACAACTGCGGCTTGCTGGTTGATGGCGATCAGACTACGTTCAATTCTTGTCGGTGGGAGTGCTCAGCGAATTACACAGCGTTTTTTCAACAACAATTGGCTTGGTTTCGGTGAAGAACAGGTTACTATACCTCGTAAATTTTTAACCACTTTGTAACAGTCGTGTATTTCATTGCATGGGCTCATCAGTAGGAAAAGCTAGCACCAAAGTAAGTTTTGGTCTTCATGATATGATCTTATTCTAACTTAAAAAGTTTCAAAATTCAACTTCCTAGTGATACCGAGGTTGGCGTTGTTTGAAGTATTTGGACTAGCCTAGCTGTTATCATGAATCATGTCAACTCATGATACCAGTTTGCAAGTTAGCCTGATTTTGAAAGCAGCATCGATCAAAACCCCTGTGGCCACCTCACATCACAACCTATCGCTCATTCGATGTTAGACAGTGATTAAATTTAGGCCTAACTTAGCCTAGACCTAGCCTACTTGGTTATTATGAAATATTAAAGGGAAATAGGGCGTTTAGAATACCCCAACAAGACATACAAAAGAAAGTAGCAGTAATCATTATTAAACCATTCAGTCTCATCAATAAACATCTGCCAAAGCTTCATCTCCTCAAAACATTAAGCATGTGGTGAGGAAAAGAAGATGCATCATTTGAATTTTGAAAAGTTTGGGTGAACAAATTAGTGTTGAACAACAAATAACTGAATTTCTATCTGTGAGGAGCTTATTTCTTGAAAAGGAGGCTTCTGTCCTTCCTTATTTTGAATAATCTATCATTCTACATCCACAACAATTGGTTTAAAAAATATGGATGTTTTCTCTGAAACAAACGCCCTATTTCCCTTTAAGGTAAGACTCAGTTACGTACCTTTAATACATAGTAATTTGTGCATGTAGTTTAGTTTGATTTGGTATTTGAGGATCAAAAGGTGGGAACACTTATGAAGCAAGGGATCCTATTCCATGTTGATCGTGGATGTAAGTTGTAACTATACATGTGTTGTAGGTAGGTCCTAGGCTAAACCGAAATTTTGAGAGTATACAGTTATGTAGTACGCCAGGCTAGCCTAGTTTCTCTACCAACAAGCTATCACTGTTTGGGGAATAGTAAGACCCTATACATTTACCATGTTAGAAAGAGAATCTCAACTGTCAGTGTGGATTTCATGTCTGTTCTTGGCAACTGCAGAGCTACTGTACGGTGAGTTTGATGGGTTGACTCTGGTGAACAGTGGCCTAGGGGAGGTGTGTAAATGTAGGGTGTCTCCCTCAATTTTGACAAAATGGTGGTCATCATGCAAAATAGTGCAGTGTCAGGCCTCACAGGAGTTCCTGTTACTTGGATGAAACAAAATTTAATTTTATTGATGTCAGCCATAATTACATGCAATTTTCTGGAATTTGGAAGTAATGACAGCTGCACACTGCAGTTCAAGATTGATCACTAACATGGTGAAGATGGCATGTATCTGTGCCAGCATCTTCTGTTTTCACCATGTCTCACTTGCAGCCACACAGTTTTTGCACCTACAATTGTACAGGCCATGCTGTACTCCAAACGCCTGTTGAAAATTTTGGTAGAGGCCTCTGCATTTTGTCTACAAAAGT
This sequence comes from Stichopus chloronotus, assembly GCA_021234535.1. Taxonomy (NCBI): domain Eukaryota; kingdom Metazoa; phylum Echinodermata; class Holothuroidea; order Aspidochirotida; family Stichopodidae; genus Stichopus; species Stichopus chloronotus. Next base: position 37,394,865 of record CM037832.1, on the reverse strand, counting down.
AAAAATGAAACAAAGACAAAAACAACTTCAGAATTATGCTATTGTTTAGGGTTCAAAATTTATTTGAAATCAGGCTACAGTAAATGGACTACTAAATGGCTTTACTGTAAGTGTGTTTTCTGAAGTAACAAAAGCTGTTGGGCAGTTAAGTCACATTATGAATAATTTCCAGAAGACGTATAAATTGCGGAACTTGTACACTATGTTTCAAATCCACCCGACTGCATATGTAAGCCAGTAAAATAAGGACAAGTTCTAGTAACTCGATATCTGCCTATTCCTACGCCACAAATGGATAGTAAAGAAAACATAAGAAAAATGTTTTTTTTTTTCTCTATGGAGTATCAACCTTGGTCTGTCAATTTATGGTTCTATCCATGGTACTAAACATACAGTGCCATTGCCATAGCTTTGAATGTGAAAAAGTTGGGATTAAGGTGCGTTCACACTACAACGATAACGGATTGGATTACGATCCGATTTTTTTTATTTTTAGTAAATATCTTCTCCATCTCTGATCGGAAAGAACCAAAAATTTGTCAACTTGTATAAAGATATGATTTGTACCAGAGGACTACGAAAATGAACTGTTATGTAATTATTTCGTGACGTCACACCGACAGAAGGCTTTAATCAAACACTCGTGGTCCGATAAAAGCTGTCTGTTGGTGTGACGTCACGAAATAATTAGTATAAATTTAATTTTCTTAGTCATACCATACAAATCATTTGTTTACACAAGTTGGCAAATTTTTGGTTCTTTCCGATCAGAGATGGAGAAGATATTTACCAAAAACAAAAAAAATTGGATCATAATCCGATCCGATATCGTTGTAGTGTGAACGCGCCTTTATGGTATGCGACAAACTTAAATTGTCATTTTGTTTTAAATCTGAATAAATTTTACTTGTTGCAGACCAAACCTCCAGATAACATATTTTTCACATGAGTTCAATGTTTCATTCACAGGTATTTTGCATTTTATTGTGTTTGGCTTTTATGTATGATGTTGGAGGTACTGTCCATTTTTGCCGAAATGAAGTTTAGGTGATTGTAATATATTGATTATAATGTAGTGTGTCTCTTGGCAGGTGTTTAAAAATATATAGTTATCAAAATTTCTATTATTTGTGCATAAGTGGATTTTCTTACCTGATTCAGATACTGTAATGTATTTGCAACTTGCTTTATTCAGTAATTTCTTCTTTATTCATGACACTGTTCCTTTTATATTTCATCTGTTTTTTCATAATCATGTTATCCAGCAAATTTGTAAGGCATGAATGTTAATCGAATTATTTGAAAACAGTTCAGCCTCCCTACATTTACCGATTTACTGGAGCCCACTGTCATTAGATGTTGATGGGGGTATAAGTGGTGGGGCAGACAGCCATCTCTGGTTACATCTAGCCCTCTTCTTTTCTGTGAGAAAGGATCGATTTGCTTAAATTCATCAAACGTGGTAGCACTACCAGCCTCCTGTGGCAGATTATCCCATTCAGTGATGGTACGCTGACTTTAAAAAAGCTTTCTAGTATACAGTAAAGCTTCTTGAATTGCAGCTGATGACCTCTTCTTCTTCCACCTTCTCGCAAATTTAAAACAAAAACAAAAAAGCATTCCCAATCAACATTTTCCAGTGCCTTGTCAATGTTAAAAACTTGCAATGTATAAGTCAGCCCTTAGTGCATTTCAAGAGAAATTTAACTTATTATCTCGAGCCTCTGTTCATAATTAACAGCAGACAGTTATGAAATCAGTTTTGTGGCATGTTGATTTTGTACAGTACCTTCTCAACATCACCAGTATCTCTCTGGAGGTACAAAGGGCGCCATCACCATTCCTTACGACAGTATTCAAGACGTGGTCTGACAAATGACTTAAATTCAATTTAAGCATGTACAACTTTTGTGACAGTCATCTTTCATGTTTATCCTGTTAGTGTCTCCGTCACAAAAATTGTACGCAACAATCATCCCAACACCTACTGTATGGCTGTGCAATACTTTGTATGGAGGACGTGATTTTATTACTTTCATTACTATGCAATAAGAGCCGTTCAGTGGAAGCAACTTTGGTCAACCAAATTACTGTAGCAATTCTATTATGGCAGTTCCTTAAAATTTCTACAGTACGTACAATACAGTCATACAAATTTATCACTCTGTAAATTCTGACCCAAAGTTACGCTTTGTGGTCTTAAATATACAAATAATCAAATTGCTTTGTCAGATCAGACAGATCTGTGGTTTCAACTTGTACTCCAAATGACGAAGACTGTATACTGCATTTTGTGATTGATAGTGCAAAGGGAGTTGCACTCACTGTTAAAATTCAAGCACGAGTATGGGCAATAGGCATGTTCAAAGGGTTGAAGGACTTCCCCAATTATGCTATTCAAGTTCAAATTTATGATGTTTGGCAAGTTGCCACACCCGACTGTACATTGTTGACCCAACTCTTCAGGATTGATGATGCATCCACATGCAGGTAGCATTGCTAAGCCTCATGCATTCCTGTGCATTTTATCATTCAGCATTTAAAGCCTATACAATTGAAATACTGTAGGCAAGTTGCATATGGTAACTTTACACTGACTGGATAGTGGATGTACACATAAATCTATACAGTTGTTGTAAAGTTCTCCCCAATTTTCCTAATCCAGCTACATATAATTCAAATGTCAGACCATGTCACTTGTTTGCATAGCCATTCAGTATTTGTATCCTCAGTGGAACACTTACTGGTGCCTGCATATAAGGAATGGCTGAAGCTAGAATATCAACTTTCTGGCCTACATCATATTGAGGTAGCATCCCATTCCCAATTTTCTCATTAGCTCCATTTGATAGTACAGTAACTGGTACATTGTATGCTAAGTACACATAAGGTGGTTCTAGAGTACATTGCAACATCGTGTATAACAGTGCTGTTGCGTTGCTGTGTAATATGTGATGAAAGTTGTGCAAAATAGTTTACCTGTATACTCCAATCTGTATGACCACATCAATTGTCATGGATGCATTCAAAGTATTTTGTTTTTTTATGGGTAATAACAACCCAGTTACCCACCTGACATTCACTATGCAGTACCCAGTTTTAAAATTACTACCTGCTTCCTTCAATCATGAAGTGAAGAACAGCAACACTAAGTAAGTATTTGATGTCAGTTATCTGATATATAAATTTATGAAATTAATAAAACTGTGAAGTAATGTGTATCAGATTTGATTGATTTGAAGTGAAGATGAAATCATCACACCATCCAGTATGTGTGTCATATGATGTTTCTTTTATTCGCCCACTGTGTGAAATAATCTAGAGACTCAAAACACCAATGCCAATGTTTTAGGTCTTACATTTTCGGTGAGTACCCAGTTACACACCGGATACAAATTAAACATTACCGGGTTGTAATTATGGAACTGATGTAAATAGTTTAGTAAATTATGCACTGATGTTTCTTTTCATGTGCAGTTGTGCACTACCAAATCCACTTTGTTGCAATCAAGATGGCCACATGTTTCAAGTTTCTTCAGTCGTAAACTTTGTTCGTTGTTAGTGACCCACACAATCTGCATTGTCTCTTTTTGGTAGTATATATGTTGACCCATGTAAACATTACAGACTTTTTTAAGTTACTCATTACTACTGAAAAGGTTTATAGTTTTAATCATAAAATGCATTGTTGCTGGAAATAAATTTTGGAAATTAAGGGGTGAAGTTGCTGTAGCTATTGCACTTTGTTTGAACAGCTTGAATGGTATCATCAGAGTTTGTGAGCACCACAGAACTGTGCAATATGTGCAGTGAAACACACACACAGTAAGGTGTGCCCCTTAAGAAACCACTATATCCTATAGACTTAGAGTGTCAATTATATGCAACCTTTTTGTCTGCCTGAAAGTTGCTTTTTAAAACCTGATATGCTTTAGTTCATAGTTCACACATAATTGGGATTCCTGTTTTACTAACCTTTGATCAAACTTGATGTGAAAGTCTTGACCCAGATACTGTAGGTACTATGATGCCAGGTAGAGGCGCCATCTTGTCAAGATAGTGATGAATGAAAATATGTCAAAGGTGTGGAAAAAAAATGTCAAGATAATGTTCCTTAGTTCTGGGAAGAATTACTCCAACTATCTTACAATATTCCCACAAGACAGTTTAAATCATCCCTGAAGTTATTTGAATCTTTTCCCTTTATAATAGAGAATAAGCCTGTTTGGTTCTGACATTCTGATTAATGGCTAGTGTGTGAATGTTACTAAATATGTTTGTGCAATATTATATTGTTGGATTGGAGGCACAGTATATGAGGTTACTTGATGTTGGCCTCTTATTCCATGCATGTAAACAATGAAATTAATGGTAAATTAATTATGCTATTGTTTCACATAATGCCTTTCAGATGACATTGGATGAGGAGTGCAGTATACATACTTCTAGTAGATTTACAGTACTGCACATAGCGTCCAGAAATGGTAGTGGAATGTTATGTATGTATGGAGAAAATGGTGAAATTCAAGGAAATTGAGAGTTGTTTATCAGATATAATTATGATATTCACATGTCCCCACCTCCATACAGCATCTCTGCTTCCAATAATTCTTTCGATAGTCACAAATTGATCGACAAATTATGCAAAATCGGCTTTATTTACCTTAATTACTTTCATTTTGTCTACCACAGATGGAGGTGACGAAGGTTCCCCTACCAGAACCAAACTGTGAGACAGAAAGAGCAACCTTTGCACTCAGCTGATTTTGGTTCCCCGAGGCACAGTTTGGCTGTGCCCCGGGGGTGGTCCGCACCCGAGTTGGTTACACTGGCGGCGCCAAGAAAATGCCGAGTTACTACAGCTTGTAAGGGGATTTGTTGATTTTATTTTTGATAATTTATTCAGTGCTGCCTGGACACAATCTACATACAGTATTTCCAACTAAAGTTAAGGCATTTTTAATGCATATGTTACAATATGAATATATACGTACGTGTTTCGCAGCAGCAAGTAGGTAGGGCAGGACAGATATGCTGTATGCATCCTATGCAGTTAAAGTGATTACATGCATATGCAAAAAGTTAAAACATTGAAATTTCATCTCCAAAAGTTTGGTAAGACTTTTAATTACACCATTCAGACAACCTGGGAAAATAAATAGGTTTCAGTTGGTTACTTTTGCCATATGATTTCAAATTTTGCTAACAAAACGACAGAAAGTGTAGAATGCGATAATGTAGTGGTTGACAGTTTTCATTCAAATCAACAGTGTGCTTCTTTGAGCAAGCCAATGGAAAGTTTACTAGTATTGAAGATTCAGTTACCAACTTAGGATCACTGACGCCGCAGGCAAGGTTGTGTTCAGTTCATAGGTTATTTGTAGATACAGTGTTTCCTTTCACCAAATACTACAATTCCCGATACCTACCAAGGAGCGACAACTTGGGTAGTAAGTTTTTGATACACTAGTGAGACCTGTACTGTTCTATATTCATTATGTAGGCGGTTATAGCAAGAACCGTTAATTTTCAAATATGATTTCTGTTTTTTACTGTTTTTATGCCAATCCCGTTGGTTTTTGAAGTAGTTACTGTCATTTTCCTTAATTGAAAGACATAGTCCGTCCATGTACAACCTCGCGTGTACATTAAAAAATAAAGAAAAAGTTAAGATCAAACATACTCTTATCTTTTTGGTTTTTCAGTACACACGCAATCACTAATAACTAGTTGATGTGAGTTCTGTTTGTGATTTATCTGTTTATGTTGAACGTAATACGTCTATGTGTTCCTATAGACCATGGTTCCCCCATCCTTGGGGTGGTATTCTTAGTTTGGGTCATGAAGCAAACTTTGCGTGGTCGCAGACTAGTGTGAAAAAGTTGTGAAGCGTGCTATGCCCCGTGAAAAATGAAGAAGAAAAAAAGCAAATATTTGTCACATTAGTTTGTTTGATGTATCTGGTGGATCATTGATGTTCAAATTAGCTGAACATGACAAATAGAAACATACTTGAGCCATAATTGCTGTACTGAGAATGTAAGATTTGTAAAGTGGTCCCCATGAAGAGAAATGGTCGGGAACTCTTGCTCCAGGCACAAGGCAGTTTATAGTATTATTGAATACCTTGTGTCACTCTGTGAAACAAAGTATTCACTAATTGTCTCACTGTGTCACTCTGTGAAAGTAAGTCATTATCATTTTCTCATTCATGTGCCTCTTCGTAAAGCGTACCAGCAATTAACTCTCATTCCTTCCTTACCTGTCTCCACACAATATTGCACATCCCACAACCATGACAGAAGCAACTGTATATGCTGCAAATGTGATGCATCCATACAGTTTTATCTTCATTAATAATCCAATATTCATCTTTTGGTTCATTGTACTTGACTACTTTACCAGACAGTCTAGCTCCCAGTATTTAATGAAATTCAAAGTTGCTGGTATCATAATTGCTTCTTTCCACTGGTTTTTGTGTTGCTGGTAACTATATTTTTGGCTGTACAGTAGTTTCATAACATATGAAAGTTAGGTTGCCTCAAATTGTCTGTTAAACACAGTTTTGGCCTTTTCATTGAAGTTCATTCGTGTTCTGGATGATCCGATGATGTTATCTGTTTATTATCAAAATTGTGCATCATTTTCCAATGTTAAAATATGTAAGAGAAAGCTTTACTTCAAGTTCATCTTCTCTTTTGGACAGTGTTTCTATCCCCCGTCTTTGGATCAGATAAATACCAAAGTGACTTATCAGTATATACTAGACTGTGGTGTTTGCTTAGATTGAAGGGGTTCCTCATTAATGTTTTCAGAGAAGAAAAACAACACTTCATGAACGGGAAGTACAGTAAACAATACTCAATATTTTCCATCAGGCATTTCCACTTCTTGTTTTCATTTCTTCTTCAATCACCCTTTTAAAACCATGAAAGCAGAAGTCAGATTTAAGTGCACACCTGCTGAATCTGTGCAAAATCACTCTTAGTTCTGACAAAGAATTTAAGTATAAATGTATTTGAGTCGTTCATATCCGAAGAGGTGAAGGACGGTGATGTACATGACTGACCCGTGTCGAAAATGTGAAAAAGTACAAGATGTATTCCCAACAATATTTCCTTTAAATGTTTTGAACTCAATAATTCAACTGTTTGGAAATCAATGAATATTTCCGGAAATTTTGTTCTTACCTTACGTCACTGCGAAAGGTACAAGTCTATGTGTAACGCACCTAATCACCAGCTGTAACTACACAGTAGTCATAGGACAATATAACATTTTTGAAGTTTCCTCTGTGGACATCAAATTCTTACCAAGTTGGCCTCAGATGTCTTCTCCACTTCCTTTTCCAACTCCGTGGAGTGTCTTACATTTGAAGGAATGTTGTCGTTCTATACTGTGATGTGCACAATTTGCTGCTGTGGCCGAGTGGATGATGGTGGTGGCATTTGAACCGATGAAGCTAGGCAATCATGAGTTTTGTGGGTCTGATCTTAGGCTGGGTCACAGAAAGATGGGTCTTTCATCCAAGAGTAATAAAGTTTTTTTTTCCTTCTGAACTGACTTTGTGAAAAATGATACCAAATTTAATAAAAAAAATGTCTAGTTGGTAGTCACTTGACATGGAGTGATACAGTATATACACATGCAGACTTATTGAATGTACGGTGGGTCTACTCCACTGTGACGTGTGTGCTGTTTCTACTACATAGTGTTCTTGTCTGTATTTACTAATTGACTCCTTGCCGAAGGCAGAGGGAATCTATGCGATGGTGATGTTGTGTGTGTGTGTGTATGTGTGTGTATGATCCCCCTGCTTGTAAACATGATATCTCAAGAAGGGTAACCATGAATGATCTCATACTTAATGTGTATGGGTTAGTCATATTGAGTAGATGATCCCAACTGTTTGGGTTGGAGGTCAAAGGTCATTTGAGGTCACGAGAGGTCAAATGGTGAAAACCTTGTAAACACAATATCTCCTGAAGTGTAACTATGACTGATGTCATACGTGGTGTGTGGGTTGGTCATTTAAGTAGATGATCCCTATTGTTTTTGGTGGAGGTCAAAGGTAGTTTGAGGTCATCAAAGGTCAAACTGTAAAAACCTTGTAAACACATTATCTCCAAAAGAGTAACTGTGACTGATGTCATACTTTGTGTGTGGGTTGGTCATATTGAGTAGATGATCCTTATTGTTTTTTGGTGGAGATCAAAGGTCATTTGAGGTCATGAGAGGTCAAACTGTTAAAATCTTGTAAACTCAGTATCTCCAGAAGTCTAACCTTGACTGATGTCATACTTTATTTGTGGATTGTATATACTAAGTAGAAGACTCCTTTTGTTTTTGGTGGAGGTCAAAGGTCATTTGAGGTCACCTGAGGTCAAACCTTGCTAACACATTATCTCCAGAAGGGTAATGTTGACTGATGTTGTGCTTTATGTGTGGGTTGGCCATACTGGGTACGTGATCCCTATTGCTTTTGGTGGACATCAAAAGTCATTTGAGGTCACCAAAATAAAGGTCATTTTGGGTTAATGTGGTGTTTCAAGAAGAATAACCGCAGTTGATCTCAAACTTGTCATGTGGATAATTCATGTTTGTTATAATATAACCATGTCAAAAGGATTCACAAAGCCCTTTGGCTTTCTGGTGTTTTTCATTTTGACATGGTCCCTTCCCTTCTCCACTGAGTTGTTTTTGTTAGTAAGTGATTGTGTGTGTGTGATAAAATGAGATATCGGCAAGGAATCACTAAGTCATTTGACTTTCTGGTTGAGATGTTCAATAGTGCTGTGTCATACTTTCTTCTTGCTAATTGTCTGTTTTGAAATGCACATTTTAGAGGTTTATGAATGTGGCTACAGTATCATGTAAATAAGATGCCAAATCGAAGCCATCAGTCATGTAACTCCAAGGTACTGCCTACCAATCATTGAATCAATCTTCATTATACAAGCAACTGAACACGGAAGTATATTTTACTTCCAAACTAGCAAATGGACTGCAGAAAGTTTCCTGAAGGACACAAAAGATGTTGAAACTTGTACTGTGTTGTACTTTTTTTTTAAAAGGAAACTTTGAGTGACAAGTTAGTGGTTTCTGATATATGAAAGAGAGTTCTGTTTTTATCACTCTAGGCACCTCAGAACCCTACCCAAATATCTTTTTCTTAACTCAGGATGTTGATATTTGAAGGAAACCTGCTCCTGGTCAAGAATGATTTCCAGTTCCCGATGTTACCCCAATGTTACGTAGTTGCTGCCAAAGTTTCTTTTGCTCCTTGAATTTGTCTGTTTAACCTTGATAGGTACAGTTACAGTAACACCCACCACGAATTAGATTATTGTAGGTGGAGTCCCAAATGTTGTGAAAGTAAAGGTCATAACTTCTAGACTATCATAATGTTTCTAACCAGTTGAGAGTGTAAAAGAAAATACTAGGGACTTTCAGTTACTTGATCTGTAATGACATCATAGATTTCCCATAATGCATTGTGCTGCTGTGAAATGTCACTTTTGAATACTGTACCTTTCAAACAGACTGTATACATGCTACTGAGATATGATTTTCATCACTAAGAAGAAAACAATTTTACAATTTTATGGAATTTCACTCCTTTTTTCACTTTCATAGATCTACAAAAGCCTATTAGTGCCTTCTATAGGAATATCTGTCCACACTTGTTCAAAATGCTTTCCCCTCCCACATGCTTTCATGTATATGTTTGAAACTTCGCCATAATGTTCCCTAGGTGGTGGGCTATTTGGGGTGTTCAGGAATTTTTGGTCCAAGGTCCCATGTGGGCCCTGTGGCCCATTTTATGATATTCTACAAAATGCTTCTCCTCCTACAGATACTCTTGTACAGTGTTGATGGTTTGTCATAATAATACTCTGTTAGTGGTACCTTCGGGGTGTTCAGGAATTTTTGGTCGAAGGTCACATGTGGACCCAGTGACCCATTATGTGAAATTCTGTTTGAAATGTTGCTTTTCACACATGCATCCATGGATTTACATTTAACTTGGACACAATAATCCCTGGGTGGTGCTTCATCTGGCGTGTACAAAAAAGTTTCAGTCTAAGGTCCCATGTGGACCCTATGGTCCATTTTATGAAATTCTACAAGATGCTTTTTCCCCTACAGATTATATAGTACGATGTTGATGGTTTGTCACAATGATGTTCAGTTACTGGTCCCTTCAGGGTGTTCAGGAATTGGTAGTCCAAGACTCCCATGTGGGCCCAATGGCCCATTTTATGGAATTCTGCAAATTACCTCTTTTTCTACTGTTAAAGTGCCCCTTTTAAACTGTCATCCACATCTCAAATATTCCTATCGTGCATGAATGATAATTGAGTAATTGGACAGTGTCAGTTGGTTTGCTAACTGAAACTCTGTATTGCCCTCAGGTATGTTGACCAGTATTTGGACTTAAAGGGGCACTTTGAATTGTTTCATGAACTTCAGTTAGTCTAAAAGATCAAACTTCTGCAATGTTGGGGCTCTAGTTTATGAAATTCTGAAAATGGTGCAGTCCTACAGATTTTCTTGTACAGTGTTGATGATTTGGTATAATGATACTCAGTGGTACCTATAATTTGACATAATGATACGTAAATGGTACCTTCAGGATGATGAGGTATGAGCTTCTGCACCAATTGGTGCTCTAGTTAATATAATATTACAGAGTAAAATATTTATATAGTTGGCACTAATACACATATCCTTCAAGGTTTCAGAATATAAGTTGATATAGTCATCATAGGAGGAAGTTAGGTTCTTGCTTGAAATAGTTTCAACTTTCATTTCTGGTATTAGATTAATGCCATGTCATTCCTTTCAGAGGAAAGGGAATCTTTTTTTTTCTTTTCTCTGTTTTGCCAAAGCATTTCCAAGATGGCTGTAATACAGGACTTGAATGGCATATCAAACTCAGTGCCAATGAACCAACTGAATATGATCCAAGCATCTGTAGTATAGCTACCGATACTTTGAAACCAGGCTTTTCCAATTAAATATGATGGAGAGACTCATGGCAAAATTACATGACGAATGCACCATTGATCGCCAAGCTAGAATGGGGGCGTTCATTTTCCGTATGTGCCGTGATATATTTTGCATGCTACAACAAACCCAGCCATGCGCCGTAAGTTGCACATGTGCCGCCAATTGAGGAAGCCTGGTTTTATGCGATGCACTTAGTCTCTGTGTTCATAACTGTCATATGCATGAACTGTAGCATTTGAATTGCTTGCATACAGTACGTGCAGTAACCTGTTTAAGAGCTTGACCTGATTATGTGAGTCACTATTCTGTTTAAAAGTGTGGCTTGTAAATTTTTGTCATTTTACGGTTTCATATGGTCTTGACACCGTTGTTGTTGATTGAATGAAACAGAAGAATGTGTTAGAAACTAATGAAAATGCCAGAAGTCTGATAAATAAGAAAGTGAAATGCAGTAGAATTGTGCTGTTTTTATGAGCTTTGGAGCAAAGTAAAGTAAAAAGGTGAAATGTTATGGGTACAGTTGTATTGTCTCTGATTTTGTTTCTTTTTGGTGAGGGGCTGAGGGGGGGTTTTGGAAGTGGTCATGGTTTTTTATACTAGACAAAGATTTCAAAAATATTAGTATGTGCTGTTCAAAGTATGTTAATATTTAGATTCTAAAAAGCTAAGAGCTTTGTTATTGCACATTCAGAAGTTTGAAATGTACAGTATGGAAATGAAAGTTACCATCTAAATCACCCTAAGCAGGGTTAACAATTTACTAATACTGTTCAAACTCAGAGCCATGTCTGTGGATCAACAGAAATATTGTCATGAACCACACCAGTCCTCAGATGTTTTGCATGATGCAAACAGACACAGGAAGCTGATTCCCTGAGCACGTCATAATCACAGCACTGCTTGTGATCATGTTCAGCAACGCCGGCATTCATGCATCCATCCCTCTGCCGTCATCTTTCACAGATTGCCTGGTTTTGTTCGTTTTTTCATCAGGGGGGACCACACAGAGACCGTAGATCTTGAGTTCGATCCGTCCGTGACCAGCTACGAGAATTTACTCAAGATGTTTTGGAACAACCACGACAGCACCGCTTGCCACAACAGACAGTACATGTCGGCCATCTTTTACCACGGCGACGAGCAGAAGGCGCTCGCAGAGAAGACCAGGGACGAGCACCAGAAGACACTGAAGAGGAAGATTCAGACACTCATTAAACCGGCGGAGACATTCTACGATGCTGAAGAGTAAGTGTAGAGATGATTATGGAAGGCAAATGATTTTAATCATGAAAAATTCAAGTGGTTGTAGTCATGCAAGAGAAAAAGGGTGAAGAATTGCTTAAAGGTATAACTCCATCATCCTCTTAGAAATGAATGGTGACACCATTGATGGTTGATCCCTTTTGTATCTTCACCATCCTTGGTAGGACACTTGCAGTACCATTAATGAGACCCTGAAACTATATTCAGACATCACAGATGTTCTGTGAATCAAATAATACAACTACTGGCACGCCCTACTTGTCCCTTTGACAAGCCAAGTGTAAACACTGCAGCAAGTATGTGGGTGGTAGGCTCTTTGCCTCATTTGAAATTAATCAGAAACCACATTGTGGTCAAAGAATTTCAAATTCAAAATCTGTGAAGCTATCTGTAAACTGCCATAAGCACATGCCTGCAAGAAATGAATGAACTGTATCCATCAAACATGGATGGATGTCAGACTTGTGAAATGTGGCACTAGTAAGGGTTAACATGAATATAAGAAAATGTAGAATATCAGAAGCAAATGATTTGACTGATATTGTTATCATTTTGGAGTGATATCTCGTTTGTTTAGATAACGCCATTGCTCAAAAAAAATGTCAAAATTGGAGAAGATGTGTCTTACGTAAGAGGAATAGTTCACGTCATAGGGGTTCAATATGAAGGACAACATTCAGTGAGCATGGGAAATTTGAATATTTATATTCTTACTTTCTGGTTGTTATTCACTGCCCCTCTCTCTCTCTGCAGCTACCATCAGAAGTACATGCTTCGTCAGCACCGTTCCCTCCTGAAGAGCTTGAACCTATCTCCCAAGGACATGATCAAGTCCCACACAGCAGCCCGTCTGAACGGCTACGTCGCCGGCTTTGGCAAGAAGGCCAGCTTTGAGAAGGAGCAGGAAAAGTTGGGGCTCAACGAGGAGCAGACAGAATACATGCTGGGTGTCCTGGGCCGTGGTGGAAGATAAATCAAAGAATTTCAAACCAGCAGCAGAGAGTTTGTAACATCTGACAGGGATTTCTCACTTCCAGTTCATATTTACATACACGCATTTGGGAATGGAGGAGTAGTGTAGGAAGGGACAGTGGTTTTAGATCTCACAGAGGCATTTGCAGTTCAATAATTGTGAAGAATTAATGGAACATCTCGTAAAATGTGCACTAACAAGGACGGTTTTCTTCTAAAAGATATTTGATAGTCATTGTTTCATCAGCGATGTCTTCTGTCCTCATCACCAGTGTTGCATATGCAGACAAAAAACACACCCACAAAGATATTAGCGAGACAAAGCTGCTGTGTTAGATTTGGGTCTATTGACAAACCCTACAAAAAACTCCTGTCTGTTATCATAACTTTATGTTCTGTGGACTAGTGGGATGGTTTGCAATAATATCAATACATATTTTATTTTTTTTGTTTGGTTTTGTGACAGATCTAAATGATTTTGAATAACATTATATTAAAAAGAATCATGTGATGGAATTGTGAAACATATTCTTCGTATTAACTGAAAAACCTTGATACTCCGATCTTTCATTCAATAACTGACTTCATCGCACAAGGCTTAACCCCTGCATGCATGGCCACAGATAAGACTTGGGAGACCAGCCTGGCTGAACCCTCCCCCCTTTGGATTTTTGTCTTACTAAATATTAATGCTCAACTGCTCTTATTATAATAGGTAGGACTTTTAGCATAGATGTCACGACTTATAAGCTTCTGTGTATCCAAATTTGCAGAAGATACCTTCCACCCCATTTGTCTCCATTTGTTAGTAACCCTCCGCTACCCCCTACACCCCCCCCCCCCGCTTCTCTGCATGACATGTACCTTTAATGTTCATCTTTCACCACCCTCAAGGGATCTGCTACAGGAGCACAGAATGTAACAGTTTATAACAGACTAGCAAAGATTCTGGTTTTGGACCACACATAAAGTTCATGATCTTAATTGGGAATTTGTTTTGTTGCTTCTAACTGTTTATTTAAGATTATTTCTAAGTCATTAAGAGCATGATTTTCTCTGCTCTCAAACAGTTCTCTCAGGTGTTTTCTCTTGTGGCCAATTTCAAACAGTTTAAGTCTTTCTTAGAGTATATTCTACCAATCATGGTTGCATTTCAATAGTTTTTGTATGAAGAACTGCTTACGTACATACGATGAATTTCCTGGCTGTTGCATCTCAATAGGTTGGTATTTTTACAAATTTATGTCTAAGTCTTATTCGATTGACTTTTCTTTGTCGTTACATTTCTTTGTGTTCCTTAAGTGTACCCAAGAGCCTTTGGATTTTTGTGATTGAACTTCTTTCAGTGCTGGATCACAGTAGGTCAAAGGTCAAACTGAATGATGTGGTGAGGTAAAACCAAGACCCCTTGGAACCAAACTACTGATGCTTTGAAGTGACTTTTGGCTTACTTCCATCACCGAAAGAGTTTCATGCAAAAGTTCAAACTAGCTGTTTCCAAGAAGGAAGTATAATAAAATTGAATTGATGAAATGTACAATTATGTTCAGTTCCTGATTTTCTCCTTTTTGGTTTCGATGATAATCGTAACCTTTGTAATCATGCATATGTGTGTGTGTATGTGTGTGTGTATGTGTGTGTGTATGTATGTCCGTGACGCCCTACCTTGTAAACACGATATCTCAAGAAGGGAAGCTTGGACAGATCTCATATTTGGTATGTAGGTGTACCATATTGAGAAGAAGAACCCTAGTGTTTTTGGTGGAGGATAAAGGTCATTTGGGGTCAACAGGGGTCAAAATGTGAAAACCTTGTAAACATGATATCTCAAGAAGGGAAGCTTGGACAGATCTCATATTTGGTATGTAGGTGTACCATATTGAGAAGAAGAACCCTATTGTTTTTGGGTAGAGGTCAAAGGTCATTTGGGGTCAACAGGGATCAAATGGTGAAAACCTTGTAAACACGATAGCTCAAGAAGAGGAGCTTGTACAAATCTCATATTTAGTATGTAGGTGTACCACATTAGGAAGAAAAACCCTGTTGTTTTTGGTGTAGGTCAAAGGTCATTTGGGGTTAACAGGGGTCAAAATGTGAAAACCTTGAAAACACGATATCTCTGGAAAGGAAGCTTGTAGTGATCTCATATTTAGTATGTAGGTGTACCATATTGAGAAGAAGAACCCTATTGTTTTTGGGTGGAGGTCAAAGGTCATTTGGGGTCAACAGGGATCAAATGGTGAAAACCTTGTAAACACGATAGCTCAAGAAGAGGAGCTTGTACAAATCTCATATTTAGTATGTAGGTGTACCACATTAGGAAGAAAAACCCTGTTGTTTTTGGTGTAGGTCAAAGGTCATTTGGGGTTAACAGGGGTCAAAATGTGAAAACCTTGAAAACACGATATCTCTGGAAAGGAAGCTTGTAGTGATCTCATATTTAGTATGTAGGTGTACCATATTGAGAAGAAGAATCCTATTGTTTATGGTAGGGATCAAAGGTCATTTGGGATCATCAGGGGTCAAGTTGTGAAAACCTTGAAAACACGATATCTCAAGAAAGGAAGCTTGTAGAGATCTCATGTTTTGTATGTAGTTGTACCATGTTGAGTAGAGGAACCTATCGTTTTTTGTGAAGGTCAAAGGTCATTTGGGGTCAACAGGGGTCAAAATGTGACAAATGTGACACATACTAATGCTATTATATCAGATTCAGAAAAAAATTTCTCTTAAATAGATCATCGAAACCACAATGCATTTCTGCATTCTGGTTGCCTCATCTGTTTCAGTTTTGTAAGTTCATTAAAAGTGGCTTCAACAGAGTGTGGAATTTATGACCAATGTTTACCATTTTCCCTTGAAGGTAAGATCGTGTTGAGTCTTTGTTGTGTGCACTGCATGCGTGTGCAATGGAAGTAATGATATAGTGTACCCTCGCCCCACCCACACAACTAAGTTTCAGTGAACTTTAACTTACATCATTTGCCAAGAAGTAATCCATGACATGAACAAAAATATATCGATATCTTCGAACTGGCAGTGCCACATTTTACAACCTCAGCGCTTGTATACGGTAAGACCCTGTTGGGCCGGGTCAAATATCGCATACACACAAGGTGTGCCGCGAGCCAGCTGTATGTCGGTTGGATGGACGATTAAAGAAATTATATAGGAGAGAAGAGCTGTTGAAGTAGATGGGGGTAACTGCATGTAATGGGCTTGAATGGCAGAATAGTCCTTAGCAAGGGCTATCATATACAGAGAGCAAAACTATATTTAAATGAAACTTATGCAGTAGGCCTATTGCAATGACTTAGAAGTGTGTTTGAAATATCCAGTCTTCGATCAATGAAGCGAACATAAATACTTTGGTACTTTAAATGGACTCCACCATCTTAGATTAAGATGGTGGTGTCCACGGCCATCAATCAAAGGGAGACGAAGGGACACGTCCCCCACATTTCGATAGGTGGGGGATAATATCAAATCCCCCCCCCCCCTCTCCTCACAATTCGTAAAAGGGAAATCGGATTCTCTCACTTTGTGAATGGCATTATGACAAATATCGCCCCACAATTTTGGTGAGTGACTGATGCAATCGCTAATTTGCTCATACAGGAACTCTACGTGACGAGTTGAGGTGTTTTTATACCAAAGTGAGACTCATCAGCACATCCCAAATGCCAAAATTTTTCACGCTCAGCGTTTTCATTGACATGTTAATGGACAAAAGAAGGTCTCGACTGACTAATCTCGACTGATTTACCTTGCCAGTCGAGATTAAGAGACGAGGGATCCGTTGATTGTGTACTTGTTCCTTTCGAGGCAGCTCGCAAGTAATGAAGAAAGTTACCCCTGTCCCCTCCCCCCTACACTTTACATGAAGTAACGGAAAATTAACGAATTTTAAGTTTGTATAGCAAAATCTTATTCACCATGACTGTTTTTTATAACTGCTTTCTTTTAAGTTTACCGTTCCTTAAAAGTTAAATTTGAATGGACTGTCGATGTACGCTCAGGGCCGTCGCGCCATCTAAGTTTCCCATGTAGGTGCAAAAATTTCTCAAAAGGTGGTGGGGACACCTCTTCCCTTGTAACCGTTTCGCAGACCTAGACCAACCACCACCCTTCTCACGCTTTCCCCATCTATAAAACTAATATTGTATGGCATCTTTTTCTCTTCAATGTGACTATCATTTTCAAATGTTATCAGCACAAGAACGAGTTCTAATTTGTCATGCAATCATCGACGGTTGTAGAAATAAACAACTGTAATCGATGAGAGTAAAAATTTGTGGAATAAGTAATTTCTTGGTTAAAACATCTGACTGCAATAGATGCAAAATATTGTCCCAGATTTTGTTTAAGGTCACCTGCTAGTTGAAAATTTAAAGAGAATCACCTGTTATCTGCATAAAGTAAAACGGTTGAATTAACTTTTCAGAAAATTACGATAGCATAAATATTCGAGATAACAGCAATCCAAATTATTACCATTTTTCTCCATAGAATGATGTTCTTTTTATTAATTGAGAAAATGCAGACATGAAAGCCCTATTTTAGAGAAGGGGTACATGGAGCCCAGAAAACCCGGGCAGTGACGTTTCCGGCCATCTGAGATGTTTGTAAAGCCCAAAATTTTCGGGTACTCTCCGCGCCAACCGATGGTAGCGATGCGCTTAGATATCCCTCCCGCAATGCGCACAAAAGGCTTTTGCCCTCAGACCAAGTCCCCACCCCTGCTGAAAACCCTGGATAGGCACTTTACATGTCATATCAATGACGTTTAACAGCCAAAGATGCCCAAAGTCGTTAGACCCTAGCGGTGCTATGGTAATTTCTGTTTACTTTCTTTTCACTTTCATCTTCTGCCTAACCGACGAAATTTTTTTTTTTTTTTCGAAATTCCACCGAGGATTTTGAACCACTCTAAGTGAGATGATTCGCTAGAAATTCCCACATGTTTTACTATTTTTCATAGATCGTTTTTCAAATTGTAGACATGATATTCCTCTTTTGAGGCTGGGTACATGCAGCCTAGAACACACGGGAAACGTTGTTTCGACTATCTGGGGAGTTTGCATAACTCATTTTTTTTTTTTTTTTTTGTATGCTACGCGCTAACTCATTGGGATCAGCCTGTGTGTGCTAATCAGCCCCCAAATATTTGAAAGTACTCAAAGAAAATGAAAGCGGAGTGTTATTTATTATGAAACTTGTATCACCTTAACCCACCACCCCCCCCCCTTAACCATCTAATATGTATTACCGTAACATTTGTCATTGATTGAATTTTTATACATGAACCGAAGAATTGCAGCCATGATATCCCTATTTTAAGGCTGGAGATATGCAGCCTAGGAAATGCTTCCAGCTATCTGAGAGGTTTGAAAAGCCTGAAATTCTCTTGAGCGCTCTGCGCCAACCAATGGTGGCCCTTTGATAGTCCTGCCACAAATGCCCTCACGACAGCCGCCGTCCCAGATTAAAAACAGCGGACACGCGTCCCCGAATTATCCTTTCAAGGAATTTTCACAACATGCCTGCCAATCATCAAATTTATCGTTTGTCTCAAAATATGCACTGTCTGACCAGTTTTGCCCTATCAGTACCATTCGAAGACACAAAAATCCTTCATTCCAGAGCTCACAGAGCTGCAAATATACCTAAGAGCTTCCGGGGGCATTTCTTCTGGTCACATTAATGGACGTTACCCCAGGGGAAAACGTATTGGACTTGTCCAATATATCCAAAGCCATAAAAAAAGTGGAGTGCGTAGACCCCGGCCGGGGCAACTTACAACTAACAATTTAAGCCTGTCACTTAGTCAAACATGTCCCCCCCCCCTCCCTCACACTTACACATTTCAGTTTGGATTGACGCCCCTGGTGGGGATGAAGTAAGGGAGTATGTTTTTCCTTCATCCGTTCATTCATTGCATATGTGCTTGTATCGACGTGTGTCTAATGTACAAGACAAATGTCTATGAAAGTCTACGATTGACATTCAAATACAAGATATTAATTTGTTATTTCGAATTAATTGTTGTTATTACAAACTATTATTTTAACTTGTTATTACAAATTATTTATTTCCAACAATAAATCTTAATTTATAAGACAAATTAATTTGTAATAACAAATTATTAATTTGTTATTAAAAAATAAGCAATTTGTTATAAGAAATTTTACTTTTGTAATAACAAAATTAAAAATTTGTAACAACAAAGCAAAATTTGTAATAACAAAAGAATAATTGCATACAATGATTTGTTCAACAAATTAAATCACAAATTAATAATTTTGTAATAACAAATTTTAGTTCGTTAATAATCTGTAGTCACAAATTTATAATTTGTAACAACAAAAAAATCATTTGCAGTGACAAACTTATTTTACTTACACGGTACTAATATTAATCATTCTTAGATGCCAAATGTGTGAAAAAACATCTTGTAAAGTATGACACTAGAATCATAATGAATTATGCATCCTCTTCCATTTATTTCAGAGCACTTGACAATTTTTTTTTATGGAGGGGGAGGGCATATCAGGGCACCCGAGATACATCAAAGCTAAGTTCATAGGGAGATCGATGACGTTGGATGTTCGGTCTAGCATATAAAATATATTGTCAAACACTCTTTACTTTGAGTTCACATTGCAACAAAGACACAATATACAACTCTGCTATAGAGCAGGTCCAGGCTATTCTGTCTCATGCAGGGTAAATGCCAAATCAGCACATATGTAGCGTAAAATAGTCTTTTGACTGACCGCCAATTAACTCAATTACTGTTGGGTAAACTGTACTGAGTGTGAATAAACAAAAAGGAGTCATTCCTTAGTCATGTTTCCTTTGTAGAGTTGAGCTGCAAAGGATACCCAACCACTTATTAATTGAACCTCATTCAGTTTGTATGTATCTGCAATTCACAATTAAATAAATTGGCAGTGGAATTGGGAGTGAAAAGACGAGGGAGCCCTTTAAGTTGTATTTTTAACACCGTAACTGCAGCATGCATAATTATGTATGCTCAAAAGGTCATAAAGTTTATTTGTGCATGAATTTGCATTCTCTCCCGCCCCTTCAGTTCTTCGTCCCTACTCCGACCACCATATTTTCATTGATAATGATAGTAAATATGTGTGGGGATGTCTGATAAGATGAAAAAGAACTTTAAAATAGGAAATTAAAACACTAGAAATCAGTGTGGACAAATTGTCCCGTACGTCACGTTGATTTTTGTTTGTAGAACCTGTCATTGTACCATATCCACGTGACATTTTTACTTGATATTTTTCAATGTAACATACAAGTGTTTGGACTTTACATTAGTGTTATAAGCATAATTGTATGACTATTATTTTCTTTCGTTTTTTATTTCTTTTATTTATTTGTAAACAAAACACATTTTTGTTGTTGCTTACGTCACGGTGGTGCATAATTAAGATATTTTCTACATAATACAACTTTACACAATTAATTACAATTTTGTTATTTGTTTGTAATAAAGTGCATGTGAAAACACCAAAAGAACATATAATTTGTGTTTCGATACAAGCTAGCGACACTTTTTAATCTCTGAAATGTGCCCCAGGTCACTGTGCAAATAGCTTGGGCCTGCCCTATAAACGGTTACAATATGACGACAGAAGATGTTTATTATATGGTATTGCCACGTTAGAAGTGATAAACGAAAAACTAGCCGTAATTCTCTTCAATATTCATGATCCAAAAATATCGATTCCATTTTCCGCTATAATATTTCTGTCTGGAACAAAGTGCGGTTGAACTCACGAGAAAGCTCTTGGATAGGCAGTAATCGGTTTAAATACATGACATTGACTGTTATTTAATAATAGTGTTAATAGTAATGCTCAAATTAGTAATTAAATTCCTAACCTACTATGGGTGGCACTATGCTCTCTTTACATGCAGGTTTCCTTTAGTGGTGTGAAAAAGTGTATGTGTGTGTGGGGTCGGGGGGGGGGGGGAGGGGAGCATACACTAATGAAAGTAGGGGACGTTTCTCTTGCCCCCTATGCCTTCGCCTATGTACACCTGTCAAAACGTGGACGCTGCCTCAACATTCTTGTCGACAGATTTACTGCGGCGGCACTAGGATTTTAGATTGGGGACGGGGGAGGGGGGTGGGAGTGCAAAAGAAACCGTTGGGGGATATTTCGTGCACAGGGCGGTATCAAGCGTGAATTGCGAGTTGGTGGTATCAAGTGCGAAGGGCGAGTTTATAGCTAGCGGGGTACAGCGACCCGTCTTAGTGACCCTGTTGGGGTCCAAGGGCAAAGCTCTGACGGTTCCAGGGGCGAAGCCCCTGAAGCTTTGAGTTTTAGCATATCTCTGGCTGAAAAAAGAAAGCAATCGTTGGCTAGGTTTATTAAGTTTATTCAAAGTGCATCATTAAACGCAAAGATTACATTCCGTTTAATTATTTCAGCTATTTCTCTAAGTTGACAAGATGGAACTTAGGACCCCAGGCCAAATCCCCGGTGGGGCATATTTCAAATATGAAAGCTTACCACCCCTTATGGGATCCCGAGGCAAAGTCTGTTGAGGATCCAGTGGGCAAATCCCACAGAAGCTGTGAGGTTTTAGTTTATCTCTGGGTGAAAGATTAAGTCTGGTTGATTTCCTACAATGGAAAGTTAAATGCAAAATTATGAATATAAACAGGGAA
This sequence comes from Stichopus chloronotus, assembly GCA_021234535.1. Taxonomy (NCBI): domain Eukaryota; kingdom Metazoa; phylum Echinodermata; class Holothuroidea; order Aspidochirotida; family Stichopodidae; genus Stichopus; species Stichopus chloronotus. Next base: position 37,372,919 of record CM037832.1, on the reverse strand, counting down.
CAGACATGTACATGTATGCATTTGCCAGGTCACTTCATTTGAGTGTATGTACGTGTGTGTGTGTGGGGGGGGGGGGGAGAAATTGGAGGGCAAAGGTTCTGGCTGTCCCCCACCTCCCGCCCCTTGGTGCCACCACTGAAGATTTCGGTAAAAATTGTTTGAGTTACGCGAAGTTCATTCTAACATGGAAAATTGTGCAGAGTTCTGGATACTTTTAACAGAAACAAATGCTGTTTTGATACAGTGTATACTTACTGGGCGCTTCAATTCCCGTGCATGGTAGAAATACGTCCATGTATTTGTGGTAATCATAGATGGATTCTTGCAGTTTGGGCCATAAATGGAGACGGTATGACTTTGAAGCTGCACTGTACTCTGACCCGAAATCACAGGAATCTTAAATAACAATTTGATAGTGCGCCCCCTTCAGGTTTGTTTCCGTTACTTTACATCAATAATAAGTAAGTTTCTTGACCTTGTTGCGTGAAAATGACTATTATTTCATCTACACGTCTTGAATTATACATTTTTAAAGTATAAATTTCTTCAGTTGTTTTCCTGTTATGAAACTGAAGCAAAGTGAGGTGACATTTTCTGAATTGTTGAATCTACGTGTCTGCTGCTCTTGAGTCCATCTGTAATAGCATTCCAACGAGGTAATACCCTGTACAGTAAACAGCGGTTACATTTGTCCTCGCAAGAATGAATAGTAGATCCCATTGTCTGATCACTGCCGCCTTCCAATCCTTTAAGAAGGCTTAAAAGACACACTGTAGCCTCCCCTATCCCCTTCCCCCATTTTGCAATGAAATATGAGACTGAATGTAAGCAATTGTACGTCTTTAATGTTGTCTGTGAAACTTGTCAGTGAATAAATTTTGATGTTCTTATTGGTACTTTACATACATGACTGTGCCAAACCACCCCATTTGGGTTATTAAGTCCTAGACATAGTTCTTGAACTTAACACAAATGTGTGTAAACCAAATTAATATCACATTCATAGATGTGACGGCCATGCCAGGGAGGGGAGCAAGCCTGAGCCGCATGGAATATCACAAACTGCAATCTCAGGGGCATTTTATCCATTTTTTTTTAAAGGAATCCTATACGCGGCAACCGAGATGGCGTTATTGTTTTCCCCATCACTTCAACCTCTCGCTCCAGCAGTCCCCTTCCCCATCCTGTGGAAAACTTCTTTTCGGGGAGTACAAAAGTTCTCTCAGATCTGATAGATTGAAATTTCTATCTCCCGCCCCCCCCCCCCCTTCCTCTAGGATTGTTTTGCTGCGGACGACCCCGATCACACTGTCAGAAAAAAAAAAAAAAACATATCGGTTATTTTGCAGGAGTGATACCGCAAACCAATTGCGTAAATGGTAAATGAATTATGTAACAATTCGGAAGATAATGCATGTACGGCGGATAATAGGGGGCATGCGAGATGTAAATTTATCTTGGTAGGGTAACTTATACGGTATTATCTCGACAATTTTTTTCTAGGCATACACTTTGTCAAATTTTGTCGAGATAACAAGTTATTTGCAACTCGGTATCTCGTCAATTTACATTTTTTTTTTTTTTCGGGATGTCGGCTTAATCTAAGTAGTTATCTCGACATCATTCTCACACGGTAATTTTACATCTCGGATGTCACCTTATGTCCCCCATAGGACATTATGTGCACTTGAAGACTTGAAGCAAACTTCACCAAAAGTGTCTACAAAACAAAACTATATAGTTCAAAAATTGCGACTGGCTGGATGTCTTTTTCCAACTGAATGGCGACGCCACTGCGACAGTTTTGGACACTACGATACCTAACTAGGCTTTGATCCAGAATTGCAAGAAAAAAAGGGTGGGGCTTTCACGAAAAAAGCACTATCACACTCGACGGAAAGAGGGGGGGGGGGGGTTGAGCAATGACGAGACTACCTAAGCTGAGGGCCAACATTGTATTGACGTGGAGAAAATAAGAAAATTCTGGTTTTCAATCCCCCCCCCCCCCCCCGACCAGATTGCAGGAAACGGCACTCCCCGGTGTAGCCTACTTGAGCTGCATGTGCCCAGACTTGAAATAGTGATATATCATGTCTGCATAACCTCAATTCATGTGAAGAAAAATCAATGTATGAAAAAGCTGCAATACACACCAGGTGGGTTGAGGTGACACAAGAATCATAAAGAATTACCCATCCTTTTTAGTTTCTTCTTTGAGTACTTGGCAAATATTTGTGGGCTGAACACGTAGGCGTACGAGCTCCTAGAATTTTGGGGCAGAGATTTTTGCCGGAATTTTGTTACTAACTAGCGGGATTACTATCTGAGAGGAACGCCACCATAGTCGCGTATAAAAAAAATATTGTTTTACAAACTCGAGAGATGGTCGGAAATTGCGTTTTCCAAATATTCTAGGTTACATGTGCCCAGCCTTAAATTACGGATAATATGTCTTTAATTCCTCAATATATGTGAAAATAAAAGGTAATGTATGAAAAATGGTATAATACAGATCAGGTGGGGTGAGATCATACACGAATCATAATGAATTACGCATCCTTTAAATTTTTTGTCTTTGAGTACTTGGCAAATATTTGGAGGCTGAACACAAAGGTGTACGGGTGTCTGGAAATCAGGAGGCAAAAATTTGTTGCCGGAATTTTGTTTGCTACAAACTAGCCGGATTGCCACCATACGTTGGCGCGAAACGTCCAACAAAATTTGTTGTTTAACAAACTTCCCATGTAGTGTCCCAATCAATTTTATAACACCATTAATTCGATTTAAAGGTACCATTCATTAACTTATGGTATCATTAAAATGGAATTAATGGTACCATTAATCGAATTAATGGTGCGATAAAATGGCAATTTATGGTACAATTACATTTGCGCGCACCGCGAGGGCAGGACTAAGCGGAGCACCACCATTGGTTAGTGCGGAGCGTAACAGGGAAAGTTTTGAATTTACACGCTCAAAGATGGCCGAAAACGGCACTTTCCGGGTGTTTTGGGCTCTATGTGCCCAGACATGAAATAGGGATCTCATGTCTCTGCGATTTTTCAATTAACGAGAGTCATAATTCTACGGAAAATGGTTGGATTGCTCTAATTTATAATCTTTAAAGGCTGTATAGCATCACCGTAAGCTATATTTTTACCTCCCTGAAAGGAAAATTCTCAACTGGTTCTATAGGTTACAGTACTCTTAGATTGCCAGCAAATTCGAAAGATGCAGAGCAGCTCGTATTACACAGTGTACACAAGGATCCATTGTTTTTTTTACACATGTGGAGGAATTTAAGACCGGCTGAGGGAGGGACTAGAGGTAGGTGGTTGGGAGAATTGAAACTGTCTGAGGTGATGAGTTTTTGTCTTTAAGCGTTGGTAATTTCTAAAAAAATTAATTCAACAGTCTTTTCTTTCTAACGATGTCGGTTTCTTATTTCTCTGAAATTTTTTTTTGATGGTTGTAAGGTGGACCGGAGGTGAAGCCATGCAACCCCTTTTTTTATTTTGAGAAATTTGCCGCCTACCAGGTAACCTTAGATGCAACCAGGTGGATTATTTGATGTCTTTGGTCATAAAGTGTTCTAGAGTGAGAAAGGAAAAGTTCCAACTGGTATTTCAGATTTTTGGACTATCGTCGCTCCTAGACTTGAATATGAGAAGTTCAAATTTAATTTCAGATTTAGTGAGAGATTTTTCAATTACCAGGTAACCTAAGACACAATGTGGTGCAATATTTGGCACCGCTTTTTGTCGTCAAATTAGCTAGAATGGGATATGAACAATTCCGACTGGTATTTCAAATTTTCCGACTATCGTCGTTCTGACACTTATGGGGGGGGGGGGTAAGACACTTCTTCACCCCCAAACTCCCGTTCGCAAAGACTCTGATATGTTGATAAAACTATCTTTTACTATACGTAATAATTTATGCTTCCTTAAGAAACCATTTTTGAAGACATCATTGTTCCAAACATTCCTTTTTAAACAGAACTTTTCTTTGCTGTAAATAAGAAGTTATCACAACTATAAGAAGACTGCTTAAATCTGCAAACTTTACACAGTCGGATAAACCTAACGTACGCTGATTTCGTGATTAATCCGCACCCTTAACAAATCTGCTTTAATTAACTGTCAGCGCTAATGATCTAACCGCATGGTAGACATTTGAATACATTGTGTCTAAGTAATATCAGTCTTGAAATGATTTCTTGTGGGAAAATTACAAAAATAGACTAGTCAGCTCGTCGGCCATTGCGTCTTTTAAGATTTTTTTCTGCATGATTATATATCAGACGATTTATTGCAAATCCCATAGATAATGGGATAATGTTAATTCACGTTAAAAATATATTAATGGAATGTACAGAGCATGTTAGTACGTGAATGTAGTTGTGGTTCTTAAAGGGGAAATCAGGGTTTGACTGAACAAAATCACTTCTAGTTGATTTTTCTTTCTAAACTGATTGTTCACCGAAATATATAGAGACGTTGGGGAGGTATTTCAAGGTAGAAGAAACGGTAATTATTGGGTAAATTACTGTTGAATGAGAACTCTTAATATTTGTCGGGTACAAAAAATAAAGTTCGTGTACAAGACAAGACAGCCTCCTCCATATGATCACCAATCACATCGTATAAGATGACATTATATGAATAAACATAACCGAATGTTTATGGTTCCCATGCTGTTCGTGCATTGCGCAATGCTAAGTAAACAAGAGTTTAGTGATAGTTGATGATACATACAGCACACGTAGGCTACGTATGAAACTGTTCCGCCACACCTCCTCATACCTTGAAAAGGCGATAGTATTGAATATTCATATTTGATTCGATGAATATGGATGTTACGACTTTCGGAGTTCTTCACCGATTTTTTTTTTGGCGAATTTGACTCGTTTCTCGAAATTGTCCACATGTTTTGAGATAATCTTGATCATATTTGTTAGTTATAATTCATTGTACGATATCGGTGGGGAATTGTAGTGCAGTAAATTGTGAAAATAAACCATGATTTCCCCTTTAACCATATGATGAATATTGTCGAAGGTTACAAAAAAAAATTGAACAATTATTTTGAACATTGAAAATTTCTATATCAGAATCAGAGAGTGAATGACTGAGTTACAGTGTTGTACTATCACTCTGCTTCAGTGTGTGTTGCAAAGGTCGTGGACGTGCACAAAGGGCATATTGTTTAGCGTCTTCTTTGGGGGCCAAAGTAATGTCAACATCTAAAACACTACCGCTGGTTAATAAATCCATTTCCCATTATGAATTCTCTTCCCAAATAAGAAAAACTCTACCTCATACAAAATTTTAAGTGTAAAGTAAATCGGCGAGATGAGTACATTTTTTTCGTGCGAGCCATTTCTAGAAATAACTTTGTAATTGAACTTGAATCTTAGTCACCGATCAGAAGCAAGTACGACATTCCAGGATGTAAAGGTTCCTGTTCCTGTTACTTGTTGTTAGTGAATGACACACAAAGTAATAATGCGTTGAAGTCCTCCACCTGATTTGCGATTCAAAGTCTTCTCGAGATTGTAGCAATACACCAGAATTACCTATGTGACACAGTTCGACACTGAGTCGTATACGTACATGCGTAAAACTATACGTAACTGAAAGTACAGTTTGAGTTACATCGCTATATTAAATATTTCATTTTTAAGATTTTTTTTAACTTAAATTGCGACAATGATTTTAAGGACATGTTTTGCTCGTGCCCGGTCTTGGACCAAGTTCTCGAGTCCACAAGGCCGTTGACGGGACTCGAGACCAGCCTCGAGTCGGGTCTCTAGTCCGCTCCAGCACTAGCAGGGAAGGATTGTAGAAGTAAGTGGTTGGGAGAGTTGGAATTAACTGAGCCATGAGTCAGGCTGTCTTGAATCTTGGGGACAACATTACACACTGAAATATATTCATTTCAAGCGAAAAATATAGGCTATTTACAGTGAAAAGTTGCGACCCACGGAGGGGAGACACATTGAACGACTACCCAAACGACGTCTCCTATATTTTGGTCTGTTTTATTGAGGTCACGAGTTATTCGACTATTACCTTGTCTTAATGGGCCTGATGGTGGTGTGATAATCTGATATACATATTTTGTACGCATAACACCTCTCTTTCTGATGGTCATCCATTTTGCTAAGTCCTATGACGCCGAGAGGCTTATCTGGTGCAGGGGTGTCTCGGTGTCCTGTCCAAATAGTCAACGAGGCCAGGTATGAAAAAGTGTCGAAAATGCATGTCAGTCCAGACTTTCATTTTGACAATGTATCCGTGAATGGTCATGTGGTTATTATCAATTTTAGCCTGGTTAATAAGCAAAAAAAAAAAAAAATAGTAGCCCTTGCGGTATTAATGGTCACGATTGCAAGTGCCCGACGAGTGTATGCTGCATGCGTAACGAAAGTGACCGACCTAACATGTGCAACCTATTCTTTAGCTTTTGTACCCCTTCCCCACCGTACCTTCGACACTCAATCCGGCCTGTGAAATACGTCCTACACTTACACCAGCAGCAGTGTAGAGCAGTGTTGCCACTCCTATGTTTTTTCCACTAGATCTATGTTTTTTAGCTTCATCTGGGTTTCTGGGTTTCTTTTTCTCAGAAAGGTTCAAATCTGGGTTTTTTTAAGTTTCCAGTCAAAACTCATTTCATTTTGCTTCAAGTATTTCATCCTGCATGAAAAATTCATTTGATCTAGACAGACTATAATCTAGTCTTTTAAATTACAAGCTGTAATATAGCCTATTAAGCAACTTGAGTGAGCGCTGACGAATACCTCGGTATTCATAGTTTTCCTGAGAAAAATTAATTCTTTCTATGTTAGTGTAAAATTCATTTCACTAGACCAAAGTGAGAAAAATCTGAAATAAGTAGGCCTTAATCATGCTTGAGCTGGGGAGGCACAGATTCTCAAAAGTTAACTATACGCACGAGGGGGCATTTGCCCCTCCAGATTGTTTCCTTGCCCCCCAGTTGCCCCCCCCCAACCTTGGAGTAAGGTCAACCGAAAAGATAAATAATGTAAAAATAAATAATATACCTCTCTTGGGACTTAATTTTCCACCCACAGATATGCTAAAACCTCAGAGCTTCCGGGGGCTTCGCCCCCTGGACCCCACCAGGGGCCCTACGGCGGGCCCTGGAACCCACCCACACGGCCACGGTTAGCGCTCGGTTTCGCGCTGCGCGAAAATCTTTGCCCCCCAATATTTTCCTCTGCCCTCAGTTTGCCCCCCAAGTCTGACGACCTGGCGCCGCCACTGTGCACGGGATCTTTCTGTTTCGAGTTTGCAGTCCTTATAAGTACGGCAAAATTGCCACTGTTTGTATCATCCTCCTACATACACTAGATCATTTTTCGTATCCCGATTGCTAAGAAACGTGGATATTACGGCAGCAGCAGCAATTTGTATTATATTCAAAATTATAGTACTACTGACCTAAACTGGAATTTAAGATTTCGCCTATAAACTCTTTCCAGTTTAAGAGAGATAACTCAGTTTTCATTAATTTTATGCGAATGCGAGAGCAATGTTTTTAAAATAAGAAACAGGGAAAGGGGTCTCTAGTCGACGTCAATCAATGTGTCTTTCAACGGCTTGTGCTTCCAGCAAAGTAAAGGAGTTGCCATGGGAACCAAAATGGGCCCTTCCTTACCATGGGACACTTTGACGAAATGCTATATTCTCACAATATCATGGCACGCCTCGTGTTTTTTTTTATAAGAGAAACATTGACGAAGCATTGACGATATAGGCCTATTTGTGGATTGTCAGTTGGTTCCTCGGATTGTTTGAAGGGGTTTGATTGATTTCGAATGCAAGTGTTGTCCTTTTCTTAATTTCGCGTATGGGGTTTCCACCTGGTCCATATACCTTTATAGACATGTCTCTCTCCATAGTCATCAACAAAATCCTCAGTAATGTTCATTTTAAGCCTCTACCGATTCTCATATCTATTTGTTGTATTCGTCCTGTACGTCATCCTCCCTTGTACCAAATCCAACCATTCTTCGCTACTCTTACGAGCTTAACGTATATATTCTTCACAATACCAATTTGATAAGTCTCAAACTAAATCACCTCTTAGTGATCGTGAGTATCTTTGTACCATTATAAATGCAGCAAAAAAAAAAAAAGGAAAGAAAAGAAAAAAGGAAAAGCGCATTGCAGGCATCGACAGAGAACAAGCCCTGCAGACTTCTATTGAAAAAAAATTGTACTGGCATCATCCCTAAGTCCTTTCCTATCACCCTTCCTATACATCCATCCCGTTCGTCAAATCATTCTCAGAAATTTCAGTACCCTGCTCACTGATCACACCACTAGGGATACCTTTACTGATCCCCCAACACTGCCTATGTAGGAGACAAAATAATCTGCCTGACTACTAAGTTTTGGTCCTCCCATCCCCAACCTTCGCCCACCCCCAGCCCAGGTACTTATTTATGCGGTCGCACAAGGTGTAACACATGTGTTTTATCAGCAGTGGTGAGTTAGTCAACGTTATTGGTCTTACAAACACTTTTTATTCTGTTACCCAGCGCTTAGACTCTGCAGAGTCTGCTTGGGCTGGAAAGTTTCTGTTCCTAATCTTGGTTCCGCCACCTCTGAAGAAACATCCATATATTTACTGCACTGCTCTTCCGGAAGAGTATTTACTCCCCTCATGATCGCTGCCCTCGCGGACAGCGATCATAGGAAAAAGTGATTACTAGATGAGTAAATATCCTCGGTTGGGTATAAGTAGGCTTCAGCTCAAATTGAGAAGAATGTATCAAAGGAGGGGAATTCATTCGCCGAGAAAGACTTCGCAAAGCCTACTCAGCGCTTTACTTGCCAGCCGTGCATTTCTTGATTTCTTGTAAGCGTTGTAAAATCCTCTTTCTTGGTGAAACCAAACGGCGGTTAGCTGATCGGGTTTCGAGTGTCCATACGCTGTTACATTGGTCTACCAACGTATTAGTTTATGGAGTAAAACATCGAGGAAGTGAGGGTGATTCATGCCTGATGTAAGTTTAAATTACCGCCCACAAACACTGTGATGCAATGTAACTGAAACTTATGTCGCAATTCAAAAACTGGAATTCCCCAGCCTAGTTGACATCAACCTATGACGTATAGCTGCTATTAGTTTGTCACACTTGTTCACTCAGTTCTTCTGAGTGAGGTCTTCCGATGTATCTTTGTGCATAACCGACAAGCACGGTAGTAGTCAATAGTCACCCATACGAACGTACGTAAATATCGTTCGATGTTTCAAATAAGGTGGAAATTTATTTTGTGACGTCAGGTCATCGTCTGTTATACGTACGGTCATGGTCGTATAGGCGAGGTGGTAAACAATGGGATTCCAAGTTCATTCGTAACACGTATGGCCGTTGCCAACGGGTGGATTATGAAGTACACGGTATTATTTCGTTAGCCTAGAGTGTACTAGTGTAAAGGAAATATTGCGACAAAATCAAGGCAAAACTTAGTCGAAGGCTTATTTCATAAACTTTGTTAACCATAGCTGTTGTCAGGGAAATAAACTTTCTTTATCTAAACGGCAACCCATCATTTGCCCCTACTGATTACATTGGCAACGAAATACATCTTAAAACGGGACAGGTAGTACTGTCTTACATAACTTTACGTTTGCTTTTTTTTTCTTTTAAATCGCATTCAAGCATATCTATTTCACTGATTTGTGGTAAACTGTAGGGAAAGACATAAAACACGTACTCGTGAATATTACATGTAGCAGAGCCATATATAGGAATCATGACTCTGGCCTGTGGGCAGTATATGGCACTAAGGAGAATTTTCCCCCTGTTAGAGCTATTATCCTCAGTTCCCCCTCCCTCTCCACATGCACTCAGCTGAAGTGACCTGACAAAAACATACATGTATTATCACGTCGATTCCCTGTTTATATTCATAATTTTGCATTTGTCTTTCTTTTTTAGGACGTCCATGAGAATTAATTCACCCAGAGAACCTGCTAGGACCTCACAGCTTCCCTCCCCCCCCCCCACAGGCTCTGCATCTGAACCCCATCGAGGGTTGTAAATTTTCATGTTTAAAGCAGATACACCTATCATGAGACTTCATTTTTTCACCCAGAGATATACTAACACCTCGGAGCTTCTGGGGACTTCTTCTCCTGGATCTCCTGGTATTTCCCGCCCTGGAAATATTATCCATAAGTGGACAATATTGGGAAATAACGGGAAATGTTATTAAATCATTGATCATTTGTCTTAACATAGGCCTAGTTTTGCCCTGTCATTAACATTGGAAGATACAGGATCCTTCGAAGACACAGAATCCGTCCGATTTAAATGCTCATCATTCTGCAAATACCTCAGAGCTTCCTGGCGTTTTCTTCTGATCACGTTAAAGGACTTCAAGTACCTCAGATTCCAGGCGAAAACCTATTAGACCTGTCCAGTATATCCAAAGCCATCAGAAAGTGCAGTGCGTAGACCCCTGCATGTTGGGGCAGCTTTACGTCAAACCGTTTCCTCAACTTACACATGTCCCCCCCCCCCCTCCCATACACACACACACACATTTCAATTTGGATTGATGCCCCTGTTCATGAAGTAATTCCAGTAATGAACTACAGCCTGGAGACTATACTATAATCATTTGCCGTCAATGTCTACTACCAGTCAACACTCATTCCCCGAAGTGTTATAAGTGAAATAGGAGGACAAATTTTGGAATTATATTTTATTGGAAATTGGTCAACAAATCCACTAATTGCATTACTCTCAGGGGGGGGGGGGAACTGGTGAAATTCATGTAAATCATTTCACTAATTAGAACTGCAAAAACTGAACATCTCTTTCACTTAAGTGGAATTGTACTCCATACTCCATTTAAGTACAATTGCATTCCATATGTGGAACACAATTTCCCCTAGGTGAAATTTTGTTTACTTTAAAGTTGAATGTATCCCCCTTTAGTGGATACTCGGAGATGAATGTTACAATGGCTTGCTATGCAAACGGATATTGTGCATATAGCCACCCGGTGCTATCGTATCGTCCATACCCTGATGCCATATATGTGCGCGTACACTTCAAATTGGAAACTCGACGGTTCTCTACCTACAGTCGTCCTCTGGGTACAATTACGTGACTTTATTTTGTACGCTGAAATCCAAATATAGATAAAAAACAAAAACAAAAGAAACCGGCACCAGCAGCTGCAGTGTCACGAAGTGATGCTAATGTAGGCTACGGCAAACCCACTCCCGGAAAATGCGAAACAAAATAACTTTTACAGGAGGGTGGTCTTAACATGGGAGGGTATAGACTGGAATTGTGAGAACTATACTTGAAACTGATCTCCGTGAAGTTATTTCTCCATGGCACAACTTGAGCACCCAAAACTACTGAACTGGCATATGACGCAGGCATGAATTTCTACAAAAGCTACTTTAGCCTACCGAAAAACTTAAAATTTTACCACTTCTGTCGTTTGATCTTTTCGACCCAAAATAAACTTTGCCACGATTTATTTGCTGTTCATGTGAGAAGTCAAGTTTCATACTTTTTATCTTTGTGCCGAGCATATTAAGTCTTCACCAACTGGTGGGTAGAGAGAAATAGTGCACGGTTTAAAGGAAGATAGGGACTGAGGGATAGGGAATGCCAACATTGCCCTCAGTTTGAACTTTGCGGAAAACCGCAGATGTGACACACATCGTTGTCAATTCGTTTTCTTGCTTTTTGTTTGTGAACATCCTTCGACCCTGAAATCCAATATACACGGGATATTGATAATGCGCACAGACGTCTGTACCACAGTCACGTGTTCTCAGGTAATCAGGCTTGAACCATAGATATTATCTCAATATTTACGTCTATACTGTGTCAGATCCATATGGTAGGCCCCAAGAGTTCATCACACGGTAGGCTGTCCCCATAAACTGCTAGTCACCTTTCGGGTCACATATATACAGCCAGTACGTCCACGTGCGGTAAACATCATTTTCTTGGAAAATAATCACGAAGCAGCGTTTCAGCGAACAACCAGGGCACTGTGTAAATATATGCATCTGCGGTTTGGTTCTCCGTATTGCATGACGGCGCTGGTTTAGGCCTACTTGGTAAATGCTGTGAAAATTTGTCATATTTTGCCACCGTCAAATATGTTACAGCCAATACAAAAATAATTGTTTATGTCCTATTTCTGTTTCTACATGAATAGTCGTATCGTTACCATTGGTCCACCCAGTCTTCACAGAATTTTCATAACGTGCTAAAATCATGTCTCGAGAAAATCTTTTCTATATGATAGACAATGACGTGATAACCAGATATACCATAATGTATAGGGTATACGAGAGCCTCTCGAGAAGGGATAAACATGTATGATATCATGTGAGGATTGACTGATTGGTCAAGCTTGATTTCAAGTAAGAGTGACTGATGGCTCGGCTTTCTTGCAGAGTCTGAATTTTGTGGTACTAAAAAAACATGTCGAGACAATTTTCATATTCAAATATCTGGAAGATGAATGCAGTTCTCTTCCAGATTTTGTGACAGGTGATCTTTCCCCCTACTTTTCATTCCCTGAAACACTGATGGAGAACAAAGATAGATGGCCAGACGATTGTCAGTGCAATTCATATTTCAGCTTCAAACTGAGAACTAGTGGACTCAAAAGTATGTTGATTATAAGAACATGCATATATACGTAAGATTATGCACTGTATTTTGTTTTTCAATTGTTCACCTTGATAGTATGTGCTTCGGTCCAAACAGAAACGAACATATATAAAATTTAGAACTAAATTTCATGATTTTATTTCATGTCTGCCGTACAAACAAACAACAGAAAATTAGTGTGAACAGGACACTAGAGAAATAAAGTTGTTGATAGAGTTATAGTGCCCGTGACAAACGAGAGAGTACCAATGAAAACAAGAGAGAAATAAAAAAGTTAAAAAGGAAAATGAGCAAGTTACTCAATTAATGTGTGGTCGATCAGGAGAGTTTTCATCTGTGACCTTAAAAAAGTGGCATAAGTTTTACACTTTTTAACATCTTTTTGGAGCATACTCCATGTATCATTACAATGATAATTTAACAGACTCATGTCCACAACAAAGAAACTTGAGTTGAAGAATTTCGAATTGCAACTAGACCATACAAGTTGGAGGCGACCCACTCACTGCATTACGGTCATTTAACAGAACGGCCTGGCTACTCTCTATACGTAAGACATACGCACTCTCAGGCTCGATTTTATTTGTCCAGCCCACCTTCCCACGCAATCGAAAGACGGTCATTCATTGTAAACGTGCTTATCACGATCATGTGTAACTGACCAATTTTCAGGTGAGGCACAGCAACATACTCATGGAGTTATGTAAATGGTGAAGGACATGAGTGACCTCATGTAAGGACGTGCATGCTTTGTACTTTGCGAGTACACATGAAACATTGTTTGGTTACAACTACATTAGATGACGAGATGTTAGAGTTTCCAGTGATGTTTCTCTCTCTTTGTCGACACTCACAAGGGTTTATGACACAGTAAATTTTACCAGGGCAAAATAAAATTTAGGAAAATAATATTTATCTCCTTACTTGTCTTCATCGGTATCACTCCCGGTCGCGTCAATCACAAATGAAGGGAAATCACCAAACGTAATCTGCTGTGTGATATTGCACAGTCGCGTTAGCAACAAGTAACTCATTATCATAGAATTGAGTCGTGAAAGTCACTTGAAGGTCGCCTTCAAAATGTTCACTTTTTGCTCCTTTCAGAGGAGTTATTCTTCCTCAGAAAGCTGCCTATTGGGATGGTGGACAAGTAATGTTAACCCTTTTCGCAATGTGTGGTTTTTTATTTATTTTTTCCATATTTCAAGTCTTTTCTACAAACTACCTTAGATTATTTAGTGGAGGAGCCGGGCAAACTTGTTTGTCAGTTAATTTCACCTCGGTTAGTCACGAGGTCACATTTGTGATTGCGAAATTTCTATCAGGCTGTGATTGGCTTAAATCTGGGGGCTTGTTGCTAACATTATTTCGTCCAAGTACAAAGAATTAGTGGAGGAATATGTGTTTTAAATGATCTAATAACGATAACAATTAGCCCATGACTACATTAAATAGCAGTAAATAAATTTAAAATTACTAAATAGGTACGAAAAATGCAGAATATTACTTGAGTAAAGCTTCCCAAGTCGTGTAATTAAAGACAATAAATCTTTTTCTCCCCATTGAAAAAATGAAAGTTCCACGTTCTGGGATTTGTGCCTCTATCAGCTGGTTGCAGCATGTTCAATGCATTGCAAGGAACAAATTGCTGCAGAGTGTACCACAAGAACCTGTCCGAGCACGTACGTTCGTTTATGTAGAGGAAAGTACGCTGTCGAGCAACGTAGCTTGCAGAAAGACAAGAGGCATTTTTTTAGTCCAGAGCTTAAATACGACAAACAATTCATTCGACTGCTAGTTTCTTTGCACGTAAATATCCTTGAGTCTTCAAAATGATGGTGCACGTCAAGATGCCGGATGGCTCAATCACGTCCGTTGAGATTCAAAACCGTAATACTCCTGGACAAGAATGTTTGGATGAGGTAGGTAATGCAGACTTGACTTAAGTTAGGCCAACATTTTATTCTTAGCTATGGCGACAGTCAAATTTGCCACTTCACTTAGCCCAGTCAATTAATCCAAACTTTGATGGTTTCACTGCCCAGTTTGACTCTCTGGTAAGTTCGTTTATGAAGGATGTTGGCTTATCTAATTTTGTGTTTAATACTTAGCGAGCATAGACCACTCAGATTCTGAATACCATATTGGTAGACTGTTTTAAGTTACTGCCTGATTAAGTAAAGAGCTTTGACTGTTTGAGTTAACTGTAAGTACAAGCTGAACCTGTTCTGTCAGAGTGCCATTGTCAACATTTTCTTCCCCTTGCCCTGAATTTGGCTTCAGATTTTCTCAAATTGTTCACTTTTATATCCTCCCTTTCCGTAGAAAATTTTAACATCCCGAAGTGTTGTTCACTCAGTGCCAGATTAGTCCAATGTTCAGCCTCAGCCTTCTCGTAGAAGACTTACAATTTGGTTTTAAATATCTGTGTGATTTGAGCAGTACACAGAGATAGTGCTATTTTCTTGCTTGTTGATTGTACTTCTTATTCTCACATCTTGCAATTTCTTCAGCTTGGTCAAATTAGCCTGATAAAGTGTCAAAATTGTTTAGGCACTTATATGATTTCTATATTTTTATGTTGGCCTTTACTTTTCCCTTATTTTGTCCTTGGCAATAAGAGAGTGACCCAGTGCAAA
Organism: Stichopus chloronotus; assembly: GCA_021234535.1. Lineage (NCBI taxonomy): Eukaryota > Metazoa > Echinodermata > Holothuroidea > Aspidochirotida > Stichopodidae > Stichopus > Stichopus chloronotus. The sequence continues at coordinate 37,357,586 of CM037832.1, read as the reverse complement.
AATTCCCACAAAAACTCCCCACCATTCAACATTGTTCATGGTGTCACTGCAAAACAACAGTGATCAGTTATAGCTATTATGTATTTAGTACCATTGTTCTTCTTACAATGATTGCTGTATTGGCATGGATTGAATTATTGTATGCCAGTCATTACTCTTTACCCATAGGTTTATATCAAAGTACAACACAGTGACATAGCTTAGGCCAAGTCTCTTGCCATTAATATCTGCATGGTTTTGAAAATATTTTATAATGATTATCCATCATACAATACTTACCCTTGCCAGGTATGCCAGAAACTTGGAATCATAGAAACAGACTACTTTGGATTGCAGTACCAGACCAGACGAGGGGAAACGCTGTGGCTTAATTTGCGAAACCCTATCCAAGATCAAGTGCCACTGGCTGGAATTATCCAACCTGATATAAGGCTGTCTCTTCACGTCAAATTTCATGTGCCGCCCCATAACATACAGCAGGAATCTACCAGGTAAGCAACTAATGAATAATTTGGTAGCTATGTATATATTTTGAACAATTTATTCGCTGTCAAGTGGTAAGTTTGTCCAAATTACACTCTCTGGAGACTTTACAAAGTGTTGTCTTAACCAACCATTTATTACAGAGTTGATAGCATTCATAACTCCGTCTTTTTTTTCAAAACTTGCACATACATTCAAAGCTGTAAATTGTTCTACACTTTGTCTTGATCAGAAACTGAAGTTGAGGTTCTGAAATTAATGAATAAATACATCAAAAGCACATTCCGTTGAGCAAAGGAGTTAAAATAGTTAATATCATGTGTGTCATTATACGTTTTGAAGTCAAAGGAACTTTCAAAATTTGAACTGGACCATAGCAGTGTCTCTTTTTATTACAAATCACTGAGTGTGGAGATGAGGGGTTGCAAGGCAATATAAGAGTCTGTAAATTAGATTCTGAATGCATATAAGAAGTTGAAAAAATGATGTTTGCATCATTTTTTTTGTCATTTTTTTCCCGTTATCACGTGACCGGATACCCCCCACAGATTCCCCTGGAACCCCCCCTCGACTGGTGTTATTTCATCAGGTGATAACGTAGAAGACCAGTTGGGTCATTGTCTGGCAACCCCTCAACCAAGTGGACTGTAAAATTTTAGAATTGACCTATTGATATCATCAGTTCTGCTCGTGAAAGATAACATTCAACAACTCATCTCAGTCTCTGTCTGTCGTATGGTGAGTTGTGGCAATTTCTGTGCAATTCATTATGCACTGAGCCACTGACAGTCGCAACCTACCAATCTTAAATGAAAAGGGAGCATACTTTAATGTAGACAAATCTCCACACCAATTTCTTGTACATAAATCAAGATATTTCAAGGTCACTTTTTGAAACTTTACACCAGTGAAAAGTCAGATGTGGGTTTATTTGGACATGTTTGGACACCTTGAAATGTGAGAATAAATGTCACAGATTCTTAAACTGGACTGCTTGTTTTTTTAGCTCATACCAGCTAGCTGGTGTGAGCTATTGTAATGGTGCGGCGTCACTCTATCTATCTATCTGTTCACAATTGTTCAAAATGCTTCTTCTCCGTCATGCTTTCATGGATTTATCTGAAACTTGGACTCAATGTTCCATAGGTGGTGGACCATTTAGGGTCTTCAGGAATTTTTGGTCCAAGATCCCATGTGGGCCCTTTGGCCCATTTCATGAAATTCTACAAAATGCTTCTTCTCCTACAGATTATATTGTACAATGCTGATAGTTTGTCACAATGATGCTCAGTTATTGGTCCCTTCAGGGTGTTCAGGAATTGGTATTCCAAGACCCCATGTGGGCCCAATGGCCCATTATGTGAAATTCTGTTTGAAATGTTGCTTCTTTGTGCACTTTGAGTTGTTTCACTTTTGTGTCAAGTTTCTAGTGACTGATCAATGTTCTACTAAGAGGGCCTCATTATGAGTCACTTTACAGTAAATGACCACTAATGAGTGAGTAGCTAATGATTTAAATTGGTTTTGGAAAACTCCTGACCATTTACTTTTCCACATTAGTACCAATTCATATACCCACAGCCAGTACAAACCAATAAGAAAAATAAGTAAAAATTTACAGTTTCATAATTATTGAATGTGAATAGTGATGCTGATTATAAGCATTGTTATTTGGTATTACTGTACCCATTAAAGGTTTTACAACTTTAATTTATTCACAAAGATCAAACTTCTGCACTGTTGGAGCACCAGTTTATGAACTTCTGAAAATTGTGCAGTCCCACAGATTCTCTTGTACATTGTTGATGATTTGGTATAATGATACTCAGTGGTACCTATGATTTGACATAATGATACATAAATGGTACCTTCAGGATGTTGAGGTATGAGCCTCTGCACCAATGATGCTCTAGCTATCGTTTTGTAACAACCGATAAAAAATATATATTGAGCATTGCACATATATGCAGAAACCTTTGCAGTGCTTGATAAAAGGAAACCATGAATTCCTGAATATGGTGCATGCATTTACATAGAGATAAATGCAAAGAGATGTACTGTAGGGTGAACAAAGGTATATAGTATACCGTAGGAAAGGTTGTTGAACCCCTCTATGTTATCTCTATCAGACTTTTAATGATTTATAAACAGGGCAAGAACAAGTCTCCCTAGTGATCAGCTCTGTAAGCTGAGTACAAAGTCTACTGCAGACTACATATACCACACCTGCCTTGTCAAGTGGGCTTTCGATTGCAATTCAGCAACATGAAATAGTATCCTTGCTCTTGGGGTCAAATAACAGATCTGCCTGGTACTGTGTGGACTTGGTAATATTATACTCATTTAAGCCCACATTAGCTGGAAACAGCAGGATGATTCAGTGATCAATAGCTGGAAACATTGGGATTTCAGCAGGCACCACAGTGATAATAGCACTACCTGAAGGAAATTGTGTAATAAAGCCAGACATGTAGCTTGGTAAGTGCAAGTGACATGTGCCTCCCTTGCCTCCTTCCCCTCCCCCCCAAAAAAAAAAGATGTGCAATAAATGCACCGTCTTTTGGGGGAAACAAATATGGGACGTAAAGATGGAAAATCCTACACTATTTTGTATCTAACTGGATAAGGGAAAAAATTTTTGAGAACTTGGAGGGGACACCCTCCCCTTATACCCCTCTCCAGGCTGGCAAAACTCCAACATTAATGTGCCTCCTCAATGTTAAAAAAAATGCGTCTGGCTGCAGGCCTGAGTGGAACAGGTTATTTAACTGATGTGTTCCATATACTGTGGCTAGATATATTGGGGGTTAACAACAATTTCAACTGGAAAAATGGGATAAAAGCTGAAAGGTGTGGATAACAATTATTTGTAATAGCTGAACTCCGCTTGACTTATAGTGCAGCCGAAAGGCTGGATTTGCACTAACCTGTTACAGCCTTTAAAACTGCACCTCTACTTGCAAGAATTAGAGGAAATGGTGAAACAGAACCTTGAAATGCTGGAACCACACTTAAGTTCATTAATATGTATGAATACCTTAGAGAAAATAGGTAAAAGACAACCTATAAGCAATTGATGAAAAAATTTACAGCAATGTGTACTGAACTTTTTTGGGGGGGGGGGGGGCATTATGCCCTTTTTGGTGGAGGTGTGACAATTTCCAAAGACTTTTTTAAGAACTCTAAAATTGTGAATAACAATACAGTATTCAATGTGTGTGATTGAGAGTTAAAGGATTAATTCCCACCCATTGATGCAGGGAATGTCAATACCCCTCAGGGAAGTATGGTCAGTTATGTGCTATGAACCTGCTAAAGTTCAGTCAGTAGTGGTTGTCTCATGGGATTTACTTCTATGCTAATCAAGTCAAATTGGTTGTGAAGTGCTGCTAATGGTCTGCCAACCCAAAGCATAAGCAGATAGATTGATTTTGATTTATGCCAGTTAATGATATTGGTGACAGTTTCAGAGGTACTCTCTCTGGACATTACACAGTAAATTAAGTGTTTGGTTTTCCAACTTGTAAATGAATTCCTTATCAAGAAATTTACAAATCATGAAACAGAGTAAAAAAGCACAAAAAGTCCTTATTTCCTGCAAATGTAACTTGTTAATTGTTGAATTGCTGTTGTCATATTAGAATGCTTAGCTACCACAGTACAGTATGTCTCAGAGATGTAAGCCCACAATTAAAGTCACTTTTGTTTTTTCTTCTTTTTCTGTGTGAGCCATTCATTGTCGTATGTTTTGATGTGGCTCCTGGCAGTATTCCCAGGACTTGCAAAACTTCTGATAATGAAAACATTCCAGAAAATTTTCTGACTCGCCTGCATGTGAATCAATCATAGTGTTTGCTTTCAGTGTGCTGCTAATTGCACTTTCATCCAAATATTACAGAGTTTGAAAATAATTCATGATTACCTTCCACCAATTAATAAAATTAATGTAGTAGCAATCATCTCAAACCAGGGACCTCCTGTTTGTGAAATGTGACTTCACCTGGTATAACAATTGCCATATATGCAATAAACCTGCTATCCTACAGTGCACATACATGTCTGGTGAGGTGATATGCATAGTAAGTTGTTTTAATACTGCAGGTTGCATGTGTGTAGTCAAGTCTGGCAGTGGTATTGTGCAATACTTGAATGTCACCTTCACAGGAGTTGATATAGTACAGTTTGTGTGAAACAAAAATCAGGACTTGTTGGGGGTATTGCATCAGTGTTCGTCACTTTGCAAAGAAGGTCATTTTCAAAATTTCAGTGAAGATAAGCTTTTTAGTGCACGTACCGTAATGTTTGGATGAAGCTTGGCATTACTACTTTCTCGTAGGAGATATGTAATGCACAAAAGCTTGGTTATTGTTTTTCGGTTTTCAGAACATCTTTTTTCATAGCTCTGTTAGTAGGAAACTGACAAGTGCTCCAGGCTGGTCTTATATGGATTGTAACTAATTGTAAGGAGGAAATTTATGTAGACCAAGTATGATATGTGAATAGCAATTGACTCACTATGGAAGTTAGGAAAGTGATTTTCAAACTTGTAATACTAACTCTTACCTGTATTGTTTGTGAAGGTGTATGAAAGTCATTACAACCAAATATATACTGTAGTTCGAATCAATTTGTTCGAAAGTGAGTTGATATATCAAGGAAATTTGCACATGTGTGCACAGAAGTTAAAAAAAGCATCTAAAATGATTCATGAAAGTGACACTTTCTTACATTAGTACAAAATTCACATCTGCGAATTTACTAAAGTGATTAAAGTACAGCTTGTTGTACTATCACCTGTTCATTTTTTGTTCATTTTTTCTTCCCCTGCTAGTTTTGTCTGTGGGTTGTATTTCGGTGTTGTTGCACAAGATCTGGCGGTAAATATTTGTCCTTCACTACTAGTGAAAGTGATTTTCAACCAGTATTCAAAGACAGGCCATCCCAGATTACTGCCTAAAGTGCAGTAGTGTGAGTGATGACATCAAAGTACACATTGTCACCTGTATGCTTATTCAAGAGTTTTTCGTGACTTACCTTCATTATGTTGGTTTGGACAACTGGAACACAATTGAAACACACTTCTCTTTCTAGTCATTGCCTGTTTGCTCAAGCCCATTCAACTCTGGGTTACTTGGATCTGGCTGGGCTATTGTGTACTGTCCAAGAAAAAGGGAATTATCTTCCTAGTAAAATTGGTAAACACCATTGCACTAAACTCATTACAGTGATCATGTTTCACAAGAATTGAGCAAAACTGAATGCAAAGCATCTTCAAAGAAGTAAGTTGTTGTTGTGGAATCTGGGCAATTGAGAAGTTGTTAGATTATGAGACTAGCTTTAGGTACTCTACATGGTTGTGTTCAATTTTGCAGAAATCAGATGCATGATGTAATTGAAAAAAGTAAGTTGTGCCAGTGTGTGTCGCAATTGTTAGATTAGCAAATACGGTTGATTCTTTGTCATATGTTCATATCAAAGACACATATAAAAATCAATTTGTTATTTATGACTCATTATAAAAAAGGACTGAAGATTTTGGAAACACCCTTCGCGTATTTTAGGTTACGTACTAAGTATACATGTTTGTTCTTCGTTTGTGCATCCTGCCTCTAGCCTTGAATGTGCATGTACCATACTGTAAGTGCTTATGTGGTTCCAGCAGCTTTCAATTGGTCAAGTAACTTTTGCTCATCGATGGTATCTTTCCATCGTAGATTTCCTCTTTTCCCCTCTTTTTTTCTGTAAATTCCTGTCTGATGGATGTTAGGAAGCTCAAGTAGTCACAATGGCCTACATTTCTTAGATTTACTTTCTTTTCTGTGAGGAACAATCTTTTGTTGATAGTTTGGCAGGATTACAGTTAGTGCTATAGTGCATTGACTGAACTGGAAATTTCAAGACCGTTGAAGGTGACTTTGCAGTGTATGCCATGGTACCTTCAGCTCCTATATTAAAGGCATTTGTCTAGATCAAAAAGAATAAGAAAGTAAGGTGAAGTTAAGCAGACTTGGAAGAAGGACAGTGAGACTTGAAAATTGGGTTTGACTCTTTCGGAATGACTAACAGATGTTTGAGTAGTTGATGGTCATTTAAACCTGTTAGTGTGACATGTCAGACTTTTTGAATGTAATTTGCTATGAATTTATTGAAGACTGCCCAAAATTTACAATTAGTATCTCTAAATGGCTTTTTTAGATTATCTTTGTCAGCTGAGAGTGACATACATACTTTACATATATGCTTGTTTGTTTGTGTGCTTAAAAGCTTCATCATACTGTACATCATCCCAGGTGCAGGCATAGCCTCTCAAAAGATAGATGAGCCATCAAGATTTTCTCCCTTTAGTGGAGATGTTTAAGTGGAAGTTTTGGCACCTCTCTCAAATCAGTGAAAGTACCTGTAAATTTTGTCCAGAGGAAGTCTGATATCTCCATTAATCATTGACTTTGAACGCATTACTATTAAGTTGTAATCAGTCATAGGATTTTGTCGTCTTTCTTTTGTATGTCATTACTTTCCTTATTTGCCTCATTGCTGTTGTTATTCTTGGAGGACCCTTCATTGTTGACATCCTGGTTTTTCATTGTAGAGTACATCCTGTCCTTCCTTGTCACATTGTTCAACTTGGCCTTTGGCCTTCAACAAGTGCTGCCATACAAAATGTTTTTCTTCCTGCGACATGATGACGTTTGAATGCCTAATGTTGGTTCAATGTTTCTTCGACTGTAATTAAGATAACAAACTGATCTACAGAGCAGTGACACCAAAGATGATAAACGTCCATCTTGTTCTTGCAGACATCTGTTCTACCAAGATGCCAAATTGTCATTGAAGGAGGGTAAGGTAAATGCCACCCCCAAAGAAGCAGCACGATTAGTAGCCCTTTTACTGCAGGCAGAGTTTGGTGATCTCAGCACAGACTGCTATTACCCGTCCTTGCATTCTCTGCTGCCAGAGAACTACAACAGCGAGGAACTGAAGGCAGGGATCTATGCAGATTACAAACGCTTCAGAGGGATGAAGCAGTCATTTGCAGAGCACCGCTTCCTTCAGGAGATGCTTGATCTTGAAGAGTACGGCACAGATATCTACCTTGCCTTCCAACCGAATAACCAAACCAAGTCACCGAGAGAACCCAACGTTGAGATTCGGGTGGGATCGCAGGCTGTTCTCGTCAAAGACTGTAACTCTTCTGAAGTTCAAAGGTGAGACACTTGGAGACACTTGATTCAATAACATACTGTGAAGGTAGATTCCTGGTATGTGAAGAGGTAAAATACTGTAACTTGTTGATGGTAGTGATTCACTTCACCTGCTCACTTTTCTCTCTCTGCACAACAGTGACACTCTCATTTACCATGCTCGAAGAACTGGTAACCTTTTGACACCACCTGAATCACTGTCTGACACGATATCAGACAAGCACCCACAATTTATATCGTCATGGGTGTATCTTCTGGAGTATTTGTACTTCTATGGTCTAGTATTCCTGCCTTCCACTTTTTTAAATTCTGTCCATGTTTCCCTGCTGCCTGTGAACTTGAGCACATTTTTATGTTTGACCTCTTATTTTTTTTCCTTCTGTTTGATTAGGATTAACTTGGACACTGTGCTTCGAAGTGAAGTGGATGGAAAAGTTGGGTACATGACTTTCCTGGATGAAGAGGACAATGAGGTCACAACCAGAACTTTAGAGTTTAGGTTTGGAAGCAAAGAGCAAGCTGAGGGGCTGTATAGGTCTATCACAGAAAAATATGAATTTTTTGTGAGTGACCATGTCAGAACTGCTGTGTTGGCTCAAAATGTCAGGGACTTCAAAGGTAGCATCGCCTCACTGCTCCACATCAACTCGGATATTGGGAAGAGGTACTCATTTGACGTCCGCAGGACCTGCAGGGAGGTCCAGGAGGCTGCACGTAGGACTCTCTTCAAGAGCCAGCTAGCCTCAGGAGCAACGAGCAATCTGTTTGAGAAAGTCGAGACAGAGAGGCATGAGAAAGATATCAGCGAAAGAACTAAAGAAGAGCTGCTGGAAAAGCTCAATTCATTGCAGGATGCTTTGCTTTGCAAGGTTTGCATGGATTCATCTCTGGACACGGCCCTGCTACCCTGCGGCCATCTCCTCTGTGGAAATTGTGCTGAACGTTTGGATGAGTGCCCCAACTGTAGGCAGCGGGTCGTTCAGCGTCAGAGAATTTACATGCCAAATTCGGAGTTAGCTTGTCATGGAACAACATAACTCACTCAGTGCAAATTTCTGTTCTTGTCTTGTGTCACAGCCACATGTTTTCGCCATTCAGAAGCCTTTTGATTTGGTGATTATTCTTGCAGTATTATGTTTCAGATTGTTTCTATTTTCCAGTCTGTATTTTGTATTCTTTTGTTTTTTTAACTCAGCTTCGAAAACTTTTTTTTATGTCTTGGATGTCAGTAGTAGTTGTGTAATGTAAGGGCATGGACAAAAAAGTAAAACTACAGAAATGTTCCCAGAAGTAATTGTGTATGTTTGCAGCAATATGGGTTTGCTGTAAACTGTGAACCCTTGTGTGAATTGTATGTGAAAATTTTATCTGTATCGAAGTGAAAGAAAAAAAATCATGACTGTTTTTCACTTAGTTGTCATTGTCTAGATTTAATGAGATTCACTGCCTTTCACTTGTGAATCTCAGATGGCAAGTTCATGAAATATCGATGAAATTGTCATTGCAAATTTTATTGAAGCTTTAATGTTTTAAGGACAAGCTATCCATGCAGATCTTCTGGACATAGTTACTTTCAAGAAGTGCAATTATATACAGTTTATAAACCTTCAACTGAAGTAAACAGTAACTTGTTTAAAACGTCTTTCTGTGGGTTGCCAAAATGTAGCATAATGCGTTGAATGTCCTTGTGGTCACCTTCATTTTATCAAACTGGTTTCATGATCAAGAAGAAGTTTTCAGCTAGGAGGAAATTGTCAGTGTCGTTCAAGAACAAGTAGAATGAAACCAGCCAGATGTATAAGCCAGACCGTCTTAGATGCTCTCTGTGATATTGAATGGGTTCATACTCAATTTTTCGTCAGTTTTGTGTCATGTACATCTTAAATTATCAAAGTGCAAGTTAATGTTGCTTCGCTTTGGAGTGAGTTCTTAGTCACATGCAAAATTGCACATCTTTATTAACTTTATGAGACACTGAATCTTTCCTCACTTTACCTGATGTGAGTAATAATCCAAACCTCAAAAACAGAATTTTTCACTATTCAGTGACCTGGTTGAGGTGACACCACTTGGCAGGAGACAATAGTTTAGTAGGCAGAATATTTGTACAAATGTTTTTGTCAATAAAGACATCTTTGGTGTGAATCAGTTTGTGATGCACTCTTTCTGAATGTTAACATTGTTAGAGTCTTTTTGAGTTCTTAATTAGTCTCTTCGTCTGGTAACATCTCTAATTGTGAGAAATTGTTGAAGAAGGTTTCAATTTTGAGATAGGCAGTCAACATTGTACGAGGGAGAATCCCCAAAATCGTAAAGTTTTTGCCATGTGACTCATATTGTACATGTAGGTAGCATTAGACATTCCTAATGGTCCAATAGAAAATTAGTCTTTCATTCATCCAGGTTAACAAATCTTGACCTTATGGTCATTTTAAATGTTTCAAGTGCCATGGAGTCCTTATCATTTCTGTGAACACATTCATCATTGTTCCATATTAATTACCCAACATTAATGTTCACTTTTGTATATTGCAGCTTTTATTGTGGGGGGTGGGTGGTTCATCTGTTGTTTTGTACATTGTTTGAAGAGCTACCTCATTGCTTTATGCCAAATTGCATTTTGATTAGTTACTTCCCTCTGGCCTCTTGGTTAAAGCTGTGGTGCTGGTGACTTGTTGTAACCATTCCTATGGGTGAGGATATGATTTATCACCTGGTTTGGTCTTTTGTTATGTGCAGTAGGTCATAGGAGGTCACCATAGTTTGAAATTTGTTTTGGCTCCCTTATTGCATCTCTCTGATACTTCAATATGTTGTGTTCCTGTTGCCAGTCTGGTATCCTTCTCTAGACTCCAAACATCACACCTTCATTTGTGTGGTGCTGTACATAGTCGCTGCTCTTTTCACTCGTTGCGGATGGTACTATGAAAGCATGCTTTGTATTGGTGCATTTAAATTCTGACTTGGTTCACTCTACAAGAGCAAGTTTCCTCTTCAACTCGTCTGTAATGTGTTTGCATCCTACACAGAGGAGGTAAAGAGGCACTTGGTCAATCAACAAAAAATGCTATGGTGGTTATTGAACAATTCATCAAACAGTAATGAAACATTTAATCTCGTCGTCGTTGGCATGTGCACAGCAGTGTTTATTTGTGAGACATGTTTGTGGTAATTCTTGCACAGTACTGATCCAACTTTAAAGGGTATTTTGGCCGTTCTAAGAGCAAGAAGAGTAATTTCATGGGCCTGGTCTTTCCGATGAAGGATGTGTCAAATCAAACTTCTTTTTTAACTGTCACAATAAGTGACCATTACTTTCTGGCTCCATTTGAGTTTGCTTTAAAAAAAAAGAAGGTTGCTTAAGTGCTTGCTCTGCATCAAGACGGTCACTTGTGATGGCTTTTCTGGCTGCGTTACATGCCGTTATGTTTCTCAGCATTCAAGCATGTCCATAAAATAAAAAATGTGGGTAATATCAGTGAAATACCCAGAAGAGGATGTAGTTGGTGAATAATCACTCTGAATGCACAATGTTGGCTGCAGTGAGATGCTCAATGTGCAGGAATTTACTGCAGTTTGTCTAGATTGCACTGCCAGATGAAAAAATGCAAGACGGTAGTATGCTTTGTCTGAACTTCAATACTCAACTGGTTTCTTCTGAAATGAATTTCCTTTCTTTGCATTTCTTCATCAAGTAACAAAATCTCTGAAGTATTCGTCATTGTTTAATAACCTAAATCCTTCTCCAAGAGCTTCAAGTGTAGGAATTGTTAAAACAGTCTTATCATACAGCTCTTCAGTGCTTCCCATGCTCAGTTTTAAACATAAAATGTCACAGATGATAATTCCTTGCTATAAATATGAAGCTACAGCTGAAACACAGAATCTACTGCATGCTACGCCTAGTTATTTCACTTCCTCATAATATTCATTTAAGCTCAAATGAAATGAAATGACACTGTAAGTAGACAATTCCTGCTTATGCAAACTTTGTGGTAGTTGATGTACATTCATCCACTATTTTGTAAAGTTATCTTTCATGAATTGCAGAGAGTGAGGAGAGATGGGGGTTGATTCGTTCCTGAAGACTGACACTGGAAAGAATACAAGAATTTGAGAACTTTTAACTGAAAAAAGCTATTTTTGAACTGTTTTTGTTTTGATATGCTTGTGTTGATAAGATAGTATTTTATATAAGAAGACAGAAACTCAGAATAGAAGATGGAAAGAAAAAAAAAGACAGCAGTCTTCATCATTTTCTGTTTAACAAAGTGTACCTGTGAAGAGTTAAGTATTCAGGTTAAGAGATATGAAAAGGATACCTCCCACTATCACACACACCCACACACATCTCCCCTTTCCATTGACTGATCTTTAGTAGTCAGAAACGAAACTTTTCAAAGCCTTACATTTTCCTGTGTGAAATGTTACCAAATGCTTGAGCGACTCATTATTGCAGGTATTGCACTTGCTCACTTCAGTTCTTGGCCTACGAAGGGATAAACAACTGTGGAAGTTTCTCCTTCATTTCAATACACATTCTGCCCGCTCCAAAACACACCCTCTGTGGTTGTTCCATGACTATTAGGAACATACACTCCTTGCAGTCCTCTATCTCTATAGGTATGTGCATATAGAAAGCCATTTTAAAGGGAAATAGGGCGTTTGTTTCAGAGGAAACATCCATATTTTTGAAATCAATGTTTGTGGATATAGAATGATAGATTATTGAAAATAAGGAAGGACAGAAGCCCCCTTTTCAAGAAATAAGCTCCTCACAGATAGAAATTCAGTTATTTGTTGCTCAACACTAATTTGTTCACCCAAACTTTTCAAAATTCAAATGATGCATCTTCCATTACTCATCACATGCATAATGTTTTGAGGAGATGAAGCTTTGGTAGATGTTTATTGATGAGACTGAATGGTTTAATAATGATTACTGCTATTTTCTTTTGTATGTCATGTTAGGGTATTCTAAACGCCCTATTTCCCTTTAACATTTAATCAGGGATTTCATGTATCACTAATTGGGCTGTTATTGTAGACATCTATAATTGAATTGGAGATATCTTAAATTCAAGATATCTGGAATTTAATTCAAGATATCTGAAATTCTATTTCAGATACCAGAAATTCAATTAGAGATATCTGAAATTGAATTAGAGATATCTGAAATTGAATTAGAGATACCTGATTTAGAATTTAAGGTATCTAAATTGAATTACAGATATCGAACATCGAATTTTAAATATATAAAATTAAATTTTAGATATCTGAAACAAGGATTGTAGATATTTGAAATTGAATTTTAAACTTATCTGAAATTGTATTTCAGACATCTCAATTTCAATTCGAGATGTGTGAATTTTTTTCTGATTTTCATCTGCGTTGGTGCCCATGATGAATAGTTGCGTAATACGTTCCTGAGCACACAAGTACGGTTCATTGGCAGATTCAATGTGAAGGTGAACAGTGACGCAGACATTTGTTTTATTAAGTGCTAATCGCCATTTTAGCCTGCTTGCAAGACCCTTTGAATTTTTTAACACCGAATACCCTTTCGAAATATTACTGACTTTCACTCAGGGAAAATAGGGGATTTGATTGCTTCAAGTTGTTTCCACCTACCCAGTAGCGTTCTGTTCATTGTCTCTTCAAACTGGGACCGACAGTGACATATGCAGCTAATGCACAAGCTGCCTGGTATTTGTATACTGTAGTGATAACCACTATACTACAACCAAGGACATATTAATGCGATCATTGTGTTCCTTCTTTTTACTTCGCTACTTGAAGAAGTATCTTCAGTTTACTGCCAGAATCCGTTTCTGGCGGAGTATATTAGGTCTAGCATTACTCCTGCTTCGGTTTTAACAGAGTTTGTAGGTGAATTTATATGCAGGCATTACTTGGCATGTGTGATTTTTAGCTCACACACCAAGTGTGTGAGGTATTAGAATGAGGCTGATGTCGTCAACTTTTTTCAAAAGCCTTCTCTTTCTTCATTTTTTGAGTTATTTGTGTGAAATTTTGTCAGTGTGCTTTTTGGGATAGACGTATTTTTTTCCACCTAAGTACATTATGACTGGCTTAATTTATAGGTGAGTTGCAATGTAATTTTGAAGGAAAATTTGGTTTTTGGTTGCTTTTTTGCACACGGCACTCTAATTGAATGGGTTTAGCTGGAGAGCTATTCTATGGTCACTCTAGTAAACAATAATCAAATTTTATGGTTGGGCTGGCCAGCCTATCTGCCCTGTGGGTCATCAAGTCCAACTGAACTCTCACCAATCGATATCACATTCGGATACTAGTAAACTGACATGCAAATTAAGTTTAATAGTGAAGCATGTGGCTGTGTGATCACTGTAAACTCTTAAGATAGGTTGATAAACAGAGTTGATTTGTTGCATCATCAACACTGCAGTGTTTTTACAAAGTGTCCATTGACTTGGATTATTTTATTACTGCCCATACTAAAGTTTGAACATGTACAGAGAACAGCAAAAAAAAAACCAAAATTAGATCCATCCAAAGCCAGCTCCAGCTCTGACAGAATCTAAACATTATTCCTTGCATCCTTACATATCACACAGCCTAAAGTAGATTTAACCACCTCTACAGACCATAGCTGGTACACCTAATACCATTTTTCAACACCACATGTCGAAATTAATACACCACACCGGCATATGATAATGTCATAGACTTGATAGTGTGTCAACTAGATACTTTTTGCATGTAACATTTTGTCACCTTCCAAGTACTGTACTTTCATTTTGCAATGCCACAAACAAAGATTACCTCTACTTATTTCAGTGACTGCCCTACACTTAAAGACTGTATTGCATCACACTAAGCTATATTTTTACCTCCCGGAAAGCAAAATTCTCAACTGGTTCTAAGTTACAGTACTCTTAGATTGACAGCAAATTCGAAAGATGCAGAGCAGCTCGTATTACACACTAGCGTACACAGGGATCCATTGTTTTGATTACACATGTGGAGGAATTTAAGACAGGCTGAGGGAGGGACTAGAGGTAGGTGGTTGGGAGAATTGAAACTGTCTGGGGTGATGAGTTTTTTACTTTAAAGGCTGTATTGCATCACCCTAAGCTATATTTTTACCTCCCGGAACGCAAAATTCTCAACTGGTTCTAAGTTACAGTACTCTTAGATTGACAGCAAATTCGAAAGATGCAGAGCAGCTTGTATTACACAGCGTACACAGGGATCCATTGTTTTGATTACAGATGTGGAGGAATGTAAGACAGGCTGAGGGAGGGACTAGAGGTAGGTGGTTGGGAGAATTTAAACTGTCTGGGGTGATGCATTACAGCCTTTAAATTCTGACAGCAGCGGCTTATCAATGCGTCATTACTACGCCGAGCGTCATAGCTGGGACCCAAAATGGTGCCTGATGTAATGAATGTGTTGCAACATATGAGTGTCAGAACATGGGGTTTGGGAACAAAAGTGTGTCAGAACATAGGGCTGCAACCGTCAGTTCAATTGTGTGAGCTACAGCGGCATTGCTGCGCTAGTTCTTTCACTGCGGTGTTTCGTGTGCGTTCTCGGAGCCATACATACGTGGCTCTAGCTTAGAGTATGCCGTTATACCAGTAGGCCAGGCTTATTTGTTTGTGTTACAGTTTGTCAATCTCGTTTTAGATGTACTATATATATCTCGTAGCCTAAGCCGTACGTGTCACTGGGCGGATCTGCAATCATGGGTGCAGCATATATTTTGACAGTCCCAATGGGCTTCTATGTACTTGCCTGCAAGTTCAATTCTTCTGTAACTGTTGTTACGCCTCCATACTGGATGGCATTAGTCTTTGGGGTAACTAGTACCAGGCTGTAGGCTACTGTTTCACTAACACTGCTTAGTGGTTATTACAACATATCCATATTATTCTTTGTATATACGCGAAGACAAGTGGTCCTTAACTGTGTAGCCGTATAGGAGAGGCAAGAAGCCCGGGCTGACGTTTTACCGATTTTCTGCATATAAAAGAAAAAAAGTAGACGCGTTGGTAACAAGCAGAAGTACATCACCGTACGGTACTGTACGGCGCAGCGTGCACGTATGTAAGCCATGATGTAAGCACGTTGGTTTGTTTTCCGTCCAACAAGGCGTTTCCATGGGAAACTGACGAACGTAACGTCAGTACAAAACCTCTATACAATGTCGTATAGACTTGGTCAAGTCTCTCGTGAGTGTGCTCTTTGTACCTGCTCATGTACCTCTCTTAACATCCATGCAATTCAGTTCACCTGCATTCCTATATCCTGCTCTTTGAGCTCACCATTTGCCTTTGTTTCTATACGCCCTCTATCGGCGTGTTTGTATTGCTTGAGAAGCAATACAAATAAATGGCCGATAATAGAGGGCGTAAAAAACCAAGGGCAAATATATTGTGTACGGTGAGGATTTTACAGATGTATACGAGCAGGTACACTCAGAGAGACTTGGCCAAGTCTAAATGTTGTACGGATTTCCATCCTGGTTAAAAAAGTTGAATGCAATATCACTATGGGCCTAGCCGAACATAACAGCAAAGATGTTAACTGATAATTATTACGATAATGTGATCCTAGATAACAATCGCAATTGACCGGCGTACATAAATACATACATAAATTAAACATGGGCTGGGCTGCATTTCGGATATCTCTATTTAATTTCAGATATCTCTGATTCAATTTCAGATATCTTAAATTCAATTGCAGATACGCTAAATTATATTGAAGATATCTAAAATTCAGTTCGAGATATGTGACATTGAATTCGAAATATCTGAATTAGAATTCAGTCTGATATTTTTATTTGAATTTTAGATATCTTAATCCTTAATTGAATTTTAAGTATCTGAAACTGAATTTAGATATCTGTAATTGAATTTTATATATCTGTAATTGAATTTTAGACATCTGAAGTTAAAGCAGAGATATCTGTAATTGAATTTTAGACATCTGAAGTTAAAGCAGAGATATCTGAAATTGAATTTTACATATCTGAAATTAAATTAGAGATATCTGAAATTCAAAGTTTGGATATCTGAAAGTGCATTGGAGATATCTGAAAGTGGTTTGTAGATATCTGAACTTGAATTTGATGTCTCTATAATAGAATTTTAGATATTTGAAATCGATGTTTGTCTTTGGTATTTTAATATAATTTGAATTATTTCAAGATATCTACAATTGTTTTTAGATATCTGTAATAAGTTTAAGATATCTGAAATTCAGTTTGAAACATCTGACATTAGTTAGAGATATCTGAAATTCCTGATTAAAAGTTAAAAGGGTTTTTCCATACGTGCGAGTCTGAGGAAAAGTTTGATGCTCACGCATTTCTGGGAATACTGTTGACGCACATTCGATTTTTTGGGGCACATGTGTGCAGGTCTTTGTGCCGTTCGACGCATAGGCGGTGAACTGCAGTCATGTCACTACGTAAGCTGAATATTCGTCAGTTCTACCCACAACGCGTGTAAGGAGCAATCTGGACTGATGAAAATATATATAATTAACTGCTCAGCGCAATTCGGGAGTACAGGATGTGATGGGTATCGAATGACCATGCAAAACGATAGGGATGAATTTTACATCTCAGTGGATTGCCTACTTGTTGCTTATTTGCAATCCAAGGGGACATCAAAGAACAAAATTTCTTCTGTCGCTCAGTCTTTAGAATGAACTCTGTTCTCGTAATTGGAACGTTTTACTGAATTTGGCTGTTTCCTTTTTGTCTGTCTGTCTGAAATAAGAATAGAGACAATTTACCAGACATCCATCGACACCATATTTCATGTTTAGTACTTTATGAGATCATTTAGTGACTGGGTTCGATGAAGTTAAGCAATTACAAAACATGGCAAAGTCTGAAAAATATATGAAAGCCGATTACGTTTATACATGATTGTCTAAAATAATAATTACCATTTACCAACTACATCATATAGTCAAGTTTAGTTTAGTTTGGTGAGTTAGTTTAGTTTGTTTTGACTTAACTTAGTTTTGTTTCTTTGTTTAGTCTAGTTTAGTTGAACTTATTTCATTAAGTTGGTCTAGTTTGCTTTAGTATAATTTAAGGAAAGACGAGGAGGAACAATTAAGTTTCCCTCTGTGGAGAATTTAGAGGATGCACACTTGCACAGTATCCTGAAAACCCAAATCTCGAACACATGTGACACAGCTGAAAGTACTTTGTAAAGTGTATTTTTATATCCAATGAAACTCCCCCATATACGTTCTAGGTCAAGAAAAGAAATTATGACGAATATTGTTTCTTGTTTGAGTTTTAGTAAAACGTAATGCGTTTCTATAGTAATTTTGCTATTTGCAAACCTGAAAAAAAGTCAGAGAAGGATAACCAGCAGTTGTTAATATCTCGAAGACTTGAAGTTAATCACCAGGTAATCTGCTCAGCTTAAAGGGAAACTGCAGTCAGCCTAAACCGAATTATAACGCTACTTCAGCAATGGTTTCTTCTTTTTTTCATTACAGTTATAAACACCAATTGCTCATGCAGTGCTGATATTCAGGAACATCATGAAAAAATACTTATAAGAGAAATGAGGAGAGAAATGCAACATTTTGATGTTTTTTTTTTTAAATAAAAGTAACGATGACTATTTATTCCCTTTAAGAGAAGTGAGTTTTAGGAGAATCAATCTTTTATTATAAGGACCAAATGGCTCTTCGTAGACCTTTTTTAAGCGTGTCCTTTTTTGTAGAAAAAAGATTCCAGGCTTGAACAACAGTATTCTTCAGGTACATGTACGTCTGTGCTGATATATCATTCCCATACTCCCAGTAAACAAAAACATCTGTGTCTTGAAATGTGGACACGGAAAATTACTGATATAAAAATATCAAATATCGGTTTATCAATGTGAGGGTGATTTATTGATTATGTATCTATCTGCAGTGAAAGAAAGGATTTGAAAAATTAGAAGCATAAATCAAATTTTGTCTAGAGCTATTCGGAATGTAGATTTGGCGTTCCATACAACTACATAAAGTTTCGCAGGGCTTCGGCGGTAGGAACTACACGTTCCCGGTCTCAGATCTTATTTACTTATAATAGTTGTGGTAATTCACCATGGCGGCCTCACCGACAGTCATCGGACAGTCTTTTGTTGATCATTACTACAAAACTTTCGACCTCAACCGAGCAGATCTTGCGCCTTTGTATGTAAGTTACCCGTTCGGTTTCTTGCCAACGACATGGCTCACCCAGTTTAAACCTAACGTTATTCCAGTGAAATAACTTTTAGGCCTAACCTAACGATAATTATAACGTTAGCTTAACGTTAGTAACGTTATATTCGTTAGTGTGTTGGGCGCATATCCGGGGCCTAAGTAATGTTAGTATTAAGTTATTAATGCTACAGTAGTTTAACTTGCTTAATCTTAGCTAGGCCTAGGTAGCGTGTCCACAAATACGGTAGCAGAGCGAAGACAAACTTTCACAGAAAATTTTGTACACAGAAATCGTCAAATCCTCACCATTAGATAATAGATTACCATTTCGTTCAGGGCCAGCTTCTAAATGCAGCTCAGATACACCTAATAAACTTGAAAAATCATTCATACATCATGCACAATTTGTCCTTTTGCATTGTTTTCTTTCCAAAAATGTCGTTTTAGTTGATGGCTATCAGCTGCGTTGTTGCTGCTGTGAAAACACTGTGTTAACTTAAAATGCCATAGAGCATGACCACCTTCTGGTGCACTCCACTAGCCAAAATCTGACCCTAGTTCTAGTAGTTGTAACATTGGAATATGGTAAATAAGTGGTTCCCAACATACGAACGTTGTAAAAAGCAATATATTCTAGCATTGAATATTTATGGTCATCTTAGCAGTACCTACGAGCACATAGCTATTACTTGACCTGACTTTAAAAGGCTTTAATTAAAGTACACATTAAGTTCTATTTTTAATAATCATTTTTTAAATTAAACATTTCCATTCACATGGATTAAGAATCTTTGTTTCATTACCTTTCAAATGATATAAAACTTCTGGAATTTAACCATCCAGCTCATTCCGAAAATAGTGATTAATTATAGCCTAATTTCATAAGCCTTACATTTTACACGTCTGTATGCAGCTGCACTACTAGTTTAGCTTTCACGTCTCACTGTCATGAAAGCTGGTGCATGTTTCTTGTTTAAGATTTTGTAACATTGAAACCAAGTTACTTAATTCAAACAGACTTTGTTTAATCTTTCAAAATACTACGGTATTGAACTATTTACTGAACACCATCTAGTTATTCCGAAAATGTGATGTTTTTTGGAAGATCAGAGAACAATTTGTGAAAAAATAAGATACATGTTTCAGATGGAGAGGGAGGTGTGTCAGTAACACAAACTGTGATTGGCTGAGCATTGCGAATGGCGCATGCGAACAGCTGTTCAGCATTGTAGTAGATACCTAAGTACATACAACCTGGTTGTGAGCTGTTCAATGGTAATTTGAAATGTTAATGTCGCCTGAACAGTTGAAAAATAACATAACAAAAAAATCATACCTCATCCATTTGGTCACCGATTTGAGCGATATTTTTGTTTGCTTGATTATTTTACGCCGCATTTCATTGTTCTATATTTTAATAGAAAGTGTCTACTTTTTTCATGTGGACAGGATAACCTTAGACACTGGCTTACAAAGTGAGGCATAATTTCAGAATCAGTTTCATCTGAAAGAGCTTGCTAATTACTGTAGCCTGGCCAACTTGCATACCATTTCCCCATGACCATATGGTCCATATTCAAAAGTTTGCTTTGCACGGGAGATTTCTCCCCTGTTCAAAGACATCATTATTGCCCAGCTGCGCAAAAAGGATACAAATTGCCTGTACATTTTGTCAGCTTTCCAGTCTGGTTTATCCCCACACAAGGATTTCAGCATTACTGTCCAGCCGCACAAAAAGGATTCAGAACCCTGTGCATTTTGTAAGCTTTCCAGGTTCGCATATGATATGTACTTGAGTTAAGTTAGGCCTTACCTAGGCCCTAATCATAATGTTTCAAAGTAAACTGATTAGGCGTAATTGAAACCATTAATGACTGATTTCTATTCAGTTTGATTATTGCATTGAAGAAAAATGGATTATTGCATTGAAGTATTGAAAAAATCGGTTACATTGTTATTGGCATAAATTTTGGAAACATTTCTGCAGGCTTCAAGTCCCGTTGAGCTCTTTGATATACCTTGGTATACTTTTATTCACCAAGATCGTACTTATACAACTGGGGGAGGAGTTGCTCTGTATGTTAGTAATTCAAAATCTTTCTGTATTTATGATGGATCAGGAAATGGCAATGATGTTACTTGTTTTGAATGAATCCATGTTTATTTTACTGTGTATCTCTAAAGCAGAGCAGTAAATGTTCGGGTTGGGCGGTACCAGGAAAATAACTACTGGTATTCACCGCACATCATTACCAGTATATGCCAATGCACCAGTCCTGCCCTTATCTTCAAAAGTGATAAAAACAATCGGTTCTGTGCACTATATACTGTGGTAGTAATGCAGTACCCTTTGTTCATGTCTTCAAGTAAATACATTGACAAAAAGTCACGAAACGGTGCCATAAACAACATTTCATTTGTGCAGTTTTAGCAGGGTTTGCCAGCAGTGCTGCCGATGAGATAATGTGTCAACATACCCACTCACGATTTATGGCCTAGAAATTCAATGACATATTGCTACTCAGCAATAAATTCATAAGTCAGGTGATCTGATAACTATACATTTTATGTACAAATTATTTCTTCACATAACATTGTTGAAAACTTGTTGAAAGAAAATTCGCTACCACTGCTGATTTTAGTTCAAAAACAATGTAACTTTCATGATACAAGGTCTATGGGTCATTTAACACACACTACTGTATCTGTATAATATATTACTCTCTTTGCTCGAAGAGAGCAAATCACTGCACTATCAATTGGGAAATTTCAACTGTTGTTCGCTACCTCATTTCCAAGCTGAGCAAGCTGCCTATGCCCTGCGCAAAAGGCTACAGTGTAGAGAGACTGAATGAAATTTTCAGTGTTGATGGGGTCAATTTCAGTGGTGTAAAGGTGTTCCTGTTTATGACAATCCATAGCAGGATCACCGTGGGAAATCTTTTCTTTCATTGAGTTCGCTTCTCGTGAAAGTCGCTTGTCTTTACTGTTGCATTCTGTAGTTTCAGCAGGCCTGCCTGCCTATTGTTGGTAATCAGGGTTGACAGTTTGGCATTTTAAAGTCCAAGTGTGAAAACTTAAATTTATGTAAAAAGTGAAATTCTGAGGCACAGAAGATTTGCCAAGTTATTTCCGAGGGGTAAAGTCCCTTCTATGAGTCCACTGTAAACCCCAGGGTGATTGCTTCCTTTAATGGTTACCACTTACCCTTGGTTTGCTGCATGTACTGCACATGTACGGCAAGATGATGATCGAGACATGCAGTCCTGAAGATTGATCTTTATGCAGCTGACCTGTAAACACAATGTAATCAACAAGTGCATAGGTGCAGGTGCTTGTTTCTGTACTACAGTATAGTGATAATTTTTTAGTGGAATCCAAGGATTTTTCAAAATGGATGTAAATTTGTGCTGCTGAAATAAAATATCAGACTGTTTTGGCCATTTGCAGTTTGTGACTTGCCAAAGAAAAGTCTGCAACATTGTTGGAATGGCCTCTGGCATAGAGTTACCAACTAACCTAAGTGTCTCATGCAGTTACAAATTCCTCTCTTGTTTGTCTTCCAGTTGCCAGAGTCACAGCTTACATTTGAGGGACAAGAGTTTCAAGGTCGTGAAGCAATTGTGAAAAAGCTAGTTGTAAGTAAACTTTGCCTTGTATTACAAGTTCAGTTTCCCTGTGATCGCCGTCCGCCGGAAAGACTTTGGACACTCGATATAATTATGTACAAATGAATAGTCATGTTTGACGTTACGGTTATTACATATTAAAATACTACGTGTTGGTCTCATGAAATGAGCCAATAGCAGCGATCAAACAATGAGAGAAAATAACGGTACCTAGGCTTACTTTCACCCTATCACCAGATTTGCATACAGCAGAAATAGGATATCGCTAAGAGAGACCTAAAACAGTTGAAGGAGAGTGGAATATTACCATGACAGTTACGTAACTTATCAGTCGTAGGTCCTTTGCCCAGCATTATTCCCATCATTTCTCACGATGGCCGTGATTGGCTTCTAAGAATTTGGTAGTGAAAAACAATGGTTTTAGTTAAAAGTTGTGTGCATAATTAAAATGAGTGTCCAGAGTCTGTGAGGGCAGCGATCAATGAGGGGAGTGAACACTCTTCAAGAAGAGCAGGACTGTAAATATATGGATGTTCCTTCAGAGGTGGCGGTCCCAAGATTAGGAACAGAAACTTTCCAGCCCAAGCAGACTCTACAGAGTCTAACAAGGGCAGAGCATTTTGATTACACATTTTTGGTCCTTGTGTGCTCACTAGGGTATTTGCCATGTGTCACTTAAATTTGTATTTTTTTTCCCAAGGAGTTTCAGACAGGTCGTGGGAGGAGTTAGAAGCAAGTGGTTGGGAGAACTGTCTGGGGTGATGATTACCTGTCTTTAACATTTGATACATGGTATAAACAAACAGAATAAAACATAACAACAGGGACATAAAGTGGAAGAGACCTGGCAGAAGCAAAACAAGTTACCTAAATGCTAGGCCACCAAAAAGAAAACAAGGAACATCAAAGTAGTGGATTGTATGGTGTAATCTGAGGTAACAGAAGAAGAATGCCCGTAGAATAAATTGGATTCATGTCAAGTTTTATGCGTATGAACACCAGAAGCAAGAGAAAATCATTGTTAATAGCAAATTTTCCTTTCATTTGAAAGACTAATCAATAAGGATAGATGTAAAAAATTGTCATTAAATTCATCTTGAAAAGAATTAAAAGAGTTCTATTGCAGGATACATCACACTAATGCAAATCAAGTTTTATAGATTAAGAGTAAAATATGTTTGGGGACAACATGTTGTAACCTCTTTCATACTGTGACACCCACAATTTGGCAGTTTTGCAATGAAAGCTGTGGTATTTGGAACAAAGTTTGCCTCCAACTTAATTTTGTTTCCATCTGCTTTATACTTTCAGGAACTCCCTTTCAAGACCATACAGCATATCGTTACAACACGTGATGTCCAAGTAACGTTTCAAAACTCTATTCTGGTGTGTGTAATCGGACAATTAAAGGTTTGTGAGATTCACATCATCCAGTAGATTCTAGTTGTGATGATTTTGACACTATCCTTTCAACTAGGGTTGCTGATTTTTTTTCTACTTAAAAAAAATCATGATTTTAATCGGTGATGTAAATAAATCGAGTTGTATCAAATGAATGGATTTAATCACGATTTTAATCGGCTTGATTTGAATCAAACAACCCTGCTTTCAACCACCCAGAGAGTAGTTGACTTGTGTGTCTACTTTAACCAAGGTGGTGATTCAAAGGAATATGACGATTAATGTCATTGGTAATGACTGGTGAGGTCAGCTGGATTAAAGGGGCTCATTGAGTTGATATCAATAAATTTTTGCTGATTTTGAAAGGTTTAGACACATGACAATTACTAGTTAGCATATTAGTCAAGTTGCACATTCATAGTTATGAAAACTGTCAAACTTTTTGAATTTTTGACCTTTACCTGTACTCTGGCCATGTGCATTTGAATGTGCTAATATGAAAAGTGTCTGGTTACGAATTTTCAGAGACCAAATTGAATCATAAATTACTCACTCATTAATGTTCCTTTGTATGTGAAACATTGGAGTCGTTTTGGAGTTATATGAGTAAGGATGGATGTGACATCCATGGGGGCATATTTGCACTTCTGGGAAATAAAGAGAGTCTACCAGAGTGTGATATCCATTGGGGGCTTATTCTCACCGATTGGCAGAGTAACCGGAGTCCAGGGGTTGTGACATCAAGGTGGGGGGGGGGGATATTCGCACCAGTTGATTATCTACCTAGCTAGTTTTTTACGTCCTGAGTCATAACTTTACCTAGGCCTAGGCTACAGCCGATATTCAAATTAAATTATGAACAGTTACGATTTTTCACATGGAAGACAAACCCTACGGTAGCATGGCAAACTGCTGCTAAAAGCAGTAGACCGCCACAATTAGCGGTAGATATGGGGAACCTGAGTCACAGAGATGTAGGGTGTCAGTATTAGATTGCTCACCCTTACAAACATGGGTGTAGAGACCAAGATCTTGTCTGGATCTAAGAAGCTGAGATGTAGGCAAAACTGTTGAAGTTATGTTGCATGTAAACCATTTTGTAAATGGCGCCATACAGGGGGCCAACCCAGTTTGGTGATGGTGGCATCCCTTTTCGTGTTGGGGAAGCTTCCAGGAACAAGAGAAAAAACAATTGTCATGCTGTCCTGGGGGGTGCATCATGCCCATCGACTATTTGAGTTCAGCAGCGGTGAAACTGTGAAAACCTTGTAAACACAGTATCTCAAGAGGTCAAGCTTGGAGTGATCTCACCCACACCACTTTGATAAACCATACTGAATACAAGAACCTGATCGTTTTGAAGGTCAAAGTTCATGTGAGGCCAGCAGATGTCAAACTGTGAAATCCTTGAAATTCAATGTATTTCAAGAATGCAAGCTTAGTGTCATCTTTTATTTATATGATTTTTGATGGACCAAATTGTTGATAAGAAAACTGTTGGTTTTGGTGGAGGTCAAAGGTCATTTGAACTCAGCAGTGGTCAACCTGAAAAGTTCGTTAACATATATCTCAATTGTTGTCAGTGTCAGGCATGCCCAAGTCAGCCAAGATCAAACTCTTGGAATCTGGTAGACACAAAATATCAAGAGTGGAAACTTGGACATATGTCATACTAAGTGCACAAACCCAATATTGTAATTACTGCCTGCCACACATTTTGCAGTTAAGACTTGGTGAAGCTACCTACATTACTCATTCGCTCTCCAATGTTTCATTCTTTGATTTGCAGACAGACAATGACCCTCCTCATGGCTTCAGCCAGACATTTCTACTGGTCTCGGTGGGAGATTCCATCGTCGTAGCAAACGATTGTTTCAGACTTCAACTGCATCACCAATAATGTGTCGTCATCTTAGGAGTTTTTTTGCTGCTGTAATGAAACAATCATCAACTTGTCTGAATTGTTGAGACTAGCCTCTGTGATAAAGGTACTACGGTCGATTAACACTACATAGTATGTTAATGAGCTAAGTCGTCGTTGGAAGAAGCCTTCTTAATTTTCTTTTGCGAGCTGAGATATATCACTACCGGATGTCATTTGTTCCTTCCCTGGATAATATAGTTTTTGCATCAATCACATTATTTGTGTTGATATGACAGTGTTGTGGTATTGTGTGGAGAGAGGATGTATTTGGGCAGCTGACAAGTCTCTGATTTGGGGGAAGTCCATTATCAGAACATCAAGAGTCAGCTTGAATTGATGCGACAACTGAAATCGTCCTTGTGTGCCTAGAATGCTTCTCAGAGCATTTAAACTTCTTAAAATCTGTGAAAGTTTTTTTTTATCCAAGTCCAAGAAGTTAAGGCAAACCTGAAGATACTTGTCATGATGGTAATTATTTTGTTTGAAAAACAGTTATTCGTAGGACGCCAACTTGGCATTGAAAAAAATTGACTCTTAGATTCATAGATTTACTTGTTTGTTCCAGGTTGAAGTATGTTGACTTGTGTGTTAGTTTCTTACAGTTATCCGTGGACATGACACTGCCAGGTAAAAGTATGGTGATGGTAGCATTACACCATTCATACCACCGTGGTACGATATCCCAATACATTAGACATCCTTTAGTGTCCCTAATATCTAGTCCTCTGTGTCGAACCAAACTAACGTTAACACGACGGTCATCAATTCTCCCAGATTCTGAGAGGATGGACAGATGGTAGAACTGCAGAACAGGAAAGATAGTTTTGATGTTTTGCCAGAGATGACCATGAGTAGACATCTAGCATATTTGGGGCCATCACCAACGGCTGTTAAGGCTTGATGTTAATTGACTAGGTAGGAAACTACTCTCTTTCTGGTGCTGTTGTGAAGTGATGTAACTTCTTTTGCTTGGTGTCAGTGTCTACCTAGGTAGTTGAAACTGTTGAGTTTTACTTTCAAGATGTTGACTTGAGAAGGCAAAAGTACAAACTGCATAAAACATTTCTGTTATTTGCCAGCGTTTTGAGTTACATCAGTGTCTGTGCCTGAAGTTCAGATAACTCATGACATAGTGAAGGGTCTACTAATTACTTCTTGCTTGTATAACGTCTGGGCAAGGAACAGCAGGATAAGTGTCGTGGTTCATTATTTTATATCATTATCATGGTTCATTATTTTATATCATTGCATGTTTATTAGCTGTTGCTTTTCCTTCCTTTTGTTTCAAATTAACTACAGAGTATATGTAGTCATTGTCCATGCAACAGGAGCCAGCTCTTGAAGTTGATTATGCAGGCTGAATACTGAGACCTGTCACAGGCTCAAGAGTGGCTGTAATAATCGCTATTCACAAGGGGGGACTCGTATTCCCCGAAGGTGAAAAACTAAATTCCACCAAAGTCAGTGTTGTTTGTGAGCATTATTTTGTGTAATTCATATAATAGTTGTCAAAGCACCTCCTCGGTGTAAATGAGTACTTTTTTGTGGTGGATCAGTAGAAATCAGGCCTAATATTGTTAGAAGTTTTTAAAATACCTTCGAGCTTACCACAAGTCGTTTAATAGACGTCCTATCCAAAAGTCATCAGTTGAAAAGCAGACCATTGCCCAATTTTTTGTACAATTCTTGTGTAAAAAAAATCCTTTTCTCAGCATCTGTATGAAATTGTGTACATGCTCCTCATTGTATGTGAAGAATTCAATACAAAGAAGCCTGACATTTTGGTAAACTTCGTTTTTGTGTTCGACTTTTCTCTCCGTCATTCTTTTGCTTTTAGAGCTTTAAAGTTAATGCAGCTTTCCGAATTACTACTACCAGCAACTGTTTTCCAACCACCCATATATATTCGCAAACATGTTGAATTAACTTTTGAAAAGACTTCAAATGATTTTGTTCATTTTTGTGTCATTTGAATTAGATACTTATTTTGGTTTATTGAGAAATTGTAGGTAATTTCTGTTTCTTGTCCTGAAGTTCCATTCTTTGTCCTGAAATTCACTGAAAACCCTCCCTCAAAGTCATATTCACTTTCACTGACCTATGAGGTTTGAAGTAGGTACTATATATTCAAAATATCAACATTGAGGGTTTTATGAGGCAAACTAATTGCAAACTGAACCTCGTTTAATCGCAGCAGAATCGAAGAATAGACATTCGGACCACCCTCTGAGCTATCAAAGGAGACCTTAGTGATCTTGAAAGTTATGCCAGATATAGAGATGGAGTAATTGCATATTCCTCAAAAGAAACAATTTCATTCCAAAGGTGAACCTTTGAAATAAGTGACGAGAGATTACGTCAAATCAAACAGGTTTCTGGGCGTGTGCCCTCTACTGACGTAGGGGATTGTGATTAGTTGTGTCTTTGAATATTTTTTTTTTTTTTTCTGTTTTGGGTGTTTTTAAGTTTGTTTTTTGTTAAAGTTTGTTTTTTATTTGTTTTGGGTGTTTTTAAGCTGGAAGTTTTGTAGTGGCAAAATAGAGAGGAAGTAAAGCTGTAGAGCATGTAGGAGATAGTTGT